>CM029395.1:22148983-24548983 GCA_017139565.1 Luffa aegyptiaca
AGTTGTTGAGAGTTTGAAACTCAAAGATCGGCCCAATGTGAGTTATTTAGGTCATTTGGACGAGAAATGGTCCAAACCTTGCTCCGTTTCTGTTTTTGAGGGCTCGGAACCCAAAGTTCGTCCCAATTTGAGTTTTTTATCTTGTTTGGACGAACTTGGTCCCAACTTTGCTCCGTTTGAGTTTTGGAGAGTTTGAAACTCAAAGTTCGGCCCAATGAGAGTTCTTTAGGTGATTTGGACAAGAAATTGTCCAAACCATGATCCGTTTCTGTTTTTGAGAGCTCGGAACCCAAAGTTCTTCCCAATGAGAGTTTTTTTATCTTGTTTGGACGAACTTGGTCCCAACTTTGCTCCGTTTGAGTTTTGGAGAGTTTGAAACTTAAAGTTCGGCCCAATGAGAGTTCTTTAGGTGGTTTGGACGAGAAATGGTCCAAACCTTAATCCGTTTCTGTTTTTGAGAGCTCGAAACTTTGCTCTGTTTGAGTTTTTGAGAGTTTGAAACTCAAAGTTCGACCCAATGTGAGTTATTTAGCTGGTTTGGACGAGAAAAGGTCCAAACCTTGCTTGGTTTCTTTATTTGAGAGCTCGGAACCCAAAGTTCGTCCGAATGAGAGTTTTTCATCTTGTTTGGACGAAACTTAGTCCAA
Source organism: Luffa aegyptiaca (assembly GCA_017139565.1). NCBI lineage: Eukaryota > Viridiplantae > Streptophyta > Magnoliopsida > Cucurbitales > Cucurbitaceae > Luffa > Luffa aegyptiaca. The sequence continues at coordinate 22,149,631 of CM029395.1, forward strand.
ACATTGCTCCGTTTGAGTTTTGGAGAGTTTGAAACTCAAGGTTCGGCCCAATGTGAGTTCTTTAGGTCGTTTGGACGAGAAATGGTCCAAACCTTGCTCCGTTTCTGTTTTTGAGAGCTCAGAACCCAAAGTTCGTCCCAATAATAGTTCTTTAGGTGGTTTGGACGAGAAATAGTCCAAACCTTGCTCCGTTTCTGTTTTTGATTGCTCGGAACCCAAAGTTCGTCCCAATGGGAGTTTTTCATCTTGTTTGGGCGAAACTTGGTCCAAACATTCCTCTGTTTGAGTTTTGGAGAGTTTGAAACTCAAAGTTCGGCCCAATTAGAGTTCTTTATGTCGTTTGGACGAGAACATGTCCAAACCTTGCTCCGTTTCTGGTTTTGAGAGCTCGGAACCCAAAGTTCGTCCCAATGAGAGTTTTTCATCTTGTTTGGACAAACTTGGTCCCAACTTTGCTCCGTTTGAGTTTTGGAGAGTTTGAAACTCAAAGTTCGACCCAATAAGAGTTCTTTAGGTGCTTTGGACGAGAAATAGTCCAAACCTTGCTCTGTTTCTGTTTTTGGAGCTCGGAACCCAAAGTTCGTCCCAATGAGAGTTTTTCATCTTGTTTGGACGGAACTTGGTCCAAACATTGCTACGTTTGAGTTTTTAAGAGTTTTAAACTCAATGTTCGGCCCAATGAGAGTTCTTTAGGTGGTTTGGTGGAGAAATGGTCCAAACCTTGCTCCATTTCTGTTTTTTAGAGCTCGGAACCCAAAGTTCATCCCAAAGAGTGTTTTTCATCGTAATTGGACGGAACTTGATCCTAACGTTGCTCCGATTAAATTTTCGAGAGTTTGAAACTCAAAGTTCGACCCAATGAGAGTTCTTTAGGTGGTTTTGTGGAGAAATGGTCCAAACCTTGCTCCATTTCTGTTTTTGAGAGCTCGGAACCCAAAGTTCATCCCAAAGAGAGTTTTTCATCTTGTTTGGACGGAACTTGATCGTAACTTTGCTCCGATTAAGTTTTCGAGAGTTTGAAACTCAAAGTTCGACCCAATGAGAGTTCTTTAGGTGGTTTGGACGAGAAATGGTCCAAACCTTGCTCCGTTTTTTTTTTGAGAGCTCGGAACCCAAAGTTCGTCCCAATGAGAGTTTTTCATCTTGTTTGGACGAACTTGGTCCGAACTTTGCTCTGTTTGAGTTTTGGAGAGTTTGAAAATCAAAGTTCGGCCCAATGAGAGTTCTTTAGGTGGTTTGGACGAGAAATGGTCGAAACCTTGCTCCGTTTCTGTTTTTGAGAGCTCGGAACCCAAAGTTCGTCCCAATGAGAGTTTTTCATCTTTTTTGGACGAACTTGGTCCTAACTTTGCTCCGTTTGAGTTATGGAGAGTTTGAAACTCAAAGTTCGGCCCAATGAGAGTTGTTTAGGTGGTTTGGACGAGAAATGGTCCAAACCTTGCTCCGTTTCTTTTTTTGAGAGCTCGGAACCCAAAGTTCGTCCCGATGAGAGTTTTTCATCTTGTTTGGACGAAACTTGGTCCAAACTTTGCTCCGTTTTAGTTTTGGTGAGTTTGAAACTCAAACTTCGGCCCAATGAGAGTTGTTTAGGTGGTGTGGACGACACATGTTCCAAACTTTGCTCCGTTTCTTTTTTTTAGAGTACGGAACCCAAAGTTCGTCCCAATGAGAGTTTTTCATCTTGTTTGGACGAATTTGGTCCTAACTTTGCTCCATTTGAGTTTTGGAGAGTTTGGAACTCAAAGTTCGACCCAATGAGAGTTCTTTAGGTGGTTTGGACAAGAAATGGTCCAAACCTATCTCCGTTTCTGTTTATAAGAGCTCGGAACCCAAAGTTCGTCCCAATGAGAGTTTTTCATCTCTTTTGGACGAAACTTTGTCCAAACTTTGCTCCGTTTGAGTTTTGGAGAGTTTGAAACTCAAAGTACGGCCCAATGAAAGTTCTTTAGGTGGTTTGTATAAAAATCTCAGTATGAATTTGTATATTTCTTGATGTTTGAATCATACAAGGATAGGTCTTTTTATGCACAATACATAGACCTAAATCAAGGCAAGATACAAGCCAAAATAAATGTAAAAGATTTACAATTAATGAGCTAAAATAAAGGCAAGAATCAGGGAAAATAATATGCTGTAATATGCCCCCTCAAACTGAAGACTGAGAAGTCAAAAGTTTGCTCCTGAGTGATAAAAATAGCTGAGAAGAGAGAGGTTTTGTTAGCAAATCAGCAAGTTGATCTTTGGAGGATATAAAACGTACTAAAATATCTTTGCGAACAACTTTCTCCCGAACGAAATGGTAGTCAATCTCGATGTGCTTCGTACGAGCATGAAAAACAGGATTATTTGCAAGAGATATTGCCGACACATTATCACACCATAACGTGGGTGGAACAATCAAGGGAATATGTAGATCACAAAGAAGCTGGCGTAACCAATACAGATCAGCTGTTGTGGTCGCAAGGGATCGATATTCAGCTTCAGTAGAAGATCGAGAGACGGTTGGTTGCTTCTTGGCAGACCAAGAAATCGGACTTGAGCCAAGAAAGGCAATAAATCCAGATGTAGAACGACGATCAGATGTATCACCAGCCCAATCAGAGTCACAGTATGCAGTGAGAGACATATCACCAGGACGAAATATAATACCAAGGTCTTGTGATCCAGAAAGATAGCGTAATATTCTTTTGACAGCAGAATAATGAATTGTCGTAGGTTTGTGCATAAATTGACTTACTCGATTTACTGCAAAGGTGATGTCTGGCCTTGTGAATGTGAGATATTGAAGAGAACCAACGAGCTGGCGATAAAGTGTAGCATCATTGAATAAAGGCGTAGAAGCATATAGATCAACAGAGGTAGACATAGGAGTGAGACAGGATTTAGCTGATGTCATGCCTGATGTGTGAAGTAAATCAGTGAGGTACTTGGCCTGATTAACAAAAATGCCATCTGTAGAGGAGTGAACTTCTAGCCCGAGGAAGTAATTCAATGCTCCAAGATCTGAAATTTGAAATTCTGTGGCTAACTGTTTCTTTAAGATCGAAATGTAAGCAGAGTCAGATCCAGTTACAATAATGTCATCCACGTAGAGCAACAAATATGTCAACAATGTCTCGTTAGAGCGTATGAACAATGATGGATCAGCAGCAGAAGCAATAAATCCCGAAGTTAATAAATAGGATGTAAAACGATCAAACCATGCCCGAGGAGCCTGTTTAAGACCATAAAGGCTCTTATGAAGTAGACAAACATTAGTTGGACACGATTTATCTAAAAATCCAGGTGGTTGAGACATATAGACCTCTTCCTTTAGGTGCCCATGTAGAAAAGCATTTTTCACGTCAAACTGATTTAATGGCCATCGATATTGAGCAGCAAGGGCAAGAATTACTCGAATCGTTGGTTTTTTTACAACTGGACTGAAAGTTTCTTCAAAATCAAACCCTTCAACTTGGTGATAACCTTTTGCAACTAAACGAGCCTTATGTCGAGCAATAGAGCCATTGGGGTGGTATTTAGTGCGGAATACCCACTTGCAACCTACAACATTCATAGAAGGCAATCGAGGTACTAAAGTCCACGTACCTTGCTCTTGAAGAGCATTGAACTCCTCACACATGGCCGCTCTCCACTCTGGATATTTTGAGGCTTCAGTATAAGATGAAGGATCAGTTGGAGTAGAGGACACCATGGTAGAGAAAAAGGCCTTGGGCTTGAAAATGCCAGACTTTGCTCGAGTTTGCATGGAGTGATTATTAATAGGCGGCAGACTTACAGTAGTTTGAGTATTATCTACAATCTCAGGTATTAAATCTGCATTATCTACACTCTGAGAAGAATGATCAGTACAAGTAATATTATCATTTAACTCAACTAGTGATGGACCAGAATTGTCAACAGTGGGTAAGTGAGTAGATACTGGTGTTTGGGAAGTGGTTGGGGAAATATTCAGGAGAGTGAGTAAGGGAGTTGGGTCAATGGTGGTGGTAGGGGAAGAGGAGTTGAGTTTGGTGGAAGTGGTGGCAAAGGGAAAAATAGTCTCATGGAAAATGACATGACGAGAAACAATTGATTTCTTTGTGTGAGGGTTGTAACATATGTAACCTTTGAAATCAAGAGGATAGCCGATAAAAATATGTTGGGATGTTTTGGGCTCAAGTTTATGTTTGGTGGTTGATTTTAACAAAGGATAACATGCACACCCAAAAACCTTTAAATGATGCAAATCAGGAGTGTAACCATAAAGTGTTTCAAACGGAGAAGACATATTTAGAGATGAAGAAGGCATTCGATTTATAAGGAAAACGGCTGTAGAAAAAGCATAAGGCCAAAATTCTAAAGGAACAGAAGAATGAACAAGTAATGACATTGCAGTTTCAACAATATGCCTATGTTTTCTTTCTGCAACACCATTTTGTTCAGGAGTATAAGGACAAGATTTTTGATGAAAAATGCCTTTGGATTCAAAAAAGGAACGAACAGAATTATTGATAAATTCACCGCCACCATCAGATCGAAAAACTTTTAATTTGGTTGATAAAAGATTTTCAACAAATGGTACGAATTTGTGAAGAATTGTAGTGACATCAGATTTAGAATTCAAAGGAAAAAGCCAAGTGAATTTGCTAAAATTATCAATGAAGCTAACATAATAACGATATCCATTGAATGAAGTAACTGGCGAAGGGCCCCATACATCACTATGCATAAGTTCAAGTGGTGCAAAAGAAGTAGAAAGCGACATAGGAAACGAAAGCTTTGACATTTTAGCCTTTAAACAACTAGGACAATCATGAGTAGAAATAGAAGAAGATAAAGACAGACCAAGACGAGATAGACTATAACGTAAAATTTTAGGAGCAGGATGTCCAAACCGATGATGCCACAGAGAACACTCCTGTTTTGCATGAAAAATATAATTTTTGGGTTGCATACTAGAACGAGACAGAGCAGATGGGCTTGGAATTGGGTAGAGACCATTAATGCTAGCACCAGTGTATAGAATTTTGCCGGAGACTTTATCCTGAATGAGGAACCAGTCAGTATCGAAAATAAAAATACAATTATTATCATGGCAAAATTTATGGACAGATAAGAGGTTAGCAGCAAGTTGAGGAGCATGTAGAATTTTTGAAAGAGTAAAGGTATGAGAGGGAGTAGAAAGAATACCGCTACCAGTGTTTTGGATATTTAAAGGTTGACCATTACCCACTGTGACAGATTCTTCTCCATTGTAGTTGGTCGATAAATTGAGATTGGCCAGATCATTTGTCATGTGGACATTGCACCCACTGTCAGATAACCAAAAATTATTAGAGTTATCAGGAGAATATTCAGGATTCATTGAGTTTACCGCCATAGCTGCCAATTGAGCCGGAGGATGGCGACCTTGATAAGAGAAATTCATCCGATTATAACAATCAAGTGCACTGTGCCCGAATTTTGAACATATTTGGCAAGAAAGTCGACCTCCATTTGAGTAATTTTGCCCAGACCCGTGAACAGACCCGGATCCGATTTGAGAGCCCGATCCAAGAAGACCTCGCCCAGTTGTGTTGTCACTTTGAGGCCTGTAGTAAGTATTTAAGTTAGAGCCCATATTAGGCCCAGAAAATGGCCTTGTGTTCGGCCCATATGAAGAAACCGGTTGTCCAGATCCATAATGTTGCGTGCGTGGGTCAGAAAAATTAGGGTTGAATTGCACCGCACCAAAATTTCGCCCCCTTTGTGAAGATCGTCTTCCTCGCCCTCTGTAGCTGGTATTCTGATTGGAGAAGTTCGGCCTGAACGCTGCCATGGCCGTGGGTGCGATTTCGACGAGAGGATGCCGCTGAATGGTCTTTTCTTCAGCAGTAAGAAGAGCGTGAAGTTCTTCAAGAGAGAGGGAGCCGCTGCGAGTTCGAATAGATGTTCGGAAAGCACCGAATTCGTCTGGTAATCCATTCAAGGTGTGCACTAAAATTTCTTCATCTTCCATTGAAACCGAAGCTGCTGTAAGTTTGTCAACGAGCTCTTTGATTCTACAAGTGTACTTTTCTATAGATTCAGAAGAAGATTTCTTTATAGTGTAAAGGGCAGAACGTAACTCAAGTATATTGGAGCGAGTTTTGGATGAATATCGTTTTTCTAATGACAGCCAGAGACCTTTTGCAGAGGTGGATCCAACAACATGAGCCAAAGCCGAAGGAGACAACGTGGCGTTGATTAACGTAATAAGAGCTTGATCACGAGAGATCCACTGAAGATAATCATTACTAACCTCAGTTGTATCTGTGCCGGTGGATGAACGAACGAATTTGTGTGGTTGAGGAAGCGATTCATCGATGTGACCAAATAAAGAGTGTGCTTTCAAAATAGACGAGACTTGGTACTTCCAGAGGACGTAATTGGATGAGTCCAAGCGTAGTGGAACCAAGTTGCAGATGTTGGAGAGAAGAAATAGAGGTGATGCCATTGAAGAATTGTTTGAGGAAAGGGAGGTTGTTGAGGAAGAGGCCATTGAAGTGTTGAAAAAAAAGGTTAGGTATGCTCTGATACCATATAAAAATCTCAGTATGAATTTGTATATTTCTTGATGTTTGAATCATACAAGGATAGGTCTTTTTATGCACAATACATAGACCTAAATCAAGGCAAGATACAAGCCAAAATAAATGTAAAAGATTTACAATTAATGAGCTAAAATAAAGGCAAGAATCAGGGAAAATAATATGCTGTAATAGTTTGGACGATAAATGGTCCAAACCTTGCTCCGTTTCTGTTTTTGAGAGCTAGGAACCCAAAGTTCGTCCCAATGAGAGTTTTTCATCTTGTTTGGACGAACTTGGTCCTAACTTTGCTCCGTTTGAGTTATGGAGAGTTTGAAACTCAAAGTTCGGCCCAATGAGAGTTCTTTAGGTGGGTTGGACGAGAAATGGTCCAAACCTTGCTCCGTTTCTGTTTTTGAGAGCTCGGAACCCAAAGTTCGTCCCAATGAGAGTTTTTCATCTTGTTTGGAAGAACTTGGTCCAAACTTTGCTCCGTTTGAGTTTTGGTGAGTTTGAAACTCATACTTCGACCCAATGAGAGTTGTTTAGGTGGTGTGGACGACACATGTTCCAAACTTTGCTCTGTTTCTTTTTTTGAGAGCTTGGAACCCAATGAGAGTTTTTCATCTTGTTTGGACGAAACTTGGTCCAAACATTGCTCCGTTTAAGTTTTTGTGAGTTTGAAACTCATACTTCGGCCCAATGAGAATTGTTTAGATGGTGTGGACGACACATGTTCCAAACTTTGCTCTGTTTCTGTTTTTGAGAGCTCGGAACCCAAAGTTCGTCCCAATGAAAGTTTTTCATCTTGTATGGACGAAACCTTGTCCAAACTTTGGTCCGTTTGAGTTTTGAAGAGTTTGAAACTCAAACTTCAGCCCAATGAGAGTTGTTGAGGTGGTGTGGACGACACATGGTCATAACTTTACTCTGTTTCCGTTTTTGAGAGCTCGAAACCCAAAGTTTGTCCCAATCAGAGTTTTTCACCTTGTTTGGACGAAACTTGGTCCAAACTTTGCTCCGTTTCAGTTTTGCAGTGTTTGAAACTCAAAGTTCGGCCCAATGAGAGTTCTTTAGGTTGTTTGGATGAGAAATGGTCCAAACCTTCCTCCGTTTCTGTTTTTGAGAGCTCGGAACCCAAAGTTCGTCCCAATGAGAGTTTTTCATCTTGTTTGGACGAAACTTGGTCCAAACTTTGCTCCGTTTCAGTTTTGTAGTGTTTGAAACTCAAAGTTCGGCCCAATGAGCGTTCTTTAGGTTGTTTGGATGAGAAATGGTTCAAACCTTTCTCCGTTTCTGTTTTTGAGAGCTCGGAACCCAAAGTTCATCCCAATGAGAGTTTTTCATCTTGTTTGGACGAACTTGGTCCTAACCTTGCTTCGTTTGAGTTTTGGAGAGTTTGAAACTCAAAGTTCGACCCAATGAGAATTGTTTAGGTGGTTTAGACGAGAAATGGTCCAAACCTTGCTCTGTTTCTATTTTTGAGAGCTTGGAACCCAAAGTTCGTCCCAATGAGAGCTTTTCATCTTGTTTGGACGAAACTTAGTCCAAACTTTGCTCCATTTCAGTTTAGGAGAGTTTGAAACTCAAACTTCGGCCCAATGAGAGTTCTTTAGGTGGTTTGGACAAGAAATGTTCCAAACCTTGCTCCGTTTCTGTTTTTGAGAGCTCGAAACCCAAAGTTCGTCCCAATGAAAGTTTTTCATCTTGTTTGGACGAAACTTGGTCCAAACTTTGCTCCGTTTCAGTTTTGGAGAGTTTGAAACTCAAACTTCGGCCCAATGACAGTTCTTTAGGTGGTGTGGATGACACATGGTCCAAACTTTGCTCTGTTTCTGTTTTCGAGACCTCGAAACCCAAAGTTTCTCCCAATGAGAGCTTTTCATCTTGTTTGGACGAAACTTGGTCCAAACTTTGCTCCGTTTCAGTTTTCGAGAGTTTGAAACTCAAACTTCGCCCCAATGAGAGTTCTTTAGGTGGTATGGATGACACATGGTCCAAACTTTGCTCTGTTTCTGTTTTTGAGACCTCGAAACCCAAAGTTTCTCCCAATGAGAGTTTTTCATCTTGTTTGGACGAAACTTGGTCCAAACTTTTCTCCGTTTATGTTTTGGAGAGTTTGAAACTCAAACTTTGGCCCAATGAGAGTTCTTTAGGTGGTGTGGATGACACATGGTCCAAACTTTGCTCTGTTTCTGTTTTTTGGAGCTCGGAACCCAAAGTTTGTCCGAATGAGAGTTTTTCATCTTGTTTGGACGAAACTTGGTCAAAACTTTGCTCCATTTGAGTTTTGGAGAGTTTGAAACTCAAAGTTCGGCCCAAAAAGAGTTCTTTAGGTGGTTTGGACGAGAAATGGTCCAAACCTTGCTCCGTTTTTGTTCTTGGGAGCTCGAAACCCAAAGTCCGTCCCAATGAGAGTTTTTCATCTTGTTTGGATGAAACTTGGTCCAAACCTTGCTCCGTTTGAGTTTTGGTGAGTTTGAAACTCAAAATTCGGCCCAATGAGAGTTGTTTAGGTGGTGTAGACGACACATGTTCCAAACTTTGCTCTGTTTCTTTTTTTGAGAGCTCGGAACCCAAAGTTCGTCCCAATGAGAGTTTTTTATCTTGTTTGGACGAAACTTTGTCCAAACTTTGGTCCGTTTGAGTTTTGGAGAGTTTGAAACTAAAACTTCGGCACAATGAGAGTTGTTGAGGTGGTGTGGACGACACATGGTCCAAACTTTGCTCTGTTTCCGTTTTTGAGAGCTCGAAACCCAAAGTTTTTCCCAATCAGAGTTTTTCATCTTGTTTGGACGAAACTTGGTCCAAACTTTGCTCCGTTTGAGTTTTGGAGAGTTTGAAACTCAAAGTTTGGCCCAATGAGAGTTCTTTAGGTGGTTTGGACGAGAAATGGTCCAAACCTTGCTCCGTTTCTGTTTTTGAGAGCTTGGAACCCAAAGTTCGTCCAAATGAGACTTTTTCATCTTGTTTGGACGAACTTGGTCCAAACTTTGCTCCGTTTGAGTTTTGGAGAGTTTGAAACTCAAAGTTCGGCCCAATGAGAGTTCTTTAGGTGGTTTGCACGAGAAATGGTCCAAACCTTGCTCCGTTTCTATTTTTGAGAGCTCGGAACCCAAAGTTCGTCCCAATGAGAGTTTTTCATCTTGTTTGGACGAAACTTGGTCCAAACTTTGGTCCGTTTGAGGTTTGGAAAGTTTGAAACTAAAAACTTCGGCCCAATGAGAGTTGTTGAGGTGGTGTGGACGACACATGGTCCAAACTTTGCTCTGTTTCCGTTTTTGAGAGCTCGAAACCCAAAGTTTGTCCCAATGAGAGTTTTTCATCTTGTATGGATGAAACTTGGTCCAAACTTTTCTCGTTTGAGTTTTGCAGAGTTTGAAACTCAAATTTCGGCCCAATGAGAGTTCTTTAGGTGGCTTGGACGAGAAATGGTCCAAACCTTGCTCCGTTTCTGTTTTTGAGAGCTCGGAACCCAAAGTTCGCCCGATGAGACTTTTTCATCTTATTTGGATGAAACTTGGTCCAAACTTTGCTCCGTTTGAGTTTTAGTGAGTTTGAAACTCGAACTTCGGCCCAATGAGACTTGTTGAGGACGTGTGGACGACACATGTTCGAAACTTTGTTCTGTTTCTGTTTTTGAGAGCTGGGAACCAAAAGTTTCTCCCAATGAGAGTTTTTCATCTTGTTTGGACGAAACTTGGTCCAAACTTTGCTCCGTTTCAGTTTTGGAGAGTTTGACATTCAAACTTCGGCCCAATGAGAGTTCTTTAGGTGGTTTGGACGAGAAATGGTCCAAACCTTGCTCGGTTTCTGTTTTTGAGAGCTCGGAACCCAAAGTTCGTCCCAATGAGAGTTTTTCATCTTGTTTGGACGAAACTTGGTCCAAACTTTGCTCCGTTTGAGTTTTGGAGAGTTTGAAACTTAAAGTTCGGCCCAATGTGAGTTCTTTAGGTGGTTTGGACGAGAAATAGTCCAAACCTTGCTCTGTTTCTGTTTTTGAGAGCTCGGAACCCAAAGTTCTTTGCAATGACAGTTTTTCATCTTGTTTGGACAAACTTTGTCCCAACTTTGCTCGGTTTGAGTTTTTGAGAGTTTTAAACTCAAAGTTCGGCCCAATGAGAGTTCTTTAGGTGGTCTGGACGAGAAATGGTCCAAACCTTGCCCCGTTTTTGTTTTTGAGACCTCGGAACCCAAAGTTCGTCCCAATGAGAGTTTTTCATCTTGTTTGGACGAACTTGGTCCAACTTTGCTCCGTTTGAGTTTTGGAGAGATTGAAACTCAAAGTTAGGCCCAATGAGAGTTCTTTAGGTGGTTTGGACGAGAAATGGTCAAAACCTTGCTCCGTTTCTGTTTTTGAGAGCTGGGAACCAAAAGTTCGTCCAAATGAAAGTTTTTCATCTTGTTTGGACAAACTTGGTCAAAACTTTGCTCCGTTTGAGTTTTGGAAAGTTTGAAACTCAAAGTTCGGCCCAATGAGAGTTCTTTAGGTGGTTTGGACGAGAAATGGTCCAAACCTTGCTCCGTTTCTATTTTTGAGAGCTCGGAACCCAAAGTTCGTCCCAATGAGAGTTTTTCATCTTGTTTGCACGAACTTGATCCAAAGTTTGCTCCGTTTGAGTTTTCGAGAGTTTGAAACTCAAACATCGGCCCAATGAGAGTTCTTTAGGTTGTTTGGTGGAGAAATGGTCCAAACCTTGCTCCGTTTCTGTTTTTGAGAGCTGGGAACCCAAAGTTCGTCCAAATGATAGTTTTTCATCTTGTTACGACGAACTTGCACGAAACTTTGCTCCGTTTTAGATTTGGAGAGTTTGAAACTCAAAGTTCGGCCCAATGAGAGTTCTTTGAGTGGTTTGCACAAGAAATTGTCCAAACCTTGCTTCGTTTCTTTTTTTGAGAGCTCGGAACCAAAAGTTCGTCCCAATGAGAGTTTTTCATCTTTTTTGGACGAAACTTGGTCAAAACTTTGCTCCGTTTGAGTTTTGGAGAGTTTGAAACTCAAAGTTCGGCCCAATGAGAGTTCTTTAGGTGGTTTGGACGAGAAATGGTCCAAACCTTGCTCCGTTTCTGTTTTTGAGAGCTCGGAACCCAAAGTTCGTCCCAATGAGAGTTTTTCATCTTGTTTGGACGAACTTGGTTTAAACTTTGCTCTGTTTGAGTTTTGGAAAGTTTGAAACTCAAAGTTCGGCCCAATGAGAGTTTTTTAGGTGGTTTGGACGACAAATGGTCCAAACCCAACTCCGTTTCTGTTTTTGAGAGCTCGGAAGCAAAAGTTCGTCCCAATGAGAGTTTTTCATCTTATTTGGACGAAACTTGGTCAAAACTTTCCTCCGTTTGAGTTTTCGAGAGTTTGAAACTCAAAGTTCGGCCCAATGAGAGTTTTTTAGGTGGTTTGGACGAGAAATGTTCCAAACCTTGCTCCGTTTCTGTTTTTGAGAGCTCGGAACCCAAAGTTCGTCCCGATGAGAGTTTTTCATCTTGTTTGCACGAACTTGGTCCAAAGTTTGCTCCGTTTTAGTTTTCGAGAGTTTGAAACTCAAACATCGACCCAATGAGAGTTCTTTAGGTTGTTTGGACGAGAAATGGTCCAAACCTTGCTCCGTTTCTGTTTTTGAGAGCTCGGAACCCAAAGTTCGTCCAAATGAGAGTTTTTCGTCAATGCAAATCATACATACATTATGTATTAATCAAACCCACCAATAGCCAATGCAAATTTTAGAGAAACAAAATTAGATCTACGATCGGCTCTGATACCATTTGAAGGATTGGAATTCCATAATTCCGTAAAGCGGAAGCGTGATTGGGACCGATTCGTAATTAATTTTGTTTAATCTAAAATACCAATACATTGGCAATAATATTAGAACTATTCTAAATATATATTAAGGCTAAGCATACAAAATATTAGATCTAAATCTAATTTATAAAGTAACAAATTACTTACTCTCATTGACGACTCAGATTAAATTCATCAACTGCTTGTGAATTAATCACGAACTAGTGTGAACACCACCACTATGGCTACACCGGTATGACTCTGAGACTTCTAGAGGCAGGAGACTTGTGGGAGCCTTTGGGAGAATTCTCTGAGAGTAGGAGAATGAATGGGATACCTTTCACCCCACCCAAGGGGTCCTATATATAGTAAAGGCCAAGACCTTTTTCCTAATAGGAAAAGGGAGACCTTTTCCTAATAGGAAAAAGTCTCTAATTTTAATAAATAATTAATTAATTCCATAATTAATTAATTTCCCAATTAAATATCATATATTTAATCTTAGGGATTTTATTAAAATTAAAATTAATATGAATCCAATTCATATTAAATTTATTTGAACTCTTTCAAATACTTTCTCTCAAGAATTAATTTTTTTTTAAATTAATTCAAAAATTATATTATAAAGTTTCATAAACTTTATATTATAATGCATCAATATACATTATACGATTCCCCAAATAAATTGAACACTTTCAATTTACAATTTATACTTAATTGCCTCAAGTCTCTTTACGAGCTACCAGTGGGACCTAATGGACCTACAGATCAGAAGCTCCAACGATACGAGACTAATTGGCCAAACTCATTGACCAAGTTTAGTCAACATTCGTTAACTGTGGGTCACTCCACTAAAGACCAACAACTGCACTCTTCTCACTATAGAATATTTCTGTGTCCACGGATATCGACCAAGCAGTAAGTCAATCCTTCACGTGTGTTCGTAACACCAGCTGGGTCAAATTACCGTTTTACCCCTAGGTTACCTCTGGTTCCTTAAGTACCACTGATTCCTCTAATGACCAAGTTGTTTAGGGTCCAACCACTAAACAGGAGTTCCTCTCAGGCTAGGAGAGGATGGCGCGCCTTTGTTCAAGCCCTAGAATCAGCCCTTAAGGGAACACACATCTACTTACCCCAATAGGGGAAGGAGTGAATTCCATCTTGTACTGTTATGTTCCCAGCCCCCATTCGGTCTTGCCCCTGAAATGGTAGGCTTATTGAGTTGGCGAACTGGCCACTCTCACCCATACAAATCTAAGGACAGTCCCTCCTGAAAGGGGTTCATAACAGACTCAGGATTGAGATTGAGTTACCTAGGTCATCCTATTGAAATAGAAACCTAAACTAGTTAACGGCGTTACATCTAGTGGTTACTATTTCGCGGTCCGGTCTTATGCAAACTCATTGCATAGGATACCTGATATGAATTCTACCAATAAAGAATTCCAATAGAGTTGAAGGTATTGATTTCAAATACTTTATGTGTAGAAGAGCTTCAAGATGGAACATGTTAAATGCACTTCGGGTTCATGAAAGCTGCATTTAATGCAAATTAAGCATCAATTGATGGAACTATACTTTAAGCTACTTCAAAGGGAAGCTTAATTAATTCATGGAATGTTACACACAAAATGAAGGTTGACCAAGACTTCAATTCTCGGATTTATGGAGTCCATCATGTAATTTTTCAGTTTTTTGAGTCTTTTCAATGTTACATAGGTTACTTTTGTTAGTGGCTCTTTAATACATTAAAGTTAGGAAGGTTACACACTTTAAGGTGACCTAGTGGCTGAATTTAGGTTATATTTTGGAGGCTATAAAAAGTCATCTTTGATGTAACACAAATAAGATTTGTTTTGATGATGTTTCAATGAAATTGAGTCTTTTGAGCCTAAAGGCCATGAGCAATTTTCTTTACATATCTTGTGTTTAGATTTGCATGCTAGGATCATTCAAGTAGATTTGATCGAACTACTTGTGGAGTGATTCGAATCTCGAGTTTAGAAACGAGTTTTCTCTACTCTTGATCTTGATCATCAAGGTAAATCCGTTTCTATCTTCTTCCTTGGGATGAAATCATCTTGGTTTTGGGGTTTTTGATATTGAGTTCTATGGGTCTTGTTTGCTAGCAAGGTTTTTAGATCCAATCATCAAGGGTTTCATAACATTTGGTATCAGAGCTGCTTTGATTCATAACAATACCCCCACCCGCATGTCTCCTACATGGATGCTTTGGATCATTGCATCTGTATCGAATACAAGGTGGGCCGTATCACATAGTGTCACCAGGATAAGGTACCCAGCCTTATCCCTATACTATAGACCATTTAGGTTGTTACTTGGACACTGATCACCGTATGTCCCCACATACTTGTCCAAGTTTCATTTAAACAACCTTGGATCTTAGTTTATTGGATTTAGGGTTTATTAATGCAAACTCGATTATTCAATAACCAAATTAATGAATTACTCAAATAACACTTTATTGAGATCGATTAATTTGTTTCATTTACTATCTACGAGTTTTAGGGCATAAAACCCAACATTAGGTTGTTTGGACGAGAAATGGTCCAAACCTTGCTCCGTTTCTGTTTTTGAGAGCTGGGAACGTAAAGTTCGTCCAAATGAGAGTTTTTCATCTTGTTTGGACAAACTTGGTCAAAACTTTGCTCCGTTTGAGTTTTGGAAAGTTTGAAACTCAAAGTTCGGCCCAATGGGAGTTCTTTAGGTGGTTTGGACGTGAAATGGTCCAAACCTTGCTCCCTTTCTGTTTTTGAGAGCTGGGAACCCAAAGTTCGTCCAAATGAGAGTTTTTCATCTTGTTTGGACGAACTTGGTCCAAACTTTGCTCCGTTTGAGTTTTCGACAGTTTGGATCTCAAAGTTCGGCCCAATGAGAGTTCTTTAGGTGGTTTGGACGAGAAATGGTCCAAACCTTGCTCCGTTTCTGATTTTGAGAGCTCAGAACCCAAAGTTCGTCCAAATGAGACTTTTTCATCTTGTTTGGACGAACTTTGTCCAAACCTTTCTCCGTTTGAATTTTGGAGTGTTTGAAACTCAAAGTTCGGCCCAATGAGAATTCTTTAGGTGGTTTGGACGAGAAATTGTCTAAACCTTGCTCCGTTTCTGTTTTTGAGAGCTCGGAACCCAAAGTTCGTCCCAATGAGAGTTTTTCATCTTGTTTGGACGAACTTGGTCCAAACTTTGCTCCGTTTGAGTTTTCGAGAGTTTGAAACTCAAACATCGGCCCAATGAGAGTTCTTTAGGTGGTTTGGACGAGAAATGGTCCAAACCTTGCCCGTTTCTGTTTTTTAGAGCTCGGAACCCAAAGTTCGTCCCAATGAGAGTTTTTCATCTTGTTTGGACGAACTTGGTCCAAACTTTTCTCCGTTTGAGTTTTGGAGAGTTTGAAACTCAAAGTTCGGCCCAATGAGAGTTCTTTAGGTGGTTTTGGACGAGAAATGGTCCAAACCTTGCTCCATTTCTATTTTTGAGATCTCGGAACCCAAATTTCTACCCAATGAGAGTTTTTCATCTTGTTTGAACGAACTTGGTCCAAAGTTTTCTCCGTTTGAGTTTTCGAGAGTTTGAAACTCAAACATCGGCCCAATGAGAGTTAATTAGGTTGTTTGGACGAGAAATGGTCCAAACCTTGCTCCGTTTCTGTTTTTGAGAGATGGGAACCCAAAGTTCTTCCAAATGAGAGTTTTTCATCTTTTTTGGACGAACTTGGACGAAACTTTTCTCCGTTTAAATTTGGAGATTTTGAAACTCAAAGTTCGGCCCAATGAGAGTGCTTTAAGTGCTTTGCACGAGAAATGGTCCAAACCTTGCTCCGTTCCTTTTTTTGAGAGCTCGGAACCAAAAGTTCGTCCCAATGAGAGTTTTTCATCTTTTTTGGACGAAACTTGGTCAAAACTTTTCTCTGTTTTAGGTTTGGAGAGTTTGAAACTCAAAGTTCGGCCCAATCAGACTTCTTTAGGTGCTTTGGACGAGAAATGGTCCAAACCTTGCTCCGTTTCTGTTTTTGAGAGCTCGGAACCCAAAGTTCGTCCCAATGAGAGTTTTTCATCTTGTTTGGACGAACTATGTCCAAACTTTGCTCCGTTTGAGTTTTCGAGAGTTTGAAACTCAAACATCGGCCCAATGAGAGTTCTTTAGGTGGTTTGGACGAGAAATGGTCCAAACCTTGCCCCGTTTCTGTTGTTTAGAGCTCGGAACCCAAAGTTCTTCCCAATGAGAGTTTTTCATCTTGTTTGGACGAACTTTGTACAAACTTTTCTCCGTTTGAGTTTTGGACAGTTTGAAACTCAAAGTTCGGCGCAATGAGAGTTCTTTAGGTGGTTTGGACGAGAAATGGTCCAAACCTTGCTCCGTTTCTATTTTTGAGAGCTCGGAACCCAAATTTCTACCCAATGAGAGTTTTTCATCTAGTTTGCACGAACTTGGTCTAAAGTTTTCCCCGTTTGAGTTTTCGAGAGTTTGAAACTCAAACATCGGCTCAATGAGAGTTAATTAGGTTGTTTGGACGAGAAATGGTCCACACCTTGCTTCGTTTCTATTTTTGAGAGCTGGGAACCCAAAATTCGTCCAAATGAGAGTTTTTCATCTTGTTTGGACGAACTTGGACGAAACTTTGCTCCGTTTAGATTTGGAGAGTTTGAAACTCAATGTTTGGCGCAATGAGAGTTCTTTAAGTGGTTTGCACGAGAAATGGTCCAAACCTTGCTCCGTTCCTTTTTTTGAGAGCTCGGAACCAAAAGTTCGTCCCAATGAGAGTTTTTCATCTTTTTTGGATGAAACTTGGTCAAAACATTGCTCTGTTTTAGGTTTGGAGAGTTTGAAACTCAAAGTTCGGCCCAATGAGAGTTCTTTAAGTGGTTTGGACAAGAAGTGGTCCAAACCTTGCTTGGTTTCTGTTTTTGAGAGCTCGGAACCAAAAGTTCATTCTAATCAGAGTTTTTCATCTTGATTGGACGAAACTTGGTCAAAACTTTGCTCCGTTTGAGTTTTGGAGAGTTTGAAACTGAAAATTCGGCCCAATGAGAGTTCTTTAGGTGGTTTGGACGAGAAATGGTCCAAACCTTGCTCCGTTTCTGCTTTTGAGAGCTGGGAACCCAAAGTTCGTCCAAATGAGAGTTTTTCATCTTGTTTGAACGAACTTGGTCCAAACTTTGCTCCGTTTGAGTTTTGGAGAGTTTGAAACTCAAAGTTCGGCCCAATGAGAGTTCTTAAAGTTGTTTGGACGAGAAATGGTCCAAACCTTGCTCCGTTTCTGTTTTTGAGAGCTCGGAACCCAAAGTACGTCCAAATGAGAGTTTTTCATCTTGTTTGGACGAACTTGGTCCAAACTTTGCCCCGTTTGAGTTTTGGAGAGTTTGTTACTCAATGTTCGGCCCAATGAGAGTTCTTTAGGTCGTTTGGACGAGAAATGGTCCAAACCTTGCTCCGTTTCTGTTTTTGAGAGCTCAGAACCCAAAGTACGTCCAAATGAGAGTTTTTCATCTTGTTTTGACGAACTTGGTCCAAACTTTGCCCCGTTTGAGTTTTGGAGAGTTTGAACCTCAAAGTTCGGCCCAATGAGAGTTCTTTAGGATGTTTGGACAAGAAATGGTCCAAAACTTGCTCCGTTTCTGTTTTTGAGAGGTCGGAACCCAAAGTTCGTCCCAATGAGAGTTTTTCATCTTGTTTGGACGAACTTGGTCCAAACTTAACTCTGTTTGAGTTTTGGAGAGTTTTAAACTCAAAGTTCGGCCCAATGAGAGTTCTTTAGGTGGTTTGGAATAGAAATGGTCCAAACCTTGCTCTTTTTCTGTTTTTGAGAACTCAGAACCCAAAGTTCGTCCCAATGAGAGTTTTTCATCTTGTTTGGACGAAACTTGGTCAAAACTTTGCCCTGTTTGAGTTTTGGAGAGTTTGAAACTCAAAGTTCGACCCAATGAGAGTTCTTTAGGTGGTTTGGACGAGAATTGGTCCAAACCTTGCTCCGTTTCTGTGTTTTGGAGCTCGGAACCCAAATTTCGTCTCAATGAGAGTTTTTCATCTTTTTTTGACGAACTTTGTCCAAACTTTTCTCCGTTTTAGTTTTGGAGAGTTTGAAACTCAAAGTTCGGCCCAATGAGAGTTCTTTAGGTGGTTTTGACTAGAATTGGTCCAAACCTTGCTCCGTTTCTGTTTTTTAGGGCTCGGAACCCAAAGTTCGTCCCAATGAGAGTTTTTCATCTTGTTTGGACGAACTTGGTCCAAACTTAACTCTGTTTGAGTTTTGGAGAGTTTTAAACTCAAAGTTCGGCCCAATGAGAGTTCTTTACGTGGTTTGGAATAGAAATGGTCCAAACCTTGCTCTTTTTCTGTTTTTGAGAACTCAGAACCCAAAGTTCGTCCCAATGAGAGTTTTTCATCTTGTTTGGACGAAACTTGGTCAAAACTTTGCCCTGTTTGAGTTTTGGAGAGTTTGAAACTCAAAGTTCGACCCAATGAGAGTTCTTTAGGTGGTTTGGACGAGAATTGGTCCAAACCTTGCTCCGTTTCTGTGTTTTGGAGCTCGGAACCCAAATTTCGTCTCAATGAGAGTTTTTCATCTTTTTTGGACGAACTTTGTCCAAACTTTTCTCCGTTTTAGTTTTGGAGAGTTTGAAACTCAAAGTTAGGCCCAATGAGAGTTCTTTAGGTGGTTTTGACGAGAATTGGTCCAAACCTTGCTCCGTTTCTGTTTTTTAGGGCTCGGAACCCAAAGTTCGTCCCAATGAGAGTTTTTCATCTTGTTTGGACGAACTTGGTCCAAACTTAACTCTGTTTGAGTTTTGGAGAGTTTTAAACTCAAAGTTCGGCCCAATGAGAGTTCTTTAGGTGGTTTGGAATAGAAATGGTCCAAACCTTGCTCTTTTTCTGTTTTTGAGAACTCAGAACCCAAAGTTCGTCCCAATGAGAGTTTTTCATCTTGTTTGGACGAAACTTGGGCAAAACTTTGCCCTGTTTGAGTTTTGGAGAGTTTGAAACGCAAAGTTCGACCCAATGAGAGTTCTTTAGGTGGTTTGGACGAGAATTGGTCCAAACCTTTCTCCGTTTCTGTGTTTTGGAGCTCGGAAACCAAATTTCATCTCAATGAGAGTTTTTCATCTTTTTTGGACGAACTTTGTCCAAACTTTTCTCTGTTTTAGTTTTGGAGAGTTTGAAACTCAAAGTTCGGCCCAATGAGAGTTCTTTAGGTGGTTTTGACGAGAATTGGTCCAAACCCTTCTCCGTTTCTGTTCTTTAGGGCTCGGAACCCAAAGTTCGTCCCAATGAGAGTTTTTCATCTTGTTTGGACGAACTTGGTCCAAACTTAACTCTGTTTGAGTTTTGGAGAGTTTTAAACTCAAACTTCGGCCCAATGAGAGTTCTTTAGGTGGTTTGGACGAGAAATGGTCCAAACCTTGCTCCGTTTCTATTTTTGAGAGCTCGGAACCCAAATTTCTACCCAATGAGAGTTTTTCATCTAGTTTGCACGAACTTGGTCCAAAGTTTTCTCCGTTTGAGTTTTCGAGAGTTTGAAACTCAAACATCGGCTCAATGAGAGTTAATTAGGTTGTTTGGACGAGAAATGGTCCACACCTTGCTCCGTTTCTATTTTTGAGAGCTGGGAACCCAAAATTCGTCCAAATGAGAGTTTTTCATCTTGTTTGGACGAACTTGGACGAAACTTTGCTCCGTTTAGATTTGGAGAGTTTGAAACTTAAAGTTTGGCGCAATGAGAGTTCTTTAAGTGGTTTGCACGAGAAATGGTCCAAACCTTGCTCCGTTCCTTTTTTTGAGAGCTCGGAACCAAAAGTTCGTCCCAATGAGAGTTTTTCATCTTTTTTGGATGAAACTTGGTCAAAACTTTGCTCTGTTTTAGGTTTGGAGAGTTTGAAACTCAAAGTTCGGCCCAATGAGAGTTCTTTAAGTGGTTTGGACGAGAAGTGGTCCAAACCTTGCTTGGTTTCTGTTTTTGAGAGCTTGGAACCAAAAGTTCGTTCTAATCAGAGTTTTTCATCTTGATTGGCCGAAACTTGGTCAAAACTTTGCTCCGTTTGAGTTTTGGAGAGTTTGAAACCCAAAATTCGGCCCAATGAGAGTTCTTTAGGTGGTTTTGACGAGAAATGGTCCAAACCTTGCTCCGTTTCTGCTTTTGAGAGCTGGGAACCCAAAGTTCGTCCAAATGAGAGTTTTTCATCTTGTTTGAACGAACTTGGTCCAAACTTTGCTCCGTTTGAGTTTTGGAGAGTTTGAAACTCAAAGTTCGGCCCAATGAGAGTTCTTAAAGTTGTTTGGACGAGAAATGGTCCAAACCTTGCTCCGTTTCTGTTTTTGAGAGCTCGGAACCCAAAGTACGTCCAAATGAGAGTTTTTCATCTTGTTTGGACGAACTTGGTCCAAACTTTGCCCCGTTTGAGTTTTGGAGAGTTTGTTACTCAATGTTCGGCCCAATGAGAGTTCTTTAGGTCGTTTGGACGAGAAATGGTCCAAACCTTGCTCCGTTTCTGTTTTTGAGAGCTCAGAACCCAAAGTACGTCCAAATGAGTGTTTTTCATCTTGTTTTGACGAACTTGGTCCAAACTTTGCCCCGTTTGAGTTTTGGAGAGTTTGAACCTCAAAGTTCGGCCCAATGAGAGTTCTTTAGGATGTTTGGACAAGAAATGGTCCAAAACTTGCTCCGTTTCTGTTTTTGAGAGGTCGGAACCCAAAGTTCGTCCCAATGAGAGTTTTTCATCTTGTTTGGACGAACTTGGTCCAAACTTAACTCTGTTTGAGTTTTGGAGAGTTTTAAACTCAAAGTTCGGCCCAATGAGAGTTCTTTAGGTGGTTTGGAATAGAAATGGTCCAAACCTTGCTCTTTTTCTGTTTTTGAGAACTCAGAACCCAAAGTTCGTCCCAATGAGAGTTTTTCATCTTGTTTGGACGAAACTTGGTCAAAACTTTGCCCTGTTTGAGTTTTGGAGAGTTTGAAACTCAAAGTTCGACCCAATGAGAGTTCTTTAGGTGGTTTGGACGAGAATTGGTCCAAACCTTGCTCCGTTTCTTTGTTTTGGAGCTCGGAACCCAAATTTCGTCTCAATGAGAGTTTTTCATCTTTTTTGGACGAACTTTATCCAAACTTTTCTCCGTTTTAGTTTTGGAGAGTTTGAAACTCAAAGTTCGGCCCAATGAGAGTTCTTTAGGTGGTTTTGACGAGAATTGGTCCAAACCTTGCTCCGTTTCTGTTTTTTACGGCTCGGAACCCAAAGTTCGTCCCAATGAGAGTTTTTCATCTTGTTTGGACGAACTTGGTCCAAACTTAACTCTGTTTGAGTTTTGGAGAGTTTTAAACTCAAAGTTCGGCCCAATGAGAGTTCTTTAGGTGGTTTGGAAGAGAAATGGTCCAAACCTTGCTCTTTTTCTGTTTTTGAGAGCTCAGAACCCAAAGTTCGTCCCAATGAGAGTTTTTCATCTTGTTTGGACGAAACTTGGTCAAAACTTTGCCCTGTTTGAGTTTTGGAGAGTTTGAAACTCAAAGTTCGACCCAATGAGAGTTCTTTAGGTGGTTTGGACAAGAATTGGTCCAAACCTTGCACCGTTTCTTTGTTTTGGAGCTCGGAACCCAAAGTTCGTCTCAATGAGAGTTTTTCATCTTGTTTGGACGAACTTTGTCCAAACTTTGCTCCGTTTGAGTTTTGGAGAGATTGAAACTCAAAGTTCGGCCCTATGAGAGTTCTTTAGGTGGTTTTGACGAGAAATGGTCCAAACCTTGCTCCGTTTCTTTTTTTGAGAGCTCGGAACCCAAAGTTCGTCCCAATGAGAGTTTTTCATCTTGTTTGGACGAACTCGGTCCGAACTTTGCTCCGTTTGAGTTTTGCAGAGTTTGAAACTCAATGTTCGGCCTAATGAGAGTTCTTTAGGTCATTTCGACGAGAAATGGTCCAAACCTTTCTCCGGTTCTGTTTTTTAGAGCTCGAAACCGAAAGTTCGTCCCAATGAGAGTTTTTCATCTTGTTTGGACGAACTTGGTCCAAACTTTGCCCCGTTTGAGTTTTGGAGAGTTTGAAACTCAAAGATCGGCGCAATGAGAGTTCTTTAGGTGGTTTGGACGAGAAATGGTCAAAACCTTTCTCCGTTTCTGTTTTTGAGAGCTTGGAACCCAAAGTTCGTCCCAATGAGAGTTTTTCATCCTGTTTGGACGAACTTGGTCCCCACTTTGCTCCGTTTGAGTTTTTGAGAGTTTGAAACTCAAAGTTCGGCCCAATGAGAGTTCTTTAGGTGGTTTGGACAAGAATTGGTCCAAACCTTGCTCCGTTTCTGTTTTTTGGAGCTCGGAACCCAAAGTTCGTCTCAATGACAGTTTTACTTCTTCTTTGGACGAAGTTGGTCAAAACTTTGCTCCGTTTGAGTTTTGGAGAGTTTGAAACTCGAAGTTCGGTCCAATGAGAGTTCTTTAGGTGGTTTGGACGAGAAATGGGCCAAACCTTGGTCCGTTTCTGTTTTTGAGAGCTCGGAACCCAAAGTTTGTCACAATGAGAGCTTTTCATCTTGTTTGGACGAACTTTTTCCCAACTTTGTTCCGTTTGAGTTTTGGAGAGGTTGAAACTCAAAGTTCGGCCCAATGAGAGTTCTTTAGGTGGTTTGGTCGAGAAATGGTCCAAACCTTGTTGGGATTGGTGTCCTAAAACTCATACATAGTGAATGTTAAACGAATTATATACTTAGTCGATAAAGGCGTTATCGAGATTAATTCAGTAAAGTTATTACTGA
Organism: Luffa aegyptiaca; assembly: GCA_017139565.1. NCBI lineage: Eukaryota > Viridiplantae > Streptophyta > Magnoliopsida > Cucurbitales > Cucurbitaceae > Luffa > Luffa aegyptiaca. The sequence continues at coordinate 22,172,685 of CM029395.1, forward strand.
ATAAAGTAAATTGCACATATAATAACCCAAATCCAATAAAGATCCATGGCTATAGGATGAACACTTGAGCTTTATGTAGAGACATAAAAGTGGATCAAGCTTGAGTAATAGCCAAAACGGTCTATAGTATAGGGATAGGGTTGGGTACCTTATTCTGGAGACACTATGAGACGCGGCCCACTTTATAGATGGTATAGACGATGTGATCCTAAATCGTCCATGTAGAGACATGCAAGTGGGGGCGTCCTATGCAATGAGTTTGCATAAGACCAGGACCAAGAAATAAGTCGCTCTCGCTTTATAACACCGTTTACTGACGAGACTGACTATTTCATGTGATGACCTAGGTAACTCGATCTTAATCCTGAGCTAACTATGAACTCCTGTTTATTCGGGCTTATCCTTAGATCTACATAGGTGAGAGTGGCTCAATATCGCCGACTCAATAAGCCTCCCATTTCAGGGATAGGAACGGGTAGATGGCTGGGGACATAGTCGTGCGAGAAGGAATTCACTCCTACCCAAATTAGGGATAGTAGAAAGGTTGTTCCCTTAAGTGCTGACTCCGGGGCTTGAACAAAGGGATCCCGCCCTCTCATTGGCCCGAGAGGGACTCGGTTTATTGGTTGGACCATAAACCAATTGTTCATTAGAGGATCAGTGGGACTTGAGGAACTAGAAGTACTATAGAGGTGAAACGGCTTTTTGACCTAGCTATAGATACGAACAACCTGTGAAGGATCGACTTACTAATCATGGTTAAATCAAGTGGACGGAAATATATCTATAGTGAGGGGAGTGCAACTATTGGGCTATAGTGGAGTGTCCCGGTAGTTAACGAATGTTGGCTAGCTTGGATAATGAGATTAGTCGGTTAGCCTCGAATCGTTGCAGCCCATGATCTATAGGTCCATTAGGTCCCCCTACTAGCTCATATCGGAACAAGCCTAGAACAAAAAGATAGGAAGCTTTGAATCGTTCAAAATCGGGAAAACGGGTATTATCGTAAATTGTGTTTGACACAATAATTTAATTATGAATTAAATTAGAAAATGAGAGATGGAGTATTTAAAAGTGTTTTGAATACCATATATATGTATTAGGAATCATATATAATTCATGGCACTAGGTGATAAAGATTAATTGGATTAATCATGTAAAAATTACTTGGAATTGTACAAATTAATTGCCTAGAAATCAATTTCAATTTTGAATTGAAATAGGAATGAATTGCTCCGTTTCTGTTTTTTAGAGCTCGGAACCCAAACTTCGTCCCTATTAGAGTTTTTCATCTTATTTGGACGAACTTTGTCCAAACTTTGCTACGTTTCAGTTTCGGAGATTTTGAAACTCAAAGTTCGGCCAAATGAGAGTTCTTTAGGTGGTTTGGACAACAAATGGTTCAAACCTTGCTCTGTTTCTGTTTTTGACAGCTGGGAACCCAAAGTCCGTCCCAATGAGAGTTTTTCATCTTGTTTGGACAAACTTGGTCCCAACTTTGCTCCGTTTGAGTTTTGGAGAGTTTGAAACTCAATGTTCGGCCCAATGGGAGTTCTTTAGGTCGTTTCGACGAGTAATGGTCCAAACCTTGCTCCGTTTCTGTTTTTCAGAGCTCGGAACCCAAAGTTCGTCCCAATGAGAGTTTTTCATCTTGTTTGGACGAACTTGGTCCTAACTTTGCTCCCAAAGTTCGGCCTAATGAGAGTTGTTTAGGTGGTTTGGAGTAGAAATGGTCCAAACCTTGCTCCGTTTCGTTTTTTGAGAACTCGGGACCCCAAGTCTGTCGCAATGAGAGCTTTTCATCTTGTTTGGACGAACTTTTTCCCAACTTTGTTCCGTTTGAGTTTTGGAGAGTTTGAAACTCAAAGTTCGGCCCAATGAGAGTTCTTTAGGTGGTTTGGTCGAGAAATGGTCCAAACCTTGCTCCGTTTCTGTTTTTTAGAGCTCGGAACCCAAACTTCGTCTCAATGAGAGTTTTTCATCTTGTTTGGACGAACTTGGTCATAACTTTGCTCCGTTTGAGTTTTGGAGGGTTTGAAACTCAATGTTCGGCCCAATGAGAGTTCTTTAGGTCGTTTCGACGAGAAATGGTTCAAACCTTGCTCTGTTTCTGTTTTTGAGAGCTCGGAACTTAAAGTTTGTCCCAATGAGAGTTTTTCATCTTGTTTGGACGAACTTTGTCCCAACTTTGCTCCGTTTGAGGTTTTGAGAGTTTGAAACTCAAAGTTCTGCCCAATGAGAGTTCTTTAGGTGGTTTGGAGTAGAAATGGTCCAAACCTTGCTCCGTTTCTGTTTTTTAGAACTCGGAACCCAAAGTTCGTCCCAATGAGAGGTTTTCATCTTGTTTGGACGAAACCTGGTCAAAACTTTGCTCCGTTTGAGTTTTGGAGAGTTTGAAACTCAAAATCGGCCGTATGAGAGTTCTTTAGGTGGTTTGGACGAGAAATGGTCCATACCTTGCTCCGTTTCTGTTTTTGAGAGCTCGGAACCCAAAGTTCGTCCCAATAAGAGTTTTTCATCTTGTTTGGACGAAACCTGGTCCAAACTTTTCTCCGTTTGAGTTTCGGAGAGTTTGAAAGTCAAAGTTCGGCCCAATGAGAGTTCTTTAGGTGGTGTGGACGAGAAATGGTTCAAACCTTGCTCCGTTTCTGTTTATGAGAGCTCAAAACCATAAGTTCGTCCCAATGAGAGTTTTTTATCTTGTTTGGACGAAACCTGGTCCAAACTTTGCTCCGTTTGAGTTTTGGAGAGTTTGAAACTCAAAGTTTGGCCCAATGAGAGTTCTTTAGGCGGTTTGGGCGAGAAATGGTCCAAACCTTGCTCCGTTTCTGTTTTTTGGTGCTCGGAACCCAAAGTTCGTCCCAATGAGAGTTTTTCATCTTCATTGGACGAAGTTGGTCCCAACTTTGCTCCGTTCGAGTTTTGGAGGGTTTGAAACTCAATGTTCGGCCCAATGATAGTTCTTTAGGTCGTTTCGACGAGAAATGGTCCAAACCTTGCGCCGTTTCTGTTTTTTAGAGCTCGGTACCCAAACTTCTTCCGTATTAGAGTTTTTCATCTTGTTTGGACGAACTTTGTCCAAACTTTGCTCCGTTTGTGTTTCGGAGATTTTGAAACACAAAGTTCGGCCAAATGAGAGTTCTTTAGGTGGTTTGGACGAGAAATGGTTCAAACCTTGCTCTGTTTCTGTTTTTGACAGCTGGGAACCCAAAGTCCGTCCCAATGAGAGTTTTTCATCTTGTTTGGACAAACTTGGTCCCAACTTTGCTCCGTTTGAGTTTTGGAGAGTTTGAAACTCAAAGATCGGCCCTACGAGAGTTCTTTAGGTGGTTTGGACGAGAAATGGCCAAAACCTTGCTCCGTTTCTACTTTTGAGAGCTCGGAACCCAAAGTTCGTCCGAATGAGAGTTTTTCATTTGTTTTGGATGAACTTGGTCCCAACTTTGCTCCGTTTGAGTTTTTGGAGGGTTTGAAACTCAATGTTCGGCCCAATGAGAGTTCTTTAGGTCGTTGCGACGAGAAATGGTCCAAACCTTGCTCCGTTTCTGTTTTTTAGAGCTCGGAACCCAAACTTCGTCCCTATTAGAGTTTTTCATCTTATTTGGACGAACTTTGTCCAAACTTTGCTACGTTTCAGTTTCGGAGATTTTGAAACTCAAAGTTCGGCCAAATGAGAGTTCTTTAGGTGGTTTGGACAACAAATGGTTCAAACCTTGCTCTGTTTCTGTTTTTGACAGCTGGGAACCCAAAGTCCGTCCCAATGAGAGTTTTTCATCTTGTTTGGACAAACTTGGTCCCAACTTTGCTCCGTTTGAGTTTTGGAGAGTTTGAAACTCAATGTTCGGCCCAATGGGAGTTCTTTAGGTCGTTTCGACGAGTAATGGTCCAAACCTTGCTCCGTTTCTGTTTTTCAGAGCTCGGAACCCAAAGTTCGTCCCAATGAGAGTTTTTCATCTTGTTTGGACGAACTTGGTCCTAACTTTGCTCCCAAAGTTCGGCCTAATGAGAGTTGTTTAGGTGGTTTGGAGTAGAAATGGTCCAAACCTTGCTCCGTTTCGTTTTTTGAGAACTCGGGACCCCAAGTCTGTCGCAATGAGAGCTTTTCATCTTGTTTGGACGAACTTTTTCCCAACTTTGTTCCGTTTGAGTTTTGGAGAGTTTGAAACTCAAAGTTCGGCCCAATGAGAGTTCTTTAGGTGGTTTGGTCGAGAAATGGTCCAAACCTTGCTCCGTTTCTGTTTTTTAGAGCTCGGAACCCAAACTTCGTCTCAATGAGAGTTTTTCATCTTGTTTGGACGAACTTGGTCATAACTTTGCTCCGTTTGAGTTTTGGAGGGTTTGAAACTCAATGTTCGGCCCAATGAGAGTTCTTTAGGTCGTTTCGACGAGAAATGGTTCAAACCTTGCTCTGTTTCTGTGTTTGAGAGCTCGGAACTTAAAGTTCGTCCCAATGAGAGTTTTTCATCTTGTTTGGACGAACTTTGTCCCAACTTTGCTCCGTTTGAGGTTTTGAGAGTTTGAAACTCAAAGTTCTGCCCAATGAGAGTTCTTTAGGTGGTTTGGAGTAGAAATGGTCCAAACCTTGCTCCGTTTCTGTTTTTTAGAACTCGGAACCCAAAGTTCGTCCCAATGAGAGGTTTTCATCTTGTTTGGACGAAACCTGGTCAAAACTTCGCTCCGTTTGAGTTTTGGAGAGTTTGAAACTCAAAATCGGCCGTATGAGAGTTCTTTAGGTGGTTTGGACGAGAAATGGTCCATACCTTGATCCGTTTCTGTTTTTGAGAGCTCGGAACCCAAAGTTCGTCCCAATAAGAGTTTTTCATCTTGTTTGGACGAAACCTGGTCCAAACTTTTCTCCGTTTGAGTTTCGGAGAGTTTGAAAGTCAAAGTTCGGCCCAATGAGAGTTCTTTAGGTGGTGTGGACGAGAAATGGTTCAAACCTTGCTCCGTTTCTGTTTATGAGAGCTCAAAACCATAAGTTCGTCCCAATGAGAGTTTTTTATCTTGTTTGGACGAAACCTGGTCCAAACTTTGCTCCGTTTGAGTTTTGGAGAGTTTGAAACTCAAAGTTCGGCCCAATGAGAGTTCTTTAGGCGGTTTGGGCGAGAAATGGTCCAAACCTTGCTCCGTTTCTGTTTTTTGGTGCTCGGAACCCAAAGTTCGTCTCAATGAGAGTTTTTCATCTTCATTGGACGAAGTTGGTCAAAACTTTGCTCCGTTTGAGTTTTGGAGAGTTTTAAACTCAAAGTTCGGCCCAATGAGAGTTCTTTAGGTGGTTTGGACGAGAAATGGTCCAAACCTTGCGCCGTTTCTATTTTTTAGAGCTCGGAACCCAAAGTTCTTCCCAATGAGAGTTTTTCATCTTGTTTGGACGAACTTGGTCCCTACTTTGCTCCGTTTGAGTTTTGGAGAGTTTGAAACTCAAAGATCGGCCCTATGAGAGTTCTTTAGGTGGTTTGGACGAGAAATGGTCAAAACCTTGCTCCGTTTCTACTTTTGAGAGCTCGGAACCCAAAGTTCGTCCAAATGAGAGTTTTTCATTTGTTTTGGATGAACTTGGTCCCAACTTTGCTCCCAAAGTTCGGCCTAATGAGAGTTCTTTAGGTGGTTTGGAGTAGAAATGGTCCAACCCTTGCTCCGTTTCGTTTTTTGAGAACTCGGGACCCCAAGTTTGTCGCAATGAGAGCTTTTCATCTTGTTTGGACGAACTTTTTCCCAACTTTGTTCCGTTTGAGTTTTGGAGAGTTTGAAACTCAAAGTTCGGCCCAATGAGAGTTCTTTAGGTGGTTTGGTCGAGAAATGGTCCAAACCTTGCTCCGTCTCTGTTTTTTAGAGCTCGGAACCCAAACTTCATCTCAATGAGAGTTTTTCATCTTGTTTGGACGAACTTGGTCATAACTTCGCTCCGTTTGAGTTTTGGAGGGTTTGAAACTCAATGTTCGGCCCAATGAGAGTTCTTTATGTCGTTTCGACGAGAAATGGTTCAAACCTTGCTCTGTTTCTGTTTTTGAGAGCTCGAAACTTAAAATTCGTCCCAACGAGAGTTTTTCATCTTGTTTGGACGAACTTTGTCCCAACTTTGCTCCGTTTGAGTTTTTGAGAGTTTGAAACTCAAAGTTCTGCCCAATGAGAGTTCTTTAGGTGGTTTGGAGTAGAAATGGTCCAAACCTTGCTCCGTTTCTGTTTTTTAGAACTCGGAACCCAAAGTTCGTCCCAATGAGAGGTTTTCATCTTGTTTGGACGAAACCTGGTCCAAACTTTGCTCCGTTTGAGTTTTGGAGAGTTTGAAACTCAAAGTTCGGCCCAATGAGAGTTCTTTAGGTTGTTTGGACGAGAAATGGTCCAAACCTTGGTCCGTTTCTTTTTTTTGGAGCTTGGAACCCAAAGTTCGTATCAATGAGAGTTTCTCATCTTCTTTGGACGAAGTTGGTCCAAACTTTGTTCCGTTTGAGTTTTGGAGACTTTGAAACTCAAAGTTCGGCCCAATGAGAGATCTTTAGGTGGTTTGGACGAGAAATGGTCCAAACCTTGCTCCGTTTCTGTTTTTGAGAGCTCGAAACCCAAAGTTCGTCCCAATGAGAGTTTTTCATCTTGTTTGGACGAACTTGGTCCCAACTTTGCTCCGTTTGAGTTTTTGGAGGGTTTGAAACTCAATGTTCGGCCCAATGAGAGTTCTTTAGGTCGTTGCGACGAGAAATGGTCCAAACCTTGCTCCGTTTCTGTTTTTTAGAGCTCGGAACCCAAACTTCGTCCCTATTAGAGTTTTTCATCTTATTTGGACGAACTTTGTCCAAACTTTGCTACGTTTCAGTTTCGGAGATTTTGAAACTCAAAGTTCGGCCAAATGAGAGTTCTTTAGGTGGTTTGGACAACAAATGGTTCAAACCTTGCTCTGTTTCTGTTTTTGACAGCTGGGAACGCAAAGTCCGTCCCAATGAGAGTTTTTCATCTTGTTTGGACAAACTTGGTCCCAACTTTGCTCCGTTTGAGTTTTGGAGAGTTTGAAACTCAATGTTCGGCCCAATGGGAGTTCTTTAGGTCGTTTCGACGAGAAATGGTCCAAACCTTGCTCCGTTTCTGTTTTTCAGAGCTCGGAACCCAAAGTTCGTCCCAATGAGAGTTTTTCATCTTGTTTGGACGAACTTGGTCCTAACTTTCCTCCCAAAGTTCGGCCTAATGAGAGTTCTTTAGGTGGTTTGGAGTAGAAATGGTCCAAACCTTATTCCGTTTCGTTTTTTGAGAACTCGGGACCCCAAGTTTGTCGCAATGAGAGCTTTTCATCTTGTTTGGACGAACTTTTTCCCAACTTTGTTCCGTTTGAGTTTTGGAGAGTTTGAAACTCAAAGTTCGGCCCAATGAGAGTTCTTTAGGTGGTTTGGTCGAGAAATGGTCCAAACCTTGCTCCGTTTCTGTTTTTTAAAGCTCGGAACCCAAACTTCATCTCAATGAGAGTTTTTCATCTTGTTTGGACGAACTTGGTCATAACTTTGCTCCGTTTGAGTTTTGGAGGGTTTGAAACTCAATGTTCGGCCCAATGAGAGTTCTTTATGTCGTTTCGACGAGAAATGGTTCAAACCTTGCTCTGTTTCTGTTTTTGAGAACTCGAAACTTAAAGTTCGTCCCAATGAGAGTTTTTCATCTTGTTTGGACGAACTTTCTCCCAACTTTTCTCCGTTTGAGTTTTTGAGAGTTTGAAACTCAAAGTTCTGCCCAATGAGAGTTCTTTAGGTGGTTTGGAGTAGAAATGGTCCAAACCTTGCTACGTTTCTGTTTTTTAGAACTCGGAACCCAAAGTTCTTCCCAGTGAGAGGTTTTCATCTTGTTTGGACGAAACCTGGTCCAAACTTTCCTCCGTTTGAGTTTTGGAGAGTTTGAAACTCAAAGTTCGGCCCAATGAGAGTTCTTTAGGTGGTTTGGACAAGAAATGGTCCAAACCTTGCTCCGTTTCTTTTTTTTGGAGCTTGGAACCCAAAGTTCGTATCAATGAGAGTTTCTTATCTTCTTTGGACGAAGTTGGTCCAAACTTTGTTCTGTTTGAGTTTTGGAGACTTTGAAACTCAAAGTTCGGCCCAATGAGAGATCTTTAGGTGGTTTGGACGAGAAATGGTCCAAACCTTTCTCCGTTTCTGTTTTTGAGAGCTCGAAACCCAAAGTTCGTCCCAATGAGAGTTTTTCATCATGTTTGGACAAAATTGGTCCTAACTTTGCTCCGTTTGAGTTTTGGAGAGTTTGAAACTCAAAATCGGCCGTATGAGAGTTCTTTAGGTGGTTTGGACGAGAAATGGTCCATACCTTGCTCCGTTTCTGTTTTTGAGAGCTCGAAACCCAAAGTTCGTCCCAATGAGAGTTTTTCACTTGTTTGGACGAACTTGGTCCCAACTTTGCTCCGTTTGAGTTTGGAGGGTTTGAAACTCAATGTTCGGCCCAACGAGAATTCTTTAGGTCGTTTCGACGAGAAATGGTTCAAACCTTGCTCTGTTTCTTTTTTTGAGAGCTCGGAACCTAAAGTTCGTCCCAATGATAGTTTTTCATCTTGTTTGGACGAACTTTGTCCCAACTTTGCTCCGTTTGAGTTTTTGAGAGTTTGAAACTCAAAGTTCTGCCCAATGAGAGTTCTTGAGGTGGTTTGGAGTACAAATGGTCCAAACCTTGCTCCGTTTCTGTTTTTGAGAACTCGGAACCCAAAGTTCATCCCAATGAGAGTTTTTCATCTTGTTTGGACGAACTTTGTCCCAACTTTGCTCCGTTTGAGTTTTTGAGAGTTTGAAACTCAAAGTTCTGCCCAATGAGAGTTCTTTAGGTGGTTTGGAGTAGAAATGGTCCAAACCTTGCTCCGTTTCTGTTTTTGAGAACTCGGAACCCAAAGTTCGTCCCAATGAGAGTTTTTCATCTTGTTTGGACGAAATCTGGTCAAAACTTTGCTTCGTTTGAGTTTTGGAGAGTTTGAAACTCAAAATTCGGCCCAATGAGAGTTCTTTAGGTGGTTTGGACGAGAAATGGTCCAAACCTTGCTCCGTTTCTTTTTTTTGGAGCTCGGAACCCAAAGTTCCTCTCAATGAGAGTTTCTCATCTTCTTTGGACGAAGTTGGTCCAAACTTTGTTCCGTTTGAGTTTTGGAGACTTTGAAACTCAAAGTTCGGCCCAATGAGAGATCTTTAGGTGGTTTGGACGAGAAATGGTCCAAACCTTGCTCCGTTTCTGTTTTTGAGAGCTCGGAACCCAAAGTTCGTCCCAATGAGAGTTTTTCATCATGTTTGGACGAAATTGGTCCTAACTTTGCTCCGTTTGAGTTTTGGAGAGTTTGAAACTCAAAATCAGCCGTATGAGAGTTCTTTAGGTGGTTTGGACGAGAAATGGTCCATACCTTGCTCCGTTTCTGTTTTTGAGAGCTCGGAACCCAAAGTTCGTCCCAATGAGAGTTTTTCACTTGTTTGGACGAACTTGGTCCCAACTTTGCTCCGTTTGAGTTTGGAGGGTTTGAAACTCAATGTTCGGCCCAATGAGAGTTCTTTTGGTCGTTTCGACGAGAAATGGTCCAAACCTTGCTCCGTTTCTGTTTTTTAGAGCTCGAAACCCAAACTTCGTCCCAATGAGAGTTTTTCATCTTGTTTGGACGAACTTGGTCCCAACTTTGCTAAATTTGAGTTTTGGAGAGTTTGAAACGCAATGTTCGGCCCAATGGGAGTTCTTTAGGTCGTTTCGACGAGAAATGGTCCAAACCTTTCTCCGTTTCTGTTTTTTGGAGCTCGGCCCAAAGTTCGTCTCAATGAGAGGTTTTCATCTTGTTTGGACGAAACCTGGTCCAAACTTTCCTCCGTTTGAGTTTTGGAGAGTTTGAAACTCAAAGTTCGGCCCAATGAGAGTTCTTTAGGTGGTTTGGACGAGAAATGGTCCAAACCTTGCTCCTTTTCTGTTTTTCAGAGCTCGGAACCCAAAGTTCTTCCCAATGAGAGTTTTTCATCTTGTTTGGACGAACTTGGTCCCAACTTTGCTCCATTTGAGTTTTGGAGAGTTTGAAACGCAATGTTCGGCCCAATGGGAGTTCTTTAGGTCGTTTCGACGAGAAATGGTCCAAACCTTTCTCCGTTTCTATTTTTTGGAGCTCGGCCCAAAGTTCGTCTCAATGAGAGTTTTTCATCTTGTTTGGACGAAATTGGTCCAAACTTTGCTCCGTTTGAGTTTTGGAGAGTTTGAAACTCAAAGTTCGGCCGAATGAGAGTTGTTTAGGTGGTTTGGACGAGAAATGGTTCAAACCTTGCTCCGTTTCTGTTTTTGAGAGCTCGGAACCCAAAGTTCCTCCCAATGAGAGTTTTTCATCTTGTTTGGACGAACTTGGTCCCAACTTTGCTCCGTTTGAGTTTTGGTGAGTTTGAAACTCAATGTTTGGCCCAATGGGAGTTCTTTAGGTCGTTTCGACGAGAAATGGTCCAAACCTTTCTCCGTTTCTGTTTTTTGGAGCTCGGCCCAAAGTTCGTCTCAATGAGAGTTTTTCATCTTGTTTGGACGAAATTGGTCCAAACTTTGCTCCGTTTGAGTTTTGGAGAGTTTGAAACTCAAAGTTCGGCCCAATGAGAGTACCTTAGGCTGTTTGGACGAGAACTGGTCCAAACCTTGCTCCGTTTCTGGTTTTGAGAGCTCGGAACCCAAAGTTCGTCCCAATGAGAGTTTTTCATCTTGTTTGGACAAACTTGGTCCCAACTTTGCTCCGTTTGAGTTTTGGAGAGTTTGAAACTAAAAGTTCGGCCCAATGAGAGTTCTTTAGGTGGTTTGGACGAGAAATGGTTCAAACCTTGCTCCGTTTCTGTGTTTGAGAGCTCGGAACCCAAAGTTCGTCCCAATGAAAGTTTTTCATCTTGTTTGGACGAACTTGGTCCCAACTTTGCTCCGTTTTAGTTTTGGAGAGTTTGAAACTCAATGTTCGGCCCAATGGGAGTTCTTTAGGTCGTTTCGACGAGAAATGGTCCAAACCTTTCTCCGTTTCTGTTTTTTGGAGCTCGGAGCCCAAAGTTCGTCTCAATAAGAGTTTTTCATCTTGTTTGGACGAAATTGGTCCAAACTTTGCTCCGTTTGAGTTTTGGAGAGTTTGAAACTCAAAGTTCGGCCGAATGAGAGTTCTTTAGGTGGTTTGGACGAGAAATGGTTCAAACCTTGCTCCGTTTCTGTTTTTGAGAGCTTGGAACCCAAAGTTCCTCCCAATGAGAGTTTTTCATGTTGTTTGGACGAACTTGGTCCCAACTTTGCTCCGTTTGAGTTTTGTAGAGTTTGAAACTCAATGTTCGGCCCAATGGGAGTTCTTTAGGTCGTTACGACGAGAAATGGTCCAAACCTTTCTCCGTTTCTATTTTTTGGAGCTCGGAGCCCAAAGTTCGTCTCAATGAGAGTTTTTCATCTTGTTTGGACGAAATTGGTCCAAACTTTGCTCCGTTTGAGTTTTGGAGAGTTTGAAACTCAAAGTTCGGCCGAAAGCAAAGTTATTTTTGTTTGATTGAACAATCGTATACAGTTATTTTTGTTTGATTGAACAATCGTATACAGTTATTTTTGATATGAATGAAGCGTTCATTTATAAGAATGGTGTACTTATTTGTTCAGCCAAATTAGAAAATAACTTGTATGTATTAAGACCAACCGAAAACAAAGCACTTTTAAATCACGAATTATTTAAAACTGCTGAAACTCAAAGAAAAAGACAAAAGATTTCTCCAACAAGTAACAATACTCATCTTTGGCATCTTAGACTTGGTCATATAAACATCGATAGGATCGGTCGTTTGGTAAAGAATGGACTTCTAAGCAAGTTAGAAGATGATTCACTACCACCTTGTGAATCTTGTCTCGAGGGAAAAATGACCAAGAGACCCTTTACTGGAAAAGGTTACATAGCCAAAGAACCCTTAGAGTTAATACATTCGGATATATGTGGTCCAATGAATGTAAAAGCTCGAGGAGGGTACGAATATTTCATCTCATTTATAGATGATTATTCAAGATATGGTTACTTGTACCTAATGGGACATAAGTCTGAAGCCCTTGAAAAGTTTAAGGAGTTTAAGGCTGAAGTTGAAAACCTGTTAGGTAAATCTATTAAAGTACTTCGATCTGATCGAGGAGGGGAGTATATGGATCAAAGATTCCAGGATTATATGATAGAACATGGAATCCAATCTCAACTCTCAGCCCCTGGTACACCTCAGCAGAATGGTGTGTCAAAAAGGAGAAATAAAACCTTGTTAGACATGGTTCGATCAATGATGAGCTATGCTCAATTGCCTAGCTCGGTTTGAGGGTATGCAGTAGAGACTGCAGTATACATCTTGAACAATGTTCCCTCGAAAAGTGTTTCTGAAACACCTTTCGAATTATGGAAGGGGCGTAAACCTAGTTTGCATCACTTTCGCATCTGGGGTTGTCCAGCACACGTGCTTGTGACAAATCCTAAGAAACTGGAACCTCGATCAAAATTGTGCCAATTTTTTGGTTACCCTAAAGAAACGAGAGGTGGTTATTTCTACGACCCACAAGAAAATAAGGTGATTGTATCGACAAACGCCACCTTCTTAGAGGAAGACCACATGAGAGATCATAAACCACGCAGCAAAATAATATTAGGAGAAGCTATTGAAGAATCACCAAGAGTTGTTGATGAAGCTGGACCTTCAACAAGAGTTGATGAAGGAACTAATTCTTCAGATCCATCCCGTCCATCTCAAATGTTGAGAGTGCCTCGACGCAGTGGGAGGGTTGTATTACAACCTGATCGCTACTTGGGTTTAACTGAAACTCAAGTTGTCATACCTAATGATGGCATTGAGGATCCATTGTCCTATCGACAAGCAATGAATGACGAAGATAAAGATGAATGGGTCAAAGCCATGAACCTGGAAATGGAGTCCATGCACTCCAATTCTGTATGGGAACTCACAGATCTACCAAATGGGGTAAAACCCATAGGGTGCAAATGGATCTATAAGAGAAAAAAAGATGCAGCTGGAAAGGTACAGACCTTCAAAGCTAGACTAGTGGCAAAGGGTTATATCCAAAAGGAAGGGGTTGACTATGAGGAAACCTTTTCTCCTGTAGCCATGTTAAAGTCCATAAGAATTCTCTTATCCATAGCCACATATTATGACTATGAAATATGGCAAATGGACGTCAAGACTGCCTTTCTGAATGGTAATCTTGAAGAGAATATCTTCATGTCTCAACCCGAAGGGTTCATAGCCCAAGGTCAGGAACAAAAGGTTTGTAAGCTCAATCGATCCATTTATGGATTGAAACAAGCGTCCAGATCATGGAACATTAGATTTGATACTGCAATCAAATCTTTTGATTTTGACCAAAACGTTGATGAGCCTTGTGTGTACAAGAAAGTCAACAAAAGGAAAGTAGCTTTTCTAATACTTTATGTAGACGATATCCTACTCATTGGGAATGATGTAGGATACCTCACTGACATTAAGAAATGGCTAGCAGCCCAATTCCAAATGAAAGATCTGGGAGAGGCTTAATATGTTCTGGGAATCCAAATCATTAGGGATCGTAAGAACAAAACGCTAGCACTGTCTCAAGCAACGTATATTGACAAAATGTTGTCTCGATATTCGATGCAAAACTCCAAGAAGGGACTACTACCCTTCAGACATGGGGTACACCTGTCTAAGGAACAGTCTCCTAAGACACCTCAAGAAATTGAGAACATGAGACACATTCCCTACGCCTCAGCTGTGGGCAGCTTAATGTATGCTATGCTCTGCACTAGGCCTGACATATGTTATGCAGTGGGAGTAGTCATTAGGTATCAGTCTAATCCAGGGTTGGACCACTGGGGAGCGGTTAAGAATATCCTCAAGTATCTTCGGAGAACGAGGGACTACATGCTTGTGTATGGAGCTAAGGATTTGATTCTTACTGGCTACACTGACTCTGACTTTCAAGCTGATAAGGATTCAAGGAAATCCACATCAGGGTCAGTATTCACCCTCAATGGAGGAGCAGTAGTGTGGAGAAGCATCAAACAAGGATGCATAGCAGACTCAACCATGGAGGCTGAGTATGTAGCAGCTTGCGAAGCAGCTAAGGAGGCAGTATGGCTTAGAAAGTTCTTGACTGATTTGGAAGTGGTTCCGAATATGAACGTGCCCATAACACTATACTGTGACAACAGTGGGGCTGTAGCCAACTCAAAAGAACCTCGAAGCCACAAACGGGGTAAACACATCGAGAGGAAGTATCACCTGATACGGGAGATTGTGCAACGAGGAGATGTGATCGTCAGTAAGATCGCTTCGGAGCACAACATCGCTGATCCATTTACGAAGGCTCTCACGGCTAAAGTGTTTGAGGGTCATCTAGAGGGTCTAGGTCTACGAGAAATGTATGCCATCTAATCTAGGGCAAGTGGGAGAAATGTATAATGGGTAAAAGGATGCCCTAGTTCATTGTATACATGACATTTCCAGCTTTAGATTATTGCATTTACATCCCACTAACTAGTGTTTTAGTTCAAGTGGGAGTTTGTTGGGTTTTATGCCCTAAAACTCGTAGATAGTGAATGTAACTGTTGACCGGATATTAATGAAATAATATTGATATATTTTTCCATTAAATGTTATTGGTTATTTTATATTTGTTTTTGCCTAAAAATAACCCTAATCCAATAAACTAGACATCCGAGGCTGTAATATGAGTCTTGAACTATATGTAGCGACATATGGGATCATTGTTCAAGAAACAGCCTAAAGGGTCTATAGTATAGGGATAAGATTGGGTGCCTTATCCTGGTGACACTATGGATACGACCCACTTTGTATTTGATACAAACGCTGCGATCCAACGCGTTCGTGTAGGAGACATGCGAGTGGGGGTATCCTATGCAATGAGTTTGCATAAGACCGGACCGCGAAACAGTAACCACTGGTTATAACACCGTTAACTAGTTGGTTTTCTATTTCACTAGGACGACCTAGACAACTTAGTCTTAATCCTGAGTTGATTATGGACTCCTGCTCATGAGAGATTGTCCTTTGATTTGCATGGGTGAGAGTGGCCAATACGCCGACTCAATAAGCCTACCATTTTGGGGACAAGACCGAATGGGGAGCTGGGAACATAATCGTACAAGATGGAATTCACTCCCTCCCGACTTTAGGGAAGCAGATGAGTGTTCCCTTAAGTGGTGACTTCGAGTCTTGAACAAAGGGTCCTACCCTCTCAATGGCACAAGAGGGTTTTCTGTTTGATGGTTGGACCACAAACAGGTTGTTCATTAGAGGAGAACTGGTACTTAAGGAAATAGAAGTAACCCAGGGGTAAAACGGTAATTTGACCCAGCTGGTGTTACGGACACTCGTGAAGGACTAACTAGTCGATATTGGTCTAGATCCGTGGACACAGAAAATATGTCTGCAGTGAGAAGAGTGCAACTGTGAGTCTATAGTGGAATGTACACACAGTTAACGAATATTGATTAATTTGGTTAATGAGTTTGACCAATTAATCTCATATCGTTGGAGCTTCTGATCTGCAGGTCCATTAGGTCCCACTGGTAGCTCATAAAGTAATTTGAGGCAACTAAGAAATAAATGTAAATTGAAAAGGTTCAATTTACTAAGTGAAACAAATATAATATATATTGATATATTATTATGAGAGAAATTAATATTTGAAGAAATTCAAATATTAATATAAATTTATGGAAGTTTGAAAGAGTTCAAATAATGAATTAATTAATTTAAGGCCTAAAATCTATTTGGGAAAATTAATTAATTCAAGGCCGGAAATTAAATATGTGATATTTAATTGGTGGTTAATTAATTAAAGAATTCATTAACCGGGAATTAATCAATTATGGAAATAATTAATCACTTAAGGAAGTGATTAATCATTTATGGAAATGATCTAATCACTTATGGAAGTAATTAGTCATTTATGGAAAAGATTAATCAATTATGGAATTGATTGATCATGGATTGATTAAATAAGGAATAACATTGAATCAATTTTGGAAAAGATTGATTTAATTGAATATTTTATTCATGGCCTCTCTTCTATAAATAGAACACTAGACCTAATTGGTCCATGACACTCTGCTCTTGCTCTTAGACTCTCAAGACAAGACCAAGAATTCTCTTTAGCCTCCCTCTTAGAGAAAGACTCCCACAAGTCTTTTGCCTCCTAGACTCAGAGTCAAACCGGTGTAACCTCTGTGGTTATTATGTCAATCAAGGAGAAAATTCCAGCGATCGCAATACAAGAGGGCGGCTGCGTTTTCGCTCGTTGGAGCGTCGTTGGCGAAGAACGGTCAAGTCTACAACGAAGGTTTGTAACGGTTCTTTCCCTTTTCTTTAGAAAAGCATGAAAAATAAATTTGGATTTATTTTCAGCATGTTTAAACCAATTTTCCAGCAACTTTAAAGTGTGTTTAAAGATTGTTTGAGTTTTTCGTAACGGTATTTTAATGTTAATTAATATACGACGTAAGGTCCAATCGATGCGCTTCCGCTGCGTGGGGACTTTTATTCCCTTCAGGACTAACCTGATCAATAACTCATGTTGATCCATTTGTAGCTTTACTAGATAATTTTATTTAACACTATTTAACTGTGTGGTTTGTGATCTCCAATGTGGTATGCTTCTAAGAAAACTGCATTTTGTCGATACAAATGCTTTCTTTGAAGAAACATCCACCTCTTGTTTCTTTGGGATAACTTACAAATAGGCATATTTTAGAATAAGGTTCCAGTTCCTTTGGGTGTGTCTTTTGTATATATGCAGGACATCCCTAAGTTCTGAAATGACATAAACTTACTTTATGTTCTTTTCAGAGCTCAAATAGTGTTTCAAAAGACACTCTTTGAGGGAACCATATTTGTGTTTTAAACTGCAGTCAACACTGCATATCCCAAAACGATTTAGGCAACTTGGCATAGCTCATTATCAACAGAACCATGTATGACAAGGTTCTGTTTCTCCTTTCCGATATTTTATTTTCCTGAGGCGTATCGGTAGTATTAGGACGTAATTCCATGTTCTATCAAATAGTCCTGGAATTTTGTGTCCTTATACTCTCTACTGCGATCGAATCGAAGCATGTTCATCGTCGTACCTAATTGTTCTTAACCTCGGCCTTATGCTCCTCGAACATTTCAAGGGCTTCAGACTTACGATGTATTAGGTAGAGATAGGGTACCTTGAATAATCATCAATAGACTAATAAATTATTCATACCATGTTTGAGTCTTTTGTCATTCGTTGATTTTAGAGATCAAAATGCATCAGCTCTAAGGGTTCTTTGACACGAGAACTTTTTCTAGAAAAAGTTGTTTAGTCCTCTTGCCCTTAAGGCATGATTTTCAGGGAGGTAATGAGTTGTCTTCTAACCTGCTTAGAAGTTCATTCTAGACCAATTCCCAATCCTATTGAGATTTATATGGCCTACCCTGAAGTGCCAAAGATAGGTACTTTTGAGAAACATGTTGCCTTTTGATTGGGTCTTAGCGGTTTTAAACATCTCATGTTTTATAAATCGTTTGAGACTCTATCGATCTTAAATACATATAGGTTATTCTTCATATTGCAAAACAAATATTGGCATCCTTTTTGGAATGAACAGTTCATGAATTAAAAGGTAATAGAATAGCCTTGTTGTAGGAAACAAGATATAGAAATAAAACTTCTTTTAATCTTTGGAATTATGTACACATTATCAAATAATATGTAATGTTCCCTGTAGAAGAATAAACTCTTATGTCTCCCACTGCCATAACTCAGATGAACTCTCCTGCTTCAAACTTAATTCATAATTAGAGTTGCCAGAATCTTATTTGTAAAAGTAAGAACATACGTGATTAGTGCTACCTGAATCAAAGATCCAAGTTGAATCATTATTCTTTACTAAACACGTTTTCAAGATGAATAAATCATATTTAGAGTCTTTGATGTTCTTTGTGGTTAGGCAGATTTCTTATGTTACATTCATTACAAACATTTTGAGATGTGAAGTAAACATAGGAGTTTGAGGACGTTTCCTTCATTTTAAGACCATCTTGAAATCATTCACCATGAGTTTAAGTGTGTTTTCTTACTATTACATGCTGAAGAAACAAATTAATGGAAACTAGTTGTTTTGCGCTTAACCCATTACAAAAATTAATCCAACCAAATTTAGCAAAAGTAATTAGGCACCCAATGAATCATAATTCTTTTGCAACGATATTTCAAAGGTTTAGAATAACTGCTACCGTAGGGCTAGCTTCTCCTCCTCTGAATCGAGACAGTCTCGGCCAATTACTATTACCAGAATAACTCTTACTCCAAATAGTTCTTAGCTATTGTTAGTTTGGTTAAGAACGTATTCTTGTAAGTGTGACCCTCCCACTTTCAGATCCCAGAGGTATGCACCAACAGGCTTGTCGTTAGGAAAAGACAACTATTGGTGACTGGCCTAAGTGACCCTATCCATTCCTGGAGTTCGCGGTGTTCCGAATCCATGATCAGGCCCTCCGTAGCAGTGGTTGCTTCCAGGGCGACGCGCAGGCGGATCATAGGAATATCACGGTCAACCTAGGGGTGGAGACCGTAGGATCCCTTATCACGTGTCCTTCTCCCACTTACTATGAACACTTTCCCCATTCACCTTGGTATTGATACATCCTAAACACTTTCCGTAGGGAGGCCACTTCACGGGTGGCGCGAAGTCGCGCATGAATCTCTTGGTGTGAAACTAGGGGGACGTGAGAGTAAAAACTTGATATAAGCATCTTGTTTCTATAATTTTCCTCCCACTGAAGTGTCTTATTAGTTTTATAGGATAATATTTTGACTCAGATAAAAATCCGGCTAAATGAAACTATCTAAGTCTATGCCTTATTAAATAAGGTCTTTACACTAATGTCTAGGTGCATTAAACCTTTTAATTACCTAGTGACATTGCATGCTAGTAAGACTGTGGTTAATTCAACTCAGGTACCGGATTACCGGGAGTGTTCCCTTATAACGAAAGTCTTATGTCCTACTTAACCATATTTTAAATCTATTAAAATACTAAGAAAAACATTTTTCTAATCCTATTAGAAATGGTGATCTTAGGTCTAATTGATTTTAAATTGTTTTAAAATTAATTTATTTTCCTAAGATCCTATGTTAGCATGCAACTCTTTGTTATAGGATTTGACGGTTTCTATTCATTAATACTTGTAAATATTATAACTTTTAATGAATTAGCCTTATAACATGCTTCTAATGGTGATGAAAGCATATAACAATCAAAATTCAAGTTATATAAAACAAATCACCATTCACAAAGCATAAACATTTTGAAACAACCTACGTTTAGGTGATTTCCCAAGGCATAACAATTAAGCTACGATGTCTAGGTGATAAAACACTTTAAACCTCACATCGCTCACGCATCCTCATAAAACCGGGTTAACATAACTCAAGTACTGGCTTGATGCCCAGGTAGGAGGTGTTCTGTAAACCGTCAACTTAAATACCTCCAACCTTAGACAACATCTTGCCGAGTGAGTTCTCTTGTAACCTTAGCATTACAAGATATCGACCTATTCTATGAAAAGATTGATCGAAATTGTAGTTTGTTAACCCTAAGTGAGCATGCATTTATCTTTTTTATAGGTTTTAACGTCTATCTCAACTTTATAACAATTTATAATATAGACAACCTATAACATTCGTCTATGCTATGGTGGTTGCATGTTGCATGCTTGTTCGTTTTCGTTTATTAATATAATGCTTATATTTTAAACATTCATAAACGAAAAATAAAACACCCAACATGCATCTATCATGAAACCTAACATGCATTCCTTTTATTATAACCCTTATAATTAATTACTAATGCATGTAACATGCTTTCCTATGGTGGGATTTAAATCTATATGACATACTTTATGCATATTATGATCCTATTTAATTTAAACATCCATTCACAATGCATAATAAATTAAACACACTAAAGTGGACCGGTTTGGCATCCTAAATCAAGCAAATAAACTAAATTATTACATTAATAATTAATAAAATGCCTTGGACCGCTCCCAAACGCTTCAAATAAGCCCAAAACCTCTTAAAATTACTTGAACCAACCAAAATCGTGTTGAATCGAGCCAAATGGTGGTTGAACCGCCCTTAAATTGAAGGAAAAATCACTAAATCGGCCAGACCAAGCAAAACCCAGACCACTGAAGCAAAACTGAGCCAAAATCGGTCCAAATGCGTTCAAAACGAACCGGGGAGACTTGAACCAAACAGAGGACTCATCAATCTACCAGGAATCGAAAAGAAAACTGTCGAACCAGACCGAATTCGAGCTGAACAACGTGGTTTTTTTCTTCCCGGTTAAGTCCGGTTTTCTCTGCGCGTCATCATTTCTTAATTTCCAGAATTGAAGAACACTGTGCTATGTTTTTTTCCAGATTTGCGCAGTCTTCGAATTTCTTCAAATTGAATGCCTAAATGGACTCTATTGACTCTCAAATTTTACAGACTCCATATGAACTCATTAATGCCCATAAACATGTAGGCAATTACAATTAATTTCAATGAATTGAAGCAAAATTGATGCCAAACCGAAATTAAATCCACTTTAGCTCCCACTGCATTCATCTTATGAAGTCACCCACCATACTCGAAATTAAAGCAAATTAAACGCCTAAACCATGCTCTGATACCAATTGAAGGAGTTTACATAACTCTAGCGGAAACAATTTACAATCTTGGGCGTCTAATTTCATTAATTTATCTAATTAAAAGCATGTAAATAAACAAAAAAACAGAGGAATGAATAAATACCTTTTGGAGCTCGATTCCTTGCAACTCCATGGATGTTTCTTCTCATGAACACATTGTAGACAACCACAAAGATCATCCCCGCTATTCTCCAACCTTAGAACGGGCTTGTGGGAACCGAGTCGTGATGAATTTGAGAGAAAAAGAATGGGTTTTTTTTGAATAATTTGAAACCCATTGTTTTGAGAGAATTTCATCTTCATTTTTGCATGAAAAAATTCAGCAACTTCCATTATTCATTTTGAAGAAGACAAAGGCCTATATATGAAGGGATAAGTGATGGGGGATCTTGACTTGTCACCTAATTTGGTGTCAATTCTCCATGAATTGCATGAACTAATTTCATGCTAATGGGCCACTTTGAAATTGAATTTCTCAAATTCAATTTCTATCATTAATTTTAATATTTAATTAAAATTAATTTTAAATAATTAATTAAAACATTTTTAATTAATTATAATTATTTAATTTAATATCAAATACTAAATTAAATAATCCCATTAATCCCAATTCTTCTCAAAACTAATTGCTCAAATATGAATCGGTATTCATACACTTAACCAATATGTTTTGATCAAAATTTAAATCTTATTTAAATATTCTCAACTCTCTCGATTTATAGTTTAATCCATAATTAAACTAAAATACGTTTAAGTATACTGTATAGTTTTAACGTTAGCTCCCTATAACGAATTTGAACATTTTAAATTCTTTCATCACTTATGTTCTAAGGTTGATTCCGTTTGAGCTAGTAGGGGAACCTAATGGACCTTGGTCAGAGCGGTGCTAGCTTGTTAATCGACGACCTGGATCAAAGTGAATTTACATTCACAGACTCAGGCGCATCGGTGTCGCAGGGCTCGCTTCAAAACAAATTTATAGTCCACGGTCACCAAGCTACCTTGCAGTAGTAGTGGTCGGGGTCGATCACAGGGAACAGCTGGTTCACTTCTAATCTCTTTTGTGTTGTGGGATGATAAAGAAAAGGGGGTTTGAGACGAATGGTGAAAATTGTGGGCGAAGGATATAAGAAGGTAAACTGATAGAGAGTCAGGACATAAGAAGATAAATTGACAGAAATTTAAATGACAGAAAAGTAAATAACAGAAAAGTAAATGGGGAGGTTGGTCAATCTCACCTTGCTGCTCGTTGAAGTTGAAGACACTCGAGATCAGTACATTCACTTTTTACTCATTGATTAGTAGATAATGATTTATATGCATGCTGTCTATAGGTACTCTAAATCAATTGACTCGATCCTAACGTCCATCGATTCAATTACTAACCGCTAATTAATTAACCCCAAAGAACTCGTTAAAACCAATTAATCAAGCGATTGCATTAAGAACTAGATACCCCTAGAGCGTTAACCCATGAGACCCGCTGATCTAACATGCAATTAATCAATAAACTAACCTGGCCACAGTTAATAAATCAATCAATCGTTGCTCTAGACTAGAACACTCATAATCAATTAGAGAACCATCTAATTAATCACAAGCGTCGATTTAGACTCCTATATCTATCGTGCCAGCAAAAAAGTCAGAGTCTGCTCTTGGGACCCGTGCTCACGAATCAATCTAACGCTAACTACTGAACTAACCATCCATTAGCTAAGTGGAAATCAATTCTTTAGCGGATTATTAACATACGAGCTGCGAGTTAGGGCGTCAATCTAACCTACTGCGCATGCTAATTATAAAAGCGAGAATCTAAAGCCACAACAACCAATAAATCATGCATAAAGCTCAAGAATCTCAAGATAATCAAAGAATAAGTTCAGATTGCTCATAAATCTCATAAAAATACAAATGTACGTACAATCCCAAGGTCCCAACTACAACGAACGGTGCTTAGACGACCATAGACAAACCTAATCTAAGTCCAAGACTCGAGAAACCAACCTAATCTACCTAGAAAATGTTAAATACAAGAGAAAAGTGGAGAAACCCGAGAGTAGGCAGTTGCTAAACACCTCAATTGGCGTTTTCCCCTTCTCCACGCTCAGCTGCTGTCTAAAGGACCTCTAAAACTCTCCACTCTTCTGCCCTAATCGCAGCCACGATATTTAAAAAGGCGGACTGGCATCGAGACGTCGTGGCCGGTGTCTCGACGCTGACGCTGATTTTGTCGTGCCTCCGCTTCCGAGGCATCTCGACGCCGGGAGATGGCATCTCGACGCCATCTCTCGGGTCCTCAAGAAATTACTGCTTCAAAACTTGATCCGTTTGGTGCTGATTTCGAGTCCTTAGCGCTCCACTAAGGTCTTTTCACCGCCTCGGCATCCCATGGACTTCAAGATGGATAAAAACCGAGCTAAAATCCTCAAATTAACACCAAAATTGAATATGGGCTCCATTGAAGCACTTGATACTAAATTCCTACAAAACATAACTTTAAGCAAAATCATTATCGTAAAACGTACAAGATTAAGGACAAACAATCATGGGCAATTAGGTCCCATCAGACCTACAGATCATGGGCTTCAACGATCCGAGATTAACTGGTCTAAACTCTTTAGCCTAGTTAACCAACATTCGTTAACTAACGGGACACTCCACTATAGCCCATAGTTGTACTCATCTCACTGTAGATATATTTCTATCCACCCGATACAACCATAATTAGTAAGTCAACCCTTCACAGGTTGTTCGTAACTACAACAAGTCAAAAGTCCATTTTACCCCTGAAGTTACATATGGTTCCTTAAGTACCGTTGATCCTATAATGAACAATTTGTTTATGGTTCAACCATTAAACATAAAATCCTCTCATGCAAGGAGAGAATCGGCACGCCTTTCTTCAAGACCCAGAGTCAGCACTTAAGGGAACAACCTCTACTATCCCTACAGGCGGGTAGAAGTGAATTTCGTCTTGCAAGACTATGTCCCCATCTATCTGCCCAGTCTTATCCCCAAAATGATAGGCTTATTAAGTCGGCGATGTTGGGCCACTCTCACCCATGCAAATCAAAGGATAATCTCGAATAAACAGGAGTTCATAGTTAGCTCATGATTAAGATCGAGTTACCTAGGTCATCGCATGAAATAGTCAGTTTCATAGTAAACGGTGTTATAAAATGAAAGTGACTTATTTCTCGGTCCTGGTCTTATGTAAACTCTTTGCATAGGATGTCCCCACTCACATGTCTTTACATGAGCGATTCAGGATCACATCGTCTGTAATAAATACAAAGCGGGCAGCGTCACATAGTGTCCCCAGGATAAGGCACCCAACCTCTATCCCTATACTATAGACCGTTTTAGCTATCACCTAAACTTGATCCACTTTCATGTCTACACATAAAGTTCAAGTGTTCATTATATAGACATGGGTTCTAGTTTATTGCATGGGTGAGAGTAGCTCAACATCGCCGACTCAATAAGTTCCTACCATTTTGGAGATAAGACCGGGTAGATAGTTGGGGAAATAGTCTTGCAAGATGGAATTCACTCCTACCAAACTTTAGGGATAGTAGAGAGGTTGTTCCCTTAAGTGCTAACTCCAGGACGTGAACAAAGGTGCACTGCCCTCTCATTGGCCCGTGAGGTTTTAGGTTTAGTGGTTGGACGACAAACCAATTATTCATTAGGGACTCAGTGGAGGCTTAAGGAACAAGAAGTGTAATAGGGGTAAAACGAACTTTTGACCTAGCTATAGTTACGAACAACCAGTGAAGGATCGACTTACTAATCATGGTTATATCGGGTGGACAGAAATATATCTACAGTGAGGGGAGTGCAGCTACGGGCTATAGTGGAGTGTCTCGTTAGTTAACGAATGTTGGTTAACTAAGATTGAAAGAGTTCAATCGGTTAATCTCGGATCATTGGAGCCCATGATCTGTAGGTCCATTAAGTCCCCCTGCTAGCTCAAACGGAATAAACCTTAGAACAATATGATGAAAGAATTTGAAAACATTCAAAATCGATTTAGAGAAATATCGTTAATTATATTCGATATAATTTACATGTTGGTTTAATAGTGTATTAATCTATATTTTGGGAGAGTTATAATTGTTTAAATATGATTTAAACATTGTATACATGAATAGGGATTCATGTTCAAGAAACCGGTATAAAGCAAGGTCGGGATTAATGTAATTGATTAATTAATATTGGATATTTAATTAATATAAATAATTAAATTGTTTAATTATTTAAGATTAACTATTGAATAAAATTTTGAATGAAATTAATTTCAATTTTATTGAAATTAAAGATTTAAAAATTGAAATTAAAGTTTCATGCAAATTTTACCTACAAGACACCTTGCTTCACACTCCACCATAATCTCCAGGGCATGATGATGCTTTATAAAACCAAAGAAGCTAAGAAGAAATAGGCTAGGCGGTGATGTTATTTTGCTGAAATTTGGAAATAAAAAGATGGTCTTTTTCTCCCTCAAAACTGTGGGTATCAAGGTTACAAAACTCATACTTTCTTCTATTAAATTCATCACAAATGAGCTCCCACAAGTTCATTCTAAGGCTGGAGAATAGCGGGGAAGATCTCGATGGTCGTCCACGACTCGATCGTGCTGAGAATCGTCCAAAGAATTGGTTTAATTTGAGCTCCAAAGTTGATCATTCTCGCTGCCCTGTTTTCGTTTCAATTTCAAGCATGTTTTCTTTGGAAAAAATAATCAAATTAAACGCCCAAGATCCGTAATTGTTTCCGCTCGAGTGTCGTACACTCCTTCAGTCTCGATGCTACTTAGCCTCCAAGGGCAGAATGGTCATTTTACACTACGGTTTTGCCCTTTTAAGCTCCGAATTGCTTTAAAAGCTCCGATGAGGACCTATACACATATTATACTCATTTTAAAGCATTTTTCGCTAGGAATTAAACTAAAATAAGCAAATTGGGAGATTCTAAATGTATAACAAATTAGACCGATCACGTCTCGACGCTGCGGTAGTTTATAAATACCACTTTTTCGATTTTAGGTCATTCCATTCTCCGATTTCTCTTTTCTCCCAACCGTTTTTCTTGTATTCTCTCCCTATTCTTCTTTTTTCCTTTGTATTAGCTTAGGATTAGACTAGATTGGGTGGTTGATTGAGCCCCGACGCCTTGCTCGATGTTCGGCTAGGTAAATTTCATGTAATCGGGAACTTGGTTATAAGTTTTGTTTGGATTTCTTATGAGATTTCGAGCTTTTCATTTGTGAGTTTATTGTTATATGTGTGATTGAATTCTATTTCATAACAATTAGTTTTGATTGGTGGGATTGACAACCCCAATTGCGGTCATTCTAATTTTATTAGCTATTGGTAGCAATAGGTAAAGCATGTGGCTCTATTTAGACGTGTTATCCTAGAATTTGTAGCAATTTGCATGTTAGCCTAGGATTCGACACTTAGTTAATTTATAATTTAGGCATTTCCTAGTTATAAAATTGACAACCTAACTATTCTAATCATAATGCAATTGTAGCTAGTTAATTCGGCCGGGCTAATTAGTAATAAATTAGGGATATTATGGCTCTCTGGCTTTTCCAGGAGCACGTTAGGCTTAAAACATAATTTTGTTCATTAGATAATCTACGATTAAGATCCATCCAAACGAACACTTAATGTACCGATTGCATGAATCTGAGGTTCGATCAACCACTCCCTTTTATTTTTTCTCTATTTAATTTATGAAATTTATTTTCTGTCATTTAAATTCTCATTATTTAATTTCCCCTCGCATTTTGATCTCTCGCATCTCAAACCCCCCATTAGTCTGGTCGTCTCAATAAATCTAAGTTAAGCAAATTACAAACACGCTCCCTGTGTTTGATCCCGACCACTACTATTGCAAATTAGTATAGTGTATGTGGAATATAAA
The DNA here is from genome assembly GCA_017139565.1 of Luffa aegyptiaca. NCBI lineage: Eukaryota > Viridiplantae > Streptophyta > Magnoliopsida > Cucurbitales > Cucurbitaceae > Luffa > Luffa aegyptiaca. The sequence goes on from CM029395.1 coordinate 22,199,324, forward strand.
TTTATTTGGCATGGACGTTGGAGAATTCGACAACGTCCGAACCGTACCGTCAATCGGACCACAAAATAGTAACCACTAGATGTAACATCGTTGACTAGTTTAGGTTTCTATTTCAATAGGATGACCCAGGTAACTCAATCTAAATCCTGAGTCTATTATGAACCCCTTTTCTGGAGGGATTGCCCTTAGATTTGTATGGGTGAGAGTGGCCAGTTCGCCGACTCAATAATCCTACCATTTCAGGGGCAAAACCATGTAGGGGCTGGGAACACGTGATCGGTCTAATTTGTTATACATTTAGAATCTCCCAATTTTTTTATCTTAGTTGAATTCCTTGCGAAAAATGCTTTAAAACGAGTATAATATGTGTATAGGTCCTCATCGAAGCTTTGGAAGCAATTCGGGGCCTAAACGAGCGAAACTGAAGCGTAAAATGACCATTCTGCCCTTGGAGCCTTGCCAGCGTCGAGCCCCTTACCAAACAGCGTTGGGACGCCGTGCAAATAAGGAAAGAACTTGGAGATCAAGCTGTAGCTCAGCGTCTCGATGCTGCAATCCTAGCGTCTCGAAGGGACAACGTCGCAACATTGTGTTATAGCGTCGACGCTGTCGATTTTTCAGATTTGAAATTTTCCTAATTTGGCTCCACAAATTCTCCAAATTTGAAGCTCTCTTCAACACCAAGCTACCACGATTTAAAGGCCAAGAACTCCTATAAATTGAGGCCCTTGGTGTAGGTTTAAAATCATCCCTCAATAAACAAATCACTACAACATTGTAGTCCATCCTTCTCCCTTTTCTCCACCATTCTTTTTAGTTTTAGTTTTTCTTGCTTTCCATGATGTATTCCATGAAGAATTCACCTTGTTTTTGTTCCATGAGCGGCTAGACTCTTCATTCATGTAATCAGAACGTCAAGGTGTAAGTTCAATTTCTTTTAATGAAATCTCTTGTTTGAATTCTCAAAACATGTTTATGTGAATTTAGTTCTTTGTTTATAAGTTTAGATTGTGGTAGGAAAGATTGACAACCTTGACCACGCCCTATCTAAATTTACTTGTTAAATCTAAGTAGCAAACATGCTAACGTTTTGATATTCCTCATGTGTCCCTAGAACTAAATGATTTAATCAATTGTAATTATGGTTTGTTGTCTGTTGCATGTGAATTAATTCGGCTAGATCCCAATGCAGTTTAGATTAGTTAATATACCAATTAATTAATTTAAGCTAGAATCAAACTTAGTGTTTGCATGTTTGTGATAGTAGATCATGGCTCTCGGTTTGTTGCCGGAGTACGCCGAACTTAAACTTGTTTTTAACTAATTAGTGAGATTAATGATTTAATTGAATTGAACTTACCATGACAATCCCGGTTACATGATCTTTGAGGTATTGATTTCTTTCCTTTTTACTGATTCTCTTACTTTCCTTTTCCAATATTTTCCATAATTAGTTTTCTTTCCATAACTATTTTCTTTCCAAATATAAAAATCCCTCTTTTTGTTTACCTAAGACAATTAAGGAAAAAAAGATTTGTTTGCATAGACTCCCTGTGATCGACCATGGCCACTACTACTACAAGTTTATTTGACTCGACCCTCGACAAGTCGTTCTGTCAAATTGGCGTCGTTGCTAGGGAGTCTTCAGCAAATGTTTCTTTCCTTTTTTGTTTTCATTTGACTTTTCTACATTTTTTCTTCAGTTTATGCAAACTCGTTCTTCACAAGATAGAGAATTTTTGTTTTGTCCTGACGTCACGAGGGAAGAACATAGACTTCAAAGGGAGGCAAAAAGAGAGGAAGTCGACGAACCACAAGCTATGGCCGAGCAAACATTGAAACAACTCGCGACCCCAAATTTGAACCAACAACCACTTTGCATCACTTATCCCGAGACCGAAGGTGCATTTGAATTAAAATATGGACTAATCCATCTTTTGCCTATTTTCAGGGGAAGTGCAGGGGAGGACCCACACAAGCACTTAAAGGCGTTCTGCATCGTTTGCACGGGAATGAAGCCCAACGGTGTAATCGACAAACAAATAAGTTTACGTGCTTTCCCTTTTTCTTTAAAAGATATGGCAAAAGATTGGTTATATTTTCTTCCTAGTGGTTCCATAAATACTTGGGCTGAGATGAAAAAAATATTTTTAGAAATTTTTTTTCCTGCAAGTAAGGTCTGATAGGACCAAATTAGTCCTATTTATTTGTTGTTAATCTAACTTGTTAGAGTGCACTTTATGCTTTATTTGTCTGTTTTGTAGATTATTTGTGCATTCAGGGCATCGGGGACGAGCCACACAAATTGGAGCTAATTTGGGCAATTTAGAGATTTTTTGAGCTAACTTGAGGGCCATGGATCTCGAGGAGGTGAGAAGATCGTAAGGATCGTGACAAACCCGAAGAATGGTTCCAAGGAGTCAAATGTTCGAGACCTGAATCGAGTAAGAAACAAAGACGAGTTAGAGTCGTGGCACGCTGCAAAGAGGCTAGGCGTCGAGACGCCATGGCCAGCGTCGAGACACTGGCCCGTTTCTAGCCCTAAGCCCATACGGCACGGCGTCGAGACGCCATGCCCAACGTCGAGACGCCACGATCGAATTTTCTATAAATACCCTCTTTTATTTTCCGTCGAAGGGAGGATGTTTTAGGGTTTGTTTTTGGTCTTCCTCCCAGTTCTCTCTATCCTTCAAGACCAAAACTAAAAGGTGTAAGTTTTCTTGTTGATTTATTTTGTATTTTCTTTTTATTGTAGCGTAGGGTTGCAGTAGGTTAGATTGACGCCCTAACTCGCAGCTCGTATGTTAATAAGTTGCTAAGAAATTGATTTCCAAGTAGTTAATGGAACATTGGTTTAATAGTTAGTGCATCGACTGATTCGTGGGCACAGGTCCCAAGAGCAGACTCTGACTTTGTTGCTTGGCACGATAGGTTTAGAATCCAAAATAGCGTTAGAAGTAATCTAGGCCTAATTATTTCTAATGTCTTAATCAATCCACTAGACTTCAGGCAATTGGTTGATTGTTTAATTTGATAGTCCAATAGGATTAATTAATTAACCAATTAGTGTCTAATTCAATGGACGTTGTATGATCAGGTTAGATGGCTTAGGTGGGCTTTGGGTCTTTTTTGGGTTCAGACTAGATCGATTGGGCAATTGAGCAATTCAAACTAGCCTTTAATAGGTAGAGATTCAATGATCAAAGTAAATCATTCAACCCCAATAATCACTCCAATCGGTGTCGCCAAATTTAATTAATTTCCTTATCTTTTTATGATTTCTGCAATTTTAATTTCTTGCAATTTAATTTTCTCTACATGTTTATCTTTTGAGCTTTCCAATCCCCTCATTTATCGCTTTCACAACTCAAAATAAATAGGAAATAAATAACCAACCGCCACTCCCTATGATCGACCCCGGCCACTACTACTCCAAGTAGTTTAGTGTTCATGGATTTATAAATTTTATTTGACAAACTGGGAGCCTCGACAACTCCCGCCCCGTCAGGGTCGCCAATCTTCGTAAAGAAATTTACAGCATCACTCAGATCACTGACGAAACTCTTTACGAATATTGGGAACGTTTTAAAAGATTATGAGCTAGTTTTCCTCACCATCAAATAGCCGATCAATTGCTAATTCAATATTTCTATGAAGGATTACTTCCTACAGATCATGGCATGATCAATGTAGCTAGCGGAGGAGCATTGGTGAACAAAACTGCAGCGGAGGCTCGAGCACTCATATCATCCATGACCGAAAATTCTCAACGATTTGGAACAAGAGTTCCTGGTCTATTACCAAAAGTAGCAGCTGTAAATGAGGTAAGTAATTTTGATTGAAAAAATTTTGAACTCACTGATCTTGTTAAACAACTTGTGACAGGACAAATTGCAAAGGAAAGGGCCTGTGGAGTTTGTTTGATCCAAGGCCACTCCACTGACTCCTGCCCACAGTTGCAAGAAGGCCAAACCTCAGAAGTCAATGCAATTGGAGGTTAGGCAAATCAGAATGACCAAGGTAGAGGTACGATCCATATTCCAATACTTACAATCCGGGATGGAGGGATCACCCCAACTTTAGCTATGACCAAAACAACAATTAGAAATAGAACTTTGGAGGACAATCTTCCCAATCAGGTAAGTCCCTTGAAGATATGGTTAAATCTTTAGCTGAATCTACTTCTAAGTTTCAACAGGAGACTAAGGTCGGTATGCAAAATATGGGAAATCAAATTACACAATTGGCCACTTCCATGAGTAGATTGGAGGCCCAATATGGGAAGTTGCCTGCCCAACTGGAGATACCAAAGAAGGAAGGCCTCGACGCAATCTCACTTAGGAGTGGAGCCACTTTGCAACCACCTCCAAATCCTTCCAAAGATATGGAAGAAAAGACTAATAAGGTAAGTTCTGAAACTCCTGATGTTTTCGATTATACTGAGCCCGCTCCTTTCCCTTCTAGATTGATCCAACATACTAAGAAAAATGAGGAAGAGGACAAGGATGCATTGGAAGTATTCATGAAGGTTTCAGTGACCATTCCACTCTTGGAGGCCATCCAACAATTCCCAAGGTATGCCAAATTTTTTAAAAGATGGTGTACCAAAAAGAAAACCTCCAACAACAAAAAGGTTAGTGAAAGTATTTCCATGCTTACTTTCAAACCTTTGCCTGAAAAACGCTTAGACCCAGGTATGTTTTCCTTACCTTGCATGATAGGACATCACCATGTTAAACATGCCATGCTAGACTTAGGAGCTTCAATAAATGTCATGTCTATGTTTCTATATCATGAGTTAGGATTGTCTAATTTGCATGAGACTAGTGTTATCATTCAATTAGCTGATAGATCTAGCATTACCCTTGTAGGTATCTGTGAGAATGTCCTTGTTAAAGTAGAGGATTTTGTCTTTCCTGTTGATTTCCATGTACTTGATATGCCTGCATCATGTAATTCAACTTCTGCCTCTATTATTTTGGGTCACCGTTTCATGAAGACGCCCAAGGTAAACATTGATGTAGATTCAGGAGTTGTTACAGTAGGATTTAAAGGAAAGACATTGACATTTAGGGTAGTTGGTAATAACTTTCATTCCTCTATCAATCTTAGCACTATTGTTTCTAACCATGTTGACTATGTTTCTTCTGATGATGAGTCCTTTGAAAATTTGGCACCATTTGTCTACCATGATGAAGTTGGAAGCCTGGGATGATTGGTTCAAATCCTGTCGAGCATAACGACGTTAAAAAATTACGCTTATGGGAGGCAACCCAATTAGTTCTATCCTTTTCTTTTCAATTTAGTACTTTATTTCTTTGATATTTTCTTAGTTGTCTTTCTTTATTATTTTATAGGATCCCTAAACCAAAGCTCTACAATTTTTTCCAATCGTGGGAGTTTCCATCTTTTCCATCCAAATACTTAAATAGAGGAGGTTTTCTGTTCCCTTTTACTTTTTGTCCTTTAGGTTGCATGCTTAGTTTACATTGAGGACAATGTAATGTTTAGGTTGGGGGTGGGAACATATGCATGTTTTATGATTGCTTTATGCTTTATTGGATTGAGGCCATGCACTTGAGCATTGGACCTATTATTTTGAGCAATTTTAAATTTTTGAGCTTTAAAAATGAGATTGTATGCCTTGCTTTAGGATTGATTATGAGATTTCTAGGATGAGAAAAAGCATGAGTATATATTTTTCCTATAGTTGAATTACATGTATTCTAGCATCTTTAAAGACTTCATTAAAATTTTTCAAACTTTTTCTTGTCTAAATTGAGCATGAGTCCTTCCTAGCGTAGTTTTGTTGGTTTTAGATGGCTTTATAGGATTCACACCTCCGTTGTCACCTCGATAGAATAGGTAGCATGTTTAGAGGAAATTCATGCAAAATAACTTGTTTCATGCTTTGGGGAGTGAGAAAAAGAATATTTGCCTTGTGAGCTTCAAAATAAAAATCGTTTACTTTATCGAGAAATATATATGCAAGAAAAAGAAGAAAAATATAAGCTTGTTTTTGTTTTGCTTGTCGAGGTAAAAAGAGCTACCTCTAGTGTGATCAATTAGGTCGTCCAAGGGTTAAACTCGGGAAATGTGGCCCTACATTAGTTGTGTGAAAGCTAGTGCTCCTTAAAAAACATATATATGCACAAGCTTAGGGCCCTTTAGTTGAAAGAAAAGAAACAAAGAGTTTAAGGCCCCGTTTTGCATCCTTAAACAACTTAATTTGTTCCTTTCATTTAATGCATTATACCTTTGTCCAGTGTAGAGCGAAGATGGAATAGGAATTTTATAAGTCCTTCTCGAACTTTTCAAAACATATCTATGGAAGACTTAGCTAGCATTTATGAGTGAGAAAGAATTTGATTAGTTTTAATTTGTCTCTAATTATGCTAGACTTGCATTTAATTCTCTTGAGTGAAATGTTGATCATGCTTATCTTTGAGAAATTGAGTCATGAATATTGCATTGCATAATAATCTCTTTCATTCTAATCTTAGTTTGATCGATAGCAAGGTTTAGGTTGGGAGTATTTTGATCGGTCTAATTTGTTATACATTTAAAATCTCCCAATTTGCTTCTCTTAGTTGAATTCCTTGCGAAAAATGCTTTAAAATGAGTATAATATGTGTATAGGTCCTCTTCGAAGCTTTGGAGGCAATTTGGGGCCTAAACGAGCGAAATTGGAGCATAAAATGACCATTCTACCCTTGGAGCCTAACCAGCGTCGAGACCCTCACCAAGTTGGAGATCAAGCTGGATCAAGCTGGAGCTCAGCGTCGAGACGCTGCAATCTTAGTGTCCAGACACTAGGCAGACCTGAGAGCAACTTTCCTATTTTAAAGACACAACGTCGCGACGATGTGTTATAGCGTCTCGATGCTGTCGATTTTCCATATTTGAAATTTTTCTAATTTGGCTCCACAAATTCTCCAAATTTGAAGCTCTCTTCAACCAAACTACCACGATTTGAACACCAAGAACTCCTATAAATAGAGGCCCTTGGTGTAGGTTTAGAATCTCCCTCCATTCACAAATCACTACAACATTGTAGTCCATCCTTCTCCCTTTTCTCCACCATTCTTCTTAGTTTTAGTTTTTCTTGCTTTCCATGATGTATTCCATGAAGAATTCACCTTGTTCTTGTTCCATGAGCGGCTAGACCCTTCATTCATGTAATTCATGTAATTGAAATCAACAGGAAGGAAAAATCTACCTACTTTAATCAGAACATTCTCCACAATTCCATAAGGACTAACAACAGACTGGTCAGCCAACTGGAGCCTAACAGTAGTAGATTTTATCTCTCCTATATTTAGCTTTTTGCACAATGATAATGGAATGATATTTATGCTAGCCCCTAGATCACATAGTGCTCTACAAGAATAAGTACTAAAATTACAAGGAATAGTGAAACTCCTTGGGTCAGACAATTTTTCTGGTACGTTCTTTTGGACACGAGCACTGCATGTCGACGCAAGGTATACAGTCTCCATCTGCTTTTCCTTTTTCTTCTTGATGAGCCATTCCTTCATGAACTTCTTATAATGAGGCATTTGCTCCAGTGCATCTGCAAAAGGAATATTAACAGTCAAACCTGTAAAAGAATCAAGAAACTTATTAAACTGAGCCTTAGAATTTTTCTTTTTTCTATTCTTTGACTTAGGAACTAAAGCAGTAGGAGAAGGGATAGAGGGCTCAGGTATAAGCTTTTCAGATTCGTTTGAGGTGGTGTCCTCCTCAACTTCTCTAGTGAGTTCCTCAGTTTCAGTAGTCTCTTCCTCCTCAGTTACTTGAGTCTCCTCCTCGTGATGCACAGTGACGACCTTGCAGTACTCCAATGAAGATTTCTCCTGTTCAACTGGGGCTTTACCTTTATTCATGGTGTTGACAACATTTACCAGTTGTCCCAACTGAGTCTCTATGTTCTTTGTTATGGGCAATTTTGGACCACCCGACGCACAAGGAGCTGACGAGGACGTCCGGGCGAAAATAGGGCTGGGAAACCGACCCATAGGAGGAACCGACCAAAGGGCCGGGCCAACTTGGCCCGACCCAAATGGTCGGCCTCGGCCGACCATTCGGCCCGCTTGCGCGGGCCGAGCTCGGTCACCTCCTCTCGGTCCCCAATGTCGCTAGCCGCCCCGGTTTCGCCTGGTTTGTCCCGATACGCCTCCGAATTCCTAAAAACCCTAGGAGCACGAGCAGGTATTTATACCCCTCTTCACCACTGAAGAAGGGGACCCGAACTCAATTCTCGACTCTCTTCCCTTGCTCTCTAGCTCTCTCTTCCGTTTTCTGACTTAAGCATCGGAGGCGGTGTGGCTAGCACCACACCGGTGTGCAGGTTTTCTCTTTTGGAGGCCACGTCTTCCCCCTCATCTACAAATTTACCGTTGGTGGCACGTGAAGGTCAGGTGAGTTTCCTCTGACCAAAATCGACCATCAACATTCTTGATGGCTGCAGAGTGACCATTGACAGTGGTGTTTATGGCAATCACGGCCTCCTCGAGCTTATTTGATCTGTTACTTGATTCTGCAATAAAAGCTCCAACGAGATCCTCTAGAGATTTTTTACTTTCTTGACTTTGAGGGGTAAAGCCAGGAGGATTCAGAACATTCTTATTATTTGTATAAGAAAAATTCTCATGATTTCTATTGCTAGGGTGATAATGTGTAGGTGCAGAATTATTATTGTACCCCCTAGAATTAAAATTAGAGACATACTGAACCTGCTCGAGATTTTCCTCCTGAGTCTGGGATGCAAGGGCAGCTGCAGACTCAATCGATTGAGCACTCCCTGTACCTGAAAACTTTAAAAATGCATTAGCAAGGGAAGACATCTGGGCCTGAAGTGCACTTACGTTGTCAATCTCGAACACTCCAGCAGCAATCTTTTTCGGTCTCGACCGCTCAGATGGCCACTGATAGCTATTGGTGGCCATTTCCTCTAGCAAAGTCCTAGCATTCTCAACAGTTTTGGACAACAGAGTCCCACCTGCAGCTGCATCAACAATAGTTTTCGTACTAGGAGTTAAGCCATTATAAAATAATTGAACCTGAAGCCAGTCGGGATAGCCATGCTGAGGGCACTTCCTCAGCAACTCTTTAAATCGCTCCCAAGCCTCGAAGAGCTGCTCATCAAACTGCTGCTGTAACGTCCCAATCTCGGTCCTTAGCTTGACTGTCTTGGCAGGAGGGAAGAATTTCTTTAAAAATGCCTGGACTAAAGCATCCCAGGTGGTAATGCTCCCAGGTGGAATTGATTGCAACCAGTCACGAGCTTTATCCTGCAAGGAAAAAGGAATCAAACGTAAGCGAATGGCATCTTCAGAAACACCATTTAATTTTACCGTCCCACAGATGTCTAGGAAGGATTTCAGGTGAGAATTTGGATCCTCCATGGGTGATCCTCTGTAAGCACAATCTCGAGCCATCTGAACGAGACCCGTTTTCAGTTCAAAATTGTTAGCATTGATCGGGGCATAGGCAATCCCCGACTGTTGCTCCTGAAAGACCGGCTGAAAGTAGTCTCTAATAGGCTTAGGCTCCTCAGGGTTAAGATTGGCCATTTGGATATGATTTTCTTTACTTTCCCTTCGAATTCTACTTAAAGTTCTCTCGATCTCTGGGTCAAAGGGAACTAAGGCCAACTCCCTAACCCTTCGCATACACCAACAAAACTAACCTAAAAAGGAAAATAAAAGAAAAGGAAATAAAACAAATTAGGAAAGAAACTAGAAAAGGAAATAAATGAATCTAAAATAGGAATCTATAATCTATAAAAGGAAAAGATAAACAAATAAGGAATGCAAAAACAAATATGACAAAAAAAACAAATAAGGAAACTAGCAAATAAGGAAAACTAATCTAAAAAGAGAAAAAAATCTAAATATGGAAAATTCAAACAAAAATGGAAAAATCTAAATATGGCAAAGAAAAACAATAAAGGAAAAAATGCAATCTACCCAAAAAAACAAAAATAACAAAAACACACAAAATAAAATAAAATAAAATACACCCTAAACTAAGACCGAACAATTTTTCTACGATATTAAAAATTGACTAAATATGCCAATCCCCGGCAACGGCGCCAAAAACTTGATGTGCAAATTGCTTACCGCAAGTGTACGGGTCAAGTAATAATATAGTGAATGTGATATTCGAATGTCGTCCTCTGGATTGGTTTCTAATCAATCTTAATTACCGAAAATAGTCTTGCCCAATTTTATTTAGGGAACCAAATGAAGTGAGAATGAAAGTAAAGCAAGCACAAGACAATGCAAAAATTGACAATCCAATGGAAACAATGGTCTTAGGGATGTGATTTCACCAATTGGGATTATGGATTAACAACATGCTATGATTCATAAATCTTGGTAAACTAAAATCACACATATCTCTCCCGAGCATACATGATTCTCCCACATGCAATTGAACCCAGTATCCCTATCTAAATTCAATAAACATACAAGGCAATAAGGATGACCTTATTAACGATTTCTAGAATTAACTATAATCTCCCAATTTCTAGCTAAATCCTAGTTATGCATAATGATTTCTAAGCTAAATCCTCTCTCCCGAGTTAGATTCAAGCACAAACATCAATCAATTTATGGCCGGTAAATTGAAAGCATTAAGGACACAAATATGCATAAATGAAATCAATAGCATAAAACCGTACAATCAATCCATAACGTGCCCAACGGCTACATCAATCCCTAAGAATTCAACTTAGCTACACATAATCCTTATTACAACATAAACTAAGTATGAATCAGCCATAAAAACTAACTAAAATAAGGGATAAAGGAAATTAAACACTATGCAGGCCGGAACTGCACGTCCCCGAGACGATCCCCACGAACAATGCCTTCAATTCCCTTTTGTTCCACTTGTTTCAGCCCTCAAATCAGTCTATTTGCTCTGTTTTACGGCTCTAGAGTGTCCAAAAAGAAGTCCCCAATCAGCCCTAATCGAAAATTATAAATAGGCTGATTTTTTTGTCGTAGCGTCGAGACGCTGAGGAGACAGCGTCTCGGCGCTGTCGCCTTATCGCAGAATCTAGAATGGAAAAACACACAGCGTCGAGACGCTGTGACCTGTTCGCGCCTAATCAGATAAGGAAAGGCAGTGTCGAGACGCTCAAGGAGAAGCGTCGAGACGCTGGTCTGCGGTTGACTTTAATTTGACTTCTTCTTCTTTGATCTCTTTTTTCCTTCTTTAACCTCTTTTCGCCCCTCGAACATCCAATTGGCTCCAATATTAATTTCCTACAAATACATCATGAAAATGTATAAAATTTGGCCAATAAATCATGAAAGACTAGCTAAATTAATTAAGGAAAAATAGCTAGCTATGCTCGTTATCAAGGTTGTGGATTACAAATTTATTTGACACGACCCTCGACAAGTCGTTCCGTCAATATAAAAGTACAAGATGGAATTCACTCCTTCCCTTATTTGGGTAAGTAGATGTGTGTTCCCTTAAAGGTTGATTCCAGGTCATGAACAAAGGCGTGTCGTCCTCTCCTGGTCCAAGAGGAACTCCTGTTTAGTGGTTGGATCCTAAACAACTTGTTCATTAGAGGGATCAGTGGTACTTAAAGATCCAGAGGTAACCTAGGGATAAAACGGTAATTTGACTAAGTTGGTGTTACTAACACATGTGAAGGATTGACTTATCGGTATGGTCAATATTCATGGACACATAAATATTCTACATTGAGAAAAGTGCAGTTGTGGGTCTTTAGTGGAGTGACCCACAATTAACGAATGTTGATTAACTTGGTTAATGAGTTTAGCCAGTTAATCTCGTATCGTTGGAGCTTCCGATCTGTAGGTCCATTAGGTCCTACTGCTAGCGAGTAAAGGGTTATGAGATTAATTAGTCTTGAATAGAATTTGAAGAGTTCAAATTCATTAAGGGAATTTTAGTTAATTGTATGTGATACAATTAATATAATGTATGGAGATACATTATAGTATAAGTTTAATTATTGAATTAAACTTTATAATAAAATTAATTTTAGATGTGATTCAAAAGTAATTAATGGGAGAATTAAATATTTGAAGGAGTTCAAATATTATATATGAATTACATTCATATTAAACTATAGATTAAAAAATAATATGAATGTGATTCATATTTAACTATAGTATAACAGCGAAAAATTAAATTAATTAACTATGTGATATTTAATTAATTTATGAATTAATTAATTAGAGAACTAACTAATTTAATTTAATTTTGCTAAATATGACTTAATCAAAATTAAAACTATAGTTTATAATTAATGTTCATTTCATGCACATTAGAACTATAGGTTATGTGAGAGATATTTGTTTGAATATGATTTAAATGAATACATTAATTAAATGTGATTTAATTATTGGTTTAATTAATTAATATGTGATTACTTAATTAAAATTAAAATTATTTTTATTTTTATAAAATTAGTTTTAAAACTCCCAACAACGGTTGGGAGTGGTATCGTGTATTCATGGTATCTCTCTCTCACTAGCCTGACAAAAAGATGGATAATACAGAGAAAAAAAAGGTTCTGGTTTTTTTCTCTCTACTCTCTAAGACAATGCTCCAATTCCCTCAAGAGCATACAACAACTTGTTGTAAATCTAATTCCCTTACAAGACGTATTAGGTTCACACAAGCCAGTTATCTCACGATCCAGACGATAGCAGGTGTTCTCGTGGTGGTGGTGTCATTTGGGAGGCTTACTGTACATGAAATTCAAGAGGTGAAGGGATAAAAGCCCTACGCAGCGGAAAGAATTACCGAACCTACTCAGAGTCTATGTTTTTAATTTGAAATACCAATACAATTTGCAAAATATTATAGTAATAAATTTATATTTAACGGGCTATACAACAGCTATAAACATGCTAAATAATTAACTAGGTCTAATCTAGACGATCATAGTGATCAAGGATTTCAAAGAAAAACTTACTTTTGTAGAAAGCCTTGATCGATACTCCTTTTCTTGCTAGTAAGATTGAAAAGCAGCAACCTTCTTGTGCGAACACCACCAATTGGTTACACCGGTATATCTCTAAGACTTCTTGAATTAAGAGACTGGTGGGAGTCTTTTGGAAGAGATCTCTGAGAGAAGGAGAGTCAATGGGATACCTTTCACCCCACCCCAGGGGTCTTATATATAGGTAAAGACCAAGACCTTTTCCTAATAGGAAAATGTCTATGAATAAGTTCAAATCTATTATCTGAACAATATCAAATTTTAATACATAATTAATTAATTTTATAATTAATTAATTACCCAATTAAATATCATATATTTAATCTTAGGGATTTTATTAAAATTAAAATTAATATGAATCCAATTCATATTAAATTTATTTGAACTCTTTCAAATATTTTCTCTCAAGAATTAATTTTTGAAATTAATTCAAAAATTATATTATAAAGTTTCATAAACTTTATATTATAATGTATCAACATACATCATAGGATTCCCTTAAATAAATTGAACACTTTCAATTTACGATTTATACTTCATTGCTTCAAGTCTCTTTACGAGCTACTAGTGGGACCTAATGGACCTACATATCAGAAGCTCCAACGATACGAGACTAATCGATTAAACTCATTAACCAAGTTAGTCAATTTTCGTTAACTGTGGGTCACTCCACTAAAGACCCACAACTGCACTCTTCTCACTGCAGAATATTTTTGTGTCCACGAATATCGACCAATAACAGCAAGTTAGTCCTTCACGAGTGTTCGTAACTCAAGCTGGGTCAAATTATCGTTTTACCCCTGCATTACCTCTACCTCCTTAAGTACCAGTGCTCCTCTAATGAACAATCTGTTTGTGGTCCAACCATCAAACAGAAATCCCTCTCGGGCCAGTGAGAGGGCAGGACCCTTTGTTCAAGACCCGGAGACACCACTTAAGGGAACACTCATCTACTTCTTCAAAAGTTGGGAAGGAGTGAATTTCATCTTGTGTGATTATGTTCCCAACTCCCCACTCAGTCTTGTCCCCAAAATGGTAGGCTTATTGAGTCGGCGTACTGGTCACTCTCACCCATACAAATGAAAGGACAATCCCTTGTGAATAGGAGTCTATAATCTACTCAGGATTTAGACTAAGTTGCTTAGGAGTCATCTTAGTGATAGAAACCTAACTAGTTAACAGTGTTACAACTAGCGGTTAATATTTTGCGGTATGGTCTTATGCAAACTCATTGCATAGGATACCCCCACTCGCATGTCTACTACATGGACACTTTTCGAAGGGAGGTTGTGCCAAAGGCGACACGAAGCCGACCATGGACCTCACGGTGTGAACACAGGGGAATGTGAGAGTACAACTTGATCTCGTTTGTATATTTATCCTCCTACTTTCAGATCTCAGAGGCACGCACCAACAGAACCGAAGGGGAAGACAACTGTTGGTAATTAACCTAAGAGTCCTTATCCTCTTTCAGGAGTTCACGGTGTTCCAGATCCTATGATCGAGCCCTCCGAAGGGATGGTTGCTCCAGGGCAACACGCAGGCGGACCATAGGACTCTCACGGTGTGAACTAAGGGCGGTGATCGAGGGAAACGTTGACACGCGTCTCGCTCCCACTTAAATGTCCTACCATTTATTTAGGGTTATTTAACTTAGATAAATTCAGCTAAGTCAATCTATATAAGTCTAATCCAATTATAACTCTTAGAATAAGGACTTTACTCTATCTTCTAGGTGAATTAAACACTTTTAATTAACCTAGTGATATTGCATGCTGACATTTAACTATGATTAATTCAACTCCGATATTCCGGGTCAATTCTCAGGTAGGAGGTGTTTCGTAAACCGTCATCTTAATTACCCCCAGCCTTAGACAGAACTTAACTGGTGGAGTTCCCTTATAATCATAGCAATGTTTTCTTTACTTAGTTAATTAAAACTAATTTTAATTCTAATTAAGAAAAAAAAATTAATCCTATTAGAATTGTGATTTTAAGTCTAATTGATTTTAAAAATTTTAAAATTAATTCATTTTTCCTAAGATCCTATGTTTGCATGCAATTCTTTGTTATAGGTTAACGGTTTTCTATTCATTAATTTTATAACACTTATAAATTTTAATGAGTTAACCCTATAACATGCTACGATGGTGACATAAATTAACAACCGAATTCTAATTAATTTATAAACCATATACTAGCATACATGACATTCAATAATATAAAAATTATATTAAACTAAGGTATTATCATGCTCAATGCATTTTTCATTTTCATTTAATTAATCTAACCTTTAATATTAATTATCCAAGAAAATTAAAACATGCATTGTCATTTCCATACATTAGTATAACCCTTATATTAATTGCTCATGAAAATTAATTAAGCATATAAATTACTTTCATAAATATATAACTCTTATATTTTTAACTAAAGTAATTACATGCTCAATGCTTCTCAATTTTCATCCATTTAATATAACACTTTACATTAAACATCCATGAAAATATTATTCATACATAATTTAAACATTATAACAATTATAATAATAAATATGCATGAATATGCTTAACCTATGGTGGAAATTTAAACTATATGACATCCATAAAGCAAAATAAATAGCTAAGTACACAGGTTTTGGCATCCTAGCCCAAAATACATTAGAAAAATTAAAATAATTAATCTAAATTTGCCCTATCTAGCTGTGAACCAGCCCGAACAAGCCTTGAACCACGTCCAAACCCTACGAACCAGCAAGAAATGTGCTAAATCGACCGAAAAAATAACTTGAACTAAGCTGAAAGCATGCTAAACCGACCCCAAAACTGCCTAGACCGAACAAACCAAGCCAAATTCCCTTTGAACCGGTCAAAAAATGGACGAACTGGTCAAATTCCACATGAAACCGGTCAAAAACCGCCTTGAACCAGTCAAACAACCAAAAACCAGTCAACAAACCCTCGAACCGGTCAACAAACGCATGAATCACGCCTGAACCCTCGCGAACCGGTCAACAATCCCTTGAACTTGTCAAGAACCGCCGTGAACCGCGCGCCTAACCATCGGACTGGAACGAACCTCTCGTAAATCGCTACTTCAACTGGGCCGAACTGCGCACTGCATAGGGATGACGTGTTGGGTTTAATGTCCTATAAACTCGTAGTTTGTAAATCATTAAACATATTCTATTTTCAATAAAGACGTTATTGAGGTTATTCAGTAAAAGATGTTATTGAATATATAAATTGCAAATGATTAACCTAAATCCAATAAACTAAGATCCTTGACTATAAAATGAATACTCGAACTATATGTAGGGACATATCGTAGGATCAAGTTCAAGTTTATAGTCAAAATAGTCTATAGTATAAGGATACGGTTGGGTACCTTATCTTGGAGACACTATGGATGCGTCCCACTTTGTATTAAGTACAAACGATGAGATCCTAAATCGTTCATGTGGTGACATGCGAGTGGGGGCGTCCTATGCAATGAGTTTGCATAAGACTGGACCACGAAATAAGTCACTTTCTCTTTATAACGCCGTTTACTGAAGAAACTGACTATTTCTCATAGATGACCTAGGTAACTCGTTCTTAATCCTGAGCTATCTATGAACTCCTGTTTATGCGAGATTATCCTTTGATCTGCATGGGTGAGAGTGGCCAGCATCGCCGACTCAACAAGCCTACCATTTTGGGGATAAGATTGAATAAATAGCTGGGGACATAGTTTTGCAAGACGGAATTCACTCCTACCCATTTCAGGGATAGTAGAGAGGTTGTTCTCTTAAGTACTAACTCCAGGACTTGAACAAGGGGACCCACCCTCTCGTTGGATCGAGAGGGACTTAGGTTTGATGGTTGGACCACAAACCGATTGTTCATTAGAGGATTAATGGAACTTAAGGAACAAGAAGTACTATAGGGGTGAAACGGTTATTTGACCTAGCTATAGTTACGAACAACCTGTGAAGGAACTACTTACTAAACATGGTTAAATCAAGTGGACGGAAATATATCTATAGTGAGGGGAGTGCAACTATCGGGCTATAGTTGAGTGTCCCGGTAGTTAACGAATGTTGGCTAGTTTAGATAATGAGATTAGTCGACTAGCCTCGAATCGTTGGAGCCCATGATCTATAGGTCCATTAGGTCCCTCTATTAGCTCATATCGGATTAAAGCCTAGAATATTTTGATAGGAATCTTTGAATCGTCCAAAAACGGAAAATAGGGTTTTATCGTAAAACGTGTTCGACATAATGATTTAATTATGAATTAAATTAGGAATTGAGAGATAAGGTATTTAAAACTGTTTTAAATACCATATATATGTATTAGGAATCATATATAATTCATGGCATTAGGTAATAAAGATTGATTGGATCAATCATATCAAAATTACTTTGAAATGTCCCAATTAGTTGCCTAGATTTCAATTTCAATTTTGAATTGAAATTGAAATGAATTGCAAGCTGAAAATTCAAAATTAACATTCAAAACATAGTGGATTTAGTGGCATTCCCACTCTTGCATCATGATGCATAGTGGAAAACAACACAACCATGCACTAGATGCATGTGTTGTGAGTTAAACACCTAGAATCCACTTTGAGTTGCATTTTGACCATGTGGCTAGTGTCATGAAGCTTGTCTTTGCATGGGAGAGGTCTATAAAAGGAGCTTGAATCAGATTCAAGAGGTAGCAAGCTTTCATTTTAGTGTTATGCTGCAAAATTTCTCCCTCAAGCATTCTCTCATCTCATTTCTTCCTAAAGCTTGTACCTTCAAACATTCCCTTCCTATTTCTTACTTCTATAGACTCCCACAAGTCTTTCTAGGCCCAAGAGAATAGTAGGGAATGTTGCTATGCTTAAGTCCATAAGAATTCTCTTATCCATTGCCACGTTTTATGACAATGAAATTTGGCAAATGGATGTCAAGACAGCTTTTTTGAATGGCCACCTTGACGAGAGTATTTTTATGTCTCAACCCGAAGGGTTCATAACCCAAGGTCAGGAGCAAAAGGTTTGCAAACTGAATCGATCCATTTATGGGTTGAAACAGGCCTCCCGATCTTGGAATATTAGATTTGATACTACGATCAAATCTTTTGGTTTTGACCAGAATGTTGATGAGCCTTGTGTGTACAAGAAGATCAACAAGAATAAAGTAGCTTTTCTCGTACTTTATGTTGACGACATCCTACTCATTGGGAATGATGTAGGAGATCTGTCTGACGTAAAAGAATGGCTAGCAGCTCAATTCCAAATGAAAGATTTGGGTGAGGCCCAGTATGTTCTTGGAATCCAGATTATTCGAGATAGAAAGAACAAAACGCTAGCTCTGTCTCAAGCAACGTATATCGACAAGATGTTGGCCCGATATTCGATGCAGAACTCCAAGAAGGGCTTGTTGCCTTTCAGGCATGGGGTTCACTTGTCTAAGGAACAGTCTCCTAAGACACCTCAAGAAGTTGAGGACATGAGACGGATTCCCTACGCCTCTACAGTGGGTAGCTTAATGTATGCCATGCTATGCACGAGGCCTGACATTTGTTATGCTGTAGGG
Organism: Luffa aegyptiaca; assembly: GCA_017139565.1. Taxonomy (NCBI): domain Eukaryota; kingdom Viridiplantae; phylum Streptophyta; class Magnoliopsida; order Cucurbitales; family Cucurbitaceae; genus Luffa; species Luffa aegyptiaca. Next base: position 22,217,891 of record CM029395.1, read on the forward strand.
ATTGTCAGCAGATATCAGTCAAATCCAGGGTTAGACCACTGGACCGCCGTTAAAGGAATCCTCAAGTATCTTAGGAGAACGAGGGACTACATGTTGGTGTTTGGGGCTAAAGAGTTAGTTCTCACTGGATACACCGACTCTGACTTCCAAACTGACAAGGATTCTAGGAAATCCACGTCAAGGTCAGTTTTCACCCTTAACGGGGGAGCTGTAGTTTGGAGAAGTATAAAGCAAGGATGCATAGCAAACTCCACGATGGAGGCTGAGTATGTAGCTGCTTGTGAAGCGGCTAAGGAAGCTGTTTGGCTAAGGAAGTTCTTGACAGATTTGGAAGTTGTTCCAAATATGAACTTGCCCATTACGTTATACTGTGACAACAGTGGGGCTGTAGCCAATTCAAAGGAACCTCGTAGCCACAAAAGAGGTAAACACATAGAGAGGAAGTATCATCTGATTCGTGAGATTGTGCAACGAGGAGATGTGGTCGTGACCAAGATCGCTTTCGAGCACAACATTGCTGATCCGTTTACGAAGGCCCTCTCAGCTAAAGTGTTCGAGGGTCATCTAGAAAGTCTAGGTCTGCGAGATATGTATATAGCGTAATCTAGGGCGTGGGAGATGTGTAATGGGTGTAAGGATGCCCTAGTTTATTGTATTTTGTATATTTACTTTTTATGTAATGTACAACATACATGTACCATTTCCAGCTTTGGATTATATTGTATATACTTTCCCTGTAACTTGAGTTTTAGTTCAAGTGGGAGTTTGTTGGGTTTTATGCCCTAAAACTCGTAGATAGTAAATGTACATTTGACCGAACATTAATAAAAGTGATGTATTATTCAATGTTTGTATTATATCTTGTCTTAGTAACCCTAATCCAATTAACTAAACATCCAAGGCTAATAGAATGAGGCTTGAACTAGTATGTAGAGACATACGGGGATCAATGTTCAAGTTTTAGCCTAAAGGGTCTGTAGTATAGGGATAAGGCTGGGTACCTTATCCTGGTGACACTATGGATACGGCCCGCTTTGTATATTGATACAAACGTAATGATCCAGCGCGTTCATGTAGTTGACATGCGAGTGGGGGTATCCTGTGCAATGAGTTTGCACAAAGACCGGGCCGCGAAATAGTTTACCACTAACTGTAACACCGTTAGTTAGCTCGGTTTCTATTTCACTAGGATGACCTAGGCAACTTGGCCTTAATCCTGAGTGGATTATGGACTCCTGTCCATGAGGGATTGTCCTTTGATTTGTACGGGTGAGAGTGGCCTGTTCGCCGACTCAATAAGCCTACCATCTTGGGGACAAGACCGAGTGGGGAGCTGGGAACGTAATCTTACAAGATGGAATTCACTCCTTCCCGATATTAGGGTAAGTAGAGGTGTGTTCCCTTAAGTGGTGTCTCCGGGTCTTGAACAAAGGGCCCTACCCTCTTTATGGCACGAGAGGGATTTCTGTTTGTTGGTTGGACCTCAAACAGGTTGTTCATTAGAGGAGCACTGGTACTTAAGGACCAAGAGGTAGCCCAGGGGTAAAACGGTAATTTGACCTAGCTGGGGTACGAACACACATGAAGGGCTAACTTGCTGTTGACGGTCCATATCCGTGGACACAGAAATATATCTGCAGTGAGAAGAGTGCAGCTGTGGTTCTTTAGTGGAGTGAACCACAGTTAACGAACATTGGTTAACTTGGTTAATGAGTTTAGCCAATTAATCTCATATCGTTGGAGCTTCTGATCTGTAGGTCCATTAGGTCCCACCGGTAGCTCCATTGGGGCGTTGAGGTAAATTTTCTAAGGGGAGTTATATATTTGAAGGGGTTCAAATATTTTATTAAAGTATGAATATGATTCATAATAAAAACTATAGGTTATAATTAATACTCATATGATGGATATTAATTCTATAGTTTATTTGAGGGAAACATAATTAAATATATGATATTTAATTGAAATATTAATTAATTGGTGAATTAATTAATATTGATGTTTTAATTTAATATTAATATAATTATGATTTAATTAAGTTATATTAAAACTATGGGTTATGTGGGATATGTGCATGAAAGTGTTCATGTGTCAATGATTAAATTAAATACTTTTTTATTATTTAATTTAATTAACTGGTCAGTTAAAGAACTGACCAGTCAACCACTCCCCTAACCCTACACACGTGAATAGGAGGGTTTTAAGGGAGTGGGAAGTTATTTTTTGATCGATGACTTGCTCTCACACCCATCTCTCCCTCTCTCACACATTCTCTCTCTCAGTTGCTCTGCAGAAAAATTCTTTGGTAGTTTTTGAGAGTTTACAGAAACAAAAAATTCTCCTTGATCCTTAGAATTTTTGGTTCCCACAAACCGCTCAACTCCAAATCCTAGGAGGATACCGGTGTAACTCTTTTGGTGGTGTTCGTGGTAGATTTGCAGCGAAGGAAGGGTTCTAAGGTTGCTGGAATTTTCTGCATTCCAAAGGAATTTAGGCAAAACGTTCAAGAATTTCTACAAGGGTAAGTAATTCTTGGCCTAGGATCGATAGGATCCATTTTAGATGAGATCTAGGATTTCTTATTCCTGTCCAGCATGCTTTATAGGCGTTTTTCAGCAAGTTTTATCTTGATTTACTGCTGCAAAATTATTCCCAACGTACTGGTATTTTAATCTCAAATTAAAACGGAGTTAATGGTTATGTTCGTTTCCGCTGCGCAAGGGCTTTTATCCCTTCAGGGAAGACACTAAAGGTAGTCCAAGAGAAGTTGCAGAAGGAAAACATCACAAGGAGTCCCTCTCAAGTTAGCTACAAAGAGGTTGGTACTCCTTTACTTTCTGTTCTGTTTTTCTAGAACATACATGCTTTAGGTACAAAATTGAATGTCTTAAGTGCTTTCGATCTTCAATTGCTTCCGCATGTGTAATATGTACACCTTCATGACGTCAGCTATTTCGTCTTGTGCGAGATGCTGACGTCACACTGACGTCATCCGTCGATTTGTTTTTCTGAATCCCAGCCTCTGTTTTCTAGTTTTCCCTTCTTTCAGCTTCTATTTTCTTTGATTTCTGGCCAATTTTCTTCAATTCTTTGCCACAAATCATCAAAACACGAACGACACGGACTTACAGACTCGATTTGCAATTAAATGCCCAAAACACCAGGCCCTTACATTGATCAAATCAACAAAAAAATAACAAATCTAATATGCCAAAACCTTAAACATCTACTAGCAAACCTTCATACATCAAATGCAGATAATACCCAAAAATGAACCAATGCAAATTTCAGAGAAACAAAATTAGATCTATGATCGGCTCTAATACCAATTGTAGGATTGGAATTTCCTAATTCCGTAGCGGAAGCAAATTGGGATCGATTCGTAGTTAATTTTTTTTGTTTCTACCAAAATACTAATACATTTGCAAAGATTTAGAAAACTATTCTAAATCAATTTATTAAGGCTAAACATACAACCTTAGATCTAATCCAAAGGCTCGGCTTTGCCTCGACCCACTTCGGTGGGCCAAGCCAATTCTTTCTCTATTCGATCCTTGTGCCCCGAACAGGTCTGCCTTCAACCCCGAATGGCCCCGGGCAACGAAAAAAATCCTAGCAGAGGATACAAGTATAAATTCAACCTTTCACACCTGAAAAAAGGTTCGGCAAATTAGCTATGAAAAGACTTTCTATTGTTTATCTGACTTAGGCATCAGAGTGCAGGTGGCTTACACCACACCGGTGTGCAGCAGTTCTTGCTGGTTTTGCAGGTCACGTCTTCCTCGTCTTCAACAATCTTACTGTTGGTGTCACGTGAAGGTCAGGTGAGTTGCTTGGCCAGATTTTTCCATCAACAATTGGCACCGTCTGTGGGGAGGAGTGCTTGCTAGTACAGACCGCGTATCGGTTGTGGTTCGTAGAATGGAGCAAGTTCAGGGACCAGTGCAAAACTTCAGGTACGATCAGAAAGCGCCGAATTTGACTAAGGCCGACCCTAACCTCGGGAACCAGCAAAAGGTTCCGCGTATTGATGATTTCTTCAAAACCGACCCGAGGGGGCAACCAGCGAAAGAACTGGAGTTAGTGCCACTAACGTTTGAGGAAAGAAGAGTGAACATCGACACCAAGCTGGGGGCTGAGCAGAGAGAAAGTCTGATTAGTTTCCTAAAGGCTAATGGAGATTTGTTTGCATGGTCACACGAGGATATGCCAAGAATCGACCTAGAGGTAATGGTTCACCGGCTAAATGTGGACAGGGATTTTAAGCCAGTAAAGTAGAAACGACGAGCGTTCAATCCAGAAAGGAATGAGGTTATTGCTAGTCAAGTGGAGGAATTGCTTAAAGTTGGGTTCACTAAGGAGGTCCACTACCCCTAATTGTTGTCCAATGTGTGTTGAGTTTTATGCCCTAAAACTTGTAGATAATAAATGTAACATTTGACCGAACATTAATAAAGTGATGTATTATTCATTTATTTTGTTTGTATTGTGTAATCTTGTCTAAATAACCCTAATCCAATAAGCTAAACATCCTAGGTTGTTAGTATGAAACTTGAACTAGTATGTGGGGACATACGGGGATCACTGTTCAAGTTACAGCCTAAAGGGTCTATAGTATAGGGATAAGGCTAGGTACCTTATCCTGGTGACACTATGGATATGACCCCCTTTGTATTATGATACAAACGCAATGATCCAACGTGTTCATGTAGGGGACATGCGAGTGGGGTATCCTGTGCAAAGAGTTTGCATAAGATCGAACTATGAAATAATTAACTACTAGCTGTAACACCGTTGACTAGTTAGGTTTCTATTTCACTAGGATGACCTAGGCAACTTAGTCTCAATCCTGAGTGGGTTATGGACTCCTGTTCACGAGGAATTGTCCTTTGATTTGTATGGGTGAGAGTGGCCTGCACGCCGACTCAATAAGCCTACCATTTTGGGGACAAGACCGAGTGGGGAGCTGGGAACATAACCACACAAGATGGAATTCACTCTTTCCTGTCATTAGGGTAAGTAGAGGTGTGTTCCCTTAAGTGGTGTCTTCGGGTCTTGAGCAAAGGGCCCTGCCCTCTCTATGGCACGAGAGGGACTTTTGTTTGTTGGTTGGACCTTAAACCGGTTGTTCATTAGAGGAGCACTGGGACTTAAGGATGTAGAGGTAACCAAAGGGTAAAACGGTAATTTGACCAAGCTAGGGTTACGGACACACGTGAAGGAATGACTTGCTGTTATTGGTCGATATCCATGGACACATAAATATATCTGCAGTAAGAAATGTGCAGCTGTGGTTCTATAGTGGAGTGAACCACAGTTAACGAATATTGATTACCTTGGTTAATGAGTTTAGCCAATTAACCACATATCATTGGAGCTTCTGATCTGCAAGTCCATTAGGTCCCACCGGTAGCTCATATAAGGTGTTGAGGTAAATTTACTAAGGAAGGTTTAATATGAATTGGATTCATATTAAAACTATAGGTTAAAATTAATGTGCATTGGATGCACATTAAATCTATAGTATATAAGAGAGAAAAATAATTGAATATGTGATATTCAATTTTATGATTAATTATTTTTTTGAATTAATTAATTATAAGTTTTAATTTAGTTTAATTAAATTCGATTTAATTAAATGATATTAAAACTATAGGTCAAAGAGGGAAATTCATTTAAATGATTATTTAAATGAATAAACTAATTTAAATTAATTTAAATAATATTATTAATTTAATTTAATTTAATTTATTAAAATTGAATTAATCAGGTAACTGATAGTCATTACCTGAACGTGGGGCTAGGGTAGTTCCCACTTAATTCTCCCTCTCCCTATCGATTAGGATAGGCGTTTTTGGCTTCTCTCTCGCAGACTCTCTCATTCTCTCGTTGAGTAATTTACAGAGAAAATCCCAGAGCTTTTTTCCTTTGCAGTTCCTTAGTAATTTTCTCCCACAAGAAAGCCTCTCCATCATCACTTAGAGATTACCGGTGTCATCTCGTGGTGGTGTTCGTGGCAATTTTTTTTAGCAAAGGAGACCATTTTTGGGCTGCTGTATTTCCAAGATCAAAGGCAAGAAAAGGTGTTTTTGATCGAGATCTTCAGCGAAAGTAAGTTACATTTTATCCCTTTGATCACTAGGGATTGTATCTAGATTTATTCTAAGGTTTTAATTATGAAATCAGCATGCTTTATGATCCGTTTACAATAGTTTTAATTAGATTATCTTACTGTAAAATTTACCTTCGTACCGGTATTTTTGTTGGGTTAAATTCAGTGAATGGTCTCTTGTTCTTTTCCACTGTGTAAGGGCTCTCATCCCTTCAATGTGGTGTTGGTGAAAAAGGCCAACGAGAAGTGGCGGATGTGCATCGATTTCACGGACTTAAATAAGGCGTGCCCTAAAGACAGTTATCTCTTACCCATGATCGATCAGTTCGTTGATGCAACGACAGGACATGAGATGCTGAGTTTTATGGACGCGTATTCGGGATACAACCAGATCAAAATGAACGAACTTGATCAGGAGAAGACTTCCTTCATCACCAGTCGAGGGTTGTACTACTACAAAGTCATGCCATTTGGTCTGAAGAACGTCGGGGCTACGTATCAGCGCATGGCGAACCACATGTTTGCTCCCAGCTTGTTGGGAAAGAATATGGAGGTATACGTGGATGATATACTGGTGAAAAGTGTGAAGTCTGAGTGCCACAAGTCTGACCTCAACAAGGCTTTCTAGACACTCCGGAAGTACCAAATGAAACTAAATCTGAGTAAGTGTGCTTTCAGAGTAACGTCTGGTAAATTCATAGGAATCATGGTGCATCAGAGTGAAGGATTGGAATTCCCAATTCCGTTACAGCGGAAGCAATTGGTCCGTTCGTAAATTAATTTTGTTCTACAAAATACCAATAGATTGGCAAAAAAGTTAAGCGATGAGAAACATACCTCCGTCTAACGACTCTGAATTCTTCAACGGACACCACCACAAGGGCTTCCCCACTATAACTCTAAGATTAGGAACGTAGTTGCGGGACTACCTAAACTTGATTGGGAAAAACTCTAAGAGAGAAAAATTCTCTCTAGAGTTCTTGAGAGAATATGTGAGGGAGGCTAGAATGAGACCTTAGGGTTAGGGTTCTCATAACCTTTCGTTTTATAAGAGAGGAAACCCTAATGTGAGGTTAGGAAACAATCTTGACCGTTAGATCAAGATCAATTAATTAATTGGTTAAATCAATTAATTAATTTAATCATATTAATTAATTAATCTCATGCACATTTAAATCTTATTTAAATGTAATTTCCTCACATAATGTATAGTATAACTAACTTAATTAAATGGCATTTAGTTAATTCAATTAAACTAATCAATTAATTAATTTCCAATAATTAATTAATTTCATAATTAAATATCACACATATTTAATTAATTACTCATTAGAATCATATTCTAATAATTCCCTCATAGACTATAGTTTAATTAAATCTTATTTAATTTAAACTAAATTGAATAATTAATTAATTCATCTTCTAATTAAATACCATATATTTAATTAGACATATATTTGAACTCTTTCAAATATATTAATCTCTCAATTTAATAAAGTTTAACTCAAATTAGACTTTATATTTTAATGCATCACTATACATTGTATTAATTTGTATCTCATACAATTAACTTAATTCCCAATATGAATTTGAACTATTCAAATTCTCTCAAGATATAATTGTTCCTAATTACTCTTTACGAGCTAGCAGGGGGACCTAATGGACCTATAGATCAGAAGCTCCAATGATATGAGGTTAACTAATTAAACTCATTAATCAGGTTAACCAATATTCATTAACTGTGGGTCATTCCACTAAAGACCCACAGCTGAACTCTTCTCAGTGTAGAACATTTATGTGTCCACGAATATAAACCTATATCGGTAAGTCAATCCTTCATGAGTGTTCAAAACTACAGCTAGGTCAAATTACCGTTTTACCCCTGTGTTACCTCTGGCTCCTTAAGTACCAGTGCTCCTCTAATGAACAACCTGTTTATGGTCCAACCAGTAAACAGAAAGCCCCTCTCGGGCCAGTGAGAGGGCGGGATCCCTTTGTTCAAGACCTGGAGTCACCACTTAAGGGAACACTCATCTACTTCTTCTTGAAACGGGAAGGAGTGAATTCCATCTTGTGTTGTCATGTCCCAAGCCCCCCAAGAAGGTAGGCTTATTGAGTGGGCGTGGAGGCCACTCTCACCCATACTAATCAAAGGACAATCCCTCGTGAGATTGAGTTCATGACACACTCAAGATTAAGACTGAGTTACCTAGGTCATCCTATTGAAACAGTAACCTAACTAGTTAACGGCGTTACATCTAGTGGTTTACTATTTCGTGGTCCGGTCTTATGCAAATTCATTGCATAAGATACCCTCGCTCGCATGTCTGCTACATGGACGTTTTGAATCCATACGTCTGTATCAAATACAAAGCGGGCTGTATCTCATAGTGTTACCAGGATAAGGTACCCAGCCATATCCTTGTACTATAGACCTTTGATGTGGAATTTTCCTACCGCAAGCGCACGGGTCAAGTAATAATAAAGTGATCGTATAAACGAGTGTCGTCCTCTTGATTGGATTTTTAAGTTAAATCAAGTACTATGAATAATCTTACTCAATTTTATTTAGGGAACACAAAATAGTGAGTGATAGATCAAAAACTAAATCAAAACAAGTAACAGTGGATATGCAATTGAGAAAACACTTAGGGAATTGATTTCGCCAATTTAATCTAGGATTGATTTTAAGGAATAAGTTACTATGCACAATGGAATTATGAGCCTAAGAACCTTTAATCACAACTACCTCTCCCGAGTATAATTGATTCTCATGCAAATAAACTAACTTGATATCCCTATCTAAGTTGATTCACATGCAAGGCATTGAGTTCTTTTTACCAATTCCAAAGTTAATCTAAAATCCGTCACGAGCTTAGAATATAAACTTTAGTCATGCAATCTTGAATAAGTCTACGCTAAATCCCCTCTCCCGAGCTAGACTCAACACTTTGATCATTCAACTAATGGCCAATTAATTGAAAGCATTAAATCAAGATTGCATACATAAAACCATTGCACAACTCATACCGTAAATCAATCCATAAATTAAAAAGACTACATCAATCCCTAAGCCACAAGTTTAGTTACTCATACATCGCGTTACAAGCTCAACTAAACATGAAAAAGCCATTAAATCTAGCTAGAGATAAGGAAAAGGAAAGGAAACACTTAATGTCGTCGAACCCAGCACGTCCCCGTCTCGATCTCCGCGCCACCAAGTGAGATTCCCGGTCCTCGTCCTTGCTTCAGCTCCCACAGTAGGTCTGTAGTCGAAATTAGGGCTAAAATCTCTCAATTTGGCCTCCCCTAATCCGTAGCTGAAAAGAGGAATTTATAGAAAATCTGTCGATAGCGTCGAGACGCTGTCGACATAGCGTCTCGACGTTATGTCCTGCAGCGTGTTTTGATTATGGAAAAACCGAGAGCGTCGAGACGCTCTTGTCACAGCGTCTCTGCAGCCCAAATTAATTAAGGAAAGGTAGCGTCGAGACGCTCCAAGAGTGGCGTCTCGACGCTGATATGCAGATTGCCCTCTCTTGGCTCCTTGTTACTTGAATCTTTTCGGTTCTTTGGCATCTTTCCATGTCCCGAACACCCGATTAACTCCAATTCCATGCTTTAGCTCTAATCGACACTTTCCTATAAAATAAACAATTAAGTGCAATAAAATGACCAATAAATCATAAAAGACTAGCTAAATTGAATAGGGAAAACTAGCTAGCTCTGCTCGCTATCAAACACCCCCAAACTTAAGCTTTTGCTAGTCCTCGAGCAAACTAAAAATCAAGTATACAGTGGAAGAGTGGATGCAACAAACATGACTCAATCCTCAAGGCTCAAAAGTCAATAGTCAAGCAAGCAAGAGACATGCACATAAGGACCAATGAGGGAGACACATTAAAATTTTTCCAAAATTAACTTGCACAAGCGAGATCTAACTCAAAAAGATCAGACTCTATTAGCCCGGGATTGATATATTAAACTCTCAGCTCATCTTCCCTCTACACTGGCACTAAGGTTTCACTAATGAGCTAATGGAACAAATTAGTTTGTTTTCCTCCATACTTAGGTGCTTATAATTGACAATTAAATTAAGCATTTATGTGTGGCACTAGCTTTCACACACCTGTTGCAGGGACCCTTAACCTGAGTTTTCTCTGGTTGGCCTAACTGATCACAACAAGGGTAGCTCTTTTTGCCTAAAACTTTATTGCCCATTGCATTGCGCGCATAAGTCATGACTTTCTTTCTTTCTTTTTTTTTTCAAATTGTAACAACAAGAATGATTTTTCTTTATGAGCACGATAAGCATATATTCTTTTCTTTCCTCCTAAGCAAGACCAAACATGCTAATTTGCAAAAAATTAACTCTTTAGCTCTTCCCTACACCTATCGAGGTGACAACAAGCATATGAATCTAATAATTCGCTCCTAAGCATTCAAATCCAAATCTAGCCAAGACAAATACTCTACTCATGCAAGACATCTCTTAGAAAAATTTTAAAAAGTCTCCCTTTTTGGGCACTCATGCTTACAACTCATCGAAAGCTTGAAAATTGACAAGAAAGCCTATCCTAGGAAATCATAGTCATGCAAAAATAGCATCCAGAAAACAACCATATGCTCAATTCAAAGAAAGCTCAAAACTATAGCCCGAACTCAGATGCTCAAGGGCTCCACAAACATGCTATTCCACCCCCAAACTTAAAACATGCATTGTCATCAATGTATAAAGAAAATAAGACATAATCAAGCATGAGAACAAAGAAGGAATGGAAGGAGTGAACAATACTGCCCTGGAATGATGATGACCTTTCTCATGGAAGCTTGCAAGTAAGGGAGAAACTGGAATCAAGACCTACAACACAAAAACAAACAATAAATCAAAAGCATAAAGACAAGCACAACTAAACTTACTTGGGTTGCCTCCCATAAGCGCTTGTTTAACGTCATTAGCTCGACGTGTTGATCGTGCATCAAGGAGGCTTCTTTTCTGTGAATCTAACAGAGGTGCTCTTTCTTGCACCTTTCTTGTAGCCCATGACAAACACTTCAGAGTGTCCCTTAGAGTCTTCAACTGCTTTAAATATTTCTTTTTCATTCCAGACTCTAACTGTGAGCTCCCTGCGCTCAACATCAATAATCACTCGCCCAGTGGCGAGGAATGGTCTTCCTAGTATGACAGGCATTGAAGGATTTTCCACCATATCCATAACATATAAATCAATAGGGAGGAAAAATCTACCTACTCTGATTAAAACATTTTCTATAATGCCAACTGGTCTAACCACAGACTGATCAGCCAATTGGAGCCTAACAGGAGTAGATTTAATCTCACCTATATCTAACTTTTTGCACAAGGACAAAGGAATAATATTAATGCTAGCACCTAAATCACATAATGCTCTAAAAGAGTAAGTACCAAAGCTACAAGGAACAGGAAAACTCCCTGGATCTGCTACTTTTTCAGGTACCTTCTGTTGTACTTTGGTGCTGCAAGTGGAAGCAAGATATACGGTGTCAACCTTCTTTTCCTTTCGCTTCTTTGCTAACCACTCCTTCATGAACCTGTTGTACTGGGGCATCTCTAATGCCTCTGCAAAAGGAATATTAATGTTCAGACTCATAAATGCATTCATAAATTTATCAAACTGAACCTGATTGTTCTTCTTTTTCTTTTTCTTCTTCTTTTCTTTGAGGACCATCAATGGGGGAGAAGGAATAGGAGGCTCAGGTTCAGGCTTTTCAGCTTCATCTGATGATGTGTCCTCCTCAGCTTCTTCAATAGGGGTGTCATAATCCTCAGACTCAGACTCCTCTTCAACTTTCTCCTGTTGCACAGTGATTGCCTTACAGTACTCCATCTGGGTTTTCTCCTGCTCAACTGGGGCCTTACCTTTACTCATGGTGCTTACAACACTTACCAACTGTCCCAGCTGAGTCTCAATGTTCTTGATGGCTGCACTGTGGCCATTCACCGTGGTGTTGATGGCAATGACTGCCTCCTCCAATTTGGTTGTCCTGTTACTAGACTCTGCAATGAAAGCTCCAACAAGATCCTCTAATTTTTTATTTTCTTGAGTTTGAGGGGCAAAACCAGGAGGATTAAGAACATTCTTAGTATTAGCATAAGAGAAATTTTCATGGTTCCTATTGTTAGGGTGATAATGTGTAGGTGTAGAATTATTATTATATCCCCTAGAATTAAAATTTGATACGTACTGGACCTGCTCAATGGTTTCCTCCTGAGATCTAGATGCTAAAGCAGCAGCTGATTCAATTGACTGTGCACTCCCTGTACCTGAAAATTTTAGAAAAGCATTAGCAAGGGAGGTCATCTGGGCCTGGAGTGCACTTACCTTGTCAACCTCAAACACTGCAGCAGCAATCTTTTTAGGTGCAGACCGCTCAGATGGCCACTGATAGCTGTTGGTGGCCATATCCTCTAGAAGTATGCGAGCATTTTCCACGGTCTTAGACAACAGAGTCCCACCTGCAGCTGCATCAACAATCGTTTTTGTACTAGGAGTTAAACCATTATAAAACAGTTGAACCTGAAGCCAGTCGGGGTAGCCATGCTGAGGACACTTCCTCAGTAACTCTTTAAATCTCTCCCAAGCCTCGAACAACTGCTCATCATATTGTTGTTGGAACGTCCCAATCTCGGTCCTCAGCTTGACCGTCTTTGCAGGAGGGAAAAATTTCTTCAAAAAGGCCTGGACCAAAGCATCCCAGGTGGTAATGCTCCCAGGGGGAATAGACTGCAACCAATCTCGTGCTTTATCCTGCAAAGAAAAAGGAAATAAGCGTAAGCGAATGGCATCCTCAGAAACTCCATTTATTTTTACCATCCCACAAATATCTAAAAATGATTTTAGATGAGAATTTGGGTCCTCGGTGGGCGATCCTCTATAAGCACAATCTCGAGCCATCTGAATGAGACCGGTCTTCAGCTCAAAGTTGTTGGCATTGATCGGGGCATAGACAATCCCCAATTGTTGCCCCGAAACACGGGCTGAAAGTAGTCTCTAATAGGCCTAGGCTCTTCAGGTGGATTTGGGTCGGCCATTTGAATAATTTCTCTATTTTCCCTTCGAAGCCTATGAATTGTTCTCTCGATCTCGGGATCCAAAGGTGCCAAAATTAAATCTTTATTCCTTCGCATAAACAACCTACACTATCCTAAAAAGGAAAGAAAACAAATAAGGAAAAAAAATAAAGAAGAGAAACCACTAATCTAAATATGGAAAATATAATCTAGAAAAGGAAAATACTATCTAATTAAGGAAAAACAAGAAACAAATATGGAAAATTACAATTAAGGCAAAATACTACAAGGAAAATATCTAACTAAAGAGAAAAGAAAAATCAAAGAAAAATAACAAACAAAACAAATAAGGAAAAGATTACACACCTACAAAAAACTACTAACCTAGAAAAACAAATATGGAAAGGAAAATAAGGAAAAAAAATGCAATCACCTAGAAAAGTAAAAATACACCCTAAATTAAGATCAAACAATTTTTTCACAATATCAATCTAACTAAATGTGCCAATCCCCGGCAACGGCGCCAAAAACTTGATGTGGAATTTTTCTACCGCAAGCGCACGGGTCAAGTAATAATAAAGTGATCGTATAAACGAGTGTCGTCCTCTTGATTGGATTTTTAAGTTAAATCAAGTACTATGAATAATCTCGCTCAATTTTATTTAGGGAACACAAAATAGTGAGTGATAGATCAAAAACTAAATCAAAACAAGTAACAGTGGATATGCAATTGAGAAAACACTTAGGGAATTGATTTCGCCAATCTAATCTAGGATTGATTTTAAGGAATAAGTTACTATGCACAATGGAATTATGAGCCTAAGAACCTTTAATCACAACTACCTCTCCCGAGTATAATTGATTCTCATGCAAATAAACTAACTTGATATCTCTATCTAAGTTGATTCACATGCAAGGCATTGAGTTCTTTTGACCAATTCCAACGTTAATCTAAAATCCGTCACGAGCTTAGAATATAAACTTTAGTCATGCAATCTTGAATAAGTCTACGCTAAATCCCCTCTCCCGAGCTAGACTCAACACTTTGATCATTCAACTAATGGCCAATTAATTGAAAGCATTAAATCAAGATTGCATACATAAAACCATTGCACAACTCATACCGTAAATCAATCCATAAATTAAAAAGACTACATCAATCCCTAAGCCACAAGTTTAGTTACTCATACATCGCGTTACAAGCTCAACTAAACATGAAAAAGCCATTAAATCTAGCTAGAGATAAGGAAAAGGAAAGGAAACACTTAATGTCGTCGAACCCGGCACGTCTCCGTCTCGATCTCCGCGCCACCAAGTGAGATTCCCGATCCTCGTCCTTGCTTCAGCTCCCACAGTAGGTCTCTAGTCGAAATTAGGGCTAAAATCTCTCAATTTGGCCTCCCCTAATCCGTAGCTGAAAAGAGGAATTTATAGAAAATCTGTCAATAGCGTCGAGACGTTGTCGACATAGCGTCGAGACGCTATGTCCTGCCGCGTGTTTTGATTATGGAAAAACCGAGAGCGTCGAGACGCTCTTGTCACAGCATCTCGACGCTGTGACTCTGTCGCCCAAATTAATTAAGGAAAGGTAGCGTCGAGACGCTCCAAGAGTGGCATCTCGACGCTGATATGCAGATTGCCCTCTCTTGGCTCTTTGTTACTCTAATCTTTTCGGTTCTTTGGCATCTTTCCACGTCCCGAACACCCGATTAACTCCAATTCCATGCTTTAGCTCTAATCGACACTTTCCTATAAAATAAACAATTAAGTGCAATAAAATGACCAATAAATCATAAAAGACTATCTAAATTGAATAGGGAAAACTAGCTAGCTCTGCTCGCTATCAACCTTTTAAGCTGTTACTTGAACATCGATCCCTGTATGTCCCCACATACTTGTTCAAGTTACATACAAACAACCTTGGATCTTAGTTTATTGGATTTGGGTCAAATTATGCAATATTTAACAATAACACTTTATTCTAGAAACTCAATAACACTTTATTGAAACAAGTATACAATTTGTTTACATTCACTATCTACGAGTTTTAGGGCATAAAACCCAACAAACTCCCACTTGAACTAAAACTCTAGTTTAATGATGTAGACTCAAATCATTATCAGTTGAGTCTGCAACTATGTCATATTATATCTCCTATGCTAAGAGTGAACACAGATACTGATGTAGACTCAAATCTTTATCAGTTTGAAAATCTGTGTCAGTGTATCGTGTATGGATCCAATCCTCAGTGCCATACACGACCATATAGACCCTCGCTCTGCTAAGATATTGGAGGATGTACTTGACGGCTCCCCAGAGATCAATTCTTGGATTTGATTGATACTTACTAACAATTCCTACTGCATAGGGCTTATGTCTCAAGTCCTCAACATCTTGAGGTGTCTCAGGACACTGTTGCCTCACCGCAAGCGCACGGGTCGCAAGTAATATAAAACAGAAATATTTCGAGTATCGAATCCCACAGGGAGGTGAAGCGATATTAAGCAAAATAGTTAATTCTTGAATACTAAAAATACTTGGGTGAAATAATATTTAGGGACCAAATCATGAAGCAAAAATGAATTTGAAAAATTAAACAATTAAAGATTTAAAATTGATCAATCAAGGAAATAAAAAAAAATATGGAGAAAGAGTTTTGAGTGAGAAGCGGGGTCTTGAAAATCAATTAATAGCTAAAGAATTATTACAATTATCCTATCTCGTTGCCCAACTAATTATAATCCTAGAATCTCCGTTAATCACATAGGTTCTCCTGTCGGTTTCCCCTAATTATAATTAATCCATTTTAACAACCTAAGTGTCCTTAGCGACATTAAAAATCGTTAATTATTTCGCTCTGATTCATTATTGGAATCTAAGTTTAATCAACTAATCTCGTTGTCACCACGGACAACTAAACCAGTTGCATGGATTATGATCTATCCTAATTTCTCTCCGTCGAGTTTCCATTAAGAATCAGATCAATATACCATTGGCAAGATTTCATACAGCATTACGAGCATCCATACAAATAATTAGTAAAAATGGCAAGAGATAGGCAATTATAATAACATTTAACTATGAATTTTCATTTCAAGACCCCAAATTGGGGGTTTAGCTATACATGGCTATAATATCCACAAAATCTACAATAGAAAACATAATTTGAAGCAAAATAAGAGAAAAGGAAATGACCGTCGAGAACCTCGTTGCTAGTGCTTAGAGTCCCTCCGAACACGCCGCGAGCCTCCTAGAATGCTCACTCTAAGCAACCCAAAATTTTCCCACTCTTAACTCTAAAAAAGGCTAAAAACCCTTGAGAGAATGCTCAAGGAGAGCAAAGGAAAGGAAGGAAAGGAATGATGGTGAAATGATTGATGAGAAAAATGGGCACCAAGGGGGTCCTTTCATAGACCCGGAATAGGGACAGCGTCGCGACGTTGTGACGTCATCAACTTGTCTGACAAGAAATGGGACAGCGTCGCGGCGCTGTCCCCACAGCGTCTCGACGCTGTGCGGTTTCCAGATCAGCAGGCGCGAATTTGGGCTTTGAACTTTGGCCAACTTTAATTCTTTTTGGATCTTCTCTTGCATGGTTGACTCTTGGTTGAATATTTCGCTTGGAATGCTCATTTTTGGGCCTTTTTCCACCAAAAATCCCTAAAATGTTCCTAATGACAAAATAGTAAATTATTTTAGATTTCTTCAATAAAAACACAATTAAAGCACTCAAAAGCTTAATAATTTAGGACTAAGATAGCGACATTTCTGCCCGCTATCACACCCTCAAACTTAAGCTTTTGCTAGTCCCGAGCAAAATAAATTCGAAAGATGCATGAAATAGAATCACTCAAGCCTCAATGATTTTGGAACTTTTAAGCTAAGATGGAAAACATGCAAGTGGAATAAACAAGCACCGCATACTCAAGAAGAAATCTTAAAAGAGTTTTAACTTAAGATTAATGAATAGCATGCTCAAGACTTATCTAATGATTCTTTTACTAACCTAGATTAGTCTTATGGCTTTCTCCATTTGTTTTCCTCCTACACTGGCTAAGAGTCCATAATAGGTCGGAGTTCTACTATCATGCAAAAAAAAAAAAAAAAAAAAAAAAAAGAAACTAGGGCGTCTGACATTTTTCTTTTTCATGGGGGAGCCAACCTCACAAATTTTTCTCATTTTCTTTTTCTTTTGCTTCTCCCCCAAACTTGCATTTTTATATCTAATGGTACTAGCTTTCACACTATGATGTAGGGACCCTTAACCCGAATTTCAGTTTCTGGTTGGCCTAACTGATCACACCATAGGTAGCTCTTTTTACCCCTAGTCTTTTCTTTTGTGCAAGCAAAAAATTTTCTTTTTTCTCTCTATTCCTTTGTTTTTCTCTCAGCAGGCATAGCATTTTTTCCTACCTAGTTCTTAAAACAATCAAACATGAACTCCTATAGTTAGAAACTAAGCCTATCGGGGTGACAACAAACTTTAAAAATCATAATAAAAATCTAGATTTTCAAAGATGCCAAAAGATAAGTCAATTGCATGCTTTAGAGATTAAAACTAAGTATCAAAAAATTATAAAATTTCACAATTTCTGTTATGCTCCCAGATTCCACAACATATAAATCATTCTCCCCAAAACTTCTAAAATCACATCCTGTGCTATCATAGCTATCTACTAATGCATCCAACGGAATTTAAATATGCTCAACACAGTGAAAGCCTCCCCCCCAAACTTAAACTAAACATTTTCCCAATGTTTACAAATAATAAAGCATAAAGAAGGATACTGAGACTTCCCTAAATTAGGAGCAATTAATTCTCTTCCTTTGGGTCCAAAAAATGAGATTCTTGGAGCTTTGGGACTTGCTAAGGTGATCCTGCAAAACAAAACTAGATCACGAAGCAAGGAAAATTATTTACCGCAAAAATTACTTAAACTTTTAATCCTTGGGTTGCCTCCCAAGCAACGCTTTCTTTAACGTCTTTAGCTAGACAAGGCTCCGCATGCTCACAGAGGCTCGAAATAAAAATTCTCATCGTCCTTCGGGCCTTGAAGAAAATCTCGCACCGAATTACAAACTGCAAACAGGGGAGAAAAAAAACTTTCCCCTGGCCCGTCATCACTAAAGAGATTGTCATAATAACATGTCAAAAAATATGTAACAACATAGTCTCTATTTTCAAAACCATTATTCATAGAGTCATCGAGCGTCATGATATCTACTGGTCTAGGATCTAAGGATGGCCTATCAACTAAACCAATCCATTCATCATATATTATATTTACATGTTCATGAGATTCCTGAGACTCAGTATTCAAAAATGATTCAACCAAGCTATCATATGACTCATCATCAAAATCAAAGAATTCAACTATATCGGGGTCAGATTCTATACTATCCACACTGTCGGGACCTGAATCATAACTATCAACAATCTCAGGGCCCGACTCTATACTTTAAGCCATATCAGGATCAAACTCAATAGATTCAGCAGTATCATGATCAGACTCAAAATTTACATCTATCAAGTAATCCTCTCCATTCAAAGCATGTAAATCGTCTAACGCAGGCATTTCCAATTCATTTTCAAAATCAAGCAAATCATCTATTGCAGGCATTTCTATTTCATTCTCAAAAGTAGGCAAATCAATTTCATTCTCAAAAGCAAGCATATCAATATCAATCAGCTCATTTTCAAACAGAGGGTCATCAAAAAATGCATTAGGATTAAAATTCTCATCATCCATAGGTGCCTCTCCTAATCCTAACCCAAGATCATATTCTACCTCTTCATCATCGTCAATCAAATATTCTGGACCAACTGAAAAACAGGTATGCAGACTACATACAGACTCATCATGTCCAAAAAATACTGAAAACGACTTTTTCATCATCCACATTTAAGGTTAGCTTACCAGTATGCACGCTAATCCAGGCCTTACCTATGGCTAAGAAGGTCTGCCTAAGATTATAGGTACTTCTTTGTCTTCTTGCATGTCGAGCACCACAAAATCTACAAGGAAGATGAATTTGTTGACCTTCACCATCACGTCCTCCACAATACCCATTGGTTGGGTGATCGATCATCAGCAAGCTGGAGGGTGATGTCGACGTCTTTCAATCCTGTCAGACCAATCTTCCTATATAAAGAATAGGGCATCAAATTTATACTAGTACCTAATTCACACAAAGCCCTATCGAAAGATACTTCTCCAATAATACAGGGAACAGTAAAACTCCCTGGGTCCTTTTGTTTCAAAGGCATCTTTCCTGAAACTATGGTGCTACTGTTCTCAGATAATCTAAAGGCCTCTTTTTTCAAACTTTTTTTCCTAGATAACATTTCTTTCATGAACTTCCCATAATTAGGCATATTATACAAAGCATCTTCTAAGGGAATGTTCATAGATAGCTTTCTAAACATCTCTAGGAATTTCTGAAACTGATCATCTAATTTAACATTTTTAAATCATTGAGGAAAAGGTAACTCCCCTGTAATCAAAGGTAGGACATTCGCCCCTCCTCTTGGGCGGGCTGATGTGCGATCCTTTATCATGGTGGTTGCATGGGACTACTTCCTCCTCGTTCAACTTTTCTTTCCGCTTTTTATTTTTCTTTGATCCTGCAAAAGAGTTAGAAAAATCACAATCAAAATCAATAGAGTTAGGAGGATGTTGGGACCTTTCAGAGGAGGATTTTTGTGCCTCAGCCCTTCCATCTTCATCCTTGCTCTTCTCTTCTTTCTTCAGCTTCTTCTCTGAACTGACCTCCAATTGTCTACCACTTCTCAGTGTCACCATCTTGCACTGCTCCCTAGGATTCGTTTCAGTGTCGCTTGGAAACTTTCCTTTCTGAAGGGCGTTCACTGCTGAAGCGATCTATCCTATCTGCACTTCCATATTCTTAAGAGCCGTGTCGTGGTTATTTACTGCTGTCTGGAGATTCAAATTCAAAACTTTCTGTTCCTTGATAAACATGACAACCATCTCCTCCAAGTTTCTTTTCTTTTCTAGAACACTTGATGAAGCAAATCCTGGCGGTGGCTGCAATACGTTCTTGGTGTTGGAGTAAGAAAATTTCTCATGATTGCGCAGACTTGGATGGTAAAAGTTTGGTACTCCTTGAGTGAATGCTCTATTTCCCACATACTTAACTTCTTCGACATCTTGATTTTCCTTCTTTGAGTATCATTTAGCCAAGGTGGAGATAGATTTGACCACCTCAGATGAAGTAAGCTTATTCCGTGCATTTGTCAACGATGCCATCTGTGCTTTTAGATAGCTTGACTCATCAATTTCATAAATGCCAGCCTTCTTGGAAATTATCCCCCTTTCAGTCGGCCACTGGTAACTAGTCGCTGCCATTTCCTCTAAAAGATCCTTGGCCTCAGTCACTGTCTTGGATAGAAAACTCCCACCCGCTGATGTGTCAAGAACCGTCTTATTGGAAGGATTCGGTCCATTGTAAAATAACTGTACTTGAAGTCAATCTGGATAGCCATGCTGCGGGCATCTCCTAAGCATTTCTTTATACCTCTCCCATGCCTCATAAAGTTGCTCCTCGTCCAACTGTCTAAATGTTCTAATCTCAGTCCGGAGCTTCGTGGTCTTTGAAGGCGGGAAAAGTTTTGTCAGGAATGCCTGGGCAAGCTCGTCCCATGTGCTGATACTACCCGTCTCGACTGACTCGAGCCAATCTTTCGCCTTATCTTGAAGAGAAAATGGAAATAACCTTAATGTTATTGTGTCGGCCGGAACTCCATTCATCTTTACTGTCCCGCATATTTGTTGGCACAATGGCTATGATTATCAGCAAGCACACGGGTCGTCACAAGTAATATAAAACGGTTGGTAATACCGAGTATCGAATCCACAGGGAGGCTGTAGGATTGGAATTTCGTAATTCCGTAAAGCGGAAGCGTGATTGGGATCGATTCGTAATTAATTTTGTTTAATCTAAAATACCAATACATTGGCAATAATATTAGAACTATTCTAAATATATATTAAGGCTAAGCATACAAAAATATTAGATCTAAATCTAATTTATAAAGTAACAAATTACTTACTCTTGTTGACGACTCAGATTAAATTCACCAACTGCTTGTGAATTAATCACGAACTAGTGCGAACACCACCACTATGGCTACACCGGTATGACTCTGAGACTTCTAGAGGCAGGAGACTAGTGGGAATCTAGAGGAAGCCTTGAGGGGAATTCTCTGAGAGTAGGAGAATGAATGGGATGCCTTTCACCCCACCCCAAGGGTCCTATTTATAGGTAAAGGCCAAGACCTTTTTCCTAATAGGAAAAGGTCTCTAATTTTAATAAATAAATAATTAATTCCATAATTAATTAATTTACCCAATTAAATATCATATATTTAATCTTAGGGATTTTATTAAAATTAAAATTAATATGAATCCAATTCATATTAAATTTATTTGAACTCTTTCAAATATTTTCTCTCAAGAATTAATTTTTGAAATTAATTCAAAAATTATATTATAAAGTTTCATAAACTTTATATTATAATGCATCAATATACATTATACGATTCCCCAAATAAATTGAACACTTTCAATTTACAATTTATACTTAATTGCCTCAAGTCTCTTTACGAGCTACCAGTGGGACCTAATGGACCTACAGATCAGAAGCTCCAACGATACGAGACTAATTGGCCAAACTCATTGACCAAGTTTAGTCAACATTCGTTAACTATGGGTCACTACACTAAAGACCCACAGCTGCACTCTTCTCACTGTAGAATATTTTTGTATCCACGGATATCGACCAAGCAGTAAGTCAATCCTTCACGTGAGTTCGTAACACCAGTTGGATCAAATTACCATTTTACCCCTGGGTTACCTCTGGTTCCTTAAGTACCACTGATTCCTCTAATGAACAAGTTGTTTAGGGTCCAACCACTAAACAGGAGTTCCTCTCGGGCTAGGAGAGGACGACGCGCCTTTGTACAAGCCCCGAAATCAGCCCTTAAGGGAACACACATCTACTAACCCCAATAGGGGAAGGAGTGAATTTCATCTTGTATTGTTATGTTCCCAGCCCCCATTCGGTCTTGCCCCTGAAATGGTAGGCTTATTGAGTCGGCGAATTGGCCACTCACACCCATACAAATCTAAGGACAATCCTTCCTGAAAGGGGTTCATAACAAACTCAGGATTGAGATTGAGTTACCTAGGTCATCCTATTGAAATAGAAACCTAGACTAGTTAACGGCGTTACATCTAATGGTTACTATTTCGCGGTCCGGTCTTATACAAACTCATTGCATAGGATACTCCCACCCGCATGTCTCCTACATGGATGCTTTGGATCATTGCATCTGTATCGAATACAAGGTGGGCTGTATCACATAGTGTCACCATGATAAGGTACCCAGCCTTATCCCTATACTATAGACCTTTTAGGTTGTTACTTGGACACCGATCCCCGTATGTCCCCACATACTAGTCCAAGTTTCATTTAAACAACCTTGGATCTTAGTTTATTGGATTTAGGATTTATTAATGCAAACTCGATTATTCAATAACCAAATTACTGAATTATTCAAATAACGCTTTATTGAGATCGATTAATTTGTTTCATTTACTATCTACGAGTTTTAGGGCATAAAACCCAACAGAGGCGAAGCGAAATGTAAGCAAGCGAAAGATTCTTGAACACTAAAAATACTTAGGTGAAATAATATTTAGGGACCAGATCATGCAATCAACGAATTTAAAAATAAAAGCAATTAAAGAGAAAATTTGATCAATCGAGGAAAAATAAAATATGGAGAAAGAGTTTTTTTCTTTTAATGGGAAGAGGGGTCTTGAAAATCAATTATTAGCTAAACAATTATTACAATTATCCTATCTCAATGCCCAACTAATTATAATCCTAGAATCTTCGTTAATCACATAGGTTCTCCTATCGGTCTCCCCTAATTGTAATTAATCCATTTTAACAACCTAAGTGTCCTTAGCGCCATTAAAATTCGTTAATTAATACCCTTTGATTCATTTTAGGAGTCTAAGTTTAATCAACTAATCCCGTTTTCACGACGGGCAATTAAACTAGTTGCATGGATTATGATCTATCCTAACTTCTCTCCGTCGAGTTTCCATTAAGAATCGAATCATTACACAATTGACCAGATTGCATAAAGCATTAAGCACATCCATACAAATAATTAGGAAAAATGGCAAGAGATAGGCAATTATAATAAAATTTAAACTATAATTTCATTTCAAGACCCCAAATTGGGGTTTAGCTATACATAGCTAAAATATCCACAAAATTTACAATGGAAAGCATAATTAAGAGCATAATAAAAGGTAAGGAATTGACCGTCGAAGACCCCTTCGCTGCACTTGGAGTCCCTCCGAAAACTCCTTGAGCCTCCTAGGATGCTCTCCAAAATTCCCCAAAATTTTCCCACAAGAAAACTCTCAAAAAGGCTAGAAAGCCTTGAGAGAGGCTCCAAAGGAGCCAAAGAAAGGAAGGAAGGAATGGAGGAAATGGTGATTGATGCCAAAACAAGGCACCAAGGGGCGCCTTATATAGGCTCGGAAAGGGGGTAGCGTCGCACGCTATTTGGCACAGCGTCGCGATGCTGTGACGTCATCGGCTTGGCGCCCAAGAAATGGACAGCGTCGCGACGCTGTCCTAGCAGCATCTCGACGCTAGGCGATTTCCAGAACTTCCAGCTGCGGATTGGGCTTCTTTTTTTGGGCCAACTTCAATTCTTTTTGGGTTTTATCTCCATGGTTGACCTCTTTTGACTCCCCTTGACCCAAGTATGGAAATTGGGCTTGAATGGCTTCTTTTTGGGCACTTTTCCCAAAAAATCCATAATTTTGCTCCTAAAGACCAAATAACAAAATACATTATATATTTTCAATAAAAACACAATTAAAGCACTAAAAAGCCTAATAAATTGGGACTAAAATAGCGACATTTCTGCTCGCTATCAATATCTCCAAGGAATGATCGAAGATGCGAATGTGGGTCCTCCAAAGGATATCCTTTAAAAGAATTGTCTCGCGCCATCTGGATCAGTCTCGTCTTTAATTCGAAATTATTCGCTTGAATCGGGGCGTAAACGATGCCTGAATTCTCGGTTAGGAAAACTAGCTGCAAAAAGTCTCTGATTGCTTTGGGAGCTTCGTCTTGTTGGTGGGCCATTGCTTCCGTTAATCTTTTCTTTCTACGAAGGGCTCTAATCGTTTTGTCAATTTCAAGATCTAGAGGAAACAATTTAACCACCTTATCTCTTCGCATGCAACACTCCCAAATTAATCAAGAGTAAAAAAAAAGCAAAAACAAAAATAAAATATTCACAAACAAAATATTCACAACCTAAATTAATATTTATCCCGTTCTTTTTAATGTCAAAAAGAAATTATTTTGCTTAAAAATCAAACGTCCCCGGCAACGGCGCCAAAAACTTGTTGCCTCACCGCAAGCGCACGGGCCGCAAGTAATATAAAACGGAAATATTTCGAGTATCGAATCCACAGGGAGGTGAAGCGATATTAATCAAAACAGTTAATTCTTGAACACTAAAAATACTTGGGTGAAATAATATTTAGGGACCAAATCATGAAGCAAAAATGAATTTGAAAAATTAAACATTTAAAGATTTAAAATTGATCAATCAAGGAAATAAAAAAATATGGAGAAAGAGTAATGAGTGAGAAGCGGGGTCTTGAAAATCAATTAATAGCTAAAGAATTATTACAATTATCCTATCTCATTGCCCAACTAATTATAATCCTAGAATATCCGTTAATCGCATAGGTTCTCTTGTCGGTTTCCCCTAATTATAATTAATCCATTTTAACAACCTAAGTGTCCTTAGCGCCATTAAAAATCGTTAATTATTACGCTCTGATTCATTATTGGAATCTAAGTTTAATCAACTAATCTCGTTGTCACTACGGACAACTAAACCAGTTGCATGGATTATGATCTATCCTAATTTCTCTCCGTCGAGTTTCCATTAAGAATCAGATCAATATACAATTGGCTAGATTGCATACAGCATTACGAGCATCCATACAAATAATTAGTAAAAAGGGCAAGAGATAGACAATTATAATAACATTTAACTATGAATTTTCATTTCAAGACCCCAAATTGGGGGTTTAGCTATATATGGCTAAAATATTCACAAGATATACAATGGAAAGCATGAAATTGAGCAAAATAAAAGGAAAGGAAATGACCGTCGAAGACCCCGTCGCTAGCGCTTGGAGTCCCTCCGAGCACACCTTGAGCCTCCTAGAGTGCTCCCCAAAGCTCTCCAAAATTTTCCCACTAAGAACTCTCAAAAGGCTAAAAAGCCTTGAGAGAAGGCTCAAAAAGAGCCAAGGAAAGAAAGGAATGAATGAATGAACGAATGATTGATGAATAAAATGGGCACCAAGGGGATCCTTATATAGGCCCAGAAATAGGACAGCGTCGCGACGCTGTGACGTCACCCAACTTGCTGGCCAAGAAATGGGACAGCGTCGCGACGCTGTGCAGTTTCCAGAACAGGTTGCGCGGATTTGGGCTTGGACTTGGGCCTTTCTTCATTTCTTTTTGGATCTTCTTTGCATGGTTGACTTCTTGGGCTCCTCCTTTGACCCATGGTTGGATAATTGGCTTGGATTGCTCATTTTTTGGCCTTTTTCCACAAAAAATCCATAATTTTCTCCTAAAGACCAAATAACAAAATATTTTAGATTTCTTCAATAAAAACACAATTAAATCGCCCAAAAGCATAATAATTCAGGACTAAAATAGCGACATTTATGCCCGCTATCACACCCCCAAACTTAAGCTTTTGCTAGTCCTGAGCAAAATAAATTCGAAAGATGCATGAAATAGAATCACTCAAGCCTCAATGAATTTGGAACTTTTAAGCTAGAATGGAAAACATGCAAGTGGAATAAGCAAGCACCGCATACTCATGAAGAAATCTTAAAAGAGTTTGAACTTAAGATTAATGAATAGCATGCTCAAGATTTTTCTAATGATTCTTTTCTATCCTAGATTAGTCTTATGGCTTTCTCCATTTGTTTTCCCCCTACACTGCCTAAGAGCCCCTAATAGGTCAGAGTTCTACTATCATGCAAAAAAAAAAAAAAAAAAAGAAACTAGGGCACCTGACATTTTTCTTTTTCATGGGGGAGCTAAACTCACAAATATTTTTCACTTTCTTTTTCTTTTGCTACTCCCCTAATCTTGCATTTTGATATCTAATGGTACAAGCTTTCACACTACGGTGCAGGGACCCTTAACCTGAATTTTATTCTCTGGTTGGCCTAACTGATCACACCGCAGATAGCTCTTTTTACCCCTAGGCTTTTTCTTTTGTGCAAGCAAAAATTTTCTTTTTCAACAGATTTTTCTTTTCTCTCTTTTTCTTTTGATTTGTTGTTTTTCTCTCAACAGGCATAACATTTTTTTTTTCTACCTAGTTCTTTAAAACAATCAAGCATGAACTCCTAGTGTTAGAAACTAAGCCTATCTGGGTGACAACAAACTTTAAAAATTATAATAAAAATCTAGATTTTCAAAGATGTCATTAGATAAGTCTATTGCATGCTTTAGACATCAAAACTAAGTATCAAAAAATTTTAAAATTTCACAATTTCTGCTATGCTCCCAGATTCCACAACATATAAACCATTTTCTCTCAAAACTTCTAAAATCACACCCTTGGCTATCATAGCTATCTATTCATGCATCCAACAGAATTTAAATATGCTCAACATAGCGAAAGCCTTCCCCCAAAACTTAAAATAAACATTGTCCCTAATGTTTATAAACAATAAAGCAAAAAGAGGGATACTAAGACTTCGCTGAGTTAGGAGCAATTCATCCTCTTCCTTTGGTTCCAGAAAATGGGATTCTTGGAGCTTTGGGATTTGCTAAGGTGATCCTGCAAAACAAAATTGGATCACGAAGCAAAGAAAATTATTTACCGCAAAAACAACTACCTAAACTTTAATCATTGGGTTGCCTCCTAAGTAGCTCTTTCTTTAACGTCTTTAGCTAGACGAGGCTCGGCACGATCACGGAGGCTCGAAATAAAAATTTTCATCGTCCTCCGGGCCTTGCAGAAAATCTCGCACCGAATTGCACACTGCAAACAGGGGAGAAAAAAAACTGTCCCCTGACCCATCATCACTAAAGAGATTGTTATAATAACATTTCAAAAAATATGTAGCAGCATCAAATCTCTTTTCTAAGTCTCTATTTTCAAAACAGTTATTCACAGAGTCATCCAGCGTTATGATATCTACTGGTCTAGGATCTAAGGATGGCCTATCAACTATGCCTATCGACTCATCAGATATAATATCTACATGCTCAGAAGATTCCTCAGACTCAGTATTAAAAAATGATTCAACTAAGCTATCATATGACTCATCATCAGAAGAATTAAAGAATTCAAGCTCCTCTGGGTCCGATTCTATACAATTATCCACATCATCAGGACCCAAATCAAAATTATTCACACTTTCAGGGTCTGACTCTATATACTTAACAATGTTAGGATCAGACTCAACACATTCAACATTATCATGATCAGACTCAAAATTATCATCTATCAAGTAATCATCTCCTTGCAAATCATTATCTAACACAGGCATTTCAAGCTCATTCTCAAAGTCAGACAAATCATCTATTTCAGGCATTTCTATCTCATTTTCAAAAGCAGGCAAATCATCAATTTCAGACATTTCATTCTCAAAAGCAGGTAATTCCAATTCATTTTAGAAATCAGACAAATCTATATCTATCAACTCATTTTCAAACAAAGGGTTATCAAAAAATGCATTAGGATTGAAATTCCCATCATCCATAGGCGCCTCTCCTAATCCTAGGCCAAGATTATACTCTACCTCTTCATCATCGTCAGTCAAATATTCTGGACCTATAGAAAAACAAGTATGCAAACTACATACAGATTCATCCTGTCCAAAAATATTAAAAACGACCTTTTCATCATCCACATTCAAGGTAAGCTTACCAATATGCACGCTAATTTCAGCCTTACCTGTGGCTAAGAAAGGTCTGCCTAAAATGATGGGTACCTCTTTGTCTTCTTGCATGTCAAGCACCACAAAATCTACAGGGAAGATGAATTTGTTGACCTTCACCAGCACGTCCTCCACAACACCCATCGGTTGGGTGATCGATCTATCAGCAAGCTAGAGGGTGATGTCGGTGTCTTTCAGACCTGTCAAACCAATCTTCTTGTACAATGAATAGGGCATCAAATTTATACTAGCACCTAGATCACACAAAGCCCTATCGAAAGATACTTCTCCTATAATACAGGGAACAATAAAACTCCCTGGGTCTTTTTGTTTAGAAGGCATCTTTCTTGAAACTATGGTGCTACTGTTTTCAGACAACCTAAAAACCTCTTTTTTCAAACTTTTCTTCCTAGATAACATCTCCCTCATGAACTTCCCATAGTTAGGCATATTATACAAAAGCATCGACTAAGGGAATGTTCACAGAAAACTTTCTAAACATCTCTAGGAATTTTTGAAACTGTTCATCCAATTTAAGATTTTTAAGACGCTGAGGAAAAGGTAACTCTTTGTAGTCAAAGGTAGGACATTCGCCCCTCCTTTTGGGTGGGCTAATGTGCGATCCTTTATCATGGTGGTTGCATGGGACTACTTCTTTCTCGCTCAGCTTCTCTTCATGCCTTTCATCTTTCTTTGATCCTGCAAAAGAGTTAGAAAAATCACAATTCAAATCAATAGAGTTAGGAGGATGTTGGGACCTTTCAGAGGAGGCTTTTTGTGCCTCAGCCCTTCCATCTTCATCCTTTCTCTTCTCTTCGTTCTTCATCTTTTTCTCTAAACTGACCTCCAGCTGTCTACAACTTCTCAGTGTCACCATCTTGCATTGCTCTCTAGGATTGGGTTCAGTATCGCTTGGAAACTTCCCTTTCTGAAGGGCATTCACCGCTGAAGCTATCTGACCTATCTGAACTTCCAAATTCTTAAGAGTTGTGTCGTGGTTATTAACTGCTGTCTGGAGATTCACATTTAACACCTTCTGTTCTTTGATAAACATGGCCACCATCTCCTCCAGGTTGCTCTTCTTTTCTAGGGCACTGGTTGAAGCAAATCCTGGCAGTGGCTGCAATACATTCTTGGTGTTTGAATACGAAAAGTTCTCATGATTACGCAGACTGGGATGGTAGAAGTTCTGTACTCCTTGAGTGAATGCTCTATTTCCCACGTACTGAACTTCTTCGACATCTTGATTTTCCTTCTTTGAATATCCTTCAGCTAAGGTGGAAATGGACTTGACCACCTCAGATGAAGTAAGCTTATTCAGCGCATTTGTCAAGGATGCCATCTATGCCTTCAGAGAGCTTGACTCATCAATTTCATAAATGCCAGTCTTCTTGTAAACTATCCCCCTTTCAATCGGCCACTGGTAACTGGTCGCTGCCATTTCCTCTAAAAGATCCTTGGCTTTAGTCACTATCTTGGAAAGAAAACTTCCACCCGCTGATGTGTCTAGAACTGTCTTGGTAGAAGGATTCAGTCCATTGTAAAATAACTACACCTAGAGCCAATCTGGGTAGCCATGCTGTGGGCATCGCCTAAGTATTTCCTTATACCTCTCCCGTGCCTCGTAAAGTTGCTCCTCATCCAACTGTCTGAATGTTCCGATCTCTGTCTGGAGCTTCGTAGTCTTGGCAGGGGGGAAAATTTTGTCAGGAATGTCTGGGCAAGCTCGTCCCATGTGCTGATATTGCCCGTCTCGACTGATTCGAGCCAATCTTTAGCCTTATCTTGAAGAGAAAATGGGAATAACCTCAATCTTATCGCGTCGGCCGGAACTCCATTCATCTTTACCGTCCCGCATATCTCCAAGAATGATCGCAGATGTGAATGTGGATCCTCAGAAGGGTGTCCCTTAAAAGAATTGTCTCGCGCCATCTGGATGAGTCCTATCTTTAACTCGAAATTATTTGCTTGGATCGGGGCGTTAACGATGCCTGAATTCTCGGTTGGGAGGACTGGCTGTAAAAAGTCTCTGATTGCCTTGGGAGCTTCTTCTTGTTGGTGGGTCATTACTTCCACTAATCTTTTCTCTCTATGAAGGGTTCTAAGAGTCCTGTTAATTTCAAGATCTAGAGGAAACAATTTAACCACCTTATGTCTTCGCATACAATACTCCCAAACAAAAACAAAAATAAAATAATATTCACAAGAGAAAAATATTTACAACCTAAATTACTAATTATCGCTTTCTTTTTAATGTCAAGAAGAAATTATTTTGCTTAAAAATCAAACCTCCCCGACAACGGTGCCAAAAACTTGTTATCTACCGAAACCACAATACCGCAAGTGCACAGGCCGCAAGTAATATAAAACAGAAATATTCTGAGTATCGAATCCACAGGGAGGTGAAGCGAAAATTAAGCAAAGCAATAAATTCTTGATCACTAAAAATACTCGGGTGAAATAATATTTAGGGACCAAAACATGAAATTAAAATGAATTTAAAATTAAAGCAGTTAAAGAGTAAAATTTGATCAATCAGGAAAAATAGAATATGGAGAAAGAGTTTTGAATGGGAAGTGGGGTCTTGAAAATCAATTAATAGCTAAATAATTATTACAATTATCCTATCTCGTTGCCCAACTAATTATAATCCTAGAATCTTTGTTAATCACATAGGTTCTCCTGTCGGTTTCCCCTAATTATAATTAATCCATTCTAACAACCTAAGTGTCCTTAGCGCCATTAAAATTTGTTAATTATTACGCTCTAATTCATTTTAGGAATCTAAGTTTAATCAACTAATCCCGTTGTCACGACGAACAATTAAACTAGTTGCATGGATTATGATCTATCCTAACTTCTCTCTGTCGAGTTTCCATTAAGAATCGGATCAATATACAATTGGCCAGATTGCATACAGCATTACGAACATCCATACAAATAATTAGTAAAAGAGGGCAAGAGATAGGCAATTATAATAACATTTAACTATATAATTTCATTTCAAGACCCTAAATTGGAGTTTAGCTACACATGGCTAAAATATTCACAAGATATACAATGGAAAGCATGAAATTGAGCAAAATAAAAGGAAAGGAAATGACCGTCGAAGACCCCGTCGCTAGCGCTTGGAGTCCCTCCGAGCACACCTTGAGTCTCCTAGAGTGCTCCCCAAAGCTCCCCAAAATTTTCCCACTAAGAACTCTCAAAAAGGCTAAAAAGCCTTGAGAGAAGGCTCAAAAAGAGCCAAGGAAAGAAAGGAATGAATGATTGAAGGAATGATTGATGAATAAACTGGGCACCAAGGGGGTCCTTATATAGGCCTGGAAATAGGACAGCGTCGCGACGCTGTGACGTCACCCAACTTGCTGGCCAAGAAATGGGACAGCGTTGCGACGCTGTGCGGTTTCCAGAACAGGCTGCGTGGATTTGGGCTTGGACTTGAGCCTTTCTTCATTTCTTTTTGGATTTTCTTTGCATGGTTGACTTCTTGGGCTCCCCCTTTGACCCATGGTTGGATAATTGGCTTGGATTACTCATTTTTGGGTATTTTTCCACCAAAAATCCATAATTTGCTCCTAAAGACCAAATAACAAAATATTTTAGATTTCTTCAATTAAAACACAATTAAAGTGCCCAAAACCTTAATAATTCAGGACTAAAATAGCGATATTTCTGCTCGCTATCAGGTACCCAGCCTTATCTACTATAGACCTTTTAGGTTGTTACTTGAACATCGATCCCCGTATGTCCCCACATACTAGTTCAAGTTACATACAAACTGAAGGATTAAAATTCCTTGCAACGAAAGCGTATATCAAATCGAATTGTTGTTAATTGGGTTAAAACGAAAACATCGATACATTGACCCTAAAATTACAGAACGATTTCTATAAATTTAATACGATTAAGCATGCTTTTTCTAAACTATTTAGATTAGGATTAGAAACCTACTTGTTGAAGAACAAATTTCTTCTCTGCACAATGCTCCTCAACGAATACTACCAATCGGATCACCCGCTATGCTCTGAATCCTTAAGGCTTGGATTGTGGGATTCAATCTTGAATAGGGAATGAATTTTTCAGCAAGAAGCTTGTTGTATTTTTCCTTGAGAGTGAATGTTTAGAGAGAGTTTCCAAGAGAGACCAAATTGGTGAGATTGGAGAACTCCTTTCTGTAATGCCCACCATTCACACGTTGGTTGTAGGGATGTAACTCCCAAATGAGGTGTCAATACCTCATTCCTTAAATTATTAATTTAACCTATTAAATTAATAATTACAAACTATATATTATTCACAAATTTAATCAAATCAAAAATTCAATTAAATTAATTTTAACATATAGTTCCAAATTCAATTAAATCACATTTAATTGAATTAATTCAACCAACTAATTAAATATCATATATCTAATTGACTTTATATTTGAATCAAATCCAAATATGTTTCTCTCTTTTAACCTATAATTTTAATGTGCATCAAATGTACATTAATTATTAACTATAGAATTAATTTAATTAAATCACATTAAATTAAATTAAATTAATCAATTCATTAATTAAATATCATATATTTAATTAATTTACTATTTGAATCCTAATTCAAATAATTCTCTCATGTACTATAGTTTTAATATGAATCTCATTCACATTAAATTTAACCTATAATTTCAATATGAATCTAATTCATATCTAATATTTGAACTCTTTCAAATATTTAATTCTCTCATTAATTAATTTTGAATCACATCCAAAATTAATTTTATACTATAGAGTTTTAATTCATCAATTAAACTTATATTATAATGTATATTTATACATTAGCTTAATTGTATCAAATACAATTTAATTCCTTTAACAAATTTGAACACACTTCAAATTCTATTCAAGACTATTTAACCTCAGAACCCTTTATGAGCTAGCAGGTGGACCTAATGGACCTACAGATCAGAAGCTCCAACGATACGAGACTAATTGACTAAACTCATTAACCAAGTTAGTCAACATTCGTTAACTGTGGGTCACTCCACTAAAGACCCACAGCTGCACTCTTCTCACTGTAGAATATTTCTCTGTCCACGGATATCGACCAATAGCGGTAAGTCAATCCTTCACGAGTGTTTGTAACGTCAGTTGGGTCAAATTACTGTTTTACCCTTGGGTTACCTCTAGATCCTTAAGTACCACTAATTCCTCTAATGAACAATCTGTTTATGATCCAATCAATAAACAGCAGTTCCTCTCGGGCCAGGAGAGGATGGGCGCCCTTGTTCAAGACCTGGAATCAACCCTTAAGGGAACACACATCTGCTAACCCCAATAGGGGAATGAGTGAATTCTATCTTGTAATGTTATGTTCCCAGCCCCCACTCGGTCTTGCCCCTGAAATGGTAGGCTTATTGAGTCGGCGAACTGGCTACTCTCACCCATACAAATCTAAGGACAATCCCTCCTGAAAGGAGTTCATAATAGACTGAGGATTGAGATTGAGTTACCTAGGTCATCCTATTGAAATAGAAACCTAAACTAGTTAACGGTGTTACATCTAGTGGTTACTATTTCGCGGTCTGGTCTTATGCAAACTCATTGCACAGGATACCCCCACTCGCATATCCACTACATGGATGCTATGGATCATCACATCTGTATTGAATACAAAGTGGGTCGTATCTCATGGTGTTACCAGGATAAGGTACCCAGCCTTATCCCTATACTATAGACCATTTAGGTTGTTACTTGAACACTGATCCCCGTATGTCCTCACATACTAGTCCAAGTTTCATCTAAACAATCTTGGATCTTAGTTTATTGGATTTGGATCAAATTGTGCAATTTTAGTGACAATAACTCTTTATTGTTGAGACAAGTGAAAAAATTTTCAACATTCACTATCGACGGGTTTTAGGGCATAAAACCCAACACAAACAACCTTGGATCTTAGTTTATTGGATTTGGGTCAAATAGTGCAATATTTAACAATAACATTTTATTGTAGAAACTAAATAACACTTTATTAAATACAAGTTTAAAATTTGTTTACATCCACTATCTACGAGTTTTAGGGCATAAAACCCAAGAAATTTGACCCAGCTGGTGTTACAGACACTCATGAAGGACTAACTAGTCTTTATTGGTCTATATTCGTGGACACAGAAAATATGTCCGCAGTGAGAAGAGTGCAACTGTGAGTCTATAATGGAATGTACACACAGTTAACGAATATTGATTAATTTGGTTAATGAGTTTAACCAATTAATCTCACATCGTTGGAGTGTCTGATATGCAGGTCCATTAGGTCCCACTGGTAGCTCATAAAGTAATTTGAGGCAACTGAGGAATAAATGTAAATTGAAAGTGTTCAACTTACTAAGGGAAACAATATAATATATATTGATATATTATTATGAGAGAAATAAATATTTGAAGAAATTCAAATATTAATGTGAATTTGATTCATATTAAATTTATAGGAATTTGAAAGAGTTCAAATATGAATTAATTAACTTCAGACCTAAAATTAAATTGGTCAATTAAGGGTCCGTTTGGTTGGTGATTTGAAAACGGAAATTTGAAAATAAGGGATTCAATGAAAACAGAGTTGTATTTCATGTTTCAGATATGTGTTTGGTAGCAGATTTAGAAATTGGATCCCAATTTCAACAATTGTTCAAAATGTTTGATAATATATTTATAAACCACAAACTATTTGTAGTTATCCACTAAATACTAAGTTGAATATACACTATTATTAATTAATTTGAAAACATGTTTTGTGCTATAAATTTTTTATAATTATTATTTTACAATATCAAATAATTTATAATACATTATATTATACAAATTTTAATTTCACAAAAATAAATTGAGTTTATAACGTGAAATACTATATTTATTAAAGTTTTTATCTTTGTAATTTAATTCTGCATTTAAAATTTTCAAATTCAAAATCTGGATACACTGAAAACATAAAAAAGTTGTTTTTAAAATTTCCACTATTTGGATCACAGAATCCGAAAACAGTTTTCAAAAACACATCTGCCAAACGCATATTCACTGAATTCAGTGAATCTGAAAACATAAAACAGAATCCAGATTGCCTACCAAACAGACCCTAATTAATTCAAGGCCGAAAATTAAATATGTGATATTTAATTGGTGATTAATTAACTAAAGAATTAATTAATTGAAAATTAATCAATTATGGAAATTATTAATCACTTATGGAAGTAATTAATCATTTATGGAAATGATCTAATCACTTATGGAAGTAATTAGTCATTTATGGAGAAAAGATTAATCAATTATGGAATTGATTGATCATGAATTGATTAAATATGAAATAGATTAAATCAGTTATGGATATAATTGATTTTATGTGAATATTTTAATCATGGTCTTTCTTCTATAAATAGAACACTAGACCTAATAGTTTAGGGGCCCTCTTGCTCTTAAAATCACAAAACAAGACTCTTGCATTCTCTCTAGCCTCCCTCTTAGAGAAAGACTCCCACCAGTCAATTGCCTCTTAGACTTAGAGATATACCGGTGTAACTTCTTTGGTTATTGTGTTCTTGAGAAGAAAATCCCAGCGAAGAATCTTAAAGGGGTTGCTGCATTTTTCATCCTTAGAGCATCGTTGGCGAAAATCGGTCAAGTCTACAACGAAGGTTTGTAACGGTTTTCTATTCTCTCTTTGAAAAGCATATAAATAAAAGAGTTTTATTTTTCTGTTTTTCTAGCATGTTTAAACCAATTTGCAGCAATTTTAAAGTGTGTTTAAAGTAAAGTTTTGCCTTCTCGTATTGGTATTTTAATGTTAATTAATATACGGTGTGAGGTCCTCTCCACGTGCTTTCCGCTGCACTGGGGCTTTCATCCCCTTCAGGTTCTTCTCTATTCGATCCCTATGCCCCGAACGAGTTCGCCTTCAGTCCCGAATGGCTCCAGACAACGAAAAAACCCTAGTAGAGGATACAAGTATAAATTCAACCCTTCACACCTGAAAAAAGGTTCGACAAATTAGCTACAAAAAGACAATCTATTGTTTATCAGACCTAGGCATCGGAGTGCATGTGGCTTACACCACCACCGGTGTGCAGCAGTTTTGGCTGGTTTTGCAGGTCACGTCTTCCCCGTCTTCAACAAATTTACTACGGGTGTCACGTGAAGGTCAGGTGAGTCGCTTAGCCAGATTTTACCATCAACATATCGCATTTTTATATATGTCTATGAGTACTTCGACATTAACATGAGAGGTGGAATTGATATTTTTAAAGTGAAAATATTTATTTATTAATTTAAATATATTTTTAAACTTTTTGTTTAAATTATTTTTCAGAAATATCTATGAGACATCAATATTTTATCTATATTTTTTTTATCAATATTTTCATGAAATTGAAACTTTGATATTGTTGTGGACATTGACATTTTAACTTTGTTTGCATCTAAACAGGCACTTCCTTGCAACATCGATTAAAAAAAACACTCAAATTAGGAGGACTTTGCCTCCCACTTTCTTTCGTCCTTTTCTTTTTTGTTTTCAATTATTATTATTAATTAATTTTTTATCCATCTTTATTTATTTATTGAGTTATTACAATGGATAGCAATATAAGGGTTGTTATTTACAAATATAGCAACGTTTTTAAAAAAAAATTGCAAATATGACAAATCTACTGATGATAGACGACATTTATCACTAATAGACTTTAATCACCATGCATGTAGTCTATCAGTGATAGACTACTATCACTAATAGAATAGTCTATCAACAATAATTATTGCAATTGCTTGTATCACTGATAAACTCTAATTTTGTTATATTTGTAAATAGTTTTGACAAATCTATCACTGACAAACTTTAATCACAATGCATGTAAATCTATCCATGATAGACGAGTATCGTTGATAGAAGCCTATCAACAATAATAACACTTATTTTCATTTGTCTATATTTACAAATCATTTTAAATTTTACTATATTTGTAATTATTTTAGTGTATTTTGCTTATTTATTTATTGTTCTCTCACCCTGCCTTCAATATCGTCTACTGCAGCCGGAGATCGTTCTCTTACAGTCAGGTCCAACATTTCTTCCCTCACCACTTCCCTTCTTTACATTTTCCTTTTCCTAATTTCTTTATGCTTATTTCTCTACATTTCTTTGGCTTTTTCTTTTGCACTTTGCAGTTGTTCGTTCTTCGTCTGGCCGTGAATTGAGAGACCTTGAGCCTTCCTTTGCCTTGTTTGTATTCTTACCTTTCCTTTCAATCCTTATTTCTCACTGTTTCTGGCGAGCATCTACTATCAGATCAGAGCCAAGAAATTTATTTTGAAAGATATTGCAATGTCCCATCTTTTAAAAAAGATTATTCCAAAACCTCTTCGCCCTCAATTCATTCAATCTGCTCCAAAGGAGCAAGAGGAAGCCGATGTTGATGAATTGAGAAATCAATCTAATCCTGAGTCGGTTCAAAACGAAGAACTCAAGATGGAAGAGAATCTTCGCAATTGGACCATCCCAAAGATAGGTCCTAAAAAGGTTTATCAATTCAGTACTTTCAATTTTACTCGAAATCTTAACATCAAAACTATAAAGCAAAATGTTCCTGTTTCAAAAGATTATGACACCATTAACCTATTCCCGAAAAGGTCTATTCTTCAACATCGTGAAGAGTTCAAATATCTTCACATTGGATTAGTTCAAGTTGGAGTCAAACCCTTCAAACTGGGCATTGACTCCCCAGTTCTTGTTACTCTTAGAGATAAGAGACTCCCGAATTATTCAAATTCTCTTCTTGCCGCACTCCAATCCAACCTAAAAAACGGTCCAGCCTATTTCAATTGTCGTCCAAATTGTACTGTTTCTCTTCAAGATCCTCACATCCTTTCAACCTTGACGTTAGACATCCTTGCTTGAGATGAGTATGTTTTAAGGAGTGTGAGCATGTTAGGTACTTGTCTTAAGTATGGTTACTGATGAGTCAAGCATGTTGAGTCTGGTTGGCATGTTGCATGGGAATGTGTAGCATGAGTCGGGTGTGAGGCACAGCACATGGTGCTTGAATTCATGTGTAGCGGAGCGTGACGCGGAAATCACGTGAGTGTGAGTGCGGAGCGTGACGCGGAAATCACGTGGGTGTGAGTGCGGAACGTGACGCAGAAATCACGTAAGAGTGGTGCAACACATGGCGCGGAATTCATGTGGGGTAGGTGCGGAACATGATGCAGAAATCATGTAATTAGAGCAACACATGGGGCGAAATTCATGTGTAGCGAAGCATGACGCGAAAATCATGTAGTAGCGGAGCATGACGCGGAAATCATGTGGGGTCTAGTGCGTGCGTTGTGTCACGGTCATACTTGTCCAAGGCGTGTTGCCCATGGCCGCATGCCCATGACAACCCATTCCCCTCATGCTTTCATTATATGTATTTCCTTTGTATCGCTTGTTTATTTTTCCTTGCATTTCTAAAGTGTATGACTCCTCGTGATTTTCATGTTTAAGCCTGCCAAGGCTAAAATGCTTAATAATATACTATAGGGGGGTACGACTAGTTGTCAAACCTTTCTGCCCGAGAGTTGTATGCTATCAAGCTGTTGTTGTCCCTTTGCTTTCTTGATAGTCTGTGCAACTAATATTCTCACAAAATGTTTTCAACCGTTTTCCAAAGCTTTTTTCTCTAACCCCGTTTTCTAAAACCGTTTTCCAAGAACGGGGGTGGAGGTTGCGAGATAGACCCTTTGTGCCACCGGCAATCCGAAACCGAGTTGGCTGACTTACTCGTGGGCGAGAGTAACTGCCGCACAATCGCTTGTGTGTTCGAAAGAGTGCGATTGTGACACGTTGCATAGCGTGTGGTGCATTTGCATGGTTGGTTGTTTTTAAGCATGTGGTTAGCTTGTAGCTTAAAAGCACGTTGTTATTTTGTAGCATGTTGTTTGTTTTGGTTCCATAACCTGTTGGATGCGTGTGCTGAGCATGTTGCTTGTTTTGGTTGTTTGTTGTGGTTTGGTAAGTGTGAGCTGCTTACCAATACCACGGTTGTACTGATACCCCCTTCCCCACCTTCTCCCCCCAACATTTAAGATGTTGCAGGTTACGTTGATGAGCTGGATCTTGGTGAGGAAGAGGAGAACTACGAGGAGGAACCCTAGGGCATTTGGCTTTCTTTCCTATGTTTTGATAGGCTAGAGTTGGTTATAATTCCATTTTTGCTATGCTTGAGTAGACTAGTTTAGTTTCGTGGTTTGTGGATCTGTTGGTGAGACTTGGTTTAGTGGTTTTGTTTATGAACCTAAGTTTAGTTCCATTGTTTTATCGTTTTTGAAATAAAATTGTTAGTTGTCACTCTTTTGGATTAAGAGCTGGTGTTAATAAAAGTTTAGTGAATATTGTGTTCCATTGCATGATTTGAGTTAAGGCATGTTGCAACGAGATCTGACTCGTATAGAGAAGTAGGCTGTGGATCTGAAATGAAGTAGGTGGAGTTGAGGTGGTTGTTTTGAAGTGTTTTTATTCGTTTATCAGGTGTTTAAAAAAAATTGGTTCAGGCCATTTTACATCGTTATGCTGCCGAAATTTTCAGTACATCCGGTTTAAGTGGTTCAGTTCCATAGATAAGGGTTTAAGGGTTGAAGTAGCGTCTCTAGGCTAAGGGTTGGAAAACCTGGGGCGTTACATAACGCTTGTTGGGTCAAATTACCATTTTACCCCTGGGTTACCTCTGTCTCCTTTAGGACCATTGATTCCTCTAATGAACAACCCGTTTATGGTCCAACCAGTAAATAAAAATTCGTCTCAGGCCAGGAGAGGATGGGCACCCTTGTTCAAGACCTAGAATCAGCCCTTAAGGGAACACTCATCTACTTGCCCTAAAGGCGGGAAGGAGTGAATTCCATCTTGTATTGTTATCTTCTCAGCCCCCACTCGGTCTTATCCCTGAAATGGTAGGCTTATTGAGTCGGAGAATTTGGCCACTCTCACCCATATAAATCTAAGGATAATCCCTCATGAAAAGGGGTCCATTACGTACTCAAGATTAAGATTGAGTTACCTAGGTCATCCTATTGAAATAGAAACCTAACTAGTCAACGGTGTTACATCTAGTGGTTACTATTTCGCGGTTCGGTCTTATGCAAACTTGATGTGGATTTTTTTTCTACCGCAAGCGCATGGGTCAAGTTTTAATATAATGATTTCATATTAAACGAGTGTCGTCCTTTGGATTGGGTTTCTAGCCAAAATAATTACCGCGAATACTTGATGTGGTTCTGGTACTGAATGTGGATGTTAGGAAAAGATGATAAGTATAGATTAAGAATAATTTAGCCAACCAAGTGTAAGTATACACTACCGCATGCAGTAATAAAATCTCTAGAAGTATTCTTGTTCGTCGCTTACCGCAAGCGTACGGGTCGTCACAAGTAATATAGTGATTTTGAGTATAGAGTATCGTCTCCACAGGGATTGGATTTATTCAATTAATTACCGCAAATAATCTTGCTTAGCTTTATTTAGAGAACAAAATCTAATGCCGAAAAGAATAAACTAAAAGTTAATCTAGAAAGCAAAAGATAAATGGAGACGCAATTTGGTGGGATAATTCTAGAGTGGTTGATTTCGACAATTGGACCTTTAATGCTTAATCAATTAACTAATATGGATTAACTAATCATTTGATTCATAAGTCTAGAAGCCTAATGACAAGGACTCTCCTGTCGGTCTCCTCCTATCTCATACCTTTCAATAAAGAATCTCCTTTCAGTCTCATCTTTATTTACTTAGCATGGCATTACGACCCTTCAGTACAACCTCTAACGTTATTTATTTTATCCCGTGTCACCCGGGTAAATAAGCGTTAGTCATGCATTCAGTTCTAGTCTAAGCTTCTCTCCGTCGAGTTTCCGCTTAGTAACGATTCATTTAATCAGTGATCAGTTGATTAAAAGCATTACGGACAAAATGCACAAATGAACAATAATGACAATTAAACCAAATAAATTCATTAATCAAGCAGAGGTTCAACATCTAAATCAATCTCATAGAATTTAGGAATTTACTACTCATAATCACTAAAATTCAATAATTCCTAATCACAAAAATTCTAGAAACTAAAACATAAAGGAAAAGGGAAGAGAAATGCTCATAAAAGTGTCGATCTCCTCGATCCCGCGCCGACCTCCATCGATCCCGAGCTCCAAAGATCTTCAACAAAGCTCCAAAACTCTCCCAAAAATCCCTAATTTTAGTGTGGATTCTAGAATGGGGTGAAAACCCACAAATTGGCACACAAAACATGGATGCAAATGGCCCCTTTTATAGGCTCCCAGCAGGCGTAGCGTCGAGACGCTACGTCACAGCGTCGCGACGCTCTGACGTCATCTTTTCTTGGGCTCCAAGACGTCGCAGCGTCGAGACGCTACCTAGACAGCGTCGCGACGCTATCGCAATTCTAGAACTCTCCACGCGGCTGCCTAGCGTCGGGACGCTCCAGGCTTAGCGTCTCGACGCTAGGCCCTGAATCTTTAATAATGGCCCGATTTTGACTCCATTTTTGGGCCTCCAACTTTCTTTTGGCCCAAATACTTCATGCAATGGGTTTTGGGCATTTTTCTTGACCCAACTTGATAATTTAAGCTTGAAATCCATGATTCTTGGGCTTCTAACTCATTCTTTTTAGGCTTTTGGACTTGGATCTTCAAGGTAATTCTTCAAAATGCTCAAGAAGTCTCCAAAAATCATCCAAATTCTCTCAAAATTCCGGTTTTGCTTCCTTAACTCGGTTTTCTGAAATTTAAACATAAAATAGCATTAAAGTACACAATTCATGCACAAAACTAGCTAAAATTAATAGGAAAATGATGACATTTTTGCATGTCATCAATT
The DNA here is from genome assembly GCA_017139565.1 of Luffa aegyptiaca. NCBI lineage: Eukaryota > Viridiplantae > Streptophyta > Magnoliopsida > Cucurbitales > Cucurbitaceae > Luffa > Luffa aegyptiaca. The sequence continues at coordinate 22,259,994 of CM029395.1, forward strand.
CTAAAGGTATCGATCCCACAGGGACTAAATTGGAAACATAGATTTGAAGAAGAAACTGCTCAAAGATTGCTTTCAAGAAAGGTAACCAAAGAAATAATTGATGATGGGTTTTGTAAACAAAGAAATAAACAAGTAAAGAAATAACAATGATAAATAAGCAAGGTATTCAATATAGCTTCAACCTAAGGCAAATAACTCTAATCATGGCTTATTTAACCTAAGTCTATTCATGCATTTGGTCAGATTTAACTTCTATTTGGCCTTACTCTCAAGAACCGTTAGAAGGCTAAGAGAGTACTGTTATGCATATTTCTGTGACTCGACTCTAACATAGATAGTTCATGCATGCAGCCTATAACCTATAGTTGTTATAAGGTGACCTTCCCCTATAACACCAAATACACTCATTCGAGCATTTTCTCCTATATGACCTTTACGAAAACTGATATTGCTTGTCCCTTTCAGGGTCAAACTCACATAGCATGCAAAGTCTAAGTGATCAAGTTAAACTCAGCAAGATTCAGAATGATATTCAGTAAAGAGTTACATGCAATGAATAAACCGGGAAAAATAGCTCGCAATGCGCGCTATCAAAACTCATTGCATAAGATACCCCCACTCGCATGTCCACTACATGAACACATAGGATCAATGCGTTTGTATTGAATACAAAGTGGGCCATATCACATAGTGTCACAAGGATAAGGTATCCAACCTTATCCCAATACTATAGACCCTTTAGGTTGTTACTTGAACATTGATCCCAGTATGTCTCCACATACAGTTCAAGTTTCATAAAACAACCTTGGATATTTAGTTTATTGGATTTAAGGTTAATTGTTGGAAGACTAAGAATAAAAAAATCAATAACTCCTCATTGAATAATTTCAATAACTCTTTATTGATATTAATTAATTTGTTACTTTTACTGTCCACGACTTTTAGGGCATAAAACCCAACAAACTCCCACTTGAACTAAAACTTTAATGGGGTGTACATCAACACAGTAACCGAAAAACTATGGGATGTATTATTAAAGTATAATACATACATGTAAAATACAATAAACTCGGACATCCAGTATATCCATTACACATTCTCCCACTTGCCCTAGATTATCCTATGTACATATCTCGCAGACCTAGACTCTCTAGATGACCCTCAAACACTTTAGTCGTGAGTGCCTTCGTAAATGGATCAACAATATTGTGCTCTGAGGCCATCTTTGTGACGATCTCGTCCCCTCGTTTCATTATGTCTCAGATGAGATGATATTTGGGTTCGATGTGTTTTCCTCTTTTGTGCCTGCGAGCTTTTTTAGAACTTGTCACTGCACCACTATTGTCACAATAAAGGGTGACTGGCAAGTTCATATTTGGACCAAATCTGTTAAGAAATTCCTAAGCCATATAGCTTCCTTAGCTGCTTCACAAGCAGCGACGTATTCAGCCTCCATGGTGGAGTCCGCAATGCATCCTTGCTTGATGCTACGCCAGACTATGGCTCCCCTTTTAAGGGTGAACACTGACCCTGATGTGGATTTCCTAGAATCCCTATCAGTCTGAAAGTCAGAATCTTTGTATCTTGTAAGGATCAAATCCTTAGCTCCATACACAAGCATATAGTCCTTCGTTCTCTGAAGATACTTGAGGATGTTTTTCACCACAGTCCAGTGGTCTAACCCTAGATTGAATTGGTATCTACTGACTACCCCAATTGCATAACATATGTCTGGTCTAGTACACAACATGGCATACATCAGGCTGCCCACACCTGAAGCACAGGGAATCTGTCTTATGTCCTCAACTTCTTGAGGTGTCTTAGGACACTGTTCCTTAGACAAATGAATCCCATGCCTGAAAGATAGTAAACCCTTCTTGGAATTCTGCAACTTATTTCTAACTAATACCTTGTCGATATAAGTTATTTGAGACAGTGCTAGCGTTCTGTTCTTACGATTCCTTATAATTTGAATCCAAAGAACATACTATGTCTCTTCCAAATCTTTCATTTGGAACTGGGTTACTAGCCAAGTTTAATGTCAGTAAGATATCCTACATCATTTCCAATGAGTAGGATATCATTCACATACAACATCAGAAAATCTACTAATTTGTTGATGTTTTTCTTATAAATACAAGGCTCATCAACATTCTGGTCAAAGCCATAAGATTTGATCGTAATACCAAACCTTATGTTCCAAGATCGAGATGCTTGTTTCAATCTATAAATGGATCGATTAAGCTGACAAACCTTTTGCTCTTGACCTTGAGCAATGAACCCCTCTAGTTGAGACATAAAGATGTTATTCTCAAGATTGTCATTTAGAAAGGTAGTCTTGACATCCATTTGCCAAATTTCATAGTCATAAAAAGTGGCAATGGACAAGAGTATCCTTATCGACTTTAACAAGGCAAGAGGAGAGAAGGTTTCCTCATAGTCCACCCCCTCCCTTTGGGTATAACCCTTTGCCATAAGTTGAGCTTTAAAGGTCTGTACCTTTCCGGATGTGTCTCGTTTCCTCTTGTAGATCCATTTACACCCTATGGGTTTTACCCTTTCAGATTGATCTACAAGGTCCCATACTGAATTGAAGTACATAGACTCTATTTCAAGGTCCATAGCTTTGACCCACTGGTCCTTATCCACGTCATTCATTGCCTCTTTATAGGTCAATGAATCCTCGATGCCATCATCAGGTATGACGATAGGGGTTTCAACTAAACTCAAAAAGCATTCATGTTGTATAACAACCCTCCCACTACGTCGAGGAATTCTCAACTCTTGAGAACACTACAAGAAAAAACACTTTTAGTGGCGTGTTAAGCACGTCGCTGAAACCCAAAAACGTCGGTAAAAGTTTTACCAAGGCGCATGACTTCGTCGCTGCATCCGTCGCTAAAACCGCGTAGTCGTAAGTTTTTGCGACGTCTACGGTAGAAGTCGCTAAAAGTGTATTTTTAGTGACGTCTACACGTCGGTGTAAGCGATAGGTAGGGACGTGCGTATACGTCGCTAAAGACAGTTTTCAGTGACACCTGGACCATTGTCGCTGAATAGAGTTTTTTAGTGACGAAGAACACATGCACAGAAAGTTAGTTTTAGTGACGTAGGCTATGTTGCTAAAGTGCTCAAACTTGAAAAAAATAAGACATTTTGAGACAACTGTGTATGTCGGTAAAAGTGATATTACACGTCACTGAAAACTCAATGCTATTTTTTTTTTTTTTGGAATGTTTTCCATATTGTTAAGGAAAGGGAGACACACCATACTATGATTTACCAACATTATATAAAATGTTGTTAAAAATTATTTATGATTTAAAAAATAAATAGTTAATTTAATCAATAAACTTATAAATAAAATAATATGATCATCTTCAAACTAATTAACAAATCTATAATTAATCAAACAGAAATAAATAAAAATTTAATTTGTCAACTTAAAGTGAAAATGCACATCTTCATATTAACCATAATCAAGAAACAACAAGTCTAAAATTTGATACAATTTGATCATTTTCTAAAATGATCTCAAGTCTAGATGAAGAAGTTAAAGCTTAAAAAAATGATTCACATTATATCAAAATGACTAACAAAAGATCACAAAAAAACCAACCCACATTCTTCACATTTCCATACAAAAAGGAGAGTCTTGTCGAAACCATTAATGCATCCAAACTGACAAATAAAAGGAAAAAAATATGTAAGCATGAGGATAAAGAACTGAATTAGAGAAGAAATAACTCAAATCAACACGAACAACTCATCAAAAGCTATGAAACTAAACTTACAACAACAAAATCTTGAAAACTTATCTTACGTCATCCAAACTTTTGAATTAAACAACTAATGAAAAGAACAAACATGAACACAAGTACACTTATAAGAAATAATGAACACAAACTTATCAACATAAGAAACCAACTCTATTAAAAGAACTGAATAAAAAAATGAAACTAAATTTATAAGGGCTTGATGAAACAAAACTTAACAACTACCACTAGTTGAAACAACTAAATGCAAATAGGTATTAACCCTCCTAAACACAACAACTAAATGGAAAATAAAGTGAAACTAAACTTTCAACAACGAAATGAAACTAAACTTGCAACGACATGACAAGTAAACTAGTTAAAAGAAATAAGTGCAACAAGGTATTAAGCCCCCTAAACACAATAACTTAACAACTCAAACAACGAAACTCAACTTTGCAAATGGAACAACTCAACTTAGCCACTCAAAAAAAATAATCTCCTTAAACACTTATCCCAAATATCATGGAGACCATTTGCAATGAAACAACTCGACTTAACAACATCATTACAAATAAACATATCAATGAAAACAAGTAAACTAGTTAAAAGAACCTAAGTGCAACAAGGTATTGACCCTCCTAAACACAATAACTTAGGCCCCGTTTGATAACCATTTGGTCTTTTGTTTTTGGTTTTTGAAAATTAGGCTTGTTTTCTACCAATTTCCCTACCATGGTTTTCATATTTGTCAATGACACATTTGAATTCCTAGCCAAATTCTAAAAACAAAAACAAGTTTTTGAAAACTACTTTTTTTAGTTTTCAAAATTTGCTTGGTTTTTAAAAACAAGGAAAGAAAGGTATTAGAAAAACAAACCTTGCGACGTTTTATTCCATTTCGACGCTCCATGAAAATTTCCAAACCGAGTGTTTGAGTTTGCATCGAATATGCTATTTTCGTCGCTTGCCCAGCGACGAAACCATTAGTTTCGATGCAACGACCAAAATTTCTCGCCAACAATTCAATTTTTTTTGACAAAATAACCTGCCATAGTCGAAACTCAATAAAATGTCGCAACAATCAGCGTCGAAATGACTGTTGCGTCGCAAAGCCAGCGTCGAAAGCTTCATTTTCGTCGCAAAGTTCGGAAAAGACACCCACCTCGTGCAGTGTATTTTTCGTGTAGGGAGCCCATCAGTCACTTTGAGGTTGCGACGAAATTGGGATTTTCGTCGCAAGCCTTGTGACGAAATGAGGATTGTCTTCGCAAGGCCTGCGACGAAATAAGGATTTTCGTCGCAGAGCCTTTAAAAAAAATCCAGAACCTTCATTTTCGTTCACCTACTGCCTTTTTCTTCTCCCTTCGGCTTCTTTCATCTTCTCTCTTCGAATCGAGCGTGCTGGGACCATTGAAGAGCGCTGGAAAATGCCATAGCCGTCGGAGAGCGCCGGAAAACGCCATTGCCGTCGTGGGTAACTTCTCTCCCATTTTTGTTTCTTCCCATTTTCGTTTCTTACCATCTTTCCCTAAGTTTTGTTCATAAAAGAGTGAGATATATTTTTGGATTCAATTTCTAGTTTTTTTTTTCTCAATTTCTAGTTTATTTAGGGTTAAATTTTGTTTTGAAAGTTTTTTTGTTACTTTTGTTGTGTAGAAATTTTGTTGATAGATAAAGTTCTTGGGACAAGTTTTAAGATGTATGTCAAATACTTCCATTATGTTTTTCCTATACATTTAAATTGTTGAACTTTTTGGAATGATATAGTTGTAACTAATTCTTATGGTTGGTTCTAATATTCGGTTGTTTTTCTTAATTGAAATTTATTAATAAAAACTTATATTGTAGATTTGTTATGTAGTTTTTGGATGGGGGACATTGTATTTGTTGAATGAATGTATCTCTTTATGTAGTTTTCTTCTAGTGAATGTGGATTTGAGAGGGAGGAGTTAGTTTATATTTGTGACTTGAAGTGAGTTGATTTATTTGTTGAAGTTTGATTTTTTTTTTGGTGAATGTGGATTTAAAGTTAGGGGAAAGTTGTTTTCTTTGTTGAAGCATGATCTATTTTTAGTGAATGTGGATTGGGGGGGGGGGGTTCTATTTGTAATTTGTTTTGGTTAGTGAAACATTTAGAGATAATTACAATAGGTGCATTGAAATTGTGTTGTTTCTTGAGGTTTGTTGAATTTTTGTTTTGGTTGGTGAAACATTTAGAAATAATTACAATAGGTGCATTGAGAGTGTGTTGTTTCGTGAGGTCTATTGAATATTTTTTTTTTTGGTGAAACATTATGGAGAAAACAAATATTGTGCCTATTGAATTTTGTTGGAATGTGTTAAAGTACCTATTATGTCTTTTGAAAGTGGGTTGTTTTATTTGTTGAAGTTTGAGAATTGTTTAGGTTGGGACTCTGATTACACTGTTTGAGACTTTTTGTTTTCATATGTTTCGTGCTTATGTATATGTGATTCTCTCAATGAGAATGATCGTTATATTTTTTTTTGTGGTTGACTGTGGGTAGAGTGTTTGTTCTTGAGGATGAATTGAGGAGAGGGGGGGGGAGTGTTTGTTCTTGAGGATGAATTGAGGAGGGGGAGGGGGGAAGAGTGTTTGTTCTTGAGGATGAATTGAGGAGGGGGGAGGGGGGAAGAGTGTTTGTTCTTGAGGATGAATTGAGGTTGGGGGGGGGGGGAGAGTGTTTGTTCTTGAGGATGAAATGAGGAGGGGGGAAGAGTGTTTGTTCTTGAGGATGAATTGAGGAGGAGGGGGGTTGGTGATTAGAACTTGGAATTTAAGTTCATTTTTTAGGTTGGGACTCTGATTACACTGTTTGAGACTCTGTTTTCATATGTTTCGTGTTTATGGATGTGTGATTCTCTCAATGAGAATGATCGTTATATTTTTTTTGTGGTTGACTGGGGGGAGAGTGTTTGTTCTTGAGGATGAATTGAGGAGGGGGTGTAATATTGGTGATTACAACTATGACTTTTTAGTTGAAGTTGTCCATGTGGTTGAGGTTGAGAGGTTTTATTCTAGCTGTGAGTGTTTGTTCTTGAGAATGATTTGAGAAAACTTGTGGTTGATGTTCTATTTGTTGTTGTCCACGTGGTTGTTCTTGAGAAATAACTTTTAAACTTAAGTTGGGTGAAAAGTTTTCAACGAAAACCTTATATTGCAATTGTGACTTAATATGCCATTATTATATTGTGATGCTCTTTGTGAATAAGGTTAAGGATGATTTGTTGTTCATGTGTACTTATGTATATGTAATATGTTGTTTATTTGCAGGATTGAAGTAAACTTGCTGACGACAACAATGACCAAACGAACATCACTTTTTTGGAGCTAACATAAACTTAGTACATGTATGTATTTGTATTTGGATACTTGTTTGGTCTTTATTTTTTGGAACTCTTAAACTTAGCAAGACTTTGGGTAAAATGTTCATGTGTGAAACATACTTTTGTTGAATGCTTAATTATTCGTATAAAGTGGATGAATGCTTTGGTAAAATATCTATTTCTTATATTTTCAATGGTTATTTGTATAAAATGTAAATCAGGACAATTGAAATGAAATTGAGCCATTAGATGACACAACTCAACATATATATATTTTTTATTGCCTATCGTTTGTGCGACGAATTTAGGGTTTTCGTGGAAAATGAATTAAAATCTGCGACAAAATAAACAATTTCGACGCAATGCTTGAGACGAAATTTTGTGTTTAGGTAAAATCGACATGTGCGACGAAAAAATGTAATTCGTCGCACGCTTTGGGACGAATGCTTCCTCTAGTCGCAAACATTTTTAAAACGAAATATGCGACTTTTTTTGTTGTTTCGTCGCACCTTGCGACACATTGTGTTGTTTCGTCGCAACTTAATCCTACTTGCGACACAGCTTTAGCGATGTTTTTGGCGACAAATTTTGTTTCGACGCTGATGAGTCTTTGCGTCGAATTTGTACTTTTAGCGACGAAATATTTTCGACGCTAAAGGTCTGATTTCTTGTAGTGAATCAAAGACAGAGACAAAACATTTCAATAAATACATAAAACTTAACAACATAAGAACCTACATGTGTCCCTCGAAAATCCTGAAAGGGGTATTTGCTTACAACATGTTTACCTCTTCCAACTAATTTTAGCTCGGAAATATACAGGCGTTGAGCATTGTCACAGATGGCAATCTCAACCTGAGTAAAATATTATATAACAGTTTGTCAAATTAGATATACTCAATCAAGCATTGAGCAAACAAATTGATTAAATGGCATAGCATTGTATCTAAAGAGAACGAGAATAAATGGAAGCTGTAATTAAAATATTTAAGTTAAATACCTGAGAATCAGTAACCTTAAAACACGTTTCCAAGGTAATAGAAAAGACTATGCTTCTCCAAACACAAGGGTTGATACGTATATAAGTTTCTGAAATGCCTGCACTGGAGGTTCACCTTTTTTCAAAACCATGGAAAATATTCTCAATGGATATTTATATGCATAAGAAAATAAGCACAAGTGACGTACCCGACGTTGTTCTATGTCACCATCACGATCTCCAGTTTCAAGCCACTGCCTAAAATTTCTTCTACCAATCTAGAAACCCAAAAGAATAATTAGTTTTCTTAAGAATCATGCAGAAGTAGTTCAACGAACAACCACGAAGACAACTCATTTCTGTCACATCACGATGCAAAGACCATTATAGAATACTTACCTCCATATGCATACCAGCTGCATCAGGGTCATCAATGCCCAAGAAGAGAAGATACAAATCTGAACATGGTTTTTTGTTAACGAGAAGCAACATGTTGAGTCGGCGGCGGCGAACTAGAGGAACGTTGAGAGGTTGGCGAACTAGATAGAGAAACGTCTGTCAGCGACGACGAACTACATGGCGGCGCAACGAAAACAAAAAGAACTACACGGCGGCATAAAGAAAATGAAGAGACTAGACGATGGCGGCGAACCACAAGGCGGTGATTTTGGAGAGAGACGATGACGATTTTACTGGAGGAGGAGACTCATTTTGGAGAGAGCGGCGACCAAAACAAAAATAGGAAATGGAAAAGGGGCAAAACGTGAGCCCTAAATTATTTCAATGTCTTAACCTTTAGTGACCCAAAAAAAACTTTCAGTGACATCATAAATATGTTGCTAAAAATAAGACTTTCAGTGGCTTGAGTTTACGTGTCACAAAAACTATTAGCAACGTCTAATTTTCTCGCGTCACTAAAAATATGTAACTGCGACATCTATTTTATGATGTTACTAAAAGTAACCTTTTGCGACTTATTTTAGCTGTGCCACTAAAAACTTGTCGCTGAAAATACATTTTCTTGTAGTGGAAGGACGTGACTAACCGGATGCACTGGGCCCATCAACAACTCTTATTGAAGGTCCAACCTCATCAACAACTCTTATTCATGTATCTGTAGCTTCACCAGAAAGCTCCCTTAACACTATCTTATTAAGTGGCTTATGATCTCTAACGTGGTCTTCTTCTTAGAAAATAACATTTGTTGATACAAATACTTTATTTTCTTGTGGATCGAAGAAGTATCCACCTCTCGTTTCTTTGGGGTAGCCTACAAATAGGCATAATTTCAAACAAGGTTTCGGTTTCTTCGGGTTTGTCTCCAGCACGTGTGCAGGACAACCCCAAATTCTAAAATGACGTAAACTAGCTTTACGCCCTCTCCAGAGCTCAAAAGGTGTTTTAGAAACACTCTTTGATGGAACTACATTCAGAATGTAAACTGTAGTCTCTACTGCAAAACCTCAAAACGAGTTAGGCAATTGAGCATAACTCATCATTGAACGAACCATGTCTAACAAGGTTCTGTAACGTTGGTGGTGGTGTTCTTGGTTTTGCTGAGCACGTGACTTTTGTTCAAGGGAGATCTAATGGATGACTTGTCGAATGTCGTATCAAATAAATTTATAAGTCCACGACAACTAGAGCTAACTTGTAGCAATAGTGGTCGGGGTCGATGACGTGCGTGTTCTGTGACACTGCTCGAGTGCAAGTATACACTATCAAGTAATAAAGTAGAGAGTACACCAGATATCGTACCCAAGGGAGATGGTGACTAGTTGAAAAACACTAGATTATGCAAAACAAGAACCTCCTCTAAATTTGCAACCGAGGATGGTAACCGAAGAAATAATTTGATTGGGGTTTTTGATTGAAGATAAAAATAGAATAAAGCAAGTAAATGAAAGTGGTAAATATATATGAGATAAACGGGAAAATTCAAATAACATCAACCAAAAGCTTTAGATTGCCCACCTTTGCGCTAGCAACTCACTTAGGCCTTGCAAACAGTTGGAGAACGCTATCTATAGTGCCCACATAAACATGGTGCAAATAGATTCCCTTAGTTTGGGCCCGCAAATGACCTGACAACTAGATTGTGAGTTAAGTCCTACTCCTATTTAGCTTTGCTGTAGGTGCCTTTAGAAGACTAAGCCTAGGTATCTATTTCTAGGGCTAGCTGAAACTTAGACAATTATTCCACCCGACTCCCAAAACTCTAGTGGTTCTAGTCCTATTTCTAGGATGCAAGAAAGCAAAGTGTTATTTCTAGGATCTTTTCCACTATTGCTTTTGCAAACTTGCGCATTCAACTCCAACCTTTTGGCCACCAGCTGAACACAAACTATGCTAACTTAAGTGATCAATTTAAGCTAACAATGAAACTTGATCTTCAACAAAAACAAACAATGCTAAGAGGAAGCAAGGTTGCCTTTGCATAGGTGGGGCTTTCTTCTACTCAAGGTATCCACATATTTGAATCCCCGAGAAGAAGCTTAGCTCATTGAGGAAATTGAAATGCAAGACATAAAGTAAAAAGTGCACAAAGTAAATGAATAAATGAATTCGTATTAAATAAATGGAATGAGTACAAGAATAAAAAACCTACAACTGAAAATTGATTAAAATAGAAAAATACAGCAGCTGAAACAAACGACTAAACAGAAAGTAAAATGTAAGACTCGACTAAGGATCTTCCCCACTCTATCTAGCTTGCTCTTAACCTTTTTCAAGGGAAGACAAGCCTTTCTCTTCTTCTTCTTTTGAACGGAAGAGCCGACGGAGGCTGAAAGATCTGAAACTTGGAGTGGTTACAAGTTGAGAAGAAAGAAAATTAAAAACTATCCTAAGGATGAATTTCCGAGCTCCCTTTGCTTTTTGCACCTTAGTCGTCTTTTATAGACCTTGGAAGGTAGGGTTGGCTGCCATGATTAGTGTGAGAGAGCCCTGGAAGGTAAAAATCCACGATCCTTGGAGATTTGATACGAGATTTGGAATTTTCGGATGATTTTATGAAGATCCCGTGAATCTCAGAATTTGTCGGAAAGCCCAGTTGCGGCCGCAAAGTCGGGCGCAAAATCTTCTGTGCACTGTCTTGACATTTATGTCTTCAGCTGAGGCTACTTTCCTTATTAGTTTGCGAGCACAATTCAAACACAATCTCCACATCTTCATGACCAAACGTGGGTGCAAATCTTCAACTTTGACTCTTTTGCTCCGCTAACTCTTTCTCTCCAATTGCGGGCACATTTCCCTCACAAAGTCCTTTGCATAAAAACATTAACTTTGGATAAATTCTTGCAAAAGCTATCTCTTTTTTGGAAATTTTAAGCATAAATTCTATATTTCTAAGATTTTCCTCATGATTCTAAGACTTTTGCTAAATTGACTAAAAAAGATAAGATTTTAAGCACAAAGTCCTTGCTTTCCAAACAATAACCTAAGTTTTTAAGGCTAAATAACGCACATAAATGAACGTTATCACACCTCCAAACTTAAGTCATTGCTTGTCCTCAAGCAATTTCACAAAAACAAAAGAATCAAGAAAGAAAAGGTGTGCATTTCAAAGGTAAGTTTAGTTCGTGAGGGCGCCTTTCAGGAAAGAACTCAGCTCCTAACACTTTAAGTTAACAACAAGACTTTTCTAACACTAGGCTTTCACTCACTCTCTCAAGATAAAACATTCTCATGAATTCCCACCTCTATTACCTATTATTCGACCTAGCCTTTATTCAGATTAGCCTATCTCTTTTACAAGCTATCCTAACTCTCAAGATGGAAAAGAAAATTTAACTTCCCTCCCCCAAACTTATTTAAAGTTTCTGCTAGGCTTCATATTCTTTTTTCTCTTTCTCTTTTTTTTTTTAAATTGTTTTTATATAGGAGAGTCTCATAGTTGTCTATACCTTTATTCCGACATACTAACACTTTGTGGTGAAAGTAACTGACTACGAGCATAGCTCACTATTGAGACTGTAGCACATACTCACTTCCCAAACTATCATTTCATGCAGTAGAAATCGTGGGTGTCACGGCTGCCCCTAGTTACTCAGTTTATTCGAGAAGGAGGAGTATCTCCTTGCTTTTTCTACTTTTTTTTTTTATTTTTTTAGTTTTTTTTATGTTTTAGCTCTAACAAAAAGCAACATGATACATAGAGAGTATACAAAAGACAAAACTGTCCCCCCAAACTTAAACGAGTCAATGTCCCCATTGACTAAACATAAAAAACATAATAGGAGAGACTAAAAAGGATGGACAAGCCAAGATCAAGTCTAAACTTCCTAAAGGTTTCGACACTCAAAGCCTAAGGTGAGTTTGGACTTGAATGTAATATGGAGAGAAAAGTTTATTCAGGCTTCATGTTTTGAAAAACTCGAGGTTACTAAAGTATTTAAAGAGCCGAGAGAGCTTTAGTTATCATCATTAAGGGCACTTAAAAACAAACAAACCACTAAAGCACACTCAACTTTAAAAAATCTTTTGAAATACTTTTTCAAAGCGATATACTTTTTTTTTTCAAAATTTTTCCAAACAAAACTTAATGACAAAAGAAACAAATAAACAAAAGAAACCTATCTAAGAATATGAAATGGCATAAAGAAATGCAAGAAACAAAATAAAGAGACTCACTAACCTATCAAAATAAACAAAACAAACAAAAGAAAGATAAACAAAGAAAACAAACAAAAGCAAGTAAAGATAAATAGACCCTATTTCTTATCACCTATAAAAGAATAAAACAATAAAAGAATACGTAAGGTGAAAAGAAAAATCCCCTAGGGATTTGAAAGGCTGGCTCCATCGCCTTTAGGTGGGTCCATGATGATGTCGGGGAATGGTGGAAGATAATTATCAATGTCTTCCACCAGTCTGCTGAAAACACTCCTGATCATTCTATCTCAAATTTTTGCGTAGATCAGGTAGTTCTTGCATTGCAGCCACATATGCTCCAAATTTCTCCTCACTGCCACCAAATCATCTTTAGGTTGGAGCTATGGTGTTTGTTGTGGAGGATTTTATGTTGGAATTTGCGATGGGTTTGTGGCCGCATCTTCTGCTGTTGCTGCAGTGGGAGCTTCTACAGGTGGCTGTTGGTTTGCGGCCGCATCTGCTGCATCAGCCGCTGTGGCATTTTCTGGAGGCATTGAAGGTTGGGTTGCAGGAGGAGTGGATTGAGCCTTCTCTTCAGGGGAGGTCACCTTCACCCGTGAATTTGCAATGAGCTTGTTGATCAAGCTCAAATCTATTGAAGTCCTGGCGACCTCATTCTCTTTTTGTTCTTCGGGCTCGATTCCTACAAGCCTGCATAGCTTTGTGATCAAGGTTGGGAAGATCAGTCTCTCCACATTCTTGTGATCGCAAGCCAGGATCTCGGTTCGATGATTCGGTCAAGGTTGAGATCCAGGCCTTTATACATGTTGTACAACAACATGACACGCTCTTGGGAAATGGTCGTGTCATGCGTTATAGGCATGATTTTGTTATTGATCACGTAGAGCCAGACTGTTGTCTCTGGCTTCAAATCTCTAGATAGACGAGTCCTGATCCCCGTCCTAGACTCTTGTCACTTGACTCCCTCGTTGGCCACCAATGATAGGGCCTCTACAAGCTGCTCGTTTGTTCGCTCTTGTATGGCCATGTTTCTAGTTGGCTATTGGAGGGATGGCAATCGAAAGATCCGATTGATTTGTTTTGTCGAGAACTCCACCACCCGGCCTCTCAGGAACATCACCGTCTGCATCCCCTCCCCTATTTACGCATAAAACTCACGTACCAAGGGGATGGAGGCTGCCTTCGGCTCCTTGAGAAATTTGTCCCAGCCGTACCTGCATAAAATGTCTTCAATGAAAGCTGAGAGGGGACTTGTCTTGGTGGAGAATTTTTTCTCACACATCAGGGCCCTTTTCTTCATGTTGGCAAGATGGGCCTGAGTGTCAGTGTGGGGCTCCACCTGTCGTTTCACCCTCGGTTTCTTCATCGGAGTTTTCTTTACCCGAGGAGTGGAGGATTCTCCCTTCGCAGGCTGTGGTGGTGATGGTGTCTGGGCACGGGGTAACACATAAGTCACTCCCCTAGTGCCTGACCTCCTTAGGGAAATGGTGGTCTTCTTGGTTTTCCCTTTGGCCTCACTTTCTTCCTCTTCTCTGTCCCTCTTCTTGGGCATTTGGTCCTTGGTGATTGATAAGGGTAAAAAATATACCTATTTTACCCTTATATTTAGCTCATTTCCTTATCAAAAGTTGTATGTTTAGATCAATTTTACCATTCCCGAGCTCAAAATATGTTAAAGTTGATGAATTAGGGAGTTGAGAGTCACATTTGTCAAATTATGCTTATTTGTGCTTAAAAAGACTCAATTTGATAGGAATTTGAACCAATTTTGTGTTGTGCAGGAAAATAGACGAAGGCTGGAAGTTACTCAGAAATGCGATCGCATTTCTGGGAAGGCTAAAATCAAATGCGACCTCATTTCTGGAAAAACAGAGGTCGTTCCGAGTCCGTCGCAGGTCGTTTTGAACGAGACTTTTGCGCACCTAACCGACCGTTTTGACCCAAAAATGACTGGGCTGCCTATCAGCACCTATTTCGTGGCTCCTCAACCACTCCCCACACTATATAAGCTTGTGATTCGAAGTCAAATTCAAGCAGAACTCACTGGGAAGAAGAGGGTGGTGACAGAACCCTAGTAGACGCCCATGAGTAGGGATGCCCGAGGTCCTTAGAAGACTGAATTCTAACCTTAGTTAGACATCAAACCTTAGGGTTTGTAGGGATTTTCACCTCATTCCCACTTGTAAAAGAGAGATAGTGGAGTGTCGAGCGAACTCTAGAAGGATTGGATAAAAGAAAAAACCCTAGTATTTAGCTACTGCCATTATTTCCAGCACTTGTCACTTTTCACTCTTTTGTATTCTTTATATTTTATTTTCAATGGAAAGTTGTTCATTTGCACTTTATTCCATCATGCTTAGCTAAATTTCGTTGATGGGTTCAATAATATGGTGAATTCTCTTATGGTTCAATAGCTTGAAAGTGTTTATTTGCTTAAGTTTCTATTAAATGCATGTCATACTTTATTGATTATCATTTTGATCTTGCTAAGTTTAAATCGATCACTTAGACTTTGCATGCTATGTGAGTTTGATCTCGAAAGGGACAAACTATATCGATTCTCATAAAGGTGATATAGAAGAAAGAGCTCGAAAGAGTGTATTCGGTGTTATAGGGCAAGCTGCCTAAGGCGCCCTATAACAACTATAGGGTTATAGATTGCATTCGTGAATTATCTATGTCGGAGTCGAGTCACAAAAATGTGCATAACGGTACTCGCTTAGCCTTCTAACAGTTCTTGGAAGCAAGGCAAAATAGAAGTTAAATCTGACCCAATGCATTGAATAGGCTTAAGTTGAATAATCTATGATTAAAGTTATTTGCCTTTGGGATGAAACTATATTGAGCACCTCGTTTTATTTATCATTGTTATTTCTTTACTTATTTATTTTGTTTAATTTCCAAAAATCAATCATCAATTATTTCTTTGGTTACCTACTTTAAGCAATCTTTGAGCAGTTTCTTCTTCAAATATGTGTTTCCAATTTAGTCCTCGTGGGATCGATACCCTTGGAATACTTCTAAGGTTTTTATTACTACGTGCAACAGTGTATACTTGCACTAGCTCGGGTTCAATTTATCTTAATTATTATTCATCATCTTTTTCTCACATCCACTTGTCAGCCTGGCACGCACCAAGTTTTTGGCGCCGTTGTCGGGGACCAAAAGTGAAACCAGTTTTGTTTATTTGAGATTGCGATTCGATTGTGACTGCATTTCTGTCTCAAAGAGAATTTGACTTTAATTTGCAATTTTTCTCTTGCAGGTTGAGGTTAGTGCATGAACAAGGGGTGTCCACTCCTTGATATTGCTCCTGAGTGATAAGTCCAATTTGTTATACACTTAGAATCTCCCAATTTGCTTATCTTAGTTGAATTCCTTCCGAAAAATGCTTTAAAATGAGTATAATATGTCTATAGGTCCTCACTGGAGCTTTGGAAGCAATTTGGGGCTTAAACGAGCGAAACCAGAGCGTAAAATGACCATTCTGCCCCTGGAGCCTCATCAGCGTCGAGACGCTCCTCATCAGAGTCGAGACGCTACAGTGTCGAGACGCTTGCCGCACAGCGCTACGACGCTAGGGCAAATCCGAGACTTTTTCCTATTTTGTAAGGTGGCAGCGTCGCGACGCTGTTGCCATAGCGTCGCAACGCTACAACTGGGTATAAAATGTATTATTCAGATTTTTGCGCCTCTCTTGGCTTTTTCCCCCTAGACTCGATTTCTCCCTCTTCTTCCTTGTACTATTCTGAATTCCCTTGTAATTTTAGTGAGTTTGATTATATTTTGGGATGGTTAATCGAGCCAAGGAGCTTAGTTGGAGCGTTTCGATGACCGGCTAAGTTCACGTCGTTGCAATTGGGGACTTCTAATGTAAGTTAGGCATACTCTTGAGACCTTGTTTATGGTTTTAGTTGAATTATTGTTGGTTATGTCTTGAATTCCCATTCTCAAATTACAATTGCTTTAATAGAATAGTTTGACAAACTATTTGTTTGATTTAAAGTAATTGCTTACTAATTGGTTAGTGATAGATTTATTGTGTGATTGTGTTGAATGGAGTGTTATCTCATTTGATATAATTGCATGATAGATTTAGGAATTTGAGCTTAGAATTGTATGAATTTAGGTTGTTCCTAGTTTATGTGAATTTACTCAACGATCCAATTCGCTTAATGCGATTTGGTTCATGTTTATGAATTCTAATTAGATTCTAACTTTGATGTTTTTGTCGAGTTGGAAAGTTATAGATCTTATTCGTTGGTTCCAATGAATGTTGAGTAATCAATAATAATTCTTTAGATTTGAGTGTCAATGATTGAGTAGCCAAACCCAAGTTAGAATAACCAATTGCGCGATACCGAGGTGAGATTAACTAAACAACCTTTACTTTCTTGTTATTTTACTTTATTGCAGTTTTATTTGTTTCCAATCAATCCATCTTTCAAAACCCCCATTTTAGTTACTAATTGAGAAATCTAATTAAATTAATTAATTACGCTGCTCCCTGTGATCGACCCCGGCCACTACTGCTACAAGTTAGCTTTAGAGGTTGAGGATTATAAATTTATTTGATAAGAGACCTCGACAATCTCTTCCATCAAATTGGCGCCGTTGCCGGGGAGCACAGTCAATTAATTTCTTTAATTTAGATTTTTCGCCTCCGTTTTGTCTCTTTGTTTTAGTTTGTGTCTTGTAGGATTTTTAGTTGATCGTTGTATTTCCAAGTGCAAATCGAATCTAAAGAGAAAGGCGAGGAAAGGAAAGAGAACTACAGAGTCATATCTAGCATATCCTCGGTCGATAATTATTTTCTACCATGATGGCCGAGCGCACAATGAAAGAGTTGTTTGCACCTGACTTCAGTTCACAACCTTTGTGTATTGTTTATCCAGAAATTGAAGGTAATTTTCACATTCAGGCTAGTTTAATAAACTTACTTCCTACTTTTTATGGTAATGCAGGTGATGACCCTTATTTGCACTTAAAAGAGTTCTACCTAGCTTGTTCCACTCAAGGAATAGTTGAAGATCCCATCAGTTTAAGGGCATTTCCTCTGACCCTCAAGGGTAAGGCAAGAGAGTGGCTTTTCCTCCTCCCTCATGGTTCTATAACAAGGTGGACAGAGATGAAGAGACATTTCCTTGAAAAATATTTTCCACCTTCACGAGCTTCAGAGATTAGGAAAAAGATCTACAACATCACCCAGGCATCAGGAGAGGCATTGTACGAGTATTGGGAGCGATTCGATCGTTTGTGCTCAAGCTTCCCTGATCATCAGATTCCAGATCACCTATTGTTCCAAGGATTCTATGATGGTATGCTCCCAAATAGTAGGATGTGGATCGACGCAGCTAGTGGAGGCTCTATGATGAACAAGTCACCAAAGGAAGTGAGAGATATCATAGTCAACCTTGCAGAGAGTGAACGCCAGAGTAGCATTAAACAAGATGGCCCTATAGCGTCCTTAGCTAAAGAGGTAAAGAATTTCGAGGTCAAGTTAGACAAGCTAATTGAACTGGTTCATTCTATTGCAGATAGACTTAAGGTGAGGGAAGACTGTAGCAGTTGTACAACCATTAGTGATTCACCAGACTACCACCCCGAGGATTAGCAGTCAGGTAATTCCTTAGAAAATCTCATTAAAACTATAGCTGATACCACTCCATCTTTTCAGCAGGATGTGCGAAATAGTATGAAAAATCAGGAACACCAAGTTACCCTGTTGAGTAATCGTCTAGTCCAGTTAGAGGTGGAGCTTCAATCAAGGGCAGACGCTGAGGAATGTTCTACCTCAGTACCACAGGTATGTGTTGCTCCTCGTAGATATCCTCATTTGGTTCCTAGAGATGAAATTTCTAGCAGGTTGAAAAGCAAAAAAGAAAGGGACTTTGAGCAGGAGGTGAGAAAATTCTTCAGAGGCTTCGAGATTAACATACCCCTGCTAAAGGACGTGGAACGTATTCCTAGGTACGCCCGGTTTATGAAAGAGTTGTGTAATACCAAACGGGAAACGAAGGAGCGAGGAAGAATCGAGGTAAGTAAGACCGTTTCAGCACTCTTACAAAGTAACATGCCAGAGAAGTTTGGAGATCCAGGTTTGCTTTACATACCTTGTGTAATAGGGAGTAAGAGTATAGAATATGCCATGCTTGATCTGAGTGCATCTTTCAATGTCATGCCTTACTCCGTCTATCAAGATCTTGAATTGAATGACTTACGAACTACTGGTAATGTGTTTCAGTTAGCTGATAGATCTTATATGCACCCTTTAGGGGTTGTAGAGGATGTTCTAGTTCAGGTGAGAGATGTGTTATTCATTGTTGATTTTTATGTCGTGCATATTGATAGATGTTTTCCCCCTAGTGCTGCATCTATTTTGTTGGGGAGACCGTTTGTGAAATCAGCTAGGACCATGATAAATCTTCATAGGGATGTATTGTCTATAGAGTATCAGGAGGAGATCGTTAAGGTCAATATTCCACAAGTAGCTAAATACCCTGATGTTTCTGTTTCCCTTTACCATGTGGAGATAGTTGATTTCGTAGTACAGGATGTCGTAGTGAGGGACATGATTGATATGGGTTTGGAGCACGACACCCAAGATGTTGACATTGATGAAACAGGGGAGTTGGTTCCTAATTCTTCCCCTGATCTTATTTCCTTTGATCTTGGTATATCTGTTACTTCTGGTGAAATGTTGCCCTCTGTTGTGCAGGCACCCAAGTTGGAGCTGAAGGCGTTACCAGAGCATTTAAAGTATGTCTATCTAGGGGAAGGTAATACATTACCAGTTATTATTTCTAAAAAGTTAACTGCAGGTCAGGAGGAACGACTGGTAAACGTGATGAGGGAGCATAAGAAAGCCATTGGGTGGACTTTAGCTGACATCAGTGGGATCAACCCAGCCACTTGCATGCATAGGATTCAGTTGGAGAAGGATGCAAAACCGTCAAGGGAGCCTCAGAGGCGCCTGAATCCAATTCTGAGAGAAGTGGTAAAGAAAGAGATCGATAAGCTTCACGCTGCAGGTATTATCTACTCCATTTCTGATAGTAAATGGGTAAGTCCTATTCATGCAGTTCCAAAGAAAACAGGCATGACTGTAGTTAGGAATAAAAATGATGAACTAGCATCCATGAAAGTACAAAATGGATGGAGGATGTGTATAGACTACAGGAAGCTTAACACTGTCACCAAGAAGGACCACTTCCCTATTCCTTTCATAGATCAAATGCTAGAAAGGTTAGCTGGTAAGCCCTTTTTCTGCTTTCTAGATGGTTTTTCAGGCTTCTATCAAATCCCTATTGCACAGGAAGATCAAGAGAAAACAACTTTTACCTGTCCCTTTGGAACGTATGCCTTTAGAAGGATGCCCTTTGGATTGTGTAATGCCCCAGGTACCTTTCAGAGATGCATGATGAGCATTTTCTCTGAATATATTGAGAAATGCATTGAAATGTTCATGGATGATTTCACGGTTTATGGGGAGTCCTTTGATGATTGCTTATCTAATTTAGCTAAGGTCTTGAGATGTTGCATCGATTCTGATTTAGTTCTTAATTATGAAAAATGTCATTTCATGGCTGACCAGGGAATTGTTTTACGACATGTGATTTCTGAGCGAGGCATAGAGGTTGATAAGGCTAAAATTGATGTTATAGCTAACCTACCCTACCCTACGAACGTTCGGGAGGTTAGATCTTTTCTTGGCCATGCAGGTTTCTATCGCAGGTTTATTAAAGACTTCAGCAAGACTGCATTGCCCATGACGAACCTATTGCAGAAGGACGTCGCCTTCGAGTTTGGGGCAGAGTGCCAGGCAGCATTTGACCTTCTGAAGAAGATGCTGACTAGTGCACCGATTATCCATCCTCCTAGGTGGGACCTTCCCTTCGAAATCATGTGTGATGCAAGCAACTACGCTGTTGGAGCTGTTTTGGGTCAACGCATTGACAAAAGAAGCCATGTCATTTATTATGCCTCACGCACTCTGAATCCTGCACAGTGCAACTACTCGATGACAGAAAAAGAGCTTCTGGCTGTTGTGTTTGCTTTAGATAAGTTTCACTCTTATATTCTTGGCTCACCAGTTGTTGTTTACTCTGATCATGCAACTCTACGACACTTGATGACGAAAAAGGAGTCGAAACCTCGCCTCATCCGTTGGATCTTACTGCTCCAGGAGTTTGATTTGAAGATTGTGGACCGCAAAGGATCTGAAAATTCAGTTGCTGACCATCTCAGTCGCCTGGTAAGGAAGGAGGATGACCTACCTCTAAACGATGAATTCCCTGACGAGCACTTATTCAGAATGCAGGATAACACCCCCTGGTACGCTGACATTGTTAATTATTTAGTGACTGGGAGCATACCTGATGACTATAGTAAATTCAGGAAGGATAAATTGATAAGTGAGTCTAGGTTTTGTGTGGGATAAGCCTAATTTGTGGAGATATTGTTCGGATCAAATTATTAGAAGATGTATACCTGATAATGAGATTCAGTCTGTCTTAGCGTTTTGTCATGAACATGCATGTGGAGGGCATTTCGGCCCTAAGAGGACTGCTAGAAAGATCTTGGATTCAGGTCTTTATTGGGCTACATTGTTTAGGGATGCTCATGATTATTGTAGAGCTTGTGATAGATGCCAGAGAGTAGGATCATTGACTCGTAGATATGAGATGCCTCAGATGCCAATCTTAGTTGTAGAAGTTTTTTATGTTTTGGGTATTGATTTCATGGGTCCCTTGCCATCCTCTTGTGGATATCCTTATATTATTTTGGCAGTGGACTATGTATCGAAATGGGTGGAAGCCAAAGCCACCAGAGCTGACGACTCCAAGACCATTGTAAGTTTCTTAAAAACTAACATCTTTAGCAGGTATGGAGTTCCACGAGCCATCATTAGCGATCAAGGCACTCACTTTTGCAATCGGTCTGTTGATGCTCTTATGAAGAAATATGGAGTCCAGCATAGAGTTGCCACAGCTTATCACCCTCAGTCGAACGGCCAGGCCGAACTCTCAAACCGGGAAGTCAAGTCCATCCTTGAGAAAGTTGTAAATCCTGGACGGAAAGAGTGGAGTCTAAGGTTAGACGATACTCTGTGGGCATATCGCACGACCTATAAAACTCCCATAGGAATGTCTCCTTACAGGTTAGTTTTCGGTAAGGCATGCCACCTCCCCGTGGAGATAGAACATCGAGCGTTTTGGGAAGTTAAGCAGTGCAACCTAGACATGAAAAAAGCGGGAGAACAGAGACTTCTGGAGGTGCAGGAACTCGAAGAGATGAGATTAGATGCATACGAGAACTCTAGGATCTACAAGGAAAAGACTAAGTTGTTCCACAACAACATGATTGCCAGGAAACAATTCAGTGTTGGTCAAAAAGTTCTCCTCTTTAACTCCCGCCTTAAGCTGCGAGCAGGTAAGTTTCTCTCCAAATGGCTTGGCCCCTTCATTATTACTCACGTTTATCCTCACGGTGCAGTTGATATCAGAGACTTGAATTCAAACAAATCCCTCAAGGTCAATGGACACAGGTTAAAGGTATTCAGTGAGCGCACACATATTCCTCCTCCCATCCTCGCACGTTTAGAATGCCCTATTAAGGGAGTTACGTAGCCCTCCGAGAATTATGGCGCGTTCCCATCCCAACAAAAGATTCAGGGGAGGTTTTCTGTTCCCTTTTTACTTTTTGTCCTTAGGTTGCATGCTTAGTTTACATTGAGGGCAATGCAATGTTTAGGTTGGGGGTGGGAGCATATGCACGTTTTATCATTCTTCTTATCATGTTGCAGGTCCGATCGTTTTGAGCACTTTAATTTTGAGATTGTATGCCTCGCTCTATGATTGATTATGAGATTTCTAGGATGAGAAAAGCATGAGTATATATTTTTCCTATAGTTGAATTGCATGCATTCTAGCATCTTTAGAGACTTCATTAAAATTTTTCGAAATCTTCCTTAAACTAAATTGAGCTTGAGTCCTTCCTACCGTAGTTTTGTTGGTTTTAGATGGCTTTTTAAGATTCACGCCTCCGTTGTCACCTCGATAGGATAGGTAGCATGTTTAGAGGAAATTTTTGCAAAATAGCTTGTTTAATGCTTGGGGAGTGAGAAAAAGAATATTTGCCTTGTTTGAATAAAAAAAAATCATTTATTTTATCAAGAAAAAGATTGCGAGAAAAAGAAGAAAAATATTTTTGTTTAGCTTGCCGGGGTAAAAAGAGCTACCTCTAGTGTGATCAGTTAGGTCGTCCAGCGAAAACTCGGGAAATGTGGTCCTGCATTAGTTGTGTGAAAGCTAGTACCCTTTGAAAATCATATGTATATGCAAGCTTAGGGCCCATTAGTTGAAATAAAAGAAAAGAAAAAGTCTAAGGCCCCCCTTTGCATCCTTGAACAAGTTAGTTTGTTCATTTCCTTTAATGCATTATGCCTTTGTCCAGTGTAGATGATGTGCAAATTGCTAACCGCAAGTGTACGGGTCAAGTAATAATATAGTGAATGTGAAATTCGAATGTCGTCCTCTGGATTGGTGTCTAGTCAATTTTAATTACTGGAAATACTCTTGACCAATTTTATTTAGGGAACCGAATTGAGTGAGAAAGCAATTGAATCAAACACAAAATAATGTAAATAATGACAATCCAATGAAAACAATGGTCTTAGGGATTTGATTTCACCAATTGGGATTATGGATTAATTAATGGATTAACACATGCTATGATTCATAAATCTTGGTAAACTAAAATCACACATACCTCTCCCGAGCATACATGATTCTCCCACATGCAATTGAACCCGATATCCCTATCTAAATTCAATAAACATACAAGGCAATAAGGATAACCTTTTTAACAATTTCTAGAATTAACTATAATCTCCCGATTTCTAGCTAAATCCTAGTTATGCATATTGATTTCTAAGTTAAATCCTCTCTCCCGAGTTAGATTCAAGCACAAACATCAATCAATTTATGGCCGGTAAATTGAAAGCATTAAAGACACAAATATGCATAAATGAATCAACAACATAAATCCATAAAATCAATCCATAACGTGCCCAACGGCTACATCAATCCCTAAGAGTAAAATCCTAGCTAATCATACAACGCGTTACAATATAGCTATGATCTAAAACAGCCATAAACACTAACTAAAGTGAGGGAAAGAAGAAGTGAACTCTATGTAGGCCGAGACCGAACGTCCCCGTCACGATCCCCACGAACAATGGGTTGATTTCCAATTTTCTCCTCTTTGTTCAGCTCCAAATGCTCTGTTTTTCCTCTGTTTTACGGCTCCAAAGTGTCCAAAAGAAGTCCCCTCTTCAGCCCTAATCGCAACTTATTTATAATCTGATTTTTCGTCGTAGCGTCGAGACACTGAGAAGACAGCGTCTCGACGCTGTCGCCTTATCGCGCGTGTCTGGAATGGAAAACACGCAGCGTCGAGACACTAAGGTCGCACCGTCTCGACGTTGTGACTTGCTCTCGCCTAAACTGATATGGAATGGGAGCGTCGAGACGCTCAAGGACTGGCGTCTCGACGCTAGTCTGCGTTTGACCCTATTTTGACTTTTTTTCTTCTTTGATTCTTTTTCATTCCTTGACATCTTTTCGCCCCCGAACATCCAATTGGCTCCAATATTAATTTCCTACAAATACAACATGAAAATGCATAAAATTTGGCCAATAAATCATGAAAGACTAGCTAAATTGAATAAGGAAAAATAGCTAGCTATGCTCGCTATCAGTAGAGGGAAGATGGAATAGGGAATTTTAAAAATCCTTCTCGAACTTTTCAAAACACCTCTAAGGAAGACTTAGCTTATATTTTGCATAAGAAAGAATTTGGCTAATTTTAAATTTGTCTCTAACTATGCCAGTCTCGCATTTAATTCTCTTGGGTAAAATGTTGATCATACTTGTCTTTGAGAAATTGAGTCATGAATATTGCATTGCATAATAATCTCTCTCTCATTATAATATTAGCTTGCTCGAGGACTTGCAAGGTTTAGGTTGGGGGTATTTGATAAGTCTAATTTGTTATACACTTAGAATCTCCCAATTTGCTTATCTTAGTTGAATTCCTTTCGAAAAATGCTTTACAATGAGTATAATATGTCTATAGGTCCTCACTGGAGCTTTAGAAGCAATTCGGGGCTTAAACGAGCCAAACCAGAGCGTAAAATGACCATTCTGCCCCTGGAGCCTCATCAGCGTCGAGACGCTCCTCATCAGAGTCGAGACGCTTGCCGCACAGAGTCGAGACGCTTGTCGCACAGCGTCGCGACGCTAGGGCAAATCCGAGACTTTTTCCTATTTTGTAAGGTGGCAGCGTCGCGACGCTGTTGCCATAGCGTCGCGACGCTACAACTGGGTATAAAATGTATTATTCAGATTTTTGCGCCTCTCTTGGCTTTTTCCCCCTAGACTCGATTTCTCCCTCTTCTTCCTTGTACTATTCTGAATTCCCTTGTAATTTTAGTGAGTTTGATTATATTTTGGGATGGTTAATCGAGCCAAGGAGCTTAGTTGGAGCGTTTCGATGACCGGCTAAGTTCACGTCGTTGCAATTGGGGACTTCTAATGTAAGTTAGGCATACTCTTGAGACCTTGTTTATGGTTTTAGTTGAATTATTGTTGGTTATGTCTTGAATTCCCATTTTCAAATTACAATTGCTTTAATAGAATAGTTTGACAAACTATTTGCTTGATTTAAAGTAATTGCTTACTAATTGGTTAGTGATAGATTTATTGTGTGATTGTGTTGAATGGAGTGTTATCTCATTTGATATAATTGCATGATAGATTTAGGAATTTGAGCTTAGAATTGTATGAATTTAGGTTGTTCCTAGTTTATGTGAATTTACTCAACGATCCAATTCGCTTAATGCGGTTAGGTTCATGTTTATGAATTCTAATTAGATTCTAACTTTGATGTTTTTGTCGAGTTGGAAAGTTATAGATCTTATTCGTTGGTTCCAATGAATGTTGAGTAATCAATAATAATTCTTTAGATTTGAGTGTCAATGATTGAGTAGCCAAACCCAAGTTAGAATAACCAATTGCGCGATACCGAGGTGAGATTAACTAAACAACCTTTACTTTCTTGTTATTTTACTTTATTGTAGTTTTATTTGTTTCCAATCAATCCATCTTTCAAAACCCCCTTTTTAGTTACTAATTGAGAAATCTAATTAAATTAATTAATTACGCTGCTCCTTGTGATCGACCCCGGCCACTACTGCTACAAGTTAGCTTTAGAGGTTGAGGATTATAAATTTATTTGATAAGAGACCTCGACAATCTCTTCCATCACTGAGATAGAAAGAACTTTTCGTAGTTGTAGGAAGGAGCAAAGATGAAAGAGAAGGGAACAACAAGAGTTGAGCACCAGGAACCTTTAGAAGAAGCTTCTTACATACAAGAGTTTCTGATGGAACAACCTGGAGTTAATCCTCAAGTTAACCCACAGAATCATGGAAGGGAGCAAAATGGTGGGAGAATTCCACCAGTACCTCCAGTTCCACCGGTGCCACAACAAAAAAATCCAATTTATATTGCTGAAGACCGCAATAGAGCAATAAGGGACTACACTTTACCTGTTTTTCAGACTTTAAATGCAGGAATTTTGGAGCCACCGATAGATGCTCCACAGTTTGAACTAAAACCAGTGATGTTCCAAATGTTGAATACCATGGGCCAGTTCTCTGGACTTCCAAATGAGGATCCACATAAACACATTAAGTTATTCTTGAGAGTTTACAATTCTTTTAAAGTTACAGGAGTGCCTGAAGATACTTTGAAACTTAAGCTTTTTCCATTTTCTTTTCAGGGAGATGCTGAAGCTTGGTTGGACTCATTCCCTCCAAACTCCATCACTTCTTGGAACGATTTGGCTGAAAAATGTTTAGAGAAGTTTTTTCCTTCTAATAAAAATGCCAAATATAGAGCTGAAATTAATACATTTAGACAATGTTATAATGAACCTCTGGATGCAGCCTGGGAAAGATTTCAAAGGCTGGTTCGGAAGTGTCCACACCATGGATTGCCTGCCTGCATCATCTTAGAGCATTTTTATAGCGGATTAGATCAAGCTTCAAAGGCACTAGTCAATGCATCTGCAAACGAATCTTTTCTAAAGAAGTCTGCAAATGAGACACATGCTATTTTGTACACCATAGCCACAAACAATAGACATTGGGGAGAAACTGAGCCCACAACAATTTTGAAGAATCCAGCTAAAGCAGTAGAGACAGAGGCTAATTCTACCATGCAAGCTCAAATCAAAGCTATCCACAGCATGATGATGGGCATGAATATGAGCAACCAAGCAAACATAGCCCTTCCAATGCTATTTCTTCTCCCTGCTGTGAAATTTGTGGTGAGGAACATATCGCTGACAACTGTCCATTAAATCCCGCGTCTGTCTTTTATGTAGGTCAACAAGGGAACCAGAACCAGAACAGATTGAATCCATACTCGGCTAGATACAACCCAGGTTGGAGACAACATCCAAACTTCTCTTGGGGAGGACAAGCCGACTCAAGTAATTCCAATACAAATCAATTTGGGAAACCTCCTACACAACAACAGCCGCAAAAGAACTTCCAACCAATTCAAGTGTAGAATCAGGAGTCAAATCTAGAGACTCTTATGATAGAGTACATGGCAAGAAATGATGCTGTTGTCAAAAATTTGGAAGTACAGATTGGACAGATTGCTCAAGAAATAAAAAATAGACCACAAGGGACATTGCCCAGCAAGACTGAGATCCCTCACAGAGAAGGAAAAGAGCAGTGCAAGGCAGTTACCTTGAGAAGTGGACTAGAGTATGATGGTCCAAAATACCCCGTGAATCAAGAAGTAAGGAAGATCCCAGAAGAAGCTCAAGAAAGGTTTTTTCAGAAAAGAAGTCAGAAGTTACCTCAGAAGTTATACAAAATAAAGAAAATAAAGAAACGACCAAGGAGCATGAAGCCTTGGAAGAAAAAAATGAAAGTTCAAGTTCAGAGAAAAAACAGGGAATGCGACCGCAAACCTAAAAAGTTTGTTATAGATCCAGAATACAGACCACCTCCTCCAAACTCTCAAAGATTTAAATATGCTTCGCAGGATGCACAGTTTTAAAAGTTTTTAGATATTTTAAAGCAGCTACATATCAATATTCCATCGGTAGAAGCGCTTAAAAAGATGCCTACTTATGTGAAGTTCCTGAAGTATATTCTATCCAAGAAAAGAAGATTGGTAGAATATGAAACAATTGCACTTATTGAATGTTCTAATGCTCTGATAAAAAATGAAATCCCTCCCAAACTAAAGGACCCAGGAAGTTTCACCATTCCATGCTCCATTGGAGGAAGGAATGTAGGCAGGGCTTTATGCGATCTAGGAGCGAGTATAAACTTGATGCCATACTCAATTTTTCAACAGTTGGGGATAGGTGAGGCAAGACCAACAACTGTAACCTTACAGTTAGTTGACAGGTCACTAACACAACCCATTAGAAAAATTGAAGATGTGTTAGTCAAGGTTGATAAATTCGTATTCCCAGCAGATTTCATCATTCTGGATTGTGAAGCTGATAAGGAAGTGCCAATTATTTTGGGACGACCATTCTTAGCAACTGGCAGGACCTTAATTGATGTTTAGAAAGGAGAGTTGACCATGAGGGTCAATGACCAGCAAGTCACTTTCAATGTGATGAATGCAATGAAATACCTAGGAGATCTTGAAGAGTGTTCTATGATTGATGAAGTTGATGAACTCTCCCGGTCTACTCTTCAGGAAATGATGAAATGAGAAACATTGGAAGATTTACTTGGAGAGCAAGAAGAAAAAGGTGGGAAAAAGATTGAAGTAGAAGAAATCAATCAACAACCCATGAATAGGCAAAGAATCAAACCCTATTGGGGGAAGAGCTTTGAGGATGAAGAAGCCCATGTTTCTGTGATTGATCTGGTATGATTTCTATCTTTGAGAATTTATTTTTTGTATATCATGAGGATCTATACTAAATAGAAAAAAAAAATAATATAGATAGGAACCCAAAATATATGGGCAAGAGTAAAAACTTTATCTAGGAAAATCCTGTCTAGGAAAAGGTACTTAAGTTGACCGTAGGGAACACCTTTTCCTGGGGATTTACCTGGGAGTTTGAAAAGTCCAAAGTATTTTGTATCCATCTATTTTAAAGAAAAATAAATATTTAATCATGATTAAGCATGTGAACTTTCTAACATGTTTGTGATTGTTTCAGCAAATAAAGGAAAGAAAGAAAAACAAAGGAAAAAAAAAAAGTTAGAAAAAATAAAGAAGGCAGAGTACTGAGGAAAATGCGATCGCATTTCTCCCTAGTGCATTTGTAAATGCGACCGCATTTTCCAAAAGTCAGGGGGCAGTGACGTCATTTAAAATGACCATCACGTGACCTAATTGAGAAAACTATATATAGCTGACTTTAAGTTCTTTTCCTCTTCACCAAACACTTAGACTTTCGGTATTCAAGTCAAACACCAAACTCTTCATCTTCACTCTCTTGAAACTGAAACCCACGAGCAAGAACAATGAAGAACACACCACAATAATCTTCATCCCGCAAGATTACTCGATCTCAGAGTAATCTACCTGCCCAAGGAGCTGAAGCAAACATTCGACGCCAAGAAGAGCAACCTGAAGCCCCCATGCACGACACGAGAAGGACGAGACCAACGGGTTTCTCGTCAGCGATCGTGGACCAAGGAACCAATGTCCAAACTCCTTCTTCCTCGACAATGTTGGCTAGATTGAGAGAGAATCCGAGTTCATCCCAACCAAGAAGGTCCACGCGCATCGAATCCCTCCATAAGACCCAAAAACCCGCGATCAACCATTAAGGAAACGTTCAAGGGAATGGTTGAAGATGATTCGGGAGATGGGAGCCCAAAGGCGTGCGGCTCTTGAAGAAGAAGCAAGAAGGTGTAATGAAGAAAAAGCCACCCAAGCTGGAGATAGCTCTTGGCAAGGAGGAAATCCAACGGGTAAAAATTCTGAACCTTCTACTAACCCTTCTTCGTCTTACAGGGACAAGCCTTTTGTTACTTATAGTGCAAGGAAGAAGAGTCTCAAGAAGGTGGCATCTGAACAGCCACTCTTTATTGAGCCCCTCAAAGTAGCTAGAATGCCTCCGGATGTTTTCGAGGACATGATCCCCCAAGCTGTAGCACAAGCCCTCCTTATTGCTGAAGGTTATAGAGCTGAGCAAGATGCCTTGAGGGAAATCCAGGCTGAAAGAGAGATGGAAAATCAGAGCATGAGGGAAGAGGATAAATTTGCAAGAAAAAGAGACTTTGAAGAAGAAAAATAAGCTGAAAGAAAGAAGGAAGAGGAAAGGTAAGAGGCCAAAAGGGCCATTGAAGCTGAAAGAGAAAGAAAGCAAGATGAAGAACTCAGGAGAGCAGCCGCTGAATTGCAACTCCTTGAGGAAGAAAAAGAAAGAAGAGAAATTTTGAAAGAAGAAGAGAAAAGAAGAAAATAGGCTGAAGACTTCCTTACAACCTTTGAGCCATTGCACAAGGCTCAAAGCGAGGTTGAATTGCTGCAAGGAAGAGAAGAAGAGGCCCTTGAGGGGCTGAGTGAAGAAAACCAAGAAAAGAAGAAGAAAAAGAGGAAGAGCTTGAAGGCTAGAATGCGACCGCATTTGGGCCACATTCTGAAGAAAGCCAAGAGATGGCCAATGAAGCATAGCCAACTGATGAAGCCTTGGATCCTCTATTTGAGTATGATGTGAGAGGACCTCCACTAGCAGTTGATAGCACCTCTTCGAGAGAGAAGAGGGATGAAGAAGAGATTGAAAACAAGGAGGCCGAGACCTCCAGTGATTCAGAAACAAAATCCGATTCAGAGATCAAGGAATTGGATGATGACCAAGTCCCTACCTCTGCAGCATTGAGGAAAAAAAGAAGAAGAGAGATTAGGGCCGAGAGGAGGACCAAAAACAAGAATGACCCCATATTTGCCAAGAGGCCGAGGACAAGGTCCATGGACGCCTCTCCTGCAGCTCCTCCTACCATCTCACCTGCCAAGCTGAAAGCCAAATCAACTAAGGCTCCATCTCCTAAAAATCCATTCCCAGAAGTCTTTAAAGATGTCAATTTTCAGGAACGGGTGGAGATCATGGGAAAAAGAGACTTCCTCAACGAGAAGGGATTCTCGAACAGATCTGGGACACTGCCAGAGTTCGTAACCAGAGTTATATCACAGTACAAGTGGCAGGAGTTTTGTGCTCGCCCTCAGGAGGTCGTGGTGCCTTTAGTTCGAGAATTTTACTCCGGACTGAGGGAGGAAAGCATGAGTATGGCAGTGGTGAGAGGCAAGATGGCCAGCTTCTCTTCAGTTGACATAAACTGGGTGTACAGAATCAAAGCACCCTTGCATCCAAGAGGGAACGATGCCATAAAGAACCCCTCGGCCAAACAAATGAAAGAAGTGCTGAAATTGGTGGCCAACAAGGGAGTTCAGTGGAAGGAGTCCCAAACTAAGGTGAAGACATTAGTGTCAAGCGACCTCAAGCCAGAATCGACAATGTGGCTTCACTATTTCAGTAGAGAGAGTCATGCTCCTCTACAGTATTATGAAGGGTTTGGAAATCAACATTGGGAGCATTATCAGGGAGGAAATCCTTGCATGTGGAAGGAAAAAAGCAGGGAAGCCTTTCTTTGGGTCACTTATTACCCAACTTTGTTAGAGGGTACAGATAGTCCCTGGTAAGGATGAGGAGCGTCACTTCCTCAAGCCTACCATCGACCTGTCCTTAATTGGGAAGCTTCAACAGAATAACGCCCAAAGAAAAGACAAAGCTTCCACATCTCAAGCCACTCCTCCATCAGGGCTGAATCCGGCTTCTCCACCTCAACACACTCAATTTTCAGGGCCTTCGTCATCATCTGAAGCCCTAGCAATTGCCTACCAACAACTTGATCAAATCAGGGACAACCTGAGGACTTATTGGGCATATGCTAAGGAGAGAGATGAGGCAATTAGAGAGTTCTACCTCTTTATTGCCCCGAGTAATGCTCCTATCTTTCCTGATTTCCCTCAATCGCTGCTGCCTCAAAAAGAAAAGGATTCTGATGATGAAGAAGAAGATGAAAATGAAGATGAAGAAGATAAAAGAGAGAGTTCCTCGGACGAGGACTGGGGGAGTTTTCTGATCCCCTTTTACATGCTGTTTTTTGTATATTTTACTGTTTTCTGTGAATAGTTAGTTGCCGTTTTTTGTTTTGGCATGTTAAGTTCTGTTTTTTTTTTTTTTTTTTTTTGCTTAGTTGTTGTTTTTCTTGCTTTGATTGTTTAGTTTGTTGATAGTTATGTTCATAGGGTAGTTTTTAGTTAGTTTTTTGATAGATTAGTTTAAATAAAGTTGGGTTTTTGAAACTTTTCTTAAAAAAATCTGCTTGTTGTTTTTGTGCTAAACCTATGAAATCTCTTTGAAACAATGAACTTTATTGGAAAATGATTGCTTGAAATTTTTTTTTGGAAAAACATGTTTTCATTTGAGTTTTCTTTTAAGCCCTTGATGATGATGTTCTATCTCAAAAAGTGCCACCGTCACTACCGAATTCTTTTCTAGCCATAGGCTTTCCATTAGTCTTTTTCTTTACAGAATTTTCTTAAGTCTAAACTTCCTCGTGTTTAACCTTTCTAACTCACTAGGAGAGTTTAGCCTTAAAGTTTTGAAAAACAAAAAGTCTTATGCAAAGCCTTGCCTCAAAAACA
The DNA here is from genome assembly GCA_017139565.1 of Luffa aegyptiaca. Lineage (NCBI taxonomy): Eukaryota > Viridiplantae > Streptophyta > Magnoliopsida > Cucurbitales > Cucurbitaceae > Luffa > Luffa aegyptiaca. Next base: position 22,292,456 of record CM029395.1, read on the forward strand.
AAAGCCAATGAGGACATTGTCTAAACTTAAGTTTGGGGGGGTGCTTTACTTTACGTTGTATATATGCTTTTTGTAAGTGAAGCTAAACTTCCGATTCTGGCTTGAGATCACTTGGCACTAGAGTTTTCACCTTCGTTTGGGACTCTTTCCACTGAACTCCCTTGTTGGCCACTAGTTTCAAAGCTTCTTTCATTTGCTTGGCCGACGGGTTCCTGATAACATCGTTCCCTCTTGGATGCAGGGGTGTCTTGATCCTGTACACCCTATTGATGTCTACTAAAGAGAAGCTGACCATCTTGCCTCTCACCACCGCCATACTAATGCTTTCCACCCTCAGACCTGCATAAAACTCACAAACTAAAGGCACTACAGCCTCCTGAGGGTGAGCACAAAACTCCTGTCACTTATACTGAGAGATAACTCTGCTTACGAACTCTGGCAGTGCTCCATCTCTGTTAGAGAATCCCTTTTCATTGAGGAAATATCTTTTTCTCATGATCTCCATCCTTTCCTGAAAATTAACATCTCTGAATACCTCGGGGATTGGATTTTTAGGAGATGGAACCTTGGGTGATTTGACTTTTGGCTTGGCGAGTGAGACGGTAGGAGGAGCTGCAGGAGAGGCGTCCATGGATCTAGTCCTCGGCCTCTTGGCAAAAATAGGATCATTCTTGTTTTTGGTCCTCCGTTCAGCTTTAATCTCTCTTTTTCTCTTCCTTCTCAATGTTGCAGAGATAGGAACTTGGTCATCATCCAATTCCTTGATCTCTGAGTCGGATTCTGTCTCTGACTCACTGGAGGTCTCGACCTCTTTACTTTCTTTCTTTCCTCCATCCCTCTTCTCTCCCGAAGAGGTGTTATCAGCTACTGGTGGGTCATCTTTGAATAGAGGTTCGAAAACCTCATCAGCTGGCTGCTCAGTGGTAGCCTCAGCTTGGCCTTCTTCAGAATGCGGCCCAAATGCGGTCGCATTCTGAGCTTTAACTACTTCTTCTGTTTCTTTTTCTTTTTCTTGGTTCTCTTCAGTTGGCCCTTGTTGGGCCTCTTCTTCTCTCCCTTGCAGCAATTCAGCTTCACTTTGAGCCTTGTGGACTGGCTCAAAAGCTGCAAGGAAGTCTTCAGCTTCCTTTCTTCTTTTTTCATCTTCTTTTAACTCTTCCCTTCTCTGTTTTTCTTCCTCAAGAAGTTGCAACTCAATTGCTGCCCTCCTAAGGTTTTCTCCTAACTTTCTCTCTTCCTCTTCAGCTAGCCTGACCCTCTCGTCCTCTTGCCTTTCCTCTCACTCTTTCCTTTCTTCTTCAAGTTCTCTTTCTCTTGCAACCTCATCCTCTTTCATCATGTGCTGATTTTCCATCTCTCTCTCAGCTTTAATCTCCTTCAAGGCTTCTTGTTTAGCCCTGTAACCTTCGACAATCACCAAAGCCTTTGCCACGGCTTGGCAGATTATGTCCTCGAACACGACTGGAGGCATTCTCGCAGTTTTGAGGGGCTCGATTACAAGCGGCTTTTCGACCACAACTTTCTTGGGACTTCTCTTTCTTGCACTGTAAGTAACGAACGGTTTGTTCCTGCAAGACGAAAAGGGGTTAGTGGAAGGTTTAGAAGTTTTACCCGTTGAAGCCTCCTTTTGTCGAGAACTTCCTACTGCCTTGGCGGCTTCTTCTTCATCTCGCCTATTCGCTTCTTCTTCAAGAGCAGCACGTCTCTGAGCTCCCATCGCCCGAATCATTGAAAACCACTCCTACGAGCGTTTTCTAAATTGTTGAGTTGCGGGTTTTTGGGTTTTATGGATGGCAGTGACGCGCGTGGACCTCCTAGGTTGAGACGAACTCGAATTCTCCCTCGAGGTGGCCGACATTGTCGAGGAAGAAGGAGTTTGAGCGTCGGGTTCTTGATTCACGATCGCTGGTGAGAAACCCGAAGGTCTCGTCCTTCTCGTGTCGTCCATGGGTGTTTCAGGGTTCTCTTCTTGCCGCCGAATACTTGCTTCAGCTTCGTGGCCGGTTTGGGCACTCTGAGATCGAGTGATCTTGCGTGATGATGAAGATTTTGGCGAGTTCTTCATGGTTTCTTGCTATGGGTTTCGGTTTCAAGATGAGAGAATATGGAGAGTTGGAGTTTTGACTTGAATGCAAAAGGTTTGAGTAGTTGGTGAAGAGGGAAAAACTATAAGTCAGCTATTTATAGTTTCTAATTAGGTCACGTGATGGTTAAAAGAAATTCATGACTGCCCTCTTAGTTTTGAAAATGTGGTCGCATTCCCAAATACACTGGGAGAAATGCGATCGCATTTGCCCCAGTTTTTCTGCCTTTTCTTTTTTCTTTGACTTTTTCGTTTTCCTTTGTTTTTCTCTCTTTACTGAAACAATCATAAACATGTTAGAAAGTTCACATGCTCAATCATGATTTTATTATTTTTCTTTTTTTTTTCTTTTAAGAGAAATTAAGCCAAAAAGTTTTTGATCAATTCAACTTCCACGTAAGTCCCCAGGTATAGGTGTTCCTTACGGTCAGCTTAAATACCTCAGCCTAGGCAGGACTTTCCTTAGACAAAGTTCCCTCTTGTTCAAAAAAATCCTTTATTCTAAACTTACAAATTTACATTTTTCTCTTTTTTTTCTATATATATATATTTTTCTTTTTTCCTTTAAAATGGATAGGATACAAAATAATATGGACTTTTCAAACTCCCAGGTAAATCCCCAGGAAAAGGTGTTCCCTTCGGTCAACTTAAGTACCTTTTCCTAGACAGGATTTTCCCAGACAGAGTTTTTACTCTTGTCCAGATATTTTGGAGTCCCTGTCTGTATTATTATTTTATTTGACTATAGATCCAGATAATATACAAAAATTAATTTTTCAAAGTATAGAAGTCATACCAAGTCGATCACGGAAACATGGGCTTCTTCATCCTCGAAGCCCTTCCCCCAATATGGTTTGGTTCTTTGTCCATTTACTTTGAAGTGCATGCCCTGATTATCCGTTAGTACCACAGTCCCATAGTCGAAGATTTTCACGATCTTAAATGGTCCTGACCATCTTGACTTTAATTTTCCAGGAAATAACTTGAGTCTTGAATTAAAGAGTAGCACTTTCTGACCCCTATAGAACTCCTTTGGGTGGATTCTTCTGTCATGCCATCACTTGACCTTCTCTTTGTATAGTTTTGCATTTTCATACGAGAAATGTCGGAGTTCTTCTAGCTCATTAAGTTGAAACTTCCTTTTGACCCCTGCTTTGTCCATGTTTAAGTTAAACTTTTTCAATGCCCAATAAGCCTTGTGCTCTAATTCGAGTGGCAAGTGGCAGACTTTTCCAAATATGAGGAGATACGGAGACATCCCTAAGGGCTCTTTATATGCAGTTCTGTGGGCCCACAGTGCTTCATCAAGTCGTAATGACCAATCCTTGCGGGAGGGGTCCACTGTCTTTTCCAAAATAGCCTTGATTTCCCTGTTAGAGAGCTTTTCTTGTCCATTTGTTTCAGGATGGTAAGCAGTGGCTACTCTATGCCTAATGTTGTACTTGGAAAATAAGTTGGCTATCATTTTGTTCAGGAAATGAGATCCTTCGTCACTTATGATGAAGCGAGGGGTTCCATATCTTGTGAAGATATTCCTAAATAAAATTTCTTCACCACCTTTGCGTCATTTGTTGTGGTAGCTATTGCCTCGATCCATTTCGATACGTAATCAACTGCGAGCAGGATGTAGATGTTTCCAAAGGATGGTGGGAACGATCCCATAAAGTCTATCCCCCATACGTCGAAGATTTCCAGTTCGAGTATGAAGTGTAAAGGCATTTCGCTTTTAGCTGTCAGGTTCCCTATCCTTTGCCATTGATCGCAGTTTTTTGTGAAAAGGTGTGCATCTTTGAAGAGACTAGGCCAAAAGTAGCCGGATTGGAGGACTTTGGTTGCTGTCTTTAATCCTGCAAAGTGTCCTCCATATGGAGCCGCATGACAGGCTCCCAATATGAGAGGTATCTCTTCTTCTAATACACACCATCTTAGTATTTGATCAGGCCCAAGCTTATACAGGTATGGTTCATCCCAATAGTAGTCCTTGACGTCTTTCAAAAACTTCTTGAGCTGTTGAGCGGTTGCTTCCGGTGGTTTTAGTCCACTGACTAGATAATTCACATAATCTGGAAACCATGGAAGTTCAACGGTCTTGACCGCCAGAATTTGCTCATCCGCAAACGACTCTTGAATATCCAGCCCTTTTTCTATTTGTGCTTCCTCTCTAAGTCTTGATAGGTGGTCTGCTACCGGATTCTCTATCCCTTTTCTGTCTTGGATCTCAATGTCAAACTCCTGCAAAAGCAAAATACAGCGAATTAATCGGGGTTTGGCATCTTTTTTAGAAAGCAAATGTTTGAGAGATGAATGATCTGTGTGAACTATGACTTTAGTTCCCACAAGGTAGGATCTAAATTTGTCAAAGCCAAATACTACTGCAAGTAGTTCCTTCTTTGTGACTGTATAGTTCAACTAAGCCTCGTTGAGTGTTTTGCTTGCGAAGTAAATAGGTTGCACTATTTTTCCTCTTTTCTGACATAGGACTGCACCAACTGTGAAGTCGCTAGCGTCGCACATCGACTCGAATGGTTGGGTCCAATCTTGTTCAATTATGATCGGTGATGTGCTGAGTGCCTTCTTTAAAGTCCCGAATGCTTGTTTGCTGTCTTCATTGAAGTCGAACGGTCTATCTACTTCCAGCAACCTGCACAAAGGCTTGAAAATTTTAGAGAAATCTTTAATGAATCTTCTATAAAAACCTGCATGGCCTAGAAAGCTTCTGATATCTTGCACTATTTTTGGAAAGGGCAACTTGGATATGATCTCGATCTTTGCCTTGTCTACCTCAATTCCCTTCCTGGAGATGTGGTGTCCAAGGACTATGCCTTCTCATACCATAAAATGGCACTTTTCCCAGTTCAGTACCAAATTGGTTTCTTCACATCTCTCTAGCACTTGGTCTAAATTTCGCAAGCATGCCGCAAATGATTCACCGAAGACAAAGAAGTCGTCCATGAATACTTCCACGGTTCGTTCTACCATGTCGGAGAATATAGCCATCATACACCTTTGGAAGGTGGCTGGTGCATTGCATAAACCGAATGGCATTCTCCGGAAGGCAAACGTCCCATATGGACATGTGAACGTAGTTTTCTCTTGGTCTTCTGGGGCTATTGTTATCTGATTGTAACCGGAATAACCGTCTAAGAAGCAATAATAGTCTTTCCCTGCAAGCCTGTCCAACATCTGATCTATGAATGCAAATGGGAAGTGGTCTTTCCTGGTTACTTTATTAAGGCAGCGATAGTCTATGCAGACTCGCCATCCTGTAACCGTCCTCGTCTGGATCAATTCATTTTTCTCGTTCTCCACTACGGTCATCCCACCCTTTTTTGGAACGCATTGTACTGGGCTAACCCAACTACTTTCTGAAATTGGGTAGATGACTCCTGCGTCCAGCCACTTTAAGATTTCCTTCCTAACAACTTCTTTCATGATGGGATTTAATCTCCGCTGGCTTTCAATGGAATTCTTAGCTCCTTCTTCAAGGTTAATTCTGTCCATGCAGAATGAAGGGCTGATTCCTTGAATGTCTGCAATTGTCCATCCTATTGCTTTTTTTATGTTTAGAAAGGACCTGCAGCAAAGAATTTTCATCTTGTTCAGTAAGGTAAGCAGATATAATAACTAGTAATGTCCTGTTTTCAACAAGAAAACTATATTTAAGATGCTCCAGTAAAGGCTTGAGTTCCAGTTTAAGAGGATTGATCAGAGATGGTTGTAACGACCTGACTTCTTCTTGGTCTGATGAATCCCTTAATGCCTCTATCCTCGCTGCTGTAGAATCATTTGTGACAGGTACTTCTACTTCTTCAATCCTTTTTCTACCTTTTTCTTCTGGTTCTTCCTTTTCGAACTTGTTCCCTTTCAGTGGTTCTCCCTTTAGTGTTTCCTGCAAAATAGATACAGAGAGTTCGTCAAATTCTTCAATCATAGAGCATTTCTCAAGGTATCCTGGATATTGCATTGCCTTCATCACATTAAAAGTGACTTGCTGGTCATTGACACTCATGGTCAATTCTCCTTTCTGCACATCAATTAAAGTTCTGCCAGTGGCTAAGAATGGTCATCCTAAGATTATTGGCATGTCCTTATCAGCTTCACAACCTAAAATGATGAAATCTGCTGGGAGTACAGATTTGTCAACGTTGACCAACAAGTCTTCAATCTTTTCAACAGGATGTGTAAGTGATCTGTCCGCTAACTGTAAGGTTACAGTTGTTGGTCTCGCTTCTCCTATCCCCAACTGCTTAAATACTGAGTATGGCATCAGGTTTATGCTCGCTCCTAGATCGCATAGAGCTCTGCCTACATCCCTGCCTCCCATGGAGCATGGAATGGTGAAACTTCCTGCGTCTTTGAGCTTGGGAGGGATCTCATTCTTGACCAGTGCACTGGAACATTCAGTGAGTGCAACCGTTTCGTATTCTCCCAACATTCTTTTCTTTGATAGGATATCTTTCAGGAACTTCACATAAGTAGGCATTTGTTCAAGCGCTTCCAATAATGGAATATTGATCTGTAGCTGCTTTAAAACATCTAAGAACTTTTTGAACTGTGCATCCAGCGAAGCATGCTTAAATCTTTGAGGGTATGGAGGAGGTGGTCTGTATTCTGGATCTATTACAAATTTTTGAGGTTTTGCAGTCGCATTCCCTTGTTTTCTCTCTAAATTTGATTTTTCTTCTTTTTCTACCATGGCTTCATACTCCTTCGTCTTTTCTTTATTGCTTTTATTCTGTATAGTATCTGAGGTAATGTCTGACTTCTTTTCTAAAATCTTTTCTCGAGCTTCTTCTGGGATATTTGCTTCTTGATTTACTGGGTACTTTGGGCCATCGTATTCTAGTCCACTTCTTAAGGTTACTGCCTTGCATTGCTCTTTTCCTTCTCTGTGAGGGATTTCAGTCTTGCTAGGCAACGTCCCTTGTGGTCTGTTTTTAATCTCCTAAGAAATCTGTCCAAGTTGTACTTCCAAATTCCTATCTGCAGCATCGTTTCTTGCCATATATTCCTTCATAGGAGTCTCTAGATTTGACTCTTGACTCTGCACTTGGACTGGTTGGAAGTTCTTCTGCGGCTGCTGTTGTGTAGGAGGTTTCTCGAATTGATTTGTGTTGGAATTACTTGACCCGGCTTCTCCTCCCCAAGAGAAGTTTGGATGTTGTCTCCAACCTGGGTTGTACGTAGCCGAGTATGGATTCCATCTATTCTGGTTCTGGTTCCCTTGTTGACCTACATAAAAGACAAACGCGGGATTTAGTGGACAGTTATCAGCAATGTGTTCCTCACCACAAATTTCACAACAAGGAGAAGAAATAGCATTTGCAGGGGCTATATTGGCTTGATTGTTCATGGTCATGCCCATCATCATGCTATGGATAGAATTGATTTGAGCTTGCATAGTAGAATTAGCCTCTGTTTCCACTGCTTTAGCTGCATTCTTCAAAATTGTTGTCGGCTCAGTCTCTCCCCAATGTCGATTGTTTGTGGCTATGGTGTCCAAAATAGCATGTGCCTCATTTGCAGACTTCTTCAAGAAAGATCCGTTTGCAGATGCATTGACTAGTGCCTTCGAAGCTTGATCTAATCCACTATAAAAATGCTCCAAGATGATGCAAGCAAGCAATCCATGGTGTGGACACTTCCGAACCAGCCTTTGAAATCTTTCCCAAGCTGCATCTAGAGGTTCATTATAAGATTGTCTGAAAGTAATAATTTCAGCTCTATATTTGGCATTTTTATTAGAAGGAGAAAAAACTTCTCTAAAAACTTCTCTAAAAACTTCTCTGCCAAATCATTCCAAGAAGTGATGGAGTTTGGAGGGAATGATTCCAACCAAGCTTCAACATCTCCCTACAAAGAAAATGGAAAAAGCTTTAGCTTCAAAGTATCTTCAGGCACTCCTGTAACTTTAAAAGAATTGCAAACTCTCAAAAATAGCTTGATGTGTTTGTGTGGATCTTCATTTGGAAGTCCAGAGAATTGGCCCATGGTATTCAACATTTGGAACATCATCGGCTTGAGTTCAAACTGTGGAGCATCTATCGGTGGCTCCAAAATTCATGGATTTAATGTCTGAAAAACAGGTAAAGCGTAGTCCCTTATTGCTCTATTGTGGTCTTCAGCAATATAAATTGGATTTTCTTGTTGTGGCACCCGTGGTACTAGAGGAACAGGAGGAATTCTCCCGCCATTTTGCTCCCTTCCACGATTCTATGGATCAACTTGAGGATCGACTCCAGGAGGTTCCATTGGAAACTCTTGTATGTAAGAAGCTTCTTCTAGAGGTTCCTATGCGCTCAACTCTTGTTGTTCCCTTCTCTTTCGTCTTTGTTCCTTCCTTCGACGACGAAAGGTTCTTTCTATCTCAGGATCAATGTCAAGGAGTGGACACCCCTTGTTCATACACTAACTTCAACCTGCAAAAGCAAAACAAATGCAAATCAAAGTCAAATTCCCTTTGAGACAGAAATGTGGTCGCAATCTGATCGCAATTTCAAAAACAAAATTGGTTTCACTTTTGCTCCCCGGCAACGCTGCCAAAAACTTGGTACGGCAGAGGCTGAATGATGGATGTGAGTGAAGGGATAAAAGCCCTACGCAGCGAAAAAAATTACCGAACCTACTTAGAGTCTTAGATTCTAATTGAAATACCAATACAATTTGCAAAAATATTACAGCAATAAATCTATATTTAATAGGCTGTACAACGGCTATAAACATGCTAAAAATTGACTAGATCTAATCTAGACGATCCTAGTGATCAAGGATTTCATAGAAAACTTACTTTTGTAGAAAGCCTTGATCGATTCGCCTTTTCTTGCTAATAAGATCGAAAACGCAGCAACCTTCTTGTGCGAACACCACCAATTGGCTACACCGGTATATCTCTAAGAATTCTTGAAGCATGAGACTTGTGGGAGTCTTTTGGGAGAGATCTCTGAGAGAAGGAGAGTCAATGGGATGCCTTTCACCCCACCCAGGGGTCCTATATATAGGTAAACGCCAAGACCTTTTCCTAATAGGAAAAGGTCTATGAATAAGTTCAAATCTATCATCTGAACAATATCTAATTTTAATAAATAATTAATTAATTCCATAATTAATTAATTACCCAATTAAATATCATATATTTAAGCTTAGGGATCTTATTAAAATTAAAATTAATATGAATCCAATTCATATTAAAAAAAAATTGAACTCTTTCAAATATTTTCTCTCAAGAATTAATTTTTGAAATTCAGTTCAAAAATTATATTATAATGTTTCAAAACTTTATATTATAATGCATCAGCATACATTATATGATTCCCCAAATAAATTGAACACTTTCAATTTACAATCTATATTTATTTGCTTCAAGTCTCTTTACGAGCTACCAGTGGGACCTAATGGACCTACTGGTGCTTCGTCAGCTATATGGGATGTGAGATAAGATGGATAATAATAATAAAGAATAATTCAGCTAACACTTAAGTGCAAGTATACACTGTCTCACGTAGTAATAAAAAAACCTTATAAGTATTCCAAGGGTATCGATCCCACGAGGACTAAACTGGAAATTCAGATTTGATGAACAAACTGCTCAAATGATTGCTTTTGAAAAGGTAACCAAAGAAAAATAAGTTGATTGATTGGGTTTTTGAAAAGATAAATAAAACAAGCAAATAAACAATAAAGAATAACAATAATAAACAACGAAGTATTCAACATGGATTCATCCCTAAGGCAATAACCATAGTCATGCAATATCTAACTTAAGTGTATTCAATGCATTAGGTCAGATTTAACTTCTATTTGGCCCTTGTTCCCAAAAACCGTTAGAAGGCTAAGCGAGTACCGTTATGCACATTTCTGTGACTCGACTCCGACATAGATAATTCACGAATGCAACCTATAACCCTATAGTCGATATAGGGTGCCTTAGGCAGCTTGCCCTATACCGCCGAACAATCTCTTTCGAGCTTTTTCTCCCATATCACCTTTATGAGAACCGATATCGTTTGTCCCTTTCGAGATCAAACTCACATAGCATGCAAAGTCTAAGTGATCTGTTGGGTTTTATTCCCTAAAACTCGTAGATAGTAAATGAAACAAATTAATCGATCTCAATAAAGCGTTATTTGAGTAATTCAGTAATTTGGTTATTGAATAATTGAGTTTGCATTAATAAACCCTAAATCCAATAAACTAAGATCCAAGGTTGTTTAAATGAAACTTGGACTAGCATGTGGGGACATACGGGGATCGGTGTCCAAGTAACAACCTAAAAGGTCTATAGTATAGGGATAAGGTTGGGTACCTTATCCTGGTGACACTATGTGATACGGCCCACCTTGTATTCGATATAGATGCAATGATCCAAAGCATCCATGTAGGAGACATGCGGGTGGGGGTTGTTGGGTTTAATGTCCTATAAACTCGTAGTTTGTAAATCATTAAACATATTCTATTTCCAATAAAGACGTTATTGAGGTTATTCAGTAAAAGATGTTATTGAATATGTAAATTGCGAATGATTAACCTAAATCCAATAAACTAAGATCCTTGACTATAAAATGAATACTCGAACTATATGTAGGGACATATCGTAGGATCAAGTTCAAGTTTATAGTCAAAATAGTCTATAGTATAAGGATACGGTTGGGTGCCTTATCCTGGTGACACTATGGACGCGGCCCACTTTGTATTAAGTACAAACGATGAGATCCTAAATCTTTCATGTGGTGACATGCGAGTGGGGGCGTCCTATGCAATGAGTTTGCATAAGACTGGACCACGAAATAAGTCACTTTCTCTTTATAACGCCGTTTACTGAAGAAACTGACTATTTCTCATAGATGACCTAGGTAACTCGTTCTTAATCCTGAGCTATCTATGAACTCCTGTTTATGAGAGATTATCCTTTGATCTGCATGGGTGAGAGTGGCCAGCATCGCCGACTCGACAAGCCTACCATTTTGGGGATAAGATCGAATAGATAGCTGGGGACATAGTTTCGCAAGACGGAATTCACTCCTACCCATTTTAGGGATAGCAGAGAGGTTGTTCTCTTAAGTACTAACTCCAGGACTTGAACAAGGGGCCCCACCCTCTCGTTGGATCGAGAGGAACTTAGGTTTGATGGTTGGACCGCAAACCGATTGTTCATTAGAGGATTAGTGGAACTTAAGGAACAAGAAGTACTATAGGGGTGTAACGGTTATTTGACCTAGCTATAGCTACGAACAACCTGTGAAGGAACGACTTACTGAACATGGTTAAATCAAGTGGACGGAAATATATCTATAGTGAGGGGAGTGCAACTATCGGGCTATAGTGGAGTGTCCCGATAGTTAACGAATGTTGGCTAGCTTAGATAATGAGATTAGTCGGTTAGCCTTGAATCGTTGGAGCCCATGATCTATAGGTCCATTAGGTCCCTCTACTAGCTCATATCGGATTAAAGCCTAGAACATATTGATAGGAATTTTTGAATCGTTCAAAAACGGGAAATAGGGTTTTTATCGTAAGACGTGTTCGACACAATGATTTAATTATGAATTAAATTAGGAATTGAGAGATGAGGTATTTGAAAGTGTTTTAAATACCATATATATGTATTAGGAATCATATATAATTCATGACATTAGGTGATAAAGATTGATTGGATCAATCATATCAAAATTACTTGGAAATGTCCCAATTAATTGCCTAGAAATCAATTTCAATTTTGAATTGAAATTGAAATGAATTGCAAGCTGAAAATTTACAATTAGGATACAATTCATAATGGATTTAGTGGCATTTCCACTCTTGCATGATGATGCATAGTGGGAAACAACACAACCATGCACTAGATGCATGTGTTGTGAAGTAGACACCTAGAATCCACTTTGAGTTGCATCTTGGCCATGTGGCTAAGTGTCATGAAGCTTGTCTTTGCATGGGAGATGTCTATAAAAGGGGCTTGAATTAGATTCAAGAAGAGCAAGCTTTCATTTAGTGTTATGCTGCAAATTTTCTCCCTCAAATTCTCTCTCATTTCATCTCCTTCCAAAAGCTTGTACCATCAAGCATTCCCTTCTATCTTTCTTCTATAGACTCCCACAAGTCTTTCTAGGCCCAAGAGAATAGTAGGGAAGACTCTAGAGGTTGTCCAAGGAGCATAGGAGAGGCAAACACCACAAGGAGTTCCACATAAGTGAGCTACAAAGGTTGGTGTTCTCTCAACTCTATATTCTGTCTTTTATAGAACATGCATGCTTTAGGAGCAAAATTGAATGTCTTAAGTGCTTCCGATCTTCAATTGCTTCCGCATGTGTTATATGAACACCTTCAATTGGTATCAGAGCATGATTAGAGCACTTAATTCGTTTTAATTTTGCTTTGGTGGGTACCATTTTGAAATTGAATTTTCTGTGTGCTAAAATGGAAGTGTTCTGGTTTGGCAATTTTTTGAGCATTCAAACCTTCATGAAATTGTAATTGCTCGGATATGTAAGAGCGTTAATGTGTGTACTATAGTCTGTAATTTTTATAGAGTCATTAGAGTCCATATAGGCTGTAAAATCGAAGAAAAACCGGAGAAGACGCAGCAGAAAAGTAAAATTCCAGCAGCAACAGTTTTTTTTTTCTTCTTCTTTTCGGGTCCGGTTCGGTCTGCTGCAGTTTTTTTACACATATTTGAAGGCCGGTTAACTCCATGGAGGGTTGGTTCGGGTCGGTTCGTAAAGCTCGGGATCATCACAAGCAATTTTATTGATTATTATTGTAATAATTAGTTGATTGTTTGTTTTAAATTGCCAAACCATTCCATTTTAGCTTGATTTAATTTCTTTTATGCATTGAGAATGTATGGTTTAATTGGATTAAATGTATGTGCATTATGAGCATGCCATATAGTTTAAAATCCCACCATAGGAAAGCATGTTCATGCATTTTTTAATAAGTGTTATTAATAGTTCAAATGCATGAGGGAAATTTTATGTTTAAATTGATATAAATGTTGTATTGATTTAGGGAGATTCATGCTTGAATGGTTAATTAAAATTGATTAATTGATATAAAAGTTATATTAATCAAAAGATAAAATTAACCTAGCATGAAGCATGAAATTTCCTTAGAATTTTGTTTATAAGAGTTATATTCAAAAGGCAAGTTTGTTATAGTTTAGATTTATAATTGTTATAAATCACATAGAAATTTAAAATCTATAACAAAGAAAAAGGTGCATGCTCACTTAGGGTTAATTTGATCCAACTCTCGATCGATTTCAATTAGATTCAAATAGGTCGATAAGCTTGTAAAACATAGGTTACAAGAGAACTCACCCGACGAGATGCTGTCTAAGGCTGGAGGTATTTAAGTTGATGGTTTACGGAACACCTCCTACCTGGGCATCGAGTCGGTTCTTGAGTTAAAGTTAACCCAGTTTTATGAGCATGCACGTGTGTGATGTGAGGTTTTAATCGTTATCACCTAGACATCGTAAGATTATATGAACTTAGACTTAGGGTTATTCAATTAGCCGGAATTCACCTAAGTATAAGTATACCCAAAACCGTTTAAAATACTTAGTGGGAGGGGAGAGATATATCAAATCCATTTCCCTTTTACGTTCTCCCTTTTGTTCACAAGGTGAGATTTATGCTTGGCCTCGTGTTGATTATACCTCAACTGCTCCATTCGGAAGGTGTTTGCATAAATCAATAACAAGGTGAATGGAGAAAGTATTTATAGTAAGTGAGTGAAGGAAGTGTGTCAACACATCCTGCGGTCTCCTCCGTTAGGTTGCACCGTGAGATTTCCATGTTGCGCCTGCTTGTATGCCCTGGAGCTACTAACCATTCGGAGGGTTGTAACATGGAGATCGGAACAACGCAAACTCCAGAGATGGATAGGATTACTTAGGACCATTTCCAACATTAGCTTTTCCATTCGGTAGCATTGTTGGGGCCGTTCTCTGTAATCTTAAAACGGCGGGTCACACTTACAAGGGTTACTAAGTGTTAGTAAATTCCTGACCAAACGTAACGATAACTAAACAACTATAGGAATAAGAGTTATTCTGGGATTAGTATTTAGTCAAGAACGTCTTGGTTTGGTGAAGGAGTAATTGACTGCCCCTCGGTAGCGGTTGCTCTAACTCACTAAAGTGTCGTTGCAAAATAATAATCCTGGGTACATTATTACTTTTGCTAAAACTTGATTGGATTTTGTCTAAAAATGGTTAATAAGCAATTTCTAATAGCTTTGTTTAATTTTTTAGCATGTCTAGCTCACTAGTACAATTACTCGCTTCGGATAAGCTTAACGGGGATAACTATGGAACTTGGAAGTCTAATCTAAACACAATACTAGTAATCGAGGATCTTAGATTTGTCCTTACCGAAGAGTGTCCGCCTAACCCTGGCTCGTCAACAAACCGAATTGTTTGGGAAGCATATGAGAAATGGACTCGAGCTAATGATAAAGCAAGAGTCTATATTTTAGCAAGCATTTCGGATGTCTTGTCGAAAAAACACGAGAGGATGGTCACCGCAAGAGAGATCATGACTTCGTTGCAAGGTATGTTTGGACAACCGTCCTCACAAATCAGGCACGAAGCTCTCAAGAATGTTTACAATTCCCGAATGAAGGAAAGTGCTTCAGTTAGGGAACATGTTTTGAACATGATGGTTCAGTTTAACATTGCTGAAGTAAACGGTGCTACAATTGACGAGGGTAGTCAAGTAAGTTTCATAATGGAGTCTCTTCCGAAGAGCTTCATTCAGTTCAGGACAAACGCTATCATGAACAAAATAGACTTTAACCTGACTACTTTGCTAAACGAGCTCCAGACTTACCAAAGTCTCACTAAGAGGGGACATGAAGGGGAGGCAAATGTTGCTACAACCAAAAGGTTCCAAAAGGGATCATCCTCAGGAACCAAGTCTGGACCTTCCACTTCAAAGAATAAGAGTATTCAAATGAAGAAAAAGAAGGATAAAGGGAAAGGAAAAGCTCCAGTGGGAAGCAAGGCAAAAACTAAAGCTGCAGATAAAGGAAAATGTTTCCATTGTAATGTAGACGGACATTGGAAACGCAATTGTCCCAAGTACCTAGCAGAAAAGAAGGCTGAAAAGGAAAAACAAGGTAAATATGATTTGCTCGTTATCGAAACATGTTTAGTTGAGCAAGATAGCTCTGCCTGGATATTAGATTCAGGAGCGACTAACCATGTATGCTCTTCTTTACAGGAAATTAGTTCCTGGCATATGCTGGAAGACGGCGAAGTAACTCTCAAAGTTGGAACTGGAGAGGTCGTCACAGCCAGAGCTTCAGGAACTCTTAAGTTGTCTTTTGGAGATAGATTTTTGTTACTAGAAAATGTCTTGTACGTTCCCGATATAAAAAGGAACTTAATTTCTATCTCTTGTTTGATTGAACATGAATACCAAGTATCTTTTGATATTAATAAAGTGTTTGTTAACAAAAGAGGTATGCATATATGTTCTGCAAAACTTGAAAGCAACTTATATGTGTTAAGGCCAATTCAAGTTAAAGCTATTTTTAATACGGAAATGTTTAAAGTAGCAGAAACTCAAAACAAAAGGCAGAAAGTTTCTCCTAATACCTATCTTTGGCACTTGAGATTAGGCCACATAAATCGCAATAGGATTGAAAGATTGGTAAAGAGTGGACTACTAAACCAGTTAGAAGATGACTCGTTACCACCATGTGAGTCCTGCCTCGAGGGAAAAATGACCAAACGACCTTTTTCAGAAAAAGGTTATAGGGCCAAAGAACCTTTAGAACTCGTGCATTCGGATCTCTGTGGTCCTATGAATGTCAAAGCACGAGGAGGGTATGAATACTTCGTCAGCTTCATTGATGATTATTCAAGGTATGGCTACCTTTACCTAATGCATCACAAGTCTGAAGCCCTTGAAAAGTTCAAAGAGTACAAGACCGAGGTTGAGAACCACTTAGGTAAAACGATTAAAACACTACGATCAGATCGAGGTGGAGAATATATGGACCTACAATTCCAAGACTATTTGATAGAACATGGAATTACGTCCCAACTCTCAGCCCCTGCTACACCACAACAAAATGGTGTATCAGAGAGGAGAAACCGAACCTTGTTAGACATGGTTCGATCAATGATGAGCTATGCTCAGTTGCCTGATTCGTTCTGGGGATATGCAGTTGAGACTGCCGTATACATTTTGAACATGGTTCCCTCTAAAAGTGTTTCTGAAACACCTTATGAGCTATGGAAAGGGCGTAAAGGTAGTTTACGTCACTTCAGGATTTGGGGATGCCCGGCACACGTGTTAGTACAAAACCCAAAGAAGTTGGAACGACGTTCAAAACTGTGCTTATTTGTAGGATATCCTAAAGAAACAAAAGGTGGTCTATTTTACGATCCTCAGGATAATAAAGTGATTGTATCGACAAACGCTACGTTCCTTGAGGAAGATCACATAAAAGATCATCGACCTCGCAGTAAGCTAGTATTAGATGAGATTTCAAGAAAAACTACAAAAGAATCTACAAAAGTTGTAGATCAAGCTGGTCTATCAAAAGTTGTTGATCAAACACATCCATCTCAGGTAGTGAGAGAGCCTCGACGTAGTGGGAGGGTTATAATTCAACCTGACCGTTACATGGGTTTAACAGAAACTCAAACCATCATGTCTGATGATGGTGTAGAGGATCCATTGTCCTTTAATCAGGCAATGAATGATGTTGATAAGGACCAGTGGATCAAAGCCATGGATCTCGAAATGGAGTCAATGTACTTCAATTCGGTCTGGGATCTTGTAGAGCAGCCGGATGGGGTAAAACCTATTGGTTGCAAATGGATCTACAAGAGAAAATGAGACCAAGCCGGTAAGGTTCAAACCTTTAAGGCTCGACTTGTGGCAAAGGGTTTTACTCAGCGGGAAGGAGTCGATTTTGAAGAAACTTTTTCCCCTGTTGCCATGCTTAAGTCGATTAGAATACTCTTATCCATTGCCACATATTATAATTATGAAATATGGCAAATGGATGTCAAGACAGCCTTTTTGAACGGCAATCTTGAAGAAACTATCTATATGGCTCAACCAGAGGGATTAATAGTCCAGGGTGATGAGCAAAAGGTTTGCAAACTTAAACGATCCATTTATGGATTGAAACAAGCATCAAGATCCTGGAATATACGTTTTGACACTGCGATCAAAACGTATGGCTTTGAGCAGAATATTGACGAACCTTGTGTTTACAAGAAAATCGTCAAATCCACTGTAGCTTTTCTAGTTCTATACGTAGATGATATCCTACTTATTGGGAATAATGTAGGATTCCTGACTGACGTAAAACAATGGCTAGCGACTCAATTCCAAATGAAAGATTTGGGTGAGGCTCAATTTGTTCTGGGCATTCAAATCATTAGAAATAGAAAGAACAAAACGCTAGCACTGTCTCAAGCATCATATATCGACAAAATGTTGGTACGATATTCGATGCAGAACTCCAAGAAAGGATTATTACCTTTTAGACACGGGGTTCACTTATCAAAGGAACAAAGTCCTAAGACACCTCAAGAAGTTGAGGAAATGAGACGAATTCCCTACGCATCAGCAGTTGGTAGTTTGATGTATGCCATGCTGAGTACCAGACCCGACATATGCTATGTCGTAGGAATTGTCAGCAGATTTCAGTCCAATCCTGGTCATGCGCATTGGACTGCCGTTAAAAACATCCTTAAGTATCTAAGGAGAACTAGGGATTATACGCTCGTGTATGGAGCTAAGGATCTGATCCTTACAGGATACACTGACTCAGATTTTCAGACCGATATAGATTCAAGAAAATCAACATCGGGATCTGTGTTTACTCTAAATGGAGGAGCAATAGTATGGAGGAGTATTAAGCAAGGTTGCATTGCTGACTCTACCATGGAAGCAGAGTACGTAGCCGCTTGTGAAGCAGCAAAAGAGGCAGTATGGCTAAGAAAATTCCTAACAGAGTTGGAAATTGTTCCAAATATGCAACTGCCTGTCACCCTCTATTGTGATAACAGTGGTGCAGTTGCAAACTCTAAGGAACCTCGAAGTCACAAGCGAGGAAAGCATATTGAGCGCAAATACCATCTCATCAGGGAGATCGTGCAACGAGGAGATGTGATCGTCACACAGATTGCTTCGGAGCACAACATGGCTGACCCGTTTACAAAACCCCTCACGGCTAAAGTTTTTGAGGGTCACCTAGTTAATCTAGGATTACGAGCTTTATTAGACTAGGGCAAGTGGGAGAAATGTAAGGGTATGGTTGATGCCCTAGTTTATTGTCTTTATACTTCTCTCACACCTAACTTTATGTACCCCACTAGAGTTTCTAGTCCAAGTGGGAGTTTGTTGGGTTTAATGTCCTATAAACTCGTAGTTTGTAAATCATTAAACATATTCTATTTCCAATAAAGACGTTATTGAGGTTATTCAGTAAAAGATGTTATTGAATATGTAAATTGCGAATGATTAACCTAAATCCAATAAACTAAGATCCTTGACTATAAAATGAATACTCGAACTATATGTAGCGACATATCGTAGGATCAAGTTCAAGTTTATAGTCAAAATAGTCTATAGTATAAGGATACGGTTGGGTGCCTTATCCTGGTGACACTATGGACGCGGCCCACTTTGTATTAAGTACAAACGATGAGATCCTAAATCGTTCATGTGGTGACATGCGAGTGGGGGCGTCCTATGCAATGAGTTTGCATAAGACTGGACCACGAAATAAGTCACTTTCTCTTTATAACGCCGTTTACTGAAGAAACTGACTATTTCTCATAGATGACCTAGGTAACTCATTCTTAATCCTGAGCTATCTATGAACTCCTGTTTATGAGAGATTATCCTTTGATCTGCATGGGTGAGAGTGGCCAGCATCGCCGACTCGACAAGCCTACCATTTTGGGGATAAGATCGAATAGATAGCTGGGGACATAGTTTCGCAAGACGGAATTCACTCCTACCCATTTTAGGGATAGCAGAGAGGTTGTTCTCTTAAGTACTAACTCCAGGACTTGAACAAGGGGCCCCACCCTCTCGTTGGATCGAGAGGAACTTAGGTTTGATGGTTGGACCGCAAACCGATTGTTCATTAGAGGATTAGTGGAACTTAAGGAACAAGAAGTACTATAGGGGTGTAACGGTTATTTGACCTAGCTATAGCTACGAACAACCTGTGAAGGAACGACTTACTGAACATGGTTAAATCAAGTGGACGGAAATATATCTATAGTGAGGGGAGTGCAACTATCGGGCTATAGTGGAGTGTCCCGATAGTTAACGAATGTTGGCTAGCTTAGATAATGAGATTAGTCGGTTAGCCTTGAATCGTTGGAGCCCATGATCTATAGGTCCATTAGGTCCCTCTACTAGCTCATATCGGATTAAAGCCTAGAACATATTGATAGGAATTTTTGAATCGTTCAAAAACGGGAAATAGGGTTTTTATCGTAAGACGTGTTCGACACAATGATTTAATTATGAATTAAATTAGGAATTGAGAGATGAGGTATTTGAAAGTGTTTTAAATACCATATATATGTATTAGGAATCATATATAATTCATGACATTAGGTGATAAAGATTGATTGGATCAATCATATCAAAATTACTTGGAAATGTCCCAATTAATTGCCTAGAAATCAATTTCAATTTTGAATTGAAATTGAAATGAATTGCAAGCTGAAAATTTACAATTAGGATACAATTCATAATGGATTTAGTGGCATTTCCACTCTTGCATGATGATGCATAGTGGGAAACAACACAACCATGCACTAGATGCATGTGTTGTGAAGTAGACACCTAGAATCCACTTTGAGTTGCATCTTGGCCATGTGGCTAAGTGTCATGAAGCTTGTCTTTGCATGGGAGATGTCTATAAAAGGGGCTTGAATTAGATTCAAGAAGAGCAAGCTTTCATTTAGTGTTATGCTGCAAATTTTCTCCCTCAAATTCTCTCTCATTTCATCTCCTTCCAAAAGCTTGTACCATCAAGCATTCCCTTCTATCTTTCTTCTATAGACTCCCACAAGTCTTTCTAGGCCCAAGAGAATAGTAGGGAAGACTCTAGAGGTTGTCCAAGGAGCATAGGAGAGGCAAACACCACAAGGAGTTCCACATAAGTGAGCTACAAAGGTTGGTGTTCTCTCAACTCTATATTCTGTCTTTTATAGAACATGCATGCTTTAGGAGCAAAATTGAATGTCTTAAGTGCTTCCGATCTTCAATTGCTTCCGCATGTGTTATATGAACACCTTCAATTGGTATCAGAGCATGATTAGAGCACTTAATTCGTTTTAATTTTGCTTTGGTGGGTACCATTTTGAAATTGAATTTTCTGTGTGCTAAAATGGAAGTGTTCTGGTTTGGCAATTTTTTGAGCATTCAAACCTTCATGAAATTGTAATTGCTCGGATATGTAAGAGCGTTAATGTGTGTACTATAGTCTGTAATTTTTATAGAGTCATTAGAGTCCATATAGGCTGTAAAATCGAAGAAAAACCGGAGAAGACGCAGCAGAAAAGTAAAATTCCAGCAGCAACAGTTTTTTTTTTCTTCTTCTTTTCGGGTCCGGTTCGGTCTGCTGCAGTTTTTTTACACATATTTGAAGGCCGGTTAACTCCATGGAGGGTTGGTTCGGGTCGGTTCGTAAAGCTCGGGATCATCACAAGCAATTTTATTGATTATTATTGTAATAATTAGTTGATTGTTTGTTTTAAATTGCCAAACCATTCCATTTTAGCTTGATTTAATTTCTTTTATGCATTGAGAATGTATGGTTTAATTGGATTAAATGTATGTGCATTATGAGCATGCCATATAGTTTAAAATCCCACCATAGGAAAGCATGTTCATGCATTTTTTAATAAGTGTTATTAATAGTTCAAATGCATGAGGGAAATTTTATGTTTAAATTGATATAAATGTTGTATTGATTTAGGGAGATTCATGCTTGAATGGTTAATTAAAATTGATTAATTGATATAAAAGTTATATTAATCAAAAGATAAAATTAACCTAGCATGAAGCATGAAATTTCCTTAGAATTTTGTTTATAAGAGTTATATTCAAAAGGCAAGTTTGTTATAGTTTAGATTTATAATTGTTATAAATCACATAGAAATTTAAAATCTATAACAAAGAAAAAGGTGCATGCTCACTTAGGGTTAATTTGATCCAACTCTCGATCGATTTCAATTAGATTCAAATAGGTCGATAAGCTTGTAAAACATAGGTTACAAGAGAACTCACCCGACGAGATGCTGTCTAAGGCTGGAGGTATTTAAGTTGACGGTTTACGGAACACCTCCTACCTGGGCATCGAGTCGGTTCTTGAGTTAAAGTTAACCCAGTTTTATGAGCATGCACGTGTGTGATGTGAGGTTTTAATCGTTATCACCTAGACATCGTAAGATTATATGAACTTAGACTTAGGGTTATTCAATTAGCCGGAATTCACCTAAGTATAAGTATACCCAAAACCGTTTAAAATACTTAGTGGGAGGGGAGAGATATATCAAATCCATTTCCCTTTTACGTTCTCCCTTTTGTTCACAAGGTGAGATTTATGCTTGGCCTCGTGTTGATTATACCTCAACTGCTCCATTCGGAAGGTGTTTGCATAAATCAATAACAAGGTGAATGGAGAAAGTATTTATAGTAAGTGAGTGAAGGAAGTGTGTCAACACATCCTGCGGTCTCCTCCGTTAGGTTGCACCGTGAGATTTCCATGTTGCGCCTGCTTGTATGCCCTGGAGCTACTAACCATTCGGAGGGTTGTAACATGGAGATCGGAACAACGCAAACTCCAGAGATGGATAGGATTACTTAGGACCATTTCCAACATTAGCTTTTCCATTCGGTAGCATTGTTGGGGCCGTTCTCTGTAATCTTAAAACGGCGGGTCACACTTACAAGGGTTACTAAGTGTTAGTAAATTCCTGACCAAACGTAACGATAACTAAACAACTATAGGAATAAGAGTTATTCTGGGATTAGTATTTAGTCAAGAACGTCTTGGTTTGGTGAAGGAGTAATTGACTGCCCCTCGGTAGCGGTTGCTCTAACTCACTAAAGTGTCGTTGCAAAATAATAATCCTGGGTACATTATTACTTTTGCTAAAACTTGATTGGATTTTGTCTAAAAATGGTTAATAAGCAATTTCTAATAGCTTTGTTTAATTTTTCAGCATGTCTAGCTCACTAGTACAATTACTCGCTTCGGATAAGCTTAACGGGGATAACTATGGAACTTGGAAGTCTAATCTAAACACAATACTAGTAATCGAGGATCTTAGATTTGTCCTTACCGAAGAGTGTCCGCCTAACCCTGGCTCGTCAACAAACCGAATTGTTCGGGAAGCATATGAGAAATGGACTCGAGCTAATGATAAAGCAAGAGTCTATATTTTAGCAAGCATTTCGGATGTCTTGTCGAAAAAACACGAGAGGATGGTCACCGCAAGAGAGATCATGACTTCGTTGCAAGGTATGTTTGGACAACCGTCCTCACAAATCAGGCACGAAGCTCTCAAGAATGTTTACAATTCCCGAATGAAGGAAAGTGCTTCAGTTAGGGAACATGTTTTGAACATGATGGTTCAGTTTAACATTGCTAAAGTAAACGGTGCTACAATTGACGAGGGTAGTCAAGTAAGTTTCATAATGGAGTCTCTTCCGAAGAGCTTCAATCCTGAGTCTGTTATGAACCCCTTTAAGTAGGGATTGTCCTTAGATTTGTATGGGTGAGAGTGCCCAATTCGCTGACTCAATAAGCCTACCATTTCAGGGGCAAGACCGAATGGGGGCTGGGAACATAACAGTACAAGATGGAATTAACTCCTTCCCTTATTGAGGTAAGTAGATGTGTGTTCCCTTAAGGGCTGATCCCCGGGCTTGAACAAAGGCGCGCCGTCCTCTCCTAGCCCGAGAGGAACTCCTGTTTAGTGGTTGGACCCTAAACAACTTGTTCATTAGAGGAATCAGTGGTACTTAAGGAACCAGAGGTAACCTAGGGGTAAAACGATAATTTGACCCAACTGGTGTTACGAACACACGTGAAGGATTGACTTACTGTTTGGTCGATATCCGTGGACACAAAAATATTCTACAGTGAGAAGAGTGCAGCTGTGGGTCTTTAGTGGAGTGACCCACAGTTAACGAATGGTGACTAAACTTGGTCAATGAGTTTGGCCAATTAGTCTCGTATCGTTGGAGCTTCTGATCTGTAGGTCCATTAGGTCCCACCGGTAGCTCGTAAAGAGACTTGAGACAATTAAGTATAAATTGTAAATTGAAAGTGTTCAATTTATTTGGGGAATCGTATAATGTATATTGATGCATTATAATATAAAGTTTATGAAACTTTATAATATAATTTTTGAATTAATTTCAAAAATTAATTCTTTTGAAAGAGTTAAAATAAATTTAATATGAATTGGATTCATATTAATTTTAATTTTAATAAAATCCCTAAGATTAAATATATGATATTTAATTGGGTAAATTAATTAATTATATAATTAATTATTTATTTATTAAAATTAGAGACCTTTTCCTATTAGGAAAGAAAATATTTGAAAGAGTTCAAATAAATTTAATATGAATTGGATTCATATTAATTTTAATTTTAATAAAATCCCTAAGATTAAATATATGATATTTAGTTAGGGAAATTAATTAATTATGGAATTAATTAATTATTTATTAAAATTAGAGACCTTTTCCTATTATGAAAAGGTCTTCCTTTTCCTATTAGGAAAAAGGTCTTGGCCTTTACCTATAAATAGGACCCTTGGGGTGGGGTGAAAGACATCCCATTCATTCTCCTACTCTCAGAGAATTCCCCTCAAGGCTTCCTCTAGACTCCCACCAGTCTCTTGCCTCTAGAAGTCTCAGAGTCATACCGGTGTAGCCATAGTGGTGGTGTTCGCACTAGTTCGTGATTAATTCACAAGCAGTTGGTGAATTTAATCTGAGTCGTCAACGAGAGTAAGTAATTTGTTACTATATAAATAAGATTCAGATCTAATATTTTTGTATGCTTAGCCTTAATATAAATCTAGAATAGTTCTAAATTTATTGCCAATGTATTGGTATTTTAGATTAAACAAAATTAATTACGAATCGGTCTCAATCACGCTTCCGCTTTACGGAATTACGGAATTTCAATCCTTCAATTGGTATCAGAGCCGATCGTAGATCTAATTTTGTTTCACTAAAATTTGCATTGGCTATTGGTGGGATTGATTAATGCATAATGTATGTATGGTTTGCATTGAACTATTTAGGTTAATTTTATGGTTATAGATTTTACTGTTTTTATGTGATTTGATCATGTAAGGGCCCAGTGTTTCGGGTATCTTATGTAAAATCGAGTCCTATGTAGGTCCGGGTCTAGAATAGGTTTTTATGAGATAAAAATTGGAGAAATTGCGACGCTGTCACGATTACAGCACGCGTTAGAAATTCGCAACAGGACGGTTCAAGGCTGTTGGGCGGTTCGGTTCACGTAGTCTGGCTGGGCTGGGACCGATTTGGTCCGGTTCAGCTGGAATTTGGCTCGGTTCGTGGTTTTCGTAGCTGGTTCGAAGTGGTTCGGGTCGGTTCAGGTGGTCTAGACTAGTATTTGGAGCTGCAGAAGGACTTTTAGGATAGAATTTAGCTATAATTATTGTAATTTATGCTTTATTTTATCCTAGGGGCCAAAATTAACAGGTTCAATTGCTATTTATTTACTTTATGGATGTCATATAGCTTAAATTCCCACCATAGGTTATGCATGTTTTCATGCATATTTATGTTATAATTGTTATAATGTATGGTAATTATGCATGAATTTAATTTCATGAGTTATTTAGTATAATTGTTATATTAAATATATGAAATTGGTGAAGCATGATGCATGACATTAATTTATCTAAATATAATTGTTATATTTAATTAATGTATCATGCATGCTTAGCATTATTTTCATGAGAATTAATATAATTAGTTATATTATGAATGAAAATAATAAATATAAATCAATGCTTGTTTTCATGTATGATTTAATATAAAATGTTATATTAATTAAATGAAAATGGAATAGCATTGAGCATGACATTAATTAGATTAATATAAGAGTTATATTATATTAATGTCAAATTTCATGTAATTTAATTTCATGGATGTTTAATTAATATAATCGATATTAATTAAATGAAATTGAAATTCATATAATCGTTATATTATCGTTATCGGCGTCATAATAATATGGTGTTTAATAATTAGAATATGATTGTTATTTTTCCAACACCATAGAAGCATGTTATAGGGCTAATCATTAAAATTTTATTATAAGTTATAAAATTGATTAGAAACCGTCAACCTATAACAAAGAGTTGCATGCAAACATAGGACCTTAGGTTAAAATGAATTAATTTTAAAATGTTTAAAATTAATTAGACCTAAGCTCATTATAATTCTAATAGGATTAGAATTATTTTCTTACTTAGAATTAAAAATAGTTTTAATTGACTAAGTAGGAAAAACATTACTATGATTATAAGGGAACTCCACCGGTTAAATTCTGTCTAAGGCTGGGGGTACTTAAGATGACGGTTTACGGAACACCTCCTACTTGGGAACTAACCCGGAATATCGGAGTTGAATTAATCATAGTTAAATGTTAGCATGCAATGTCACTAGGTTTATTAAAAGAGTTTAAGTCACCTAGATCTTTAGAGTACAGAGTTTACATTACTATGGTTATAAGGGAACTCTCCCGATAAAGTTCTGTCTAAGGTTGGAGGTACTTAAGATGACGGTTTACGGAACACCTGCTACCTGGGAACTGACTCGGAACTTGAGTTGAATTAACCATAGTTATGTTAGCATGCAATATCACTAGGTCAATTAAAAGAGTTTAATTCACCTAGATCTTTAGAGTAAAGATTTATCATAACTATTGGTTATAGGGGAACTCTACCGGTAAAGTTCTGTCTAAGGCTGGAGGTTCTTAAGATGACGGTTTACGGAACACCTGCTACCTGGGAACTAAGCCGGAACTTGAGTTGAATTAACCATAGTTATATTAGCATGCAATGTCTCTAGGTAATTAAAAGTGTTTAATTCACCTAGACATCAGAGAAAACACCTATATATATAAAAGTTATATAAAGGCATAGACTTATATAGATTCACTTAGCCGGAATTTACCTAAGTAATAGGCCCTATAATTATAAAAATACTTAGTGGGAGGAAATATATCAAAACAAGATTTTCATAAATCAAGTTTTGCTCTCACGTCCTCAAAAGTTCACAACGTGAGGTTCATGCTTGGCCTCGAGTCACCCTGGGAGTGACCCCCTACGGATGGTGTTTGCATGGATTAATATCAAGGTGAATGAGGGAGTATTTTATAGTAAGTGGGAGCAGGACATGTGTCAACGTATCCTACGGTCTCCTCCATTAGGTTGCACCGTGAGATCCCTATGATCTGCCTGCGAGTCGCCCTGGGAGCGATCACCCTACGGAGGGCTTGATCATGGGAGTCGGAACAACGCAAACTCCAGAAATGGATAGGGTTTCTTAGGTCCATCTCCAACTTTGACTTTCCCTACAGTAGCATTGTTGGGGCCGACCTCTGAAATCTGAAAAATGGAGGGTCACACTTACGGGAAATTGTTAAGGTGTTAATAATTTCCTGACCGAAAAAATAGTAGCTAAGAACTATTGGAACATGAGTTATTCCGGGAATAGGGATTGGCTGAGATTGTCTCAATTCAGAGGAGGAGTAGCTACTACCCTACGGTAGCTGTTGTTCTAAACCTCTGAAGTATCGTTGCAAAATGAATGTTTATTCTATGGGTTGATCATTACTTTTGTGAAATTGATTGGATTAAAATAATAATATTATTTTGTGTAATGGGTTAATGCAACAATACTTATTAAGTTAATTTGTTTGTTCTATCAGCAATGAAACGTTCTTTGTATGCCTCTAATAACGCCAATTACAAAACTGGTATTTCTAATACAACTAAGAAAATGAACTTAAACATTAAATGCGTGGAATTGGTCTTAACTGAGGACGGTCCTCAAGCCCATATGTCTAATTTATCTGAAATTGTTCATGATGAATATGACATAGACTGCTTAGCACATCTCAATGAAAATAAATTTGATTTATTGATCATTGAAACGTGTATAGTGGAAAATGATGATACAACCTGAATCCTTGATTCAGGTGCCACTCATCACGTATGCTCTTCCTTTGAGGGAATGAGCTCCTGGCAACAGTTAGTTGCTGGGGAAATGACTCTCAGAGTTGGGACTGGGGAGCTCATTTCAGCTAAAGCAGTGGAAGATATGAAAATGTTCTTCTCCAGGGAACGTTATATGTTATTAGATAACGTATATATAGTTCCCAAAATAAAAAGAAATTTGATTTCTATTTCTTGTTTGCTAGAACAAGGGTATTCAGTGTCCTTTTCTGTGAATGAAGCTTTCATTACTAAAAGGGGTGCTGATATATGTTCTGCAAAAATGGAGAACAATTTGTATGTCTTAAGACCAATAGAGTCTAGGGCTATTTTGAACAATGAAATGTTTAAAATAGCTGAGACTCAACCAAAAAGGCAAAAAGTTTCTCAAAGTACCTATCTTTGGCACTTGAGACTTGGCCACATAAATCTCAATAGGATTGGGAGATTGGTTAAGAACGGACTTCTAAGCCAGTTAAAAGATGGTACTTTACCTCCATGTGAGTCATGTCTCGAAGGTAAGATGACCAAACAACCTTTTACTGGAAAAGGTTATTGTGCCAAGGAGCCCATAGAACTCGTACATACGGATCTCTGTGGTCCAATGAATGTAAGAGCTCGAGGAGGGTATGAATATTTCATCTCTTTTATAGATGATTATTCAAGGTATGGTTATTTATACCTAATGAGTCATAAGTCTGAAGCCCTTGAAAAGTTCAAGGAGTACAGGACTGAAGTTGAGAACTTGTTAGGTAAGACCATTAAAACACTTCGATCTGATCGAGGTGGAGAGTATTTGGACTTAAAATTCCAAAACTATTTGATAGACCATGGAATCTCGTCTCAACTCTCAGCACCAGGTACACCTCAGCAGAATGATGTATCTGAAAGGAGAAACAGAACCTTGTTAGACATGGTTCAATCTATGAAGAGCTATGCTCAGTTGCCTAGTTCTTTTTGAGGTTATGCAGTAGAGACTGCAGTTTATATTTTGAATGTTGTTCCCTCAAAGAGTGTTTCTGAAACACCATTTGAGCTCTGGAAAGGGCATAAAGCTAGTTTACATCATTTCAGAATTTGGGGTTGCCCTGCACATGTGTTAGTAGCAAACCCAAAGAAATTGGATTCACGTTCAAAATTATGTCTATTCGTAGGCTACCCAAAAGAAACAAGAGGTGGATACTTCATCGATCCAAAAGAAAATAAATTGTTTGTATCGACAAATGCTACTTTCTTGGAAGAAGACCACGTTAAGGAACACATACCACGCAGTAAAATTGTGTTAAGTGAACTTTCTGGTAAAGCTACAAATGAATCAACAAGAGTTGTTGATGAGGCTGGACCTTCAACAAGAGTTGTTGATGAGCCCAGTTCAGAGGCTAGACCTTCAACAAGAGTTGTTGATGAGCCCAGTACATCTGGTCAAGCCCATCATTCTCAAGAGTTGAGAATGCCTCGATGTAGTGGGAGGGTTGTTATTAACCTGAACGCTATCTGGGTTTAGCAGAAACTCTAACTGTCATACCTAATGATGGGGTGAGGATCCATTGACCTTTAGACAGGCAATGAGTGATGTGGACCATGACCAGTGGGTCAAAGCTATGAACCTACAGATGGAGTCTATGTACTTCAATCAAGTCTGGGACCTTGTAGACCTACCTGAAGGGGTTAAACCCATAGGGTGCAAATGGATCTACAAGAGAAAACGAGACGCAGCTGGGAAAGTACAGACTTTCAAAGCTCGACTTGTGGCAAAGGGTTACACTCAAAAGAAGGGGGTGGACTATGAGGAAACCTTCTCCCCAGTTGTCATGTTAAAGTCGATAAGAATTCTCTTGTCCATTGCCACCTTTTATGATTATGAGATTTGGCAAATGGACGTCAAGACTGCCTTTCTGAATGGCAATCTTGATGAGAACATCTTTATGTCTCAACCAGAGGGGTTCGTTGCTCAAGGTCAAGAGCAAAAAGTTTGCAAGCTTAGACGATCCATTATGGGTTGAAGCAAGCTTCCAGATCTTGGAATATAAAGTTTGACACTGCTGTCAAATCTTATGGTTTTAACCAGAACGTTGATGAGCCTTGTTTACAAAAGGATTATCAACAATTCAGTAGCTTTTCTAGTGTTGTATGTAGATGATATTCTTCTCATTGGGAATGATGTAGAATATCTAGCTGACATTAAAAAATGGATATCGACTGAGTTCCAAATGAAAGATTTGGGTGAAGCTCAATATGTTCTAGGGATTCAAATTATCAGGAATCGTAAGAACAGAACATTAGCCCTGTCTCAAGCATCATATATAGACAAGATGTTCTCTAGATATATGATGCAGAATTCCAAGAGGGGTTTACTACCCTTCA
This sequence comes from Luffa aegyptiaca, assembly GCA_017139565.1. Lineage (NCBI taxonomy): Eukaryota > Viridiplantae > Streptophyta > Magnoliopsida > Cucurbitales > Cucurbitaceae > Luffa > Luffa aegyptiaca. Next base: position 22,322,173 of record CM029395.1, read on the forward strand.
GACATGGAGTTCATTTGTCTAAGGAACAGTGTCCTAAGACACCTCAAGAAATTGAGGATATGAGACGGATCCCTTATGCTTCAGTTGTGGGCAGTCTTATGTACGCCATGTTGTGTACTAGGTCTTACATTTGCTATGCACTTGGGATAGTCAGCAGGTACCAGTCCAATCCAGGGTTAGACCACTGGACTGCAGTTAAAAACATCCTCAAGTATCTTCGGAGAACGAGGGACTATCAGCTTGTGTATGGCTCTAAAGATTTGATCCTTACAGGATACACAAACTCTGACTTTCAGATTGATAAGGATTCTCGGAAATCCACATCAGGGTCAGTATTTACCCTCAACGGGGAGCTGTAGTCTGGCGTAGCATCAAGCAAGGATGCATTGCAGACTCCACCATGGAGGCCGAATATGTCGCTGCTTGTGAAGCAGCTAAGGAGGCTGTATGGCTACGGAAGTTCTTGATGGATTTGGAAGTTGTTCCAAATATGAACTTGCCAATCACCCTTTACTGTGATAATAGTGGTGCAGTGACAAATTCTAAAGAACCTCGCAGTCACAAAAGAGGCAAGCATCAAGAGCGCAAAAATCATCTCATCAGAGAGATCGTGCAACGAGGGGACGTGATCGTCACGAAGGTAGCCTCTGCGCACAATATTGCTGATCCATTTACGAAGGCTCTCACAGCTAAAGTGTTCGAGGGTCATCTAGAGGGTCTAGGTCTGCGAGATATGTACATAAAATAATCTAGGGCAAGTGGGAGAAGTGTAATGGGTATTGTGAATGCCCTAGTTTATTGTATTTATCTGTATTTGTACTTTTCATGTATTATACAGTATTAATACAAACTACTATTCCTACTTCAAATATTATTCATTCAATTTTGATTGTTGATGTACATTGCCCACTAGAGTTTTAGTTCAAGTGGGAGTTGTTGGGTTTTATGCCCTAAAACTCATAGATAGTAAATGAAACAAATTAATCGATCTCAATAAAGCGTTATTTGAGTAATTCAGTAATTTGATTATTGAATAATCGAGTTTGCATTAATAAACCCTAAATCCAAAAAACTAAGATCCAAGGTTGTTTAAATAAAACTTGGACTAGTATGTGGGGACATACGGGGACCGGTGTCCAAGTAACAACGTAAAAGGTCTATAGTATAGGGATAAGGCTGGGTACCTTATCCTAGTGACACTATGTGATACAACCCACCTTGTATTCGATACAGATGCAATGATCCAAAGCATCCATGTAGGAGACATGCGGGTGGGGGTATCCTATGCAATGAGTTTGTATAAAACCGGACCGCGAAATAGTAACCACTAGATGTAACGCCGTTAACTAGTCTAGGTTTCTATTTCAATAGGATGACCTAAGTAACTCAATCTCAATCCTGAGTCTGTTATGAACCCCTTTCAGGAGGGATTGTCCTTAGATTTGTATGGGTGAGAGTGCCCAATTCGCCGACTCAATAAGCCTACCATTTCAGGGGCAAGACCGAATGGGGGCTGGGAACATAACAGTACAAGATGGAATTCACTCCTTCCCCTATTGGGGTAAGTAGATGTGTGTTCCCTTAAGGGCTGATTCCGGGGCTTGAACAAAGGCGCGTCGTCCTCTCCTAGCCCGAGAGGAACTCCTGTTTAGTGGTTGGACCCTAAACAACTTGTTCATTAGAGGAATCAGTGGTACTTAAGGAACCAGAGGTAACCCGGGGATAAAACAGTAATTTGACCCAACTGGTGTTACGAACACACGTGAAGGATTAAGTTACTGCTTGGCCGATATCCATGGACACAGAAATATTCTACAGTGAGAAGAGTGCAGTTGTGGGTCTTTAGTGGAGTGACCCACAGTTAACGAATGTTGACTAAACTTTGTCAATGAGAATGACCAATTAGTCTCGTATCGTTGGAGCTTCTCATCTGTAGGTCCATTAGGTCCCACTGGTTGCTCGTAAAGAGAATTGAGGCAATTAAGTATAAATTGTAAATTGAAAGTGTTCAATTTATTTGGGGAATTGTATAATGTATATTGATGCATTATAATATAAAGTTTATGAAACTTTATAATATAATTTTTGAATTAATTTCAAAAATTAATTCTTGAGAGAAAATATTTGAAAGAGTTCAAATAAATTTAATATGAATTGGATTCATATTAATTTTAATTTTAATAAAATCACTAAGATTAAATATATGATATTTAATTGGGTAAATTAATTAATTATGGAATTAATTAATTATTTATTAAAATTAGAGACCTTTTTCTATTAGGAAAGAAAATATTTGAAAGAGTTCAAATAAATTTAATATGAATTGGATTCATATTAATTTTAATTTTAATAAAATCCCTAAGATTAAATATATGATATTTAATTAGGGAAATTAATTAATTATGGAATTAATTTATTATTTATTAAAATTAGAGACCTTTTCCTATTAGGAAAAAGGTCTTGGTCTTTACCTATAAATAGGATCCCTGGGGTGGGGTGAAAGGCATCCCATTTATTCTCCTACTCTTAGAGAATTCCCCTCAAGGCTTCCTCTAGACTCCCACCAGTCTCCTGCCTCTAGAAGCCTCAGAGTCATACCGGTTTAGCCATAGTGGTGGTGTTCGCACTAGTTCGTGATTAATTCACAAGCAACTGGTGAATTTAATCTGAGTCGTCAACGAGAGTAAGTAATTTGGTACTATATAAATTAGATTTAGATCTAATATTTTTGTATGCTTAGCCTTAATATCAATCTAGAATAGTTCTAAATTTATTGCCAATGTATTGGTATTTTAGATTAAACAAAATTAATTACGAATCGGTACCAATCACGCTTCCGCTTTACGGAATTACGGAATTCCAATTCTTCATGATCAAGTTAAACTCAGCAAGATTAGAGTGATAATCAATAAACAATGACATGCATTAAACACAACTTAAGCAAATAAAACACTTTCAAGCCATTAAACCATAAGGGAATTCACCACATTGAACCCCTCAACGGGATTTAGCTACTCATGATGGAATAAAAAAGCAAATGAACACATTTTCATTGAAATAAGAATGTAAAGAATACAGAATAATGAAAAGATTCAAGAGCTGGAAATAAAGTAGATAACTAAATATTATGGGTTTTTCTATTTACTCAATCCTTCTAGAGTTCGCTAAGACACTCCACTCTCTCGCTTTTACAAGTGGGAATGGGTGAAACTCTCTACAAACCACAAGCTTTGATGTCTAACTCAGGTTAGAATTTGGTCATCTAAGAAGGACCTCGGGCATCCCTACTCATTGGCGTCGAGCCAGGGTTCTGTCACCACCCTTTTCTTCCAAGTGAGTTCTGCTTGAATTTGACTTCGAATCTCGAGCTTATATAGTGTAGAAAGTGGTTGAGGAGCTGCGAAATAGGTGCTGGAAGGTTGCCCAGTCAGTTTCGGGGTCAAAACAGCCAGTTAGGTGAGAAGAAGACTCGTCAACAACGACCCGCAGACGACTCGGAACGGCTTCAGATTTTTCCAGAAATGCAGTCGCATTTCATTTTTGCCTTCCCAGAAATGCAGTCGCATTTCTGGGGAATTCCAGCTTTTCCTCCGTTTTTCTGCACAGCAACAAACTAAGTCAAATTCTCTTAAAATCAAGTCGTTTTAAGCACAAATAAGTCGAATTTGACAAAAGTGATTCTAAACACCCTAACTTATCAAATGAAGCATAATTTGAGCTCGGGAACAGTAAATTGATCACAACATACAACATTTAACCCAGAAATGAGTTAAATATAAGGGTAAAATAGGTATATTTTTTACCCTTATCACCTACAGATCAGAAGCTCCAACAATACGTGACAAATCGGCTAAACTCATTAACCAAGTTAGTCTACTTTCGTTAACTGTGGGTCACTCCACTAAAGACTCACAGCTGCACTCTTCTCACTACAGAATATTTCTGTGTACACGGATATCGACCAATAATGGCAAGTCAGTCCTTCAAGTGTGTTCGTACCCCAGCTGGGTCAAATTACCATTTTACCCCTGGGTTACATCTTTGTCCTTAAGTCCCTAGTGCTCCTCTAATGAACAACCTGTTTGAGGTCCAACCATCAAACAGAAGTCCCTCTTGTGCCATAGAGAGGGTTGGGCCCATTGTTCAAGTCTCGGAGACACCACTTAAGGGAACACACCTCTACTTACCCTAGAGTCGGGAAGGAGTGAATTTCATCTTGTGTAATTATGTTTCCAGCTCCCCACTCAGTATTGTCTCCAAAATTGTAGGCTTATTGAGTCGGCGTGCTGGCCACTCTAACCCATACAAATCAAAGCACAATCCCTCGTGAACAGGAGTCCATAATCCACTCAGGATTGAGACCGAGTTGCCTAGGTCATCCTAGTGAAATAGAAACCAAGCTAACTAACGGTGTTACAGTTAGTGGTTAACTATTTCGCGGTCCGGTCTTGCAAACTCATTGCATAGGATACCCTCACTCGCATGTCAACTACATGAACGCGTTGGATCATTACATTTGTATCATAATACAAAGCAGGTCGTATCCATATTGTCACTAGGATAAGGTACCCAGCTTTATCCTTATACTATAGACCCTTTAGGCTGAATCTTGAACATTGATCCCCGTATGTCCCTACATACTAGTTCCAGCCTCATACTATCAACCTAGGATGTTTAGTTTATTGGATTAGGGTTAATAAGACAAGATCTACTCAATACAAACAAAATAAACTATTTTATTAATGCTCGGTAAAATGTTACGTTTACTATCTACGAGTTTTAGGGCATAAAACCCAACAAACTCCCACTTGAACTAAAACTCAAGATAATGGGAAAAAACATGAATATTTCGTTTCTATACTTTTCCTCCCACTGAAGTGTCCTGAGGTTTTAGGGTCTATTACTCAAGTAAATTCCGGCTAAATGAATCTATCTAAGTCTATGCCTTATTAAAGAAGGTCTTTACACTAAATGTCTAGGTGAATTAAACTCTTTTAATTACCTAGTGACATTGCATGCTAGTAAGACTATGGTTAATTCAACTCAGGTTCCGGACCATTTTCCAGGAGAGTTCCCTTATAACCAAGGTCTTATGTCCTACTTACTAGAATTTTAAAACTATTTAAAAAACTAAGACATATTTCTAATCCTATTAGAAAAGGTGATCTTAGGTCTATTTCATTTTAAACCATTTAAAATATGACAAGATCCTAAGATCCTATATTAGCATGCAACTCTTTGTTATACGTTTACGATTTCTATTCATTAACATTTATAACTCTTATAACTTTTAATGAATTAACCCTATAACATGCTTTCTAATGGTGATTTAAAGCATATAACAATCAATCATTCAAGTTATAAATAAAGCACCATTAAGAAACATCCTATGTGTAGGTGTGTATAACCCTTTATATTACGATGTCTAGGTGATGACACTTTAAAACCTCACATCGCTCACGTGCATGCTCATAAAACTGAGTTAACTATAACTCAAGAACCGACTCGATGCCCAGGTAGGAGGTGTTCCGTAAACCGTCAACTTAAATACCTCCAGCCTTAGACAACATCTTGTCGGGTGAGTTCTCTTGTAACCTTTGTTTTACAAGCTTATCGACCTATTTGAATCTAATTGAAATCGATCTAAAAAATTTGGATTCAAATTAACCCTAAGTGAGCATGCACTTAATCTTTGTTATAGATTTTAGATTTCTAAGTGATTTATAACAATTATAAATCTAATCTATAACAAGCTTTCAATTTGAATATAACACTTATAATCAAACTAAAGAAATTTCATGCTTCATGCTTGGTTAATTTTATCTTTTAATAAATATAACTATTATATCAATTAATCAAATTAGAAATTAACCATTCAAGCATGAATCTCCCTAAATTAATACAACATTTATATTAATAAACATGAAATTTCCATCATGCATTTGAAATAATTAATAACTCTTATTAAAATTAAATAAATGCATGATCATGCTTTCGTATGGCGGGGTTTTAAAACTATATGCCATGCTCATAATGCACATACAATAAATCTAATTTAATCATACATTCACAATGCATAAACAAATTAAAATCAAGCTGAAATGGATTGGTTTGGCAATTTTAAACAAGCAATTAACTAATTATTACAATAATAATTATTAAAAATTGCTTGAAATGATCCCGAGCATCCCGAACCGACCCTCCAAGGACTGAACTGGGCTTAAAATGTGTGAAAAAATGTTCAACCGGCTGAAGCAGACCGAACCGGACCCGAAGACAGCAACTGGACCGAACCGATTTTCTGGAAATTCTACACGCCTGGGTGAAATATTCAACAGTGTCGGGACGCTACATGAACAGCGTCCCGACGCTCTCGCAACCAGCAGCTTCTGGTTCTGTTTTCTGCTTGCGTCTTCTCCAGTTTTCTTTGATTTTACAGCCTATATGGACTCTATTGACTCTATAAAAATTACAGACCCTTGAACACACATTAATGCTCATACATTTCCGAGCAATTACATTTTAATGAAGAAATGAAAGCTCAAAAAATTGCAAAACCAGAACACATCCATTTTAGCACACAAAAAATTCATCTTATGAATGCTACCCACCACAGTAAAATTAATGCAAATTAAGTGCTCTAATCATGCTCTGATACCAATTGAAGGTGTTCATATAACACATGTGGAAGCAATTGAAGATCGGAAGCACCTAACTACATCAATTTTACTCCTAAAGCATGCTTGTTCTAAAGAATCCAGAATAGAGAGATAATAAGAACCAACCTTTTTGCAGCTCAATAGGTGGACCTCCTTGGATTCTTTTCTTCTCCAATCTTCTTAGGACAACCCTTAGTGTCTTCCCTACTATTCTCCGGGCCAAGAACGACTTGTGGGAGTCTATAAAGATAGGGAATGGGAAGGGAATGCTTGAATATTCAAGCACTTGAGAGATATGAGGAGATGTGAGTGTTTGAGAGTAAATTCCAGCAGCATAACAGTATGGAAAATCACTCTCTTAGCCTTGAATCTGATTCAAACTTTACTTATAGAGATATTCCATGCAAGGAAATGCCTCAAGATGCAAGACACATGGTGGTAATGCAAACCAAAGTAGATTCTAGGTGTTGAAGTCACAAGACATGCAACTAGTGCATGAATGTGTTGTATTCCACTTTGTATCTTCATGCAAGAGTGGGAATCCAACTCAATCCACTAACTTCAATTTGAAATCTGATTTCAAGCTTGCAAATTAACCCCAATTTCAATTCTAAATTGAAATTAATTTCTTGGTAATTAATTAGAAACATTTCCTAATTAATTTGATATGATTAATCCAATTAATCATTGTCACCTTGTGCAATCTAATTATATATGATTCCTAATTCATATATAGTATTTAAAACACTTTTAAATACATAATCTCTCATTTTCTAATTTAATTCATAATTAAATACTGTGTCAAACACAATTTACGAAAATACCCTTTTCCCGATTTTGAACATTTCAAAGAATCCTATCTTATTGTTCTAGGCTTAATTCCGATAAGAGCTAGTAGGGGACCTAATGGACCTATAGATCATGGGCTCCAATGATTCGAGGCTAATCGACTAATCTCATTGACCAAGCTTAACCAACATTCGTTAACTACCGGGACACTCCACTATAGCCTGGTAGTTGCACTCCCCTCACTATAGATATATTTCCGTCCATTTGATTTAACCATGTTTAGTAAGTCGATCCTTCACAGGTTGTTCGTAGCTATAGCTGGGTCAAAGGTTCGTTTTACCCCTATAGTACTTCTTGTTCTTTAAGTCCCACTGATCCTCTAATGAACAATTGGTTTATGGTCCAACCAATAAACCGAGTCCCTCTCAGGCCAATGAGAGGGCGAGATCCCTTTGTTCAAGCCCCGGAGTCAGCACTTAAGAGAACAACCTCTCTACTATCCCTAATTCGGGCAGGAGTGAATTCCTTCTCGCAATACTATGTCCCCAACTATCTACCCCTTCCTATCCCTGAATGGGAGGCTTATTGAGTCGGCGATACTGAGCCACTCTCACCTATGCAGATCTAAGGATAAGCCCGAATAAACAGGAGTTCATAGTTAGCTTAGGATTAAGATCGAGTTACCTAGGTCATCACATGAAATAGTCAATCTCGTCAGTAAACGGTGTTAGAAAGCGAGAGTGACTTATTTCTCGGTCCTGGTCTTATGCAAACTCATTGCATAGGACGCCCCCACTCGCATGTCCCTACATGGATGATTTAGGATCACATCATCTGTACTATCTACAAAGTGGGTCGCGTCTCATAGTGTCCCCAGAATAAGGTACCCAGCCCTATTCCTAATAGACCGTTTTGGCTATTACTCGAGCTTGATCCACTTTTATGTCTCTACATAAAGCTCAAGTGTTTATCCTATAGCCATGGATCTTAGTTAATTGGATTTGGGTTATCTCTAATGTGCAATTTACTTATTTAGTAATGACTTTACTGAATGAATCTCGATAAAGCCTTTATCGAATAAGTATATAATTTTGTTTAACATTCACTATCTACGAGTTTTAGACACCAATCCCAACAATCTTTGTCTTAACCCATCAAACAGGCAAACAAACAATTGCACAAATCCAATCCATTTTGCAAACAATCAATCAAAGAACCCTAACAAACTATTGATTGTGTTTAGCAACGAAATGCTTTAGAGGTTTAGAGAAACAGCCACCGAAGGGTGATCAGCTACTCCTCCTCTAAAATGAGATGTTTCTCAATCAACTCTATTACCAGAATTACTCATATTCCTGTAAACGCTGACCACTGTTGTTCGGTCAAGGATTCGTTAACGAATTAACTTATCCCCTTAAGTGTAACCCTCCAACTTTCAGATCTCAGAGGCACACACCAACAGGCTACCGAAGGGAAAGACAACTGTTGGTAATTAGCCTAAGTTACCCTATCCTTTTTAGGAGTTCACGGTGTTCTGAATCATATGATTAGGCCCTCCGAAGGGGTGGTTGCTCCAGGGCAACACGCAGGCGGATCATAGGAATCTCACGGTTTGACCTAAGGGTGGAGACCGAGGGATACGTTGACACGTGTCCCGTTCCCACTTACTATGGTCACTTTCCCCATTCACCTTGTTATTGATCCATGCAAACACTTTCTGAAGGGAGGTCGCGCTAAAACGACACGAAGCCGAGCATAGATCTCACGTTGTGAATATAGGGGCGTGGGAGCAAAACTCGATTTAAATCAAGTTTTGTAATTTTCCTCCCACTAAAGTGACCTATCGAATATTTTAGGGTTTGATTAAACATAGATAAATCCAGCTAAGTCATTTAGCTAAGTCTAGTCCTATTATAACTATTGTAATAAGATCTAACGTCTAGGTGAATTAAACAAATTTAATAAACCTAGTGACATTATTCTAACATTAAACTATGATTAATTCAACTCCAGTGATCCAGATCAGTTTCCAGGTAGGAGGTGTTCCGTATACCGTCAACTTAAATACCCCCAACCTTAGACAAAACATCACTGGTAGAGTTCCCTTATAATCATAGTAATGTTGGTCCTACTTAGTTCATTAAAACTATTTTAAACTAAGTAAGAATAATCCTAATCCTATTAGAATGTGACCTTAGGTCTAATTAATTTTAACTCATTAAGATTAATCAATTTTTAACCTATGGTCCTATGTGTGCATGCATATCTTGATTATAGATTGACGGTTTCTAATCATTAATTTTAAACTATTCAAATTTTAATGATTAGCCCTATAATCATGCATACTATAGTTTAATTTAATTAACAATCATATTCCAATTAATAAATTTAAACTATATTGAATTGCATTGCATGAATATAATATAACATTTATATTAAACTATGGATGTTTCATGCTCAATGCAACTTTGATTTCCTTTATTAATAAAATAACAATTATATTATTGCCAATCAAGGTAAATCAAAGTAGCATACTGCAAACAACTTATTAAATATAACTTATTATATTTAACTAAGTAATTTCATGCATCATGCTTTTCCGTTTTCATGAATTTAATATAACTCAAATATATATTAAATATCTCATGAAAAACAACCATATATTTCAAACCATACATTATAATCTAATTATAACATACATAAATGCATGAGCATGCTTTATAACCTAAGGTGGGATTTCTAATATTATATGACATCCATAAAGCATATAAAATAGCATATGAACCGGTTAATTGGCCTCTAGGATAAAATTAAAGCATAAATTACAATAATAAAGCAAAATTCTATCCTATTACAGCCTTCTGCAGCTCCGAACCGAACCAAAACCGCTCCAAACGTGCCAAAATCGCTCGAACCGGACCGGAAAAACCACTGAACCAGTCAAAACCACCAGCCCAGTCAACGAACCAGCGAACCAGTCAACGAACCGGAGGAAAAACGCTGAACCGCGCCTCTTCATGGATCGAACCACTCGAACCGGTTGCGTCACTGGACCGCGGGCACTAAAACCATCTGAACCGTGCCTTGCTAACATCATCATCGCGTGCGATGACGTCAGCCCTACCCTAACGCGCGCGTTTCCGTCCGAATTTTCTGTTTTTTTTTTCGATTTTCTGTGATTTCCAGCCGCTATTCTTCGTCGTTTTCCGTCGTTTTTGGCCAAATTTGGTCCCAATCTTCATCGTTCTTCTATCTAAACTAGACCCGGACTTACAGAGACTTGATTTACAATTTTAATGATAAAAAACGCAAGGGCCTTTACATATGATCAAATCAAAAATTGTAAATCTAAGGCCAATTAATCGTAAACATTCATATGCAAACCATACATTCATAATGCAAATTCCACCTTAAAGCAAATTGCAAATTTCAATTAAAATAAAGTACTACAGAGAAGGCTCTGATACCAATTAAAGGGATAAAAGTCGTATGTAGTGGAAAAAATCAGAGGACCTACTCGTAATCTTTGATTTTTAATTGAAATACCAATACAATTCGCAAAAAACATACAACAATAAAAACGTACTTAATACGCTATAAAAGGCTATAAAAACATGTTATTTATGGATCAAAAACCCTTAGATCTAACCTAATGTTGATCCTAATGATCAAGGTTTGAAAATACTTACTTTTTCTTGGAAGCCTTGATCGTTTCGCCAATTCTCTTGCTTTGATCCAAAAAATACAGCAACAATAATATTGTGAACACCACCAAAAATGGAGACACCGGTATACTCACTAGGATATAGCGTTGGTTGCTTGTGGGAGCAAAAAGCACTAAGGGGTTTTTTTGGTTCTCTGGAACTTTTCTCTGGAAAAAAATGAGAAAATCTAATAGTGAGAGAGCTTGAGAGAAGTTTTCCTTAACGTGAGAATGAGGATGATACACGATTAGGAGGAGGTTATCCAACGAATGAAAACCACTCCTCTTAAAAACCCTCCCTATTCACGCAAAGGCCAAGATTAGTGGAACACCACGTTTTGATCAGTTAACCTAACTGATAAAAGAATAAATTAGTTAATTATTTAATTAATTTATATAAATATTCCACATAACCTATAGTTTTAATGTAGTTCAATTAAATCAAATTTAATTAAATTAAATTAAAACAAATAATTAATTAATTCACCAATTAATTAATTCACCAATTAATTAATATTATAATTAAATATCATATATTTAATTATATTTCTCTCAAATAAACTATAGTATTAATGTACATCCAATGTACATTAATTATAACCTATAGTTTTAATATGAATCAAATTCATATTTTAAACTTAATATTCGAACCCCTTCGAATATTTAATTCTCCCTTAGAAATTTACCTCAACGCCCTAAATGAGTTACCGATGGGACCTAATGGACCAACAGATCAGAAGCTCCAACGATATGAGATTAATTGGCTAACTCATTAACCAAGTTAATCAATGTTCGTTAACTGTGGTTCACTCCACTAAAGAACCACAGTTGCACTCTTCTCACTGTAGATATATTTATGTGTCCACGGATATCGACCATTAACAGCAAGTCGGCCCTTCACGTGTGTTCGTACCCCAGCTAGGTCAAATTCTCGTTTTACCCCTGGGTTACCTCTTTATCCTTAAATCCCAGTGCTCCTCTAATGAACAACCTGTTTGAGGCCCAACCAACAAACAGAAGTCCCTCTTGTGCCATAGAGAGGGCAGGGCCCATTGTTCAAGACCCGGAGACACCACTTAAGGGAACACACCTCTACTTACCCTAGAGTCGGGAATGAGTGAATTGCATCTTGTGTGATTATGTTCCCAGCTCCCCACTCGGTCTTGTCCCCAAAATGGTAGGCTTATTGAGTCGGCATGCAGGTCACTTTCACCCATACAAATCAAAGGACAATCCCTTATGAACAGGAGTTCATAATCCACTCAGGATTGAGACCAAGTTGCCAAGGTCATCCTAGTGAAATAGAAACCAAACTAACTAACGGTGTTACAGCTAGTGGTTAACCATTTCGCGGTCCGATCTTATGCAAACTCATTGCATAGGATACCCCCACTCGCATGTCCACTACATGAACGCGTTGGATCATTGCGTTTGTATCATAATACAAAGCGGGTCGTATCCATAGTGTCACCAAGATAAGGTACCCAGCTTTATCCCTATACTATAGACCCTTTAGGTTGTATCTTGAACATTGATCCCCGTATGTCCCTACACACTAGTTCAAGCCTCATACTAACAGCCTAGGATGTTTAGTTTATTGGATTAGGGTTAATAAGACAAGATTACTCAATACAAACAAGATAAATGAATAATGCATCATTTTATTAATGTTCGGTCAAATGTTACATTTACTATCTACGAGTTTTAGGGCAGAAAACCCAACATAGCTACCCCTTATCACCCACAAGCAAATGGTAAGACTTAAGTTAATAATAGGGAAATCAAACCTATATTAGAGAATATAGTCCATCCATCTAGGAAAGATTGGTCTTTTTGATTAGATGACGCTCTTGAAAGATTGGAATTCCCAATTCCGTTACAGCGGAAGCAATTGGACCGTTCGTAAATTAATTTTGTTCTACAAAAAATACCAATACATTGGCAAAAGGTTAAGCGATGAGAAACATACCTTCGTTAACGACTCTGAATTCTTCAAGAACGCCTTTCTTGATTGCTCTGCAACAACGAAGAACACCACCATTTGATCTTCCCCGCTATAACTCTGAGATTAAGAACGTAGTTGTGGGACTACCTAATCTTGAATGGGAAAAACTCTAGAGAGAAAATTCTCCCTAGAGTTCTTGAGTTGAGAGAATATGAGAAGGAGGCTAGAGAGAATGCAAGAGTGCATTCTTGTGGCCTTATGTTGGAGTACCTAAACCCTAGGTTTAGTGTTCTATTTATAGGAGAAAGGCCATGAATAAAATATTCATTTAAAATCAATTATTTCCATAACTGATTTAATCTTTTCCATAATTAATCAATTCCATGACCAATCAATTCTACAATTGATTAATCTTTTCCATAAATGATTGATCACTTCCATAAGTGATTAAATTATTTCCATAAATGATTAATTACTTCCATAAGTGATTAATCATTTTCATAATTGATTAATTTCCAATTAATTAATTCTTTAATTAATTAATCACCAATTAAATATCATATATTTAATTTCAGGCCTTCAATTAATTAATTCTATAATATGAATCAAATTCATATTAAAATTTCAACTCCTTCAAATTCTCTTATATCCTATAAATTTAATATGAATCAAATTCATATTAATATTTGAACTTCTTCAAATATTTATTTCTCTCATAGACTATAGTTTAATTAAATCTCATTTATTTTAAACTAAATTGAATAATTAATTCATAATTAATTAATTCATCTTCTAATTAAATACCATATATTTAATTAGACATATATTTGAACTCTTTCAAATATATCAATCTCTCAATATAATAAAGTTTAATCTCAAATTAGACTTTATATTTTAATGCATCAATATGCATTATATTAATTTGTATCTCATACAATTAACTTAATTCCCAATATGAATTTGAACTATTCAAATTCTCTCAAGATATATTTGTTCCTAATTACTCTTTACGAGCTAGCAGGGGGACCTAATGGACCTACAGATCAGAAGCTCCAATGATATGAGGTTAACCGATTAAACTCATTGATCAGGTTAACCAATATTCATTAACTGTGGGTCATTCCACTAAAGACCCACAGCTGAACTCTTCTCACTGTAGAACATTTCTGTGTCCACAGATATAGACCTATGTCGGTAAGTCAATCCTTCACGAGTGTTCGTAATCACGACTGGGTCAAATTACCGTTTTACCCTTGTGTTACATCTGTCTCCTTAAGTACGAGCGCTCCTCTAATGAACAACCTGTTTATGGTCCAACCATTAAACAGAAAGTCCCTCTCGAGCCAGTGAGATGGCGGGATCCCTTTGTTCAAGTCCCGGAGTCACCACCTAAGGGAACACTCATCTACTTCTCCTAGATGTGGGAAGGAGTGAATTCCTTCTTGTGTTGTCATGTCCCCAGCCTCCCACTCGGTTTTGTCCCCAAAAAGGAAGGCATATTGAGTCGGCGTATTGGCCACTCTCACCCATGCTAATCAAAGGACAATCCCTCATGAGAAGGAGTTCATGACACACTCAGGATTAAGACTGAGTTACCAAGGTCATCGTATTGAAACAGTAACCTAACTAGTTAACGGTGTTACATCTAGTGGTTTACTATTTCGTGGTCCGGTCTTATGCAAACTCATTGCATAGGATACCCCCGCTCGCATGTCTCCTACATGGACGCCTTGGATTAATACGTCTGTATCGAATACAAAGCGGGCCGTATCACATAGTGTTACCAGAATAAGGTACCCAACCTTATCCTTGTACTATAGACCTTTTAGGTTGTTACTTGAGCACCAATCCCCATATGTCCCCACATACTAGTTCAAGTCACATGTAAACAACCTTGGATCTTAGTTTATTGGATTTGGGTCAAATTGTGCAATATTTAACAATAACACTTTATTGTAGAAATTCAATTACACTTTATTGAAACAAGTATACAATTTGTTTACATTCACTATCTATGAGTTTTAGGGCATAAAACCCAACAAACTCCCACTTGAACTAAAACTCTAGTTTAGTGGGATGTACAGTAATCTATACAGTAGTGGGTGTATATAAAACATATACAATGTACAAATACAATAAACTAGGGCATCACTATACCCATTACATAATGGTATCACTATGCCCATTACATTTCTCCCACTTGCCCTAGATTACACCTTTGTACATATCTCGTAGATCTAGACCTTCTAGATGACCCTCAAACACTTTAGCCTAGAGAGCCTTTGTAAGTGAATCAACAATATTTCATTCAATTTAATGTGTGCTTGTCTTGGGCTGCGATGTTCTTTTGAATTTCCCACAACACCACTATATCTCTATAAAGTGTGATGGGCAAGTTCACATTTGGAACACATTCCAAATCAATCAAGAACTTCCTAAGCCATACAGTCTCTATCGCTGATTCACAAGCAGCTATTTTTCGGCCTATACGGTCAAGACTGTAACTATGTCATACTATAGCTCCTTCGTAAAGATTGACCATGGATACTGATGTAGATTTCCTAAAATCCTTATCAGTCTTAAAATCTGTGTCGGTGTATCATGTAAGGATCAAATCCTTAGTCCTATACACGAGCATATAGTTCCTCTTTCTCCTCATATACTTGAGGATATTCTTAACGGTTTTCCAGTGATCAAATCTTGGATTAGATTGATACTGACAATCCCTATTGCATTGGGCATTCGTCTCATGTCCTCAATCTCTTGAGGTGTCTTAGGAAACAATTTCTTAGACAAAATATTTTCATGTCTGAAAGGTAGTGAGCCCTCATTGGAATTTTTTAATCTTATATCTAACTAACATTTTGTAGATATAAGACACTTTGAGACAAGGCTAGCTTTTTGTTCTTACGGTTCCTAACAATTTTGATCCCAAGAACAAACTCAGCTTCTCCCAGATTTTCATTTGGAAATGAGCTTCTAGCCTCTTTTAATGTCAGTATGATAACCTACATCGTTCCCAATGATTAGGATATCAATCATATACAACACTAAGTAAGCTACTGAACTATTGATGATTACTTGTAAACACAAGACTTATCAATGTTCAGATTAAAGCCAAAAGATTTGGTCACTATACCAAATCTTATATTTCAAGATCGAAATGCTTAGGTCAATCCATGAATGGATCACTTAAGCTTGCAAACCCTTTTGCTTTTGATCTTGTTGTATTAACCCTTCTGATTAAGACATGAATGTCTCGTTCCCTCTTGTAAATCCACTTGTAACTAATAGGTGTTACCCATCAAGCAGATCTACAAGATCCCAGATGAAAGTGAAATACAAAAGACTTCATTTCTTGGTTCATGGCTTTAATCCTCTGATCGTTGTCAACACCATTCATTTTCTTTCTAAAAGATAATGAATCCTCTATGCCATCATCAAGTATGATGACCTAGGCTTCAATCAAGCCCATGTAACGTTCAAGTTATGAAATAACCCTCCCACTACATCGAGGCACTCTCAACTATTGAGATGGATGTGTCTGACTAGATGCACTGATCCATCCACAACTATTATTGAACAGCCAGCCTCATCAACAACTCTTGTGGATGTTACTGTAGCTTCATTAGTTAACTTACTTAAACCGACTTTACTCTTGTGGTTTAGGATTTTTGATGTGGACTTCTTCTGAGAATTTAGCATTTGTCGATACAAATTCTTTATTCTTTTGTGAATTGAAGAAGTATCCACTTCTCGTTTCCTTTGGGGTTGCCTATTGCAGTATGCAATGCAGTCAACACTGCATGACCCCAAAACGAGCCAGACAATTTGAGCATAACTCAACATGGAATGAACCATATCCAATAGGGTTCTATTTCTCCTAAATGAGATTTAGGGTGTGATCCCATGTACTATCAAATAGTCCTGGAATCTCAAATCCCTATACTCAACACTTTGATCAGATCGAAGTGTTTTTATCATCTCACCTAACAAGTTTTCAACTTCAGTCCTAAGCTGCTTTGAATATCTCAAGAGCTTCAGACTTAAGTTGCATTAGGTAAAGATACTCATACCTTTGAATAATCATCCAAAAGAGATGAATTATTCATGTCCTCCCACTGCTTTAACATATCGAACCACAAGGGATCCAAATGTACAAGCTCCAAAGGCTCTTTGGCTCTTAGATCTTTTCCAATAAAAGATCTATCAGTCATATTGCCCACAAGGCATGACTTACAAGGTAGTAGAGAGTCATCTTCTAACTCGCTTAGAAGTTCACTCTTGACCAATCTCCAAATCAAATTGAGATTAATATGGTCTACCTTAAAACCAAAGAAAGGTATTTTCCTTTAGGAGAAATCCTTTGCCTCTTCTCACATTGAGTAGTAGCAGTCTTAAACAACCCAGTGTTCATGACTGCTTTACTCTTGATTAGTCTTAAAACATTTAGGTTACTTTACAGTAGAACTAAACAAATGCCAACTCCCTTTCTTGAAACAAAACTGCGTTAGCAGAGAAAGGTAAAGAGTAACATTGTTCCAGCAAATAAGACACAGAAATCAAATTTCTTTTGATCTTAGGAATTACATACACATTATCTAATAATATGTATTTTCTCCCACTGAGAAAAATAACTTAATGTTCCCCACTGATATAGCTAAAATAACCTCTCTAATTCTAACTTTGAGAGTTATTACACAAACAGCAAGCTCTTGCCAGGAACTTATTCCTTTAAAAGAAGAACACACGTGATTTGTGGCCCCCGAATCAAGTATTCAGGGAGAATCACTATTCTTCACTAATCACGTTTTCAAGACAGGTAAATGAAAATTACGGTCTTGAACAAGTTCTCTTTTTGCTAAGCAGGGTTCTATGTCATATTCACCAAGAACAATTCTTAATGAATTAAACATATGGGGCATGAGGACATTCCTCAGTTAAGAATAATCCTAGACTTATTTACCACAATTTTTCGTTTAAGCTTGTTGTATTACCTTTATTTTAAAAATGACGTAAGACAATACACATAAAATTATTATATAATTGTTGAAGTAACAAATTACTTGTATTATTAATAATACTAACCCATCACAAATAATCCAATCAAATTCTGCAAAAACAAATAAGCAATCAAAGAAACCCTATAAAACTATTGATTTAGTTTTTGCAACGATACTTCAAAGGTTTAGAACAACAGCCACCGAAGGGTGGTCAGCTACTCCTCCTCTGAATTGAGACAATCTCAACCAAACTCTAACACCAGAATAACTCATATTCCATTAGCGTTTAGTTATCGTTGTTCGGTCAAGGATTAATTAACACATTTAACTCATTCTCGTAAGTGTAACCCTCCCACTTTCAGATCTCAGAGGCACGCACCAACAGGCTACCGAAGGGAAAGACAACTGTTGGTAATTAGCCTAAGAGTTCTTATCCTATTCAGGAGTTCACGATGTTCCGAATCCTATGATCAGGCCCTCCGAAGGGATGGTTGCGCCAGGACAACCTGCAGGCGCATCATAGGACTCTCACGGTGTGAACTAGGGGCGGAGACCGAGGGATACGTTGACACGTGTCCCGCTCCCACTTACTCTAGACATTTTTCCCATTCACCTTGTTATTGATTCATGCAAACACTTTCCGAAGGGAGGCCGCTCCTAGGGCGACTCGAAGCCGAGCATAAACCTCACGTTGTGAATATAGGGACGTAGGAGCAAAACTTGATTTAAATCTCGTTTTGTAATTTTTCTCCCACTGAAAATGTCCTAAGGTTAATTTATGGATGTTTAACTTAGATAAAATTCGGCTAAGTCAATCTATCTAAGTCTGATCCTATTATAACAATTATGGAAAGGATTCAACCACAATGTTTTAGGTGAATTAAACTTCTTTTAATAAACCCAACATTGTATGTCAACATTACTATGGTTAATTCAACTCAAGGTTCGGGTCAGTTCCCAGGTAGGAGGTGTTCTGTAAACCGTCAACTTAAATACCCCCAACCTTAGACAGAACTTTACCGAGAGAGTTCCCTTATAACCACAGTAATGTAAGGTCTTTACTCTAAAGATCTAGGTGCATTAAACACTTTTAACAAACCTAGTGACATTGCATGCTAACATTTAGCTATGATTAATTCAACTCCGGTATTCCAAGTCAGTTCCCAGGTAGGAGGTGTTCCGTAAACCGTCAACTTAAATACCCCCAGCCTTAGACAGAACTTTACCGGTGGAGTTCCCTTATAATCATAGCAATGTTTTTCCTACTTAGTCAATTAAAACTAATTTTAATTCTAAGTAAGAATAATTCTAATCCTATTAGAAAAGTGATCTTAGATCTAATTAATTTTAAACATTTTAAAATTAATTCATTTATCCTAAGATCCTATGTTTGCATGCAATTCTTTGTTATAGGTTAACGGTTTCTATTCATTAATTTTATAACTATTATAAATTTTAATGAATTAACCCTATAACATGCTACTATGGTGAATAAATTAACAATCAAATTCTAATTAATTTATAAAACCATACATTAGCATACATGACATACCAAAAATATAACAATTATATTAATCTAAGGTAATGTCATGCTCAATGCAATTTAATTTCCTTTTAATTAACCTAACTCTTAAATTAATTATACAAGAAAATTAAATTAAGCATTACCATTTTCATACATTAACATAACATTTATATTAATAGCTCATGAAAATTAAGCATGTAAATTACTAATATAAATATAACTCTTATATTTTTAAACTAAAGTAATTTCATGTTCAATGCAAATTAATTTTCTTTAATTAATCTAACTCTTAAATTAATTACCCAAGAAAATTAAAATAAGCATTCACATTTTCATACATTAACATAACACTTTATATTAATAGCTCATGAAAATAAATAAGCATATAAATTACTTTCATAAATATAACTTCTTATATTTTTACTAAAGTAATTTCATGCCCAATGCTTCTCAATTTTCATCCATTTAATCATAACAATTTATATTAAATACCCATGAAAATTAAATTCATGCATAATCCATATATTATAACAATTATAAATAAATATGCATGAATATGCTTAACCTATGGTGGGATTTTAAACTATATGACATTCATAAAGCAATTTAAATAGCTAAGTAGACGGGTTTTGGCATCCTAGGACTCAAAACAATAGAAAAATTACATTAATTTATCTATAAAAGTCCTATCATGTCGTAAATCAGCCCGAACCGGTCTAAAACAGCTTGAACCAGCAAGAACCGGTCTGAAAACATGCTGAACAGGCAAAAAATCACTGAACCGAGCCCAAAATACACCTGAACCAGCCCAAAATCACGCTGAACCGGCCCAGAATACTGCCAGACCGCACGAACCAGGTCAAAACCGGTCAAACCAGGCGCAAACCGATCAAACCTCCAAGAACCGGTCAAGAAAAGGTGGACCGCCCGCTGAACCGCGCCTGAACCACGAACCGGACCGCGAAGTTAAACCGCACGGAAATTGCTCCAAAAAATAAAATAAAGCGCGCGTTCAGGCTCAAACTCTGGACCTCTAGAATCATAAACACGGATTAAAACAATTCAGCCAGACACGCCTTCAAGCTACAAAACGATTTTTTATTTTTTATATATTTCGTTCCACGCTCTTTTTTTTTTTTTTTGTGTTCATCCGTTTGCAGGTTTTTGGCTCTCGAGATTCCAGATTGACATACAAATCAATGACACGGACTTACAGACTCTAATTTGCAACAATACGCCCAAAAACACGGGCCCTTACATTGATCAAATCAACATAATTTTGCAAATCTAATGCCAAAAACCCTAACCATCTACTAGCAAAATTCATCCATCATATGCATAAATTAAAACCACCAATCAACCAATGCAAATTTTGTAAAACAAAATTAGATCTACGATCGGCTCTGATACCAATTGAAGGATTGGAATTTCCAATTCCGTTACAGCGGAAGCAATTGGACCGTTCGTAAATTAATTTTGTTCTACAAAAAATACCAATACATTGGCAAAAGGTTAAGCGATGAGAAACATACCTTCGTTGACGACTCTGAATTCTTCAAGAACACCTTTCTTGATTGCTCTGCAACAACGAAGAACACCACCATTTGATCTTCCCCGCTATAACTCTGAGATTAAAAACGTAGTTGTGGGACTACCTAATCTTGAATGGGAAAAACTCTAGAGAGAAAATTCTCCCTAGAGTTCTTGAGTTGAGAGAATATGAGAAGGAGGCTAGAGAGAATGCAAGAGTGCATTCTTGTGGCCTTATGTTGGAGTACCTAAACCCTAGGTTTAGTGTTCTATTTATAGGAGAAAGGCCATGAATAAAATATTCATTTAAAATCAATTATTTCCATAACTGATTTAATCTTTTCCATAATTAATCAATTCCATGACCAATCAATTCTACAATTGATTAATCTTTTCCATAAATGATTGATCACTTCCATAAGTGATTAAATCATTTCCATAAATGATTAATTACTTCCATAAGTGATTAATCATTTTCATAATTGATTAATTTCCAATTAATTAATTCTTTAATTAATTAATCACCAATTAAATATCATATATTTAATTTCAGGCCTTCAATTAATTAATTCTATAATATGAATCAAATTCATATTAAAATTTCAACTCCTTCAAATTCTCTTATATCCTATAAATTTAATATGAATCAAATTCATATTAATATTTGAACTTCTTCAAATATTTATTTCTCTCATAGACTATAGTTTAATTAAATCTCATTTATTTTAAACTAAATTGAATAATTAATTCATAATTAATTAATTCATCTTCTAATTAAATACCATATATTTAATTAGACATATATTTGAACTCTTTCAAATATATCAATCTCTCAATATAATAAAGTTTAATCTCAAATTAGACTTTATATTTTAATGCATCAATATGCATTATATTAATTTGTATCTCATACAATTAACTTAATTCCCAATATGAATTTGAACTATTCAAATTCTCTCAAGATATATTTGTTCCTAATTACTCTTTACGAGCTAGCAGGGGGACCTAATGGACCTACAGATCAGAAGCTCCAATGATATGAGGTTAACCGATTAAACTCATTGATCAGGTTAACCAATATTCATTAACTGTGGGTCATTCCACTAAAGACCCACAGCTGAACTCTTCTCACTGTAGAACATTTCTGTGTCCACAGATATAGACCTATGTCGGTAAGTCAATCCTTCACGAGTGTTCGTAATCACGACTGGGTCAAATTACCGTTTTACCCTTGTGTTACATCTGTCTCCTTAAGTACGAGCGCTCCTCTAATGAACAACCTGTTTATGGTCCAACCATTAAACAGAAAGTCCCTCTCGAGCCAGTGAGATGGCGGGATCCCTTTGTTCAAGTCCCGGAGTCACCACCTAAGGGAACACTCATCTACTTCTCCTAGATGTGGGAAGGAGTGAATTCCTTCTTGTGTTGTCATGTCCCCAGCCTCCCACTCGGTTTTGTCCCCAAAAAGGAAGGCATATTGAGTCGGCGTATTGGCCACTCTCACCCATGCTAATCAAAGGACAATCCCTCATGAGAAGGAGTTCATGACACACTCAGGATTAAGACTGAGTTACCAAGGTCATCGTATTGAAACAGTAACCTAACTAGTTAACGGTGTTACATCTAGTGGTTTACTATTTCGTGGTCCAGTCTTATGCAAACTCATTGCATAGGATACCCCCGCTCGCATGTCTCCTACATGGACGCCTTGGATTAATACGTCTGTATCGAATACAAAGCGGGTCGTATCACATAGTGTTACCAGAATAAGGTACCCAACCTTATCCTTGTACTATAGACCTTTTAGGTTGTTACTTGAGCACCAATCCCCATATGTCCCCACATACTAGTTCAAGTCACATGTAAACAACCTTGGATCTTAGTTTATTGGATTTGGGTCAAATTGTGCAATATTTAACAATAACACTTTATTGTAGAAATTCAATTACACTTTATTGAAACAAGTATACAATTTGTTTACATTCACTATCTACGAGTTTTAGGGCATAAAACCCAACAGCTCTTTGGGCTTATAGGACAGCCTATAAAACTCCTTTAGGTATGTCTCCCTATAGGTTGGTGTATGGAAAGGCTTGCCATTTACCGTTAGAGCTTGAGCATAAAATATTTTGGGCTCTAAAGAAGTTGAATTTTGTTATGCATCATGCAGGAGCAATTAGAATGCTACAACTTAATGAGTTAGAGGAGTTTCGACAGTTTTCGTATGAAAATGAAAAAATGTATAAAGAGAAAACAAAGAAGTGGCATGATAAGAAGTTAAAACCTAAGGAATTTGTAAAGGGTCAGCAGGTCTTGTTGTACAACTCTAGATTAAAATTGTTTCCAGGAAAATTAAAATCTAAATGGTCTGGGCCATTTGATAGGACCTAAATAGTACTATTTTATTACCTCTAATCTAAGCTTGTTAGAGGAATTTTATGCTTTACTTGTCTTACTTGCAAGATCTTTGAGCTTAGGCAATGTCGGGAGCCAATCATGCTAAATTGGTGTTAATTCAGGCCAATTATGGAGTTTTGGAGCCATCTCGGTGTCTTAGACGACGAGGAGGTGAAAAGACCCAAGTGTATTGAAGCGGGCCTAAAGAACGACACCAAGAGCCAAAGATTGAAGCCCCATACCGAGATGTAACAAGACAAGACTGAGAAAAAAGACAGCATTCTCGAATTAGGGATGGCGTCGAGACACTGTTCCTAGCGTCTCGACGCCGACGCGAATTTGAAGTGGAATAATAAGTTTGTGGCATCGAGACGTTGAGCCTAGCGTCGAGACGCTATGACGTTTTCTATAAATATTAGGCTTCGGTTTAGTCCGCCATTAGGTTAGATTTTTTGTCTCTTTTCGTTTTGTTTCGTCTTCTTTACTTTCCAGTTGGTGTATAAACATTGTTAGGTCATGTCTTATGCAATTCCTTGTATTTGTTTATTGTTTTACCTTGTTTATGAGTAGCTAAACGTCTTTGTATCGTTGGATGTGGATTATGACTTGATTGTTATTTAACTTGGCTGAGTTTTCTGGTATTTCAATTCTGTTATTGCTGCATTTTTATTGAGTTTTTCATGTTATCCCGTTTAAACCAATACATGAGGCTAGTTTCTTAGGCTTGACGACCCTAGGAGACTACCGCTTGTGTATTCTATCAGTTATTTTTAGATAGCCACTAGGCTTAGGCAAGACAATCTCTATGGAGTGACGACCCTTGATAGGCCTAGGATGCATGTTAAAGGTTGTATAAATTATATTTAAATTAAGTTTAAGTTTAGTTAATATAATTCCGAACCCACGATCCTAAAGCGGCTAGTTTAAGTAGGTAATTGCAAGATTGCTTATTCTAGATTAGTTAGATATAATTTAGTGGCCATTGTGAGGTCTCGAATGGTTGCTACTTTATGCATGAGGGGTGGCGATCAATAATGATATAATTGAATAATCTTGTTAATTACAGAATTCTCAGTTAACGGGTTAATTAAACACAGGTTAGTGTAGGGGGTCCTCCAAGTAACCAAGAAGCCAACCTGACTAATAAAAATTGGCATAGAATAATTCTTAGAGAAAACTAGGAAGCCAAGTGAAATAGCATTCAGGCATAAGAAATTCCAATCTAGCGATTCCTTTTTATGATATTGATTTTTGCTCTATTTTTTCCATCGTATGCTTCATCCTGTTTCTTTTCATTCAGCAATTTATTTTACTGTGTTACCTTTTTAAAACCCCCATGTTACATGAACACAAAATTCTGCATCTGCTAGATCCCGTTCCCTGTGTTCGATCCTGGCCACTATTTCTACAAAATAGTTTTAGTGTCGTGGACTATAAATTTATTTGGCTCGGACCTTCGACAGGTCCCGCCACCATTTGTTGTGATTGAAGTTTTTCCTCATGGAGCAATTACTTTGAGAGATGAAAAAGATGGGCGAGTGTTTAAAGTTAATGGACAACGAATGAAACATTGATAGCACCAATTTGGTGCTAATTATTTCTGTAAATTTTGCTTATCCTAATGTTATTATTTGTTAAAATTGACTAATTCTGAGTCTTATTGATGTATAGGTAAATTTGATGTTCTCAAGATCAAGAAGGACATTTTGGTAATTAAAAGTTTTTAGATATAGGAATGGCTAATTGAGTCTCGACGCTTAGTTGGAGCATTGCAATGTCCGGCTAAGTGTAGATCGTCGTAATTGGGGACTCCGAATGTAAGTTTGGTATTCCTTTGAGACCTTGCATATTTCAGATTTCATAGAATTATTGTCTAATTGTGTTCTTGATTGACAACCTATTTTGTTTGAATCGATTGCTTTGCTAGAATTGGTAGCGAATAAATCTATTGTTAATCTCGATTAAAAGGTGTTTTTATCCCTATTGATCAAGATTGCATGATAGATTTAGGAGTTAAGGCTTAGAATCGTATGAATTAGGTTTTTCCTAGTTTATGCAGTCTATCTAACAATCCATTATTCTTAATGCGATTAAAATTTAATTAGTGAGACGTCATTAGTTAGATTTTTAATTAGGTTCTGGCCTCGATGCATTCGTCGGGTTAGAAATAATTGGGATCATTAATCTTGCTAGCTTTTCCAGTGGGAGGTTAGACAATTAGCTAGTAATTCGTTAATAAAGAGAGTCTATGATTTGGAATTGCCAAACTGAATTTGGATAACCAATTGCACGATCCCGAGGTAAGGTTAGTCAGTCTATCCTTTTATTTCCTTGTTATTTTAATTTTGGTAATTTAATTTCTTGTATTTTAATTTTTCATCCTCAAATCTTCTTCCATGCCAACCCCCCCCCCTTTCGGTTACTAATTGAAAAATCTTAGGTTAATTTAATTAATTCGGTTGCTCCCTACGTTCGACCCCGGCCACTATTTCTACAAAAATAGTTGTAGTGTCGTGGAAATATAAATTTATTTGATACGACCCTCGACAAGTTGTTATATCAAATTGGCATCGTTGTCGGGGAGCACAGTTAATTAATTATCTTAATTTTAGATTTTTCGCCTTCGTTCTTGTCTCTTTTGTTTTTTGTTTGTGTCTTGCAGGATTATCATTGATTTATTGAGTTGCAAGAGCAAATCGTTCTTAAGGAGGAAGACAGAATGAAGAAGTGAGTGTCATAGTCAAATCCAGCATAACTTCGGTCGAGCTAAATTCTTATCTAAGATGGTCGAGCGTACGATTAAAGAGTTGGCAGCTCCTGATTTCAGTCATTAGCCCTTTTGCATAGTTTATCCAGAGATTGAAGGTAATTTTGTTCTTGAAGTCGATTTAATTAAGTTACTCCCTTCTTTTCTTGGCAATGCAGGAGACGATCCTTATATGCATCTCAAGGAGATTTTCGTGGTTTGTTTCGGGATGAAACCAGTAGCGTGACAGAAGATCAAATTTTTCTAAGGGCGTTTCCGTTTACTTTGAAAGGAAAAGCGAGGGAGTGGCTTCACCTGTTGCCTTCTAGTTCAGTGACCACATGGGCAGAGATGAAGATGCTCTTTCTCAAGGAGTACTTCCCAGCTTCGCGAGCTTCAGAGATTCGAAAGAAGATTTATGGAGTCACTCAGGTTGAAGGGGAAGCGTTGTTTGAGTATTGCAATCTTCATCAAACTCAAAAGGTCTTTCTACCTCGAGCAACCTGCACAAAGGTTTAGAAATTTTATAAAAGTCTTTAATAAATCTTCAGTAAAAACCCACATGGCCTATAAAACTCCTGATTTCTCGAACTGTCTTGGGAAAAGGAAACTTAGATATAAGCTCTATCTTTGCCTTGTCTACCACAATTCCATTTCTGGAAATTCGGTGTCCAAGAACTATTCCTTCTCGTACCATAAAATGGCACTTTTCCCAGTTTAACACCAGGTTCGTTTCGTCGCATCTTTCCAATAGGCTGTCTAGATTCTGTTAACAAATTGCAAAAGTTTATCCAAAGACAGAGAAATCATCCATAAAAACTTCCAATGTTCGATCCACCATATCTGAGAATATTGCCATCATACACCTTTGAAATGTGGTTGGAGCGTTACAGAGTCCAAATGGCATTCTTTGAAAAGTGAACGTCCCGTATGGACATGTGAATGTGGTCTTTTCTTGATCTTCTGGGGCTATCGTAATCTGGTTGTAACCTGAGTAGCCATCAAGGAAACAGTATTAATCTTTTCCTGCTAATTTGTCCAACATCTGATCTATAAACGACAACGAAAAATTGTCATTTCTAGTTACTTTGTTGAGTTGGTGATAGTCAATGTAGACTCTCCATCCCGTGACCATTCTCGTCAGAATCAATTCATTCTTCTCATTTTCTACTACAGTTATCCCACCTTTCTTAGGGACGCATTGCACTGGACTGACCCAGCTACTGTCTCAAATCAGATATATAACTCCTGCGTCCAGCCATTTGAGACTTTCCTTTCTGGCGACCTCTTTCATGATGGGGTTCAGCCTTCGTTAACTTTCAATGGAATTTTTAGCACCTTCTTCTAGATTAATCCTATGCATGCCAAACGACGGACTGATTCCCTGAATATCTGCTATCGTCCAACCTATCGCCTTTTTGTGGCTAGATAAGACCTGCAGCAAAGACATTTCATCTTCGTCAGTGAGGTAAGCTGAGATAATAACTGGTAGTGTTTTATTTGTTGGGTTTTATGTCCTAAAACGCGTAGATAGTAAATGTAAACAAATTGTATATTTGTTTCAATGAAGTGTTATTGAGTTTCTACAATAAAGTATTATTGTTAAATATTGCACAATTTGACCCAAATCCAATAAACTAACATCCAAGGTTGTTTGTATGTAACTTGTGTTGGGTTTTATGCCCTAAAACTCGTAGATAGTGAATGTAACCGTTGACCGGATATTAATGAAATAATATTGATATATTTTTCCATTAAATGTTATTAGTTATTTTATATTTGTCTTTGCCTAAAAATAACTCTAATCCAATAAACTAGACATCCTAGGCTGTAATATGAGTCTTGAACTATATGTAGCGACATATGGGATCATTGTTCAAGAAACAGCCTAAAGGGTCTATAGTATAGGGATAAGACTGGGTGCCTTATCCTGGTGACACTATGGATACGGCCCACTTTGTATTTGATACAGACGCTACGATCCAACGCGTTCGTGTAGGAGACATGCGAGTGGGGGTATCCTATGCAATGAGTTTGCATAAGACCGAACCGCGAAATAGTAACCACTGGTTATAACACCGCTAACTAGTTGGTTTTCTATTTCACTAAGACGACCTAGACAACTTAGTCTTAATCCTGAGTTGATTATGGACTCCTGCTCATGAGAGATTGTCCTTTGATTTGCATCGGTGAGAGTGGCCAATACGCCGACTCAATAAGCCTACCATTTTGGGGACAAGACCGAATGGGGAGCTGGAAACATAATCGTACAAGATGGAATTCACTCCTTCCCGACTTTAGGGAAGCATATGAGTGTTCCCTTAAGTGGTGACTCCGAGTCTTGAACAAAGGGCCCTACCCTCTCAATGGCACGAGAGGGTTTTCTGTTTGATGGTTGGACCACAAACAGGTTGTTCATTAGAGGAGAACTGGTACTTAAGGAAATAGAAGTAACCCAGGGGTAAAACGGTAATTTAACCCAACTGGTGTTACGGACACTCGTGAAGGACTAACTAGTCGATATTGGTCGATATCCGTGGACACAGAAAATATGTCTGCAGTGAGAAGAGTGCAACTGTGAGTCTATAGTGGAATGTACACACAGATAACGAATATTGATTAATTTGGTTAATGAGTTTGACCAATTAATCTCATATCGTTGGAGCTTCTGATCTGCAGGTCCATTAAGTCCCACTGGTAGCTCATAAAGTAATTTGAGGCAACTAAGTAATAAATGTAAATTGAAACTGTTCAATTTACTAAGGGAACAATATAATATATATTGATATATTATTATGAGAGATTAATATTTGAAGAAATTCAAATATTAATATAAATTTGAGTCACATTAAATTTATGGAAGTTTGGAAGAGTTCAAATAATGAATTAATTAATTTTAAAGCCAAAAATCTATTTGGGCAAATTAATTAATTCAAGGCCAGAAATTAAATATGAGATATTTAATTGGTGGTTAATTAATTAAAGAATTCATTAACAGGGAATTAATCATTTATGGAAATGATCTAATCACTTATGGAAGTAACTAGTCATTTATGGAAAAGATTAATCAATTATGGAATTGATTGATCATGGATTGATTAAATAAGGAATAAGATTGAATCAATTTTGGAAAAGATTGATTTAATTGAATATTTTATTCATGGTATCTCTTCTATAAATAGAACACTAGACCTAATTGGTTCAGTACACTCTCCTCTTGCTCTTAGACTCACAAGACAAGACCTAGAATTCTCTCTAGCCTCCCTCTTAGAGAAAGGGGTCTATAGTACACGGATATGGTTGGGTACCTTATCCTGGCAACACTATGAGATACGACCCGCTTTGTATTTGATACAGACATATTAATCCAAAGCGTCCATGTAGTAGACATGCAAGCGGGGGTATCTTATGCAATGAGTTTGCATAAGACCGGACCATGAAATAGTAAACCACTAGATATAACACCGTTAACTAGTTAGGTTACTGTTTCAATAGAATGACCTAGGTAACTTAGTCTTAATCTTCAGTGTGTCATGAACTCCTTCTCATGAGGGATTGTCCTTTGATTAGCATGGGTGAGAGTGGCCAATAAGCCACTCAATATGCCTTCCTTTTTGGGGACAAGACCGAGTGGGAGGCTGGGGACATGACAACACAAGAAGGAATTCACTCATTCCCACTTCTAGGAGAAGTAGATGAGTGTTCCCTTAAGTGGTGACTTCGGGACTTGAACAAAGGGATCCCACCCTCTCACTGGCCCGAGAGGGACTTTCTGTTTATTGGTTGGACCATAAATAGGTTGTTCATTAGAGGAGCATTGGTATTTAAGGAGACAGATGTAACACAGGTGTAAAACGGTAATTTTACCCAACTGTGATTACGGACACTTGTGAAGGATTGACTTACCGGTATAGGCCTATATCCGTGGACACAAAGATGTTCTACAGTGAGAAGAGTTCAGCTGTGGGTCTTTAGTGGAATGACCCACAGTTGATGAATATTGGTTAACATGATTAATGAGTTTAATCAGTTAACCTCATATCATTGGAGCTTTTGATTTGTAGGTCCATTAGGTCCCCTTGCTAGCTCGTAAAGAGTAATTAGGAACAATCATATCTTGAGAGAATTTGAATAGTTCAGATTCATATTGGGAATTAAGTTAATTGTATGAGATACAAATTAATATAATGTATAGTGATACATTAAAATATAAAGTCTAATTTGAAATTAAACTTTATTATTATGAGAGAAATAAATATTTGAAGAAGTTCAGGCCTCGTTTGATAACCATTTGGTTTTTGGTTTTTGGTTTTTGAAAATTTGGCTTGTTTTCTTCCAATTTTCCTACCATGGTTTTCATATTTGCCAATGACACATTTGAGTTCCTAGCCAAATTCTAAAAACAAAAACAAGTTTTTGGAAACTACTTTTTTTAGTTTTCAAAATTTGCTTGGTTTTTAAAAACAAGGAAAGAAAAGTATTAGCAAAACATAGAAACTTGTAGGTGGAAGTAGGATTTATAAGCTTAATTTTCAAAAACCAAAAACCAAAAACCAAATGGTTATCAAACGGGGCCTCAAATATTAATATGAATTTGATTCATATTAAATTTATAGGATATAAGAGAATTTGAAGGTTTCAAATTTTAAAATGAATTTGATTCATATTATAGAATTAATTAATTGAAGGTCTGAAATTAAATATATGATATTTAATTGGGTAATTAATTAATTGGAAATTAATCAATTATGGAAATGATTAATCACTTATGGAAGTAATTAATCATTTATGGAAATGATTTAATCACTTATGGAAGTGATCAATCATTTATGGAAAAGATTAATCAATTATGGAATTGATTGGTTATGGAATTGATTAATTATGAAAAAGATTAAATCAGTTATGGAAATAATTGATTTTGAATGAATATTTTATTCATGACCTTTCTCCTATAAATAGAACACTAAACCTAGGGTTTAGGTGATACAACATAAGGCCACAACAATGCACTCTTGCATTCTCTCTAGCCTCCCTCTCATTTTCTCTCAACCCAAGAACTCTAGGGAGAATTTTCTCTCTAGAGTTTTTCCCATTCAAGATTAGGTAGTCACACAACTACTTTCCTAATCTCAATGTCATAGCGGGGAAGATCAATTGGTGGTGTCCCAATTGTTGACGCTTGGTCCCTATGAAATCAAGAACGGCGTTCTTGATATTTCAGAGACGACAACGACGATATGTTTGCTTCTCTCCTTTAAAATTAGTTCTAAGGTTGTATGCTTAGCCTTAATAATTGATTTAGAATAGTTTTCTAAATTTTGTCAATGTATTGGTATTTTGGTGGAAAAAAAATTAACTACGAACGGTCCCAATTCGCTTCCGCTAACGGAATTAAGGAATTCCAATCCTTCATTATTTTCTCGAATGTAACTGTATTTTAGATGTTCTGGTAATGGTTTTAGTTCTAATTCTGGAGGGTTAATCATGGACGGCTGCAACGACTTAATCTCTTCTTGGCTTAACTCCAACGAATCTCTCAATGCTTCTATTCGTGCTACTGCAGAGCCATTTTTGGTTGATTCTTCTATTTCTTCAATCTTTTCCCACCTTCCTCCTCTTTTTCTTCATCTTCAAGCAAGTCTTCTGCGTCTCCCCTTTTAGCGATTCCTGCAAAGTAGATAAAGAAAGCTCATCAATCTCATCAATCACTGAACATTCCTCAAAATCTCCTGGATATTTGAGCGCGTTCATAACATTGAAGGTAACTTGTTGATCATTGACCCTCATAGTCAATTCGCCCTTCTGTACGTCGATCAAGGTCCTACCAATCGCTAAAAATGGTCGACCTAAGATAATTGGCACTTCTTTTTCTGTTTCACATTCCAATATGATAAAGTCCGCTGGGAATACGAACTTGTCCACCTTGATTAGTACATCCTCAATTTTTCCAATAGGTTGTGTTAATGATCTGTCTGCTAATTGCAAGGTGACAGTCGTAGGTCTGGCTTCTCCTATTCCTAACTGTTTGAAAACTGAATACGACATCATATTTATACTTGCTCCAAGATCACATAGTGCTCTGCTGACGTTCTGCCTTCTATGGAGCAAGGGATAGTGACACTTCCTGGATCCTTTAACTTTGGAGGAACCTTGTTTTTAACCAATGCACTGGAACATTCTGTTAATGCAACTGTCTCGTACTCTCCCAATCGTCTCTTTTTAGACATGATGTCTGTTAGGAATTTCAAGTAGTTCGACATTTTTTCAAGTGCCTCCACCAACGGGATGTTGATGTGGAGTTGCTTTAAAATGTCTAGGAACTTTTTGAACTGTGTCTCTTGTGACGCATATTTGAGTCCTTGAGGATAAGGTGGTGGTGGTCTGTAATCTGGATCAATAATGAATTTTTTTGGTTTTGCGGTCGCATTTTCCTGTTTTTTTCCTGAACTTGAACTTTCAATCTTTTCTTCCAAGGCTTCTGGCTCCTTGGTCTTTTCTAAATTTTCTTTATTCTGACAAACTTCTGTATTGACTTCTAACTTATTTTCTGTGGATTTCTCTGAAACTTCTTCTGGGATTCTCCTAACTTCTTAATTAATGGGGTATTCTGGTCCATCGTACTCCAATCCACTTCTTAAGGTAACTGCTTTGCACTGTCCCTGTCTCTGAAACTCTATTTTTACATTATGGACAACATGCTTTGTATGATCAAATTGAAGTCCCCACGCAGCGGAAGCAATATCAGAGACCTTACTCAGTTTTTTAATCATAAACAAAATACCAGTACGAAGAAAACAATTTACAGCACGAAATAACAATTATTTTACTGTAAAACAGATGCTAAACCATGCTGAATTTACATAATCAAGATATAATCCTAATCATGCAAATTAAAGAGAATGAAAAATAAAAGGGTTAAGAGATCATACTCTCATTGTTGACTTGATCGAATTTTCGCCAACTCCTTGGGAAATCGCGAACAATTTCTTCTCTGCCAAATTTCCAAGATCAACACCTGTTGGGATTGGTGCCCTAAAACTCGTAGATGGTGAATGTTAAACGAATTGTATACTCGTTCGATAAAGTAGTTATCGAGGTTCATTCAGTAAATTCATTACTGAATAAGTAAATTGCATGTTAGATAACCCAAATCCAATAAACTAAGATCCCTGGCTATAAAATGAGCACTTGAGCTTTATGTAGAGACATAAAAGTAGATTAGGCTCGAGTAATAGCCAAAACGATCTATAGTATAGGGATAGGGCTGGGTACCTTATCTTGGGGACACTATGAGACGCGACCCACTTTGTAGTTAGTACAGACGATGTGATCCTAAATCATCCATGTGGAGACATGCAAGTGGGGATGTCCTATGTAATGAGTTTTCATAAGACCAAGACCGAGAAATAAGTCACTCTTGCGTTATAACGTCGTTTACTGACAAGACTGACTATTTCATGCGATGACCTAGTTAACTCGATCTTAATCCTGAGCTAACTATGAACTCCTATTTATTCGGGATTATCCTTTGATTTGCATGGGTGAAGTGGCTCATCATCGCCGACTTAATAAGCCTACCACTTTGGAGATAAGACCGGGTAGATAGCTGCGGACATAGTCTTGCTAGACGGAATTCACTCCTACCCGAATTAGGGATAGTTGATAACGGGCAGAAATGTCGCTATTTAGTCCTAAATTGTTAAGCTTTTGAGCGCTTTAATTGTGTTTTTATTGAAGAAATCTAAAATAATTTCCTATTTTGTCTTTAGGAGCATTTTATGGATTTTTGGTGGAAAAAGGTAGGGGTGCAAGCGAAAACCGAAAAACCGACGGACCGAACCAAACCGATCCAGTGGTTTGGTTCGGTTATTTTGAAAAAAAACTGGACACATCGGTTTTGTTTTTGGGAAAACTGAAAATTTTCGGTTTAGTTTGGTTCTTAATGGAAAAAACCAATAAAAACCGAACCGAACCGAGTACATATATATACCCCTTAAAAATCTAACCTATCCTTTCTTTTCCAGCTGCACGCCTAAAAAAAAACCTAAGCTATCGTTTCGTTCTTCTCCCTTCGTTCCAGCCGCACGCCTATCTCCTTCTCCCTTCGTTCCAGCAACAGCCGCACCTTCTCCCTTCATTCCGGCAGCCGCACCTTCTCCCGTCGTTCCAGCCGGCAGCCGCACGCCTCTTCTCCCTTCGTTTTCAGCCGCACGCCTCTCACTCTTCTCCAGTTCTCCTTCTCGGTTTCAGCCTTCATTCGATTCCAGCCGTGCAGTCGAACAGTACACAGTCGATTCCAGCCGTGCAGTTCGTCCTCATCGTCTCCGCTCAATCGATAGCAGTTCGTCTCCGCCTTGCATGTTGCTGCAGTTGATTCTAGTCGAACAAACCTTCGATTTCAGGCGAACAGACCTTCGATTCCAGTCGAACAGACCTTCGATTTCAGTTGCACTGCCTTGCTTGTTGCTACAGTCGGTTTTGAACAGAACACAAAGACTGATTTTTCGATTTTGCATAGAGGTGAATTTTTTGGAGAACGTTTCAAGTGTTTTCAAGCATGATTTCTTGGAGCATTTCTTTGCAATAACGTTTGTCATCATTGCAATAACGTTTCACGTGTTTTCTAGCATGATTTTTTGGAGAACAGACCTTCAATTGTTTTCAAGCATGATTATCAATTTTTCACAGAACGTTTAAGTTCTTGACAATTTTTTTGGAGCATTTCTTTTGGTTTTGAATCTTTAAAAAATAAATCTGTAATTTTTAAAAATGATTTCTTCCCCATTTATTTTATTTTTTTCTCCCCCAATAATTAATTCGAGTACGGTTTAGAGAACACTTTCAGAGGAGGTCTGCCGTTGATTACCATTTCTTAGGTTCTAGGATATCTAATAATTTGGTTTTCATTACATGCCCTTGATGTTTAATTAATTTCTTAGGTTCTAGGAATTAGTTTGAGAAAATTAATTGAAGTTTAAATTGAAAATATGGGGTACAATGGGTCATTGGGCCAAAAATTAAAATAAAAAAAAAGGCTGAA
Organism: Luffa aegyptiaca; assembly: GCA_017139565.1. NCBI lineage: Eukaryota > Viridiplantae > Streptophyta > Magnoliopsida > Cucurbitales > Cucurbitaceae > Luffa > Luffa aegyptiaca. The sequence goes on from CM029395.1 coordinate 22,357,510, forward strand.
ATTAGAAGAGAAAATGGGTCATTTTAAAAAAAAATAAAATAAAAAGCCCACATTGGGCCCAAAACCGAAAACCGATCCATTGGACAAACCGAACCGAAAGAAAACCGAACCATTGGACATGTCCCATATTGGACATTGGTTCGGTTCAGATTTTTGCAAAACCGACTGGATCGGTTTGGTTCACGGTTTGGCCAAAAACCGACAAAACCGAACCGAGTATCACCCCTAGAAAAAGGTCCAAAAATGAGCAATCCAAGCCTAAAATCCAACCATGGGTCAAAGGGGAGCCCAAAGGTCAACCATCCAAGAGAAAAATCCAAAAAGAAAGAAGTTAGTCTAAGATTCAAGCCCAAATCCGCGTGGGAAGTTCTGGAATCCGCGCAGCGTCGAGACTCTGTGGGGACAGCGTACATTTCTTGGCGGACAAGTCGCGTGACGTCACAGCGTCGCGACGCTGTCCCTATTCTGGGCCTATACATGAGTGTCAAAACTTCCCAAGAATACATTCTAATAAGCATAATAGAGCAAAATAAAGAGTTAATCAACATTCGTTAGCTACCAGGACACTCCACTATAGCCCAGTAGCTGCACTCCCCTCATTGTAGATATATTTCTGTCCACTCGATATAACCATGATTAGTAAGTTGATCCTTCACAGGTTTTTCGTAACTAAAGTTGGATCAAAAGTCCATTTTACCCCTGAAGTTACTTCTTATTCCTTAACCCCGACTGATCCTCTAATGAACAATTAGTTTATGGTTCAACCATCAAACTGAGTCCCTTTCGAGTCAAATGAAAGGGTAGGGCCCCTTTTTCAAGACCTGGAGTCGGTACTTAAGGGAACAACCTCTCTACTATCCCTAAAACGGGTAGGAGTGAATTCTGTCTCGCAGGACTATGTCTCCAGCTATCTATCTGATCTTATCCCCAAAATGGTAGGCTTATTGAGTTTCCGAACTCGGGTCACTCTCACCCATGCAAATCAAAGGAAAATCCTAAATAAACGAGAGTTCAGAGTCAGCTCAAGATTAAGTTCGACTTACCTAGGTCATCGCATGTAGTTAGTCTCAGCAGTAAACAGCGTTATTAAGTGAAAGTGACTTATCTCGTGGTCTGGTCTTTATGAAAACTCATTACATAGGACACCTGTTGCCTTCTAGAGTGGGTTAAAAATACGGTAGAAATTAGCTCTAGAATACTATGCAAGTGCACATAGTTTGCAGCAAGTGATAAGTAATTTATCGTATCCACGAGGTTTTCAATAGCTTTCACTCTACCTATCTTGTGTAACTTTTTAGTGATTTCAAGGTTGTTAAAATGATTGGTTTTGAAACAATGCTGAAGCAAAAGAAATAATAGAGCAGAATGTAAATGGATAAAGTAGACAGATTGGAAACATGCTTTGATTAAGATTTCTGTAATTGTTTAAAAATATGCTCTAGCAATAATATTTATTAGGCATTCTCTTGCAGTCTTATCAGCAGGATCCTCAGGGAACTCTGGATTTTTTAGAATGTGTTTCAACTCCAATGACGTTCTACCGATCAAGCACTAGGTGACTGGTTATCCCTAACTCAGTTACTGGCGTCCACAACCACATAATGGTCTAGTGTGATTACAAGCCACACACCTCTTAAATCATCCCTAAAACTAAGAGATGGTATTCATACCGACTGGCCAGGCGGGCACAAAATAAGAATAATAACAACAAGTAATCAAGATGCTCAAATCAATTTCAATTGCTAAAGTATGAAGTACGGCAATTACATAGATCCTAACCAACACCTAAGTAAATTTAGTTCATGGAGTAAAAAGCAACACACGTTACAATCTAACGTTACAATCTGAGTACATGCATCCATAACTACAAGACTTTTACAAGAAAAGATTAATTCCCTTGCAACAATCCGTAGCTAATGGTCTTCTTGAAGTCTCCAATCGTTCCTCCTTTATTCGGCTTCCAAAGATGGAAAGTGAGTCTCCAACTTGGAATGAATTGACTTGAGACGGCTACTTCCTTTTATAGAGTGGAGCCAACCCTAATTAGGTCAAAGATTACACGTGGAGGGCTCTCCAAGCTTCCTAGATCCGAGATTGATTCAGAAAACGCCACCTCATTAATGAATCACGTGCAGCTCACGTGGCCAGTTTTGCTCCTAGCTTTGCTAGACCATGGAATCTGCTCCCTCAAGTCGCTCAGCATTATTTTCTCTACGAAAGAACTTCCAGAGCTTTCATTCTTCTAAATAGGGTAAAACACATAATATTTATCCAAGAGCACAACTATTTGGCACAAATGACACACAAATCACTATAGAAATAAGGCCTAAATAACTCCCTTTTGGAGAGTTATCATACCCCCGAACTTGAACTATTGCGCATCCCGAGCAATACTAACTCACCTTCCCTTGAAAATTCAAAACATTAGTCATAGCACAACTCAATCAAAACAGATATTCCAACACTACCTTCAACCTTTACCTGAGCATCCTGCAAAACCAAGCACTGCTGCAGCAAAATATTTCTTTCAGCATTGTACAAATAATCACCACCTCTAACTCAATCCTAAGAACTTACCACAGCTTAACTATATTATCAGACATATTTGAACACACTTTTTATTGGATTTATTTTTCCGTTCTTCAAACTTAAAGCAGCCCTATAGTCATAAGTTCTTAAGCATGAGATGACCCACATTATGGTGCAGTATACCCTTGCCTCAAACTTATCACTAACTAGGCTAAATACTCATTATTAAACCCAAAAACCTTTAGTTATCTATCCCTTGCTTCTCAGAATGGCGACATTTTATGATGAAGCTCACCTAAGTCCTGGGAGACAGAAAACGGCTAGATTATCATTCATCATTCAAAATATTTGCTCTTTCAATGTTCACAGCAAAATTTTCCACAAATTTCTTTTTAGCAAATATATTATTATTATTTTTATATTCTCCTAGGCCATCTTTTGACGCAAAGACAAACTGTGGGTGTCACAAATGTTCCTGGTTACTCAACAAGCTAGAAACATTATTATGAAGGAGAGGAATGCTCGGGCAAAACAAGCGGAGTAGCTAAAAGTCCCCCAAACTTAAATTATTCATTGTCCCCAATGAATTAGCAACATATAATTATTCCCCCAAACTTCATTCTTTTTCTATCTGAATTTTAAACTAAGCGTGGGACTAAGATTAAGCTTAAGGTGGATCAAATAAGACAATACTACCTCAGAATTTTCTTGCCGTAGCGATGACCAGGCTAGAATAAATGCTCAAGCAAAAGATTTCTGGAGATAAGAACACCTTGATCTAATTAAGCTAACTAGTCCAAGCTTCAAAAATTCAGAAGAAAATTTAAGTTAGGAATGCTCAGTATGCCATAGAAAAAGAAACACTTCAGAATTTCATTAAAATCAGAAAAGATTTTCATTAAGGAGAATAAATTGGTGGCCTAGAAAAATAGAAAATAAAAATAGCAAAAACAGGCAAGCAGAAATATCAAAAGAAACTTGGGTCAGGAATGCGCGAGCAACAAAAATATTCGGTCAAAATTAATGCTCGTCCAAAATCTTTTCCTTCTTCAATCTTCCTGACCCTAATCATCCTCTTCATCTTCTTCTCTTTCGGCTGGTGGTAGTGGGATCCAGGGGTTTAGCAAGTCATCGAAGAAAACTGGGAAGGCAGCATATGGCTTCGAAAATTTCGACTCCAGTGCCTTTCTTAACGTGGCATCCCTTCTTTTAACATAAGTTCAGTAGGTTTGAGCTTGCCTCTCAGCATACTCCTGCCTACTAGCTGAAAGTTGGAGTTGTTCTAGAATCTGGTGGATACCGCACACTAACCCTCCTTGTCGAGCTTCTTGAGTCCGTTGAAGCCTCACTAGGTTGGGTGTGTCAATAATCCCCTTGTCGATTAAAATTACATCCTTTGGAGTTGTGGGCACCCCTGCCCTATTACACAGCATGGTAATCGTATTCAGAAAGAACAATTTGCCCACCTTTTTGCGCCAGCATTTGTGGATTTCACTAGAGATTACCTTACCAACGTCAATACTCAGGGACCTCAGAATTGCAAGAGACTGTAGAATCATGGGTTGTTGGTAGAAGACGCAATTTGACGAAGCCCAACCAGGTGTTTGCTTCGCTCTTCAAATATGCGGCCTGAAACATGTGTTTTTCTGTCTTTGACAACCTCCACTGAGCTCCCTCAATCTCGACCTCTCTCACAGCCGCATTCAACTGATCATTAGATGGTCCTACCACCATCTCATTGTATCCGGCGTGTGGAAAATCTTGGAGATTGAATAGAGAGTTTATCGCACCTGGGCTCCAGTCTACTACTACCCCACGGACAATCGTGGGGAAGCCTTCTTCTTCATCAATGTTCGCGTAGAACTCGCAAACTTCATTTGAGTTAACAGACTCCGGCTTCGCACAGAACTGCTCCCGTCCATGATTCGTGATCCCAGCTCTAAGAAAATGCGGTAAGTCTTCTCCAAATCCTCTTTCGAATAGAAAGTCCCTCTTCAGCATTTACAAATATTTTGCTCAGGCAAGATTGTTGACGAAGCGTTCATACGGAAGTCTTGGTTCCTCAGCCTCAGCCTCCTCTGTTTCCACTGTTGCTTCAGCAACTCCTTTGCTTTTGTCTTCTTGTTGCTTCATCAGGGCCTCCTCTTCAGTTTTCTTTTCAGTTTCCTCTTTCTCTTGATCCTCTTTTTCTGTATTCTCCTTCTAAGATTATGTTGTTGACAGAGATGGAGTGTCTGTCCTAACCACCTTGATTCGTCCTGCCTTTTTCTTGCGATGGCGACGACGCGGCGGCTCCGACACAACCTCTCCCTGAACCTACCGTTCTTGGGTTTCTTGACCATTCCCTTGCTCTGACACATCATCTACTCTCTTATCTTTATTTTCCTGCTGAACTTCAACGGGTTGATTGCTTTGCTCTGAATTTTTCCCTTCTTCAAGTCTGGTTGGATGCTCTTCCCCAGCCACTTCTTCAGTAATATCCTCAATCACTTTTCTCACAACCTCTGTTACCTCAGCTTGTTGTTGCCTTCTTAATATTTTGGCCTCTCTCTCTTCGGGTGTTCTTCTTCTTTTTCGTTTTCTTCTTTGGTGCCTCAGGTGTCACAAACACCTCTTCCACTTCAACATCTCTTTCTCTTCTCCCTCTTGTCTTTGCCATTTCCGACTCACAGTATTTCTCACAATAAAAAGTAGGAGAAAATAGGAAGCAGAGAACAAATGCAAGAAGAAGATGAAGTGAAAAGAAAACGTACCAGGGGTTTGGTTAAATAGGGCTCCAGCACAAATAATCCTAACTGAAAAGATCTGCCCCAATTAAATAAAATTATCGTTTAATCTTGCATGTAATCATGAGAATTAAATCCCACTAAATGGTAAAATTCACCCTGTGGTAAATGCCCTCTACGCTGGCTAACGGATAGATCGTTGGATCTACACTGTGTGACACGTGGAAGCTTCAGATGCTCCACGCATTTTACCTACCCACGGAAAAATTAAATTCCAAACGGTAAAATTATTTAATTCACAACCAATCCCTTTAGAATCTGACGAAATATTTGATCTGAACCAAAAGATTGCGAAAACAAACTAATCAGCAAAGATTTTCTTCTAGAAGAATCTTTTATCCGAAAAATTTCAAATTAAATTTTAAACCGCCAAAAATCAAATCAAATCATATTTTGCCAAATAAATTAGGAAATATATTATTATAAACCTAATCTATACAGAAATTAAAATTAAAAATACAACTAAATCTAAACAAAAATAATCCGATTAAATTAAAAAAAATCAAATCGACCAAATTCAAAATAAATAAATAAACCGAAAATAAATTTAATTGAAAATCAAAATAAAAATACCAATGAAATAAAAATAAATTAGATAAAATTAAAACCAACAAAATCTAATTCAAAATAATTCAAACTAAAATAAAATCAAATCAGCGAAAAAAATAAAATCGCAACAACCAGTGGGAGCTAAAAATATTGCAATTTGAAATGCTCCCGCAAAACCGTCGCTCGCTTATTCTTCAGCCAATTTTAGGGAAGGATATTTCAAACGAAATTCCTCTCCCCAATAATGCTCCACTCGCTGTCCATTAACCTTGAACACTCGTCCATCTTTTTCATCTCTCAAAGTAATTGCTCCATGAGGAAAAACTTCAATCACAATAAACAGTTTAGACCATTTAGATTTTAATTTTCCTGGAAACAATTTCAATCTAGAGTTGTACAATAAGACTCTTTGACCCTTAACAAATTCCTTAGGTTTTATCTTCTTATCATGCCACCGCTTTGTTTTCTCTTTATACATTTTCGCATTTTCATAAGAAAACTGACGAAACTCCTCTAACTCATTAAGCTTCAGCATTCTTATTGCACCTGCACGACTTAAATCAAAATTCAATTTCTTTAGAGCCCAAAATGTTTTATGCTCAAACTCTAACGATAAATGGCAAGTCTTTCCATACACTAACCTATCGGGAGACATACCTAATGGAGTCTTATAGGTTGTCCTATAAGCCCAAAGAGCCTCATCTAACCGAAAAGACCAATCTTTCCTAGATGGATGGACTACTTTTTCTGAAATAGATTTAATTTCCCTATTACTAATTTTAGCTTGACCATTTGCTTGCAGGTGATAAGGGGTAGCTATCCTATGCTTCACTCCATACTTCTCTAAAAGTTTAGTCAACACATTATTCACAAAGTGTGTACCCTCATCGCTCATAAGAGCCCTAGGTGTCCCACACCACCCAAAAATGTGTGATTGAGGAAACCTTGACACCGTCTTAGCATCATTCTGATGACATGCAATGGCCTCCACCCACTTGGGCACGTAGTCAACTGCCAACAAAATAAACACATTACCATTAGAAGGAGGAAATGGGCCCATAAAATCAACACCCCCATACGTCGAATAATTCTAATTCTAAAATATAAGTAAGTGGCATTTCATCTCTAGGTCCTAAATTTCCTCTCTTTTGGCAAGCATCACATTGCTTGTAGAACCAATGGGCATCCTTAAATAAAGAAGGCCAGAAAAATCCACATTGCAAAATCCTCATAGCTGTCCTCTGACCGATGAAATGACCTCCATACGGGGAAGAGTGACATTGTTCCAGGATTTCCTTTGCTTCATCACCTGAAACACATCTTCGAATAATACCATCAGAACACTGTTTATACATAAATGGCTCATCCAAATAAAAGAATTTTGCATCACGCTCAAACCTTTGCACCTGCCTCCAATCCATATCAATAGGAGTGACTCCCTTTACCAGAAAATTGGCTATACTTGCATACCAAGGAGTATTATTCACTGATAGCGAGCATAGCTAGCTAGTTTTCCCTAATTAATTTAGCTAGTCTTTTATAATTTTTTGGCCAAAATTATGCATTTATGTGTTGTATTTGTAGGAAATATAGTTTTGAGCCAATTGGATGTTCGAGATGCGAAAAGAAGCCAAAAAATGAAAAATAATCAAAGTTGGAAGATTGAAGATAGGCTCATCCGTTGACATTCTATATTTGGAGTTTTCAATCAAAAGAAAAAAAAATTCATAGCGTCACAACGCTCTCGGCGATTTTTCCATATTCGCGGTATCGTGACAACGTCGCGACGCTACCCCCACAGCGTCGCGACGCTACGACCAAAATTTTCCCTATTTATATTTTGCGATTAGAGCTTTTTGGGGGACCTCTCTTGGATGATTTGGAGCCGAAAAACAGAGAAAAAAGGGGCTTTTGAAGCTGAATCAAGTGGAGGAAAAGCGGGAATCAAACCATTGTTCGTGGAGATCGTAACGGGGACGTGAGGTCTCGGCCTACTTAGCGTTTAATTCTCTTTACCCTTTATTTTTGTAGTTTTTATGGCTTGTTTAGACTTAGTTTATATTGTAATTTGGATTATGTTTAGCTAAGTTTAATTCTTAGGGATTGATGTAGTCGTTGGCCACTTTATGGATTGATTTTATGGTTTTATTGCTATTGATGTCATTTATGCATAATTGTGTTCTTAATGCTTTCAATTTACCGGCCATAAATTGATTGTTGTTTGTGCTTGAATCTAACTTGGGAGAGAGGATTTAGCTTAGAAATCATTATGCATAACTAGGATTTAGCTAGAAATCGGGAGGTAATAGTTAATTCTAGAAATCGTTAAAAAGGTTAACCTTAATGCCTTGCATGTTTAATGAATTTAGATAGGGATATCGGGTTCATTGCATGTGGGAGAATCATGTATTCTCGGGAGAGATATGTGTGATTTTAGTTCCCCAAGATTTATGAATCATAGCATGTCATTAAACGATGAATTAATCCATAATCCCAATTGGTGAAATCAAATCCCTAAGACCGTTGTCTCCATTAGAGTGTCATACTTTTTCATTGTTTTGTGTTTGATTTACATTCATTCTCACTTTGATTGGTTCCCTAAATAAAATTAGGCAATAGTATTTCCGGTAATTAAAATTGATTAGAAATCCAATCCAGAGGACGACATTCGAATATTACATTCACTATATTATTACTTGACTCGTGCGCTTGCGGTAGGAAAATTCCACATAATTCACTACCTTTACCTCAACAGCAAAAAACTGCTCATTTGGAAATGAATCTAAGATGACAGATTACTCAAGCAAAGATGATGATGGGTCAAGACGAGACAAATGATCTGCAATAACATTTTCTGGTCCCTTCTTGTCCTTTATCTCTAAGTCAAACTCCTGCAATAACAGAACCCGACGAATTAATCTAGGCTTTGCATCTTTCTTAGACATTAAGTACCTTATTGCTGCATGATCTGTGAAAACCGTGACTTTGGATCCAACTAAATATGGGCGAAATTTCTCAAAGGCAAACACAATCGCTAACAACCCCTTTACAGTAGTTGTATAATTGATTTGTGCCTCATTCAAAACTCTGCTTGCATAATAAATAGGATGGATAACTTTGCCCTGCTTTTGCCCCAGCATTGCACCTACTACCACATCACTGGCATCGCACATCACCTCAAATGGCAAACTCCAGTTCGGTGCACAAAGAATGGGTGTTGAGATTAAAGCAGCCTTTAAAGTCTCGAAAGCCTTCCTACAATCTTCATCAAAGTCAAAAACACTATCAGCACACAACAATTTACAAAGAGGTTTGCTAATTTTGGAAAAATCATTTATGAACCTTCTATAAAATCCAGCATGACCTAAAAAGATCTGAATCCCTTTAACTGAATTCGGTGGTTCTAATTTCTCAATAACCTCTATTTTGCTTGACCAACTTCTAGACCTCTCTTTGAAATTTTATGTCCTAACACAATGCCCTCCTTCACCATGAAGTGGCATTTCTCCCAATTAAGAACTAGATGGATATCCTCACATCTCTTTATAACCTTACCTAAATTATCCAAACAATGCTGAAAATACACTCTGATAAGTGCCAAAAATATACCTATTTTGCCCCTTATTCTTAGCTTATTTCTTGTGAAACTTGTATGTTTTTTTGTCAAAATTACTATTCCCAAGCCTAAAAAGTGTAAAAGTTGGTAAGTTAGGTCTTTGAGAGTCATGTGTGTCAAATCATACATATTTGTGCTTAAAAGAACTCATTTTGGTGTGAATTTGACTTAGTTTAGGTGTTTTGCAGAAAACAGAGGAAAATAGAGAAATGCTGTTGAAATGCTATTGAAATGCGACTGCATTTCTGCCAAGGCAAAATGAAATGCAACCGCATTTCTGGGCAGAAACAGAAAAGTACGAGTCCGTCGCGGGTCGTTTTAAACGAGCTTTTCACGCAACTAACCGGCTGTTTTAAAAGTACGAGTCCGTCGCGGGTCGTTATAAAAGGTCTCGATTTGAAGGGAATTCAAGCAGAACTCATTTGGAAGAAGAGGGTGGTGACAGAACCCTAGTTGACGCCTATGAGTAAGGATGCCCGAGGTCCTTCTTAGATGACTAAATTCTAACCTTAGTTAGACATCAAACCTTAGGGTTTGTAGGGATTTTCACCCATTCCCACTTGTAAAAGCGAGAGAGTGGAGTGTCTAAGCGGACTCTAAAAGGATTGGATAAAATAGAAAAAACCCTAGTATTTGGCTACTGTCATTATTTCCAGCTTTGATACTTTTCATTTATTTGTATTCTTTACATCTTATTTTCAATGAAAAGGTATTCACTTTCACTTTATCTCACCATGAGTAGCTAAATTTCGTTGAGGGGTTCAATATGGTGAATTCCCTTATGGTTCAATAGCTTGAAAGTGTTTTATTTGCTTAAGTATTGTTCAATGCATGTCATTCTTTATGGAATATCATTCTGATCTTGTTGAGTTTAAATTGATCACTTAGACTTTGCATGCTATGTGAGTTTGATCTCAAAAGGGACAGACGATATCGATTCTCATAAAGGTGATATAGGAGAAAAAGCTCGAAAGAGATTGTTCGGTGGTATAGGGCAAGCTGCCTAAGGCACCCTATATCAACTATAGGGTTATAGATTGCATTCGTGAATTATCTATGTCGGAGTCGAGTCACAGAAATGTACATAACGGTACTCGCTTAGCCTTCTAACGTTTCTTGGGAGCAAGGCCAAATAGAAGTTAAATCTGACCCAATGCATTGAATATGCTTAAGTTGAATAATCCATGATTAAAGTTATTGCCTTTGGGATGAATTCATGTTGAATACCTCGTTTTATTTCTTATTGTTAATCTTTTACTTATTTGATTGCTTTATTTATCATTCTAAAAATCAATCATCAATCATTTCTTTGGTTACCTACTTTTAAGCAATCAGTTGAGCAGTTTCTTCTTCAAATCTGAATTTCCAATTTAGTCCTCGTGGGATCGATACCCTTGGAATACTTCTAAGGTTTTTATTACTATGTGCGATAGTGTATACTTGCACTAAGGTTGGCTGAATTTATCATTATTATTATTTATCATCTTATCTCACATCCATCATTCATCAATATGTATTTTTTAAAAAAAAAACAAAGAAGGAAAAAAAAGAAAAAGAAAAAGAAATTAAGTTTGAAGTTAAGAATAAAGGATTTTGATCAAGAGGAAACATTGTCTAAGGAAAGTCCTGGCTAGGCTGAGGTATTTAAGCTGACCGTAGGGAACACCTCTACCTGGGGACTTACCTGGAAGTTGAATTGATCAAAACTTTTTGACTTGAATTCTCTTAAAAAAAATCCCCAAAAATAAAACATATTTGAGCTTGTGAACTTTTTGATTTATTTGTTTATGTTTCAGGAAGTTAATAAATAGAAGGAAGCTAGGAGACTAGAAGAAGAGAACATGAGATAGGAAGATGAAGAAAAGGCAAAAAGAACCTGAGGGGGAGAAAAAGTCGAAGAAGAAAGTGTCACCACATCTACCTCTCTTTCTTCATCTATTGAGAGCATTTATGACCTGATCCTCACCAAAAGCGAACACATCCAGGAGTAGAACAAGGACCATTAGACCTATGCTCGAGAGAGGGATGAGGCTATCAAGCAGATGTTCCTGGCCAGCTCATCTGAAGAAGCCCCAGTTGCCCCTCCATTTTCATCATCCCTCCTGGATGAGCCTAAGACCTATGATATGGAGGACAACTCTTCCATGAACTAGGGGATTTTTCACTCTCTTTTACTTCTTACTGCTTTCTGTTTAAATATCAGCATGTTCATTTGTTTTTCATTTGCTTAGCTAGATCTTTAGCTATTTGTTTCATGCATTAATTCATTGTTCTTTTGTCTGCTTAGTAAGTTTAGCATTGTTAGTTTTATTCTTAGCATATTGTTTTTAGTATATTTCTTTGTTAGTTTGTTGATGCTCGGGTTAGTTTTCTTTTAAGAGCTTTGATAAATACCTGAGGATTTCTTGGGAGTTAAAGTAGCTAAGGCTTTTTAACTTGAATTGGTTCTGGTCTCAGGAAAATTTTGCACTAAAAAGATTAATGTTTAAGAGTGTGAACATTTTGATGAGCTTGTTGATGTTCCAAGTTTTTAAAGGAAAAAAACAAACAGAAAAGAAAGGAAGAAAAAAAGAAACAGTCCAGAATGTGACCGCATCTGAATCGCATTTGGCCAAAGGCAAAGTTGTTGCCACTGAGGACCAGTAAGGTGAAGCCAGTCTTGATCCATTATTCAAGTATGATACCAGGGGAACTTCACCTACCATTGAAAGCTCTTCTTTAAAAAAAACAAAAAAAAAACAAAAAAACAAAACAAAACAAAAACAAAACAAAAAAAAAAAAAAAAAAAAAAAAAAAGACAAGGAGGTTTGTTCCTCTAGTGATGAGACAAAGTCAGATTCTGAGGTAAAGGAATTGGATGAGGATCAAATTCCAATTTTGACAGCCTTGAGGAGGAAGAGAATGAAGAAGGTTCCTCAGAGGAGGAATAGGGGAGTTTTCTGTTCCCCTTACACTTTTAAAATGCTTTCTAAGATTTTGTTAATATGTGTTAGTTGCTGTTTTAAATTTTCAGCATGTTAGTTTACTGTTTTTATAGGTTACTTTTCTGTTTTTATGAATAATTTGTTGTTTAATTAGTATTAGTTAGTTGCTTATTTGTTTAGTTTACTGTTTTGAGTTAGTGTAGTGATGGGTTGCTGCTAGATTAGGTTCAAAATAACATGGGGTTTTAAGCTTTTTGAAAAATCTGCTTGCTGTCTATTTTGGCTAAACTAATGAAGTTTTGAGAAAAACCAACTTTTGATAAAACTTTGTGTTTCGAGATGTTTTTGATAAATATGCTATCATGAGAGTTTTCTTTTAAGACCTTTATGATGATAACTAGAGCATATTTCTATCTCAAAAGTGTCACCGTCACAACCGATTTGTTTTCTAGTCATAGGCTTTCCATTAGTCTTTTTCTTTACAAAATTTTCTTAAGTCTAAACTTTCTCATGTTTAACCTTTCTAGCACACTAGGAGAGTTTAGCCTTGATGTTTTGAAAACAAAAAGCCTCATGTTGCGCCTATGTCCCGAAAACAAAAGTCAATGAGGACATTGCCTATTTTAAGTTTGGGGGGTGCTTACTTGTAAGTTTGCTGCTATAAAAAAAAAACTATGAGCTCTGGAAAGTTATTCAAAAAAGAAAAAGAAAAAAGAAAAAAGAAGAAAAAAACTGAGAGTTACTCCTCCTTCCTAGAGTTACTGAGTAACCAGGGGCATTCATGACACCCATGGTTTGCCACTGCATGAAAGGTTGACTTAGAGAAGTGAGTATTAGTTCGAGTTTGTGATCCTTGCTCGTAGCGAGATATCTTCACCACAAAGTGTCGATAAGCTAGAACGAAGGTAAAGGTGACAACAAGGATTCTCTTGGGAAAAAGAAAGTTGAATAAAAAGAACACTAGCAGTCAAACAAGTTTGGGGGAGATAGAAAAGAAAAGAAACACTCATGTATGTTCATTTACCTCAAGATTAGTTTTCTTAACTAAAAGGATTACCCTAGACTCTATGAGTAGGAGTTAGGTAGTTTAAACATATTGGTTAGGATGGATTAGGGAGAGTTTTGCTTTGAAAAAGAAAAGTAGAAATCTTCATGCCTAGAAGACTTAGAAGTTGTGACTGGCACTAGAGTAGAAACCTCTCCTGAAAAGCAACTTTTTAGAAAACGATCTTGAGAAGCATGTTTACTTGATTTCATATTCTTGATCTCGAACATTTTGATTCGCAATTACATTTGATCTCTAACATTCTGATTTGGTATTGCTTGAGGACAAGCAATGAGTTAAGTTTGGGGGTATGATAAGTGCAAAAAATATACCTCTTTTGCCCCTTATTCTTAGCTTATTTCTTGTGAAACTTGTATGTTTTTTGTCAAAATTACTATTCCCGAGCCTAAAAAGTGTAAAAGTTAGTAAGTTAGGTCTTTGAGAGTCATGTGTGTCAAATCATACATATTTGTGCTTAAAAGAACTCATTTTGGTGTGAATTTGACTTAGTTTTGGTGTTTTGCAGAAAACAGAGAAAAACAGAGAAATGTTGTTGAAATGCGACCGCATTTCTGCCAAGGCAAAATGCTGTGCAAATGCGACCGCATTTCTAGGCAAAAACAGAAAAGTACGAGTCCGTTGCGGGTCGTTTTAAACGAGCTTTTCACGCAACTAACCGACTGTTTTGACTCCGAAATTGACTGGGCTACCTACCAACACCAGTTTCGTGACTCCTCAACCACTTCCCACACTATAAAAGGTCTCGATTTGAAGGGAATTCAAGCAGAACTCATTTGGAAGAAGAGGGTGGTGACAGAACCCTAATTGACGCCTATGAGTAGGGATGCCCGAGGTCCTTCTTAGATGACTAAATTCTAACCTTAGTTAGACATCAAACCTTAGGGTTTGTAGGGATTTTCACCCATTCCCACTTGTAAAAGCGAGAGAGTGGAGTGTCTAAGCGAACTCTAGAAGGATTGGATAAAATAGAAAAACCCTAGTATTTGGCTACTGTCATTATTTCCAGCTTTTGATACTTTTCATTTATTTGTATTCTTTACATCTCATTTTCAATGAAAAGGTATTCACTTTCACTTTATCTCACCATGAGTAGCTAAATTCCGTAGAGGGGTTCAATATGGTGAATTCCCTTATGGTTCAATAGCTTGAAAGTGTTTTATTTGCTTAAGTATTGTTCAATGCATGTCATTCTTTATTGAATATTGTAGACACCGTATTTGGTCCGGCTTGATTTTCAGTAATAATGTTTGAAGGTTTCCAATATTTGGTGGTCAATTTGTTTTTTCTTGTATGTCAACAAGAGTGGCTCAACTGGCATAAAGTCGCATTGATAACCACGAGGTCTGTGGTTCAAACCCCCCTTTTCACATGTTTTTATCAAAAATTCGTTTTTTTTTTTATTTTTATTTATTTTTTATTTATTTTTATTTTTTTTTTGTTTTTTTTTTGTTGTGTTTGGTCTTCCCCATTCCTATTCAAGGGGAAGCTTACCTATTCAAAAGACTTTCCATGGCTCTCATTTTTTTATTTTCTTTCTTTTTTTTCTTTTTTTCCACCATTTTCTCATCCATCCTCCCCCTAATTTAGTAACCCTTCAAGTATAAAAAGGGGGGAGATGGAGGATGAAAGAAACGGGGAAAGACAAGAAGAATGAGAGGAAGTTTAGAGTAAAAGTGAGCTTGAGAGAGTTTAGGCATTTTAGAGAGTTTAGACATTTGAACAAGAGTTTAGCTTAGAGTGTGATAGAAAAGGAGAGAAAAAAAGAGAAGAAGTTTAGAGTAAAAGTGAGCTTGAGAGAGTTTAGGCATTTGAGCAAGAGTTTAGCTTAGAGAGTGATAGAAAAAGAGAGAAAAGAAAGTGGAAGAGGAAAAGAGGAAAAAAGAGGGGAAGGAAGGAGTATACGGGGAGAGAAAACATTGGGTAAGAAAGAAGGAAAAAAGAAGAAAGAGAGAAGTAAAAAAAGGTGGGGTTTTGTTTTTCTATTTCCTTTTTTTTTTTTTTGTTTTTTTTCTTTTGTTTTGTTATTATTGTTATTATTATTATTATGATTATTATTATCATCATTATCATTATCATTTTTAATTTCTCTCTCATTTTAGTTCACTTTTGCACTTTGCCAACTTCATTTTTTTTAAACTTTCTAATTCATTTGTTTTTTCCTTTCATTCTCCAAATTGCTTTAATCTAATCTTTAATTCTGCTTGGTCAATTTCAATTATTGTTATTGTTTTGATTTTCTTTTGAAAGGGATTATGGGAACTGAGTAATGTGTCTTCGTGGAGTTCAACTCCCGTGTAGGCGTATGAAAATTCTCATTTTCCCTAAAAAGAATTCACTCTTTGAATGATTTTCTTCTTTTACATCTATTTGTTTTTGTTTTTTTTTGTTTTTTTTTATTTTTAATAAACACAATCATGTATCACCCATATTTCCTTTAATTAAAAGAGAAATTAGGCATGATTTATATTAAATTGGATATCCAACTCATAATGTTTAATCCTTACTTTATTTCTAAAGTTAAGGTAAAAACAAATGAGACATCTTGTGTTTATTATTGCATTTTGGGTTTATATTTTTACATTTATCATTCTTTTTAAGAAAAATAAAAATAAAGGACTGTTTTTATTCATTTAATTGGACAATTTAAGATACTGTGGTAATCGTTTTCTTAAACGGGTGTTGTAGGGTGCTAATACCTTCCCTACACTCAAACGACTCCCGAACCTAATTTCTGGTTTTCTAAGACTGGTTTTTTTTTTTTTATTTTAAAGGTGACCAATCACACCTTCAATGATTGGTGGCGACTCCAACTTTCTTCTTAAAAACCCAAGAAAGGATGTCGGCCGCTCCGCGTCGCGATGACGTTGCGACAGCTTGGCGACTCCACTGGGGACTTTTGAGGGTCAAGCCATGAATATTTTTATTGTCCTTTGAATTGAATTTTTCTTTAGGTCCTTTTGTTATTGTTTTGTTATTTATTTATTTTGTTTTCCTTACTTTATAATATGATTTGTCTTGCATATTGTTATTCACTTGTCTATTACTATCTTGTTATGTTGTAATTGTACTTTATCTTAGTTATGTCATTCATTTGCATGCCATCTTGTTATTATCATTTTTTTTATGTTGTAATTGTACTTTATCTTAGTTATGTCATTCATTTGTATGTCATCTTATTAATCATGCATTTCACACACTTTCACTAGCCTCCTACCCGGGCTCTACCTTAGGACTAGACTCGGAGACTGAGTAGTGTGACCTTCGTGGAATTTCGATTCCCGTGCAGGCGCATGAAATTCTCCACTCAAGCCTACTACATCGTTAAATCGGTGGGTAAGCTTGGGGACCTTTTCTAGGATGCCTTAGAGTTAAACTCCACTCATATAGTTCTAGGATTTGACTTATTACATGCATTATGGTCAAAGTTTATTTATTTATTTATTTATTTTTCTTCTTTCCCTTGTATCTCATATTTTCAATTTTCACTCATTGAAAATATCCTTTAAAATCTCTTTTAATGTAGTTAAGAAAATTGTGCAAATTAAATTAACAGAATTTTCGATTATTTACATTGGCAGAAACTAAAGTATGAGTAAAATAAAATCACCCCCTCCAATACAAGAAATGGGTATAGAAGATCAAGCAACAGTGCGTCAATGGTCAGAAAATGTACAACAAATCCACGGAGATTCTTTAGTAGAAAATGTTGTTTCTCAATTTAAGGATGTCAGTTTTCCAGAAAGTCAATTAGAAACAGTAAAACGGGCTTGGGAAAGTTTAACTGTAGATAGAAAGGCTAAATTTACAAGCAAATATGGCCATCTAGCTCAGCTCATGTATGTACAAGTCAATTATTCAGTATTAAAAGCTTTGGTTCGACATTGGGATCCAGCCTACAGATGTTTCACATTTGGCTCAATCGACATGACTCCTACAATAGAGGAATATCAGTCCCTTCTGCATATGCCAGCACGAACAGAGGTTGAAGCTTATTCTTACGATCAAGAGCTTACAATGAAAAGAGCATTATCTACTCTTTTGGGCAAGATTCGTACAAGCGACATTGAGAAACAAGTAAAGACAAAAGGAGAGAACACATGCCTACCCCTGGACTACATCCTTACTCTTCAACAAAAATTTGCAAATGAAGACAAGGAGTTAACTTTACTGGCATTGTGTATCTTTAATGTTGTTTTGTTTCCTAAAGTATGTGGATATGTTGAGGAACGCGTGGTCAAGTTGTTTGCTAAGATAGAAATAGGAGTTGATCCCATTATTCCTGTATTGGCAGAAACTTTTCGTTCATTGAATTATTGCAGAACAAAAGGAACAGGAAGATTTATAGGGTGTGCACCATTATTGTACATTTGGGTCCTTAGTCATGTGAAGTGTCCACCAGAATTCAAATGCCCAGAGATCAAATTTTCAAGTTCCTGGAATAAGCTGCAAAATCCCATTTCAGAGTTCGTGCAATCAGGTTGGAGTTCATCCTCCCCTGAAAGGAGCGCTTGGGAAGCCTTTTTCTCCGAACTAAAGGTAGAAGATGTAATGTGGAGAGCCCCTTGGATGTCAACTAGGCCAATGATCTATAAATGTGGTAAATTTCAAAGTTTACCTCTTTTGGGTCCTTGGGGATGTATATCCTATGCTCCTTTATTGGTAGTACGTCAAATTTGGGTCCGACAATTCATCCCTACTACGCATGAGTTGAAGGATTTCGAATTTGCTTATGATAAAGGCTTCTGTAAAGACAGAATTCAGAAAATTGTGAAAGCATGGAAAATGATCACTAAAATCCAGAGTGGTCAGTTTCATGATGATACCACGGAGGCGTACAAGACATGGCATGCGAACAGAGCTAAAACCGTGCTTGTGTCACCAAAAATGAAAACCAAGATAAAACTTAATGCAAAGGTGATACCAGATCAACAGACAGAACAAGCAGCACGCGAAAAAGAATGTGATGAGTTGAGAAAAGCAAATTCATCATTGGTTCAAGAAAATGAAAGGCTGCAATTAGAGATAAAGCAAGGTTTGTTGCGCAATGTTGAACTAGAAAAAGAGTTGAACCGATTAAAGGGTAGTGTTAGCAAACAAGAACAGTTAGAAAAAGAAATTTCAGCGTTAGACACAGAGGCTCGCGACCTGAACAGAAGAATGCATCGATTAAGAAGAGATAATGAAGTCTCCCAAGCAACTCTCAAGTCAAGGAATGACCAAGTTTTGAAGCAACATTCTGAGATTGCATCACTCCATGAGTTGATGAAAGAGCTCGAAGATTGCATTAGTTTGAGGAACCAAACGGTTATTGAGGTAGAAGAAAAGAATGGAACGCTATGTCGAACAATTGACGACCTGCAATTAACGCTCAAGATTAGAGAGGGTCAACTAGGGGAGCTCATCAACGACAACAAGGGTCTAAGAGAGTCCGTTCAGTCACTTAATGTTCACCTCGGTAAGTATCAGGATGCCACTGACATATTAATAAAAGACTATACCTATCTAAAGGAGCAGTACGACAGATTGAGCGATGATTTTGGGTTTATGAGGCAGAACCACTCGACACTACGAAGTAAAGCGGAGCATATGCTTACTCAGATTAGGAGAGTCACTCGAAGGGCAGATGAACTAGCAGAAGATGCACGTACTCTCTCTAAAGTCATAGCACCTACACAGCCGAATAGCAAGAATGTGCTCAAGTTTCTGGGAAAACTTCGTATAAGTTTAGAGTATTGGGGGCAATTTTATTAACTTTTTACTTTAGTTTATGTTTTATTTAGATAGTTGAAATATCTTGTAATTCAATTTTGCACAAATTTTGTTACTACATTGTTTTATCATTTTCCAATTTAATATCAAGGCCATTTTCATTTTTCTTTTCCTCTTCAATTGTTTAAATGTTTCGTTTTGTCTTTCTCTTTGTTACACTAAAATCTCTTTTCATTAAAAATATAAACAGAATCATAAGATAGCTCGGTCACCTCGAATCCACCGCACCTACGTCACAAGATACAGGACAAGGATCATGGAAGAGCAGAGTACTGAGATGGAGAAAACAAGGAAAGATATTGAGGAGTTACGAGAAAAAATGGATGCAATTCTTGTCGCCCTGGAAAGAGGCAAAATAATACCTGATATTGCTCAGTCCAGCAATACAATGAATGACCCTCCAATCCGGCAATCAACAGGGGGTACTACTCCAAAATATCATCCATTGTACAATATTCCAGTAGAGCAGCACCCATTTCCATTTTTCAAGAATGAGCAAGTGCCTATACACAATCAACCTGGATTTTCACTACCCACAGAGGTACCTCCCAAGGTGACCATTACAGTTCCCAATTTAGATGATCCTGAAATTAGGAAAGAGCTAACGGGAGGTGAGAAAGTCTCTTCTAGTGAAAAGCTTGAAGTCTTGGAGGAAAGGTTAAGGGCAGTAGAAGGAACAGACATCTTCGGAAATATAGATGCGACCAAGCTATGCTTGGTACCAGATGTAATCCTCCCTCCAAAATTCAAGGTGCCTGAGTTTGAAAAGTATGATGGAGCATCCTGTCCTAAAAACCATCTCATCATGTATTGTAGGAAGATGGCAGCATACGTCCAAAATGACAAGCTGTTAATTCACTGCTTCCAAGACAGTCTTACTGGTCCAGCATCTCGATGGTATATGCAGTTAGACAGCACTCATATATGTTCATGGAAGAATCTAGCCGATTCATTTTTAAAGCAATATAAGCACAACATAGATATGGCTCCTGACCGCCTAGACCTCCAGAGGATGGAAAAGAAGAGCACAGAAAGCTTTAAAGAGTATGCCCAAAGGTGGAGGGATACTGCTGCTCAGGTGCAACCACCTTTAGTCGATAAGGAGCTATCGACCATGTTTATTAATACTCTCAAATCTCCTTTCTATGATAAGATGATTGGGAGTGCTTCTACCAATTTCTCTGACATAATGACAATTGGAGAGAGAATCGAGTACGGAATTAAGCATGGAAAGATAACTTATATGGCTGGATCATCGACAGTGAAAAAGGCGGTTCCATCGAAGAAAAAAGAGGGGGAAGTTCAGATGATTGGTTTTAATTCAAGACAACCATACCCTAATGCCGGAGTGCCACAATATCACTATCCACCTCCATATGTTTACCCTCAACCCTATATCAATAATACGTCAGCCCAATACTCATCCCCTTACGTCCAAAATCCTCGTCCTACTCAAGGCTACCAGCCTCGGAATCAACAGAACACTCCTTATGTCCAAGGACACCAAAACAATAAAGGCGTCCGAAGACAGACTCATTTTGATCTGATTCCGATGACATATACCGAACTTCTACCCCAACTCTTTCAGAATAATCAGCTGGCACCCGTGCCAATGGACCCAGTAAAGCCACCTTACCCAAAGTGGTATGACCCAAATTCCCGTTGCGACTACCATGCAGGAGCAATTGGACATTCCACTGAAAACTGTACTGCACTCAAGCATAGGGTGCAAGCATTGATAAAGGCAGGATGGTTGAACTTTAAGAAAGAAAATGGTCCAGATGTCAACAACAATCCTCTGCCAAACCATCAGAATGCACAAGTAAATGCGATAGAGGTTTGTGGAACTGATTTGAAAAAGAATGCTAAGAGCGTAGTGACTCCCATGGGAGAACTATTCGAAATATTATTCAGTAATGGATACATTGGTGTAGAACGCCTCCAATTAGATTTGGGTGTCAGAGCATACGATGACAGTTTGATGTGTTCTTATCACACTGGGGCAAAAGGGCATTCTATCGACCAATGTCCTCATTTTCGTCTGAAGGTCCAGGAGTTGTTAGATTCACATTTTTTAACAGTTTCTCAAAAGATGGTTCAGCTCCCTCAGTATGGGGAAGTTGATATTATAGAAGAATGCTCAAGGTTGTCTCTCAAGCCAAAACCGTTAACAATTTCTTATCGCGAGAAGCCCAGTACCCCAAATTCCAAGCCAAGACCGATTACCATCCAGATTCCGACTCCCTTTGAATATAAAAGTTCAAAAGCAGTACCTTGGAACTACGAATATAAGGTAACTGTTGGTTCTGAACCCCTTCCAATCCATAATATCAGTGGGATAGGAGGTCTAACACGAAGTGGGAAGTGCTATACACCAGAAGACCTATTGAAACCCAAGGGTAAAGAAAAAGCAAAAGCCAAGATCACTGAAGATATCAAGGAAAAAATAGAAGAGCCCATTGCAGTGAAGAACCTAGATGTTAAACAGCCAGCATCTGAAGATGACATCCAAGAATTTTTGAAGTTGGTTAAGCAAAGTGATTATAAAGTGGTTGAACAGTTAGGTCGAACCCCTGCAAAGATTTCCATATTGGCTTTGTTATTGGCTTCAGATACGCATCGTAGGACTTTGTTGGACATATTGAATCAAACTTATGTTCCGCAAGATATTACGGTGGACAACTTGGATAACATCGTTGGAAACATAACTGCATCCAGTTCAGTAACTTTCACAGATGATGAGTTACCACCAGAAGGCACCGGGCACACTAAAGCCTTGCACATTACAGTTAAGTGCAAAAATTTTGCTGTGGCAAAAGTTCTAGTTGATAATGGTTCCTCCTTGAACATAATGCCTAAATCCACGTTGGAGAAATTGCCTGTTGATATGTCTCATGTAAGACCCAGCACTATGATCGTACGAGCTTTTGATGGGGCACGTAGTGAAGTTGTTGGAGACATAGAAGTGCCCATTCAGATCGGTCCATGCACCTTCGATATAACCTTTCAGGTTATGAACATTAATTCGGCCTACAGCTTCTTGTTAGGGCGTCCCTGGATTCACTCAGCTGGAGTGGTCCCATCATCATTACACCAAAAACTTAAATTTGTGGTCGACCGCAAACTAGTGATCATATCTGGACAAGAGGATATCTTAGTGTCAAGACCCTCCTCAATGCCCTACATAGAGGCAGCAGAAGAGGTTTTTGAGTCATCATTTCAAGCTTTTGAGATTGCAAATGCCACAACTTTATACGGAGAGATAGGGAAGATGGAGCTACAACTTTCAAAACTCTCCTTAACAGGAAGCAACCAAAGCCTCGAAAATTTGCTGAATATGTCGAAAAATATGAAGAGGTTTGGTTTGGGATATAAACCAAGCAAAAAAGATATGATTAAAGCACACAGGCAGGAAAGAGAAAAACGACTGGCTAGATTGGAGAGTCGTGAGCCGAAGTATCAAATGAATACCATTCCTCATCTTCATGATACCTTCATCTTTGCTGGAATAATTCATCCAGAATCTCAAGACCCTGCAATCATGGCTATAATCGAACAGAAGAAAGAAGCTGGTCCCTTGGTTTATCTGTGCCCAGAAGACTTTGAACTCAATAATTGGACTGTAATGGAGCTACCATCATTTGTTAATGAGATATCAAAGTAATTTTTAAACTTTTTGTTTGTTTTTTGTTTTGATGATTTATGTGTTCTATGTCAATATTTCATTTTGTTAATGAAGAAGCATTTTTTTCTTTCTTTCCTATCATCCAATGAATCTCTCTTGTCTCTACTTCTTTTAGCATTGATTTCATTTATTTCATTCCTTCCTTTTATCTTCTTTCATCACACTGAATAATCCCTCTCTTAAACAGCGAAATTGGGATTAAAAGCGTTAATGATCTTAAATACGAACTTGATTCTCCTACATACGATGTTGAGTCCGATGAGAGAACAAGTGGTAATGAGGAAGATCTAGAACTTACTCCTGAATTGTTGAGAATGATTGAAGAAGAAGAGAGGATATTGGGACCACATGAAGAGTTGATAGAGACGATTAACTTGGGATCTCAAGTAGAGATTAAGGAAGTTAAAATCGGGACCAACATATCTGCTGAAAGCCGTCAAGGGTTAATAACATTGCTTCATGAATACATTGATGTTTTTGCCTGGTCTTATCAAGATATGCCTGGTTTAGACACAAGTATTGTGGTGCATCATTTGCCACTTAAGCCTGAATGCAGGCCAGTGAGACAGAAGTTACGCAAGATGAAGCCGGACATGTTAATCAAAATAAAAGAGGAAGTCATGAAACAGATTGATGCAGGATTCTTAACAGTTGCTAATTATCCAGAATGGGTAGCTAACATTGTGCCAGTACCTAAAAAGAATGGACAGGTCCGAATGTGTGTTGATTATAGAGATTTGAATCGAGCAAGCCCAAAGGATAACTTCCCACTTCCTCATATTGATGTACTGGTAGATAACACAGCTGGATTCTCAACTTTTTCCTTTATGGATGGATTCTCAGGTTACAATCAAATCAAAATGGCACCTGAAGATCAAGAGAAAACTACATTCATCACATTATGGGGAACCTTTTGTTATAAGGTCATGCCGTTCGGATTGAAAAATGCTGGGGCAACCTACCAACGGGCCATGGTTACTCTCTTCCATGACCTAATGCATAAGGAGATCGAAGTGTATGTTGATGACATGATTGCTAAGTCAAAACCAGGGGAAGAGCATGAAACCATTCTCCGAAAGTTATTCGAGCGATTGAGGAAATTCAAGTTGAAATTGAATCCGAGTAAATGCACATTTGGGGTCACTTCTGGCAAGTTGTTGGGTTTCGTCGTAAGCCAAGAGGGAATTAGAGTTGACCCAGACAAAGTCAAAGCCATTCTAGAAATGCAACCACCACGTACTCAAAAAGAAGTCAGAGGTTTCTTGGGAAGATTGAATTATATTGCAAGATTCATATCACATCTTACAGCAACATGTGAACCAATCTTCAAGCTACTTCGTAAGAACAATACAGGCATATGGAATGACGACTGTCAAAAAGCATTTGAAAAGATCAAGCAATACCTACAAAACCCTCCTGTTCTTGTACCTCCAACTCCAAATCGTCCACTTATCCTATATCTTACAGTGACAGAAAATTCAATGGGGTGTGTACTGGGACAACATGACAGTTCAGGCAGAAAAGAGCAAGCCATATATTATTTAAGCAAAAAGTTCACTGATTGTGAAACCAAATATTCTCTTTTAGAAAGAACTTGTTGTGCTCTAGCTTGGGCCGCTCGCCGTTTGAGACCATATATGTTGTACTACACAACATGGCTTATCTCAAAGATGGATCCTATCAAATACATCTTTGAAAAGCCGTCTTTGTCTGGTAGAATTGCTAGATGGCAGGTTCTTTTATCCGAGTATGATATTGTCTATGTTACTCGAAAGTCAATAAAAGGAAGTGCACTAGCCGATCATTTGGCCGAGCAACCTATAGACGATTATGAACCAATGAAATTTGATTTCCCTGATGAATTTGTCTCCACTATAATGGTGGAAAAAGAAATATCAGACTTGGAAACATGGACCATGTTGTTTGATGGGGCCTCCAATGAGTTAGGTCATGGGATAGGTGTTGTATTAATATCGCCTGAAGGAAAGGTATTCCCTCTCACCGCCAAACTAAGTTTTGATTGTACTCATAATATGGCTGAATATGAAGCTTGTTCCATGGGTATCCAAACTGCATTGGATATGAAGATAAAGAAACTTCGAGTCTTGGGAGATTCTATGTTGGTGATTCACCAATTGAGAGGAGAATGGGAAACAAGAGACACTAAGCTACTGCCTTATAAAAAGCTTATATTAGATTTGTCTCATAAATTTGAAGAAATCACTTTTGACTATTTACCAAGGGAGAGCAATCAGATAGCAGACGCCTTGGCTACGCTTGCAGTCATGTTCAACATAGACCCCAATCATGAGGTACAACCTATTAAGATGGGAAGGGTAGATGTTTCAGCCTCCTGCATGAATATAGAAGAAGAGTTTAATGACAAGCCGTGGTTTCAAGACATCAAACATTATTTGAAATGTGGAACCTATCCTCTGAATGCCTCAGAAAATCACAAGCGCACACTTAGAAAGTTAGCAATACAGTTCTTCCTAAATGGAGAAATACTTTACAAAAGAAATCATGATATGGTACTTCTAAGGTGTGTAGATACAAATGAAGCCAACACGATGATGAAAGAAATTCATGAGGGAATTTGCGGCACCCATGCAAATGGACGCATGATGGCCAGACAGGCATTAAGGGCTGGCTATTACTGGTTAACCATGGAAGCTGACTGTATCAAATATGCCCGAAAATGCCACAAATGTCAGATTTACGCAGATAAAGCTCATGCTCCAGCATCTCAGTTGCACGTTATGACGACACCATGGCCATTTTCCATGTGGGGAATGGACGTTATAGGCCCTATTGACCCAAAAGCCTCAAACGGACATCGATTCATCTTGGTGGCAATAGATTATTTTACCAAATGGGTAGAAGCAATGTCCTATCGAGAGGTGACGAAAGGAGTTGTGATCAAATTCATCAAGAAGGAGATTATATGTCGCTATGGTCTTCCTGAGACCATAGTATCTGATAATGCACGAAATCTGAACAATAAATTGATGACTGAGTTATGTGAGCAATTCAAGATCAAGCATGTCAACTCAACTCCGTATAGACCAAAGATGAATGGAGCAGTGGAAGCTGCCAATAAAAACATAAAAAGGATTGTGCAAAAAATGACGGTGACGTATAAAGATTGGCATGAAATGCTTCCTTTTGCATTACATGGATATCGCACATCGGTTCGCACTTCAACTGGGGCAACACCATTTTCATTAGTTTATGGTATGGAAGCTGTTCTTCCCATTGAAGTGGAAATTCCATCATTAAGGGTCCTCATGGAGACTAATTTAGAAGAGGCTGAATGGATCCAAAACCGCTATGAGCAGCTCAACTTTGTTGAAGAAAAGAGATTGACAGCATTGTGCAGAGGTCAACTTTACCAAAGACGAATGATGAAAGCCTATGATAAGAAAGTGCGTCCTAGAGTATTCAGAGAAGGGGATTTAGTCTTAAAACGAATTCTTCCTTTTCTAAAAGATCACCGAGGCAAGTGGACCCCAAACTATGAAGGACCATTCGTGGTGAAGAAAGCTTTCTCTGGAGGAGCTTTAGTCTTGACTAACATGGATGGTAATGAGCTGCCAAGTCCAGTTAATTCAGATCAAGTTCGAAGATATTACGCATAGGCTACTTGTGTATCAAAGGATTCGGCAAAGTTGCGGGAATTCAACAAGTGTCTAGGAGAATTACGCTTCAATTTCTATATCATGTTTAAGAGGTTACTTTTGTCTCAAGTTCTAGAACCTTAACATTGACACATATGTCTATTGAATTTTAGTCATAAATCAAAGCTCCCTTCTCGAAGCATGGCATATCTTGTCCATTTTTCTCCCCCACTCTTCATAATATTTCTTCAACTATGAATGTTTGGCATGTTTACCTTTATTATCATTACAATTGAATAAACAAAAAGTTACATAAACGCGATATTTCAAATCAATGGTGGTAACTTAAACGATTCGATGTGAAATACATATGTCCAAACAAAGAATCCAAAGGCAATATTTTTCCAAGAGCACCGTGATCATGAAGGTTGATGGAATGTCATCATGGAGGACAAAACCGTCATTTCAACATGACAAAGTCTTGAACTGGGGCAAAACGATTATTTTTGTCTTCTCAAACTGGGGCAAAACCATTATTATTACAGGAGCAAAGTCGTTATGGATACATTTTTGGTCATCAAACAAAGAACAAGTTGTTTAGCGAGTTCATGATCCAATTAAGGTCTATTACCAAGGGTGATGCGAATGGGGTGCCCGAGCTATCAAATATCTTTTAAAGAAATTTGTATCATAGTTTTCGGATAGTGCTAAATCCGCACCCCATGTATTCAAGCATTCAAGTTTAGCGTGCATTGCAAAGAAAATTTATTTTCGGTTAAATCGAACCCGACTATTCAGTCGAGGTCGAAGCCTGTGTCAATCCAGGTCCATTTCCAGTTTTTCGGTTAAATTGAACCCGACTATTCAGTCGAGGTCGAAGCCTGTGTCAATCCAGGTCCGTTTTAAGTTTTTTTTTTTTCTCGGTTAAATCGAACCCGACTATTCAGTCGAGGTCGAAGCCTGTGTCAATCCAGGTCCGTTTTAAGTTTTTCTCTCGGTTAAATCAAACCCGACTATTCAGTCGAGGTCGAAGCCTGTGTCAATCCAGGTCCGTTTTCAGTTTTTCTCTCTGTTAAATCGAACCCGACTATTCAGTCGAGGTCGAAGCCTGTGTCAATCCAGGTCCATTTTAATTTTTTCTTTTGGTTAAATCGAACCCGACTATTCACTCGAGGTCGAAGCCTGTGTCAATCCAGGTCTGTTTCAAGTTTTTCTCTCGGTTGAACCAAACCTGACTATTGAATTGTGGTCGATACCTAATTCAAATTCTTACCAAACAAATCTTTGCCTCCCCAGTACTTAGTCTCTTTCCTTTGTCTACCCTTTCAATCCTTCAAGGATACACAAAGGGGGGCAAACTGTAGACACCGTATTTGGTCCGGCTTGATTTTCAGTAATAATGTTTGAAGGTTTCCAATATTTGGTGGTCAATTTGTTTTTTCTTGTATGTCAACAAGAGTGGCTCAACTGGCATAAAGTCGCATTGATAACCACGAGGTCTGTGGTTCAAACCCCCCTTTTCACATGTTTTTATCAAAAATTCGTTTTTTTTTTTTATTTTTATTTATTTTTTGTTTTTTTTTTATTTTTTTTTTTTTGTTTTTTTTTTTTGTTGTGTTTGGTCTTCCCCATTCCTATTCAAGGGGAAGCTTACCTATTCAAAAGACTTTCCATGGCTCTCATTTTTTTATTTTCTTTCTTTTTTTTCTTTTTTTCCACCATTTTCTCATCCATCCTCCCCCTAATTTAGTAACCCTTCAAGTATAAAAAGGGGGGAGATGGAGGATGAAAGAAACGGGGAAAGACAAGAAGAATGAGAGGAAGTTTAGAGTAAAAGTGAGCTTGAGAGAGTTTAGGCATTTTAGAGAGTTTAGACATTTGAACAAGAGTTTAGCTTAGAGTGTGATAGAAAAGGAGAGAAAAAAAGAGAAGAAGTTTAGAGTAAAAGTGAGCTTGAGAGAGTTTAGGCATTTGAGCAAGAGTTTAGCTTAGAGAGTGATAGAAAAAGAGAGAAAAGAAAGTGGAAGAGGAAAAGAGGAAAAAAGAGGGGAAGGAAGGAGTATACGGGGAGAGAAAACATTGGGTAAGAAAGAAGGAAAAAAGAAGAAAGAGAGAAGTAAAAAAAGGTGGGGTTTTGTTTTTCTATTTCCTTTTTTTTTTTTTTTTTTTTCTTTTGTTTTGTTATTATTGTTATTATTATTATTATGATTATTATTATCATCATTATCATTATCATTTTTAATTTCTCTCTCATTTTAGTTCACTTTTGCACTTTGCCAACTTCATTTTTTTTAAACTTTCTAATTCATTTGTTTTTTCCTTTCATTCTCCAAATTGCTTTAATCTAATCTTTAATTCTGCTTGGTCAATTTCAATTATTGTTATTGTTTTGATTTTCTTTTGAAAGGGATTATGGGAACTGAGTAATGTGTCTTCGTGGAGTTCAACTCCCGTGTAGGCGTATGAAAATTCTCATTTTCCCTAAAAAGAATTCACTCTTTGAATGATTTTCTTCTTTTACATCTATTTGTTTTTGTTTTTTTTGTTTTTTTTTATTTTTAATAAACACAATCATGTATCACCCATATTTCCTTTAATTAAAAGAGAAATTAGGCATGATTTATATTAAATTGGATATCCAACTCATAATGTTTAATCCTTACTTTATTTCTAAAGTTAAGGTAAAAACAAATGAGACATCTTGTGTTTATTATTGCATTTTGGGTTTATATTTTTACATTTATCATTCTTTTTAAGAAAAATAAAAATAAAGGACTGTTTTTATTCATTTAATTGGACAATTTAAGATACTGTGGTAATCGTTTTCTTAAACGGGTGTTGTAGGGTGCTAATACCTTCCCTACACTCAAACGACTCCCGAACCTAATTTCTGGTTTTCTAAGACTGGTTTTTTTTTTTTTATTTTAAAGGTGACCAATCACACCTTCAATGATTGGTGGCGACTCCAACTTTCTTCTTAAAAACCCAAGAAAGGATGTCGGCCGCTCCGCGTCGCGATGACGTTGCGACAAATATCATTCTGATCTTGTTGAGTTTAAATTGATCACTTAGACTTTGCATGCTATGTGAGTTTGATCTCGAAAGGGACAAACGATATCGGTTCTCATAAAGGTGATATAGGAGAAAAAGCTCGAAAGAGATTGTTCGGTGGTGTAGGGCAAGCTGCCTAAGGCACCCTATATCAACTATAGGGTTATAGATTGCATTCGTGAATTATCTATGTCGGAGTCGAGTCACAGAAATGTTCATAACGGTTGTCGCTTAGCCTTCTAACGGTTCTTGGGAGAAAGGCCAAATAAAAGTTAAATCTGACCCAATGCATTGGATAGGCTTAAGTTGAATAATCCATGATTAAAGTTATTGCCTTTAGGATGAATCCATGTTGAATACCTCGTTTTATTTCTTATTGTTACTCTTTATTTATCATTCTAAAAATCAATCATCAATCATTTCTTTGGTTACCTACTTTTAAGCAATCAGTTGAACAGTTTCTTCTTCAAATCTGAATTTCCAATTTAGTCCTCGTGGGATCGATACCCTTGGAATACTTCTAAGGTTTTTATTGCTACATGCGATAGTGTATACTTGCACTAAGGTTGGCTGAATTTATCATTATTATTATTTATCATCTTATCTCACATCCATCATTCAGCCTCTGTCGCACCACCCTCCAAAAACTGAAAAATCGTCCATAAACACCTCAACAGTGGATTCAATCATATCGAAAAAATAGCTAGCATACACCGCTGAAATGTTGCTGGAGCATTGCAAAGGCCGAAAGGCATTCGCCTGAAAGCAAACGTCCCATAAGGGAAGGTGAAAGTGGTTTTTTCCTGATCCTCAGGATGGTAATCTGGTTATACCCATAATAACCATCTAAGAAATAGTAGTAAGCCTGACCAGATATCCTATCCAACATCTAGTCAATAAATGGTAGAGGAAAATGGTCCTTACGGGTGACTTTGTTAAGCCTCCTGTAATCCATACAAACCCTCCAGCCAGTTACTGTCCTGGTGGGGATCAACTCATTGTCCTTGTTAGTCACTACCGTAACACCTTCTTTCTTAGAAACACATTGGACAGGGCTTACCCAATTGCTATCTGCAATTGGATAAATAATCCCAACATCCAACCATTTAATCACCTCTTTCTTAAGAACTTCTTTTATTGCAGGGTTAAGCCTTCTTTGTTGCTCAATACTTCTAAAGGATCCCTCCTCTAGAGTTATTTTATGCATACAAAAAGATGGGCTAATTCCCTGAATGTCAGCCAATGTCCAACCTATTGCTTTGTGATATTGCTGCAGCAACTTTACTAAGGCATCTTCATCCTCCGGCGCTAAATCTGTTGCAACAATAATGGGCAACGTCTCACCCTCCCCAAGATACACATACTTTAGATAATCTGGTAAGGGCTTCAAATCTAAAGTGGGTGCCTCAATCAAGGATGGCTTAATAGAAGGAGCCTTTCTTTCATCCAAGTCTAAAGACTCAAAAACATCCTCACACCTAGACACTTCTTTTTCATTTTTTCTTTCTAAATTACAAACTTCTAAATCTTCCTTACTAATTTCTCCTTAATCTTCCAAATGTTGATTTGTCAAATCCTCAATTGATGTCTCAACAATTGTGTTCTCCAAAATTCGAATGAAAGAACAATTTTCCACTTCATCTGGATACTTCATGGCTTTAAAAACATTAAACTTCACTTCCTCATTATAAATCGTTAACTCCCCTTTTTGAACATCTATCAATGCCCTACCAGTAGCCAAAAATGGACGACCAAGAATAATTGGGACATCTTTATCTGCCTCATAATCTAAGATAATAAAATCAACAGGAAATATGAATTTATCTACTTTCACTAAGACATCCTCAATTTTACCATCAGGATATGTGATAGACCTATCAGCTAATTGGAGTGTGACTGTGGTAGGCCTAGCTTCACCAATACCTAACTTTCGATAGACCGAAAGAGGCATAAGGTTAATGCTCGCGCCTAAATCACAAAGTGCTCTAACTAATTCTTTTCCACCTATAGAGACAGGAATAGTGAATGACCCTGGATCCTTAGCCTTGGTTGGTAGCCCATTCTTAAGAATAGCACTACATTCCTCAGTGAGTGATCCAGTTTCAAATTCTCCTAACCTCTTCTTTTTGGTCAAGATATCCTTAAAAAATTTTGCATAGTTTGTCATTTGCTCTATAGCTTCTACTAAAGGGATATTTATATGCAACTGCTTAAGAATTTCTAAAAACTTCTTAAACTGATAATCCTGGTTCTTAGGCTTCTACCTTTGTGGAAAAGGTAGAGGTGGTACATAAGGTGGGGACGGTACATAAGGTGGTTCTACTTCTGGAACAGAACTAGATGCTCCAGCATTATTATTGCTGCCTCCATCACTTTTACCAGACTCCAACTCTTTCTCAGCAACAACATTCTTATCACTATTCTTTTCTACATCTTGGGTTTTACTAGGCTCTCTTTTCTCTTCTAGTGGCTTACCACTCCTTAGAATGACTGTTTGCACCTGCTTTTTACCTTCCCTTCTAGGGTGCTCAGTATCCGCAGGAAGTTTCCCTTGAGGTCGTGCCTTCCGCTCATTAGCTAGCTGACTGATAACTGTCCAAAAGGTAGTTATTTAGGCCTCATTTCTATAGGGATTTGTGTGTCTTTTGTGCTTAATAGGGTTGGTTTTAGATATATATTAAATGTTTTAACCCATTTGGAAGAATGGAAGCTTTGGAAATTATTTTGTGCATAATATGTTGTTGGGCGACTGAAGGGAGCAAATTCTGTGCTGCAGCAAAACTGGGAGAAAAACTGCCACGTCACAGTTCATTAGCCAAGTTGATAGACCGAATTCTGTTGAGTTATTTTCGTGATAAATGAGCAAGGAGAGCCTTACACGTGTCTAGGTTGACTAGTCAAGCCTCCTATCCTTCTATACAAGGGAGTAGCCGCCTAAGTCAAAGTCATTCCACTTTTGGGAGGAAACATTCCATCCTCTGGAAATTACTTCCACCTTTGGGAGCCGAATAGTGAAGGGAGATTGGAGACCATCTAGAAGACCATCGATTGAAAGCTGTCCAAGGGAATTAATCTTTTCTTGTTTTATCTTGTAGTCATGGACATACTTACTCAGATTGTAACTTGTGTTTCCATGCATCTTATGAACTAAGTAGCTTAGGCGTTGGTTAGGAACAATGTGATTGTCGTGCTTCAATTCTAGTAATAAATATTGATTATATGCATCTTGATTAATTGTTGTGCTTAATTCTATTTTGTGCCCGCCTGGCCAGCCGGTATGAATATCTCTCTCTAGTTTCAGGGATGATTTAGGGAGTGTGTGGCGGTTAATCACACTAGATCATTGTGTATTGGTGAACGCCAGTGACTGAGCTAGGGATAGCCAGTTGCCTAGTGCTTGATCAGTAGTACTTCATTGGGGTTGAAACACATTCCAAAAGATTCGGAGTTCCAGGAGGAATCTGCTAATAATACTGCGAGAGTTTTGCATGATCAATAATATTGCTAGAGCATCTTTTTAAACAATTACTAAATCCTGACCAGCGCCTGTTTCTAATCTGTCTTCCTATTTGTTTACTTGTTGTTCTGTCATTTCTTTTGCTTTAGCATTATTCTTATAAAAACCAATTATTTTTACTATCTTTGAAACCATTAAAGAATTATATAAAATAGATAGAGTGGAAACTAGTTCAGGCCTTGGATTGATAATACTTATTACTTGTTGCGGACTGTGTATACTTGCACAGAGTTCTAGAGTTTTTATACCATATTTTTACTCGCTCTAGGAACCCAACACTGACCCATTTGCAATTCTAGGGCTCTCATTGAAGCTTGATTACCTTGAATTGTGGCATCTGTACGAGCCATATATTCTTTCATCATTGCCTCAAGAGAACTCTCTGAATTTTGCTAGGGTAAAGCCTGCTTATTTTGCTGGGGCAATGTCTGTGATTTAGCAAATCCTGACTGGTTCACCACCTTTTGTTGTGCTTGGAGGACTTGCGAATTGCTTCCTTGCCCTCCCCACGCAAAGTTGGGGTGGTTACGCCAACCTGGATTATAAAAATTAGAATACGGGTTATTCCTTTGATTACCTACAAAAAACACGGAAGCTGGTTTGCTGGGGAAAAACTCATAGTTGTGCTCTTCACCACAATAGAAACATGATTCTTTTGTAACTTGATTTACAACTGCAGTAGGCTCCACCACTAGCGGCTGCTGATGGCTAACCACCGCTACATTTTTAAAAGCATTAGCTAACATTGCAATATCAACCCTAATGGTAGACACACCATTTACCTCTAACACGCTCTTAACTTTTTTATTAGAGCTTCTATCATCTGACCACTGACAACTATTGGTTGATGGTTGATATTCTCTCTAAAATCTCATGGGCTTCATTAAAGGTTTTTGCCAAAAGGGCCCCTCCCGCAGAAGCATCGACCATACTTTGGGTTGCTATGTTTAACACATTGTAAAACGTTTCCATTTGGATACAATGAGGTAAACCATGGTGGGGGCACTTTTGCAAAAGCTCCTTAAACCTTTCCCAAGCCTCACTAAAAGTTTCATCTTCGAGTTGCCTAAATCCCACTATCTCACTCCTTAACTTGGCATTCCTAGTTAGTGGAAAATACTTGCTAAGAAATTTTTCCGCTAACTCATTCCAAGTTCTAATTGATCCTGGAGCAAAAGAATTTAACCACGCCTTTGCTCCATCTCTAAGAGAATACGGGAACAAAGTTAATCTAAGGGCATCTCTAGACACTCCCTGAATCACAAACGAATCAGTAACTCCTAGAAAAGACTTAAGATGCATATGGGGGTCTTCAGATGATAAACCATGGAATTGACCCACGGTTTGCAACATCTGAAACATTACCGATTTCATTTCAAAATTTGCTCCCTCAATTTGAGGACGTGTAATTCCTGGATTTAACTCATCAAACATTGGAAAAGCATACGCTCAAATGGCTCTGGTCCTATCATTCGCTACCAAAATAGGGTTCTCAGCCTTGTTATTTTGCTGTCCATTTTGCTCCAGCGATTAATTTTGTTGAAGCACAGGATTCTGTTGGAGACCAACTTAATCTTCTGGAATTTTTGGGAGACGCGGTACGTTATCCATTGGATTTTGATTTCTTCGTTGCTCTCTTCTTCTTCTCCTGAATGTCCTTTCAATTTCTGGATCAAGCTCGAATCTCACCCTAAGAGGATCGCTCATGCACCAATCTCACACCTACAAAAACAAAAGAAACAATCAAAAAGTTCACGCACCAAACCACTAAAATACATACACAAAACAAATCAAATAAAAACTTATTCAAGTCACAGGCAACGGCGCCAAAAACATGTTGCCTTCTAGAGTGGGTTAAAAATATGATAGAAATTAGCTCTAGAATACTATGCAAGTGCACATAGTCTACAGCAAGTGATAAGTAATTTATCGTATCCACGAGGTTTTGAATAGCTTTCCCTCTACCTATCTTGTGTAACTTTTTAGTGATTTCAAGGTTGTTAAAATGATTGGTTTTGAAATAATGCTGAAGCAAAAGAAATAACATAGCAGAATGTAAACGGATAAACTAGACAGATTGGAAACAGACATTGATTAAGATTTCTGTAATTGTTTAAATAGATACTCTAACAATAATATTGATTAGGCATTCTCTTGCAGTCTTATTAGCAAGATCCTCCCAGAACTTTGGATTTTTTAGAATGTGTTTCAACTCCAATGAAGTTCTACCGATCAAGCACTAGGTGACTGGTTATCCCTAACTCAGTTACTGGTGTCCACAACCACATAATGGTCTAGTGTGATTATAAGCCACACACCTAAAACTAAGAGATGGTATTCATACCGGCTGGCCAGGAGGGCACAAAATAAGAATAATAACAACAAGTAATCAAGATGCTCAAATCAATATCAATTGCTAAAGTATGAAGTACGACAATTACATAGATCCTAACCAACACCTAAGTAAATTTAGTTCATGGAGTAAAAAGCAACACACGTTACAATCAGAGTACCTGCATCCATAACTACAAGACTTTTACAAGAAAAGATTAATTCCCTTGCAACAATTCGTAGCTAATGGTCTTCTTGAAGTCTCCAATCGTTCCTCCTTTATTCGGCTTCCAAAGATGGAAGGTGAGTCTCCAACTTGGAATGAATTGACTTGAGACGGCTACTTCCTTTTATAGAGTGGAGTCAACCCTAATTAGGTCAAAGATTACACGTGGAGGGCTCTTCAAGCTTCCTAGATCCGAGATTGATTCAGAAAACGCCACCTCATTAATGAATCACGTGCAGCTCATGTGGCCAGTTTTGCTTCTAGCTTTGCTGGATCATGGAATCTGCTCCCTCAAGTCGCTCAGCATTATTTTCTCTGCAAAAGAACTTCCAAAGCATCCATTCTTCTAAATAGGGTAAAACACATAATATTCATCTAAGAGCACACCTATTTGGCACAAATGACACACAAATCACTATAGAAATAAGGCCTAAATAACTCCATTTTGGAGAGTTATCAACACCCCCACTTGCATGTCTCCACATGAACGATTTAGGATCTCATCGTTTGTGTCGTATACAAAGTGGGTCGCGTACATAATGTCCTCAGGATAAAGTACCCAACTCTATCCCTATACTATAGACCGTGAACTTGATCCTACTTTTATGTCACTACATAAAGTTCAAATATGCATAATATAGGTTGGGGTTCTTAGTTTATTGGATTTGTGGTTATTTAGGTAAGACTAATACACATATATTCAATAACGCTTTATTGAAAGAAATAACTCTTTATTAATGAACAATCAAATGTTACATTTACTATTTGCGAGTTTTAGGGCATAAAACCCAACAATCAATATATGATTTTAGTAAATTTTCTTAGAACTTGGCGATATGGCCAAGAGAATGATTTTAGCAATTTTTCAAAACTTGGTTATATGTTCATGATGACAGGTGGCGATATTGTCACAATAAAGTTTTTGTGGCAATAAGGTCACAATTTAGTGTTTTCGTGGTGATAGGGTCACATTTGGCATTATAGTCAAGAAATAGTGTTCCAATAAAGAAAAGTTTTTGTCCCCTCATAAATGTTTGTGCTTACATGACCAACCCTCGTAGAGGAATTACTTATTGGGTATTTTAAATACTCATTCTTTATTTATTTTCATTTTTTTAGGGAAGGGGGTAAGGATGTATTAGGCAACTAATCAAGAGCACTTGCTGGTGGCGCCATGGTGGACGATGTCAGCATGTTTTCACTTCCGCATTTTAATTTCCTTTATTTGAAATTTTTTCTCTGTAATTATTCGAGGATTTATTTATTTTGTTTCATTTTGAGACTTCCAAATATTTTTATGTTTTATAAAGTTTTTTTGGGATCCCAAATAAATGGTTACCAAATTTATTTATCTATTTTATTCATTTTAGATTTCTAGAAAATTTTAACTTTCTTAGTTCTTTGAAATATTCAAGTCCATAGCATGCATGTAGTAACATCCCTATTCAGTCTATAAGTTTTAAAAATTTGAGGCGTTACATTAGCTTTAGGGATTGGTGATTATAAATATAATTAGACATTGAGGCCTCGACAACCTCAGTCCGTCAGTCATCTATGTATGTGTTCAGGAGATGCTAGTTTCTACTAGAGTTGCATAAATCATTTCTCCCGGGTTATTCACATTGTTGTAACCCCATCAAAGCAACTTTCGAAAAAGGAGTTAATCAAGGAAGATCTCATGAACATCCTATTTGGCTACCCTAGTTCCACCATTAGCCTCCATGTTCATGAGGCTTGAACTTTTGTATGATCAATAGGAAAATGGAAGTTTGGGAATGATATGTTCCTATGATCGCAAATCCATTAGTTTTAGTGAATGTAACGCAATAGGGTTTGGGACAAGTCATGAGATTGAGAGGGATTTTATAAATTATAGTGAGTTAAAAAACCCTATTTGTCTTTGTAGGTTAGCTTTACTTGAACCACTAATTATAGCTTTTGAGTAGAAATGGGAAAGTTGGATTTAGGGTTTAAAGAGAGTTTGGTGATATATTGTGCATTTGGGAGTGAGTGTACCTTAAAAATGGAGCAATTTCAAGAATTTCTGTTGGGGTCTGAGCTTTTAAACATGCCCACCCTTGTCGTACTCAAACTACTTTTTGGAAGAGTGTTGGAGGTGATGTGATGTCGACTGAAGATAGAGGTAGGAATAAGATGGGAAATAATGATTAAAGATGAATCTCAGTCAAGCTAAGTGCAAGTATACA
Organism: Luffa aegyptiaca; assembly: GCA_017139565.1. Taxonomy (NCBI): domain Eukaryota; kingdom Viridiplantae; phylum Streptophyta; class Magnoliopsida; order Cucurbitales; family Cucurbitaceae; genus Luffa; species Luffa aegyptiaca. Next base: position 22,395,383 of record CM029395.1, read on the forward strand.
CTATCGCATGTAGTAATAAAAACTCTTGAAGTATTCCAAAAGTATCGATCCCAAAGGGACTAATTAAGCACAGATTTGAAGAAGAAATTGCTCTAAAATTGCAAGGTATGTAACCAAAATAAAATAATTGAGGTTGGGGTTTTGGAAAATAATAAAGCAAGTAGTAAAAAGAATAAACAAACAATAATAAAAGAGAGTTCAGTAAAGCTTCAACCCGAGTGTGAATAACTCTAATAATAACTTGTTTAACCTAAGTTTATTTATGCATTGGGTCAGGTTTAACTTCTATTTGGTCTTGCTCTCAAGAACCGTTAGAAGACTAAGCGAGTACCATTATGCACATTTATGTGACTCGACTCCGACATAGATGATTCACGCATGCAACCTATATAACCCTATAGTTGTTACAAGCGATCATCCCCTATAACAGCAAATACACTCTTTCGAGTCTTTTCTCCTATATCACCTTTATGAAAACTAATATTATTTGACCCTTTCGGTAACAAACTCACATTGCATGCTAAGTCTTAGTGATCAAGTTAAACTTAACAAGATTAGAATGACAATCAATAAAGGATGACATGCATAAATAAAGCTTAAGCAAACAAACAACTTTCAAGATATTCCATCCACGAGGGAATTCACTAAATCAAACCCCTCAATGGAATTTAGCTACGCATGATGGATAAAAGTGTAAACAAAAAATTTTTTATTGAATAAATAAATGATAAGTACAAGAAATAATGAAAAGAACAAGGTGCTGGAAAATAATGTGCAGTAGCTAAAATTAGGGTTTTTCTATTTATCCAATCCCTCTAGAGTTCTACAAACATGAAGGTTTGATAGGGTGAAATTTCTACAAACATGAAGGTTTGATGTCTAACTAAAGTTAGAATTTAGTCTTCTAGCAAGGACTGCGGACATCATAACTCACGGGTGTCTACTAGGGTTCTGTCACCACCCACTTATTTCCAGTGAGTTCTTCTTGCATTTGCCTTCGATTTGTGGCCTTTTATAGAGTGGGGAGTCGTTAAGGAGTCACAAAATCCATGCTATCAGGTAGTCCAGTCAGTTTCGGAGTCAAAACAGCTAGTTAGGTGCGTGAAAAGCTCATTCAAAACGACCCGTGACAGACTCGAACTTTTCTGTTTCTGCCCAGAAATGCGGTCGCATTTCATTTTGTCTTGGCAGAAATGCGGTCGCATTTCTGCTACTACTCTGTTTTCCCCTGTTTTTCCTGCAGCATGCAAAAATAGGTTAAATTCATATCAAATTAGTTATTTAAGCACAAAAATGCATAATTTAACAAACATGACTCTCTAAGACTCAAGTTACCAACTTTTACACTTTTTAGGCTCGGGAATAGTAAATGTGATCCAAAAACATACAAGCTCCACAAGAATAAGCTAAGAATAAGGGAGAAAATAGGTATATTTTTTGCACTTATCAGGAGGACAAGGGGTGATTTATGGCAGGTGGGTTCTTCAACCAGAGAGGATTTTGGAATATTCATCTGTGCCATCCATTATATTGTTACTCATTGTGGGCCTAATTCTTTAAAGGAGGCAATTGTAAAGAATTTTCAATTGGTGTTGTTACCTCAAGTTGGACATCAAATGATCAATTCGAGGATGAAGGAGAACAATCTAAGTGTTGGAGTGGAGGTGGGAAAAAGGGAAGAAGATGGATGGTTTATGGTTGGTTGGGTTTGTCGAATGCCCGAGACCAAATAAAATTTAGAAACTCCAACAACTACTTTGCAATAGTAGTGGTTGGGTCGTCCACAGGGAAGAGAGTTCTCTTATTGAAATTGGGTTTTTATGTGAAAACACAAAAGGGGGGTTGGAAAAGAGAATTTTGTCACAAGATAAAATAAAAGGATGGGAATGGTAAAAGTTGTCGGAATAAAAATAACATGCAAAAGACTGAAAGTTGGGTCGAAAATAGATAGGGAAAAGATCGCTGGATTGAGATTTTCCTGTCAGATAACTTGTTACTTGGCTTCCTAGTTCACTCTAAATATTAATTTCATGAAATTCAATTTGAGCCCGGTATTGCTTCTTGGCTACTCAGAGGATCTTCCTTACTAACATGTGTCTAACCAATTATTTAACCCATGATCCCGCGATTAAGCTAATTAGTTAATTTAGATTGCGTCTGCTACCCCTTATGCATAGCCCCAATTACCATCTAGCTATCTCTAATTAAATTAACGCAAACAACCCGAGCTCTCACAATTGCCTACATAAATTAACCACTTTACGTGCAAGGGTCCGGAATTGAAACAATCAAACTGAATTAAAATTCGAAGTCAATTATAACAATTTATTCATGCATCTTAGGCTTATCAAGAATCTACCGTACTAATAAATCAAGCAATTAGCGATGAACTTGCCTCAGCCTAGTGGCTATATCTAGAATAATAGATATAATGCATTTAACTTAATCCTAAGAGGCGTCAATTTTGAGGAAATTCATCAAATACATTGATTTAAGCAAGAAGACATGAAAAGCATCAATAAGAATCCATGAAATTCAAATTAAACTTCGGCAAACTCAGCTAAGAACAAAGTATCTAACAGTCACTCAATCCAACGATACAATGGAATTAGGTACTCATAATGCAAAAAAACGAAATCAAACCAAGAAAATGCATTTAAATCAACCTAGAAGTCCTAAGGAACTAAAGTGAAAAGAAGAAAACAAGTAAAAACCGAGAACACAATTGAAAATCTAACCTGACAACGAAATAAAAAACGAGGGTTTAATTTATAATGCAATCGAAGCGTCTCGACGCTGCAACGAGAGCGTCTCAACGCTCTACTTTTGTTCGCCCGCCTCTGGCTCTTTATCGGGGTAGCATCGAGACGTGCGTAGCATCTCGACACTACATGTAATTCCAGCGTCTGCATGATTTTCCTAGTGTTGAAACGCTATGAGCTAGCGTCTCAACGCTAGACTCTCGGGTTTCTTCACTTGGGGCTGATCATTTTGACTCCTTGGCACCGCCTTTCGTGGTCGTAGCTATCTACTCGGGTCTTTTCACCTCCTCTTCATCCATAGACTTCAAGTTGGCTCAAAAACTCTCTAAATCCTCCGAATTAGTGGCAATTCGTATAATCCGCTCCCGAAGCCTCCAATACTCGAGTAACCTATAAAATAGACAATTAAGCCATAAAAAGGGGATATAACAAGCTTAGATTAAAAGTAATAAAATAGCACGAATTAGGTGCTATCAGTCTACAAGGTAAAGTGTGTGCAAAGGCTGTAAGGATGTGATGGATAAAGAGAATGAAATTTGGAAAAAAAAAAAAAAAAAAAAAAAAAAATCGAACAAATCATGCTAAAATAAGGGATCTTTTGTTGTCAAAAGATTTGGAACAGTCTTATCCTGATAAGTGTTTAGCCAAAGTCTTTGTGATTTGGTGGCATGAAAAAATATCATATAAAAACATATAAAAACAGACCAAAGCCATATATATTATCTCTTCATACCTTTAAAGAGTTAAATCATGGCTTTTGTTTAATTTTTTTATTATCCTATTTTATTTTACAAAGCAAATTTTGGGTGATAATGATTTTTTTAATGAGTAACTGCTACAATCTTCTTTTAACAAAACCCTCCTCGGTTTTACATTTTCGGCCATCATTAATTTGTGGCCACAAAGATTGTTTTTCATGTTCCTTCCATGTTGGGAGTTTTGTCGGTTTAACCAAGCTTTAGTTTCTTAGTGAAATTTAATTGTTCTCCAACGAGTGAAAGAAATTTTGTAGCACCATTAATGAATGAATTTGAAACAATAAGCAATATTTGGTTATCAATTTGTGTTTAGGGTTAAAAGAGATGGATTTGTGATACATCACACACAAATTCACAACCTAACAACCTCTTTTAGTTTCATACTTGTTACTTGTCTTCTATTCTCCAATTGATATATAGAGAGTTTCAAATGAAAAAGAAAACATCATTGTCTCACACTGATTTCCAAACATTATACTTAAAAAGAGAAAAGAGAGCAAAGATAATATGGGTATGATCACATCAAATTTCTTAGTTGCTACATTCTTGATGTTATCATTAGTACTTACTGTTGAGGCTCGATCTCATGTTGTTTTCCCTTTGAGGAAATACGGTGTCATAGTGCCTGGTGCTGATGTCACTTAGGTAAAAATGCAAGGAAATGTATATCTAAATGAACTTGTTTAATTGATCTATTATATTGTTCGATAATTTCTAATACTTGTGAAATGTAGGCTTTGGCAAATGCATGGAAAGACGCATGTGCATCGGTTCGTCCAAGTACAGTTGTTATTCCGAAAGGAATATTTAAAGTGAGGGAAAGTTTAAAGGCCCTTGCAAGAGTCCAATTGAATTTCGATTGCGAGGAACATTGCAGGCTCCAACACACCCTCATGGAGATAGTTGGATTACTTTCGCATATGTGGATAGATTGACATTAGTAGGTAGAGGAATTTTTTATGGACTGCCACAAAAATATAGACTGTGTTGACCTCCCCATTGTAAGCTCTATGCCTTTGGTTTTCCTTTTCAATCTCATGCATCTTGTTGATTTTGGAAGGGTTTATCAGATGTTCTCTATTATTTTAACATTTACATTTTGGTAGATGTTTTGCATTTTCTAGGATAATCTTTAAGCGACCAAGTTTTGAATTAAATTTTTAACATTAAAAAAATTGTACAAAAGATTTAAGATTTTAAAATTTTCTTTCTAATTTATTGTCTTTATATATATATATTTTTTTTTAATAAATATTGTCTTTATATATAAAAGTTAGAACTCATGACTTTTTCCCTCCTTAAAAAATTTTTGGCTTCGCCTCGGCCTCTAACAAACATTATTCATCATGTATAAAATGTACAGAGCTTAAGGTTCGACTTCATTACCAATTCAACTATAAAGAGAATTACATCTCTTGATAGCAAGAACTTCCATGTCAATGTCCTAGGCTGCAACAACCTCACATTCACTAGTGTTAACATAATTGCACCAGAAAATAGCCCCAACACGGATGGCATACACATTGGTCGATCAAATGGGATCACAATCACAAAGTCCTGAATCGCAACAGGAGATGATTGCATTTCCCTTGGAGATGGAAGCAAACGAATCAAAGTCACCAACGTGACATGCAGGCCAGGACATGGCATAAGCATTGGAAGTCTTGGGAAATACACTAATGAAGAACCTGTTAAAGGCGTCGTAGTAAAGAATTGCACCATAATAAACACCACTAATGGTGTTAGAATAAAAACATGGCCAGCTTCTCCTACCGGCACTGCCACCAATATGCGTTTTTCGAACATTATAATGGTCAATGTTAGCAACCCTATTCTCATAGACCAAGAGTATTGTCCATGGAATCAGTGCAATACGTTGTCAAATTTGGCCTTTGTTGACGACTAAAAAGTATCAACTATCACTTTCATTGACGCTTTTTAAAAGTCAATTAAAGTGGTATCAATAAAACTAAAACGTCAATATTACTGTTTTCATTGACGCTTATAGGACGTCAACAAAGATGTCGTTGTTGACGTTTATAAGCCATCAACAAAGACATTATTGACATGTTTTATCCGTCAATGATATTCATAAAGCGTCAACGTAGGCATCTTTGTTGACGTTTACTAACCATCAACAAATCGTATTATTGACACGTTTTCATTGTCAATTATAGGACCTAAAATGTCAATATATCTATCTTTATTGATACATTTACACTGTCAATATAGTCTTTTATTGACGTTTATTAGCCATCAAGTTACCATGCTAAATTGTCAAATATTATATTTTCATTGACGGTTAATATCCATCAATTATTGTGTTTTTAATGACATTTTTTAACCATCAATATACATATTTGGAAAAAATTAAAAAAAAAAAAAAAAAAAAAAAAAAAAAAAAAAAAAAAAACCTTCCGATTATTTTCCCCTCTTTTACAACCTGCATTTACACAAAAACAGCAAGTTTGATGATACCAAAAATTCGGCAACATAACAACATAATTATAACTAACCAAAAAATTTAGGCACCTGAAAAAACAGGAATATGCACTTCTAAACCCATAACACAACCTTCACTTCACTTGACAACAATACGACATGCTCAATACACTATGAAGCTAACACCAAAACTCAAGTATAAATAATACGAGTCAGATCTCGTAACAAACACATTATTGTTCATCTAGAAATACAAAATCAAATGAATCCTAATTTGAACCAAACATAAAATCATAATGAACTAATAAATTTCATTACAATGGTTGTTCGAAATTTCATTATCACAACTTGCTTGCTAGCAAGCAATTACAAGATTTTTCCATCTAGAAATAGAGTTCAAAAGAAAAAAATCTATAAAAACTGTATATTCAAACACAATTTCATCAAAAAATATATTAATAATGAACTAACAATTTTCGTTAACCAATAAATTATCTAAGATCTAAAAATCGACTAAAGAAAAACATCACATCAGGTCTTGTGGATACATTTGCACCATCTCCAATTTAGGAACTCCTGCTGAAAAAAGCACCAATACTAGAATGCAAATAATCCTCGATGTGAACTGGATAATCACAGTTTCTCAAATATAATCCAATTTGTCAAAGATGTGAGGAGAAGGAAAAAAGGGATAATGAATAAATAGCTACACACTCAAAAATCAAAGTACTTCACAATTGAGGAAAGGCACCTGAAAATGTGAAAGCAAAGCAAGTATAGAATTACATGAACAAATGATCCAAATAATGAAACAATAACTCCAAATCATAATTTTCTCTTCTCAATTATTTTGTACAAGTGGATCCAAGACTAAAAAAAGAAGACACTCATAATTATAAAACTATTAGGGACCAAAGTACATAGAAAAAAATGTAATTTAAAGAAAAATCACATAATCAAACAGAGATGAAAACATAAAAAAGGTGATTAGTGGAAATTTTTAGAAAGTTAAAAGGAAGAGGAAAAAACATCGATGGATGTTATTCCACACAAAATTTAAAGGCAACCTAAATCAAATAACAAACAGTATCAGAGAACAAAAATTCAAAGCAATCAAAGGGGTATTCCCAGATGAGATACCCAAGATTCATACATTTTAGATAAGGTGTAAATCAACTAGAACCAATTCTCAGAATCCACTATTAAGCTACATAAACTTAAAGATTCAATAACCTCGTACCTAGTGAAGATATTTTTAAGCAGAACCCTCTTTCATAATAACAAGTCAAGAAAATTTTAGTCATTTAATAACCTCGTACCTGGTGAAGATACTCTTGTCGCTATCCCATGCAATGCCATTTAGAACATCAATCTGTAAGTAAAAACAATCAGTACTGCTAAATTAGGCGATTGAAGACCTAGTCATGTCAGGAAAAAAAGTATAATAGAATGCTTGTTTCATTCAAGAATTTTAAAAAAAAAAAAGTTTCATTCAAGAATATTAGATCTATTTGACGAGTTGTCAAATGAATCATCCACTAAATATTTTATATCACAACCATAATCAACATAATAATAGCCATTTAAATCTGACTGAAGTGCTTACTTGTTTTCCCTCTTGCAACAATTTTCATCTGTAACATGAAATATAAAAAAAGTAAGATTAATGTGAATTTCTACAGATGATGTGAAACTTCGTTAAAATTCTGCAAAACACCACAGTATTAAAAGCAAAACCTCAAGTTGAGAGGAGAACCCATCCAAGCACACTTCCATCATGTATTGAGATTCTGATGATGCGATCAGTCTATAGAGTAGAACATTCAATTCAATCTTTTAACCCTGCAGAGAAAAATTAAGGTTAATCCCAAACAAAGTCCAAATATTTTATACATAAAATGTTTGCTACACTCTCTTCTCTTCTACTCCATACTTTCTTTTTTCCACTCATTCTATTTGATATTTTTTACACAAAATATATGCACTCTATTAGTATGGTGATTTTGGCTTTTGTTACGTTAAACAATATGTGAGATGAAGATTCAAAGAACAATTTATTGAAGAATGATAATGTTATTGGAGCATGTTAATCTTACTACTAAAAAAAACTGGAACAAAATTGTAGTAATAATAAGATGTAACACAATGGAGAAACATAAGAGAGATAGAAATAGAGAGAATTGTAATAATGGATGTTTAATCTGGAACACACATATTTAGAGGACTTTTTTGGTGTAAACAAAGAGAAGTGGACAAAGAATGTCGTAAGAAAAGGAAAGGAAAACGAAAGTGCTGCCAATGGGTACTACTCGACAACAAAGTCTATATATTTAGAGTGGCGGAAGTGTGCATAAAGGAAGAATAAGAAAGCATCCAAAAACATCCCTTAACCCAAGCTAAGGGGATATTAATTACTCCACGATGTTTGTTTGCAAATCATTATAGTTTTTCTAAGAAAACTGTATACTAACTAGAGGTTTCAAGAAGTTGTTGCTGTTAACCCAAGTTCAAAAGTATACGAGTAAGTAGAAAATCTACCATAAAAAAACACTTTACATAACTGACGTCTAATATCACTCAAGAATTAGTATCGTTTCAGACCCTCAAATTTATTCAGTTTTCTTGAGAATATGGTATACAATCAAGTAGATGCTTCCTTTTCTTCAAGATTTTAGGTAAAAGCACTAAGTTTAAAGAGAAAGTAACGAAACCTATAATTTTGTACATCAATCCATTGACAAATTTCTTTTGTATCATCTTGATGAAAAAACATACTCATGTTTTATTTGCTAAGGATATAAAAAGCAACAGTGTCAAAGCCTGAGAGTCAACTTGATTTTGGTCTATCATGTCTACTTCCAGGAGTTCTAACAAGGATAAAAAGGTGAAGAAACTTACCGACCACGCTAAAAGAGCCTAAAAGCTTGCTGGAATTTGTCAACCAACACTAGAGCTCTTTGAATATGCACTGTCTGGGGTCCAAACTGGGTCCAACTACCACTGTAATTGTCCAATGCCAAATGTGGAATCAATAAAGGAAGCACACATGGAAAACAAAAGGGGGTGTAAAAGAGGAATCAAAGGAAAATTGCACCAAAAAAAAAAAAAGCAAGAAGAAAGAAAAAGCACAATTGCCTTTATGGAACTAAATTTGATTTTTGAAACCATTTAACTTCACACAGCAACACCACAAACTAAATTAATCATCAAATTAAAGGCAATGAAGTTGAAGCTTTCCTGTCCCTATATTTATCAAGAAATTAATCAAACTTTGTGTGTTTGTTTACACTTTGTGTGTTTGTTCGTGTGTATTATAAACCGCAGCATCAAAAGAATCAATTATCAGTTCTGCATGTAAAAGAAAAGGAATTATTCCCCTCCAAAATTTCACAACATAGATAGTTTATTCTCTAAGCCTCTTTGCAATAAATAAAAACACCATTCTGTTAAGGCATGATACATTAATTTCTAAATCCAATTTTGATTCATTTCTTTAAGAGCACCCACGAAACATAAATAGGAACTTGATTGATTTAATTTTGTTGCAGACAATTTCAAGTAGTATATTATATATTTTGTCAATGTCATTATATATATGAAATAGAATATTATTTTGAGTATTTGTCAGACTCAAATAAAAGGTACAGTGACTGAAATTAAAGTTGACAAAGCAAGTATATAGTAATATGGAAGGTAGCAACAGAGAGCCTGACAGGGAAGTTGCTTCTGTTTTCAATCCACAATTCCGCTTCACTACCATATCTCTTATGTATGTTCAAATGCCCAAAAACTTGTACCAACAGAAAAACTTTCCTTTTTCAGCTTGATTTTTCAGTTACAAACAAAACACCTTTCTTCTTCTGGTGTAAATCTTCAGTGTCGATTTTTTAAAAAAAATTATTTATGAAAATTTCAAAGAATCAAGTATCACAACTTAGCGAGGGAAGGTCATTAAGGCCAAATTAATCAATGTAGTTGCACTAAAGCTATATATTCATTTTTTCAAAAAAAAAAAAAAAAAAAAAAAAAAAAAAAAAAAAAAAAAAAAAAAAAAAAAAAAAGTTATATATTCATGAACTCAAATTTAAATCTGTACAAACATTGAAAGAAGCTTGAGAAAATAAGAGAGCTAATGGAGAGGAGATTCACAAACTTGATAGGAGGTTAGTAATTTCATGTTTGATTTTACACTTTCAAATGTGATTTCATACCATTAAAATTAATTTTGAATTATTAAAGGTATGTTTCGGAGTGATTTTGAATATAACAAAAGTGATTTTGACCATTTTAAAATCACTCCATAGTTATCAAGTTCAAGTTAGCAACCCAAGTACATACATAAAGTACAATAAAAACATTGATAGACCAAATACAATATTTAATCTAGAGTTCAATTGAAAATTAGTTTTTATTTTTTAAAGTTAAGAACTTTGGAGAAAGAAAAGGAATCGTAAAAGGAGATACCTAATATGAAGTTGAAGTCGTGATAAACACTACTGCGCGAACGAAAAAGAAGAACGGCAGTGAAGACGAACGAGTAGTGCGCGAAGAACCCCCGTACCTAGCTGCGCGAACTACGTGGAGAGAGCGTGGCTGAACCGGTTGCGCGAACGAAGAAGAAGACGATTTGAACGGCTGCGCGAATGAAGAAGACGAACGGCTGCGCGAATGAAGAAGATCTAGACGAACGGTTGCACGAATGTTAAACAAGAAGAAGAACGACAATGAGGGGGAGGCTGAACGAAGAAGAAGAACGACAATGAGGGGGAGGCTGCGTGAAGGAGAAAGAGTGGGAAAAAGAAAGGAGGAAAAAGTCTTAGGGTTTTTTTTTTCTTTTCTTTATTTTTTATTTTTTCCTTTTTCTTTTATTTTTTTTAATCCACCCAAATAAACAAAACAAATGAGAGTCTTCGATTTCTTTTTTTTTCCAACTTTATCTCTTTTTTAATTAAAAACTCAATTTAAACTCCTAAAATCACTTTAATTTTGGAAGTAATTTAAACTTAAATCTAAAATCCCAAAAAAACTTAATTTTTTTGACGTTTGATACCTGTCAAGAAACGCCCATTAATATTGATGGTTTTTGTGCGTCAATTTAGTAGTGCTTATTGACACTTATTAGCCGTCAATGAATGTTGTTTTCTTTGACGGCTAATAAGCGTCAATAAAAACCGTCAACAAAACTCTTTTCATTGATGGTTTTTGACCGTCAACTATATGAAAAGGTGGAGTTGGACGAAAATCTACGTAAATTAGTCTTTTAATCACATTCATTGACGTTTTTTAACCGTCAACATAAACCAGATCATTTGTTGACACCATATAAACGTCAATATACCTATTTATTTATTAATAATTTATTTTAAAGTAAAAATGATACCTTTATTGACGTTTTCTTGATACAAGCGTCAACAAATCTAAAAAGTCAAGCGTCAATAAAGCTCTAATTTGTAGTAGTGAACATTTCCAAAGCTCTTATTGAAATTGTTCTTATCAACTTCACAAATAAACTTTTTTTTTATTCTTGGTGTTTCTTTTTAATGGTCAGATTCCGTCAAAGATTAAGATTAGTAAAGTGAGCTTCAAAAACATTAGAGGAAGTTCTGCAACTCCAGTAGCAATCAAACTTGTTTGCAGCAGTGACCTGCCATGTGACGAAGTAAAATTAGCCAACATTGATCTCACTTACAATGGATTGAAAGGTCCTATTACCTCCCAATGTACGAATGTTAGACCAATGATTTGGGGGAAACAAAACCCTCAAATTTGCTCTTCCCCTTATGTTTTCTCATGAATTGTTGACTGCCATAGTCCTTAACAGTACTTCACGATGATAGACACCTTAATGAAAACAAGATAACCTATATCCATTCTAATCTCGCCTTTTGTTTCTTCTTTTATACTTTTCCGAGTAAACAAGATGATGGAATGTTTGATGGAAAATTGAATGTAACATGAGCATGCCCCAACTTTTTTTTGGGTTAAATGGTAAGTTTAGCCTATATACTTTCAGGTCTATATATATTTGACCCCTGGACTTTAAAAAGAGTCTGATAGGTCCCCCTATTTTCAATCTTGTATCTAATAAGTTCCCTAAACTTTAAAAAGCGTCTAATAGGTTCTTAAATTTTCAATTTTGTATTTAATAGGTCTCTAAATTTTTTATTTTGTGTCTAATTGGCCTTTAATAATATATTAATTATTTTTTAAGTTCTCAAACCTACTAAACATGAAATTGTAAGTTTAGGGTCTCATGAGACATGAAATTCAATTTTACATCTAATAGATCCATTCATGTTTTTGAAAATTTTCAATATGTCAAGGACCTATATTAGACACAAAATTGAAAACTTATAGACTTATTAAACATTTTTAAAGTTCAAAAACCTATCAGACACAACATTGAAAGCTCAATAACCGATCAAATACTTTTCACAGTTCAAGGACGAAAGTAGAAACAAACCTCTAAAACTAAACTTATGGTTTTCCCCTTGTTTTTTTTGGTGAAGTCTTGTGTTGTGAAAATTGTAAGAGAATCAATATATTTATTTTGGCAGGTCTTGACAACCCAACCATATATAGTTTGTTTATATTACATCTACCAGATTTAATTTGGTTAAATTATAAGTTTAGTCTCTAAACTCTCAAGGTCCCTAAACTTTAAAAAGTGTCTAATAGGGTCATTGAATTTTCAAATTTACGTCTAATTGACTTTAAAAATTCTAATATGTAATTCAACTTTCAATTTTGTATCTAATGGGTCCTTGAAATATTCAAAAATTGTGAAAATTATCTGATTTATTAGATGTAAAATTGAATTTTATGTCTAATAGACCCCTAAAAGTTCAATTTTTTGTTTAGTAGGTCCGTGATTTTTTTTTTAAAAAAAATAGGTCAATGACCTATTAGACACAAAATTGAAAATTCAGGACTTATTGAACACAAAATTGAAAATTCAGGACTTATTGAACACAAAATTGAAAATTCAAAGACCTATTTGACACTTTTTAAAGTTCAAGAGACCAAATAAAAACAAATTTGAAAGTTCAAGAACCTTTAGACACTTTTTAAAATTCAGGAACCACTACAACTTTTGGGACTGAACTTATAATTTAACCATTTTATTTCAACTAAAAGAAAGAAACAAAAAAACAGCTATCAAACACATTTATGTTGGATCGGTATGACAACCCTAGAGGGGGGTGAATAGGGTTTAATGTAATTTTATAAACTTTTTTACTACGGTGGGCCCAATTTAAACAAATAAGCAAACTTTTTACAAAGAATTAATTTTAACACAAATTGGTCAATAAATTAGAATTAGATTTTAAACACCCAAATTAATTCCAATGTAAATGTTTTCCATAAACATTAAAAATAAATTATAGGAATTAATTTCATGCAAATAACGATAAAGAAAATTAATTGCAAAAATTAAATAGTATAGGATTAGAGAAAATAACACCGGAAATTTATAGTGGTTCGGCAAACGGCCTACTCCACTCCTCAAGCTCCTCTTGGGTATTCGATTGAAGAACACGACTCTTTCCACAGCTTGGAGTCTAACCGGTACAATGTTCTTTTTCCGGGAGCAAAAACAAACCCGATCCTTTCCACGGTTTAGGATCAAACCGTTACAACCGCTCCTTTTCGGGCTCAAGAGCAACCCTTACAAGATTTGGAAATTTGAATACAATCTCACAAACTCTCTCAAAAGAGTAGATATACAAATTTACGCTCACAAATTTGTAAGAAAAATCTTACAAAATAAAAGCCCTCAATGGCTACAGAAAGATAAAATTGAAAGCTCAAGAATTTCTCAAAATAAAACTCTCACAATAAATTTAAAGTAACATTGAAGAATTGGAGAGAAGAAACATGTAGAAATTGGAGAGAATTTAGAGAGGGGAATTGTTGTTATAATTTTGTGAAAGTATGGAGTATAAATAGGAAGAAGATAGAGTTGAAAGAATTTTGAAATTTGAGATTAATTTGAATCATTGGATTGGAGTTAAAAGAAAAAATAAAGGGTGGAGATTAAAAGAAATTTAAAATAATAATATAATTAAATAATATTAATAATAATAATTAAAATAAAACATTTTAATTTTGAAAAAGAAACTAACGGTAAAAAAAAGTTTCAAATCATTATAATTATAATTATAATAATAATAATAATAATAATAATAAAAGATTTTTTTTTTTAAAATAAAAGCTTCCAACGGTAACTGAGAATGCATTAAATGCATTTTGATTTTTTTTTTTAAATTAAATGTAAATGAACCGTTTGACACACAAAATTATATATATAATATATATATTTAAATAACCAGCCCATGTGTCACTCTCTCAAGCCTTCCATGTGTCGCCGTCAGATTGGTCCACGAAGCTGACTTAGCCGCCACGTCATCAGCACGGGTATTTTCGTTAAAACTTGTTTTGGCTATAACTTCTTCGTTTTAGCTCCGATTTGAGCGATTGAAGAGGCGTTGGAATCGTTGTTCCGAGCTCTACACTATGGGCACATTAAAACACTAAAATTTTCAATAATTAAAGATTGGGTTTGTTATCATCAAAACATTGATTAATTAATTAATTAAAATTAATTAATTTGAGATTAAGGGCCAAAAAGCCAACAATTTATGTTATGTTTCTTTTATTAAAAAACAAGAAACATAATTGATTATCCAACATATTTTTGTTTCTGTTCTAAAAAAAAATAAGAATGGAGAAACATAAAATAAGTAAAAAGAAACAAAAACGTTATCAAACGAATACTAAATATAGGAATACACACGATCGTAAAGTTAGAAATGGTTTGGCTCAAGTTAGAAAAAGTGGGGATTGCATACAAATATTTAAAAAAGAAAAAAAAATCTACACATACAAGTTTTTCTTTTTTAAAGAAAAATACTATATTCTAAAATCTATTATTAAATTATTTATTTACAAATATTTAGAAAATATATCTACGAAATTTCAAATTTTCCTCAAAAGAAATTACTATTTAAAAAAAAAAATCAAATAGATAGTTTGAATGGTTATCATATTATTCATTGTTATAGGTGATTGTGGACCACTCCAGAATTCATGGACTAAGCAGGACAGCGCGGCACCAACCCGAAAGCATGACCAGGAAGCGGACCCCGGAGGAGGGTGAGCCGAAGGGATTGGGTCGTCTTGCTCGGCCCACTTGTGTGGGTCGAGTCTCCTCCCCTCGATCGCTGGTGTCCCTGGACGTCTCGGTTCCACCTGGTTTAGCCTGAATCGTCTCCGAAAGTCTAGAAACCCTAAGGCAGAAAAAAGTATTTAAACCCTTCTTCAAAAAGGGATCCCGAATTCTAATCTCGAAACTCTACTTCTCCTCTTGCTCTCTTGCTCTCCTCCTTCAGCTTTCTAACTTAAGCATCGAAGGCGGTGTGGCAAGTACCACACCGGTGTGTAGGTTTTTCTGTCTTGCAGGCCACGTCTTCTCCCCTTTCAAACAAATTCATTGCTGGTGTCACGTGAAGGTCATGTGAGTTTCCAAATTTGACCATCAACATTCATCATATGAATAGATGATGTAATATTAATTCAATAAATTATGTAAATCGAAAAAAGATATAACGTTGATTCAATAAAGACGTAAATCATTTGAATTCATATCAATTATTGCCCATACGAAAGTTCAGTTGCCTAAAAATGTGAATAGTTTGGTAAGCTTCTAAATGTTAGAAAGGTTAGAAGGCTTGGTGGGGAATCAATGATTGCAAATTACTTTTATATCTTTTAGAACAAATTCTTAGTACAAATATATTTGGTGAGCCATTCTTTAAAATTTTATTACCACTTGTGTCCATTTAAATTGTGTTTAAATTCTATTTGTTCTATCAACTTTGGGGTTTACTCTATTTTGGTCTCTTTTTCTTTTTCTTTTCTTTTTTTTCTCAACATGTATGTGGGGGTGGAGGATTCGAACCACAGACCTCTTGATCATTAGTACAACTTCATGCCAGTTGAGCTATGCTAATATTGACATTGGTTACTCTATTTTGGTCATTAAACTTTAAAAAAAGAAATAATAACTTTGATTGTTGTTGTTGTTATTATGTCACCTATTATATCTACTCACTCATCTTGCATCAAACAATTTATGTAGCTCCAATATATCTTCATATTAATATGTTAAAATACATGTGATCCACAAAAATCATTTTTTTAATACTTATACAATCAGGTGACACTCATTCATCTATTTTTCTGAAGGAAAAAAAAATAGAGAATAATGAATGTGTTTTTAAAAATTTAGGAACTAGATGTTGCAAAAGTTTTAATATTTATATTTGAAAACTATTTTGCAAACAATTTTGCATACAAATTATAAGGGCTTTGCTTTAAAAAAAAATAAAATAAAAGAAAGCATTAAAGGCTCTCTATATAATATTATCATTTTTTTTAACACAATAATATGCAATGGTGGAGGATAGTAAATTTTCCTTTTATCTATTAAGTTATGTTCATATTCGTCATATAATATAACTGTTTTTTACTCTATTTTCAGTAAAATCAAAAATAGAAATGAGTTTGATTATTTTCATATAAGTTATTTGTTTTTTCAAAAAGTTTTAATAAAAAAGAATGAACCTTACATTCGAAAAAAAAAAAAACTTTTTAAAAATGAAATGTTCAAAATTTTTAGGTCATTCAATGGTTCTTTGATTTATTATTATTATTATTATTATTATTATTATTATTTTGAGTTCACTAGTTTTGTGATTTGACATGTGTAACTATGCACAAATTCAAAGTGATATAACAAAATGCAAGTGAATTTCCATATTGACCTCTATTCCAAAACAGAAAACTAAGGTCTCGTTTGATAACCATTTGATTTTTGGTTTTTGAAAATTATGTTTGTTTTTCCTCCATTTCCTTACAATGGTTTTCATTTTTGTTAAGTAGGCATTTGAGTTCTTAGCGAAATTCCAAAAACAAAAACAAGTTTTTGAAAACTACTTCTTTCTGTTTTCAAATTTTGACATGGTTTTTTAAAACAAGGGAAGGATGTAGATAACAAAACAAAGAATTTTTTTTTTTTTTTTTTTTGAGGAGAACAAAACAAAGAAAGTTGTGAATGGAAGTAATGTTTATAAGCTTAATTTTAAAAAACCAAAAACCAAAAACCAAATGGTTATCAAACGGGGCCTAATCATTTGGTTAGCTAAAAGGCCATTGCAAAAGGGCAGGTGATCAATTCCATCATCAATGCAGAGAACAATTGCTTTACCTAACAGCATCCCTTTGAAAACAAGCTGCCTCAACCTTAAGCCACACATCTATCTCACACCCACCTTACTCAAAATTTACCAAATACTTACTCTTTTTCTTTTCCAAAGATGTTGCACTATAAATAAGTTTATAGGAGAGAGAATTTATGTATCCAATTTGAACAATAATACTTGTGGTTTGAGTTTTGTTTTAAATTTAAACTAACATGAAATTGAACTACAAAATATGTACTGTGTACTGACTAAAAAGTTAGAGATTCAAATTCCTTATTCCATCTATTGAAAAAAAAAAAAAAAATAGATTTTGTGAGGTTAATACAAAAAAAAAAAAAAAAAACATTTCTCACTTTAAAAGTTTTACCATTAACAAAAAAAAAAAACCATTAAAATAATCAGATAACGATAACATTAGATATGCGTATTCAAATTATTGTGGTTTTATCTTCCAGCTCAAGGCAAGTAAAATGCCTTGGTTAAGTTTTAAGGGTATTTTTAACCTGCAATAGGTAGGTTAGATTTGTTTGATAACCATTTGATTTTTGGTTTTTTAGCTTTTGAAAATTATGCTTGTTTTCTCTAAATTTCGTTACCATGGTTTTCATCTTGTTCAAAGACACATTTGAATTCTTAGTCAAATTCCGAAAACAAAAATAAGTTATTGAAAACTATTTTTTATAGTTTTCAAAAATTGAAGTAGTTTTTGAGAACACGAGAAGAAAATAGATAACAAACCAAAAGAAATGTATAGTTGAAAGTAGTATTTATGAGCTTAATTTTCAAAAACCAAAAACATAAAACCAAGGGACAGTTGCATAGATGGCAAATTGAACCGAATTAATAGCAAATATAGCACAGTTGCAAACTAATTGCATATATAGCAAAATTAATTGTATAATACCAAAAAGCTGTCGTCAAATTCTACCCGTGTCTATCACTAGTTTATCATTGTCTATAAGAGATAGACACTGAAATAATCGGAGTCTATCAGTAGACTGATAGATTCTGATTAATCAGAGTCTATCGCTGATAAACTCTGATAATCGAAGTCTATCAGATAGATTCTAATTAATCAGTGTCTATCAGTAATATACTCCGATAGATTTTGTTATATTTGTAATTTTTTTTTTTGAAAAATATTTGCAATTTTTTTTACATTGTACTATATTTACAATTATATAATTCTTATTTATCGCCCACTACAAATTTTCTAAATCCAAATAGTTATTAAATCAACGTTAGCTTATTAGTTTTTTCTAGCTTAAACATTTCTTTCTCGATATCCTCTTTTTTTTTCCCTAATTACTCCACATACTTTTCCTTACTAACTTCTCTGTATACATTTTCATTCGATATTGTTTTAAAACATTGTTCTCACTAATTTTTCCCTCTAAACATTTTCTTTCACAATTTTCTCAATTAGCTTTTCTTTCCACTCGTATGGTTTCTCCACTAAACTTTTTTCTCATACAACTTTTCTTTAGTCGTCTTTAGGTAGACATTCAGGGCTCGTTTGATAACGTTCATGTTTCCTGTTTCTTGTTCCCGTTTCTCATTTTTTAAGAAACAGACTTGTTTGATAACTCATCCATGTTTCTTGTTTCTAAATTTCTAGAAACGTTTCTAAAAAAGAGGCCAAATTTGAGAAACTACAAAATGTTGTTTCTCAAATTCTGTTTCTGTTTTTTTTTTCTCTATCTTACATGCATGTATCCATCTCTCCCTCTCATTCCTACACCAATCTCTTCTCTTTTTCTATTTTTTAAACCACCTCCTTGTCTTTTTTTTAATATTTTTTCGTTATTTCGTTCTCTTTCCTTTTTTTTTTTAATTTTTTTTCTTTTTTCGTTATTTCTTTTCTCTTTCATTTTTTTTATTATTTATGTTATTTCTTTCATTTTTTCCTTTTATTATCACTTCCACGATCTCAGACTACCGGCCACCATCGTTCACATCCAACTATCGATTGGCGCCACTGTCAACCTCCGACTACCAACTGTCGCCGACTGACTGCCTCTGTTGACCTTCGACTACCGGTCGCTGTCGACCTCCCCCAATTGACCGCCACAGTCGACCTCGGACTATCGGCAGTCGTCGACTTCCGTCGACCTTCGAATACTTGTCGTGGTCGACCGCTACCGTCGATCTCCGACGACTGGCAGCTGTCAACCTCCACCGACCGACCACTACCGTTGACCTCCGACTATCGACAGCCGTCGACCTCCACCGACCGATCGCCACAGTCCACCTCCTACTACCGGTCGTCGCCGACCTCCGTCGACTGGCCACCATCGTCGACCTCCGACCACCGGTTACGGACGACCGCCACCGTCAACCTTCGACTACCGGCCTCCGCCGAAAGGCCGTCATCGTCGACCTCCGACGACCGGCCGTCGTCGACCTCTGCCGACCGACCTCCACCATCCACCTCCAACTACCTGTCGCAGCCAACAACAACCATCGACCTCCGCTGACCGACCGCCACCATCCTCCTCCGACTATTGGTCGTCGCTGACCTCCATCGACTGGCCACCATTGTCGACCTCCGACTACCGACCGCTGTCAACCTCCGCTGACCGACCACCACTGTCGACCTTCGATTACTGGTTGTCGTTGACCTCCACCGACCGACCGCCACCGTCCACCTCTAACTACCGGTCATCGCCGACCTGCGTCGACCGACCGTCATCGTCAACCTCCGACTATCAGTCACCGTCGACTTCTGCCGACCGACTGCCACCGTGCACCTCCGACTACTTGCAGCGGTCGACCTCCGACAACCGGCTGTTATCAACCTCCACTGATCGGCCTCCGCCAACCGACCGCCACCGTCCTCCTCTGACTACCGGTCTGAAGGTGTTCATATATCACATGCGGAAGCAATTGAAGATCGAAAGCACTTAAGACATTCAATTTTGCTCCTAAAGCATGCATGTTCTATAAAAGACAGAATGTAGAGTTCTGAGAACACCAACCTTTGTAGCTCACTTATGTGGAACTCCTTGTGGTGTTTGTCTCTCCTATGCTCCTTGGACAACCTCTAGAGTCTTCCCTACTATTCTCTTGGGCCTAGAAAGACTTGTGGGAGTCTATAGAAGTAAGAAATAGGAAGGGAATGCTTGAAGGTACAAGCTTTAGGTAGAAATGAGATGAGAGAATGCTTGAGGGAGAAATTTTGCAGCATAACACTAAGATGAAAGCTTGATCCCTCTTGAATCTGATTCAAGCTCCTTTTATAGACCTCTCCCATGCAAAGACAAGCTTCATGACACTAGCCACATGGTCAAAATGCAACTCAAAGTGGATTCTAGGTGTTTAATTCACAACACATGCATCTAGTGCATGGTTGTGTTGTTTTCCACTATGCATCGTCATGCAAGAGTGGAAATGCCACTAAATCCACTATGAATTGAATCTTAATTGTGAATTTTCAGCTTGCAATTCATTTCAATTTCAATTCAAAATTGAAATTGATTTCTAGGAAATTAATTGGGACATTTCCAAGTAATTTTGATATGATTAATCCAATCAATCTTTATCACCTAATGCCATGAATTATATATGATTCCTAATACATATATATGGTATTTAAAACACTTTTAAATACCTTATCTCTCATTTCCTAATTTAATTCATAATTAAATTATTGTGTCGAACACGTTTTACAATAAAACCCTATTTCCCGTTTTTGAACGATTCAAAGATTCCTATCAAAATATTCTAGGTTTAACCATGTTTAGTAAGTCGTTCCTTCACAGGTTGTTCGTAGCTATAGCTAGGTCAAATAACCGTTTCACCCCTATAGTACTTCTTGTTCCTTAAGTTCCACTAATCCTCTAATGAACAATCGGTTTGTGGTCCAACCATCAAACCTAAGTCCCTCTCGATCCAACGAGAGGGTGGGGCCCCTTGTTCAAGTCCCGGAGTTAGTACTTAAGAGAACAACTTTTCTGCTATCCCTGAAATGGGTAGGAGTGAATTCCGTCTTGCGAAACTATGTCCCCAGCTATCTATTCGATCTTATCCCCAAAATGGTAGGCTTGTTGAGTCGGCGATGCTGGCCACTCTCACCCATGCAGATCAAAGGATAATCTCGCATAAACAGGAGTTCATAGATAACTCAGGATTAAGAACGAGTTACCTAGGTCATCTATAAGAAATAGTCAGTTTCTACGGTAAACGGCGTTATAAAGAGAAAGTGACTTATTTCGTGGTCCTGTCTTATGCAAACTCATTGCATAGGACGCCCCCACTCGCATGTCTCCACATGAACGACTTAGGATCTCATCGTTTGTACTTAATACAAAGTGGGCCGCGTCCATAGTGTCCCCAGGATAAGGCACCCAACCGTATCTTTATACTATAGACAATTTTGACTATAAACTTGAACTTGATCTTACGATATGTCTCTACATATAGTTCGAGTATTCATTTTATAGCCAAGGATCTTAGTTTATTGGATTTAGGTTAATCATACGCAATTTACATATTCAATAACATCTTTTACTGAATAACCTCAATAACGACTTTATTGAAAATAGAATATGTTTAATGATTTACAAACTACGAGTTTATAGGACATTAAACCCAACACGGTCGTCGCCGACCTCCGTCGACCTCTAATAAACAGTTGCGATCGACTGCTACCGTTGAGCTCTGACTATTGGCGTCGTCGACTAACCACCATCGTCGACCTCCGACTACCAGGAGTCGTCGACCCCTGCTCACCACCCTCCGCCGACTTACCGCTATCGTCGACCTCAGACTACCGGGCGCCACCGACCAGCCACTACCGTAGTCCTCTGACTATCGGTAGCCGCCGACCTCCACCGAACGACCACCACCGTCGACCTCCAACTACCGGCCGCCGTCGACCCCCCGCTTACCAGCCTCCGTTGACTAACCGCTACCGTCGACCTCAGACTACCAGGCGCCACCAACCAGCTACTATCGTCGACCTCTGACTACCGGCAGCGGCCGACCTCCGTCGAACGACCGCCACCGTCGACATCCGACTACCGGCCGCCGTGGACCCTGCTAACCAGCCTCCGTCGACTGACCGCTCCATCGACCTCAGACTACCGGGCGCTGCCGACCAACCACTACCATCGACCTCTAACTACGGGGCGTCGCCGACCAGCCACTACCGTCAACCTCTGACTACCGGCAGTCACCGACCTCCACCGAACAATCGCCACCGTCGACCTCTGACTATCGGGCACCGCTGACTTCCGCTGACCGGCATATGTCGATCTATCGCCATCGTCGACCTTTGACTATCGGCCTCCACCGACCAACTGCCACCGTCGACCTCTGACTACCGGCCTTCGTCGGTCGACTGTCACCGTTGATCTCGGACTACTGTCAACCTCCGACTACCGGGTGCCGTCGACCAGCCACTACCGTCGACCTCTGACTAACGGGCGCCGCCGACCTCTGCTAACTGACCGCCATCGTCGACCTCTGACTACTGGGCACCGCCGATCTCCGTCGACCTCTGACTACCGGTCGTCATCGAACTCCGCTGATAGGCCTTCGCCGACTGACCGCCACCGACCTCCGTCGACCAATTGCTACAATCGACCTCTGACTACCAGATGCCACCGTCGACCTCTGACTACCGGCCGCCACTATCGTTGTTGACTGAAACTTTTTCCTTTTTTTCTTATTTTCGACGACCGCCGCCAACCGCCGACGACTTTTCCAGCATTCGCCGCTGACTGTCAGCATTCGCTCAGTGGTCGGAGGTCGGTAGCGATGGCCGCTGATCAACGACGGCGGGTGATCGGTAACAATGGTGGTAGTGATGAGGAAGAAGGAGAAATAAAAAAAATGTACTAAATTTTATTTTAAATAAAAAAAAAAAAACAAGAAACAAGAACCGGTTATCAAACACATTTGTGTTTCTGTTTCTTTTTCAGAGAAACAAGAAACAGAAATAGTTATCAAACATGTTTCTGTTTCTAGTTCTTACAAAACAAGAAACAAGAAACAGGAAACGAGAAACGAGAAACAGGAAACGATAACGTTATCAAACGGGCCCTCAGTTTCTCATTAATCTTTCCCTACTAGTAATACTTATGCTTTTAATTATTTTATTTTGTTTTTGAAATAATGCTTTTAATTTTTTTTCATTTTTGAGAAAAAAAAAACAATGCTTTTAATTTTTTTTTTAGAAAAAAATAATGCTATTAATTATTTCTACTTTACTAATAATATATGTCTAATTGTTGCATCATTAAACACTTTTTTTAATTACTTTTGAAGCACTTTTTTCAAAACAAAATTATTCCAAACACATAGTAAATAAAAATAAAAATAAAAAGTAACAAAAAAGCCATACTCATGAGTCTCAAGCACACACCAACAAAATTACTATAATTTGACAAGACTTTCTTCCAAGGAAGACAATGAAAAACAAACCCATTGCAGATATAGTAGTTGAACACTCCTCATCTCATTCCCTTCCAATGGA
Source organism: Luffa aegyptiaca (assembly GCA_017139565.1). Classification (NCBI taxonomy): domain Eukaryota; kingdom Viridiplantae; phylum Streptophyta; class Magnoliopsida; order Cucurbitales; family Cucurbitaceae; genus Luffa; species Luffa aegyptiaca. The sequence goes on from CM029395.1 coordinate 22,419,087, forward strand.
AACATCTCATCTAACATCAATATACCAATCCCCATATTTCTATAAACAACAACAAAAACAAAACCCCATATCCCAAAATCAAAAATCCACCCATCACCTGTTCGATCAATTGCCCACAAGAACAACGCCACAGTAATCCCAAATGAACTGGCCTTCATGGGCTCTCGAAAACACCCGTTTAACGTAACCTTCTTCAAATGCACTCGATGGCAACTAGAAGAAACATTAGACAAATTCACCTGCCCTTTTCACTATTACTGCGACAGCATTTACCCTGGCGATTACCCCCCCGCGGTTGATTTTCTCCTTCTCATCTTCACGGCGGCCACCTACATGTCGACCCTTTTGTTCATGCTGGCCGACATGTCGTCTCGTGGCCAGATTTCCTTAGAACACTCAAACTCAAGGAGATTCCTTCTACCATCTGGGCCTATTTCTCTCCCCGTTTTTCTCTTTGTTTTGGCGAAAGGCCATCGTATCAACACTCTTTTCCCTCTCTTCCTCATCGGTCCGTCCATTCTCCATTTGGTGTACATCTCAGCTCTCACGTTCGACAACGGAGCCGACAAGGACATTAAATATGTGTTCTTTGAAGCTTCCACCATGTCCGGGATTCTTCACGCCAGTTTGAATTTGGACTCTGTGATCCTCCCTTACTACACGGGGTTGGATGCTTTGATTGGGTCCAACTTTTCTGGGGAATGCCCATCATGTGTTTGTAGAAATGACCCTTTGGTTGTTGGGGGAAGATTCGTGTCTTACAGGGGCTGGTCGGGCACTATGTTTGTGGTTGTGTGTGCTCTGTGTACGAGGATTGTGTGTCGGCTGTCGGGGGAGAAGGTGGTGAGAAAAGCTGTGATTCTCAGAGGGTTGTTGGAAGGTTTGGCTTGGGTTTTGATAACGTTGGATTGTGTTTATTTGAGTGGAAATTTGGCATTGGAGAGGAGGGTTTTGCAAGGTGTTGTGTATGGTGGTGTGTTTGGTTTGGTGTTGGTTCATTTGATGAAAGTGGTGAGGAGATGGCAGTTCATGTGTTGTTATGTGGGGAATGATCAGTTGGAGAAAGTGTAAATATGGTGCTCTTTTGTTTCTGTGTATTTCTAGTTTCTGATTTGTTTGTATATAGAGAATGTTGCCTTTGGCTGCATTGTGTAGTGAAGCTCGATCATTGCTGTTGTGTTCGAGTTTGTAACTCGTTAGAATCAAAGGTTTTTCTTTTTCTTCTTTTTTTTTTCAGATTTTTTGGACTTCTTTTTTTTCGTTTTGAAGAATGAAGATTACTTTTGATGGTAGTAGCCCATTTTCTTTTGTACGTTCCTTTCTGAATCATATACTTGTGGGAATTTTGAACTATTTTAAATTTCTCAACGGAAAATTATAAGGGAAAAGAGATTGCACCAAAGAGATTTGGAATACTTTTTTTTAGTCTAACGGGGTGTTTGGTTTAACTTTTGAAAAAATTTATAATGTTTGGCAACCACTAAAAATGACTTATTAGAAAATAAGATTGATGAATAAACCTTTGAGAAAAACACTCGAAACCAACTTTTTTAAAAAGACTTTTTAAGTATACAATAACTTGCATATAAAAACACTTTCGAGGAAATGCAACCAACACATATGAGTGTTTAAATTCTAAATAATTTTATACAAAATGTTTTTTAAAAAATGTATTCTTGAAAAACATTTAAATTAAAATGTATTCCAAAACGGACCCTAACTGTTTTTCAAGAATGCAATTTTATTTTAAACATTTTTATAAACATTGTTTAGAATTTAAACACTCATATCTTTGGTTACATTCCCTCCTAAGTGTTTTTATACACAAGTTATTATTTCCAACTCTCCTTGAAAAAAGTTCTTTCAAGTGTTTTATCTCAAAATGGTTTATTTCTCAATCTCACTTTTTAATAAGTTATTTTTAGTGGTTACCAAACACCAGAACTTTTCAAAATGATTTTTTTTTTTCAAAATTAAACACTTGAAAAGTTAAACCAAACACACCCTGAAATTTGAGTGTTGGGTCGGTTAAATTGTTGTCCAACAAAGGAATTACTAGATGGATGAGTTATCTGTTTGAAGGTCCGTTTGGAATACATTTTAATTTAAATGTTTTTCAAGAATGCATTTTCTAAAAAACATTTTGTATAAAAATTGTTTAGAATTTAAACACTCATATGTTTGAGAGAGAATTTTTCAGCCTTTTTAAATCTATTAAAATACTAAGTAAGAAAGATTTCTAATCCTATTAGAAATGGTGATCTGGGATCTAATTAATTTTAAACCGTTTTTGTAACATCCGTGATTTAAGGAAATTTAAAATTTCATTAGTTTTGGGGTTAATTTGGTTTAAGTTGTGCAAATTGGAGTTGGAGGGAAATTTAAAAGTTTTGAAAATTGGTGGAATTTTATGAATTAATGTTGGGAGGGCATTTTTGTAATTAAGTGAACATTAGAGCCTAGCCAAACCCTAAAGAGCTTCTTTTAAATGAGTGCACGCAACCCAAGATTTTTTTAGCCAAGCCACCAGCCAAGCCATCTAAATTTTCATCTTCTTCGGTCGGCGGTATCTTCCTCATCAATGGCGTTCATCCTTCCGGTCGTCTTCTCCGGCCAACCCTCAGCGGCGCGCGCGTAGAATGTGAGGCAGTAGTAGCTCCGACAGCAACAGGCTCGAGCGACAGTGACAACGAGCAGCGGCAGCGCGTTTCTTCTTCACGTTGTCGTCGGCCAGCACTCCCTCAGATCGTCTTCTCCGGCGAGCTCCTCGAACGACGCGGCATCGGCTCAACAGCAACATTCGCAGACAGATTTCGTGCGTGGCTGATGGAAGAGATTGTCGAGGTCTCTTATCAAATAAATTTCTAATCCTCAACCTCTAAAGCTAACTTGTAGCAGTAGTGGCCGGGGTCGATCATAGGGAGCAGCGTAATTAATTAATTAAATTAGATTTCTCAATTAGTAACTAAAAGGGGGGTTTTGAAAGATGGATTGATTAGAAGCAAATAAAACTGCAATAAAGTAAAATAACAAGGAAGTAAAGGTTGTTTAGTTAATCTCACCTCGGTATCGTGCAATTGGTTATTCTAACTTGGGTTTGGCTACTCAATCATTGACACTCAAATTTAAAGAATTATTATTGATTACTCAACATTCATTGGAACCAATGATTAAGATCTATAACCTTCCAACTCGACAAAAACATCAAAGTTAGAATCTAATTAGAATTCATAAACATGAACCTAACCGCATTAGGCGAATTGGATCGTTGAGTAAATTCACATAACTAGGAACTCCCTAAATTCATGCAACTCTAAGCTCAATTAAAAACCATAAACAAGGTCTCAAGAGTATGCCTAACTTACATTAGAAGTCCCCAATTGAAACGACGTGAAATTAGCTGGTCATCGAAACGCTCCAACTAAGCTCCTCGGCTCGATTAACCATCCCAAAATATAATAAAACTCACTAATATTACAAGGGAATTCAAAATAGTACAAGGAAGAAGAGAGAGAAATCAGGTTTATGATAGCGAGCATAGCTAGCTAGTTTTCCCTAATTAATTTAGCTAGTCTTTTGTAATTTATTGGCCAAAATTATGCATTTATGTGTCGTATTCATAGGAAATACAGTTTTGAGTCATTTGGATGTTTGGGATGCGAAAAGAAGCCGATGAATGAAAAAAGAATCAAAGTTGGAAGATTGAAGATAGGCCCATCTGCAGACCAGCGTCGAAACGCTGCTCTCTGCGTGTTTCGACGCTGACATTCTATTTTTGGAGTTTTCAATCTAAAAAAAAAAAAATTCATAGCGTCGCGGCGCTCTCGGCAAATTTTCCAGAATCGCGGTATCGCGACGCTACCCCCACAGCGTCGCGACCTTACAACCAAAATTTTCCCTATTTATATTTTGCGATTAGGGCTTTTTGGGGGACTTCTCTTGGACGATTTGGAGCCGTAAAACAGAGAAAAAAAGGGCTTTTGAAGCTGAAACAAGTGGAGGAAAAGCGGGAATCAAACCATTGTTCGTGGGGATCGTAAGGGGACGTGCGGTCTCGACCCACCTAGCGTTTAATTCTCTTTACCCTTTGCTTTTGTAGTTTTTATGGCTTGTTTAGACTTAGTTTATATTTTAATTTGGATTATGTGTAGCTAAGTTTAATTCTTAGGGATTGATGTAGCCGTTGGGCACTTTATGGATTGATTTAATGGTTTTATTGCTATTGATGCCATTTATGCATAGTTGTGTTCTTAATGCTTTCAATTTATCGGCCATAGATTGATTGTTGTTTGTGCTTGAATCTAACTCGGGAGAGAGGATTTAGCTTAGAAATTATTATGCATAACTAGGATTTAGCTAGAAATCGGGAGATAATAGTTAATTCTAGAAATCGTTAAAAATGTTAACCTTAATGCCTTGCATGTTTAATGAATTTAGATAGGGATATCGGGTTCATTGCATGTGGGAGAATCATGTATGCTCGGGAGAGATATGTGTGATTTTAGTTTCCCAAGATTTATGAATCTTAGCATGTCATTAAACCATGAATTAATCCATAATCCCAATTGGTGAAATCAAGTCCCTAAGACCGTTGTCTCCATTAGATTGTCATACTTTTTCATTGATTTGTGTTTGATTACATTCATTCTCACTTTGATTTGTTTCCTAAATAAAATTGGGCAAGTTTATTTCCGGTAATTAAAATTGATTAGAAATCCAATCCAGAGGACGACATTCGAATATCACATTCACTATATTATTACTTGACTCGTGCGCTTGCGGTAGGAAAATTCCACATCAGTCTAGGGGGAAAAAGCCAAGAAGAAGCGCAAAAATCTGCAAAATACATTTTATACCCAATCGCAGCGTCGCGTCGCTAGGGCAACAGCGTCGCGACGCTGCCCCCTACAGAATAGGAAAAAGTCTCGGGTTTGTCGTAGCGTCGCAACGCTAGGGCAACAGCGTCTCGATGCTCTCGCTTCGCGCGCAAACGCCAGGATCCTTTCCTAATTTGCGCAGCGTCCCGACGCTCTGATGGTAGCGTCTCGACGCTGTGACGGCTCCAGGGCCAGAATAGTCATTTTACGCTTCGGTTTTGCTCATTTAAGTCCCGAATCGCTTCCAAAGCTCCGGCGAGGACCTATAGACATATTATACTCATTTTAAAGCATTTTTCGCAAGGAATTCAACTAAGATAAGCAAATTGGGAGATTCTAAGTGTATAATAAATTGGACTTATCAAATACCCCCAACCTAAACCTTGCTAGTCCTCGAGCAAGCTAATATTATAATGAGAGAGATTATTATGCAATGCAATATTCATGACTCAATTTCTCAAAGACAAGCATGATCAACATTTTATCCAAGAGAATTAAGTGCGAGATTGACATAGTTAGAGACAAATTAAAATTAGTCAAATTCTTTCTTATGCAAAATGTGAGCTAAGTCTTCCTTAGAGATGTTTTGAAAAGTTCGAGAAGGACTTATAAAATTCCCTATTCCATCTTCCCTCTACACTGGACAAAGGCATAATGCATTAAAGGAAAGGGACAAACTAACTTGTTTAAGGATGCAAAAGGGATTTTTTTTTTCTCAGACAAACTAAAAGGCCCCAAGCTTGCATATATTTATGATTTTTAAGGGTACTAGCTTTCACACAACTAATGCAGGACCACATTTCCCGAGTTTTCTCTGGACGGCCTAACTGATCACACTAGAGGTAGCTCTTTTTACCCCGACAAGCTAAACAAAAATATTTTTCTTTTTCTCACTCCCCAAGCATTAAACAAGCTATTTTGCAAAAATTTCCTCTAAACATGCTACCTATCCTATCGAGGTGACAACGGAGGCGTGAATCTTAAAAAGCCATCTAAAACCAACAAAACTACACTAGGAAGGACTCATGCTCAATTTAGTTTAAGGAAGATTTCGAAAAATTTTAATGAAGTCTCTAAAGATGCTAAAATGCATGCAATTCAACTATAGGAAAAATATATACTCATGCTTTTCTCATCTTAGAAATCTCATAATCAATCATAGAGCAAGGCATACAATCTCAAAATTATAGTGCTCAAAATGATCAGACATGCAAAATTATAAGCAAAATAATAAAACATGCATATGCTCCCACCCCCAACCTAAACATTGCATTGTCCTTAATGTAAACTAAGCATGCAACCTAAGGACAAAAAAGTAAAAAGGGAACAGAAAACCTCCTTTGAATCTTTTGTTGGGATGGGAACGTGCCATAATTCTCGGAGGGCTACGTGACTCCCTCAATATGGCATTCTAAACGTGCGAGGATTGGAGGAGGAATATGTGCGTGCTCACTGAATACCTTTAACCTGTGTCCATTGACCTTGAGGGATTTGTTTGAATTCAAGTCTCTGATATCAACTGCACCATGAGGATAAACGTGAGTAATAATGAAGGGGCCAAGCCATTTGGAGAGAAACTTACCTGCTCGCAGCTTAAGGCGAGAGTTAAAGAGGAGAACTTTCTGACCAACACTAAATTGTTTCCTGGCAATCATGTTGTCGTGGAACAACTTAGTTTTTTCCTTGTAGATCCCGGAGTTCTCGTATGCATCTAATCTCATCTCTTCGAGTTCCTGCAACTCCAGAAGTCTCTGTTCTCCTGCTTTTTCCATGTCTAGGTTCCACTGCTTCACTGCCCAAAACGCTCGATGTTCTATCTCCATGGGGAGGGGGCATGCTTTGCCGAAAACCAACCTGTAAGGAGACATTCCTATAGGAGTTTTATAGGTCGTGCGATATGCCCACAGAGCATCGTCTAACCTTAGACTCCAGTCTTTCCGTCCAGGATTTACAACTTTCTCAAGGATGGACTTGACTTCCCGGTTTGAGAGTTCGGCCTGGTCGTATTTACAAATTTCTATTTGATCAATTAATTAAAATTAAATTATTTTGATCAAATTAATTAATTTGACCAATTAATTAAAAAATAATTATTTGGATCAAATTTAGGTCTTTTAAATATTTGGGTCATATGGTTTTGGGTCAAATAAACCAAACCCAAAACTGAATAGTTGAGCCCAAGACCACTAAAGCCCAAGCCCAAGTTGCTGGCCCAAAAGTCACCAAGGCCCATCCAGCGAGAACTCTATAAATAGAGGGGTTCTCTTCCATTTGGGAGGCGGAAAGAAAGGAAGAAGAGAAAGCTCTCAAAAGAAACCGAAGATTGAAGCTCCTATTGCAGAATTGGAGATCAAAGCTCTGATCATCTTCAAATCCCGACGCAGAACTGAAGAACGAAGCTCAGATCCTCTTCAAATCCCACTCTAGAATAGAAGATCGAAGCTCAGATCCTCGTCAAATTCAGCTGCAGAACTGAAGAACAAGGCTCAAATTCTCTTCAAATCCTACTGCAAAACCAAAGATCGAAGCTCAGATCCTCTTCAAATCTCACCTCAGAACTGAAGATCGAAGCTCAGATCATCCAAAACCTCCTCCAAAGCCAAAGACTGAAGCTCAGAATCTCCTGCGAACCTGAAGACTGAAGCTTACCTCAATCCATCCAAAAGAACTCAAATCCGTCTGAAGAACAAACCTTCAAGACTTTGAAGACTAAAGCTTCTTGAAGACTTCTGGAAGATCAACAAACTCCTTGAAGCTCGCAAAGCCCTTGATACAACTTCAATCTCAAGAACAAGCTGCAAAGCCATTGAGACAACTTCAATCTCAAGAACAAGCTGCAAAGCCCTTGAGACGACTTCAAATTCGAGAACAAGCGCTCCAGCCCTCGAGTGAAACACATTCACACACAAGAGAGAGAATCAAAGGATTATGTATTAGAGATTGTACACTCACACGCATACAACATAAATACAAATACATTGTTTATTCCACGTGTCTCCATCTCTGAAGTTACGTGTGAACAGTCCCTAAACTTAAAAATGTGTCTAATAGAATCCTAAACTTTCAATTTCGTGTCCAATAAGTTTTTGAATCTTCAATTTTGTGTCTGATAGGTGTTATTTGACATTTTTCAAAATTCACAAGCTTATTAAACACAAAATTGAAAGTTTATGATTTCATTAGACATAAAATTCAATTGTGGATGTTTAGGATTTAAATTGATACAATTATTAGTTTGGAGTTTTAATTGACCCCAAAGTTTAGGGGTAGAATTGATTTCTTTTTCTAAATTTTTTAAAAGAAACTTATAAACTCATTTCATATTCTGTTTAGGTTAAAATATCATTTTGGTCACTGTACTTTGGAACTTATTTTATTTTATTGTTAGTAATTCCAATGTCCAAATATAATCCTTGTACTTTTAATAATCTTAAAATTGGTCTATGGTTAACTTTTTCAAAACAAATTTAGTCTCTATTAGCTTTCGCTTTATGAATTTTGAAAACATATTAACAATTTTTTTTTTTTGATAAAGAAAACATATTAACAATTGGTGTGTTTTCTTAAGTGAAAATTATGATTATTACCATGTTTTAGAGTAACCTCAAATTAATAATGACTAATCTAAAGATTTATTTAAATTACATAGGCTAAATTTGAATATATGAATTAAATTAGAATGAGTCACAAAGTACAAAGATCAACAATACTATTTTAATATTCGTTTTATTTCATAGGTGGATTTAAATTCATTAAAGAAAATGAAAATTTTATTTATTAGATTGTGATAAAAAGCTTAAACAAAAACATTAAACTATCTATAATCTATAATCTATAATATATTAAAAAGCAAGGATCCGTGAAAAAAAAAATCTTGAGTTTCTCGCCTGTTTGAGCACTTGGCCTTTCCTTTAGCTTAATCCTGAAAGTTTAGGTTTTCTTTATGAGGTCCTTAAGTCTATTGTCACCTCGATAGGTGTAAGGGCTAGCTAGATTCTCTAATTGTCTCAAATCTAGTGTGTGTTTCTGTGCCTAGGTTTGGTAAATATGTGCCTGTTTAAGGAAGTATATGGTTATATGAGTGTTTGAGCTTCAAGATGAAAAGTTAAAATTATGTTCTTCCTTGTTTATCTTCAGATGGACAATATGTTTGTTTAATCATGAATGTTAAAGGGTAAAAAGAGCTGCCTGCAGTGTGTTCAGTTAGGCCAACCTTGGGCTAGTCTTTGGTTAGGAGTCCCTACATTGCAGTGTGAAAGCTAGTACCCTGCATTTACGTTTGTGCTTGATTGCGAAAGGTTTTGATATCGCTTTCATTTCAGGTTCCTAGGTTTCTTGTGGATGCACCTTTTTTTGGTCTTTTAGTTTTTTTAGTGATCCCTTAGTGCTAGTGTAGGGGGAAGATAGATGGCGGGTCCTTATAAATCATTCCCGGGCTATTAGGGGATTGTTTTAGGATAGTTTTTTCACACACACACGCGAGAATATTCTTGGAAAGTCTTAATCTGTCTCATTTTGTTAGCTTTCTTGAGCTTCTCTTAGGCATAAGGCTTAGCATTTGTAGTGTAGGGATATGATCATGATGGATTCCATCATTTGAGTCACCTCCATGCATCTCTTAAAGATTATGCTTGTTTGTGGCCTAGCAAGCCTTTAGGGTGGGGGCGAGTTGATGGTTTCCACTTGATTATGTTTATCCCTTCCTGATTTGTTTATGTTTGTTGTTTGTTATATGCAAATTGTTTATTAGTTGGTATTGTTGGTACAGGACTAAGCTTTTAGTTTGGGTTCGCTGTCGAGTTAAGATGTGATAATGAGGAGAAATGACACTAACAAGGTTGGAGTTTAGATGCGAGGCTAGGGAGCTTCAGATCAGGCATCCTCTAGTCCAACCAAACGTCGTGTCCCTGACGATGAACCAAATGATGTTACTGAGATACATGAAGTGCTATTGTTTCTAGATTTGTAGATTTCTCTCATCCCAGAATAGTATTGGATGCAATCGTTTTGGTTTGGCACTAGCAAGGTTGGAGTTCAGTTGCTCAAGGCATTGGAGGCTTGGATCTTAGGGATATTATTTGGCTGGTTATGGCTAAACGTTTTGTCTGTTGTTGGTATATTGATTGATGTTTCAAAAAAAAAAAAAAGGATCCGTGAAAAACATTATTTTTAGACTAAAATATCCCTGTAAATTTAAGAAAATTACTTTAGTTAAAATCTAATTATTTTAATTAAAAAAATAAAAGATACAAAAATTAAAAAGTCTGTAATCTGTAAAAAATTAAAAAACGAATATGATATCTTGAAAAAATCTTTTTCTATAAAAAAAATAAGAAAAAACAAACGTAATAGTTTTAGTAATCGCTACAAAATTTAAAAAACCAAATATGAAATCTTGAAAAAAAATCTTTTCTTATAAAAAAAAATAAATAAGAAAAAAACAAACGTAGAGGTTTTAATAATTATCTATATTAAATGATTAAAAAAATTTTTAAAAATCTGTAATCGCTACAAAATTTAAAAAACCAATATGAAATCTTGAAAAAAAATATTTTCCTATAAACAAAAAGGAAAAATAAGAAAAAAAAAACAACCTATTGATGGTTAACGCGAATTGTGTTTGTTTTTCTTTTTTTTTTTAATAAAAAATAGGGTAATTTTTTAATGTTTTTATCTTTTATTTTTTTTAATTAAAACAATTACGAAATTTGATTTCCACTTTTTGATTTTGTTAACTTTTATTATATTTTGGTTTGATAACTTAGAATAATATTATGGTCTACATTTTTTTATCTTATAATCTATACACTCTATCCAAAATCTAATCAAATTAGAATTTGAATCTAAATTCCATCTATAAATTGTTCACCTTCTCCCATTAGTTTTCACATCAAAAACTATTCATCCTCTCTATTGTTGATTTGAGGTACCTCTCTTGAATTGTAATTATAATATTTTTGTTTAATTTTGTCAATTTAATTAGAAGAAAGTCATTCTCAAATATTTTATGTTATAGACTGACTTTAATTTCTTTTTCCCCTCCAACTTTATTTTTCAGGTCTAAAATTACTTATCTCTCCCAATTTCTTCCAATTGTTCGTTTATATTTAAGGTATTTTTTTAGTTTGACTTTTAATAGTTTATTTATTAAAATATAAATATAATCTATGCACGGAATGTCATAATCAGAGTCCATGAGGACTTAAATTTGTAGGCTTGGCACTTTTTTTTTTTTTTTTTTTTAACAAAAAAATGTCTAGAAACTAATGTAGAAATTTAGTCACTTTTTTCACGATGAAAAATAAAAGAATTTTTTCAATTTTTATGATTAACCTAGTTTTTTAATATAATATTTTTTATAGCAATTTTTTTAAAATTTATTAATATAAGAACAAACTTCATGTATTGGTAATTAATTAATTTTTTTTTTGTGTACTGGGAAGAATTCTTTTGACTTTGAATTCTTAAGGTTGTTATTAAATTAATTTTTTAAAAAATAATTTAGTAATTAGAAAATTGATTTTTTTTTTTTACGATCAATATGAATTAAAATTCTATTGGAATTATCAGTACACGATATCTAGATATTTTATGCGTTGGGAGAATTCTTTTGGTTTTAGATTTTTTATGGTTGTTTTTAAATTACATTTTTTTAAAAAATAATTTAGTAATTAGAAAATCGATTTTTTTAAAGATCAATTTGAATTTAAATTTTATTAAAATTATCACTATACCATTTTATCAAGTTTTTTTGTGTTTAAAAAAAACATCAGTTTCAATTAAAATTATCATTACACCACAATATCGAGTTTTTTGTGTATTGGAACTAAAAAAAAACAATTAATTTTTTTTTTTTTTTTTTTTTTTTTGTGTACTAGAAGAATTTATTTGGTTTTGGATTCTTCACACTTGTTTTTAAGTTACATTTTTAAAAAGTAATTTGGTAATTAGAAAATCGATTTTCAATTTTTTTTTTAATAATCAATTTCAATTAAAAATTTATTGAAATTATCACTACACCATGATTCTCAAATGATATTTTTATATGGTTGTTTTTAAATTACATTTAAAAAAAAAAACAGCTTTGTATGTTTAAAATCAATTTTCTTTTTTAAAAAAATATCAACTTTCATTAAAACTCTCTTAAAAATATCCTACGTGATTTTCAAATATTTTTTAAGAAAATTTTTTAATATTTGTTATTCTATTGTTTTTGTTATTTTATTTTATTTTATTTGTCTTCCTTACCACTATTTTAGTTTGAATATAGTGGGCACAATTTGAATTTAAATTTGAATTTTTTTTTCAATTTAATTAGACGGTGATTCTCAAATATCATATTATAATTAAAAAACTACCAATTTTTTGGATATAATATTTTTGAATAGCAGTTGATTTAAATTTATTAATATAAAAACAAAATTTCATTTGTTGTGTATTAATCAAGATTTGTTGTCTAATGGGAATTTTTTTTTTTGTTTTGGATTCTTCATGGTTGTTTTTAAATTACAATTAAAAAAACAATTTAGTAATTAGAAAATTGATTTTCTTTTTTTTAAAGATCAATTTAAATTAAAATTCTATTTAAATTATCAGTATATGATGCTTCTCAAATATTTACAGATATTTACTATTCTATTGTTGTTATTTTTAATTTAATTTTTTTGGAATAATATATTATGATTAACAAGTTGCCAGTTTTCAAATATAATATTTTTTAATTGTCATTTATTTTAATTTAGGGAAAAATACACTTTTAGTCCCTGAGGTTTGAGTTAGGTTTCATTTTGGTCCCTGAGGTTTCAAATTCAACAATTTAGTCCCTGAGGTTTGAGATAAGTAGCAATTTGGTCCCTACCATCTATTTTACCGTTAAATCTAGCTGATTGTTGACGTGGTAATATTATTTTAATTTAAAAAATTAATTTTTAAATTTTAAAAATAAAAATAATATTAATTTAATTTAATTTATTTCTTTTTTATTCTTTCTCTCTTCCACCTTCTTCTTCCCCATCCTCCTCCTTGTGCCTCTTCTTCTTCTTCAATCTTCCTCCATGGCCGGCTACTTAGATCTGTGGCCGCGGAATCTTGTTTCTCTGCATCCCATTTACAACTTATATTTCATGAATTTGCTCATTAGCAAATTAAATTTTAAGAAATTAAATAATATGCATCACTTACAACAAAATCCTTGTGGCATTTTTGTATCAAACTCATCCTCCCAGGATCCAAGAACCTCGAAAGTGTAGACATCAGAGTAGGAAAACTCATCCATGGCGACGTTGGCTTCATCACATCTACCGAATTCATTTGGGCACCTGAAACAATATATATTTAAAAATTGAATTCAATCCAAACACTATATTGTAAAAAAAGAAAAACAATCATACCGTTTGGATAAGGGGCCTTGAAGCTTACGACGTAAGCGGGTTGTATGTGAGCAGGGGCGGATCTATGAAGGGGCCAGGGGGGCACGTGCCTCCCCTCAAATTATCCCGTCTTTATATTTTTAATATAATATAAAGCAACGTTTATAATATTAATATATAAAAAATCGTTTCATACATCAAAGTGAAGCCTTGGATTATTGGTTGGGGGGCATTGTCCACGCGTGAGGTCGCGGTGTCAATCCATAGTGAACGTAGTTTTTTTAATTTCCCGAAATCATCTGCGCATTGGGCCTTCCAAAATTTCATTCAAACTTGGCCCATATTTCCGAAACAAATTCAGCAGCAGCCTCTCTTGTAACCAAATCCCGCAGATGTTGCCACTGTATGTGAGAATTCATGAAGGCATCCCAAACGATGTATTTTCTGGGTGCGAAGAGGTTATCTACGACCCGTATCGAATGTGCTTGAAGTTGGATGAGATTGCGTAGACCCGACGGGAATAGCTTCCACTTTCCCCAATATTACTCTGCGTAGACTCGATTTTTCGGCGAAAAACGGGGAGCTCCCTCCCTCCCTCCCCGTTTTTCCGGCGAAAAACCGAGGAGGGAGCCTCCCTCCCTCCTCGATTTCTTATTTTTTTTAAAAAAAAACTAGAGAAGATGAGAGAAGAGAGGGAGAAGAGAAGAAGAAAAAAAAAAATCACCGCTGGCCATGGAGGAAGATTGAAGAAGAAGAAGAGGTAGAAGGAGGAGGATGGGGAAGAATAAGGTGGAAGAGAGAAAGAATAAAAAAGAAATAAAATAAATTAAAATAATATTATTTTTATTATTTTAATATATTTTATTTTTAAAACTAAAAAATTATTTTTTAAAATTAAAATAATATTGCCACGTCAGCAATCCGTTAGATTTAAAGGTAAAATGGATGGTAGGGACCAAATTGCTACTTATCTCAAACTTCAGGGACTAAATTGTTGAATTTGAAACTTCAGGGACCAAAATGAAACCTAACTCAAACCTCAGGGACTAAAAGTGTATTTTTTCCTAATAAATTAATATAAAAACAAAACTTCATGTGTTGGGAATAAATTAAGATTTTTTGTGCACTGGGAATAATTCTTTTGGTTTTGAATTATTCATGATTGTTTTTAAATTACATATTTTAAAAATAATTTGGTAGTTTTAATGGAATTTTTCTTTTTTTCTTTGTTAAGAAAAGATCAATTTCGTAGGGAAATCCTTGTAAATAGCCATAAAAAAAAGTCGGTTTAGAATTATAGAAAAAAAAAAAACTAGTGAAAAATGGTCAAATCGTGCTTGTCACGTGACTTTATTTGGGCCATGGATTTCCGTTTTTACCCTCACTTGACATTTCAATCGGTTGAATCCTAAATTTAAGGAGGGTGTATCTTAACAATCCCTCCCTCCAAATCTAATCTTAATTAATTCAAATTGGAGATCTTCTATCTGGACTACTTATTTAAAATAAATATATGATTGGTGATTTTTTGTCTTTAAACTGAAAACTCAACGGGATTTTTAGACCAATTTGAGGGTAATCCCAACTTTTCTTCGTTTCAGGATCTTGATTGGGGCTAATTTTTGAGAGGATTTGTGGACCAAATTGGGGTGTTCTTCTAGTGCAATTGGATGGTTCTGAGCCACTACAGGCATAATTTAGTGTTGGAGAGTTTGGCAACGACGGAGTATTGATGGTTACAACAGTTGAACCACAAATCCGTAGTGGGTTCACTCGTAGCTGAGCTTTGGGAATTTTAGATACAAACGACATTGATCATTTGATACTTCTTGCCAGCAAAGATTTTGGGTTTCCATATAATGTGGGATTTAATGGGAATTGGAAAGTTGCACATAGAAAGTGTGAAGCAGTAGGGTGTAATCAGAGAAACTTATTTGTTATGGTTATTGTGATAAATATTCTGCTTAACCGTTGTAAATTTGATTTTCTTTGTATTATGGTGGTTCATATATCCACTTCCATCTTCTAAAGCCATTTGCATCTAAAATGGAGAGACGTCAACCTGGGAACCTTGCTTTTTACATGTCATGGAAGTTACTAGATGTGCAACATTTATCCTATCAAAACCATACAATTTGGTGGCTACGAAAGGGAAGAGAGGTATGTAACATCCAAGTTTTGGTTCAATTTATTGCTTTCTCTTCCTGCAAGTTGAAACACGATTAAAGAAAAAGAAGATCATTAAAATCCTAATATTTCCAGAAATAGAATAGGGTTTGGACTTTGGAGGGTATCTTTAAATTATTTTGTATTTTCTATTTTTTTTATATATAATGACCTCGAATATGAAATAGTATCGAATTAGTAGCTAGCGATCAAGATTTTTTTTCATAGTTTTTAAATACAAGATATTTACCCTAAAGTCTAAATTAGATTCTGTTCCTTAAATTTAAATACACGGTATTTCTTGTGACCCGAATGAATGCAATCATTAAAATCATATGTATTTTTTATATACATTTTACATGTTCTTGGTACTTAGATTTTCTAGATTTTTTATTTACTATGTATCGGTATTAAATTATAAACCAATTATATACCGATTTTTAATTATTCTGTATTTTCAATTTTTGCTCCTTGATTTAAGGGATTTGTAGGTGAATTAATTTGATTTAATTTGAATTTTAAATTTGATTTAACTAATTCAAGATTTTCGGTTATATTTTTAATCGAGGGATATTTTCGTAACTTAATATTTCATATTTATTAATTCATAAAATTGATTTGGCCATTTATCTAAATAATATGGACACATGCTATTTTTCAAAACGGATATTTCTTTTTGTCCATTCTTGCTGTTAACCCTAAATTTTATTGGAATTATCATGACACAATGATTTTCAAATAACTTTATATAAGGTTGTTTTCAAACTAATTTTTTTAAAAAATAATTTTGTAATTTTAAAATCAATTAGTTGTTTAAAAATAGCATTAAACTTTATTGATATTATCACTTACCATAATTCTCAAATATTTATAGATATTTTGATATTCTTTTATTTTTATTTTATTTTTATTTTTTTCTTGCTTACCCCTAATTTGATTTGAATATATTGTGCATAATTTGAATTTGAATTTTTTCAATTTAAATTTATTCTAGATTATTTCTTTGTCTATTTATTTAAATAAATCTCATCATTTTCAATTTCTAAAAAGGTACCCCTCTAAATTTCAAAACAATGATGATAAGGTAATCTACTTATTATGCTTTAAATGCGACCTGAGCTAATAACTCTAAATATGATAATATTTGATAGATTGTCTTATACATGTGAATGAGATGCTCTCAACTTTTGAAACGACATACTATATGTAAGAGGTTGTATTTCATCTTAGCCAAGTCTTATTTTGCAACCACTATTTGAAATCTAATAATGTTGTCCTCATGAAAAATGAAAACTTCTCTTTCAATTATAGGAAAGTTTGAATATGTAATTTGATTCTAAATAATATCAAATTAGAATTTGATTATAAATTCCCTTCATAAATAAAAAAGAAAAAAGAAAAAGAAAAAACTATAAATACCAAAGAAAATTAAATATCGCACGCATAAAAGCTTGAACCCAGGATCGATCAAGGGCACCTACACACGAAAAGTTATAGAAACCAACACGCAAGAGATCATTTTTAGATCTTAAACGACAAATAATATATATAATATAAAACATTTAAAATTCTTTATAAATCCGCCCCTGACTCAACCCCACTTCTCTTTGAAAAAAGGGAAAATCAGACCCCGCTCATTCACGATTTCCTCACACTCACTATCTTCTTCTTTCTTTCTCTCTCATTGTCTCTCTTTCTTCCACCCTTTGCCGTGCGCTGCCAGGGGTCTCGCCAGCGACCTGTCGCCAGCAGCACCAGCCACTCCACGCGTCAAAGGACCCGCAAGCCACCGCGAGCCACTGCGAAGAAGAACGTCGAACAGGACCTATGTTGTCGCCGTCTAGCCCAAATCCAGCCCATGATCACATATTGAGTGTAGTTAGGGTAAGTTTCGGTAAGTACTTTTGTTCGATTGAGGTTTTAAGCAATTTTCGTGAGAAGAGGGGTTCGGTTAACCCAAAGTCCAATAAATTTCAAACTTCGTGGCTTTTTCAAGGAGTAAGTACATAGATAGCCCAAACATAGGCCATATATTTTACAAATGTCCAAGTTCTCAATTTTTTTCATAAAAGGCCATGAGGCCCAAATTTTTTACACAAAAGTTGGAGGCCTTTTATGGTTAAGCCCTTCTTATTCTACCCAATATTGAAGCATTTTTTTTAAAAAAAAATTAATAAAAAAGGAAAGAAACCAAACGGTTTCTTATTTTGAAAAATTTCCTTTCGACAGAAGTTATCGAAAAGGAAAAAATACGAGCGAAAAGGGAACGAAAAAGGTCCGATTCTTTTTCCGGCGAAACGGGAACGAAAAGGCGAAACATTTTGCTTTCTCCTGCAACATTGCGAAGAAGTTCCGACGAAAAAGGTAGGAACTTCGCGCGAAGGCGACGAAGAGATTTCGAACTTCCGGCGACTGGTATATTCCGAACTTCAGAGTTTTTTCTTCTTCTTCGTCACATTCCGAACATTTTAGGGCTTCGTAGTGAATATTTGGTACATGCATGACATCTTGACTGGTATATTTGGGATTAAACTCACAAA
The DNA here is from genome assembly GCA_017139565.1 of Luffa aegyptiaca. Lineage (NCBI taxonomy): Eukaryota > Viridiplantae > Streptophyta > Magnoliopsida > Cucurbitales > Cucurbitaceae > Luffa > Luffa aegyptiaca. The sequence continues at coordinate 22,437,039 of CM029395.1, forward strand.
CGAAACCATCCACTGCTTTGTTTTTTTGAATTGTGTACTGGTATATTAGGGTTTTTTGTAAAGATCATATCGTATACATCGTTCGGATTTTTTTAACAATATATTGTATATTAGGAACATATACTATGTATATTAGGGGGTTATTGAACTAAAAATTTTGATTGTTCAACCACCCCCCATTCCTCTGCTTCTTGTCCGAACACATTTGTTCCTTTATTTAATAGTAAGCATGATATATTCTATACCTTAGGGTATATTAATCAGATATTTGTGAATGTTCCCATGTTACTACCGGTTTGTTTCATATCACACATGAGATGGTGTATGATATAACGTATTCATATATGAAATGTACCTCTGTTATGGTCCGTGTAAGTATGTTTGACCTGTCATCGAAAATGTGAGATTGAAAGAAGATACTGAATATATTAGGTATATTAGGTATATTTAGGGCGTTAGTAAACTAATATACCATATATTCTACACTATCTCATTGTAAGATTCATAAACCAAAAACAAGGAACCAATATGTTCCCATGTTAGAGTCGGTTTGTTTCATATAAACATGAACTATTTTGTAATATAGTGTATCTATATATGAAATGTTCCTCTGTTATGGTCCATGTAAGTTTGTTTTATATTTCATCGACAATGCTGATTAAATGAAATAAACTAGTGTGTCCATGTAAGTGATGTGTCAAAAGTATGTTTCATATAAATTTGAGAATACTATATAAATAAACCCTCATATACACTTTAGTGAGTACTGTCCTTAGTCATATATGTTTATGTTTATTAACTGATAGGCTAGAATATATAATATGTCATGGTACTGACTTCGGGCATATATTCCAAATATTCACAAAAAAAAAAAAAAAAAAGTAATAGGCTATGGATAGATATAATAGACGAAGGAGTCAAATGGTTATGAATATGGGTTGCCGAAAAGCAACTAATAAAGCAACTCAAAATGAGGTTATCACAATAGATTCTGAGGTATGTTCGGTTATAAATACATTTAGATCTAACATAACTATTTCATTTGACTATATATTCATATTTAATCGCAGGAAAATACCTCTGAATCAATAGACACAGCGATGGACAGCAGAATCCCACATGAAGATGTTGAAAAAGAACAGACTGAAGATGTTCCCGGGACCCAGATAGTCCCGTATGGTTATTGTTTCGATGTAAGTATATTAAACAAACTAATTTGATGTGAGTATGTTAAAAGTAATATTATGAAACTAACAAATTCAATGGAAATATAGGATGTGCTTCCTGAGGAAACCGAAGAAATAGAGATTACATCGGATGGCGATGAGGTTTTACAGCAGGTATATATGAGCAAAAAATATACATAGAATATACATATGTATGTCAACTGTAAACACTATTTTTGAATGCGATAATGCAGGAAACAGCTGATGAACAAATTGAAGTTGTCTATGAGGTAACATTAATGATGTTATATATATATATACTATATATATGTGAATTTTTGTATGCATATTATAATGGAAAGGATATATGAAATATACTTATTTATTCTTACATATATTTTGCGTGCAAATATCAGGAAGATACTCGCATGGAGTATGATAAAGAAACGAGCCCACTAGGAGGTGGGGAGAAGCGGAAATAGCCACAAGACCATCAAAAGGTACATATGTTCGACCAAATAATTTTTTATATTCCTAACATCATATCATAATTGTCAACAAATTTGAAATCAGGAGAAAACCCCAAAAAGGAAGAGAATCGAGCAAGATGCTACTACTTGTAGGAGAGAAACTCGACAATCAGCGTCTTCCAAAACCGTTAAGCAAACAGGCGCTCCTCCAAAACCTAAAGGAAACAAATCTGTGAAGAAGGCAAACACTTCTTCCAAAACAGCCAAAAAGAGGAAGGTATGATATATATGTTCATGTATGTCTACTGCCTATATGATCAGTCTTGTTAAATTTTAACTGTAATTACTGCTTCATTATGTATAAGAATTCTATTGCGGTGAAAAAGAGTACAAAGTCTGTAATTTATAGCAGGGGGTCGATATTGGGGGCAACAAGGGAAGAATTGAATGAGGTATATACGATATATTAGTTGAATGAATAGTGTATTCGCTTTAATACAATATTCTATTATTTAGGGTTTTTTTTTGTTCGTTCAGGCTGCACCATTACTGCTTCCCAGAGAAAAATGGTCCAGCGTTCAAAAACTGAATATCTACCCTAGATTCGATGTTCTGAAAAATATACGTGAAAAATTAGGCAAAAAACACCTTGCCCGATTTTTAGAGTGCCCCTTTGGACAGTTTTTAGACCTTAAAATATCTAAGTTCCCCAACCAAATCCTTTATCACCTAGTTAGGAGACAATGCACCCCCACTAAGGGGATGATTTGTGGTTCAATCTTGAGGGGAGGGTAGTTAAATTTGGCATAAAGGAATTTGCCAAAATCACAGGTCTGAATTCTGGAGAACTCCCGCCATTGGATATGGTAAAGTTGAAAGGGAGGTTCCTCCACAAGTACTTCGACACAGAGAAACCCATCAAAAGATCAATAGTGAGTGAACTATTCACTTCGATGGAGGGGGTAAAAAGGAAGGATAGGGTTAGGTTGGCGAAATTGTATTTCCTATCGAACTTTCTTCTAGGAAAACAAATTAGCACGGGAATAGAAATGGATTTCATAACTTTTCTTGATGATGAGCAACTATTTGACAGTTACCCTTGGGGGCGAATCGCATATACCACTACCATAGACTCTATAAGGAAATCGATTAAAAATCCTGAAGCTCTAGTGGTAGGAATCGCAGGATTCCCATATGCCTTGCTTGTTTGGGCATATGAGTGCATTCCCCTTCTATTCGGCCCTTCCATGATCTGTGCACAAAGAATATCTTCCATAATGCCGATGATGAACAATTGGGTGGCTAAATGCCGATGATGAACAATTGGGTAGCTGATAGCCACCCTGAATGGAAAGATCTTGCTATCAAGTGCTTTGAAAATGAAAATGTAAGTTCAAATCCTGTACTAGTTTATTGTATATATCATATAGAATATTATATTCATACTATCTTGTTGTTATACAATTTTGTGTCAGTTTGAGTTTTTTTAGATGACGGATGAAGAGAATGAGTCTATATTCCATGAAGGGAACAATGAAATGAAAAGAATGCAGAAAACCGTTTCCAAGGGGAAACATCCAAAGGAAAAGAAAAAGTAACAGATGAAAGAGAAAGTGATCATTTTGAAGGGGGAGACATACCTCCTAATGTAGAAGATGTCCCCCGGGATATAAGGGCCTTAGTAATTGATTGTTTTGAAGTGCTTAACTCAAAAATGGACAGGCTATTTGGAGAAATGGAAAAACTGAAAAAAAAAATGATGAACAAGGAGAATGAACAAATGGGGGGACAAGGGAAAAATGACAAAGAAGATCACAATGATAAAGATGACGACGGACAAAACAATGATGAAGGTGACCAAAATGATGAGAATGGTAACGAGCAGATCCCTCAAGAAGATGCTGCAGACGACTCATTAGGAAAGGTATGTTTTGAATAAATGTTTTTTACTTGAAGTTGAATCTTCCTCATCACAATTCTTGCTTCTTAAATGTAGGAAATAAATATGTCAAGCCAGGATGATGCCGTAAGCACATATTTCTTGAGGGAAGTTGACAAAATTGAGAAGGAGGCTAAGTTGATTAAGGTATATTCTGAACACATATATATTACATTATTGTATGTTTTGAATGTATTTAAATATATATATTGAGTATATTGTGAATAACGTCCATGATCATAGGCCAAATCTGTTCATATCAAGAAAGAGATTGTGACTTCTACCGATTCAAGATTTATTCATGCTGTAAGTTTGTGAATATATTATTGTGTATATGTTTACAATATATGTTTCAGAATATATTAAAATGAACCGTGCATTTTGATGGCAGATGAAAGGAACAGGACCGTTTGCTCAAACAAACAACATGTTCACTAAACGTGAACGAAGGGTCATCGTTCCTTCTATGATCTTGAGGTCACCATTCACTTCAAAATTTGGGTCAGCGGAAGAAAAAAAAAGGACACCAAAACCTCCAACACAAATGAATTTGATGGGCCAACGTTCAATTTGCTCTCGCAGTAGGAATGACAGATTTCATGCTTAGGAGAACTTTACCAAACTTTTTTCTTAATTATAGAATTTTAGTACTGGAACTATGTGATTTAGACTTCTGTTTTGATGTATGATTCACTTTGAATACTAATATTTGTCACTGCAAATGTGGTAAAGTTCATGCTTAGGAGAACTTTACCAAACTTTTTTCACTTATGAATGTTTAATGATATAAATTCTTTACATGTTATATGTGGAACTGGTTACATGAAATATGTGATTTAGTCCCGTTATCAGGTTTGACAGAATAAGAAAACACATTAGATGTTATATATAACTGTGGTTGTGTTGCATATATACTGTAGTATATAAATGACATTATATGTTATACGTGGAACTGTTTACATGAAATATGTGATTGAGTTTTGTTATCAGGTAGCCAAACATGAATTATGTGATTGAGATCCCTTATCAGGTTTGGCTAAATATATACATACATTAAATGGTATATATGAAACTCGTTGTTTCACATATACCATAGTATATATACATTATATGTTTAATATTAACTGGTTTCAGTCTTATATACCATATTAATATGAATACTCGAACTTGAATGATGATAACGTTTACCATAATATGACTAATGTGTTTACCTTAGAAGGATAGTTAATACACGAAATAAACAAAAAAAAAATATTGAATTTAGACTTCTGTTTTGATGTATGTTTCACCTGGAATAACTGTGGTTATGTTGCATATATTCTGTAGTATATAAATAACATTATATGTTATACGTGAAACTGGTTACGTGAAATATGTGATTGAGTTGTGTTAACAGATTTGAGTTCTGGTAGCCAAACATGAAATATGTGATTCAGTTTTGTTATCAGGTTTGGTTAAATACATAAATACATTAAATGGTATATAAGAAAATAGTTTCTTGAAATATACCATAAAAACGAACTTTTAAACGATATCACAATACAATGAAAAAAGATCTTCAAACATAAGGATAATGTTCTCAACAAATTGAAACGTAAAAGCTAACATTTTAAACGAATAATAAATGTAAATGTTCATTATAAATGAAAATAAAAAAAGCTAACTACTGGGTCAGTGCAAATCTGCAAGTTTTCCTATTATGTCCACTCCTGCCACAACGACCACATTTCACACGCTTTTTGAATTCCATCTGTGAAGGGATTCTGACCTTCTTTGGCCTTCCAACTGAACGCTTTACATTAGGTGAGAGAACTAATATACTCTTGATGTCCTCAGGGATATGCCATGTAGACTCGTTGCCTAATAGGTGAATTAAACCACTGTATATCAAAGATAGAGTACTATTCAAGTAGAAATGAGATACATACTCCTTGATAGATAAGTGCTTGTAAGTCAAAACAACACAAGCATGAGAACATGAAATCTCCAAGATGTCCCACATCTTGCAGCTCCACCTTCTGGCTGACAAATGAACCTCATGTTGACTAGTACCATCTATTACCTGAAATTGCACGTTGTCCACTGGATTTACTTGAAAAAAAAGGAAAAAAAATAAATGAACATTGTGATATTCAATATGTCCTGTACTCAGAATATAGCGTGCTGACCTGCATCGAACGACCTTGTGCAATTTGGTCTCTTATATGTTTTTCCGTATTTTTTGTAAAATCTGTAACTTGAAAAGCTGTCTCATTCCTTCTATCGTGAAACCACTTTTGTAGCATCATCCTTAAAACCTCCAGCATGGATGCGATAGGTAATTCTCTTGCTTCTTTAACAGCAGAATTCAGACTCTCCGATATATTTGTGGTCATGACCCTATATCTTCTACGGGGTGAGTAAGCACGAGAACATTTGCATAAACCTATCGATTCCAATTCAGCTTGAATACCTCTTGCATCTAGCTCCATATGACGCATTTGAAATTCAAAATCTACGACGTTGAAAGCTTTTGCACATGCATAAAATATATTGTCAACAAGCTTTTCTTTATACTTCTGTTTCAAGTTCCTCAACAAATGAACCATGCAGATACAATGTAGAGCATCGGGCAGTACTTCGTGAACTGCTTTGCCAATGCTCTTATGCCCGTCTGAAACAATAACTATATCTTTACGATGACCAACAATTTTACTTAACTGCTGAAAGAACCATTTCCATGACCTGTCGTTCTCTGAATCGACAACACAAAATGCTAGAGGGAATATTTGATCGTTTGCATCAGGAGTTGAATCTGTTATCAGAGTGCCTGCGAACTTGTTTTTCATTTGTGTACCATCTACAGAAACAATTGGATGACAATGCTGCCACCCAGAAATGCATGCTGATAACGCCATGAAAAAAATCGAAATTTCCCATCGACATCTATCTTATATTCAGTAATCGAACCTATGTCAATACGATAAAAAGGTATATATTAAACATCACCTACTCGGCTTGATATAATCCATGTAAATGTAATATAACTGTTATATCTGTGATAAATACCAATGAATATAGTATAAATTACTACATCATAAACGAACCTAGATTTTTTGTATTCAACATATGCGAAAATGATGGGATCATTTTGTACGAGTCTTCTGGAGATCCTCTAATCTCATTTAATGCAGCTTCACGAGCACGCCAAGCCTTTTGGTAACTAATACGCAATCCATATTCTGATCGGATGAATGATATAATGTCTTTAGGAGTGGATAATTCACTAGTCGCAATGCTAATCTTCCGCTTAATGCGATCCTTAATGAATGTAAATGTCGCTTGCTTGTGATCAGTCAATACAACATCAATCGAACACGTATGTTCACTGTCAAATCTCTTGACAACCCAAGTGGGACTAACATCATCACCGAACCTACATGCTCTAAGGAACCACTCACAATCCTTAACCACACATTTCACAGCCAAAATATCACGGTTAGATTTGACGGTTTTGAATTGGAAGTTGTCTCTAATGGCAATAGCTCGATTAACATTCTGTAACACAAGCTTAGAGGAGAACATGTCATCTACCCAAATCTCAAAGTTGGAAGACATCTTCGAAACATCAATGTTGTGGAAAAAACGCCCTTCACCTACCGGTTCATTAGAGTTTGAAACTGTGAGGGGGATATTATCCAGAATAACAGATAAGTTGTTCTTAGAATCAACGATTACAACACAGTACTGCTCAACATTGTTTGAGACTATTCTAAACAACCATCTTATGTCCTTATCTTCAGTGATCTCTGCATCCTTCTTTATTAAATTTTTGGAGCCTATGCTAACAAATAACTCAGGGGCATCCAAATTACCTAAATTGCCCAGATTCTGTATGATATAATCTTGAAACTCAATAAAAGTCATCCCATCGTTCAATAATACTTGTGATACTTTATAGTCGACGTAATTATCACTCTCATTCCAACGACCATCGTGCAACACTTGAACAATAACGCTTCCTTGATAATATATATAAGGAATAAACTATAGAATATGTATTAGACAATTATAAAAACATAAAGATGTATATTTCAAAATAACGAGGATTATAATATATAAACCATTAAAAATGATTGTAATATATAAACCATGAAAAACATTATATGATATATCCATATAAATATATGATATATTAGGTGTTCTGTAATTTCGATCACAATATAGTCATGACGTTCGATATATAAACATGGGTATACTGACATATTCCTCACAAATATATTGACATATATACGTTAGAATATATGAATATATAATATACATTTACATGAAATGTACAAACATGATATATACATGTCATGTATGATATGTTCCACAAACCCGCCCAGAATATACAACATGAATATATATGAATAGATGAATATATGTAGTATATGTATCACATACAACAGTTTCTTTTTGGAATGTTATATATACATCTGATATATGAATCATACCCATGTCGATACTGCAATAATCGATTTTCTGAACTAACCGTCGGAAAACCCGTGAAGGAGATAAAGACGATACTGGAAAAAACGTGCAAAATATGAGGAATAATATGCAAAACCAGAAGCAAATGAGGAATGATACACTGCCGGGAATAAAAAAAAGAGAAACCCGCCAGAAAAAAAAACTCATCGTCGCCTCATCCATTCGAAGCTAAACCCGCCAGAAAAAATGTCACCGCTGATAAAAATGTCGCCGCCGGTATTATGAATATGCAGACACTACCGTCGAGAAGAAGTTAACGCGAGTATCACGAGTTAGATTCCCAAACTGTCGTCGGAATGAACGACCACCACCGGTATGAACGAGTATGAACGACCACCATCGCCGCCTCCTCCGTTTGAAGCTGCTGATATATTGGTTGAATGATTATTGGAGTGCCACCGGTTTGTTGAAAGGAACAGACAAATGGTGCAGCCGTGAAAACGAAAAAATGGGAAATTAAAGATACCAAAACCATGAAATCAAAAATTGGGGGAATCAAAACTAAATATGGAAATAAATAAAATCGGTCTACTTTCTATAAAAAAATTTAAAAAATCAATAAATAAAATGATAATAAGGGTATAATGGTAAGACAAAAGTGCTGAAAATCTAATTTTGAAAATCTTGAAAATTTTGGACATTTATGAAAATATGGTTGAAAATGACCCATCCACCAAAATTTCTCCTTTTTCAATGTTATCAGTTTCTGGGTCAAACCGCCTTATTCTTTGGGCCTCAATTCAACGGCCCATAATACTTAGCTTTTGAAACTCACAGCGTTTTTAGTTTCCCGCCTAATCTACCTTCCTTTTATTAAACAATTTCTCATTCAAACATTTCTGAGAGTAGAGGAAGGATCAGAGTCTCACTGTCTGTTCCTCTGTTCTGAACTCGCTGAAAATTTTCAATTCCCAGTTTTCACTTTGCAGGAGCTCACTGTGAGTGATTTCAACTCCATTTTCACTTCTTGCGAACCAAACAGATTCTTCCGAAATGGGTAGCGAAGCGGCAGATGAGATAATGGTGGAGAATGTTGATTCTTTCAGTGGAAGATCGAGAGGTCCGAGGCTCTTCATTAAGGAAATGGTTTTGAGGAACTTCAAATCCTACGCTGGTGAACAACGCGTTGGACCCTTCCATAAGGTTGGTTACCATTTGAAACCTAGGGTTTTTTTTTTTTTTTTTTGTGATGAGAATTTCAAATTTATCTTGCTTGGTCAACCTTTTCCCCTTAAATTTCAAATTCCCCTCGCCTCTTCCAGCGCTGTTCATATAATTTTCTTTTCTTTTTAAATTTTCTGGTTTCAGAGTTTTTCTGCGGTGGTTGGACCGAGTGGCAGCGGGAAAAGTAATGTAATTGATGCCATGTTATTTGTCTTCGGAAAGCAAGCTAAACAGGTCTGCTAAATGTACTCCCTGCTCATCGTAGTGATGTATTGCTATAAAAAATTGCATGCCTTTTACACAAAAAATTGCATGTTCTACAGTGAGAAGAGTTCAGCTGTGGGTCCTTAGTGGAATGACCCACAGTTAATGAATATTGGTTAACCTGGTTAATGAGTTTAATCGGTTATCATTGGAGCTTCTGATTTGTAGGTCCATTAGGTCCCCCTGCTAGCTCATAAAGAGTAATTAGGAACAATTATATATTGAGAGAATTTGAATAGTTCAAATTCATATTGGGAATTAAGTTAATTGTATGAGATACAAATTAATATAATGTATAATGATACATTAAAATGTAAAGTCTAATTTGAAATTAAAACTTTATTATTATGAGAGAAATAAATATTTGAAGAAGTTCAAATATTAATATGAATTTGATTCATATTAAATTTATAGGATATAAGAGAATTGGAAGGAGTTCCAATTTTTATATGAATTTGATTCATATTATAGAATTAATTAATTGAAGGCCTGAAATTAAATATATGATATTTAATTGGGTAATTAATTAATTAACTAATAGAAGGTCTGAAATTAAATATATGATATTTAATTGATGATTAATTAATTTAAAGAATTAATTAATTGGAAATTAATCAATTATGGAAATGATTAATCACTTATGGAAGTAATTAATCATTTATGGAAATGATTTAATCACTTATGGAAGTGATTAATCATTTATGGAAAAGATTAATCAATTATGGAATTGATTGGTTATGGAATTGATTAATTATGGAAAAGATTAAATCAGTTATGGAAATAATTGATTTTAAATGAATATTTTATTCATGGTCTTTCTCCTATAAATAGAACACTAACCCTAGGGTTTAGGCACTACAACATATGGCCACCATAAGGTCTTCTCATATTCTCTCAACTCAAGAACTCTAGGGAGAATTTTCTCTCTAGAGTTTTTCTCATTCAAGATTAGGTAGTCCCACAACTACGTTCCTAATCTCAGAGTTATAGCGGGGAAGATCAAATGGTGGTGTTCTTCGTTGTTGCAGAGCAATCAAGAATCATCCGTTGAAGTATTCAGAGACGTCAACGGAGGTATGTTTCTCATTGCTTAACCTTTTGCCAATGTATTGGTATTTTGTAAAACAAAATTAATTTACGAACGGTCCAATTGCTTCCGCTGTAACGGAATTGGGAATTTCAATCCTTCACTTTCAGACATGGAAATATTTTGTCTAAGAAACTGTTTCCTAAGACACCTCAAGAGATTGAGGACATGAGACGAATGCCCAATGCAATAAGGATTGTCAGTATCAATTTAATCCAAGATTTGATCACTGGAAAGCCATTAAGAATATCCTCCAGTATCTGAGGAGAAAGATGAACTATATGCTCGTGTATGGGACTAAGGATTTGATCCTTACATGATACACTGACACGGATTTTAAGACTGATAAGGATTTTAGGAAATCTACATCAATATCCTTGGTCAATCTTTACGAAGGAGTTATAGTATGACATAGTTACAGTCTTGACCGTATAGGCCGAAAACATAGCTGCTTGTGAAGCAGCGATAGAGACTGTATGGCTTAGGAAGTTCTTGATTGATTTGGAATGTGTTCCAAATGTGAACTTGCCCATCACACTTTATAGTGATATAGTGGTGTTGTGGCAAATTCAAAAGAACATCGCAACCCAAGACAAGCACACATTAAATTGAATGAAATATTGTTGATTCACTTACAAAGACTCTCTCAGCTAAAGTGTTTGAGGGTCATCTAGAAGGTCTAGATCTACAAGATATGTACAAAGGTGTAATCTAGGACAAGTGGGAGAAATGTAATGGGTATAGTGATACCATTATGTAATGGGTATAGTGATGCCCTAGTTTATTGTATTTGTACATTGTATATGTTTTATACATGTATTTATACACCCACTGCTGTATAGATTATTGTACATCCCACTAAACTAGAGTTTTAGTTCAAGTGGGAGTTTGTTGGGTTTAATGCCCTAAAACTCGTAGATAAGGAATGTAAACAAATTGTATACTTGTTTCAATAAAGTGTTATTGAGTTTCTACAATAAAGTGTTATTGTTAAATATTGCACAATTTGACCCAAATCCAATAAACTAAGATCCAAGGTTGTTTGTATGTAACTTGAACTAGTATGTGGGGACATACAGGGATCGGTGTTCAAGTAACAACCTAAAAGGTCTATAGTATAGGGATAAGGTTGGGTACCTTATCCTGATAACACTATGTGATACGACCCGCTTTGTATTCGATACAGACGTATTGATCCAAGGCGTCCATGTAGGAGACCTGCGAGCGGGGGTATCCTATGCAATGAGTTTGCATAAGAACGAACCATGAAATAGTAAACCACTAGATGTAACACCGTTAACTAATTAGGTTACTGTTTCAATAGGATGACCTAGGTAACTCAGTCTTAATCCTGAGTGTGTCATGAACTCCTTCTCACGAGGGATTGTCCTTTGATTAGCATGGGTGAGAGTGGCCAATGCGCCGACTCAATATGCCTTCCTTTTTGGGGACAAGACCGAGTGGAAGGCTGGGGACATGACAACACATGAAGGAATTCACTCATTCCCGCTTCTAGGAGAAGTAGATGAGTGTTCCCTTAAGTGGTGACTCCGGGACTTGAACAAAGGGATCCCGCCCTCTCACTAGCCCGAGAGGGACTTTCTGTTTATTGGTTGGACCATAAACAGGTTGTTCATTAGAGGAGCACTGGTACTTAAGGAGACAGATGTAACACAGGGGTAAAACGACAATTTGACCCAACTGTGATTACGGACACTTGTGAAAGATTGACTTACTGGTATAGGTCTATATCCGTGGATACAAAAATGTTCTACAGTGAGAAGAGTTCAGCTGTGGGTCTTTAGTGGAATGACCCACAATTAATGAATATTGGTTAACCTGATTAATGAGTTTAATCGGTTAACCTCGTATCATTGGAGCTTCTGATCTGTAAGTCCATTAGGTCCCCCTTCTAGCTCGTAAAGAGTAATTAGGGACAATTATATCTTGAGAGAATTTGAATAGTTCAAATTCATATTGGGAATTAAGTTAATTGTATGAGATACAAATTAATATAATGTATAGTGATACATTAAAATATAAAGTATAATTTTAAATTAAACTTTACTATTATGAAAGAAATAAATATTTGAAGAATTTCAAATATTAATATGAATTTGATTCATATTAAATTTATAGGATATATTAGAATTTGAAGGAGTTCAAATTTTAATATGAATTTGATTCATATTATAGAATTAATTAATTGAAGGCCTGAAATTAAATATATGATATTTAATTGGGTAATTAATTAATTAACTAATAGAAGGTCTGAAATTAAATATATGATATTTAATTGGTGATTAATTAATTAAAGAATTAATTAATTGGAAATTAATCAATTATGGAAATGATTAATAACTTATGGAAGTAATTAATCATTTATGGAAATGATTTAATCACTTATGGAAGTGATCAATCATTTATGGAAAAGATTAATCAATTATGGAATTGATTGGTTATGGAATAGATTATGGAAAAGATTAAATCAATTATGGAAATAATTGATTTTAAATGAATATTTTATTCGTGGCCTTTCTCCTATAAATAGAACACTAAACCTAGGGTTTAGGTACTACAACATATGGCCACCATAAGGTCCTCTCATATTCTCTCAACTCAAGAACTCTAGGGAGAATTTCTCTCTAGAGTTTTTCCCATTCAAGATTAGGCAGTCCCACAACTACGTTCTTAATCTCAGAGTTATAGCGGGGAAGATCAAATGGTGGTGTCCCAATTGTTGACACAAATCAAGAAAGGCGTTCTACATATTTCAAAGACGACAACGACGGTATGTTTGCTTCTCCCCTTTAGATTTAGATCTAATAATTTTTGTATGCGTAGCCTTAAGTTTGTATAGAATTTGTTCTATGTTTTTTGCCAATGTAATAGTATTTTTGGATAAACAAAATTAACTACGAATCGGTCCCAATTACGCTTCCGCTTTAACGGAATTGGGGAATTCCAAATCCTTCAGGTTTTTGTTGTATCCCTCGTTTCATCCCTTCTCTGAGTCGATGCATGGTTGTCTGAGTTAGGGTTTCGGCCTCCACCTCTCGGATCTGAGGTATTTTCGCCGTTTTCCACTTCTTTGCTCAGATCTGGGTCGTTGTCGGTGTATTCCCTCTCATTCGCTCCGATCTGGCCCCTTGCTACTTCGAATCCCCCTTCCTCTCTTTTGTCGCCTCGAAGATGGAGGACTGTCCCCCTTGTCGTTTCAAATCTCCTTTCGTCTCTTTGCCGCCTCGAAGATGGAGGACTAATTTCCATGTTGGCTGGGGCTCGCGTTTTGATATTCAAATGTTACAGCATCTGTCCACCATTCGATGAGGCGGGACAGGAGACTGGTTCGGGGAGGAGGAGCTTGGTAGGGAGGCCGAAACATGTGAAAAAACAGGTTCGATTATGTTTTCTATGCGGCCTATGATGAGGAACCTGTTTTCTGATTTTATATGATGTTTGTATGATGTTTGTTCATGCCTGAGACCCATGATTATCAATTAAATTCGTTTTATCTTCAGTTAAATTCATGTTCATTACTTGGTGAATCAGTATATTTACGCTACTATTGTTCAAGATTTTTTGTTTTTGGGGATTCTTTTTCCCTTGTATCCTGTCTTGCTGTGGTTGTTCTTGGATGTGGCTGATTTCTTATGTTGATCTTGAACTCTGAGGCCTACTTCTCTAATTTTTTTAATATGAAAGTCCTTGTACAGATTTTTTGTTGTGCGATTATGTTTCCTCTTTGAATTGGTTGTGTTTAGTGAGTTTGGGATCTCCTGGACGAATTTTTTTTGCTTAATCTGGTACTATGGCTGTGTTAAAAAATGGCAGATCAGTGTGCAACATTTTTTTTCTTTAATTTGACCAGTCTCATATTTGATGTGCTACTGTTTGGTGGTTGGGTGGATTTTAATCCTTTTATCAATATTTATGGAAGTGGCTAGTTCCATTTACTCTTCTGTACTTGGCTAATTAAGTGAGTTGGTGGGGTACTTAACTTTCCTCATCACTCATTTTCTTCCTTAAATACACATCCCACCCTCATTCACCAATCACACCTTGCTCTTTATGTGCAACCATCCACTGCCTTCTATCCCATCTTCACTATTCGGGTAAGTCTTTCAGCCTTCTTAAAGCAAGGGCTCTTCTTTTCTTATCATTCCTTCTATTCTCACACACGTGCTAAGCTTGTTCAATATTCTTTTTTTTTTCATGTGCTTCGTGTCTGACATAACCGATCAATGGTGCCTTTACATGTGCTTGGATCAGTTAACAAGGAGAGATCACGTTACTGGTATGAGTGTCATTAAGTTACAAAATAAAGTATTTAATCTGCCCTCCATGTATGCATCGTTCTAACTAAGTCCATTTTTTTTCCCTTTTTAATACGTGTTTTGTAGGCTTTCGATCTTCCTCCTCTTGAAAAACTTATATGTCTCACTGATTCACGTAAATACCTCTCTTGCCAACCTCATTCTTTGTAATATATTCACTTTGCTTATATTATGCATTTTTTCGAAGTACACTGTAATAGGATGTTATGATTTGGAACACATGCTCTCCTTTTGTTTCTTTAGAATTGCCCATATGTTTTATGGTGTATTTCTGACATGGGTTACATATTTTCTAGTCCTTTTTTTATTGTTGAATTGAATTTGTTTAATTTTTAAAAGGGATGTATTATTGACACTGATATTTTTTTAATTGCATTGTTTGGTTGAACCTTGTACATAGATTTGAGGATGTAATTGCATGAATTGTTCCAAAACCAACTCTATTTCACTTGAAAGGGCCAAGTAATGGTTTTTAAAAAATAGTTATATCAAAGGTTTGAGAAATTGAATGAATTAAATAATATAACTCAATGTTTCTCCTGATTTTGTATTATAAGTCTAATTATTTTTCTACACACATGGAACCTTTACTTCATAATGAATGAAAAAATTATAATTATTAACAATTTCGAATAACGGCGGTTTCTAAATTTAACAAATCCAGTTAACCGTCTCATAATACATGCTGTAAATTTATGGGCTTTTCAGAATGTTTATAATTTTCCCAAAGAACCAAAATACTTTTCTAGAAAATGGACTTCCAAAATGACTAATGAAATTGAAGTGGTGACTTATTTTTTTTTTTTAAAAAAATATGTTCTAAAATTCAAAGTTTGGTGTCTTTAAACCACTCTCCTCAAAATGAAAAACTTTTGTCTCTTTCAAACACTCTCTAAAAAATGTACAATAATTTGGTCCCAGCGAATATTAAACTTGAAATTCATCTTTTCAAAAAGTTGGCCTTTTCTTTTTTTCCGTAGTTACACTTATACGTTGACCTTTGAAATTGAAAATTTGAAAGTGGACGCATTACTTGAAAATTTCGACTTAGTACTAAATTCAAAATACATTATCTTAACACTCTTATCATACATAGAGCAAAAAACGCAAATGCTATGGTATTATTTTTTTTACAACATCTAACAACTTTTAAAATTTTTTTCTAAACTTCAAACTCCATGTTTTCCAACAATATAATTTTTTTCTTTGTATTAAAAAAATTTGTCATTTGTCAACATATGTACTTAGTTCTTAATTGAGAATTACATATTTCAACGCTATTTTTTGCAAACAGATTAAAAAACGCAAAACAAATGGAATGCATGTTAATTGTTTCTACGCTGATATGCTATCTTTGACTCGCACGAACTTTGTAAATTTTCTTGGTTTTTTATGTCCTCCAACTTTGCATCTAATTCATTGTTAAAAATGCAGATGGTCGCGTCTGCCTCAGCTTCGAAGAAAGAGAAACATGTGTGGACACCGGAGGAGGACGCAGTCCTTGTGCGATGTCTAGTGCACCTTGTGCAAGTGGGAGGATGGCGTGGAGATAATGGGACGTTTCGCCCTGGATTCCAGAATCAAATTGGTAAGATGATGAGAGAAAGACTACCAGGATGCAACATCGTCGTGAGCCCGAATATTGAGTCTAGGGTGAAGCTGCTGAAAAAACAGTACATGACGATAGTTGAGATGATGGGACCAACGTGTAGTGGATTTGGTTGGAACGAAGAGAGGAAGTGCATTGAGGCGGAGAAGGAGATTTTCGATTTGTAGGTGGAGATAAGCGAAGAACGATCATACTTATGATTTTTATCCGATACACCTATCTGCCTTATGTCCGCTAACAGAACATTTATCTTCCACCTGTAGGGACATCCACAGGCTAAGGCCCTCCGTAACCGGCCATTCCCTTGGTTCAATGAGTTGCCGCTGATTTTCAGGAAGGACATCGCTAGAGGAGCGAGAGCCAGAACCCCAATTGAGATCACACCAAAACCGGAACCGGTAGCCAATCTTGAAGAAGACATGAACGTGGACTACGAGGATTGCTACGTCCCCAGTCCCCCAGTTATTGATCCCACACTTGGAAAGAATTTTGTGGGACACCGACTGGTAGGACAGGTGGTGCAGGACCTTCTAGGGCAGCACATAAGAGACGTGGCAGAGGTACTAGAGAATGGATTCCAACTAACTGCACAACAGATCAAAAAGATTGCGCTCTGGCCGACCAGGAAGGATGAGCTGGAGAGGAGTCGTCGAAAGGAGTTGTACGCGGAGCTAAAGTCCATACCTGGAGTGTCTATGGAGGACGGCTTGGTGGTCGCACGAGCCCTACTTTCTGATGAGAACATGATGACTCACTTTATGGACTTCCCTCCAGAATGGAAGTTCGACTACTGTATGGAAATCCTCGGTAGGGCACCGAGACAGCCCCCGCAGCCATGATCACTCCCATCCCTTTCCAAAGACTTCGACCTCCTATCTTTTGTTGGAGACTGCTACTACTTATGTGTTTTTTAATTCTTAGGACCATCTATCTTTCACTTCTTGTATGCTTTATGTCTTTTTAATTTCTCAAGACAATTTATCTTTGATTTCGTGTATGGTTTATGCTATCGAAGAATCTATCTCATTGTTATGACCTTATCTTAGACATTCATGTGTTTTCATGCATATGCAACTGTTTCCCTTCGTTTTTTAATTCCTCCACAAAATCGATTTCATATTATAAGTCGTTTTGAACTAAATGAACTTCTAAAATTCCAAGAGCGAACTTGGTTCAATGCGTGACTCTTAGAAACAAACAAAGTGATAGAGGACATACATGTGTATAATTGGTAAAAAAAATTATAGGGAAAAATACACTTTTGGTCCCTGAGGTTTGGGTTAAGTGACAGTTTGGTCCCTGAGTTTTCAAACTCAACAAAAATACCCCTGAGGTTTGAGATAAGGAGCACTTTCGTCCCTGCCGTCTATTTTTCTGTTAAATACTAACGGTGGCTGACGTGGCACTATTATTTTAATAAAAAAAAATTGTTTTTTTTTATTTTAAAATAAAAACAAATAAAAATAAATAAAAAATAATAAAAATATTATTATTTTAATTATTTTTAAAACTCAACCCTCAATCATCTTCTTCATTCTCTTCCCTCAACCCCTCCATCTTCTTCTTCAAACCTCCGATGGTTGCGCCGCCCACATGCCGTCGCCGGCGGCGAAAGATTTTTTTTTTTTTCTTTCTTTCTTCCTTCTTCTTCTCTTCTTCCTCTCCTTCCTCAAAGCTTCAGCAACTTTTTTTTTCTTTTTAATGAAAGAGAAAGGAGGAGGGAGGAGCCTCCCTCCTTCGTTTTCCGGCGCCGAAACGGAGGGAGGAGGTCCCTCCCTCCCTCCCCGTTACAGATCTGTGGCTACAATAATGATTAAAAAAATAAAAACTTAGTACATATTATATATAAAATGGTATATATAAATATAAATGTTTTTCCGCAAAATAAAAGAAAATGGAAAAAAAGTATATGATACTGTTCGCACGTAACTTCGAAGATGGAGACACGTGGAATAAATAATATATTTGTATTGATGTAATATGCGTGTGGGTGTACAATCTCTAACTTGAATCCTCTGATTCTCTCTCTTGTGTGTGAATGTGTTTCACTCGAGGGCTGTAACACTTGTTCTCGAGTCTGAAGCTTCAATTGATTCTTTGAGCTTTTGAAGTCTTGGATTCTTGAAGAGTCTTTGGTCTTTAAGGATTGTTGAAGTCTTCTAGTCTTGAAGGGTCTTCAGTCTTCAAGAAGTCTTGGGGTCTTGAAGTCTTGAAGAGTCTTTAGTCTTCAAGGATTGATAAAGTCTTCTAGTCTTGAAGGGTCTTCAGTCTTCAAGAAGTCTTGAAGAGTCTTTAGTCTTCAAGGATTGTTGAAGTCTTCTCTAGTCTTGAAGGGTCTTCAGTCTTCAAGAAGTCTTGGGGTCTTGAAGTCTTGAAGAATCTTTGGTCTCCAAGGATTGCTGAAGTCTTCTAGTCTTGAAGGGTCTTCAGTCTTCAAGGAATCTTGGTGGAGTTTCTCTGAATTCTCTGACTCTGGCTGAGAGCTTCCAAAATTCTCCCCTAGAAAATGGAAGAGAACCCCTCTATTTATAGAGTTCTCGCTAGATGGGTCTTGGTGACTTTTGGGCCAACAACTTGGGTTTGGGCTTTATTGGTCTTGGGCCCAACTATTTAGTTTTGGGTTTGGTTCATATTTGACCCAAAACCATATGGCCCAAATATTTAAAAGACCCAAATTTGATCCAATTAATTATTTTGTTAATTAATTGGTCAAATTAATTAATTTGATCAAAATAATTTATTTTTTAATTAATTGATCAAATCGAAATTTGGCTCTTTAAATTTATAATTGGCCAACTTTGTCTTCAAATTAAATTTGGGACACATGTCAATTTATAATTGGTCCCAAATTTAATTATTCGTAATTTTGTCATTAATTTTAGATAATGACGTGGCAATTTGTGATTGGACAAAATTTCTCCTTCAACAGATACAAAATCAATGCTAAGATTGTGAGACATTTAAGAAAAACGTATTGTATTTATATACATATGTATACATATATGATATATATAAAAGTATATATGAAATTACATAAGGTATATATGAAATTATAAACGAATATCGACACTTTTTTTTTTGTAAAATGAAAAAAATCTAGAAAAAAAATCGTTTAGCAAACCAGAGCACGAAAATGGAAGGAAAATCTAATGGTAATTGAATAAGATGGAAGGAAAATCAACTTATTCATTATGGCATGAAATAAAATCGGTACAATAATTTTTTCCTAAAATTAAGGAATATGTTTAGATAATATTTTATATAATAATTGATCCTATAATTTTAATTGAAGAGAAATTATAACAAAAAGGGTATAATGGTAATAAAAACTGTTGGAAATCTAATCTTGAAAATCTTCCCAAACTATTGACATATATGAAAATATGCATCTCAAATAGTCCATCCACCAAAATTTCTCATGAATTTATTGATTTATTTGGTAGTCTTTCACTCAACCCCACTTCTCCTAAAAAAAAAGGAAACTCAGACCCCCCTCATTCACAATTTCCTCACACTCACTATCTTCTTCTTTCCTTCTCTATCATTGTCTTTCTTTCTTCCACCCTTTGCCATGCGCTGCCAGCGGTCTCATCGCCGGCGACCTGTCGCCAGCAGTACCAGCCACTCCATGCGTCAAAGGACCCGCAGTCGCACCGTCTGTCAGCCACTGCGAGCCGCTGCGAAGAAGAACACCGAACAGGACCCATGCTGCCGCCGTCTAGCCCAAATCCAACCAATGATCATAGATTGAGTGTAGTTAGGGTAAGTTTTGGTAAGTACTTTTGTTCGATTGAGGTTTTAAGCAATTTTCGTGAGAAGAGGGGTTAACCCACAGTCGAATAAATTTCAGACTCCGTGGCTTTTCTTCGACATTGAGAGTCTGTTTGAAATATATTTTAATTTAAATGTTTTTCAAGAATGCATTTTTTTAAAAAAAAAACATTTTGTATAAAAATAATTGTTTAGAATTTAAACACTCATATGTTTGGTTGCATTTCCTCATAAATGTTTTTATACATAAGTTATTATATAATTAAACAGTCTTTTTTAAAAAAGTTGGTTTCAAGTGTTTCTCTCAAAATGATTTATTTTCCGGCGCCGGAACGGAGGGAGGAGGTCCCTCCCTCCCTCCCCGTTACAGATCTGTGGCTACAATAATGATTAAAAAAAATAAAAACTTAGTACATATTATATATAAAATGGTATATATAAATATAAATGTTTTTCCGCAAAATAAAAGAAAATGGAAAAAAAGTATATGATACTGTTCGCACGTAACTTCGAAGATGGAGACACGTGGAATAAATAATATATTTGTATTGATGTAATATGAGTGTGGGTGTACAATCTCTAACTTGAATCCTCTGATTCTCTCTCTTGTGTGTGAATGTGTTTCACTCGAGGGCTGTAGCACTTGTTCTCGAGTCTGAAGCTTCAATTGATTCTTTGAGCTTTTGAAGTCTTGGATTCTTGAAGAGTCTTTGGTCTTCAAGGATTGTTGAAGTCTTCTAGTCTTGAAGGGTCTTCAGTCTTCAAGAAGTCTTGGGGTCTTGAAGTCTTGAAGAGTCTTTAGTCTTCAAGGATTGATAAAGTCTTCTAGTCTTGAAGGGTCTTCAGTCTTCAAGAAGTCTTGAAGAGTCTTTAGTCTTCAAGGATTGTTGAAGTCTTCTCTAGTCTTGAAGGGTCTTCAGTCTTCAAGAAGTCTTGAGGTCTTGAAGTCTTGAAGAATCTTTGGTCTCCAAGGATTGCTGAAGTCTTCTAGTCTTGAAGGGTCTTCAGTCTTCAAGGAGTCTTGGTGGAGTTTCTCTGAATTCTCTGACTCTGGCTGAGAGCTTCCAAAATTCTCCCCTAGAAAATGGAAGAGAACCCCTCTATTTATAGAGTTCTCGCTAGATGGGTCTTGGTGACTTTTGGGCCAACAACTTGGGTTTGGGCTTTATTGGTCTTGGGCCCAACTATTTAGTTTTGGGTTTGGTTCATATTTGACCCAAAACCATATGGCCCAAATATTTAAAAGACCCAAATTTGATCCAATTAATTATTTTGTTAATTAATTGGTCAAATTAATTAATTTGATCAAAATAATTTATTTTCTAATTAATTGATCAAATCGAAATTTGGCTCTTTAAATTTATAATTGGCCAACTTTGTCTTCAAATTAAATTTGGGACACATGTCAATTTATAATTGGTCCCAAATTTAATTATTCGTAATTTTGTCATTAATTTTAGATAATGACGTGGCAATTTGTGATTGGACAAAATTTCTCCTTCAACAGATACAAAATCAATGCTAAGATTGTGAGACATTTAAGAAAAACGTATTGTATTTATATACATATGTATACATATATGATATATATAAAAGTATATATGAAATTACATAAGGTATATATGAAATTATAAACGAATATCGACACTTTTTTTTTTGTAAAATGAAAAAAATCTAGAAAAAAAATCGTTTAGCAAACCAGAGCACGAAAATGGAAGGAAAATCTAATGGTAATTGAATAAGATGGAAGGAAAATCAACTTATTCATTATGGCATGAAATAAAATCGGTACAATAATTTTTTCCTAAAATTAAGGAATCTGTTTAGATAATATTTTATATAATAATTGATCCTATAATTTTAATTGAAGAGAAATTATAACAAAAAGGGTATAATGGTAACAAAAACTGTTGGAAATCTAATCTTGAAAATCTTCCAAACTATTGACATATATGAAAATATGCATCTCAAATAGTCCATCCACCAAAATTTCTCATGAATTTATTGATTTATTTGGTAGTCTTTCACTCAACCCCACTTCTCCTTAAAAAAAAAAGGAAACTCAGACCCCCCTCATTCACGATTTCCTCACACTCACTATCTTCTTCTTTCCTTCTCTATCATTGTCTTTCTTTCTTCCACCCTTTGCCATGCGCTGCCAGCGGTCTCATCGCCGGCGACCTGTCGCCAGCAGTACCAGCCACTCCATTCGTCAAAGGACCCGCAGTCGCACCGTCTGTCAGCCACTGTGAGCCGCTGCGAAGAAGAACACCGAACAAGACCCATGCTGCCGCCGTCTAGCCCAAATCCAACCAATGATCATAGATTGAGTGTAGTTAGGGTAAGTTTTGGTAAGTACTTTTGTTCGATTGAGGTTTTAAGCAATTTTCGTGAGAAGAGGGATTAACCCACAGTCGAATAAATTTCAGACTTCGTGGCTTTTCTTCGACATTGAGAGTCTGTTTGAAATACATTTTAATTTAAATGTTTTTTAAGAATGCATTTTTTTAAAAAAACATTTTGTATAAAAATAATTGTTTAGAATTTAAACACTCATATGTTGGGTTGCATTTCCTCATAAATGTTTTTATACATAAGTTATTATATAATTAAACAGTCTTTTTTAAAAAAGTTGGTTTCAAGTGTTTCTCTCAAAATGATTTATTTATCAATCTCATTTTCTAATAAGTCATTTTTAGTGGTTTCCAAACACTATAAATTTTTTCAAAATGTTTTTTTTTTCAAAATTAAGCACTTGAAAAGTTAAACCAAACACACCCTGAAATTTGAGTGTTGGGTCGGTTAAATTGTTGTCCAGCAAAGGAATTACTGGATGGATGAGTTATCTGTTTGAAGGTCCGTTTGGAATACATTTTAATTTAAATATTTTTCAAGAATGCATTTTTTAAAAAACATTTTGTATAAAAATTGTTTAGAATTTAAACACTCATATGTTTGGTTGCATTTACTCATAAGTGTTTTCATACACAAGTTATTGTACACTCAGGCTCCGTTTGAGGTTGATGTGGCTTTTAAACTAATTGTTGATAGCTGTGCTTTTAGGAAAATCAGCTGTTATACGAAGTAGATTAACGTTTGGTAAATTTCAATTTTAAACATAAAAAAACAGTTTATAACGTTTGGTAAATTCAAACAAAAGTGGTGTGATTACAAAAAAAAAAAAAAAAAAAAAAAAACCTTTTTATAGCTTTTCAATATAGTTTTTTTTCAAAATAGGCTATGAAAAGAAAAATGAAAAAAAAAAAAAAACATGAGCCCGTGTTTCCTTTCTTTCTCCCTCTCTTTTTTCATTCCTTTTCCCAACACATTTTCTTCCCAAGTTCTCTTTCCCTCTCTTTTTCGAGTAACCCATTTTCTTTCTTCCCCCAATTCTCTTTCCCTCTCTTTTCCGACCAACCTATTTTCCTTTTTCCCCCATTCTCTTTCCCTCTCTTTTACGGCCAACGACCCATCGTCTGAGTGTGCTTCCAGAAAAACGCCGGCATTGTTGTTCGAAAATCGTCGCCGCCGCTTCGGTAAGTACCCTTCCTCTCTTTTCCCTCGACACCCACGATTTTCCTTCTTATACTTGTTTTCTCTCCTTCGCTATTTCATTAATCTCTTCAACACCTCGTTCATTTCGAGTCCCTTTTTCTGTACAGAGACGAAGTTCCATCAACACCACCGCTCCCATTTTCTGTACAGAGACAAAGTTCCATCAACGAACACCACCGCTTTGGTAAGTACACGAAATTTCTAGTTATAAAAATTTAAGCTTGAAATGCAAATAATAGCGCTTAAAACTCTTAACAATCTAGTATTCGTGGTTAAAATTGAAGCTTTTGTTTCTGAGTTTAACTAGATTAATGTTTTTTAGTTTTTTTGTTTGAAAGTTATGACCTCCTAGTTTTATCACATTTTTTGGTCTGAAACTAAGCTTGTCAAGATTTTTCTTATTGGTCCTAACCTTACAAACAGTGCATACTCATTGACATTTCATTCTTATTCATTAATTTCATTTAGTATCTAAATTAGTGTGTATGATGCGGTAAAAGTTTTTCTCCTCGCTGGCCATTCTATAAAATCTCGTATAAGAGGTTGACATGTTAGGCACCAAAAGAGTTATCATCCCTGATTTTTTCAAAAGGACATTTCCCTGCATTTGATTTCATTACTTTGTTTCTATTCAACAAATATGGTCTATTAGATAAAGGAGGCAAGAGTAAAAAGAACTTGAACTACTGTCGTTGTACTGAAGATTATTTGTGCCTTCTCATGTTACATGACTTGTTTTGTTTGTGAAGTTTACTGTTTGGATTTTTTGTACTTAAATGTTCATTATCTGTGTCTCTCCTATTTCTACTTCAATTGCTTCAATATTTAAAAGTTCAGTGTCACTGCTTTATTTATCAAGGTTATAAAGAAGTCAAAATGTTGAATTGTTTTAGAACTTAACATTTATTGCAACTTTATCTAATTCTCTTCAACTTTTGGTAATTCTTTTGTATAAATAAACATTTAGGATGATAACTAGTAACAAGTGGAAGAGGTCCAATTAAGACTTCCAATTTAAAAAATACTTGGAACTCATAGGATGTTATTTACTATTTGAATGATCCCATGTCAACTCCCTCTGATTGGTTGAGCTATGAGTATTTGTTTCATTGTTTTTTATCCCTTGGCCTTTTCCTACTAGCAAATATTATATTTTCTTTAATTTTATCTCCTTGTGAGTTTAAAATATTGTGCCTAAGGAATACCTTTTCCACATTTTTTGTGCTATTTTTTCCTTTTGCAGCTAACCGTGACACAGTAGGGGAAGTGAAGGCAATGGCAGATTATGCACCAAAGGATGGTGGAGATGGCTAAGCATTCAGATGCTTTTATTGCCTTGCCTAGTTAGTACAAACCTCACACCATTTTCTCTTGCATTACAATACTTAATGCTCCTTTGGTAGTTGTTCTGTTTTGCTGCTTATTAGATCAGTTAAAACTTGACTAAATAACTATGTTTCAATAACGGCCAAGAATCTTCTCTAATTTGATACCTATGTGAATTTATGTGAAAGTGGATAAAAACATTTACTGCAAATTGAATGGTACTCTTCATTCCTTGCTTTTGGATTTGACCTCTCTCTTGAAAAGTCTCATGTCTCCGGCTGAATATCCTTGTGCAAAAAGAGTAAAGGAAGTAGGGGGACTTATTTTGCTTTTCGTCCCAACACTTTTTATGATATTTTGTCCACTAAAAGCACTAATGAAAAGAGCAAAGAAAGCGATAATTAATTAGAGATTTAGTTGAAGAGTTCTTGGAGATTTATCTCGTTTGATGCTATGAAAAGCAATACTCCTTTAAGATTCATAGATTATTTATCAGATTCTATACTCTAGAATAAGTGAAATTAGATATTTATCACTTTTTTTGTATTTTCTACTAGATGTCAAGTATTGTATCTGTTATTTTCGAAAAAAGCTATAATAGGTCTTTTATAGCTTTTTTTGTTAGCTATTGTATCTGTTATTTCTTGTAGTGTACATATATATTATTTTAGTTATTTATATGCTAATTTTCAATATATGAATTTTAATAAGTTAATTATTTAGAATTTGTAGTTTAAATTACAAATTATATTTTCTTATTACTTTAAATTATACGATAAAAGACTAAAGAGAATAGTTGTTCTATACTATTATAATGAATAAATGTTATTCCAATTTAAGTACAAACAAAATGTAAGACAAAAATAAAAATAATATTATCTATTTTGTTCTCATTGAATTTAAAAAAAAAAATCTATTTTATTCTCATAAAACTTGTAGTTGTATTGTACCTTGGAGCATACAATTCTTGAACGTTAAATAATTATTTATATGACCAAAGTAGACATATTATTTTAATTAGTGATATGTTGATATTCAATATGAATTGTAATAAGTTAATTAGTTAGAGTTTTTTATAGTTCAAATTATAAATTATATTTTATAATTTTTAATATTTTCGGTTGAGTTTGCTTCAAGTTCAACGACGATGAAATTGTACATAAGCTTTGATATGTGACTAGGCTAGAGATTGACAAAAATCTATTGAAGAAGTTTCAATATGTTAAAGAGGAATTGAAAAGAAAATTACGAAAGGATGTAATGGGTATTTTGAGAAATCGTTAAAAAGATTTGGGAAGTTAAAATCAGAAGATACTCTTGAGGAGATTTTAGAAATCAAAGGATTTAAAAAGTGATTTTCTATAAATTTAAAAAAAATATGTATTGCCAAACATATAAAACGATTAGAATTTCTTCAAAATAGATTATACGTGTTCCAACCACAATCCCAAACGAGACTCTTTTAAAAAAGTTGGTTTTAAGTGTTTCTCTCAAAATAGTTTATTTATCAATCTCATTTTATAATAAGTCATTTTTAATGGTTGTCAAACACTAGAAATTTTTTTGAAATAATTTTTTTTCTTTCAAATTTAAACACTTGAAAAGTTAAACCAAATATACCCTCAGCTTCGTTTGAGATTATTTAGTTAAAAGTTGACCCATTAGCGATTGGACCCGTTTCAATGTTATCCGTTTCTGGGTCAGGCCGCCTTATTCTTTGGGCCTCAATTCAACGGCCCATACTTAGCTTTTGAAACTCACAGCGTTTTTAGTTTCCCGCCTAATCTACCTTCCTTTTATTAAACAATTTGTCATTCAAACATTTCTGAGAGTAGAGGAAGGATCAGAGCCTCACTGTCTGTTCCTCTGTTCTGAACTCGCTGAAAATTTTCAATTCCCAGTTTTCACTTTGCAGGAGCTCACTGTGAGTGATTTCAACTCCATTTTCACTTCTTGCGAGCCAAGGAGATTCTTCCGAAATGGGTAGCGAAGCGGCAGATGAGATAATGGTGGAGAATGTTGATTCTTTCAGTGGAAGATCGAGAGGTCCGAGGCTCTTCATTAAGGAAATGGTTTTGAGGAACTTCAAATCCTACGCTGGTGAACAACGCGTTGGACCCTTCCATAAGGTTGGTTACCATTTGAAACCTAGGGTTTTCTTTTTTTAATTTGATTTTGTTATGAGAATTTCAAATTTATCTTGCTTGGTCAACCTTTTCCCCTTAAATTTCAAATTCCCCTCGCCTCTTCCAGCGCTGTTCATATAATTTTCTTTTCTTTTTAAATTTTCTGGTTTCAGAGTTTTTCTGCGGTGGTTGGACCGAATGGCAGCGGGAAAAGTAATGTAATTGATGCCATGTTATTTGTCTTCGGAAAGCGAGCTAAACAGGTCTGCTAAATGTACTCCCTGCTCATCGTAGTGATGTATTGCTATAAAAAATTGCATGCCTTTTACACAAATTCGATATGAATCTTAGTTGCAAGTTAAGTTAAGTTTGATTGGGGAAGAAAGAACCTCGCCTAAGGTTTGATGAAGCCACGAAAAGTTGTGAAAAGTTTATATGGGTTAGAAATGACCCTTAAGGTTGACCATGATCAAGTGTAGATCATGGTGCTGCACAGTTGAAAGAGTATGACTGTGACACAGGATGGTTCAACTTTTCAAGTGCCATGGTGGCAAAAGTAAACTTTTGATATCATATGAGATTGTAGGCATTGAAAGAAAGAGTAAGGCATAAGGAAATGAGCCAATTCTTGGTGATAGAGTATATAGAGGAGAAATGGAATAATCATGTATAACTATCATTCTTACATGTATATAGTACGCAATACACAACATAATAATGGTACTATCATTACACTGAAAAATGAGTTATTAAATTCCCCTAGTTGTTTCTAATAGCAAAAATGACGTGCAGATGCGCCTCAACAAAGTCTCAGAGCTAATTCATAATTCCACCAATCACCAGAATTTAGAGAGTGCAAGTGTTTCGGTTCACTTCCAAGAAATAGTTGATCTGGTAAATTTTACCGACAATTCAATTTTAACTATTTAATGACTTGTGGGTTCTTAAAATGTGTATTTTTGAGAATCGATAACTCATTTTGATTTATGTTGTTGACTAACCATGTAGGATGATGGAGAATATGAAGCTGTTCCGGGAAGTGACTTTGCTATAACTCGGGCTGCATTTCGTGACAACTCTTCTAAATATTACATTAATAATCGTTCAAGTAACTTCACTGAAGTTACCAAAAAATTGAAGGGTAAAGGAGTTGACTTGGACAACAATCGCTTTTTAATTCTTCAGGTTAGTTCAATTGCATTGATTGTATTCTAGTGGAATATTTCTATAAAATGTGATATATCTTTGGTTTTATCAGGGTGAAGTCGAGCAGATTTCATTGATGAAGCCAAAAGCTCAAGGGCCTCATGATGAGGGTTTTCTTGAATATCTGGAGGATATAATCGGAACCATCAAATATGTTGAAATGATTGATGAGTCAAACAAGCAGTAAGTGTCTTTTTCCTCAATTTTATTTGGGTGGATAGTTTCTTATTAGTTTTCCATTCATCCATTGAAAGTGTGCATTGCATTGCATTGCATTATTCTGTGGAAGTGTTACTGTTGATGCTCTTGGGACATCAGAATTAGATATTTAAATAATTGGTCTCGAGATCTTGTTTCATGGAGAAGAAACTAGATCCTTAGTACTGGTTTTTACTTTGTTTTAGAATTTCTTTACTAGTGTCTTTCATGTCTACATGGAAAAGATCATTAATAGTTTATATTTATTTAGTTTAAATCAAAGGATGGTCATTGTAGAATTCATCAATGATAAGAGGACTTAAAAGAGAAATCAAAAGTTTCTCTTCAACTCCTTTTAATTCTTGAGATTAAAATTACACAATCAAATAACTACATGATAGTCCTTTATTTTTCTAGTGAATCAGTGATAGAAAAACCATGTGAGAAGTAAACTATCATTTGTAATGAATAATATAATAATCATGAAAAGCTATAATAAAATTAACTAATTCATTTAAGTACAATTTTTTGGGAAACTAATGTTAGTTTGATAATCAGATTGTAACTGTTAATATACTCTCATGAAGTTAATATTAATTTTTGGAATTCCATAAAAGAATGAATCTTCATTTTTTAAAAAAATATTTACATTATTAAACAAACTCGTAATATTTTCTTTTGCAGCAAATTTTTTTTTGCGTTATAACCATACAATGACATTTATGAACAAATAGCCATGCTTTACATCTACAATTTGATGAGACTATTCATATATTTATCTAATGACCAACTTAGAGCACTTGGAGCACCTTTGGGTAAAAAAAGAATTGGAAGTTGAAGGGAAAAATACCTTCCAAGGCTCAAATTTTAAAATAGAAGTCATGAATTTTTATGCTGGAAATGTTAGAGAGAGAAAAAGTAAGACAGGGAGAACAAAGGTCACTTAATAACTTTTCCAATTAATGAGTATTTAGTTTAGATAGTTCATCAAACTACTCTCAAAACTATATAGAGGATGAAAATGTTTATTCAACAACTTAGTGTATGTTTGGTTTAACCTTTCAAGCATTTAATTTTGAAAAAAATTCTAGTGTTTGGCAACTACTAAAAATGACTTATTTTTAAGTATATAATAACTTGTGTATAAAAACACTGATGAGTAAATGTCACCAAGCATATGAGTGTTTAAATTCTAAACAATTTTTATATAAAATGTTTTTTAAAAAATGCATTATTGAAAAAAATTTAAATTAAAAGGTATTCCAAACGGGCCCTTAATTTCAAAGAAAATTCTTCATTTAAAGGATATAGTCAGAGAGGAAACCATTTGTGTTTATGTTATCTTTTTCCCTAATATTGGGCAATTAATGTTTTCTAAGTTTGCTATTTTAGCGGGTGAAATGTGTATCTTTGTTTGCTATTTGTCAAAAGTAGCTTCTACAATGTAATTTTTTTTTCATTATTCTTTTACTATTAAATGTTGTATTCGTATGAAATCTTATTTTATTAATAAAACTAAATGTCAAACACGATATTACAACTATTTTGTATAATTTAAAATTGTCACGTGCAATGGATGTGGGAACAACCAATTTTGGAAGTCTCCTAGGCTTGATGGGTTCTCCCTGAGCTTCTCCCAGGAGAATTGGGAAGTTATAAAAGAGGAAATTTCTTGGGCGTTTAGGGAGTTTTACCCCAGGAGAATTGGGAAGTTATAAAAGAGGAAATTTCTTGGGCGTTTAGGGAGTTTTACGAAAGAGGCATCCTAGATAGCTCCCTGAATGAAACCTTTGTGTGTTTGATTCTGAACAAGGAGAATGAGGTAAGGGCCAAGGATTTTAGACCTATTAGTCTCGTGACAAGTGTTTATAAAATTATTGCTAAAGTCTTTGCGAATAGATTGAAAAGGGTTCTCCCCTCCCCTCCGCAATCTCGGAGGCTCAAGGTGCTTTCATTTCTGGGAGGCAAATCCTTGATCAGGCTCTTATTTCCAATGAAGCTACTGAGAACTATAGGACAAGAAAGAAGGAAGGTATTATCTTTAAGATTGATTTTGAGAAGGCGTACGACCATGTGGATTGGAACTTCTTGAACAAAATCCTGGCTAAAAAGGGTTTTGGATATTGATGGAGGTCATGGGTTTGGAGCTAAACTCGAGCTGTCTGATCCTTGTTAATGGCTGTTCGTAGGGTAGGATCCTTGCTTCTTGAGGCCTTAGGCAAGGTGACCCCTTATCGCCTTTTCTTTCCCTTTTAGTGGTGGATGTTCTTATCAGGATGATCTCAAAAGGGGTGGAGGGAGAGATCATCGAGGGTTTTAAGGTGGGCAAGGAAGTAGCGTCTTTGTCTCATTTTCAGTTTGTCGATGATACTATATTCTTCTGTTCGGGTAAGAAAGAGTTCTTTCTAATCTTGAATCATATGCTCGTTTTCTTTGAGATGATGTCTGGGTTAAAGATCAACAGAAGTAAATGTTAGGTACTAGGGTTGAATTGTGAGCATTCCAAGGTGGGACAAATGGCTTCTTTGGTGAGATGTAACGTGGGTGATTTTATGGTTTCCTATTTAGGTCTTCCCTTAGGTCATAACCCTACAAACCTTTCTTTTTGGATTTCTGTGGAGGAAAAGGTGAGAAGAATATTGGCCTCTTGAAAAAGAAGTTTCTTCTCTAAAGGAGGTTGGTTAACTATAATTCAATCGTTATTGAGTGGGATTTCGACTTATTTCTTTTCCTTGTTTAGAGCGCCTCAGGTAGTGTGTAAGAGATTGGAGAAGCTTATGAGAGATTTTTTGTGGGAGGGGGGCGAGGATGGAAAAGACGCACATCTTGTGAGATGAGAGGTGGTGGGAAAGCTGATTGACCTTGGGGGTTTGGAAATTGGGAATCTTAGAGTTCACAACAAAGCCCTATTAGCTAAGTGGCTTTGACGTTTCCTCCTTGAGTTTCTAGGAAGATATGTGGGTGGGGGATAGACCCTTCTGGCATCTGCATCACGTTTCCTCGTCATTACCACTCATCATCCATGAAGAACCGAACCGTGTCAGATTTCTTGTTTCACTTAGGAAATTTCCCCCGTTCTCGTTTGGGTTCCGTCGTGCCTTATTTGACAAGGAAACGATGGATGTGACGTCTCTTCTATCTATGATTGAAGAGTTTGAGTTTAGATTAGGGAGGAGAGATATCTGATGTTGGAGCCTCAGCCCTTCTGACGAGTTCTCTCGTAGCTCCTTTTTTCGATGGTTGTTGCACCCTTTTCCCCAAGGTGAGTCTATCTTTTCTCTCTTGTGGAAGGTGAAAGTTTCGAAGAAGGTAAGGTTTTTTATTTGGCAAGCTATCCACGATAGAGCTAACACCTATGATAGGTTTTTGAGAAAGATGCCTTCCATGGTTGGCCCGTTTTGTTGCATTTTTTTTTTTCGAAAGACAGAGGAAGATTTGGATCACATTCTTTGGAGTTGTGAATTTTCTCGGCCTGTTTGGAGTCGTTTCTTTGATATGTTTGGGTTGCAAGGGACGACTTATTCAGATTATAGGGAGTTGATTGAGGAGTTCCTCTCCATCCGCTGTTTCGTGACAAGGGGAGTTAACTGTGGCAAGCGGGGAATGTGTGCGTTGTTATGGAATCTTTGGGGAGAAAGAAA
Organism: Luffa aegyptiaca; assembly: GCA_017139565.1. Classification (NCBI taxonomy): domain Eukaryota; kingdom Viridiplantae; phylum Streptophyta; class Magnoliopsida; order Cucurbitales; family Cucurbitaceae; genus Luffa; species Luffa aegyptiaca. The sequence goes on from CM029395.1 coordinate 22,469,410, forward strand.
CAACGGAGTGTTTATAGGGTTGGATAGGGGCCCGAAAGATGTTTGGTCCCTTACTAGGTTCCATGTATCTCTTTAGGGGTCAGTTTCTAAGCTTTTTTGTAATTACCCATTGGGTCTTATCTTGCTTGATTGTGGTTCTTTTCTTTAATTGGACTCCCTTTTGTGGGCTTGTTTTTTGTATGCCCTTGTATTCTTTCTTTCGTTCTCAATGAAAGTTGGCTTTTCATCAAAAAGAAAAAAAAATTTGGAAGTTTTCAAAAACTCAAGAACAAAGGATTTTGATATAATCCATATATTTATCACTGCCATTATAGAGATACATATTTTATATTTTATATTTTCTAAAATTTTCTGGATTTTAACCTTTGTATACATTATTTGTAATTGGTCTTACAGGCTAGAGTCCCTCAATGAGAAACGTTCTGGTGTGGTGCAAATGGTTAAGTTAGCTGAGAAGGAAAGAGATGGCTTGGAGGTAGAATACCCTTTTTATGTACTAGAAAGAAAAACAATTTCCTAAGATATAAATGAAACAATTTTTACATCTGCATGTAACAGGATGTGAAGAATGAAGCAGAAGCCTACATGCTAAAGGAATTGTCACTTTTAAAGTGGCGAGAGAAAGCCTCTAAACTAGCTCATGAAGATACTACAAAGAGAATGACTGAACTGCAAGATGAAGTGTCCACCTTAGAAGCTAATAAGAAAACTGAGCGGTTCTTTCTTTATCTCTTTCTACTTGTACCCCTCTTTTCTTTCGCCACTCTATTCAAACTTGTTAAAAAAATCCATTTTACCATTATACTTCATTGAGTAAGTAAAATTTAGTTTTAATTTCATCACATTGAATCTTGAACTTGAATAAATGGTATAATTAATGGTTTCCATTATTTGAGTTTGTATGTTTTCTTTCAAAGATTCATGGCTAATTAATAGTGTTCTTCTAGTTAGATGTGTCTATTTGTATCGGTATTATTCTTTTGGTCATGTTAAGTATTTTCTGAAACATGAGACATACTAAAGTACAGTAGCTTTTTGGAGCTTAAGCTCGAAGTGAAGAGGAGAAGAGGTTTTGCTTTGTTTTGGTGAGGCAAATAAGAGGATTTGTTTTGCTTTGTTTTGGTGAGGGAAATAGTAGAAAAATATAAATAGTTTTTTTTTTAATATATAAATAATGAAAAATTAGTGAAATAGGAGCTTTGTCATAGGTTTTTTTTAATCTTTTTTATTTTTATTTTTAAGAAACAGAATTTTTTTGAGGATATTTTCTTAATTTTTTTTATGGCATAAAAAATATTAAAAGTGGAGGTGCAAAAGATTTTATTTTGTGAGACGCATGGTAGAAAAATATAAAAAGAAAAAAAAAATTTAAGGAGTTAAAGGTTTCTATTTGTTTGAAGAAATGAGGGTCTTAGAAGTGAAGTGCCTTTGGGGAATTTCGTGGGGGAATTTTATGCGCCTAGGGGTGCTCCAAGGTGCATTTTTCAAACATTTGGTGTATTGAATGTTTTCTAGTGTGGGTTGGGCATTTTAATGTTGATTATAGTAACCCTTTCACTTGTTCTGATTTTCTGATTAGGTTCAAATGTTTTTGTGGTCGGGGTTGGGCATTTCTTAGATCTTAGGTGATTTGCTTGTTTGATTCCATGTAGTTTATTGGTTTGTTTACGAGCAATTTTCTAATTTGATTTTTATGAGGTATTAATTTTACCACTTATTCTGGTTCTGGTTAGAGTTAAGTGGAATGAAAAGTTTGGGATAAAATTGATTCATTAAGCTAAACATTTGGTGACAAATGATTTTTCTCCTTCAACAAATGAAACCATATTGGTTTAGACTGGAAATGGCCATAAAGTATATGCTAATGTAATCTAAATGCCTTGTTGCAGGGAAAAGATTCGTGAGACTAGCAAGGAGTTGAAGGAGCTTGAAGCTGTGCATGAAAAAAATATGAAAAGAAAAGAGGTTTGCTTTGGTTTCATCCAATTTTGTTGAAGATCCAAGTTCTCTTTGTTTGACCTGATTTCAAAATGGGAATCGGTGATGGACCAATTTATTCCTGTATTTTGTACTTGTGTATCCAGGAACTTGATAATGACTTGCGAAGATCGAAGGAAAAATTTAAGGACTTTGAACGTCAGGATGTTAAATATCGTGAGGATTTGAAGCACATAAAGCAGAAGATTAAGAAACTTGAGGATAAGCTTGAAAAGGTGTGGAAAAATGTCCAATTGTATTGAGCACGTGCATAAATCTTATCTTGTCTTTTATGACAGGATTCTACCAAAATTGATGACTTAAGAAAGGAGTGTGAAGAATCAACAAGCTTGATTCCGAAGCTTGAGGAGAGTATTCCACAATTCCAAAAACTTTTCTCAGATGAGGAGAAGATCTTGGAGGAGATTCAAGAGAATTCAAAAGGTAGTTTAATTTTCTAAGTAAATGTTTTAGATCCTAGAAAATTACCATTGATTTCGTACTGTTAGCAAGAGCTAGCTAATATTGTTAAATTTTTTTATGTTTAGTAAGATTCATTGGCTGATATAATTTTTATATCAATTTGTGAAGATTTGACTAATACGATGGAACATCCTTCCATGAAAGGTGAAAAAGGGTGTTGTGAAGATCAGTCATCTTTGATTCATTAACAGCCTTCAAACATTGAAGTTTTATCAATTTATTTCTTTTCTGGAGTATATATTAATATTTTTAATTGCAATTCTTTCAATTCTCTGTAAAAGTAGAGTTTTGTTTGAGAAAATGAATAAGGCATTTTGCATATTTTGTAAAACTGATAATGGTAGTTGAGGAGAATCTTGAGTTTGTATTGTTAATCATGTTAACATTATTTGAAATCAACCGACTGAAAGTTTATAAAATCCTTATTGTTATTCTTGTTTTTTTAATTTTGTCTTCTAACCTTGGTCTCAAAGTCTAATTTTTCTGTGCTAGACAGAACTTTACAGAGGTTGAGTATTTGTTAGTGCCAATGGTGCAATCAACATTTTTGTAATTTGTTTCATTCTTTATTTCATTTGCTCCTAGCTGAAACTGAGAGGTACCGCTCAGAGCTTGCAAAAGTTCGTGTTGAATTAGAACCTTGGGAAAAGCAACTGATTGAGCACAAGGGAAAACTTGAAGTTGCATGTACCGAGAGCAGACTATTGAGTGAGAAGGTAAAATTATCACTCATGCATTTCTTGGACTACACACTAATGATTAAGTGTCCACTACTCGTCTCCTATTCACAAGAAGTCTTTCTACTTTACAGTGAGGTCTACACATTTGCAGAAATCTTCTCAAACTAAAGTTGATTTTCATATGTCCACTTATGTGTAGTACTTTATTTAATAATTAAGTGGTGCAAGTTCTTTTGTCCTGTATCATTGACAATATCTCTTTTACTTGCAGAACAAGAACAGAAAAGATAATTAGAAATTGACGATAAAGTCATTATATGATAAAATAATACTTTTTACAATAATCTGATAGCATGAATATCTTTCTAAGAGATGTGGAGTTAGGATTCTATCTTGTTGTCTGAAGTTGTGGTGATTGTTTCAGCATGAAGGTGATCGTGCAGCTTTTGATGATGCTCACAAGCAGATGGATAACATACTGAAAAGCAAAGAAGAAAAGTCTTCGAACATTGAAAATATTAAAAATGAGCTTAAAAAGAGAAAATTGGAAACCTTGAAAGCTCAAAAAGAAGAACAAGTAAGTGTTTTAAGAGCAATTTTCTATCATTTTCTTTTATGCTATGGTAAACGATGAAAGTGCTTCACTATCTTTTCAGGAGTGCATCAAGGAACAAGAAACACTTATTCCTCTAGAACAGGCCGCTAGGCAGAAGGTTGCAGAACTTAAGTCTGTTATGGATTCAGAGAAAAGTCAGGGATCGGTCCTTAAAGCAATTTTGAAGGCAAAGGAATCCAATCAGATTGAGGGTATATATGGGCGCATGGGTGATTTAGGTGCTATCGATGGTGAGTCTTCTATATTTGGGACACTATTCTTTTGATGCAACTTTTTTCAAATTTTAAAACTTCCCATCCTTTGCTATAAAAATCATAAGGCAATTCTGGGCATATAACATAAATACTTTGGATGATTTTGTCAAACCTCTTGTTCGTACCTGCTTTAGAAAATTTATGTACAACATAGTTCATTTTTTTTCCTAGTAGTATTTGTATATGAAGTCATCGGAATATGTTTACTTTACTCCTTGTATTCAGTCTTTTCATTCCAGATATTTGCAATTTTGGTGTAATAATGTTGTATTTGCAGCAAAGTATGATGTTGCGATATCAACGGCTTGCCATGGACTTGATTATATTGTAGTGGAAACATCTGCTGCTGCACAAGCTTGTGTTGAATTACTTCGAAGGGAAAATCTTGGTGTTGCAACTTTCATGATATTGGTATTACATTGCTAATCATAGTGATCAGTAGAACTTTATTCTTCCAAGAGTTAATTGGTCTTGTTCTTCTTTGCCTACTTGAGGAATGAACTTATTTAAGAATAATGTGTTTGGTAATTTGATGAACACTAGAAAACAGTACTTTTAAATTTTATGCTTGTTCGCAATTGAACTCTAGGAAGCACAACAAAGATACAAGATGTGGACATGACACGACACATCTATGGCGACAAGTTAGTTTCTAAAATTCTAGAACACAGCCTGGCATGGACACATTTGTTATAACTTATGGAAGAGTTATTTGGTTAAAATGTAAACACCCTTTTGTGGCTTCTGGTCTTTCTTTGATTTCTAATTGGAGAATTTTCATGTAATCCACGTCCACCTATAGGGGAATTTATAAAATATTAGTGCTTTGGCTTTTAACTGAAGGCTTGAGATAAAAAATTATGTGGTATCTTCGGTTGGTAATTTTCACAAAATAATCAATACTTAAGGAGATATATATTTGCAATACTTCTGGAATCATTATATAAATTAAGAATTCATTTGAAGTTCTGCAAAATTTCATGGCAGATTACCGTTACTCATTCTAATAAGCTAAACATGCAATTTGAAATTGGGAATGATGACTCATCTTTTTTTTCATCATGCAGGAAAAGCAAGTTGATCATTTGTCAAAGATGAAGGCAAAGGTTAGCACTCCTGAGGGGGTTCCTCGCCTTTTTGATTTAATTAAGGTACAGGATGATAGGATGAAGCTTGCCTTCTTTGCTGCATTGGGGAATACAGTTGTTGCTAAGGATCTTGAGCAGGTTGGTTCTTAGAACTTTATTGTTCATTATAAACTTTTTAATGCCTGCTTAAACTGCCAAAGATAATGAACATGTTCAGACAGAATTTTATTGGAGCTGCTAAGTGTACAATGGATATTGTAAATGTTGCAGTACGTTGTAGACTTTTTGAGTAAATCTCTGCCTCTTCCATCTTGTAACTTTGTAACTAGTTTGAACTTTGGATGACGAATCAATGATTTAAATTCCCAATAATCTCTCTGGCTTCAACCCTCACACATTATGACACCAGAAAGAAGTACTTTCTAGAACTAAGTGATAAAGGAACGGTTGGAATTTCTAGTCTTTACAATTGTGTAAATATTATTTGTCAATATTTAGTCATTATTGTCTTTATTCTTTCCTTATATTGTAGTGGGTCTTTCTTCTATATAAGATCTTGGTTGCACATATTTGAATAACAAATAATTATTCTCCTAAATTTAAGAGGAACAATATTTTTGGTGCATGATAATGGCAAGTGCTTTATTATTTGTTTATTTAGTTATTCCTAACACATGGTGCAATAATCTTTGAGTGACATGAGTGCATCCTTGCCATCATATTATTATATTATTATTTTGATAAGAAAAATTATTCACATTGGAAAGTTGTACAAAGGTGGGTACAACAATTCGAATTGCTTCTACAAAGGTGGGTACATGGTGCAATGATCTTTGAGTGACATGAGCGCATCCTTGCCATCATATTATTATATTATTATTTTGAGGTTTCATGTTGCTTCTACTCAGGCAACACGAATTGCATATGGTGGTAATAGAGATTTTCGACGTGTTGTAACTCTTGATGGTGCCCTATTGGAAAAATCTGGAACCATGAGTGGTGGGGGAGGTATGCCTCGGGGTGGTAAGATGGGTACATCAATTCGATCCGCTAGTGTGTCAAGAGAAACATTTGCAAAAGCTGAGAAAGACCTCTCAGAAATGGTTGATGCACTGAATCAAATCCGTCAAAGAATTGCGGATGCTGTGCAACGTCACCAAGTTTCAGAGAAAGAAGTTGGGCAGTTAGAGATGTTATTAGCAAAAAGCCAACAAGAGGTAGCTTCACTGATTGCCTCCTCACTTAGTTTTCTTTTGATAAATATAGTTGATGCTATTTTAATGTGTTCTATTTTTTTGCTTTTAATGGTCTACACAGATTGACAGTTTGACTTCACAACATAGCTATCTTGAAAAACAATTAGGTTCCCTTGAGGCTGCATCCAAACCAAAAGATGATGAGCTCAAGCGATTGCAGGAGTTGAGGAATGTTATCTTAGAAGAGGAGAAAGAGATTGATAGACTTATGCTAGGCTCCAAAAAGCTAAAAGAGAAGGTATGCTAGGAGCATGATTGTATTTTCTTCTAGAGATTGCTCATATGTTACTATAATGTCCTTTGGGTCAAGTGCAATGTCAATTGATTTATTGTATATATTCGTCTCTCTCATGGTTGACATGCATATTTCATTGTTGTGAAAGCTTGTTACATGAACTAGTTGTTTTATATATTTTTTAACTGGCTTCATGGCAATGATTTCTAGTTTACTCAAATTCTGTTCCTATTTTAGGCTTTAGAACTTCAGAGTCAGATAGAAAATGCTGGTGGTGAAAGACTGAAAGCTCAAAAGTCCAAAGTGAATAAGATTCAATCTGTAAGTACACTTATTGCTGTGCAATATCCAGATAATAAAAACTTACTTGTCAGAGATTCATGTTTCGCTCCCTTTAGGACATTGACAAGACCAGAACCGATATCAATCGCTATAAAGTTCAGATAGAAACAGGCCAAAAAACAATAAAGAAGTTGACAAAGGTTATTGAAGATTCAAAAAAGGAGAAGGAGCGGCTTGAGGAGGAGAAAAGTAATTTGCAGGGAAAATTCAAAGAAATTGAAGTGAAAGCATTTGCAGTTCATGAAAATTATAAAGAGATAGAAAAGGTTAATTGTTTACTTGTCCTTTTCCTTGTAATTCTTTAAGCTCTTTCCTGAAGAATTTTGTACTTTTCATGTGCAGCTAATTCATCTGCAAGAAGAAGTCTGTGACACATCCAAATGCAACTATAATAAAGTGAAGAAGACTATGGATGAACTTAGGGCATCAGAGGTGTGCCCCTACAAGCTTATGGCTATTTTTTGTTTGCATCATCGTAGATGAGAATTGAAATTGAAAGGTCCTTTGTTACATAGGTTGACGCTGACTACAAACTACAAGATTTGAAGAAGTTATACAAAGAATTTGAGTTGAAAGAGAAGGGTTACAGGACAAAGCTTGATGATTTGCAGACTGCCTTAGCTAAGCATATGGAGCAGTAAGTAACTTCTGAAAGATAAAAGAATATTTTAGAGTATGGTTTTTTGGATGAAGCATTTATATTGCATATCTGTGGCAGAATTCATAAAGATCTTGTTGACCCTGAGAAGCTTCAAGCAACTCTTGCAGAAGACATTGTAGAGTGTTGCGACCTGAAAAGGGCTCTTGAAATGGTAACATTGCTGGATGCACAGCTAAAAGAAATGAATCCAAACCTTGATTCAATCACTGAGTAAGACTATTCATTTTGATTTTTTAAAATATATTTGATACTCCACTTGCTTCTTTTTCTAAAATGCCATCTCTCGACAGATATCGAAGGAAAGTGGATGTGTACAATGAGAGAGTTGAGGATCTTAATACAGTCACTCAGCAGCGCGATGAGATGAAGAGGCAATATGATGAATTGAGGAAAAAGAGGCAAATAGAACTTTCTTCTTAAGTATTGCTATTTTTTGCACTACTCATTTCCAGTTTCCTGCTTCGTAATTATTTGCTCATAATACTCTTAGGTTGGACGAGTTCATGTCAGGATTTAATGCTATATCTTTGAAGTTAAAGGAAATGTATCAGGTTCTCATCTAAACTCATTCTTTCTCTTTTCAATTGTCATTTACTTTTACGTTCATGTTTCATTCTTTCATAATACTGTATGAAACTGAATGATTGCTCACCCATTGGATTTTCTTAAATTGGGCATCACAATCCCATTTGAAGGTTGATAGTTATCAGCTTTCTTGTTTTAGACAATTCGTGAAGTCTGCACTTATTTGATGTTCTTCCATTTATATATCCAGTCACATGAGGGTTATTGCATTTTTCTTCTAATGACCTCTCTTATCTAGATCCCTCTCCTATTATCCTTTGAATTTGTTACTAGTTGTATTCCTGAGTAGTACGCATGGATATATTTCTTTGATGTTCTTTGACAGATGATCACACTCGGAGGTGATGCAGAACTTGAGCTGGTGGACTCTTTGGATCCTTTCTCTGAAGGTGTTGTTTTTAGTGTCAGACCACCAAAAAAGAGCTGGAAGAATATTGCTAACTTGTCTGGTGGTGAAAAGGTTAGCTGCTTTCTAATTATCTTGGAAATGCATTTTCTTTTTCTGCAAAGGCTTGAAATGCATTCTTTGTACCTTTAAACTACCATAATAGCAGGTTGCTTATTTCATCAATCCTCGATATTCATATGACATATACGTCGAATTTTAATGGACTCGCTATTTGTTTCAGACTCTGAGCTCTTTAGCTCTTGTTTTCGCACTTCACCACTACAAGCCGACTCCACTCTATGTGATGGACGAAATTGATGCTGCTTTAGGTAACTTTGCCATTTACTTAATTCTTTTTCTTCTCCCTGTCTGCTTATAGTTCTATTAAAATATTAAAAATTTTCTTTTTGGTTTAAGTTCCATTTTGGTCCCATAATTCTTGTTAATGTTTTATTTAACAAAAATTTAGTAGGCACGTTTATTTTCCTCATGTCTATATATTTCACTAATAGATATCTTTAAGCGACGAATGTTGGAATTCACAAGCAAGTAATTAGGTGGCTCAAAATGATTTTGGATTTTTGTAACTATCTATGGAAAATTAAGGCCAATGACCAAAATAGAATTTTATTTAAAGTTTAGGAGCTAAACAGAATTTTTAAAAGTTAAGAGGCTATGATAAACCGTTTAAAAATTTAGGAACTAAAACAAAATAAGTATGGAAGCTCAAAGACCAAAAATAGGATTTAGACAAATTTTGCCAGTTCATTTACTTTGATTATTGTGGCTCTGTAGATTTCAAAAACGTATCAATTGTTGGCCATTATGTGAAGGACAGAACCAAGGATGCCCAGTTCATCATTATAAGGTTTGACGAACCCACCAACTGGATTTTTACCAAGTTACTATTTAACCAGGCAATGCTATTTAGGATTGATTTTGTCTTTTATAATGTCTACAGCTTGAGAAACAATATGTTTGAGTTAGCAGACAGACTAGTGGGAATCTATAAAACTGATAACTGCACAAAGAGCATTACAATCAACCCAGGAAGCTTTTCAGTATGTGAGAAAGTTGCTTGACATTTTCCTTCTGGTTCTGACATGTATAAAGAAGTAATTATGATTTTTAGAACTTTGTTTATATGCCACTTAATATATTTATGATGAAAGTTTGATGTCTTAGATGTTAAAAGCATTATTGAACATGGACTTTTGTAAGTGGTCTATAATTAGACATGCAAATGATGAGTGGATACCCATGTATCCCCACATTCAGTTGTATATTGCTCGAGATGAAATTTGCATTGCACTACTTTTCTGTTGTTACTCTATTTATTATTTTAAGGATTTAAAAATATGAATATGTTTAGTAATTATTCTTATTTCTAGTTTCTTAACCAAAAAGAAAAAGAAAAAAAAAAAAAAACAGAAATGCATTGGATATTTTTTTTGTTTGTTTTGTAAGTTGAAATAAAATTTAGTATTTTCTCAAAAAAAAAAAAAAAATTTAGTAGATATGATATAAAAAAATGGGTCGGTTGCATATATAATAAAATTGACCAAAATATTAACAAAAATGACCGTCCACAAAAAGAATTGTAAAAATGACAAAATATTGGTCTAAATTACTAAACTACCCTTTTTATTACTGATAAAAACATATCACTAAATAGTTTTCTATCAGTGATAGAAAGAAACATATCACTGAATAATTTTCTATCATTGATAGATTCAACTCACTAATTTACTTTATATTCTAATTATCTTTTAATAATAATTGATTCAATTTTAGAGATTTCGGTTCACATCTTTCAGATTCTCTTGTATTCTCTACACCAACAATACCGATCTAAAGGTTTCTATTAGTGATATAAATAATTATATCCTTCAATTACTTTGTACTGTATATTCTAATAGGATCAACCTAAAAAAAACATAATTAAAAAACATAAAAATATTATTTGAAAAATATAAAATTATCACGATAGGTTTCTATAGTGATAGAATCTATCACTGATAGATTCCTATCAGTAATAGAAATATAGATTTCTATAAGTGAGAGAAACCTATCATTGAAAGATTTCTATCTTTCGATCATTGATAGAATTGATAGAAGATTTCTACATTTTGTTTGGAAGTTGCTATTGTTTTCTATTGGTGATAGAAGGTTTTTTTTGTCACTGATAGATCTGTAAGTGATAGGTTTCTATCAATGATAGAAATGTATCATTGATAGAAAACTATTATTTTTGTTTCTAAAACCTATGTCATTGATTTTGTTTTTTTAGATGTCGAAGCAAAACAACATGAAAATTGAATTGGAAGAAAATAAAAACACAAAGCGGAAGTTGAAATTTAAAGGAGGGGAAACCTCACCAAAACAAAAAAAAAAAAAAAAAAAGAAAAAACAAAAGATATGTACAAAATTATCACGTAATCAAATACACTATTGGATTTTATCAAATACACTATTGCGGATTTCTATCACTGTGATTCAAACGGGAATTAGAAAAAACGATTTAAAAATTTTGCTATATTTGCAATTTCTTATAAAACTTGCTATATTTGCAATTAACCATTAGAATTTAGCCACCCATTACAATTTTCCTAAAAAAATTATATAATATGCATTAAAACAACTCTAATGCAATTTAATTTTAACAACTCAATTGATATAAAACTTGTACTAATAACCAAGAGGTTTGTGGTTCGAATTCCACCACTCCCACATATTATACAAAAAAAAAAAAAAAAAAAAAAAGAAGAAGAAGAAGAAAGAAACAAAGAAACAAGAAATCTAGGGTCCTTTTGATAACGTTCTCGTTTCTCGTTACCTGTTTCTTGCTTTTAAGAACTATAAATAGAAACATGTTCGATTACTATTTCTCTTTCTTATTTCTCTAAAAAAAAAGAGAAGCAGAAACAAAGAAACAAGAAAGAGAACTTGTACTAATGACCAAGAGGTTTGTGGTTCGAATTATCAAAAAAAAAAAAAAAAAAAAAAAAAAGAAACAAAGAAACAAGAAATCTAGGGTCTTTTTGATAACGTTATCGTTTCTCATTACCCGTTTCTTGCTTTTAAGAACTAAAAATAGAAACATGTTTGAGAACTACTTCTCTCTTTCTTGTTTCTCTAAAAAAAAAGAGAAGAAACAAAAATGTGTTTGATAACTGTTTCTCGTTTCTTGTTTTTTAGTTGAAAACTTGAAATATATATATATATATATATATATAACATACATTAAAATAAATATAAAACTATTATATAGAGTTTATAGTATTTATTTAGTCCCAACTCCCAACACAAAATAAACAAAATAATAAATTTTATCCTTCAAATGTTGTTCAAATTTGATTTGCAATGTCATCTCTCACTCAAATCAATTTATTTTTAAAGATGTTGGCTTACACCGAGTTAAATCTATTAGACTAATTTGTTATTTACAAACTTTGTAAATTTTCAACGATCATTAATTTATTGCACAATATGACATTGATATATATTTTTTGTTTGTGGTAGTTGTTATAGGTCAATTTGCACATGAAAATTGCAAAAAATAGGATAAAAAATAAATAGGCAAAGACATTTAATCCTTTTTTTTTTTTATTTTGATAGACTAATAGGACTTTGGGGGGTGTGATATGACTAATGTACTCTTATTAAAAAAAACCCTAAATACTCCAATGCTTTAGCTAACACCACACGACAACATTTTTCGAAAAAAAAAAAAAAAAAACACCACACGATGTAAGAAGCAGCGAGTCAGCGAAGACAATCTCCAGGTGAGGCAGCGACGACAACGAGCTCATGACGGCAGCGACGGTGAGTTCACAATTTTTAGGCACGATCGTAATACAAGGCCAGGCGAACACGATTTCCAAAAGGCGACGATGACAAGTACACGAAGAGGTTGCTATGCTTGACGATCTTTTTTGAACTTATCAATAAAAGAATAGGGTGAAAAGAAAAACTCCCCTAGGCATTGGAAGGGCCGGCTCCATCACCTTTGGCTGGATCCCAGTTTACTTCGGGGAATGGTGGGAGATAATCATCGAGATCCTCCACCAAATTCTCCAAGACACTCCTGACCACTTCGTCTCGAGCTTTGGCATAAATCAGGTAGTCTCTCTACTGGTTCCTCATACGCTCCAAATTTCTCCTCAAAGTCACTAAATTATTCTTAGGTTGAGACTGAGGAGTTGGAGGGTGCTGCTGATTTGTGACCTCATTTGATGGATTTTGCGATGGGTTTGCGGCCGCATCTTCTGCAGTGGCATCTTCTGGAGGCTTTGACACTCGGGTTGCAGGAGGAGTTGATTGAGCCTTCTTCTCGGGAGAAGTCACATTCTGCTTGGAATTAGCAATGAGCTTCTTGATTAAACTTAGATCAATTGAAGTCCGGGCGACTTCTTTTTCTTCTTTCTCTTCTGGCTCAACTCTTGCAAGCCTACAAAGCTTTGTGATCAACGTTGGGAAGAATAGCCTTCCCACGTTCTTGTGTCCGCAGGAGAGGATCTCTGTCCATATGATTCGACCAAGGTTGAGATCCAATCCTTTATGCATGTTGTACAACAACATGACACATTCATGAGAGATGGTAGTGTCATGCGTTGTTGGCATGATTCTGTTCTTGATCACATATAGTCAGACCGCTGCTTCTGGCTTCAAATCTCCAGATAATAGAGTCACGATTCCTGTCCTGGACTCTCGCCACTTCACTCCCTCGTGGGTCACCATGGAAAGGGCATCTGCCAGCTGCTCTGCTATAGGCTCTTCAATAGCCATGTTTCCAGCTGGACATCTATGGGATAGCAATCGGAAAACCCGATTGATTTGTCTTGCCGAGAACTACACCACTCGGCCTCGTAGGTGCATTGTTGTCTGCATTTCTTCCCCAATATGTGCATAGAATTCACGTACCAGGGGGATAGAAGCTGCTTTTGGCTCCTTGCTCAGTTGATCCCAGCCATACCTACGCAAGATATTTTCAATGAAGGCTGGGAGAGGTCTCGTTTTGGAGGAGAATGCCTTCTCACACATCAGAACCCGTTTCTTTATGGCAAATGGACGTCAAGACTGCCTTTTTGAATGGTAATCTTGAAGAGAATATCTTCATGTCTCAACCCGAAGGGTTCGTAGCCCAAGGTCAGAAACAAAAAGTTTGTAAGCTGAATCGATCCATTTATGGGTTGAAACAAGCATCCAGATCTTGGAACATTAGATTTGATACTGGGATCAAATCTTTTGGTTTTGACCAAAACGTTGATGACCAAAACGCTAGCATTGTCTCAAGCAACGCATATTGACAAAATGTTGTCTTGATATTCGATGCAGAACTCCAAGAAGGGTTTATTACCCTTCAGGCAAGGGGTTCACTTATCCAAGGAACAGTGTCCTAAGACACCTCAAGAAGTTGAGGATATGAGACACATTCCCTACGCCTCAACTGTGGGCAACTTAATGTATGCTATGCTCTGCACTAGACCTGACATATGTTATGCAGTGGGAGTAGTCAGTAGGTACTTGTCTAATCCAGGGTTAGACCACTGGGGAACGGTTAAGAATATCCTCAAGTATCTTCGGAGAACAAAGAACTACATGCTGGTGTATGGGGCTAAGGATTTGATCCTTACAGGATACACCGACTCTAACTTTCAAGCTAACAAGGATTCAAGAAAATCCACATCAGGGTCAGTGTTCACCCTCAATGGGGGAGCTGTAGTTTGGAGGAGCATCAAACAAGGATGCATAACAGACTCAACCATAGAGGCTGAGTATGTAGCTGCTTGCGAAGCAGCTAAGGAAGTAGTTTGACTTAGAAAGTTCTTAACAGATTTGGAAGTCGTTCCAAATATGAACGTGTCCATAACACTATACTGTGACAACAGTGGGGCTGTAGCCAACTCAAAAGAACCTCGAAGCCACAAACGAGAAAAACACATAGAGAGGAAGTATCACCTGATACGGTAGATTGTACAACGAGGAGATGTGATCGTCACCAAGATCGCCTCAGAGCACAACATCGCTGATCCATTTACGAAGGCTCTCTCGACTAAAGTGTTTGAGGGTCATCTAGAGGGTCTAGGTGTACGAGGTATGTATGTCGTTTAATCTAGGGCAAGTGGGAGATGTGTAATGGGTATAAGGATGCCCTAGTTCATTGTATTTTTATAGTATATTTACTTTATGTAATATACAGTATACATGACATTTCTAGCTTTAAATTATTGCATGATCTACATCCCACTAACTAGAGTTTTAGTTCAAGTGGGAGTTTGTTAGGTTTTATGCCCTAAAACTCGTAGATAGTAAATGTAACGATTGACCGAATATTAATGAAATAATATTGATGTATTATTCAATTGAGTGTTATTAGTTATATTATGTTTGTCTTTGCCTGAATAACACCCTAATCCAATAAACTAGACATCCTAGGATGTGTTATGAGTCTTGAACTGTATGCGGAGACATACGGGGGTCACTGTTCAAGATACAACCTAAAGGGTCTATAGTACAGGGATAAGACTAGGTGCCTTATCCTGGTGACACTATGGATACGACCCACTTTGTATTTGATACAAACGTCATGATCCAACGCGTTTGTGTAGGGGACACGCGAGTGGGGGTATCCTATGCAACGAGTTTGCATAAGACCGGACCGCAAAATAGTAACTGCTGGTTATAACACCGTTAACTAGTTAGGTTTCTATTTCACTAGGACGACTGATAACTCTCCAAAAGGGAGTTATTTAGGCCTTAGTTTTATAATGATTTGTGTGTCATTTGTGCTAAATAGGGTTGCTTTTAGATGAATATTATATGTTTTAACCCATTTGGAAGAATGGAGGCTTTGGAAGTTATTTTGTGCAGAAAATATTGCTGAGCGACTTGAAGGAGCAAATTCTGTGCTGCAGCAAAACTGGGAGCGAAACTGCCACGTCACAGCTCGTTATCCATTTTAATAAAGTGGCGTTAGCTGAATTATTTTCGGATCTAAGAAGCTTGGAGAGCCTGCCATGTGTCCAATTTAACCTAAACCTCATCTTATAAAAGGAGGAGCCGTCAAAGTTAAAGGCATTCACGATTTGGAGACCGAATCAATCGGCCGGAGGCCGAATTGACGGCGGAATGGAGATCTAAGAAGACCATTTGCGATTCCACTCAAGGAGACGAAGTTCTTCCATGTTCTTGGTGGTTTGGAGCAGCCGTTTCATCCCCATTTGCTGAAAAGGATTAGTATTTCTTGTGTATTTCGTAATATGGATGTGCTTATCGAGATTGTAACGTATTTTATGTTTTCAATCATGAACTAATTGCTTTGTAGGCATAGGTTAAGAATTATGTGATTGTTATATTTATAAATCTGGAAATTCTATTTGATCATGGTCATCTTGAATTATTGTTGATCTTTAATTTCATTATGTGCCCGCCTAGCTAGCCGGTATGTATAGCTTCTCCTAGTTTCAGGGATGATTTAGGAGTTGTGTGGCGATAATTCACGCTAGATCATTGTGTATTGGTGAACGCCAGTGACTGAGTTAGGGATAGCCAGTTGCCTAGTGCTTGATCGGTAGAGCTTCATTGGTTTTGAAACATATTCCAAAAAATTCGGAGTTCCGGGAGGATCCCGCTGATAATACTGCATGAGATTGACGGATCAAAAGAATTGCTGGAGCATCTTTATAAACAATTACAGAAGTCTTAACCTGTGTCTGTTTCCATTCTGTTTTCTCTGTCATAATCATTTACTGCTTTCGCATATCTTTTGTTTCAGCATTTTAAAAACCCAATCAATTTAACCAACCTTTTGAAATCACTAAAAAGGCAAATTAAATCAATAGAGGTAGGCATTTCAAGACCCTGTGGATACGATAAATACTTATCACTTGCTGCTAGATTGTGTATACTTGCACAGTATTCTGGAGTTAATTTATCTCATATTTTTAACCACTTCAGAATTGCAACAACGACCTAGACAACTTAGTCTTAATCTTGAGTTGGTTATGAACTCCTGTTCATGAGGGATTATCCTTTGATTTGTATGGGTGAGAGTGGCAAATATGTCGACTCAATAAGCCTATCATTTTGGGGACAAGACCGAGTGGGGAAATGAGAACATAATCACACAAGATGGAATTCACTCCTTCTCGACTTTAGGGAAGCAAATGAGTGTTCCCTTAATTGGTGTCTCCGAGTCTTAAACAAAGGGTCCTACCCTCTCATATGCATGAGAGGGTTTTCTGTTTGGTGGTTGGACCACAATCATGTTGTTCATTAGAGGAGAACGGGTACTTAAGGATATAGAAGTAATCCAGGGGTAAAACGGTAATTTGACCCAGCTGGTGTTATGGACACTCGTGAAGGACTAACTTGTTGTTATTGGTCTATATCCGTGGACACAGAAATAAGTCTACAGTGAGAAGAGTGCAATTGTGAGTCTATAGTGGAATGTACCGACAGTTAACGAAAATTGATTAATTTGGTTAATGAGTTTAACCAATTAATCTCATATCGTTGGAGCTTCTGATTTGCAGGTCCATTAAGTCCCACTGGTAGCTCGTAAAGTAATTTGAGGCAACTAAGTCATAAATGTGAATTGAAGAGGTTTAATTTACTAAGGGAAACAATATAATGTATGATGATGAATTATGAGAAATTATGAGAGAAATAAATATTTGAAGAAGTTCAAATATTAATATAAATTTGATTCATATTAAATTTATAGGATATATGAGAATTTGAAGGAGTTCAAATTTTAATATGAATTTGATTCATATTATAGAATTAATTAATTGAAGGCCTGAAATTAGATATATGATATTTAATTGGGTAATTAATTAATTAATTAATAGAAAACCTGAAATTAAGTATATGATATTTAATTGGGTAATTAATTAATTGAATGATTAATCAATTATGGAAATGATTAATCACTTATGGAAGTAATTAATCATTTATGGAAATGATTAATCACTTATGGAAGTAATTAATCATTTATGGAATTAATCAATTATGGAAATGATTAATCAATTAAGGAAATAATTAATCAATTAAGGAAATAATTTATTATTTGTGAATATTATATTCATGGTCTTTCTCCTATAAATAGAACACTAAACCTAAGGTTTAGGTGACCAATACACATAATTCACACGACAAGATTGAATTTTCATTCTTGTGTTCTCTCAAACCTCCCTCATAGAGAAAGACTTCCACCAGTCCATTGCCTCCTAGACTTAGAGTTATACCGGTGTAACCGTAGTGGTAGTGTGATTTTGGAGAAGAAAAGTTTCATCGAAGAAACTTTGTGGCTGTTGCGTTTTCATCATAAGAGCGGTGTTGGTAAGAATCGTTCAAGTCTACAACGAAAGTTTGTAACGGTTCTCTCTATTCTCTTTGGAAAAGCATGTGAATAAAATAGGTTTTTATTTTCTGTTTTTCCAGCATGTTTTATAACGATTTACAACAGTTTTATGTATTATTAAAGTTGTGTTTTTGCCTTTCGTATTGGTATCTTAATATTGATTAATATACGGTGTGAGATCCCTCCGATACGCTTTTGCTACGCTAGGGCTTTTATCCCTACAAAATGGAGGATTAGGTCAGTACACGTCTCGATCGCTTTCTAGAAAATTCAAGGTTCGCTAAGTTATTTCCTGATTTTCGGGTGACAAATTTGGATTGAGCGAAATCTGACCGTCGGCCTATTCAAATTTTGTTTGATCTTCCTCAAAGGTCTGGGCCTATGAGGAGGGTTACTCAATTCTGGTTTGAAGAATACTAGTCTAAGAGATCGGACTGCAAAGACATAATTTCGAAGTCGGCGCAGTGGCGTCCGAATTCGAGCTTGAATTTGAGTTTACATCAGAAGTTAACAAAATGTGCACAAGCCTTAGGTGGATGAGGGTCAGGGCAAAATATGGAGCTTAAGAGGAATATATCGGTATTGTGAGATCAAATAAAGAGTGAATACTTGAAACCTTTGCCTCTAAATTTCAAGGCTATACATGAATTAGAACACAAACTGGATACATTGCTTTTGGATGAAGAAATTTTCTGGAAACAAAGGTCTCGCGAGAACTGGTTGAAGTGGGGGGGGGGGACCATAATACAAAATGGTTTCATCATATGGCATCTCGTAGGCGAAAACGTAATCATATTGTTGGGGTGATCGACTTAAATGGAGTGTGGTAGTCTAATCCCACTTAGATGGAGTGTGGTAGTCTAATCCCACTGCTGTGGGGGAGATTTTTTAGAATCATTTTCATTACATCTTTAAGTCCTCTCAACCCTTTCTGGATGATTTATCGAAAATGGTGTCTCTTATCCCTCGTAAAGTGACTGCTAAGATGAATGATGACCTTCTTCGCCCGTTTACCAAAGAGGAGATTGAGAGAATAGTTCATGGCTTCCATCCAACCAAGGCTCTTGGCCGGATGGATTCCCTGCATTTTTTTTCCAGACCCACTGGGAGATAGTGGGGGAACAGACCGTCGCTGATTGCCTAGCCATTCTAAACCAAGAACGCCCTGTGCAAGATTGGAATCATACTAATATTTTGTTCATTCCAAAGGTGCGTGAACCCAGGTCAATATGTGATTATCGTCCTATTAGTTTGTGTAATGTTACTTACAAAATAGTGGCCAAGGCTATTGCGAATAGGATGAGGTCTATTCTTCATGATGTTATAGACGATTGTCAATCTGCCTTTATTCTCGGTCGTTCAATTACGGATAATATAATTCTGAGTCATGAATGTTTACACTACCTTACTCATTTAAAACGAAGCAAATTAAATTTGGTTTTGCTGCTTTAAAGCTGGTTATGAGCAAGGCTTATGATAGAGTCGAGTGTGTTTATCTTCATTCAAGTAATGACTCAGTTGGGTTTTCATTCGAAGTGGACGGATTTGGTGATGCGATGTGTATCTTCGCCATCCTTTTCCATTCTTCTTAATGGGGAAGCTAGAGGGTATATTGTTCCTACTAGGGGCCTTCGTCAAGGTGATCCTCTATCGCCTTATTTGTTCTTGCTTTGTGCTTGACGGGTGCGAGTTTGTCGAGTCCTCGTGTCAAATAAAATTTATAACTCCGACTCTATGCTACTTTGCAGTAGGTAGTGGCCAGGTTGTCCACAGGGAAAGGGAGTTCTTCGTTAATTTTTGGGATTTCGCTAAACAGGGGGGTTTTGCAATAAAATGGGGGGGTTTTTGGTATGTCACTGACCGAAGTAATTTAAAATGCAAGAAAAAGGGGAAAAATTGTCGAAAAGAAATAAATAGCATGCAAATAAATAGAAGCGAAGTAAAAATAAGACAAAAGACGGGACTGTTAGATTGGTTACTCTTTAGAATACTGTGTGCAATTTAGTTTCATCATTTGCTCTAATAATATTCTGTGAATTAATTTAAATTGTCTGGAATGCTTCTTGGCTTTTCAGATAGCCCACCTACTCAGCCTATGCTTAATTAATTAGATTACCTGATAACCCACGAAAAACGTAATGAATTAATTATTGTAAATTGCGCTTGCCGCCTCTCATACTTAGACCGATAAATCCTCAGCCTAAATCTAATTAGCCAAATTAACAACTCGATAAATCCTCTAAATTGCTAATTGGTTAATTGCATGAACGTACAAGGCCCAGAATTAGTTAATTAAATTAGGATTTAATTTCTCTAATTAAATTAACCTAACTTCTCTTAGTTTCTTAGGCCTATCAGAAGTCTACGCTAGGCTACCGTCAAACTAGCGATGAATTCGCCTCAACTAGTGACTATCTAAAAATAACAAATAGACCACGCTCATATTCAATTTAAGGGACGTCAAGACTCAAATCGATATACAAATGTGATGGTTTAATCGAGAAACTAAGATGCAATTCATATAAATCCACAAAACAGAAAGTAGGATTCAACAAACTCAACTAAATAGAACAAAGCATCTAAAGATTACACCAATCCAACAATCCTAAGGGGTTTAGCCCCTCATGCTACAAGATAATCCAACAAAGAAACGAAAATACATGATAAAATAAGATAGAACCTGAATAGAGAACAATTCTGGAAGAAAAGAGACGAAAAACTACGAAGAAAACTGAGAGAAAATGATTGAAACCGAGTGCTTGCGGCTAAAAAAAACCTAAAGATCGTATTTATAATTAATGCCAGCGTCGAGACGCCAAGGACGCTAGCCCTTCTGTCAGCGGGATGAGAAACGGGGCAGTATCTCGATGCCGCCAATATGGCGTCGAGATGCTTGCTCTTGGGTTTGCCCAAAAATTGCAAAATTTTGCTTGATCCCTTTGGCTCCAAAGATGATGTCCAAGCGTTCCGGTCGATGCCTTTGGCTTCACGTCATCTCGGGGATTCCAAAGTGGCTTAAAAACACCTTAAAAATCCCGAGTTAGCGCCAAAATGAAATATAGGCCTAATTGTCTTCTTGTGCTCGAATCCCTGTAAAATAAACACTTAAACCATCAAATGCAGACTAACAAGATCAAATTAGAAGTAATAAGATAACACATTTTGGGTGCTATCAAATACCCCCAACTTGAATCCTTTTAGTCTTCGAGCAAGGCTAAAAAGACATGAATATAGATGCAAACAAATGAATTTCTATGACTTAATCCTCAAAGCTAAAGAATCAATAAGAATGCAATCAAGAGACATGCATGTGAGACCCAAATGAGAGACAAATCAAAATTTTTCAGAGAACATCTTGCACTAGAGACTTTTTTTTTTTTTTTTTTTTTTTTTTTTTTTTTTTTTTTTTTTTTGAAAAATGCACTAGAGACTTCTAACTCACCTAGAACGAACTCTGCTAACCCTGGATTGGTTTATCAAGTTCTCATTCTATCTTCCCCTACACTGGCACTAAGAACTCGCTAAAAAGAGAAAATGGAACAAATTAGACTGCTACTTTCTACCTAGGCGCCTGAAATTTAGGAGCTCCTCACTTTTGCATTCTTTTAAGCCGGGGCACTACCTTTCACACTACAATGCAGGGACCCATAACCTGAGTTTTACCCTTGGTTGGTCTAACTGATCACACGGTAGATAGCTCTTTTTACCCCTTATCACTCATGATTATTACAAGAATGTTTTTTCTAATGAAAGTAAAATAAGAAAGATGAGCCATAATTTTTTTTTCAGCTCAAGCTCACTCACTCATTTTTTTTTCTTTCACTCATTTTCTTTTAACAGACAAATTTTTCTTTTCTTTTTCCTAGGCAAGGTTCACATGCTAATTTGTGAAAAACTTTCTATTCTTTAAACTCATCCTTACACCTATCGGGGTGACAACAAAAATCTAAGCCTAATAAACCTCTTCTAAGCATTTGACTCCTATTCTAAAGCAAGAAAGAAGCTCAACCAATGCAAGATATTTCACAGAAATTTTTTTAAAAGGCTCCCTTTTGGGGCACTCACGATTACAACTCATCGAAAGCAAACCTATTGATGCAAAAGCTAATCCTAGGAAATCATTGTCATGCTGAAACATCTAAAAGCATCCAAAACTCAAGTCAAACAATGAAAGCATACAATTGGCCTGAGCTCAGGTGCTCAGGGCCCAACAGACAGAAAGCAAAGAGCAAAGCGTACCCCACCCCCAACCTAATTCTTACATTGTCCTCAATGTAATAATAGACATGAATAACAGAGGGCAATAAATTGAAAAAGGGAGAAAAGAAACTCCCTTGAAATGAAGCTCAAGGTTAACAGGTGTTCGAATCTGTCTTTTTAAAGCCGCTTACCTAAGAATTCAAAAACAACAATCTGAATGAGAAAAACAACTAAACAAAAGCAAAACTAAAGAAAGAAAGGAAAAATAGAAAGCAGTAAAATTTTTCTCTGGGGTAGCTCCTAGAAATGCAATATTTAACGTAGCTTGCCCAACAAGGCTCTCTTCTCTTTTCCTCCGAAATCAATCTCTTTGATTTTCAGTCCATCCTTTTTCTTTTTTTTTTCTTTTGATAAGCTCCTGCAAAATAAAATTCAACTTGCACACAGAGTGCACAACATGAGATAATTCAAATAGATTATTAATCATCTCCAACACACTAATCAAAACACCTTTACGTTGAGCAACAGACGGATCAGCTATTGGAATGACTAAGTCTAACTCACGCAAACCAGAACTAACAAACTCAGGGAAAATAGAAATTGGCATAGACTTGACAGAAGCCAACTCGATATCTACTTCTATTTCTCCTACCACACATGATGAATCACATAAATCAGACTTAGACTCTAAAGAAGGTTCAAGCTCAGGCTTACTAAACTCATTAAACTTACCTTTCTGTTGTTGCTCAGAATCTTGGCTATTTGAAGCATGGAGAGAAGTGGATACTCGAACTTGCGCTGCGAGGAACTGAATGCTCAATGCCAAGCTCGAAATTATCATCTTAGCTTAACTAGGTCTTTTGGAAAGTGCATCTCCACCACTCGCTATATCGAGCATCCTTCTATCCTCAGACGTCAATCCTTCAATGAAGTGCAGAAGCAAGGACTCCTCGTGTAATGGGCGATGAGGAAGTGCACATAAGCCATTGAAACGATCCCAATACTTATGAAATTCTTCCTCATCAGGCGCTTGGGCGATGTAAATGAGTTCTCTGGTGACTTCAAAGTCTCCGAGAGATGGAAGATGACTCGAATCATGAGCTGCTAGATCTTGCACCATGCACTCGCCCATGGCTATATCTTCAAATTCTGCTAAACGAGGGCATCTTTCTCCATGGAACAAGTGATCGTACAAGAAAAGAAACAAAAAAAGAAAAATGCAAAAACCCAAAAATTAAAAAGAAAACAAACGCCTTTCCCCGACAACGGCGCCAATTTGGCGTGTGCGAGTTTGTCAAGTCCTCGTGTCAAATAAAATTTATAACTTTGGCTCTATGCTACTTTGCAATAGGTAGTGCACAGGTCGTCCACATGGAAAGAGAGTTCTTCGTTAATTTTTGGGATTTCGCTAAACATAGGGGTTTTGCAATAAAAGGGGGGGTTTGGTCTGTCATTGATCGAAGTAATTTGAAATGAAAGAAAAAAGGAAACAATTGCCGCAAAGAATTAAATAGCATGCAAATAAATAGAAGTGAAGTAAAAATTAATGAAAATCATACAAAAGACGGGACTAAGCAAAATGTAAATATATAATATAATATCAAACAAGTTTACCTTTGGAGACTCTGGCTCAGGCACGACGATTTTGTTTTTTTCTTGCTGATTTCCTTTATCACTTTTTTGAACGACTTGAGTACTCACCGATGAAAACGCCTTGACATGTTCAGTCTTTTGAGTACTGACAGGTGAGATCTCTTTCACTTTTTCAGTCTTTTGATCACTCACATGTGGGATTTCCTTGTCTTCAATCTTCGTTAATTGAGTACTTTGAACCGGCGTTGATGAATCGTTCGCCAACTTCGATTTAGATCGCACAACATTGAAGTACGAATATGGCGACACAAAATCCCCCACCGCTCTGACACGGCCAGCGTGTTCAGGTGTTCCGAGTGCTTCAGTCAAAATATCTTCGTCTGGGTTGCTTTGTTGTAATTCATCCTATCATAGGTAAATAAATGGTATGAAATTTAGTATTTATAATAACCACACATAATATATATTAGGGAGGTGTATACTCACAATTCTACGTGCCATCTCACGTGTGGAATCATTATCATAATCCGTTGTCTTTTTGTTCAATCTCGCGGCTTTCCATAAAGTCCCACGATTGACTACCTCCCCAGCAGATGTTTGTATTCAAATATTATTTTATGAATATTTATACCATCTAAACAGTACATTTCGTATTGTTATAAACACTTACCATCTCATCCGCCAACTTCGCATATCCTTTATGCGATAAATGGTGATTATATTTATTCATCGCTCTTCGCTCTTGCTGATCATTTTTAAGTTTCTAGAAACAATTAAAAAAAACATATGTCATAAATGAAATATCCCATAATACAATGTTATGTAAATCTATATCACATTACCTGAAATTCTTCAGATAACCTGGCTCGAACAAATGCATCCCAATCAGCCTGTGGAATGTGATTATACCTCTGTGGAGGATGAGCCAAACAAGATGGTTGGTCTTTAAATGGGATGGCAAACTTTCGGGTCAACGTACTCTTGAATGTTCTCCACTTCGTTCCCGCTGATTGCAATAAACTGTGTTTCGAGCGGGGATCAACGACAAATGCCATCTACACTCATATTAAATGTAACAAAATTAATTCAACAAAACACATATAACCACAAAAATCTACTGTAACACCCTAGATCTTGACTTTAACTATCTAAACTAAAAAGTTCGGCAGCATAACGACGTTCGTTTAGCTAACTCAAAATTTTTTCATAACCTGTTAAGAATGGGAAACACACTTCTATATTCAAGACCACTCAACTACAAATCCCACAACAAAGCGAGTCAGATCTCGCATCAAACAAAACTTAGAAAAACAAAACATATCTATTATTCACAAACCAATGTTATTATTCACATACCTCAATGCATTCAAATATTCTGTTCTTCAGATCACGTGGCACGTGTCTCCAGTGATCGTACGTGATGGGGATTTGATTTCGCACAAGAACCCCGATATGACTTTGCAATGTTGTGGCGTTCACTCCAATGGGTTGCCCTTCGTCATTATATCTAATGACAAGTCTCTCTCCCCCATCCCTAATGCGTGTTAGATGGCGCATGGTCATAGCACCTCTAGGAACGAATCTCCTATTAGGCTGATCTCCTTCATCGCTGCTGCTTCTGCCAGAGGAGTCATGATATAATCTATACATAAAAAACAACAATCATATTCAGAAGTATGAAAGTAATATGAATAATAAAAAAAAATTTGGTAAAAAACAAACGAAGAATACACAATATAGTCTTAACCACATACATTTAGTGAAGATGTTAATTTTTGTCAATCCATGTACCGTCACAGTCGGCTCTGGTAAACAACGTTGAGTCTTCGTTCATATCATTGAGTGTGGTAATATTAGGCATTGATTTCAATAAACCATAACAATCAAGAGCAGTGTCTCCCAATTCATCATCGTTTGACTCATCTTCGTGATCTCGTTGAGGTGGAGACAACACAACAGACCAACTAGGATTCATAGGATCATTAACATAAAACACTTGAGTTGCTTGAGTTGCCAAAATGAATGGATCTGATTTATGTCCTAATCGATTAAAATCCACTGTTGTAAATCCAAGTTCATCTATCTTGATACCCTTGTTGCTGTCCACCCAGTCACATTTTAACAAAACAGCTGTGAAACCATAATAGTTTAACTCCAAAATTTCTTGAATTACTCCGTAGAAAACCATGTCTGAGATAATGGGATTTTTATCTTTAGCACTGGAAATTTGCATAGTGTTAGCAACTAAGCTAACACCACTATTTTGGACATTCCTTATTCGATCACGTTCTTTTGTATGATATCGACGACCATTCACCATATATCTGGCATATGTGGATACATCCGGACGAGGGCCATTAGCTAACCACCTCAATGTAGATGAGACATTGTTGTTTGGAATTTCAACGGCAAGTAGGACCTATATTGTTTTCGTTACAATAAAATAGTAATATATATCTAATCTTTACGTAGAAATAGTATGAAATAAATTACGAATTGATACCCTTTCTCGTATCAAGTTTATGAAGGTACGATTGTGCTCATCTTGCAACCATTTTGGATTCCTTGACTTGGTTGGATTGATTGTTTTCAAAAACTTCTTGTGCTGCCTATTGCAATGATATATACATATATATCACACGCATGTGTCAGTACAATCACATATCACCTGAAGTTTGAAATAAAGTTAGTAACATAATGGTGTATATACGTACTCTATAAATGGAAGCACCTCGTCTGTGTTTTCTAGTACATAAAGGTGAGCTTGATCCAACTGTTGTTTATCTGGTCTGATATAAGTAGCAGTTGATAATGGTCTGCAAGTACACGAATCATCTTCTTTTAAACTTGAGCCCAAACCAATTGGATGCATACCAGATACAAATTCAGAACAAAATTCCATGGCTTCTTCAATGATATAACATTCACCTATACATCCTTCCGGTCTATTTTTGTTCCTAACATAACCTTTTAATACTTTCATGTACCGTTCAAAAGGATACATCCATCTTAGAAAAACTGGCCCACACAGTTCTACTTCTCTCACTAGATGCACTGTAAGGTGCACCATAATAGTGAAAAATGAGGGTGGAAAATATTTTTCTAACAGACACAGAGTAACTACTATTTCATTCTGCAACTCATGGAGCTTCGATGAATCCACCACTTTATTGCATATAGCGTTGAAAAAAAAACATAACCGAATAATGGCATACCTCACATGCTTCGGTAAGATCCCACGAATTGCCACAGGAAGCAGCTGTTGCATGAGAACGTGATTGTCATGAGATTTGAGACCATAAAGCTTCAAATCTGTGAGTGACACAAGATTTCGTATGTTGGACGAATATCCATCAGGCACCTTAATTTCTGCTAGTGTCTTACACAAGCTTACTTTCTCCGATCGTGATAGTGTGTAACATGCTGGAGGTATGAAAATTCGATTTCCTCTTACTTGTGGGGCCAATTCTGTCCTAATATTTAAATCAACCAAATCCTCTAGGGTTTTTAATCCATCTCTAGATTTTCCAGGAATATCAAGCAAGGTGCCGATGATATTAGTGCACACGTTTTTCTCGATGTGCATTACATCTAGACAATGTCTCACATGAAGACGTTTCCAATAGTCTAACTAAAAAAAAATAGACTTTTTCTTCCAGTAACTACTTGAAAGTTCTTCTAACCGGTTTCGTTTTTCAGCTTGTTTACCCAAAACATTGTTGATTTTATTCATTCTTGCCAAGATTTCCTCTCCAGACAATACATTTGGTGCTAGTTCAAACTCTTGTTGTCTATTAAACGTTTTTTTCTCCCTTCTATATGGATGATGTCGAGGTAAAAATCGTCGATGTCCAAGGTATGCCATCTTTTTTCCATGCGTCAGTCGAATGGACGACGTCTGTTCCCCACAAATTGGACATGCATGATAACCTTTCACAGTGCAGCCGCATAGATTTCCGTATGCTGGAAAATCATTTATGGTCCACAGTAAAACAGCTTTCAAGACAAAAGATTGACCTCTATATGCATCGTAGCATGCAACCCCATCAGACCATAGCTTTTTCAAGTCATCAATTAATGGACCTAAGTATACGTCAATGTCATTTCCAGGTTGTTTGGGACCAGATATTAATGTAGTCAGCATCATAAACTTTCGTTTCATGCACAACCAAGGTGGGAGGTTATAAATCACTATTATAACTGGCCAACAACTATATCTACTACTAACGTCACCATGAGGATTGATTCCATCAGTTGAGATAGCTAAACGAAGATTCCTTGACTCAGAACCAAATTCCGGCCACATGTCGTCTACTAATTTCCAAGATGGCGAATCTGCTTGATGTCGCAGAAATCCATCTTTTTTCCTTCCTTCAGCATGCCAAGTTAACAATTTCGACATCTCTGCACGTCGAAACATGCGTTGGAATCGAGGGATTGGAGAAAAATACCACATAACCTTTGCTGGAATACCTTTTTTGACTTCAGCTGAGTTCTTACGAAGCTTCCATCTAGATGTTTTACAAACTGGGCATGAATTTGCATCAGATAGTCCTTTTCTAAAAAGGACACAATCGTTGACACATGCATGAATCTTCTGATAATCCATTCCTAGAGTAGACAAGACTTTTTTTTGCTTCATACACAGAAGTTGGAATCTCATTCGGATTTGGCAGGAGGTCATGAACTAATGTTAGCAAGTCGGTGAAACTTTTATCACTCCATCCGTATTTGGCTTTCAGGTTATATAATTTTAGTAATGCAGATATTTTAGAAAAATTTTGACAACCTGAGTACAGAGGCTTTTGTGCATCACTCAATAGTTTGTCAAAATTGTCATCTTTATCTGTAAAATAGTCTTGTGTAGCTTCAAACAACTTAGTGGTGTTTCTTATATCATCACTTTCAGTAAAGTCGTCATCACCACAAGTAGGGCCGTTTTCATCCTTATCCCTAATAGGTAATTCTTCACCATGCCAAATCCATATCTTATAACTCTTATCAATGCCATGGATATACATGTGGTCTCTAACTATGTTAGTATCTTGTTTGAGTGCATTTCCACAGTTTAAGAATGGACACCACATGAACTTCGACCCTTTTGCATGACGCAGTCCATTTTCAATGAAGTTCTCTACACCTATGCTATATTCATCTGACAACCTATCTTTGCTCATCCATGACTTATCCATTGGAAGATATTTTATAAAAATGTTATCTACAAAAACAACAATTGAGAAATGCACACCAATCAGAAATTTGTTTGCAGCCAACTTAATAATTTATCAAAAGTAACATTCTTCGTCTAAAAAAAAAAAAGCTTTAAAAGTGACCTTTTAAAGCTTTGTTTTTTATTGTGTTAGTCCTTTGAGAATATGGTTTCTAGAATGCTATTTATGTTTATATACTAAATGAACTGTAACGCTTCCAAATTATAAACTAATCTAGAAACATTACTTGAGTGAAACACCAAAATGCTCCAAATATTTCAGCAGCATAACGACATAGTTATAGCTACCCAAAAACTTTTACCTGAAAAACAGAAAAACTACACTCCCAAATTTACCACCACAAACTCCACAACACTTCAGAAAAAACAACACAACTTCACACTCCAAAATAAAAAAGAGAGACAGAATAGTATACCATTCTACAACTCGACAAACTAAAATGCTCATACTCCATCACATTGGAGAACATTGGAGAACCATCTTGTTTTTTGTTTTTGGTTTTTTAAAATTAAGCTTATAAACACTCCTCTCACCCATACATTTCTAACAGCTCACTCGTCAGTCACAAGCAACCTCACCTCTGGTTTTTTAAAATCAAATTGAGGAATATAAATTAAAGGATGTATTGTTTGTTTTTTTGCTTAAATCTGAAGTGAGTTCTTCCTCTATTTAGATTGATGAACTGTGAGTCGTAAATAATAAACTGTGATAAAAACGTATTTTGAGAACAGATTGAGATTGGGGATTAACAATAAAGAAGAAATTGGTAAAAGAAAACTAATAAAAATAAACAAATAACTCTCTTCGCTTCTCATCAACGATGAATGCGTAAGTACATAGACAGCATAATTCATACGAATAAATTTCTTCCAGATCTCAACTAGCGAATGACCAGCTGTAAACTGAATGCCAAACCAAATCAAAGAACCAGAGAAGAACAACAAGAGAGTTCATAAATTTTTGAAGTTCACTAAGTTCACTAAACATAATAGAGAAGAACAACAAGAGAGTTCATAATTTTGAAGTTCACTAAGTGTTCATTGCAGGGATATTCCGATAGAGAATAACAACTTATCTTAGTTCATTGTTCGAAAAAAAAATTATATTCCAACAGTGAATGACGATCTTACCACAATGAATGACGCCGTCTATCTCCGTTACTGCCGTCTATTGTCGTTACATCGTCGTTCATATCACAGTGAACAACACCGATCCCGCCGTTGTCAAACGCACCGAAAATTCCTCCGCCGTCGAGTGCTTCAGAACCACCGCCGATAGCTTCAGAGACCGCCGTCGATTGATTCAGACCACCGTCGTCGAGTGCTTCACTTGATTCAATCCACCGCCGTCGAGAGCTCCAGCCAGCCGCAAGTAACGTAGAAGACGATGCCCTAAACCAAAACCAAACGATCGTTTGCCTTCAGGATTCCCAAACGAAAAAGTAAAATAAAACGACGTCGTTTTGATCCTTTTATTCAAAACGACGTCGTTTTAATTAATGCCTTTTGTTTAAAGTTCAAAACAAAACGACGTCGTTTTGAAAGACACAAACGGCGTCGTTTCAAAGAGAACAGGCCGCGCGTTTAAAGTCAACAAAACGACGTCGTAATGCGACCTTTCCATGTCGGTTATAAACCGTGATTGAAGCACCCTTTTAATGACGGGCGGAAACCGACATCAAACCTATTTATATCGAACGGCCCATAACTGACATTGAAGCCCAAACTTTCATAACGGGCCCAAACCGACATTGAAGCGTATCTTACATGACGGGCAGTAACCGACATTGATTATTATATTTTCCGAAAAAGTTCTGTCAAACCGCGAAAAACACGGCGCCTTTTTTTATTTACTATACATGACGGGCAAAAACCGTCCTTAAAGAATCCCTTTCCTAACGGTTTAAAACCGTGATTGTTCTAAATTATTTTCCGAAAAGTTTCCGTCAACCCGCGAAAAACACGACGCCTTTTTGAAATTACATTTACATGACGGGCAGGAACCGTCATGAATTAACCTCTTTCATCACGGTTTGTAACCGTGATCGTTGCTAAATTTTTCCGCGCCAATTTTTAAAACACCTATAATGACGGTTGTAAACCGACATGGAAGGGTGTGCTTTTATAACGTTCCTAAACCGTTATCGTAGGCCAAATTTCCAAAAATTTCCGTTTTTATTTTTAAAAAATGGCATCTTTTTTGTAATCCGTGATCTTTGAGTCAATCCGTCATTGTTGTAAAATTGTAAACCGACATCGTAGCTCAGAATTGTTGTAGTGCTTAATGATCTCTTGGATCGACTTGTTGGCTTGTTGATCTTCTTGGATGATCGGCCTATTGGCTTAATGATTTCTTGGATCGGCTTGTTGGCTTGTTGATTCTCTTGGATGATCGGCTTACTGACTTGTTGATCTTCTTGATCGGTCGGTTGGCTTGTTGATCTCTTCTTAGAGTCTTCTAGTCTTCAAATCTTATGAGTCTTGAATCCTTTGAATTCTGAATCTCGAATCCTTCTGAATTCTCTGGACTCTTTAGCTTCTGACGACTCTGGACTTTGGGAGAATGCTCTGGACTCTGCCCTCTCTGACTCTGTCTGAATCTGAATGCCCAAGATGAATGGTGGTCTCCTCTATTTATAAAGTTTGATGGACCTCATATGGGCTTGGGCTATATTTGGGCTTTAATCCAACCTTTTTTTAATAAGTTTGGATTATTTTAATTTAGTCCAATTTCTTCAATGATCTTGGGTTACATTAGTCTCGAGTCCAATTGCCACGTGGTATCATTTGATTGGACTCGACTTATGTCATCTGATGGATTAATAATAGACAAGTGGCATTGTTTGATTTGCTGAATTTTAATGTCTATTAATTTAATTTAGGAACATGTGTAAATTTGTAACTGTTTCCAAATTTATTTTATCATTAATTTAAATTAATGACGTGGCAATTTTTGATTGGCCAAAATTTCTCATTCAACAGCATGCTTAGCCTAGTTTATATATAGAAATGTTCTGTATGGTTTGTCAATGTACTAGTATTTTAGAAAACTTAATTAAAATACGAATCGGTCCTATACGCTTCCGCTAGGAATTTTGGAATCCCAATAATCCTTCAGTCCTTCACACGTGCTAAAGACAACCCCAAAGAAATTGGAACCTCGTTCTAGATTATGCCTATTTGTAGGTTATCCCAAAGAAACGAGAGGTGGATACTTCTTCGATCCACAAGAAGATAGAGTATTTGTATCGATAAATACTACTTTGTAGAAGAAGACCACGTTAGAGATCATAAGTCTCGTAGTAAGATTGTGTTAAGTGAGCTTTCTGGTGGAGCTACAGATACATCAGTAAGAATTGTTGATGAGGTTGGTCCTTCAACAAGAGTTATTGATAGAGCCAGTACATCGAGTTAGTCACGTCCTTCTCAAGTTTTGAGAGAGCCTCGACGTAGTAGGAGGATTGTTATTAAACCTGAACACTATTTGGGTTTAGCTGAAACTCTGGTTGTCATACCTAATGACGACATCGAGGATCCATTGACCTTTAAACAGACAATGAATGACGTGGATAAGGACGAATGGGTCAAAGCTATGGACCTTGAAATGGAGTCTATGTACTTCAATTTAATCTGGGATCTTGTAGATCAACTTGAAGGGGTGAGACCCATAGGGTATAAATGGATCTACAAGAGAAAACGAGACACGGCTGGAAAGGTACAAACCTTTAATGCAAGACTCGTGGCAAAGAGTTATACCCAGAGAGAAGGGGTGGACTATGAGGAAACCTTTCTCCTGTTTCCATGCTAAAGTCTATCAGAATACTCTTTTCCATTGCCACATTTTATGATTATGAAATATGGAAATTGGATGTCAAGACTACTTTTCTGAATGACAATCTTGAGGAGAGTATCTACATGTCTCAACCAGAGGAGTTCATTGCTCAAGGTCAAGAGAAAAATGTTTGCAAACTTAATCGACCCATTTATGGGTTGAAACAAGCATCTCGATCTTGGAATATAAGATTTGATAATGCAGTCAAATCTTTTGGCTTTGACCAGATCGTTGATGAGCCTTGTGTCTACAAAAATATCATGAATAGTTCAATAGCTTATGTCTAAAAGGTCTATAGTACAGGGATAAGGTTGGGTACCTTATCATGATAACACTATGTGATTCGACCCGCTTTATATTCGATACACACGTATTGATCCAAGACGTCCATGTAGGAGACATGCGAGCGGGGGTATCCTATGCAATGAGTTTGCATAAGATCGGACCACGAAATAGAAAATCACTAGATGTAACACCGTTAACTAGTTAGGTTCGTTATTGTTTCAATAGGATGACCTAGGTAACTCAGTCTTAATCCTGAGTGTGTCATGAACTCCTTCTCACGAGGGATTGTCCTTTGATTAGTACGGGTGAGAGTGGCCTACACGCCGACTCAATAAGCCTACCCTCTTGGGGACAAGACTGAGTGGGAGGCTGATATAACGCAATTTATTGAGCTATATTTTATGCTATTTTAGTGTTAGTCTCGAGTATTATTTGGCCACTTTTATGTCTATTTGGTTTAATTTTGTAGGAATCAGCTATTTCGATGGAGATTGAAGTTTCGGTGAATTAGTAGCAAAAGAATGAATTGTATTGAAGAAATTTACAAAAGAGCATAAGGTTCAAGGCATCAATATAATAGGGCAGCGTTGAGATGCTACCATTGGAGAGTCTCAACGCTGGCCGCACATTCAAGAGGCTCGTAAACGAGGCAGCGTCGAGACGCTACCTCTACAGCGTCTCGACGCTGCAGGTTTTCTTAAAATAATTAGGGCACCCATTGACACAGCGTCGCGACGCTGTCGCGCAGTATATATTGTTTGCGATGTTGCTGATTCGGGGGAACCCTTTTTGGATAGAGAAACACGACTTTAGAGAGGGAAAAAACGGCCAGAATTCAGAGGAGACCAAGAGAGCTTGATTTTGGGAGCTTGGATCGTGAGGATCGTGACGGGAACGGGCGGGAATCACGGCTAGCGAGTTTAATCTTTCTCCCTTGTTTCTTGTACTAATTTTTAGCATGTATTGGACTGATTTTGATTGTATTGTTAGAGACATGAGTAGCTAAATTTCGTTTCTTAGGGGCTTGATGTAGCCATTAGTTTGTATGGATTAATTTACGGATTTTTTAGGACGTTTCGTAACGCGGTTTATTTATGCAATTGTATGCTTAGTGCTTATAATCTCTTGAACACGGATTGTATGTTGTTGTTTCTGAACTAATCGCTCGGGAGAGGGTAGTTTAGATTAGACTATCAATTGCATGACTTAGGTAATTCTTTAATTGGGAGATTTGGGATTGCTTGAGAAACCGTTATGAGGATTGTTCTTTAATGCTTATGCTTGTTGTTGAAATTAGATAGGGATATCAATTTCTTAATTTGCATAAATAATTAATTGTACTCGGGAGAGGCTTTTAATTGTCGATAATCCTTGGTTTATGAATTTGTTACGAGTTCATTCTTAATTATTTCTTTGAATTAATTCATGCATCTAATAGGTGAAATCAATTCCCTAAGGTTTTTCTCCATTGAGTTTCCATCTTTTTATTGCTTTGATTAGTTTTTCATTGATTTGCATATTTCTCGATTATTTTCTCTAAATAAAATCGGGCGAATATACCTTTAGTATTTAGGGGAACTAGAAAACCAATCCAGAGGACGACATTCGATTTTTAATCACTATATTATAACTTGGGTCCGTACACTTGCGGTTAGCAATTTGCGTATCAGAGGCTGAGGACATGACAACACAAGATGGAATTCATTCATTCCCGCTTCTAGGAGAAGTAGATGAGTGTTCCCTTAAGTGGTGACCCCGGGTCTTGAACAAAGGGATCCCACCCTCTCATTGGCCCGAGAGGGACTTTCTGTTTATTGGTTGGACCATAAACATGTTGTTCATTAGAGGAGCCAGAGGTAACTCAGGACTAAAACGGTAATTTGACCCAGCTGTAGTTACGAACACTCGTGAAGGATTGACTTACCGATATTGGTCAATATCCGTGGACACAGAAACATTGTACAGTGAGAAGAGTGCAACAATGGGTATTTAGTGGAGTGACTCACAGTTAATGAATATTGGTTAACTCGATTAATGAGTTTAGTCAATTAACCTCATATCATTGAAGCTTCTGATCTGTAGGTCCATTAGATCCCCCTGCTAGCTCGTAAAGAGTAATTGGGAACAATTTATCTTGAAAGAATTTGAATAGTTCAAATTCAATATGGGAATGAAGTTAATTGTATGAGATACAATTAATATAATGTATGATGATACATTATAATATAAAGTTTAATGCGAGATTAAACTTTATTAAATGAGAGAAGAATATATATTTGAAAGAGTTCAAATATATATATATATATATATATATATATATATATATAATTAAATATATGGTATTTAACTAATAAATTAATTAATTAATTATGAATAAATTAATTATTCAATTTAGTTTAAATTAAATGTGATTTAATTAAACTATATATTATATGAGAGATATGTTAGAATATGATTCTGATGAGTAATAAATTAAATGTGTATGATATTTAATTATAAAATTAATTTAATTTAGTTAAATGTGATTTAATTAAATTAAATCTATAGATTAATTTTAATGTGAATATGATTCATATTAAAACTATAGGTTATAAGAGAGATGCACATTTGAATATGATTCAAGTGTTTGACTAATTAAATATGTGATATTTAATTGGTCTAAGAATTAATTAATTGTGTGGTTTAATTAATTTAATTAAATGTGATTTAATTAATTTTAATTAAAATTATATATTATGTGTGGGATGTGCATTTAATATGATTTAATGCACATGTAATTAAATATTAGATATTTAATTATATTATTAATTAATTAATTAATTAATATATTTAATTAGTTAAACTTTATTTTAATTAATTATTATATTAATTTTTTCCTTTCCCTCACATCAGTTAGATCACACAGTACGGGTCTAAGAGCGAGATGCTCATTCTGCAAGATTGAAAAAGTTTCTCCAACTCTCATTCTCTCCTAACTCTCCCTCTCTCATTCTCTCTCAAGCCAAGATCAGAGAAGAAATTTCTTCTCTGTGATTTCCTTCCCAAAATTCAAGACGGAGTCCCACCACTCTGTTTCCAAACTCAAAGAATAGCGGGGAAGATTATATTATGGTGTCCGTTGAAGAATTTAGAGTCGTCAATGGAGGTATGTTTCTCATTGCTTAACTTTTTGTCAATGTACGGTATTTTGTAGAACAAATATAATTTACGAACATTCCAATTGCGCTTCCGCTTTAACGGAATTGGGAATTCCAATCCTTCAAGCACAACATTGTTGATCCATTTACGAAGGCTCTCACGACTAAAGTGTTCGAGAGTCATCTAGAGAGTCTAGGTCTACGAGATATGTACTTAGGATAATCTAGGGCAAGTAGGAGATATGTAAAGGGTATATTGGATGCCCTAGTTTATTGTATTTTTACATATATTTGTACATTTTTATACTGTATTAATACAACCTACTTTTTTAGATTATCGTGTTGATGTACACCCCACCTAGAGTTTTAGTTCAAGTGGGAGTTTGTTGGGTTTTATGTTGATGCTTGTCGGGCTGAATGGTGGATGTAGGAAAAGATGGTAAATAGTGACTAAGATAAATTCAGCCAACCTAGTGCAAGTATACACTATCGCATGCAGTAATAAAAACCTTAGAAGTATTCCAAGGGTATCGATCCCACGAGGACTAAATTGGAAACACATATTTGAAGAAGAAACTGCTCAAAGATTCCTTAGATAAGGTAACAAAAGAAATAGTTGATGATGATTTTTGACAAATTTATAAAATAAACAAGTAAAGAAAAACAATGATAAACAAACGAGGTGTCCAATATAGTTTCAACCCTAAGGTAAAATAACTCTAATCCTTGCTTATTAAACCTAAGTCACTCATGCATTGGGTCAGATTTAACTTCTATTTGGCCTTGCTCCCAAGAACCGTTAGAAGGCTAAGCGAGTACCGTTATGCACATGTCTGTGACTCGACTCTGACATAGATAAATCAAGCATGCAATCTATAACCCTATAGTTGTTATAGGGTGCCTTAGGTAACCTCGCCCTATAACACCCGAATACACTCTTTCAAGTCATTTCTCCTATATCACCTTTATGAGAACCAATATCGTTTGTCTCTTTCGAGTAACAAACTCACATAGCATGCAAAGTCTAAGTGATCAAGTTAAACCCAACAAGATTTAGAATGATATTCAATAAAGAATGACATGCAATGAATAGAACTTAAGTGAATAAACA
Organism: Luffa aegyptiaca; assembly: GCA_017139565.1. Classification (NCBI taxonomy): domain Eukaryota; kingdom Viridiplantae; phylum Streptophyta; class Magnoliopsida; order Cucurbitales; family Cucurbitaceae; genus Luffa; species Luffa aegyptiaca. Next base: position 22,506,730 of record CM029395.1, read on the forward strand.
CTTTCAAGCTATTTTAACCATCAAGGAATTCACTATATTGAACCCCTCAACGAGATTTAGCTACACATGGTGGAATAAGATGCAAAAGAATAACTTTTCATTAACATAATGAATGTAAGAATATAGAAATAATGAAAAGAACAATTGCTGGAAATAAGGTGCAGTAGCTAAAACTAGGGTTTTTTTTTTCTTTTATCAAATCCTTCTAGAGTTCGCTCGACACTCTACTCTCCTTTACACAAAGTGGGAATATGGTGAAAATCTCTACAAACACTCAGGTTTGATGTCTAACTAAGGGTTAGAATCCAGTCATCTAAGAAGGACCACAGGCATCCTTACTCATGGGCGTCTACTAGGGTTATGTCACCACCCTCTTCTTCCCAGTGAGTTTTGCTTGGATTTCCCTTCAAATCAAGGCCTTATATAGTGTGGGGAGTTGAGGAGCCACGAAATAGGTGCTGGTAGGTAGCCCAGTCAATTTCGGGGTCAAAACAGCCGGTTAGGTGCGTGAAACTCTCGTTCAAAACGACCGATGACGAACTCGGAACTGCCTCTGTCTGCCCAGAAATGCGGTCGCATTTCAATTTTGCCTTCCCAGAAATGTGGTCGCATTTCTGGGTTTTTCCAATTTTCTTCTGTTTTCCTGCACAACACCAAATTAAGTCAAATTCATATCACAATAGATCTTTTTTAGCACTTTTAAGCATAATTTGACATAAGTGACTCTCAACTCCTTAATTTATCAACTTTAACACTTTTAGAGCTCGGGAATAGTAAATTTCGTCTAAAACATGCAACTTTGACAAGGAAATGAGCTAAATATAAGGGTAAAATAGGTATATTTTTTACCCTTATCATATGCCCTAAAACTCGTGGATAGTAAATGTAACGAGTTAATTAATATTCAATAAAATGTCATTGGAGTTATTCAATAAGGTGTTATTGAATTATTGTCTTAGTTTGACATAAATTGACCCAAATCCAATAAAATAAGAACCTCTGGCTATAGTATGTAGACTTGAACTATATGTAGAGACATAAAAGTGGATCAAGTTCAGGTAATAGCCAAAACGATCTATTGTATAGGGATAGGGTTGGGTACCTTATCCTGGGGACACTATGGACGTGACCCACTTTGTATATGATACAAACGATGTGATTCTAAATCGTTCGTGTGGAGACATGCGAGTGAGGGCGTCCTATGCAATTTGTTTGCATAAGACCATAACAAAAGGAAAACATGGGAACCTTCAGAATGATTTTATCTCAGGATCCCCACACAATGAGATCTGCATCTTTTGAACATCACAACAACCATTGAATTTGATGAGCTTTAAAACTAGCTAATGTCTTTCAAGATTAAAATGAGAAATAGGAGTGGTTTGTTTAGGAAGCCAGCAGTCAGTGAAGACATCAACAAAATGACCTTTACCAAAGAAACATCTAACCTCACCCTCTTTTTTAATCTACACTCTTAACAAATTTTGCCCCCAAAGATACAACTCCAGAGATTTAATGAACTTCCACAGACTTGCTTTTAGATTAGAGAAATTCAAGAAATTTCTACTTTTCAAAATTTTTGTAACAATCAGATTGGATTGCAATTTAAACTTTATTAAAGTCCACAAAGTCTCTAAAATGTAGACCTCTCAATTCTTTTTAGGAACATGATCTTTTCCAACTCACTCGATGAATTTTTCTTCTGATTGGTAATAGATCCCTATCAAAATCTTGAGAAAGTCTATCCCGTTACGTAATTCTTTTAAGAGCTTCGACCAACTATTTCATAGGTAGGAATTGCTTGAGCTAGACTTTTAAAATTAGGCTTACAACTTCTCACTTTATTTTTTCGATATAGTTGTTGATAGCAGAAAGCACAAGACAATTGCGTAGATACTATATCCACTAAAGAACTCCTTGATATTTTGCAAATCCTTCTTAAATCTTTGCTAGAAGAGACGTATAAAGAAAACTTGGAGAAATTTACACTCTAATGTAGAATCTTTCCATAATTGTTAAAATATTTCAATCTTTTAATTATAAAGCCATGTATTATATTTGTTTTGAAGAAATCTGCGGAAAAGAAAAAGATGAGAACTAATTGGACAAATTTTAGCCATCATTAAACAAGAGATAAGATTATTATTTGTAGCATTTTTTTCAATAATATATCTCCTGCACATAATATATAGAAAAGATATGCGAAAAGAAGATGCCCTTTGAGAAACATTATCCACAAAATAACCAGATGTGCTATTGATAACAAGAGCGAATAAAATAATGGGAGCAATATTTCCTTTAAGCTCTAAGAATACAGAAAACTTGACAGTAGAGATATAGTACTAACATAATAAATTAGACCTAGGACCTGTTTGGAATGACTTTCTAAGTGTTTAAAAAGTGTTTATAAACACTTAAAAAGTTGTTGATGTCAAAATCTGGGAAGGAGACTCACTTGACCTCGTGACAAAAACAGTGAATTTGTTTAAGAGGGGAAGACGTGACCTGCAAAACCAGTAAACCACTGCATACCGGTGTGATGTATGCACCCGTCACTCCGATGCCTAAGTACGATCAACAGAAAGAAATATATCTTATTCTCCAATTTTCTGAACCCCTTTTCAGGTGTGAAGAATGGTATTTATACCTGTGTCGTCTTCTAGGACACCTCTTGTTTTCGGGAGCTGTTTGAGGTTGAATCTGGTCGAACCAGGGCACCATGATTCGGTCGAGGAAGAACGAGCTCGGCCGAGCATGGGATTGGGCCAGACCCAATCCCTCCGACCTTGGCCTAGCTGTTCCGGCCTATCCCTCCTTCGGTGCCCGCTCCATTGTTATACCTCCGAGTTGGTTGTTGTGTTATCCTCGTCGACTCCTTACATTTCGGAGTTGCTCAAAATCACCTATAACAAAATTCATTCCAAACAGACGTCTAATATTCTTCAAAATCTCGACCTCACCATAATCTTTTCTTAAAAAAATCTTTTCTAAAAAAGTTTATTTCATTTAGTCCTATGTCTTACTGGTATCTAATATTGATGTTACAGGTCTCATTCTACACTTTCTTTTATTTTAAATAAAATAAATACATTATGATTTTTTTTTAAAAAAAGTGCCCATATGGTAACACTATCAGATAAAAAAAACTTATTGAGATTTTAAAAATTTATTGTTGAGAACCTTTATTCAAAAAATTAGCCGACATTTTTGCCACAACATTTGTCGGAACATTGCAAAAAGTTTATTGGCTTGAATTATCAAACTAACTATTTATATATATAAGAATCTGAAACTAAGCATATATCTTTAAAATAATAGGTTTTTTCTATAACCTTTATGCTTTATTTCATTTGAAAACCTTTTGACTGATTAAAGAAAACATAAAATAGTCCCTTAAATCAACATGCAATCATGGCATGCTTTAAATGAAATCCTATAAATTTTCTTTTTGAAGACTATTTAGAAAAAAGAGAAGAAAAATTCTACTTAATTATAAATAATTATTAATCCATAAATCACCATTTAGCACGTTCTGATGCGACAACTTTTATTCCAATCAAAAAGAACTTTAAACAACATGATTAGCAAAAACATAATTGAGCATGAGAAATAAATAAACCAACATCATCTGTTGATGGTCGATTTTGGTCAGAGGAAACTCACCTGACCTTCACGTGCCACCAACGGTAAATTTGTAGATGAGGGGGAAGACGTGGCCTGCAAAAGAAAGAAAACCTGCACACCGGTGTGGTGCTAGCCACACCGCCTCCGATGCTTAAGTCAGAAATCGGAAGGGAGAGCTAGAGAGTAAGAGAGGAGAGTCGAGAATTGAGTTCGGGTCCCCTTCTTCAGTGGCGAAGAGGGGTATAAATACCAGCTCATGCTCCTAGGGTTTTTAGGAATCCGGAGGCGTTTCGGGACAAACCAGGCGAAACCGAGGCGGCTAGCGGCATTGGGGACCGAGAGGAGGTGACCGAGCTCGGCCCGCACAAGCGGGCCGAATGGTCGGCCTCGGCCTGGGCCGAGGCCGACCATTTGGGTCGGGCCAAGTTGGCCCGGCCCTCTGGTCGGTTCTTCCTTTGGGTCGGTCTCCCAGCCCTATTTTCGTCCGGACGTCCTCGTCAGCTCCTTGTGCGTCGGGTGGTCCAAAATTGCCCATAACATCATCCTTTTCCTTCACATGAGAGATTTACCAAGATCAATAACGATCAGTTTGAGAAACTTTTCTTTAGATGTAATCTACAGCCAAATATGGTATATGAATAAGTCCTCAATTAAACACTAGAAATTAGAGAAATTAATTGGTACCAAAACTAGTTGTCATCGCCGAAGCGAGCTTAGCTCAGCGGTAATTGGCATGTACCCTCGACCAAGAGGTCAGAGGTTCGAATCCTTCCACCCCAAATGTTGAAGTACTCAAAAGAAGAAGAAGAACTAGTTGTCATCCTTACAAGTTTTCCTTACAAAAAATATTTAGCTAATGTGGCAACTTTGTGGCAACTTTTTCTTTTCAATAATATATCAGTTTTTCATCATTGACGATAACATATATCACTAATATACCTAATATAAATTATATCACTAATACATTCTTTACGTGATAAAATATATCACTAATATACTTAACATAAAGAATGTAACGACATAGTATATATTGTATCATTTGTTAAAGTACATTACTAATATAATAACATAGAGCTATCGTTATATAACATTTTTTATCCTCCAATGGTCGCCAATAAATATAGTCATAATAAAATTGCTAAAATAGCTCAGCATGAGCATAGTTCAACTAACATAAAATTTATATTGATGATCAAGAGATTTGTGGTTCAAATCCCCCACCTACATGTTGGCAAAAAAAATAAAATTGTTAAAATAGGTTGCTCACTTTATTTATTAGAATGGAAATCATTCTAAAATCTTCAGTCTAGTAAATCTCTTTTTATGCTTACACTTCCTCTCTTTTCTATACTACTTTCTCCCACTAATCTCTATATTTATAGTGATTCAAAAAGTACCTCTAACTCTAGAATAGATCTAGGTAATGTTTGGCATTTTGCACTATGCTTCACATGATAAAAATTACTTTCTCCATGGTTAAAAAAAATTAAATAACATAAAAGTGCTTTCAGAGAAAAGTGAAAGACATTTAAAATACTTGGTTGAGGGAAAGCATATTGGTAGAGTACTTTTTTACCCAAATACTTAGCAAAGAGTATTTAAAATTACTCTTAACACTAGGAAAAGCATATTGGTAGAGTACTTTTTTACCCAAATACTTCATAGGATGCATGCGTGGTGGTCCGGTCTTTGGAGGCTGAATGTGCCTAGTAAGCACAAGTTTTTCTTATGGCGATTGTTCCATGACCGTTTGCCTACTAAGGTAAACCTTCTCAAGCGTAACCTTAATGTCTCTAGCCTGTGTGTTTTGTGCGATGAGTATGTGGAGGACCGCCGGCATCTGTTCTGGAATTGCCCTGTGATTGAAAGTATGTGGTTGTGCTCCAAGTTTGCCCCTCTCCATCGGTCCTTCTCCCAATTCCAGTTTGAGGAAGTCATTTGGGCGATGAAGGATAGTCTTCCAGGGCCGGGTTTTGAGCTTGTGGTCATTTTCTGGTGGTCCGTATGGAATCTTCGGAACAGTCTGAGTTGGGGTGGTCAATCAGACGGTCGGGATTTATGGGCCTTTTCAAATGACTACCTCAGTGCTTTCCATGCTGGTGGGAGGCGTTGCCTATCGGGGGGCTGCTTGCAGGCTCAGCAAAGGGACAACGAGGAGCACTGTGGGTGGAGGCCGCCAGCCGCTGGGGAGCTAAAGCTTAATGTCGACGCCTCTGTCAGGCCTGATACAGGGGAAGCTAGAGGTGGCTGTGTACTGCGTGGGGCTGATGGCGAGATTTTTATGGCGGCCTGTCTGAGCTTACAGAGGTGTTGGAGCGTGGATTTGGCAGAGGGTTGGGCTGTGTATAAAGGGGTTCAGCTTGCTCGTCAGCTGGGGTTTGTTGATTTTGTGGTGGAGACTGACTCTCTGAGACTGGTCAAAATTCTTCATGGTGGTATGCAGGATGTGTCGGAAGTAGGGCGGTTGATGGATGACGTCCGAAGGGTCCTCCATCCTTGGGACAATAACAAGGTTTTGTTTTCGTCGCGACAGGGAAACAGGGTGGCGCATGCTCTGGCTAGCTTGGCCTTTTCTTATGTTGACCGTGTTTGGCTTGAAGAAGAGCCTAGCGAAATTTCTGATGTTCTAAGGTGGGATGTTGTGTCTTCCCTGTAAGGAAGTCTTCTGTGCGATAAAGGTGTTCGATCTAAGCAACTGCAGTCTCTCCCAACCGCTGTGCTTAATCAGGGAAGGTTTCTGTTTCCCTTTCACTTGTTGTCTTTGTACTTTGTTCTTATGGTTGCATGTTAGGTTATGTAATAGGGGCATTGTATGATGTTGGCTGGGGGTGGTAATTTATGCATGTTAGTGGACCTTGGTCCAAGTATTGATGTTTCTGTGCGTCAGATTGTTTACTTGCATGATTCTGTTTTGGTTCCTCTCTGTTAGAACTGGTTTTGAAGCCATGCGGCTGTGTAGTGGTCCTCCTTTGGATCAGGTCTGGTTTTGACGCCTAGTGGTAGGGTTGGTTGTGGGACTTGTTGGGGATAAACCCTGTATGTGCAGTTGTGCTTTATCTTTTGCCTGGGATTGAGGTGTTGGCAGGTGGCATACTCTGAATCTGGTTTTGAGTGTTTCTGGTCTATTCTTGCTCCCTTATGCACTTGGCCTTTCTTTTTGCTAGTCTCGAAAGCTTAGGTTGGCTTTATGGGTTCCTTAAGTCTGTTGTCACCTCAATAGGATATAAGGTGGATCTAGGAAGTCTGTTTGGGATGCAAATTACAGTTGTTTGCACGAGGCGCAAAATAAGGGGTGAAAAGAGCTGCCTGCAGGGTGTTCACTTAGGCCAACCAAGAGTTAAACTCGGGTTAGGGGTCCCTACTCTGCAGTGCAAAAGCTAGTTCCCTGCCTGGGGTGTGAATAAAAGGAAGGATCGAGAAAGAAAAGAAAGAGTGAGATTGAAAAGAAAGTTTGAGAAAGAAAAGAAAGATTGAGAAAGAAAAGAAAAGTTGAGAAAGAAAGAAAGTATGGAAAAGAAAATGAGTCTGAAAATGAAAATGGAAGGAAAAGAGTGGAAAGAAAAGAGAATGATTTCTTGGCGGGTATATGGGTGGTGTGTTAGCAACCTATTTGATTCCTTCAGTCGTTTGAGTGAAGTCTTTGTTCTAGTGTAGGGGGAAGATGGGTGGAGGGGGCTTATAAATCTTGTCAGGGCAAGTAGGGCGGCTCTAGGGAAGGCTTTATCACACACTCACGCGAGAGTTTTCCGGTAAACCTTGACTTGTTTCATTTCTGTTATCATGCAGTCTGCTTCTCCTAGGCAAATGTGTAGCACTTGTTGTACGGGGCTTTGTCATGACAAGTGTCCATCTTCTGATCCTACTTTTGGGGCTCATTATGCTGCTTGAGTTGCTCATGGTTTACTAACTTGGGTTGGATGTGAAAGATTGTCCTAGATTGTCTCTGTCTTTCCCTTTCTAGATTGCTTGATGGTTTATATGTGCTAGCTGCTTCATTCTGTGGGTAATTTTGCAGGTTGTTTCTAGGAGCTTGCAATCTCCTTCATGTTGGTTGAGCGGGCCTAAAGTGGAGTTGGTGACTAGCTTGGTCCATGACAGTGTGGGGGTTTCCAACTAGTGTTATCATTGGGCTGGAGGCCCCGGTGTTGCCAAGTCTCCCGTGGTGTGCTCCTTCAAACAGTATTTCGAGGACCTGTCTCGACTGATGGCAAGCTGATTATAGTGTGATATTATTTTGCCATGTCTGCTAAAGCTCTGGAGGGATCTGTGTCTCTGAGTGTGTGGCGTCTTGTTGGTGAATATGAGCCAGTTTAGGGGAGTCCAACAGACTGTTTTGCTTAGTATTGGGTCTTATTCTTTGGGTGACTGATGCCTTTCTTGTGTCAAAAAAAAAAAAAAAAAGAATTTTTGCTACAAATACTTATTTTATAAACACTCCTAAACACATGTGACAAATTTATTTATTATGAAGCACTTTATATTAAAAAAGAAATTTTATCCAATATTGAAATGTTAGACCAAAAAAAAGGAAAATAAATTAATATCTGAAGTATTTTTGTTGATAAAACAACTAATATTTAAAACTGCTCCCAAAGATATTCGAAGAGCCCATTTGAGAAGTGCTTTGGAAATATATATATTTTTTTTATTATTGTTCAAGAATTGAGATTAGTTAAAATTATGGATAATTGTAATGGGTGGTAAAAGTTGAGTGGTTAATGGCAAATATAGCAACTTTTATAAAATATTGCAAATATGGCAATGTTTTTAAATCGTTTTTTTAAATCCCCGTTTTGCCCCTGTTTTGGTTTTGATTCTATCAATGATAGAATCTATCAATAACAGTGATAGATTCTATCAATCATGTTGGAGAGAAACTTTACTGATTTTATTATGAATTGCTAATTATAAGTTATTGTCTGAGTTGCTGTGTATTGATTTTTTAGATTAATTTCAGGATGTAGAGGAAAAATGGTAGAAAAAAAAAGTTGGATAGATTCTATCATTGATAGATTGATATAAAATCTTCTATCACGGATAGATTCTATCAGTAATAGAAAATTCTATCACTGATAGATTCTATCAATGATAGAAAATCTTCTATCATCGTATCAGTTATAGAAATCACTGTATCAGTTATAGAAGATTTCTATCACTTATAGAAATCTTCTATCACTTGATAGATTCTTTCAAGTGATAGAAGATTTCATATCACTTGATAGAATCTATCAGTGATAAATATATCTATCAATGATCGAAATATTTCTATCGGTGATAGAAAGATAGATATCTATCATTGTGATAGAAAATCTTTCTATCATTGATAGATTGATAGAAAATCTTCTTCACTGTATCAATTATAGAAGATTTCTATCACTTGATAGAATCTATCAATGATAGAAAATAGAAATCTTCTATTACTGATAGATTCCATCATTGATGAAGTCTACCAGATTTCTATCACTAATAATCTATCGGTGGTAAAAAGTTTCTATCACTAATAGAATCTATCGATGATAGAAAGATTTCTATCACTGATAGATTCTATCAGTGATAGAAATAAAATCTATCAATGATAGAAACCTAGAAAGGGTATTTTGGTAATTTAAACGGTATGAAGAAAATATTTTTCCATTTTTACAATTTTTTTGCGGGTTGCTATATTTGTCAATATTTTGGCCCATTTTATTATATATGCAATTCGCCCTAAAATTATTTTTCAATATAGTGGGAAAATTATTTGAATCTCAATATTATAATTTATAAGTTGTTAAAAAGTTTAGGCATAATGCTCTTTCTGTGTCTCTCCTCGCCTGTTTAATCAGGTACGGTGTGTTATTTAAAATTAGGTGAAGTCCCTATCAATTTGGGTAGACTTCTCAATCTCTGCAGAGGACAACTTCTAAAGTTTATTGCTTGCAATATTCACCTTTCTCTTTGACCCAAAAAAGGAAGCAAAAAAGGAAAAGCCCAACAAAGTCCACATCTCCAAAGTTCTATTCCAAGAACAAATGAAGTAAAAATAGTACATTAATTATTAGTTTTCATATCTAACTCTCAAGAGTTTCATTTTTACTTTAATTTTTTTTTTTAAATTTGTTCTAAAAATATCTTTAGAGAGTATTTTTATTAAATAATAAGAAAATTACCGTGATCCTGATGTGTAAAAATTTGAAGACACTTGTGACATCATTTGCAATATCATTCAGGTAAATTGACGTGACACCTGGTTGAAAAAGTTGATTATGTACATGATTTTAACAATATCTTTTAAGATGAAATAAATGCTAACAATGATCTTAATCTTCTATATAGTTATAAATAATATCACGTACGCCTGTTAATTTTTACACATTTAGATATTTTTTGAACAATTTTAAAGTTGAAGGGTATTTTTTGAAGTAAATTTCAAAAATCAAAGGTAAAAATAAAACTTTTCAAAAGTCTAGGAGCATAATTAAAACTTTTAAGGATATTTTATATTACTTTACATATGCTTAAATAATATATTCAAAGTAGATTATAAGTCCTATTATTTATTTATCAAAATATTTAAAAATTGTTATTTATATATACTAAAAGGTTAAGTTACCAATTTTTTTTTTTTTTTTGACAATATAGGAGGTAGAGGATTTGAACCACAGACCTCGTGATTATCAATACATTTTTATGCTAATTGAGCTATGCTCTTGTTGGCGGTTAAGTTACCAATTTAATCTTTATAATTTCATCCAACTTCACAAATTTTCTTTGTCAGCATAAGTCATTAATATATTCAAGACAAGTTCTTTATTTAAAATAACGATGAGTTGATATTTTTTATTTAGTTTTTTTTTTGAGTACATCAACATTGGGGGTGGGGGGATTCGAACCTCTGACTTCATGGTCGAGGGTACATGTCAATTACCGCTGAGCTATGCTCGCTTTGACATATTTTTTATTTAGTTGATTGTGTTAGTTGATTGTAAGAGAGTTTAAGACTAAGTAAAAGATAAAGAAAAGCAAGTAGGGGTGTGTTTGGTTTAACTTTTTTGAAGTGTTTAATTTTGAAAAAAAAATCATTTTGAAATTTTTTTTAGTGTTTGGCAACCACTAAAAATGACTTATTAAGGCCCCGTTTGATAACCATTTGGTTTTTGGTTTTTGGTTTTTGAAAATTAAGCTTATAAATTCTACTTCCACCTACAAGTTTCTATGTTTTGCTAATACTTTTCTTTCCTTGTTTTTAAAAACCAAGCAAATTTTGAAAACTAAAAAAAGTAGTTTTCAAAAACTTGTTTTTGTTTTTAGAATTTGGCTAGGAACTCAAATGTGTCATTGGCAAATATGAAAACCATGGTAGGAAAATTGGAAGAAAACAAGCCAAATTTTCAAAAACCAAAAACCAAAAACCAAATGGTTATCAAACGGGGCCTAAAAAATGAGATTGATAAATTAACCATTTTGAGAGAAACACTTAAAACCAACATTTTTAAAAAGTTTTTTTTTTTTTGAAATATATAAAAAAAAAGACTTTTTAAGTATACAATAACTTGTGTATAAAAACACTTGTGAGGAAATGCAACCTAACATATGAGTGTTTAAATTCTAAACAATTTTTTTACAAAATGTTTTTTAAAAAATGCATTCTTGAAAAACATTTAAATTGGAAAATATTCCAAACGGACCCTAAGAGTTCCATATATGAGCAAAAAATAGTTCAATCTATGAGATTTAACCAAGCTTCCTATGGTTTAAACTAACTCCAACCTATAGAGTCTAAATTATTCATTCAACTTAAATTAAAAATATATATATTTGTCTATATAAAGCTGCATGTAATTTCCTTTTTGCGTTTTTTTAAATGCACCAGGTTAATATACGAATACATTTGTCTTAAAATAATTGGATCGCAGAGGAACATTTCCCAAAGTAATGAAGAAGTTTATAGAACTAACTATAGGCCTAATTAAGCAGCTATGAAGCTAGAGACATAATAACATAACATGGCCCTTAAAACTTGTACACATATACATACACTTCTAATGAATGTTAAATGACATCCCTGTCCTTGCTTTGCTGGTTCTATCTATCCCATTGATTGAAAAAATATATATATTTACTCTTTAGGGAGCCTCTTTTTGGATGAGTAAAGTTTGTGTCATTAAATAATATCATATCATAGGACCAATACATTTATGCTTGGTTGAATAAGGGTAAGCAAAAAGCAAACAAATAAAATTATGTTAAATATATAAAAGAAAAAGAAAGGTATTATTGCTGATAGCTAATGCAAATTGGTTGCCCATTCTTCAACATCATCAAAAGTCATGTACTGTCTATTAGGGTTTAATATAGATACTGTTCAAAGTACAATCATTCAAGGGCTGACACTATTTTAATTAATTTCAAACCAATTTTGGTCCTTGTTGCTTTTATTGTTTGAGGTTTTATTTCTCCTTCCATCTTGTTGAGTCGAGGGTAGACATTCAAGTTTCAAATTTGACTTTCGATTTTAATGTAATTTGAATGGGTGAAACTTGTTACGATATCCAAATCTCTTCAATCTCAATTTGATATTAAATACCAAGTTTACCTTGGACCAAGGCAACTCTTTCGACATTCGAAGGATGCCCCCTCACTTTCGATCTAGATGAGAACCCTTATATGTCCACCACTTATTTTGAATAATATATAGGACCTCAATTCATAATGTCGTGTATCTACCACTCATAATGTTTAAAAACCTATGTGATGAAAGTCACAAGACCAATTTTCCGTGACTTCTATTCTTTGAGCTCTTAATACTCTGAAATTTGGATTCTTTTAGTCAACCATTATATAAGGAGCATCTGGTCACTCTCTCAACATCAACCTCGAAAAGAAGTATGCAAGTCTCTTACCTTTTGTCTTGTATCTTTCATTGTACTCCAAGATTATATTTAATTAACTTGACCCCATAGGTTAGCATTGTATCATATATTATTCCTAACTTTACAATCTATTTTCTTTATTTCTTTCTTTCTGTATAAGCAAAGACTAAATTTTTACACAATAGATATTTTAGCATAAGTTATTTCTTTAAATTTATTAAATATTAATGAAACGGCTTAATTTAAAATAAGAGTAATTGCAGTGGGTGACAAATTAATTATCTATAATAGCAAATTTAGCACCAAGTAAAAAGAATTGCAAATATGGCAAAAAAATTAAAATATTCCCATTTTACCCTTCTCTTTCTCTCCCTTCCCATTTACCCTTTCTTCCCTCATTTCTTTCCCTCATTTCTAGTGTATACGATTTCTTCTTCTTCTTCTTTTTTTTTTTTTTTTTTTTGCTTTCTTCTTTTTTTTTTTGTTTGTGCATTTATGAGTTTTTATGATTTTTTTTCTTTTTTTTTCTTTTTTTATAATGTTTTTTGCTTTCTTCTTCTTTTTTTTTTGTTTGTGCATTTATGAGCTTTTATGATTTCTTTTTTTTTTCTTTTTTTTTTCTTTTTTTATAATGAGCTATTACAATTTCTTCTTTTTTTTTTTTTTTTAATTTTTTTAATTTTTTGTGCATTTATGAAGGTGGAGTTCTTGTGTGATTAATATGCTTTTTTTTCCCTCTTTTGTGCAGTTTATTGTTATGATTATTCTTCTTCTTTTTATTCTTCTTTTTATTATATATATATATATATATATATATGTACAACTTTATGCCAATTGAGCTAAGCTCTTGTTGGCCTTCTTTTTAATTCAAGAATGCCAAGAATACAAAAATAGCAATTTTGGTGAGTGTTTGTATAGGTATATCAAAGTATATCACTGATATACTCCGGTTAATCGTAGTCTATCACTGACTATCACTGGTCGAAGTCTATCAAGGCTATAATTGATAGATAATGAAATACAAAGAATACAAGAATAGCAATTTTATGGTGGTGGTCACGGAGCTTGTGTGCTAGGCTTTAAAAATTATATTGTTGATTGAGAGTCGCTTGTTCGTAATGGTTATTTTTGGATTTTATGTTCTAATTACCACAAGAGACTTAAAATTTTTGTTCAATTTATGATTGTAGTATAATAATTTTGGATGAGTTTCTAATTACCGAGATGATTGCAATGGAAAGTACTTTACTGATAGATTTCAATTAAATTGATTTCTATCAGTAACAATCATTGGTAGACTTCAAATTAATTGATAATTAACTGATTTCTATTAGGGATAGAAACCGATAGACTTCAATTAACTGATCTCTATCCTCGATAGAAAATGATAGATTTGAATTAAACTAATTTCTATCAGTGATACAAGTCAATAAACTTCAATTAAATTGATTTATGATAGAAACTGATAAACTTCAATTAAATTGGTTTCTACCGGTTATAGAAACTAATAGTCTTTAATTGAATTGATTTCTATCAGTGATAGAAACTGATAACCTCGAATTAAACGGTTTTCTATTAGTGATTATCACTGATAGACTTAAATTAAACTGATGGATAGAAATTGATAGTCTTGAATTAAACTGAACTAATAGTCTTGAATAAAATTGTTTTCTATCAATGGCTATCACTGATAGGCTTGAATTAAACACGACAAAAACTTAGAGATTATGATTATCAGAGTCTATCAGTGATACACACTGATAGACTTCGATTAATCAAAGTCTATCGGTGTCTATCACTAATAGACTCCGATTAATTGAAGCTTATCATCAAAGTCTATCAGTATTTATCACTGATAGACTCCGATTAATCGAAGTCTATCAGTGACTATCAATAATAGGGACTGATAGACTATTGGAGATACTAAGGGTATTTTCGTAATTTAACGTATTTTTTGCTATTTCCGCAAATAATTTTATTTTTTTGCTATTTTTGCAATATTTTTACCGGTTTTTGCTATCTGTGCAAAACCCCCTTAAAATAATTCATTTATTTTTTTTTCTAAATCTAAACTTAACCTATATCTATAATCTATAATATATATATATAAGTACGAATGTGGAAGAAATTTTTTTTGGACGATATTAACCTTAACTTTTTTTAAAATACCTAAATTATATCCTTATTTTTCATTAAAAAATACATTGAAATAAAGTCTTTAGAACCTTTCACTACCCACACCCACACACACGTTTATTATTTCAATTTTGAAAGGTTACTAAATGTTAATGGTTTTTTTTTTCATTTATTATCATTATTTATAATTATTTTATTATTTATTAGCATTTAATTAAGATATAAAATCCAATGAACCTCTGACCTCATAGTCGATGGTACATGTCAATTACCACTGAGCTAAGCTCGCTTTGGCTTTGTAACTATTTATGTTATATGACTATACAAAGAGCACTCTTCAACATTTTTCTACAAACATTTGAGTTTCTCTTTTTTTTTCGGTTTTCTTTATTTTTTCTTATGTTTTGAAGGTTTGCTTTTCTTCATTTGCTCATTATCTTGCTGTATTGATTTTCCTTTTTTTTTCTTTCAATTTTGCTTAATCTAACATTCATCTTTAGTTTGTGTTTTGATGCAACGTTGATGCTTTGCAATTTAAAAGAATACTTAAAGTTATGCAAATAAGAGGGTGCTAGCCAACAAGAGCATAGCTCAATTAACATAAAGTTTGTATCCTTGATCAATAGGTCAGAGGTTTAAATCACTCACTCGACATGTTGTAAAAAATGATAATGTTCTAAAAATTACAACTTCCAAAATTTTCAAATATAGCTCTAAGTGTGAACTTTCTTATTGTTTCTAATATTATACTTAGGGTCCGTTTGGAATACATTTTAATTTAAATGTTTTCCAAGAATGCATTTTTTTAAAAAACATTTTGTATAAAAATTGTTTAAAATTGAAACACTCATATGTTTGGTTGCATGTCCTCCTAAAGTGTTTTTATACACAAGTTAGAATTTGATTTTATTTCAATTATGCTATTTTTGTAAATTTCAAATAACTTTTTGATGAAATTTGTGTCTTGTTAAATGGCAGTCAAATTGTACTTCATCAAATCAAATGGAAATGAAAATTAAATAGTTTAGTTTTCTTTTTTCTTTCTATGAAGGAACATGAATTTCAATAGTTAAATAGTTTATTTTTATTAAATTTAGTTTTAAAAAGAATGAGCCACGTGCGAAGGCACGTGAGAAAAAACTATTTCAATGGATTAACAGATTACATCCCCTCTTTTACCTTGCAGAACCATAATTGTGGTTCAGTTCACATATATGTTTTGTTATGTAATCAACCATCATAGTAGATATCTATAAGAAATTTTCATTCAATTAGATAGGATATGGTAAATTTTTTTAAATATCGTACAGCAACTGTCAATTTTAATCAAGTACTTTATATGTATATATTATTTTATTGAGCTAGAATGTGACTCCAATAACCAATGTTTATATTGGTTCCTTTTTCTTACGATATAATTTCTCTTTTCTCATTACATTTCTACTATCAATAACTCTAATAGCCATAGAGTTTAGAATTCTCGCAAATTTTATATAATTTGAATGCGAATTAGAGTTAGGTTATTGTTGAGGATCCCACATTGAAAAGATTAGTGGAGACCTCCCAATTTATAAGATAAGGGTCACTCCACTTCTTGCCAATTGGTTTTGAGATGGAAGCCCATATTATATAATAGGGGGCTCTGCATAGATGGCAAAAATAGCAAAAAAATAAAATTATTTGCGGAAATAGCAAAAAATACGTTAAATTACAAAAATACCCCTTAGTATCTCCAATAGTCTATCAGTCCCTATTATTGATAGCAAAAAAATAAAATACATTTAATTCAAGGATAGAAATCAATTTAATTGAAATGTATCAGTAAAGTACTTTCCATTGCAATCTTCTCGGTAATTATAACATAAAATCCAAAAATAATCATTACGAACAAGCGACTCTTAATCAACAATATAATTTTTAAAGCCTAGCACACAAGCTCCGTGACCACCACCATAAAATTTCTATTATTGTATTCTTTGTATTTCATTATCTATCAATTATAGTCCGTGATAGACTTCGATCAGTGATAGTTAGTGATAGACTACGATTAACCGGAGTATATCAGTGATATACTTTGATATACCTATACAAACACTCACCAAAATTGCTATTTTTGTATTCTTGGCATTCTTGAATTAAAAAGAAGGCCAACAAGAGCTTAGCTCAATTGACATAAAGTTGTACTGATAACCACAAGGTTTGTGGTTCGAATCCCCCTCCACACATATCATATTATCAATAAATAAATAAATAAATAAATAAAAAGAAGAAGAAACAATCATAACAATACCTCAACAACAAAACAGAGGGGGAGAAAAGCATATTAATCACACAAGAACTCCAACCTCATAAATGCACAGAAAATACAGAATTAAAAAAAAAATTGTGCGGTAGAAGAAATGGTGCGAGGGAAGAAAGAAAGAAAAAAAAAAGAGAAATGGTGGTGCGAGGGAAGAAATAAAGAAAAAAGAAAAAAAAAGAAGAGAAATGGTGTGGCAAATAAAGAATAAAGAAAAAGAAAAAAGAAAAAAAAATGAAATGGTGCGGGAGAAGAAATGGTGCTGAGGGAAGTAAGGAAATCAAAAAACTGTTTAAGGGTAAATAGGGAATTATTACAATGTATTCTAATTTTTTGCCATATTTGCAATTCTTTTTATCTTGTGCTAAATTTGCTATTATATATAATTAAATTGCCACCCATTGCAATTACTCTATATAATATGGTATCAGAGCCCATTAAACCCAAACGGGTATTCGGTCCAAGAAAAAATATTGGGATCCGATCCAAGAATGGTGAACCCAAAGACTTGCCAATTGGTTTTGAAATGGAAGTCCATGTTATATAATAGTTATATATGTATAGTAAAAGTGATTTTAATTAAAAATACTTATGTATGTTGATTATACAATTATATAAATTATAAATTTGTTTGATTACACTACATTCAAAATGGATTCTATAAATATAAAATCATCGAAAAGTGATTTGTTTTTTTTGGAAGAATCATGGCATTCATATCAGAAGCCTTACTGGCAAAAGAAATCGTTCACAATTACATCCTCCAAACACAAAGGATAAGACTCCATCCATACCTCCTCATACCTATCCACTAAGGCCAATCTCGCCAGACGATGTGCCACTTGGTTCCCTTTACGGTGGGTAAAGGCGAAAGACACCTTATAGAGAATTGAGAAGGATGAGAATGTAAAATCTCTGTTGTGTTTTTCTCATTAGAGGTGATAAGCTTTATACACATAGATTTACAAATTACAAGGAAATAACTAAAGTTAAGGCTACAATCATATACAATTTAAGGCAATAATAAATAGGAGAATATGACAAGATTAATGACAATGATTTGCCTAATACACCTGCCGGCCAGCCAGAATCTCCACCAACGCATTCGCAACAATCATGCTTAGCTCGGACACGTCTTCACGTTCACAGTTAAGAAGCTGGAATACCCTTCTTGAAATTGTCTGAAGAATTACCGGACTGAAACCCATCTCAGCCACCAATTCCAGCCCCTTCACTGCTGCCAGACCCTCCGCCATATCCACACTCCTCACATTATCATGTATGAAGGAAGCCAATAACATCACTTGGCCATGAGAATCTCGCACGATCACCCCCGAACCTGCCGTTAACGAATCAATCAGGAACGAGGCATCGAAGTTTGCCTTATACCACTGTTCACACGTAACTTCGGAGATGGAGACACGTGGAATAAACAATATATTGTATTGATGTTTGTATGCGTGTGGGTGTACAATCTCTAATACATAATCCTCTGATTCTCTCTCTTGTGTGTGAATGTGTTTCACTCGAGGGCTGGAGCGCTTGTTCTCGAATTTGAAGTCGTCTCAAGGGCTTTGCAGCTTGTTCTTGAGATTGAAGTTGTCTCAAGGGTTTTGCAGCTTGTTCTTGAGATTGAAGTTGTCTCAAGGGCTTTGTAGCTTGTTCTTAAGATTGAAGTTGTATCAAGGGCTTCGTGAGCTTCAAGGAGTTTGTTGATCTTCAAGAAGCTTTAGTCTTCAAAGTCTTGAAGGTTTGTTCTTCAGACAGATTTGAGTTCTTTTGGATGGATTGAGGTAAGCTTCAGTCTTCAGGTTCGCAGGAGATTCTGAGCTTCAGTCTTCGGTTTTGCAGGAGGATTTGGATGATCTGAGCTTCGATTTTCAGTTCTGCGGTGAGATTTGAAGAGGATCTGAGCTTCGATCTTTGGTTCTGCAGTAGGATTTGAAAAGGATTTGAGTCCTGTTCTTCAGTTCTACAGTTGAATTTGACGAGGATCTGAGCTTCGATCTTCGATTCTGCAGCAGGATTTGAAGAGGATCTGAGCTTCGTTCTTCAGTTCTGCAGCTGAATTTGATGAGGATCTGAGCCTTGTTCTTCAGTTCTGTAGCTGAATCTGATGAGCATCAGAGCTTCGTTCTTCGATTCTGTAGTGGGTTTTGAAAAGGATCAGAACTTCGTTCTTCAGTTCTGCGTCGGTATTTGAAGATGATCAGAGCCTTGTTCTTCAGTTCTGCAGCTGGGTTTGATGAGGATCTGAGCTTTGATCTTCAATTCTGCAGAAGGAGCTTCAATCCTCGGTTTCTTCTAAGAGCTTTCTCTTCTTCCTTTCTTTCTGCTCCCCTCAAGTGGAAGAGAACCCCTCTATTTATAGAGTTCTCGCTGGATGGGTCCCGGTGACTTTTGGGCCAGCAACTTGGACTTGGGCTTTAGTGGTCTTGAGCTCAACTATTCAGTTTTGGGTTTGGTTCATATTTGTAAAACCTTATGACCCAAATATTTAAAAGACCCAAATTTGATCCAAATAACTATTTTTTTTAAATTAGGTTGTCAAATTAATTAATTTGATCAAAATAATTTAATTTTAATTAATTGATCAAATAGAAATTTGGCTCTATAAATTTATAATTGGGCAATTTTGTCTTCAAATTAAATTTGGGACACATGTCAATTTATAATTGGTCCCAAATTTAATTAATTATAATTTCATCATTAATTTCATGTAATGACGTGACAATTTGTGATTGGTCAAAATTTCTTCTTCAACAAATGCCCCATTTTCGAGATTTATGCACAAGTTATGTGTGAGTGAATCTCGAAAAAGATACTTTGGAAACAAAATGCAGAGTATTTGTTCTTGATTTTGAATTTGTTTGATGTGTAATTTTAATCAAAACATGAAGTCAATTCTTAGTTTTGATTTTTTTCTTGCTTGACACGTATTTTACGCCAATTAATCAAAACTTGAATTTTGGACAAAATCTTGATTTTCTTGTTTGGCGGCAACTTTAATTTGAACTTAAGTTTGGGACAAAATTTTGATTATGCCCAAACTTTAATTTAAGTAAATTTAAGATTGCATCAAAAAATTGGTAGAAATTTGGAATAAAATTTTCATATGGAACTTAGAAAATTTGATTTGGGATAAGAGTTGGATTATACTCAAATTCAATTTAATTCAATCTAAATCAATTTAGGAGTCTACCCAATCAATTTGAATTTATCTCCCAACTTGATTTAAATCAAATCTCATACTTTTGGGTTAAAATTTGAAACAAAATCCCCCAAATTTTTATCTTTCAATCAAATCTCATATCTTTGGGTTAAAATTTGAAACAAAATCCTCCAAATTTTTATCTTTCAATTTGATTTAAATCAAATCTCATATCTTTGGGTTGAAATTTGAACCCAAAATCCCAAGATGGATGAAGATTGTTGTTGGAGATAAGATTTATCTATTTGAATCCAAACTTTCCCTTCTATAAATAGGGTTGAACCTCAGTAGGGGAGAACACACATCAATTGCAGAGAGCATTCAAGAAATGATTCAGGTAGGAAACTTTCTTCTCCCCCCTTTTTTTTATTTTATAATTTTTCGTTTTTTTATTCTTTTTTTTTTTAATTTTCGTTTTTCTTTTCTTTTTTTTTTGTTTTTTTTTTGTTTTTTGTTTTTTTCTTTTTTGCAATTTGTTTCTTTCTTGCTTGAATGTGTAAGCTTCATGCAACAGTCATCGCCAAATTCACCTGCAGTGATTTCACCACCTGTCTAGACCAGTCACTTTGATGACTGTAGTTTCCTGCAGGGGTGGTCATTCTTTCACTTCTCTTGCCTCAGGCAGTGATCAACCCCTGATTCAGGCAGAATTCAGGATGGTCTCTCGCCCTTCTCATCTTGCCTCAGGCAGTGATCAACCCCTGATTCAGGCGGAATTCAGGATGGTCTCTCGCCCTTCACATCTTGCCTCAGGCAGTGATCAACCCCTGATTCAGGCGGAATTCAGGATGGTCCCTCGCCCTTCACATCTTGCCTCAGACAGTGATCAACCCTTGATTCAGGCGGAATTCAGGATGATCACTTGCCCTTCACATCTTGTCTTAGGTAGTGATCAACCCTTGATTCAGGTGGAATGCAGGCTGGTCACTCGTCCACTTGCCCCGCCAACCTTTGAAGATGAAGCGAGGTTGAAGCTGTCAACCACCAACATTTGAAGATGAAGCGAGGCCGAAGCCGTCAACCGCCAACCTTTGAAGATGAAGCCAAGTCAGAGCGACAACTCTTAGAGACAAAACAATGGCGAAGCCTCCCAACTTTTAAATGGATCTATAGAACCTTCGAGCTTGATGAATGAACGATAGAAATTCTCAACTTGAAGAAGGAATGACGACGATGAGGGACCTTCAAACTTGTGGAAGAAACGACGACAATGAAGGACCTTTAAATTTGAGGGAGAAACGACAGCGGTGGAGAGCCTTTGATCTTTGAGGAAGGAACTGCAGCGAAACGTAGGAGAACCTTCGAACTTCAAGAGAAGAAACTGCAGCGAAGCATAGGAGAACCTTCAAACTTGGAGAGAAGGAACTGCAGCGAAGCGCGGAAGAACCTTCGAATTTGGAGAGAAGGAACTGCAGCAAAGCGCAGGAGAAACCTTCGAATTTGAACAGAAAAAACTGCAGCGAAGCGCAGGAGAACCTTCGAACTTGGAGAGAAGGAACTGCAGCGAAGCGCGGAAGAACCTTCGAATTTGGAGAGAAGAAACTGCAGTGAAGCGCAGGAGAAACCTTCGAACTTGAAGAGAAGTAACTGCAGCGAAGCGCAGGAGAACCTTCGAACTTTGTGATCGAACCTTCGAACTTTGTGATCCTTCGAACTTGGAGAAGGAACAACGAAGATCGAAGCGCAGGAGAACCTTCAAACTTGGAGAGAAGAAACTGCAGCAAAGCGTAGAAGAACCCTCGAACTTGGAGAGAAGGAACTGTAGCAAAGCATGAGAGAACCTTCAAACTTGAAGAAGGAACTGCGGCGAAGCGCAGGAGAACCTTCTGCTTGGAGAGAAACTGCAGCGAAGCGCAGGAGAAACCTTCGAACTTGGAGAAGGAACTGCAGCGAAGCACAACCTTCGAACTTGGAGAGAAGGAACTGCAGCGAAGCGCAACCTTCGAACTTGGAGAAGGAACTGCAGCGTAGCGTAGGAGAAACCTTCGAACTTGGAGAAGGAACTACAGCGAAGCGCAGGAACTTGGAGAGAAGGAGACTGCAGCGAAGCGTAAGAGAAACCTTCGAACTTGGAGAGAAGGAACTGCAGCGCATCAACGTGAGAAACTTCGAACTTAGGGGAAATTCCTTCAGCGAATCAACGTGAAAACCTTCAAACTTGAAAAAGAGGGAACAACGAACTTAGGGTGAGTGAAACACCGAACTTGAGCTAGAGAGACATTGAATTTGGAGGAATGAAGTCTTATTTTATTCATCCAACCCGTAGCTTCACACTTATAACGGTGTACAACTTCAATTTGTCGTGTTGCCCCCAGTAGTGATGAGTTTCTTCAATTTGTCTTGTCGTGCTTCAATATTTGTTGCACTTTCTTTTTTTTGTTTATAGAGACTGAACTTAAAGTTTTCTTTAAGCTGCCTACGTACCCTTGAAGAACAGGGATCAAGTCATAACGTAGTTCAGGATTATTGTTTTTTGCACTCACCTTTTAAGCTCGTGTGGGCTAGGAGCATCATGCAGTTTAGGCTCTTGCGATAAGGAGCTTTTATATTTTAAAAGCCCTTATCTTCATCATGGTCTTGACCATCCTTGACTTGTAGGATTGGTCAGGATAATGAGATTTTGCTTCACCTTCAAGGAACATTCCGTATTTATGAGAACAGAAAACTTCCTCTTCATACGTGACGGGATGTTACTATGAAGCTTCTCGTTGCTGTTTACTTCATCGAAAAGTTTCAACTCTAAGTTGTCCATCTTTCTTTTAGGTTGATCGTTTGTTACTTTGAGGCAATCAAAGACAGATGTTGAAGATCGACTTTTCTTCGACGTGGAGACACTTAGTCTTTGGAAAGCTGAAGGTCGAGTGAAGGTGGACACCAAACATTGATTTTCTTCTTCTGTCGTGGTCATACTCATTCTTTGGAATACCGAATGACCAGTAGTTGGAGGCTTGATGCGATCGAAGACGGAAGTCCTTTGTTCACCCTTCTTGGAATTGTCAACTTCTTCTACGTCGATGCAGTAGGAAGTTGCAAGGTTTTCTTTTTCCTTTTTATGGAAAGTTTTGGAGAATGTTTCATTCAACATCATCAGTGGTTGACGTTGAGAAAACTTTTTACTTCTCTTTTTCTTAGGATGAAGTTTCTTAGGATCATTCTTTCTTTGATGCTCTCTCCTTTCTTTGATTGTAGCAAAATTTGATTGAGCTACTTCATCAAGGTCGAGCTCAATTTTTCCTTCCATAGCTAGCTTTAGAATTAAGTCCTTTAGGACGAAACATCTTTCCACTAGATGACCAATAACTCGATGATACTTGCAATACTTAGGATCATCGACTTTCTCCATCTCTTCTGGTCGTTTACACTTAGGAAGCTCTATCAGTTGCGCTTCCAGTAGTTTAGTTATTCCAACATATCAAGGATGTCGATCTTAGGGAAAGGATAGATTTTCTTCTGTCTTTCCTTTAAAGTTAAGTGATGTGTTCCATTTGTTTGTCGTTTTTCTTTCGAAGACGACTTGGGAAGGGTTGTGTTTACAACCATAGATTCCTCTATAGTCTCTTCGTTGTTCCTTCCTTCTTTCCTCATGTTAGGGAGTAGAAGGTCTTGGTTTTCTCGACTAGCAATACTTAGCTCCATATCGTGGGCGCGAGTTGCTAGTTCTTCAAAGGTTCGAGGCTTTATACCTTTAAGAATGTAGAGGAGTTCCCAGTGCATACCTTGAATGCACATCTCAATGGCAGAGAGTTCAGTGAGGCGATCTTTGCAATCTAGACTCATGGCTCTCCAACGATTTATGTAGTTAACAACGAGTTCACCTTTTCGTTGTTTAGTGTTGGTGAGCTCAAACATGCTAACGGTTCGTCTAGTGCTGTAGAAGCGATTCAAAAATTCTTTTTCGCATTCCTCCCAACTGTCTATTGACTCAGGTTCTAGATCAATGTACCAGTCAAAAGCATTTCCCTTAAGTGTTCGAACGAACTGCTTGACTAGTAGGTCCCCTCGAGTACCAGCGTTCTCGCTTGTCTCAATGAAGTGGGCAATATGTTGTTTAGGATTACCCTTTCCATCAAACTGCTGAAATTTTGGTGGCTGATACCCGATTGACATTCTCAAGTTATCAATCCTTTTAGTATAAGGTTTGGAATACAAAAGGGAATCTTGAGTAGGTCCACCGTACTGAGCTCTGATACAGTTTGTGATCATATCTTGGAGCTGTTGGATGGATAGTGAAGCGACCGAAGCAGAACACTGTGGCTGATCATCTTGCACTGTAGTATTTCCTTTGTCATGATTTTTTATGACTTGGGTTTGACTTGATTTGACGATATGTTGGTTCTCAATCTGACTCCTTAGGTGCTCAATTTGAGAATCCTTTTCTTCAATCGCCTTCATCAAGGTGTTGATGTGCTCCTGCATCTCAGCCATTCTTTCTTCCATAATTCTTGTTTCAGTCATCATGACAGTCACTATGTCAGAATCAGGCTCAAACAAAGGGTTATACTTAACAGTAAACTTGTCATTAGTATATGTCCCCTACAAGGTTGTTTCTTGGCCTCCAACGATAGAAGCTTTATCTTCTTCCAACGCCAATTCATTGAAGCAACAATGGGCAGTAGAACCCACATAAGGCTTGTTCATGACAGGAACCATTGAAGAAGGCTTGAACAACATGTTTACACTTATGTTTTAAGATAAGAGAGAGAGATGAGAGGTAGAGATTGTCCCACTGGGCGTGCCAATTTGTTCACACGTAACTTCGGAGATGGAGACACGTGGAATAAACAATATATTGTATTGATGTTTGTATGCGTGTGGGTGTACAATCTCTAATACATAATCCTCCGATTCTCTCTCTTGTGTGTGAATGTGTTTCACTCGAGGGTTGGAGCGCTTGTTCTCGAATTTGAAGTCGTCTCAAGGGCTTTACAGCTTGTTCTTGAGATTGAAGTTGTCTCAAGGGCTTTGCAGCTTGTTCTTGAGATTGAAGTTGTCTCAAGGGCTTTGTAGCTTGTTCTTGAGATTGAAGTTGTATCAAGGGCTTCGTGAGCTTCAAGGAGTTTGTTGATCTTCAAGAAGCTTTAGTCTTCAAAGTCTTGAAGGTTTGTTCTTCAGACGGATTTGAGTTCTTTTGGATGGATTGAGGTAAGCTTCAGTCTTCAGGTTCGCAGGAGATTCTGAGCTTCAGTCTTCGGTTTTGCAGGAGGATTTGGATGATCTGAGCTTCGATCTTCAGTTCTGCGGTGAGATTTGAAGAGGATCTGAGCTTCGATCTTTGGTTTTGCAGTAGGATTTGAAAAGGATTTGAGTCCTGTTCTTCAGTTCTACAGCTGAATTTGACGAGGATCTGAGCTTCGATCTTCGATTCTGCAGCAGGATTTGAAGAGGATCTGAGCTTCATTCTTCAGTTCTGCAGCTGAATTTGATGAGAATCTGAGCCTTGTTCTTCAGTTCTGTAGCTGAATCTGACGAGCATCAGAGCTTCGTTCTTCGATTCTGTAGTGGGTTTTGAAAAGGATTAGAACTTCGTTCTTCAGTTCTGCAGCTGGGTTTGATGAGGATCTGAGCTTTGATCTTCAATTCTGCAGAAGGAGCTTCAATCCTCGGTTTCTTCTAAGAGCTTTCTCTTCTTCCTTTCTTTCTGCTCCCCTCAAATGGAAGAGAACCCCTCTATTTATAGAGTTCTCGTTGGATGGGCCCCAGTGACTTTTGTGCCAGCAACTTGGGTTTGGGCTTTAGTGGTATTGGGCTCAACTATTCAGTTTTGGGTTTGGTTCATATTTGACCCAAAACCTTATGACCCAAATATTTAAAAGACCCAAATTTGATCCAAATAACTATTTTTTTAAATTAGTTGGTCAAATTAATTAATTTGATCAAAATAATTTAATTTTAATTAATTGATCAAATAGAAATTTGGCTCTATAAATTTATAATTGGCCAATTTTGTCTTCAAATTAAATTTGGGACACATGTCAATTTATAATTGGTCCCAAATTTAATTAATTATAATTTCATCATTAATTTCATGTAATGGTGTGGCAATTTGTGATTGGTCAAAATTTCTCCTTCAACAACCACCCTTCTCTCGGAGGCCTCCATACAACCCTCTCCCGACTAACATCCTCATGCTCTCCTTCCCTAGCCCTCCTCCCAGCCTCATGAAAAACCGTCACATACTCATTCACCCATTCCACCAACCCACACGGCATATCAGCCCCATTAAAGCGAACTTTGTTTCGGGCAGACCATATTGACCACCATAACACCACCAACTCCTCAATTCTCCTTAAAATGTGTTTTTAAATTAATTTGATTTCTTTTTAAGTTATTATTGTTACCAAACTTTGCAAATCTTGATAAATAAATAAATTAATTAATTAATTAAAAAAAAAAACTTTTAACGACCCTCCAAATTCATTTAGGGAATTATGCTAAACACAATCTAACTCCACTTTCACTTTACGTTACTATTACAATTATAATTTTAAATCTTCTACACTCGTTAATTATATTCATATTCATGTTTTTTTTCTTTTTTTTTTTTCTTTTTAAGGAGTACAAGGAAAAGTAAGAAAACTAAATATAATGAGAAGATAAAACATCGATGTTGTGAGCCCATGGAGACATTTTTCTAATCAAACTTCAAAGTGTTTCGAAGTGCGAGCATGAGTATCTAATATATGAGCAACCACGTTCCCGTCTCTAGGAGTTAGTAAGAAACCCCTAATGTGGTGAACAAAGAATAGGTTGAGGTAGTCGATAAGAGGAACAATTTCATTAAAATGCTAGTCACGGTCATGAATTAGATTCCAAACGATTTTAGAATCTACCTCCACCCAAACTAGAGTTAGGGTCCGTTTGGAATACCTTTTAGTTTAAATGTTTTTCAAGAATGCATTTTTTTTAAAAAAAACATTTTGTATAAAAATTGTTTAGAATTTAAACACTCATATGTTTGGTTACATTTCTTCATAAGTGTTTTTATACCAAAGTTATTATATACTTAAAAACTCTTTTTAAAAAATTTGCTTTCAAGTGTTTCTCTCAAAATGGTTTATTTTTCAATCTCATTTTTTAATAATTCATTTTTAGTGGTTGCCAAACACTATAATTTTTTTTTTAAAATGAGTTTTTATTTTCAAAATTGAACACTTAAAAATTTAAACCAAACATACTCTTATTCTCGATTCCAACGCTAATTTGGCCCCATCTACTGATGCTTGAGCTACTGCTCATTCCACTGAGCAACATGTTCTCCTGAACTTTTTTACAGCCACTAACGTCTCTCCTTTGGAATTTCAAATGATCATGTTTGAGACCATCTTCTTGGGTTTTATGCCCTGAAACTCGTAGATATATAGTAAATGTAAACTATTGACTGTTATCAATAAAGTGTTATTGATTATTATTCTATAAAGAGTTATTGAATTATTGTATTAGTTTTTTTTCTTAAATAACCCTAAATCCAATAAACTAACATCGTAGGTTGTTGTATGAGTCTTGAACTGTATGTGGAGAAATATGAGGATCGGTGTTCAAGATATAACCTAAAAACCTATAATATAAGGATAAGGCTGAGTACCATATTCTGGTAACACTATGGATACGACGCGCTTTGTATTTGATACAAACGCAATGGTCCAATGCGTTCGTGTAGGGGACATGTGAGTGGGGGTATCCTATGCAATGGTTTGCATAAGAACGGACCGCGAAATAGTAACCACTAAATGTAACTTCGTTGACTAGTTAGGTTTCTATTTCAATTCGATGACCTAGGCAACTTGGTCTCAATCCTAAGTGGGTTATGAACTCCTGTTCACGAGGGATTGTCCTTTGATTTGTATGGGTGAGAGTGGTCAGTATGCCGACTCAATAAGTCTACCATTTTGGCGACAAGATCGAGTGGGGAGCTGGGAACATAATCACACAAGATGGAATTCACTTCGTCCCGACTTTAGGGTAAGTAGATGAGTGTTCCCTTAAGTTAAAAAAAAAATTGTAGGCTTAAATTAAATATGAGATATTTAATTTAGTAATTAATTAATTGGAGAATTAATTAATTATTTAATTAAATTTGATTTAATTAAAAACTATAGGTCATATGGGAGATGTTCATTTAAATATGATTTAAATAAAATTAATTAAATTTTGATTTAATTAATTAATTGTTATTAATTAATTAAATAAATCTCTATCCTATTACGACTGGGAAAAGAAATTAATTATTAATTAATTAAATAAATCTATATCCTATTACGACTAGGAAAAAGGGTATGACATTCTATATAAAGCACAAAATGTCTTCCTAGTGGAGAACATACTTCACTCTAAAAAATAATTTCTCTCTAAGAATTTTTACAACATTCTAGTGAAATTTTTTCCCAAAATTTAAAAATACAAATCCCACAACTTGGTTCATAGTCCTAGAGATATAGTAGTGGAAGATCTTGGTGGTAGTTGTTGCACTATTTCCGCAAGCGTACGGTTGCCCAAGTAATATTAAAGCGAAAAGTATTCCGAGTATCGAATCCACAGGGAGGAAGTACGATAATTAAGCAAAACAATTAATTTTGATCACCAAAAATACTAGTGTCGAATATTATTTAGGGACCTATTCATGATGCTAAAACAAATTAAAAATTAAATCAATTAAAGAAATTTAAACGATCAATCAAAAATAAAAATATGGAGAAAGAATTGAGTGAGAAACGGGGTCTTGAAAATCAGAATATAGCTAATTAATAATTATAATTATCCTATCTCATTGCCCGACTAATTATAATCCTAGAATCTCCGTCTATCACATAGGTTCTCCTTTCGGTCTCCCCTAATTATAATTAACTCATATGAATAACCTAAGTGTCCTTAGCGCCATTAAAATCGTTAATTAATACGCTCTGATTCATTATCGGATTCTAAGTATAACCAACTAATCTCGTTGTCACTACGAGCAGTTAAACTTAGTTGCATGGATTATGATCTATCCTAATTTCTCTCCATCGAGTTTCCATTAGGAATCAATTCAATATATAATTGGCCAGATCATATAAAGCACTACGAACACCCATACAAATAACTAGTAAATGGACAAGAGATAGGCAATCATAATAACAATTAACTATGAACTTTCATTTCAAGACCCCAATATGGGTTTAGCTATACATGGTCAAAAATTCCAACATGTACATAATAATAAGCATAAAATGGAGCAAAATAAGTGTAAGGAAAGTGACCGTCGAGAACCCCGTCGCTTGCGCTTGGAGTCCCTGCGAACCACGCTCCGAGCCTCCTAAGTTGCTCGCTATAAAGCTTCCAACAAAATTCTCACTCTCGACCCTCAAAAAGGCTTAAAAGCCTTGAAAGAATGCTAAAAGAGAGGAAAGGAAAGGAATGGAAGAATCATGGATGATTGATTGATGCTAAAATGGGGAGCCAAGGGGCACCTTTTATAGGCCCGAAAATGGGACAGCGTCGCGACGCTATCGGCACAGCGTTGCGACGCTGTGACGTCACTCGACTTGCTCGGCAAGAAATGGGACAGCGAGGCGACGCTGTCCTCCAAGCGTCGCGACGCTGCGACGATTCCAGAACCATCTTGAGCGCGGATTGGGCTGAGTCTTGGGTTTTCTTCAATCCTTCTTGGCCCAATGCTTATCATGACAAATCTTGGGCTTCCTCCTTGACCCATCTTTGGAAATATGGCTTGATATACTCATTTTTGGGTCTTTTCACTCCATAATTCCATAAATTGCTCCTATGGACAAAATAATGAATTTAATTAAATTTTCTATATAAAAATACAATAAAAGCATATAAAAGCCTATTAATTTAGGACTAAAATAGCGGCATTTCTGCCCGCTATCAGTAGTGTCCCTACTGTGATCGTACTGTTCTTGGTGGGAGTTTGTTGAAAAAAGTCTTCGACAAGTATGTATTTCAGTTCTTTCAATTATTAGATTTAGATCTAATGCATGCCTAGCCTAGTTTATATATAGAATTGTTCTATATGGTTTACCAATGTACTGATATTTTAGAAAACTTAATTAAAATACAAATTGGTCCTATAACGCTACCGCTGAAAATTTAGGAATTCCAATCCTTCACATCTCACCATTGGTTATTGACGTGGCGTGCACTATGACACTGCTCGAGTGCAAGTATACACTATCAAGTAATAAAGTGGAAAGTATTTCAGATATCATACCCAAGGGAGATGGTGACTAGTTGGGAAACACACAATTCTGTAAAATGGGAACCTCCTCTAAAATTGTGGCCACAGTTGGTAACCAAGAAAAATAGTTTGATTGAGATTTTGATTTAAGAAAAAAATTGGAAATAAACAAGAAAACGATAAAAACTCTATGAGATAAACTTGAGAATTCAAATAGTTTCAACCTTAAGCTTTATATTACACCCACCTATGCGTCCGCAAATTACTCAGGCATTGCAGTCGGCTGAGAAACACTATCTATGTTGCCCACATAGACATGGTGCAGATAGCATCTTTCAGTTGCGCCCGAAATTACCCTGACAACTAGATTGTGAGTTAAGTCCAACTTCTATTCTGCTCCGCTGTAGGTGCCTTTAGAAGACTAAGTCAACTAGACATCTATTTCTAGGGCTAGTTGAAACTTAGATTAATAACGCTCACAACTCTTAAAACCCTAGTGTTTCTGATAGCATGGATTTATGTTATCTTTTTCCTAGTTATTTTAGCTAGTTTTGTGTGTTAATTGTGAGCTTTAATGTCATTTTATGTTAATTTTGTAGAAAATCGAGCCCATGAAGCAAAACCGGGAATTTTAATAATTTCGGGATCAAAATGAAGACTTTGGATCATTAATGAAGAAAAGAAAAGAATACATTTGAAGTGGAGGCCCAAAAGCCCAAAGGTTGAAGAGTTAAAAGCCAAAAATCCGCATATGAAACTTCTAGAAAGACCAGCGTCGAGACGCTGTCCTTAGAGCGTCGAGACGTTGGATAGAGTGAGCGGCAAAAAAAGCATACGTCACAGCGTCGCGACGCTGTCGTCTTGGCCAGCAAGAAAGTTGCGGATCTCTTCCTAGAAATCGTTCATTCCTCTATGTTTGAAGACATCCAATTTTGGAGGGTTCTCCCCTAGCTCAATAGAGAGAAAAAGTGAGGAGAATTGAGAAGAAAAAGGTGGAATTGATTGAGATTCCAAGGCTCGAGAATCGAGATGATCGTGACGGGAGCCTTGGATCAACACAACGGTTATTTCTTCCTTATGCCTTTGTAATTTCTCTTTGTTGTTGAGTTAGGACCATGGATCAAGATTACTAGGGTCGTTAATTTAGCTAATTGGATATTGTAGCTTAATTACTTGGATATTGTAACGTAGTTCTTCATATTTCATATATGCAATTCATGCTTAATGCTTTTAATCCCTTGATCACGGATTGATTGATTTGTTGGCCTAAATTGATACTCGACAGAGAGAAGCTAGATTAGATCTTAATTGCAGGGCTAACGATTGCTTGGAACAAGAAAGTGAAAAAGAATTGTTAGAAATTTATGATGAAGTTGCTTAATGCCATACTATAATTAACTAAGGAAATGGACACATAAATTAGTTATGTTAGTATGAGATGTGGAGGAACTTGAAAAAGAAATCCACTGAAATCACTTCTAGATTTATGAAATTGAAGATTAGTAATTACATACATCCAATTAATTGAGTTGCAAATCCAAAAAGCTAGTTAACACCCTAGGTCAAGTCCCCTTAATAGGATATTTCCATTTATTTGCATGATTCCTTTAGTTATTGTTAGTTCTTTTATCCTTGAGAGTTGAGATTCTAAATAAAATTGAACATGATGGTTCTTGGTAATTAATGGACTTAATTCAAATTCCCTGTGGAATCGATACTCGGTACTCTACCGTTATATATTACTTGTGGCAACCGTACGCTTGCGGATATCGCACAACAACTTCCAGTCCTATTTCTAGGATGCAAGAAAATAAAGTCCTATTTCTTGGATCTTTTCCACTATTGTTTTGCGAACCCACGTCTTTAACTCCAACCTTTCGGCCATCAACTAAATACAAACTATGCTAACCTAAGTGATCAGTTTAAGCTAACAATAAACTTTAATCTCAACAAAAACAAACAATTTTAGAGGGAGCAAAGATGTTTTGCATAGGTGGGGCTTTCTTCTACTCAAGGAATCCACATATTTGAACCCCCAAGTAGAAGCTTAGCTCATAACTAAAAGTAAAATGCAAAACATAAAAGAAAATAAACTCAACATAGAGAAAAGATAACTTAAATTAATATGAAAGACTGAATTGAGTACAATAGCTTAACTTACAACGGAAAAATAAAGGAAAACAATAACAAGACTGCTGGAAATAAAAGAATGTTAAACGAAAGTAAAGACAAGACTCTATTAAGGATCTCTCCCTCTCTATCTAGCTTGCTCTTGCCCTTCTTCAAGGAGAGACAAGCTTTTCTCTTCTTCTTCTTTCGAATAGAAGAACCGACAGAGGCTAAAGACTTGGAACTCGGAGTGGTTACAAGATGAGAAGGAAAAACTTAAAAATCTATCCTATGGACGAAAACACCAAGCTCTCTTTGCTTCTTGCATCGTGGTCCCCTTTTATAGACCTTGGAAGGTGAGGTTGGCTGCCCAGATCAGTGTGAGAAGGCCTTGGAAGGTAAGAATCCACAATCTTCGGAGATTTGATACCAAATTAGAGATTTTCGGACAATTCTGTGAAGATCCTGTGAATCTCGGTATTCTGTCGGAAAGCCCAGTTGCGGCCGCATATCGAGCTTAATTTTTCCTGTGCACAGCTTTGACAAGTCTGTCTTCAGCATGGGGCTACTTTCCTTATATGGCTTGCATGCGCATTTTGATCGCATGTCCACATCCTCAGGTCCAGATGCAGGCGCAATTCTTCAGCTTCACTTCATTTGCTCCACTAACCTTAATCTCCTCTTGCGGGTGCATCTTCCTCACAAAGACTTCTGCACAAAAGCATTAACTTGGATAAATTCTTAAAAAAATAATCTCTTTGTGTACATTTTAAGCTTAAATTCTATAATTCTAAGATTTTCTTTATGATTCTACTACTTTTGCTAAAATTACTTAAAATGATAAGATTTTAAACACAAAGTCTTTGCTTTCCAAACAATAACCTAGGTTTTTAAGGCTAAACAATGCACATAAATGAGCGTTATCAGTTATCACTGCATCCACATCCAATTTGAAGTGGTTTTGGGTTGGTGGTGACCAATTGGAAGAGTGACCGTGTTCATCGTTCGTCGTCCTCGCATGTCCTTCACAACTGTTTGCTTAAGCCTTGAAAACAAAGGAGTGTACGATACACTAGCGGAAGCGATTACTGATCTTAGGCCTTGAATTTCATTAATTTCTAAAGAGAAAGCATGCTGGATAATTGAGCAAAAAAAGAGCATTAGATAAACTAACCTTTCGAGCTCGAATTGAAGTGATTCGTTGGATGATTCTCAACACGAACACGTCGTGGACGACCACCGAGATCTTCCCCGCTATTCTCTGGCCTTAGAACGGGTTGTGGGACCCGAATTGGTGATGAAATTGAAGAGAAAAATATGAGTTAAAGAGTGAGAAATGGGTTTTTAGCAATCTGGTTTTGAGAGAAAAAGAACAAAGCTTTCCATGGACTTTTCTAGCAAATTCCATCATCATCCTCAATCTCCATGCAAATCATATATATATATATATGAAGGACAAGAGGTATTGGACTTGGATTTCTCACATGTGGAGCTGTCAATTTTAGGAATTATGCATGAACATTTCATGTTTAAAAAACCATTGATTTACCTCCTGAATTTCATGTAATTGAAATTCATTTTAATTAATTCTAATATATAATTAATTTAAATAACTAATTTCAAATAAAATTAAAATAATTAATTAAACATTTTAATTAATTATTCAATTTAATATCAAATCCTAAATGATTACACCATTCCCAATTTCTCTAAAAAAGAAAACCCCGATGAATTTGAATCACTATTCAAATTTAAACTGAATTTGTATTGAATACATGTTTGCAAAATTTAAATCATATTTAAATATTTCTAACTCTCTTAAATTATAGTTTAATTCATAATTAAACTGATACGTTAAATTATATCGGATATAATTAACGATATCTCCCTAAATTGAATTTGAACGTTTTCAAATTCTTTCATCACTTTGTTCTAAGGTTAATCCGTTTGAGCTAGCAGGGAGACCTAATGAACCTATAGATCATGGGCTCCAACGATCCAAGATTAATCGGTTGAACTCTTTCTATCCTAGTTAACCAACATTCGTTAACTAACGGGACACTTCACTATAGCCCGTAGTTGCACTCCCTTCACTGTAGATATATTTCTGTCCACCCGATATAACCGTGATCAGTAAGTCGACCCTCCACAGGTTTTTCGTAACTATAACTAGGTCAAAAGTCCGTTTTACCCCTATAGCACTTCTTGTTCCTTAAGCCTCCACTGAGTCCCTAATGAACAATTGGTTTGTGGTCCGACCACTAAACCTAAAATCTCTCGGTCCAATGAGAGGGCGGCGCGCCTTTGTTCACATCCCGGAGTCAGCACTTAAGGGAACAACCTCTCTACTATCCCTAAAGATGAGTAGGAGTGAATTCCAACTTGCAGGACTATGTCCCCAGCTATCTATCCGGTCTTATCCCCAAAATGGTAGAAACTTATTGAGTCGGCGATGTTGAGCCACTCTCACCCATGCAAATCAAAGAATAATCCCAAATAAAAAGGAGTTCATAGTTAGCTCAGGATTAAGATCGAGTTACCTAGGTCATCGCTTGAAATAGTCAGTTTCACAGTAAACGGCGTTATAAAGTGAAAGTGACTTATTTCGCGGTCCGGTCTTATACAAACTCTTTTGCATAGGACGCCCCCACTCGCATGTCTCTACATGAACGATTCAGGATCACATCGTTTGTACTAAAACAAAGTGGGCCGCGTCATATAGTTTTTCCTAGGATAAGGTACCGAGTCTTTTCCCTTTACTATAGACCGTTTAGGCTATTACTTGAACTTGATCCACTTTTATGTCACTACATAAATTTCAAGTGTTCATATCATAGCCAAGGATTCTAGTTTATTGGATTTGGGTTAATTAATACATAGTTAAAAAACAACTATTCGACAACCAGAAATTGAATAACATCGATAACACTTTATCGATTACAATTGACTTTGTTACATTTACTATCCACGAGTTTTAGGACATAAAACCCAACAAACTCCCACTTGGACTAAAACTCTAGTGGGCTGTACAACAATCCAGAATCATAGTGGGTTTGTATTAACAATTGCCAATGCATGTAAAATACAATAAACTAGGGCATCTCATATGCCCATTACATATCTCCCACTTGCCCTAGATTATCCTTTGTACATTACTCGTAGACCTAGGGGCCTTCGTAAATGGTTCAACAATGTTCTACTCTGAGGCTATTCTCGTGACAATCACGTTCCCTCTTTACATAATCTCTCAGATGAGATATACGTTTGCGTTCTATACATTCGCCTCATATTTGGAACAACTTTCCAAATGAACTTCCTAAGTCTTACAGACTTCTGAGCTTGCTTCATAAGCTGCAACTTAATCTTCAAGATAAAGTCTGTGATACATCCTTACTTGATGCTACGCCATTATATAGCTCCCTGTTAAGGGTGAATTCTGATGTCGATGTAGATTTCCTTGAATCCGTATCGGTGTGCTAATCAGAATCAGTGTCTCCTGTAAGGATCAGATCCTTAGCACCATACACGAGCTTATAATTCATCGTTCTCCTAAGATACTTGAGGGTATTTTCATTACAGTCTAGTGTCCTTACCCTGGACTGAATTGGTATCTACTAACGATCCCTTATTGCATACCGTATGCCAGGCCTGACAACTGATTGTCGAGACACGAGGATTTTGTCTCAAGTCCTCAACCTATTGAGGTGTCTTAGGACACTGCTCCTGTGACAAATGAATTCTATGTGGGATAGATAACTAATCGTTCTCAAAATTCTAATCTTATATCTAGCCAACACTTTGTCCATATAAGATACTTGAGACAGAGCTAGCGATTTGTTCTTGCTATTCCGAACGTTTTGGATTCTAAGAACAAACTAAGTCTCTCCAAATCTTTTATTTGGAACTGCGCTGCTAGCTACTTTTATTTACCAAAATGTCATTCTTGATCCCGAGAACACCAAATTGACATATACATCAATAAGACTCAAAATTAGTCAATTATCACAAATAATAACATTAGGATAAGCAAAATTTACAGAAATGATTAGCACCAATTTGGTGCTATCATTTGCATTATGTTTGTCTTGCCTAAATAACCCTAATCCAATAAACTAACATCCTAGGTTGTTTATATGAGTCTTGAATTGTATGTGGGGACATACGGGGATCACTGTTCAAGATACAGCCTAAAGGGTCTATAGTATAAGGATAAGGTTGGGTACCTTATTCGTGTGACACTATGGATACGACACATTTTGTATTTGATACAAACGCAATGATCCAACACATTCGTGTACGGGACATGCGAGTGGGGGTATCCTACGCAATGAGTTTGCATAAGACTGGACCGCGAAATAGTAACCGCTAGTTGTAACACCGTTGACTAGTTAGGTTTCTATTTCACTAGGATAACTTAGGCAACTTGGTCTCAATCCTGAGTGGGTTATGAACTCTTGTTCACGAGGGATTGTCCTTTGATTTGTATGGGTGAGAGTGGCCTGCACGTCAGCTCAATAAGCCAACCATTTTGGGGACAAGACCGAGTGGGGAGCTGGGAACATAATCACACAAGATGGAATTCACTTCTTCCCTACTTTAGGGTAAGTAGATGGGTGTTCCCTTAAGTGGTGTCTTCGGGTCTTGAACAAAGGGTCTTACCCTCTCAATGGCACGAGAAGGATTTTTGTTTGTTGGTTGGACCTCAAACAGATTGTTCATTAGAGGAGCACTGATACTTAAGAATGTAGAGGTAACCTAGGGGTAAAACGGTAATTTAACCCAGCTGGTGTTGCAAACAGTTGTGAAAGACTAACTTGCTGTTATTGGTCAATATCCGTGGACACAGAAATATATCTGCAGTGAGAAGAGTGCAGTTGTGGTTCTATAGTGGAGTGAACCCACAGTTAACGAACTTTGATTAACTTGGTTAATGAGTTTAGCTAGTTAATTTCATATCGTTGGAGCTTCTGATTTGTAGGTCCATTAGGTCCCACCCGTAGCTCATAAAGGGTGTTGAGGTAAATTTACTAAGGAAAATAATATAATGTATGTAGATACATTATAATATAAAGTTTATATTTACATTAAACTTTATAATATAAATTTATTTTGAATGTTGATTCAAAATTAATTTATGAGAGAATTTTTTTTTTTTTATGTATAAATTTATGAGAGACTTAAATATTTGAAAGAAGTTAAAATATTAAATTAATATGAATTGGATTCATATTACATCTATAGGTTAAAAGTAATGCGCATTAGATGCACATTAAACTATTGGTTATGTGAGAGAAATATAATTGAATATGATTCAATTATAGGTTAAATTAAATATATGATATTTAATTTAGTAATTAATTAATTATTTAGTTTGATTCAATATAATTAAATTTGATTTAGTTAAGTGAATTAATTAATTGAATTAGATTTAATTAATTGATATTAATTTAATTAATTAATTATTAATAATTTATTTTTAATTAAAATTGAATAACTAATCAGATCAGTTATCGTGGAATAGAGATTCTACGTGTCCTTCATCCCCTCATTGAAGGCTTCACGATTGGGAGTTAGAACGTCTTTCTCCAATTTAGGTGTGTAAGTCTTCTGTTTTGGTGTGGTACTCTCATTCAGTTTTACAGAGAACTCTATACCATGGTTTTTGCTCTCACAGAAAAGAAACTCTCCTTAGAATTTATCCTCCCAGTAAGGTCCCCACAAACCATCTTCCTCAATCTATCCCTAGGAGAATACTGGTGGTTCACTTGTGGTGGTGTCAAGGAGAACTTGTAGTAGAGGATCAAGATCGAGTTGCTGTATTTTTCACAAGATCCAAGGTGTTGGTGAAATACGGTCAAGTCGTCCACGAAAGTGAGTTTTTTCCTTGATCCTTTGTCCTTGTAGAAAAAACATGATTAATTAGGGTTTAATTATGTTTTTTCCAGCATGCTTATGGTCTGATTACAGTAGTATATTTTGAATATGATTATTGTGGTTTTTGTCATCGTATCGGTACTTAAATTTGGTTAAAATAGAGTGTATGGACCTCTGTTATTTTTCTGCTGCGTTAGGGATTTTAACCCTACAGGAAGAAATATAAGGAATGAAATTAAAATGCTAAAAATTAAAATTGCAGAAAAGTAAAGGATAGATTGGCTAATCTTACCTCGGGATCGCGCAATTGGTTTTTTGAATTGTAGTTTGGTAGTTTCAATCATTAACACTCTCAATTAATCTAATTATTTACTAATCATCTAATTGCTCACTGATAACTCTCCAAAAGGTAATTATTTAGGCCTCATTTCTATAGGGATTTGTGTGTCTTTTGTGCTTAATAGGGTTGGTTTTAGATATATATTATATGTTTTAACCCATTTGGAAGAATGGAGGCTTTGAAAGTTATTTTGTGCAGAAAATATTGTTGAGCGACTTGAAGGAGCAAAATCTGTGCTGCAGCAAAGCAGGGAGCAAAACTGCCACATCACAGCTCGTTAGCCATTTTAATAAAGTGGCGTTAGCTGAAGTATTTCCGGATCTAAGAAGCTTGGAGAGCCCTCCATGTGTCCAATTTAACCTAATTAGGTTAAACCTCATCTTATAAAAGGAGGAGCCGTCACAAATGAAGTCATTCACGATTGGGAGACCGAATCAATCGGCTGTAGGCCGAATTGACGGCAGAATGGAGATCTAAGAAGACCAAGTGCAATTCCTCTCAAGGAGACGAAGTCCTTTTATGTTCTTGGTGGCTTGGAGCAGCCATTTCATCCCCATTTGCTGAAAAGGATTAGTATTTCTTGTGTATTTTGCATTATGGATGTGCTTATCGAGATTGTAACGTACTTTATGTTTTCAATCATGAACTAATATCTTTGTAGGCATAGGTTAAGAATTATGTGATTGTTATATTTATAAAATCTGGAAATTCTATTTGATCATGATCATCTTGAATTATTGTTGATCTTTAATTTCATTATGTGCCCGCCTAGCTAGCCGGTATGTATAACTTCTCCTAGTTTCAGGGATGATTTAGCTCCCGAGCCCTCCAAAAATGCTCAATACAAGATTTCACACCTCACAACACGACCCTCAAAGGAGGCTCCAAGAGCCTTAGAAGGGACTAAAGAATGGATTGGAGTGGTGATTGATGATCAAAATGAGAGGTGAGGCGCGATATTCATAGGCTTGAAAATGGGGCAGCGTCGCGACGCTGTTACGTCAGCAGTCTTGGACGGCAAGTCAGGACAGCGTCGAGACGCTAGGGCCTCCCTTCATTCTTTTGGCCCAAATACTTTTCATGATGGGTCTTGAACTATTCCATCTTGACCAAACTTGATCTTTAAGGCTTGAACTCCATGAAATTGGGCTCTTTTCACTTCTTTATCTCCAATTATCCATAGAAAAACTCCTAGGGACAAAATTACACAAAGAAATGGATTTGTATGATAAAAACACAATAAAAGCACACAAAAGCTAATAAATTTAAGGACAAAATAGCAACATTTATGCTTGCTATCATTGAGCCACCCATATTCTCAACTACACTGAGCTCAGCAAAATTCTCAGATAAGTTGAGCTACGACCCATATTCTCAACTACACTATGCCTCACAAAATTCTAAGATAAGTTGAGTCATTCATATTCTCAACCACCCTGAGCCCAGTAAAAGCTCGAGCACCAGAGCACCAAGGTCAGGTCTAGTAATCCAAGGTCGAGGTTGAGCCTAGCCTATCATGTTGAGGCCGACCTCAGTCAACATAAATGAGCTTGTATATACGGACTCCTAAGGTACACGATTATTCTTTACATTCTTCTTTGCTCAAAAATATTTTTTATTTAAACAAAACTTTACTTGAGTAGGAGACTTAATGTTATGGATGAATTGGGACCTAATTTTAAGAAAGTCAGAATGATAAGAGCCCAGAGTGGAAACAGACCTAAGGAGAGCCTTTGGGTCCAGATCAATCTCTTTCATGTCCAATTCCTAGAGAGAAAAGGAAACTTTCTTTCTATTCCCTCTCCTAAAAGGAAATAGGGAACCCTATATCAACTATAAATAGAAGAGGAAACTTCAAAGTAAGGGACCTCAACTGAGTACTTGTTCTTTCTCCTAGCCTTCTTCCTCACTCTCAATTTATTTGCTACACTCATAACCTCATAGCTAACTTAAGCATCGGAGCTGGTGTGGCAAACACCATATCAGTATGCAGTTTTCTTTTGTCTTGCAGACCATGTCTTCCCCCTTCAAACAAATTGATCGTTGCTATTATGTGAAGGTCAGATGAGTTTCCCTGCTCGAATTTTGACATCAACAAACAATATGAAAGTGTTAATATCTAAATTACGGAAGCAATTTTGGATCTTAGGCACTTAATAAACTCAATTTGATTAAACTATGCATGTTGTTCTAAAGAAGAAAAACAGAGTCATGAGCACCAACCTCTTTGATTCTCAAATTGGTTGATCCTTTTTGTAATTTTTCTTCTCCAAGCTATCACGAACCACCACTTGATCTTCCTTGCTATCCTCAAGCCTTTGGAACGGATTGTGGGATCCTCTAGTGATGGAATTTGATGGGAAAAGCTTGAAGAACAAGCTATGGAGGTGGGTTTTGGTGAGGAGAGATTTTTGCAGTAATTCCCTAAGAAAGAAGATGATTTTCTTCAGCAATTCATTTCCCATTTATAGAGGGAAGATAGCTGAAGAGAGTGACCAGTGATTGACACCAAATTACCCAACGTGGCTAATGTGATGGGAGTGCATGGGTTTAGTCACCATGCACTCTACCTCCTAAAAATCATTTTAATCTTGAATTTCCAAATTCAAAATTATCTTGATTTTAATTTTTAATTATTTAATATTAATAATCTAAAAAATTTAAAATCTAATTTTAATATCTCAATTTTAAATTAAGTCAAAATTAATTAAAAATTGATTAATTTAATATCTAATATTAAATTAATATTTTGCCATCAATCTCGAACATTTTCGAAATATTATTTTCAACCATGAATCCCTATTCATGTTTTCAGTATTTAAATCATATTTAAATATTAAATCTCTCACAACCTGATTTACACAAAAAAAAACCCGACGTATCGATAACGTCAAACACATCCAACCATTTCCCTAAAGTGAATTTGAACTAATTCATATTCTATCCATCATATTGTTCCAAAGGTTAGTCTCGAGCTAGCAAGGGGACCTAATGGACCTACAAATCATGGGCTCCAACGGTCCGAGGTTTAACCGGCTAAACCCTTTTAACCTAGTTAACCAACATCCGTTAACTACCAGGACACTCCACTATAGCCTAGTAGTTGAACTCCCCTCATTGTAGATATATTTCCGTCCACTCGATATAACCATGATTAGTAAGTCAATCCTTCATAAGTCATTCGTTACTATAGCTAGGTCAAATGTCTGTTTTACCCCTATAACACATCTTTGTTCCTTAAGTCCACTGATCCTCTAATGAACAATTTTTTTATGGTCCAACCACTAAACAGAGTCCCTCTCGGGCCAATGAGAGGGTGGGGCCCCTTGTTCAAGCCTCAGAATTAGCACTTAAGGGAACAACCTTTCTATTATCCTTGATTCAGGTAGGAGTGAATTCCGTCTTGCTACACTATGTCCCCAGCTATCCATCTAGTCGTATCCCCAAAATTGTAGACTTATTGAACGACACTATTGGGCGACTCTCACCCATGCAGATCAAAGGATAATCCCAAGCGAACAGGAGTTCATAGTAAACTCAGGATTAAGATCGAATTATCTCGGTTATCACATGAAAAAGTCAGTCTTAACACAGTAAACGGCGTTATAAAGCAAGAGTGACTTATTTCTCGGTCCTGTCTTGTGTAAATATCTTTTACACAGGATGCCCCTACTCGCATGTCTCTACATGAACGATCCAGGATCACGATGTTTGCCTCATTCGCAAAGTAGGTCGCATCTATAGTGTTACCAGGATAAGGTACCCAACCTTATCCATTTACTATAGACCATTTAGGTTATATACTCAAACTTGATCCCTGCCTATATCCACGAAATAGTTCGAGTATTTCATATTATAACCATGGATGTTTCTATTGGATTTAAGATATAAAACAAACAATTTCATTGAATAACATATTTATTATAAAAGGATTACAAAACTTGAGTTTTAGGACATAAAACCCAACACAACAAATTTAGAGTAGGGACCGATTTTAAGTTTTATTGAAAGTGCATGTACTAGAATTGAACATTTGAAAGTAAAGAGACTAAAATGAAACAAAACCCAAAGCACAGAGACCAAAATGATATTTTAACCATTTTTTTAAATACGTTTTTGTTAATCTAAAATTATTTTCTATAAAGAACACTTGAAATTATTGATTTTTTTAAGGGACTTCTTGACAAATTGATTTTGTTAAGGCTAAATTATAGAAAAATACCCCTGAACTATGGAGTTTGTTTAAAAAATGCCCATAAACTTTGAAAAGTTTCAAAAATTCCCTTGAACTTTAAAAAATGTTTCAAAAATACCCTTGAACTTTTAAAAAAAATTAAAAAAATACTCTTATTAAAAAATGCTTCTTCTTTTTTCCTCCTCTCACCGTAAATTCTTTCTCCATGAAAATTAATGCAAAATTTTGCTTATAAAGGTTGTGTGCAACACAATACCAAATAAAAACAGACTTTGAAATTATGTTTTCTCTTTTAAAAAGTGTAAAGAAGATAAGTGTGAGAAAACAACATATATATATATATATATATATATATGTATATATTATTTCCTTTTTAAGTTTTTCAAATAAAATATATTATTTCCATTTTACTTTCTCTGTTTGCTTATGTTAGTGATAAGAAGAAGAAGTGTTTATAAGACAGTGGGTTTGATCCAATTTATAAGATTAATTAATCAAAAGATTTATATATGATTTTGTTTTTATTAATATTTAAGAATTGTTAGAACCTATATACAATAATAGTTTCATTTATTTTTCATAAAATGAATATAGAGAAAGCTAATGGGTAATGGTTGGTGATGAAATAATATTGAAAAGGCTACCAACAAATGAAGTCAAACACATGTAGAATTTCAAGAACAAAACAAAATTCATCTTGAAGTTTCGACACGAAAATCTAGTCAAGTTCTTGAGATGTGTTGAAAGAGAAGAAAAGCTCATAGATTACGAATACATGACAAATAAGTAAAGTTTCTCATTAATTTTCATGGAGGATGAATTAATTTATGGTGGGAGAAGGAAAAAAAAAAAAAATTTAAGGGTATTTTTTAATTTTTTTTTTTAAAGTTCAAGGG
Organism: Luffa aegyptiaca; assembly: GCA_017139565.1. NCBI lineage: Eukaryota > Viridiplantae > Streptophyta > Magnoliopsida > Cucurbitales > Cucurbitaceae > Luffa > Luffa aegyptiaca. The sequence continues at coordinate 22,550,437 of CM029395.1, forward strand.
TATTTTTGAAACTGAAACTTTAACAGTTTCCATCCAAAATTAACGGCAATGATATTTTTGAAACATTTTTCAAAGTTCAGGGGTATTTTTAAAACTTTTCAAAGTTTAGGAACATTTTTTAAACAAACCTCATAGTTCATGGGTATTTTTTTATAATAATTTAGCCTTTTGTTAAAAACATTTTTCTTTCAAAGTTATTACAAACACACTAGTATTAGTTCATGCACACATTTTTTTTTAGGAGATTAAAATATCTAATTACTTTGTTGAAGATATATGCGTGAAGGAGTTATATCGACCAAATTTAAAAGATGTATTTTTTTTTTGAAACAAATTTAAAAGATGTATTAGACTTCGAACACAATTACAGAACATGTATTTAATTATTTATTTATGGTTGTGCAGACACCACGGGCTTTCAACTGGCAATGCAAATTGACTACAACTTGCAACCTCACAACTTGCACCACGTGGGCGGCTAAGTTGCAATGCAACTTGCAACCCTTTTTTTCTTTTTTTTTTAGCTATGTTTATAATTTTTTTTAGTATAATAAATGTGAAAGATGAGAATTTGAACCTCCAACACCAAAAAAAAAGTACAAGACAATTACTATTGAACTATGTTCACTTTAACGAGCTAATGTGTTTATGTTGTCTTTTGACTCTAGAGATAATAAGTTATCTTTCTTTTATTGTTAGTTTCAATTTATCTATTTATGTAAATACACCAAAGATTAATGTAAGTCAAGTAGTAAGATATGGTCATCTTTTCTTTTTAATTATATTGTGAGTTAGATAAAAAAATTAATTATTTCTTGAATTTTTAATATTGTGTTTAATAGATTCATAAACTTTAAAATATATTTAGTAAGTCTCTAAACTTTCAATGTTTGTATATGATATTTAACAAAATTCTAAACTTTGAATTTGTGTTGATGGATTATTCCTAAACTTAATATAATGTCTATTAACTTATGGAACCTACAATTTTATGTCTAGGAATTATTTTTTATAAGATATTTTTGTAACATTGAAGAGTTTAATTAACACACATAATTAATAATTTAATATCTTATTAGACACTTTAAAATTCAGACTTATTAGATACAATAATTTAAATTTAGAGTCTGGATTTTTTATTTGTTTAATAATGATATAATTTAATTTGTTTATTTGTGGTCGGGGGCAAATTTGCCACCCACTTTCTCATGTCCTTTTGTTTTTGTGTTTTGTTTTGAATTATCATTATCATTATCATTAATTTTCAGTCCATCTTTATTCTCCTGATTTCTTCGCTGAGTTGCTCTTCAATCGTGTGCTGCTACAGCCGGAGATCGTTTTGTGTTAGAGTCAGTGAGGTCCAACATTTCTTCCCTCAGCCCTTCTCTTCTTTACATTTTCTTTTGCCTAATTTCTTATTTAATCTGCTGATTTCTCGCTACATTTCTTTTTTCTTTATTTTGCAGTTGTTTGTTCTTTATCTGGCTAGCTTCTTTCTCATTCTCAGCAACCGCTTCTGTGTATTACAGCACATAATCACCTTCATTCTTGCATATATCTCTCATTAAATCATGCCTTGATTTCAGCTCACTAATTGCAAGGATTTGTATATTTATTTTCAATTTTGTCTTACCTTATTTGCATCCATATTTTGTATACAAAAAGGTCAAAAATTGTATCAATTGTATGAAAAGGAAATTCAGAATTTTTCCAGTATTTACATGGTATCAGAGCCTACCTAATCTTTTTTTTTTTCTTCAATCCTGCGTGATTCCCATGGCTTCTTCCTCAGCAACTACTTCGATGGCTTCCCCTCTATTTCTTCTATCCAACATCTGTAACTTAGTACCTCTTCGCCTCGACTCAACCAATTACGTTCTATGGAAATACCAAGTCTCATCTATTTTGAAGGCTCATTCCTTATTTGGGCATATTGATGAATCTCTCCCCAAACCTCACCAATTTGTTCGTTCATCCACCGGCGAAGACACAACAGAAGTCAGTAACGATTATCTTCAATGGATCTCTCGTGACCAAGCCCTTATCACACTGATCAATGCAACTTTATCCCCCTCCGCTCTTGCTCATGTCGTTGGATCAACTTCTGCAAAAGACCTTTGGTGTTCATTGGAAAAGCGTTATTCGTCGAAGACCCGCTCAAATATTCTGGACTTACGCTCCGCTCTTTACACAGTCAAGAAGTCCTCTTCAGAATCGATTGAAAAAGAATCAAGGAAATCGTTGACAAACTCGCTGCCGCTTCTGTCTCAATTGAAGATGAGGAAATCTTAGTGCATACCTTGAATGGTTTACCGGAGGAATTCAGTGCATTCCGAACATCCATCCGAACTCGCAGCGGCACTTTATCACTTGAGGAACTTCACGCCCTTCTTATTGCCGAGGAAAAGGCGATTCGCAAGACTCCATCCATCGATCCCTTACCCACTGCCATGGCGGCCTTCAATTCCAGAGGTTCTTCTTCTCCGTTTTCGAGCGGCGGGCGTGGGCGAGGAAGGAGATCCAATTTCGGCAACTTCAAAGGACGTGCGGCGCAAAACCCTACAGCAGCTCAATCTCAGCTTAAAAATTTCGGCCCTTCACTTCAAAATGAATCCTCATATGGGCCCAATTCTCACAATTATTATGGGCCTCAAAATGGGTCTTCAAATGGGCGTGGAATACTTGGTGCTGGGTCAAATTTGGGTCAGCCAATTGGGTCTAGTTTTAATCTTGGGTCTGGACAGAATATTCACAATGGAGGTCGAATTTCATGCCAAATTTGCTCAAAATATGGCCACAGTGCACTTGACTGTTACAATCGAATGAATTTCTCTTATCAGGGTCGGCATCCTCCGGCTCAATTAGCAGCTATGGCGGTAAATTCAATGAATCCAGAGCATACATCTGATAATTCTAATAATTTTTGGTTATCTGACAGTGGGTGCAACGTTCACATGACAAATGACTTGAAAAATCTCAATTTATCGAACAACTATAATGGCGAAGAATCAGTCACAGTGGGTAATGGTCAATCACTCAATATCCAAAACACCGGTAGTGGTATTCTTTCTACTCCCTCCCATACATTTACTCTTTCAAAAATTCTCCATTCTCCTCAACTTGCCACTAACCTCTTATCTGTCCATCAATTTTGTCATGATAATAATTGCATTTTTATCTTTGATACTGACTGGTTCCTCATACAGGATAAAGTTTCTGGAAAAATTCTCCACACTGGTGCTAGCATTAATGGCCTTTACCCAATTCCAAGTCCATCATCTCTACCTCGCTCTAGTCTGCACCCTAAAAACTTTAATTTTCATGCAAAACAGGAGTGTTCACTGTGGCATCATCGGTTTGGACATCCTGCTCCTAAAATTTTAAATTCTTGTTTATCTCGTCTTGGTTTGTCGTTATCTTCTTCTATTTCTACTCATGAATGTCCTAGTTGTTTAAAAGCTAAGATGTCTAAGCTTTCATTTTCTATGTCGCTTTCAACTTCTTTTGCACCACTAGAACTTGTTCATAGTGATGTATGGGGACCTTCTCCAGTTACTTCTATTAATGGATATCGATATTATATTAGCTTCATTGATAACTTTAGCAAATTTACCTGGTTATTTCCTTTGGTTAAAAAATCTGATGTGACTGCAATTCTTCACAAATTTGTACCATTTGTTGAAAATCTTTTATCTAAAAAGTTAAAAGTTTTTCGATCTGATGGTGGTGGTGAATTTAGCAATAATTCTATTCTTTCATTCTTTGAATCCAAAGGAATTTTCCATCAAAAATCTTGTCCCTATACTCCTGAACAAAATGGAGTTGCAGAACGCAAACATAGACATATTGTTGAAACTGCAATGTCATTACTTGTTCATTCCTCTGTTCCTCTTGAATTTTGGCCTTATGCTTTCTCTACTGCAGTCTTTCTTATAAATAGAATGCCTTCTTCATCTCTCAATATGTCTTCTCCGTTTGAAACACTTTATGGTTACACTCCTGATTCGCATCATTTAAAAGTTTTTGGTTGTGCATGTTATCCTCTGTTAAAACCAACCACCAAACATAAACTTGAACCCAAAACATCTCAACACATTTTCATTGGCTACCCTTTACATTTCAAAGGTTACATATGCTATAATCCTGAAACAAAAAAATCAATTGTCTCTCGTCATGTCATTTTTCATGAGACCATTTTTCCTTTTGCCACATCATCCATCAAACCCACCTCCCATTTACCTACTACTACCATTGATCCAACTCCATTATTCACCCTCCTAAATATCTCTCTATCACCAACTCAAAACCCACATCATACTCAATTACCCACTGTTGACAATTCTGGTCCATCTATAGTTGCGTTAGAAGATAATATTACTTGTTCTAATCATTCTTGTCAGATTACAGATAATACAAATTTGATGCCTGAGACTGCAGATAATACTCCACCTATTGTGAGTTCGATCCCTATCAATACTCACTCCATGCAAACTCGAGCCAAGTCTGGTATTTTCAAGCCAAAGGCCTTTTTATCCACTATGGTGCCTTCAGTTCCAACCGATCCGACATCCTACACTGAAGCTTCCAAATATCCCGAATGGAGAGCTGCCATGTGTGAAGAGTTCAATGCTCTACAAGAACAAGGTACGTGGACTTTAGTACCTCGATTGCCCTCTATGAATGTTGTAGGTTGTAAATGGGTCTTTCGAACTAAATATCACCCTGATGGATCTATTGCTCGCCATAAGGCTCGTTTAGTTGCAAAAGGTTATCACCAAGTTGAAGGTTTTGATTTTGAAGAGACTTTCAGTCCAGTTGTGAAAAAGCCAACGATTCGTGTAATACTTGCATTAGCTGCTCAATATAATTGGACATTAAATCAGCTAGATGTAAAAAATGCCTTCCTACATGGTCACCTAAAAGAAGAGGTCTACATGTCCCAACCACCGGGATTTCTAGATAAATCATGTCCAACTAGTGTCTGTTTACTTCATAAGAGTCTTTATGGTCTTAAACAGGCTCCACGGGCATGGTTTGATCGTTTCACATCCTACCTATTAACGTTGGGGTTTATTGCTTCCGCTGCTGATCCGTCATTGTTCATTCGTTTGGAAGGAAAGGCATTAACGTATTTGTTACTATATGTGGATGATATTATTGTAACTGGATCTGACCATGCTTACATTTCTATCTTGAAGAAACAATTGGCCACTGAATTTCAGATTTCAGATCTTGGAGCATTGAATTATTTTCTTGGCCTCGAAGTTCATTCCTCTACAGATGGTATTTTTGTCAATCAGGCCAAGTACCTCACAGATTTACTTCACACATCAGGCATGACATCTGCCAAATCATGTCTAACTCCTATGTCTACATCTGTTGATCTATATGCTTCTGCGCCTTTGTTCCATAATGTCACACTTTATCGTCAGCTGGTTGGCTCTCTTCAGTATCTCACATTTACAAGACCAGACATCACCTTTGCTGTAAATCGAGTAAGTCAATTTATGCATAGCCCTACAACCATTCATTTCTCTGCTGTCAAGCGTATATTACGTTATCTTTCTGGATCGAAGGAACTTGGCATTCTATTTCGACATGGTGATATGTCACTCACAGCATATTGTGACTCTGATTGGGCTGGTGACACATTGGATCGTCGATCTACATCTGGATTTATTGCCTTCCTTGGCTCAAGTCCCATTTCTTGGGCCGCCAAAAAGCAACCAACTGTATCACGCTCTTCTACAGAAGCTGAATACAGATCACTTGCAACCACAACAGCTGATCTCTATTGGTTACGCCAACTTCTTTGTGATTTACATATTCCCTTATCCACTACTCCAACATTATGGTGTGATAATGTGTCAGCCATATCTCTTGCAAATAATCCTGTTTTTCATGCTCGAACAAAGCACATCGAGATTGACTATCATTTCGTTCGAGAAAAAGTAGTTCGCAAGGATATCTCAGTACGTTTTATCTCCTCCAAAGATCAACTTGCTGATTTACTTACGAAACCTCTATCTTCTCAGTTATTTCTATCACTCAGGAGCAAACTTCTGACTTCAAGATCGTCTTCAGTTTGAGGGGGCATATTACAGCACATAATCACCTTCATTCTTGCATATATCTCTCATTAAATCATGCCTTGATTTCAGCTCACTAATTGCAAGGATTTGTATATTTATTTTCAATTTTGTCTTACCTTATTTGCATCCATATTTTGTATACAAAAAGGGCAAAAATTGTATCAATTGTATGAAAAGGAAATTCAGAATTTTTCCAGTATTTACACTGTGTTCACAGGCTAGCTCTTTCCTACACTTTATCAGCTTTTACATACTTTATATAGGTCTCTGTTTTAAGATCAGTGATGGAAATTCTATCTTCTATCACTGGGATACTTGTCGAATACACGGTAAAGCCCATTGGTCGACAATTGAGTTATGTCTGTTTCTTCCGTCACAATATTCGAAACCTTACAAGTCGGGTTCAAATGTTGAAGGACACTAAAGACTCAGTGAAGATGACTGATGAGATTTTTGAGATAAGAAATGAGGGGAATTTCGAAAGAGTCTCCTATGTTGTTGCTCTCTCTGAGGTTGAGAATTCAAAAGCAAAGTCATCAGATTTTCTTAACTTTGAATCAAGAAAGTCCACTATGGAAGAAATCATTGGTGCACTTATGGACGATAGTGTCAACATAATTGGAGTGCACGGGATGGGAGGTGTTGGCAAAACAATGTTGGTGAAAGAGATTTCAAGAATAGTTATGGAGAAAAAGTTATTTGATCAAGTGGTCACATTGACTGTCAGTCAGACACCAGATTTAAAAAGAATTCAAGGACAATTAGGTGATAAATTGGGATTGAAATTCGACCAAGAAACAGAAGAAGGAAGGGCCCTTCAGCTACAAAGAAGGTTGAAGATGGAAAAAATGATCCTCATTGTACTTGATGATGTTTGGAAGCAAATTGATTTGGAAACAATAGGAATTCCAAGTATTCCAAATCACACGGGATGCAAGATCTTATTTACCTCTGGAGAGAGTAGTATATTCTTTAATGATATGTGCCCAAATGTAAATTTTGAGATACAAATTTTACAAGAGGACGAAACTTGGAATTTATTCAGAAAAATGTCTGGTGAAATTGTTGAAACATCTGATTTGAAAAGTATAGCAATTCAAATAGCAAGAGAATGTGCACATTTTCCAATTGCTATTACTACGGTTGCTAAGGCATTGAGAAATAAACCTCTATCCATTTGGAAAGATGCCTTGGACCAACTAAGAAATCCTGTGGCTGTGAATATTAGAGGGATGAATGAGAAAGTCTATTCTTCACTTAAATTAAGTTATGATCAATTAGAATGTGAAGAGGCCAAATCACTATTTTTGCTTTGTAGCATGTTCCCCGAAGATGATCTCATTACGGTGGAAGACTTGCACGTATATGTCATGGGCATGGATTTCTTGTGTGGTGTCGATACTGTGGTACAACGACGAAATAGGATAACAAAATTGGTAGATGATCTTATATCTTCTTCTTTGCTTTTAAAAGAAGCAGGTGATAATTGGTTTATGGCTGTGAAAATGCACGATATAGTTCGTGATGTAGCTATATTAATTGCATCTAAGGATGATCACATTTGTACATTAACCTATTTGAAAGGATTGGATGAATCATGGCACGAAGAGAAAACTTCAGGTAATCATACAATAGTGTACTTAAATGTTCGAGGTTTGCGTAACCCTCCCCAAAAATTAATGTTACCCAAAGTTCAATTGTTGGTGTTATGTGGACCATTATTGAATGGACACGAGTTGCCACACACTTTTTTTGGAGAAATGAAAGAGCTAAGAATTTTAGAATTGAAAGATGTTGAGAATTGATGCCCACTTACTGTCTTGATTTTGACTCTCAAGCTGGATGATGACTAAGCAACAGGCTGGAAGGTGAGTTGCTGAGCTGGTTTATTTCTAACAAATTACTAAATCTGGCACGTGACTTGGAGATGCATCCTAACCGACTTCTCATCTTCCTCTGTGTATTTAAGATCATCTTCTACCCTTGTAAAATGTACTGATCTCGCTGTGCCTCCTTTGTAAAAACACTCTGTAAAGGCTTCCTTAATAAAACTCTCTCTCGATGGTATTCTAAAGTGGATGTAGACCTCTGTTGTCGAACCACTATAAATACTTGTCTCATTCTTCTTCTTCTCTACTCTGCCTTGATTAGCCCTTTGTACTTTAGTTCTTTTGTTCCTGTGTGAACATAAAGACATGAAATTTTCCCTATTGCCACAATTACTTTCCTCTTTTGCAAATCTCCGATCACTGCGTTTGTTGAATTGTAAATTGGAAAACATAGAAATGATTGGTGAGTTAAACCGGCTTGAAAGTCTCGATTTTGATGGATCAAACATCATCCAAATTCCTACGACTATAAGACACTTAACGCAGCTAAAAGTGTTGAGCTTATCAAATTGTTATGAGCTAAAGATAATTCCACCTAATACTCTTTTAAATTTGACAAAACTGGAAGAGTTGTATTTGGAAACTTTTAATGGATGGGAAAAAGAATTGAATGAAGGAAGAAGAAATGCTAGTCTTTCTGAGCTTAGCTACCTTTCTCACCTTCGTTTTTTAGGATTATGGATTCAAGATGAAGAAGTAATGCCAAAACAATTGCTGTCAAGAGAGTTGAATTTAGAAATGTTCATGATTTCTATTGGTTGCAAACAACTTGGATGTGTATTAATGAGAAAATCTCTAGAGTGTTGTGTTTGAAGATGGAAACAGAAAGTTGTATGGAGAAAGATATAAAAATGTTGTTAAAGAGGTCTGAAGAATTACATTTAGTAGGATCAGTTGGTGCAAGGGTTCTCCACTATGAGTTAAATGAAAATGACTCTTCACATTTGAAGCATCTCTACATTCACGATGATTCACAAATTCGACATTTTATCCATGAGCAAAACAAGCCTATAGCTTTGTCCAATTTGGAGCGTCTAGAATTGAGAAACTTGGAGAATTTGGAGATCGGTACATTTCATTGTCATACTAGACAACCCCTTTCAACAAGTTGAAGGTCATTAAGTTGTCACGTTGTAATAAAGTGGAAAATATCTTTTCGAACCCTATATTGGATGATCTTTTGCAGCTTGAGAAAATTAAGATTCTTGATTGTGAGATGATGAAAGTCATCATTGTAATGGGAAGCGAAAAGGCAACCGACAAAATTGAGTTGACGAATTTAAAGTCTTTAAGGTTAGAGGGCTTACCACAACTTCAAAGTTTTTTCTCAAAAATGAAGAAGCTTGGACAATTAAGTCTTGATAATTTAGAAGAAGACGAGACAAGCAGATTTAACAATGGTGACTCCTTTTTCATTGAACAGGTGAGTCACTAAATCTTAGTAACAAATTTCTTGTTTTGATAAAAGTCCTAATAACTTTTTGTTCTTTTTATAGTTCCTTGTGGATGTTCTTATGTTAGATTGACTGCTTTTTTTTCCTCTATCATCTATTATCTAATGTGATGATTTATATTATAAATTTTCTTTTATACAGTACTTCTATAACTTATTTTTGATTTTAATTGTTTCACTTTTTATTCATATTTATTTTTAATATTTAATACATGACAAATAAACTGTTGAGCATGATAATGAAACTAATAAAAGATAACAGATTTTTTTTAAAAAAAAAAAAAATCATCCAAGAAAACCATTCGTCGTTGACAATTTCTAGTATTGTTAAATGACTGTCATTTATTTTCTTAATAAATATAGAGGCTTATTACAATATTGATATTTATAATTATATGTGATAGAAATAATTTTTTTTTTAACCAGTGCAACATTTTTGTGTTTAGGTCTTTTTTATTAATTAAATTTAATTTTCATCTTAACATGATATATACGTATATGTTTTGTGACGTTGTATCTTGATAATGGTGATAATTATTCCTAGATGAATTAATGAGCATATGAATGCAGGTATCACTCCCTAATTTGGAGGTATTTTCAATTAAAGGGGCTCAAAATTTGAAGATGATATTCAACAACGCACTCATTCTCAATTCCTTTTCCAAGCTCAAAAGTGTGGTAATTGGTAATTGTAACAATCTGGAAAAAAGTTTTTCCTTCAAATATAATGAGCAGACTAAGCTGCCTTGAAGTCTTAAAGATTAAGAGTTGTAATTTATTAGAAGGGGTATTTGAAGGGCCAGAGCCAAATGTTACAAAAAAGAGTATTGATTTGCTTCCAAATTTGAGAGAATTGAAATTAAGTGAATTACCAAATCTCCAATATATATGGGAGAAGGATCCTAGTGAACTTTTGAGTTTTGAAAACATAAAAATCTTGTCCATAGATCAATGTCCAAAACTCAAGAGAGGATATCCAATCAAAGTTCTTCAGCAACTGGAAAAACTGGAAATAGATTTGAATGGATTGAAAGAGATTTTGAGGAAAGAAAAGTCAATGCAGATGTTGAGACTTGATGAATTCGAGACTTCTAAGGTAAATCTTCAACATCACCCTTATTGAATATTATGACAAATAAATTATTGTCTTCAATATGTTAAAAAGCATTACAAATAATATTCTGAAAATGTGAAAAAATATTTATAAATGGTTAAAAGAGAAATTTAATCTGATCAAAAGTTTGACCAACTCCTTGTTTGTATGATGGTCAAATTTGCTGGCATCACTCTTTGAAAGGAAATGGGAACAATAGATTTTTAGTGAGAACTACAAGTGCATGATCTTTTGTGTGATTTTTATGATCATATACCATTTGCATAACCTATAGTTTGAGAGCATATATATTTCTGTTTTAATGCTACAGATTGTTCCATTTTGTAGAGCATATATATATACATATATTAAATTAAATATATTGCTTCCATGATACATGACCTCGAATTGATATCCCTTATTATATGGGCAATAGTTTATAAAATTTTGAGTTCTAAATATATTATCTCTCCACAAAAATTAAAATGTAGGTTAAAAATCACCTTTGCCCTTGAACTATCATGAAAGTAATAAGTTTGTTCCTGAACTTTTGATTTGTAACGATTTAGTCCATATACTTTCAATTCTCTAACAATTTAGCTCTTAAACGTTGATATGTGACAATTTAGTCTCTATACTTCAACTTTTTTAATGATTTAGTCCAAAATTAATGTTAAGATTTAATGAAATTTATAAACATAGATAGATTAATAAACTAATTTGAGACCAATATATATGTTTACCAACTACAAAGTCAAATCATTAAATAATAAAAATTGACATTTAATTTTGATGAAATTTTTTTACGACAAAGACTAAATTGTTACAAATTTGAAAGTACAGAGACTAAATTGTTACTTATTAAAATTCATGGACCAACTAAAATGTATTTTAATTTTGAATTCTAAATGATGTACTTTACTTGAATAATTAACGCAATATATTTTAACTTTTAATTAACAATATTTAAGTTTGATTATTTTTATTTTTCTAAACGACCACAGGCTGAGATTATACAATTTCGGGATGATCCAAAGTTATTTCTAAAACTCAAAAGGTTGAGTTTATTTGGTTCTCAATATGACGATCGCTGGACTCATTTGGCAATGGAAATTGTAGGAATATTACACAACCTTGAAATGTTTAGAATGGAAAAGACATTATGGGAAGAAATATTCCCAATTGATCAAAGTTTGATTAATGTTGAAGAATGCCAAAATGAAAGTTATAAGCTCTCGAAGTTATATCTATATGAACTGCCCAAGCTTAGGCATTTGTGGAATGAAGGCTTACAAAAGAATGCCTCAATACTAGAAAATTTGAAGGATTTAACGGTGTCGAGATGTGGCATATTGGATATGTTAGTGCCATCATCAATGTCATTTAGAAACTTGACATGGCTTAGAGTGGAAAAATGTCATAAATTGACCTATTTGCTAAATCCTTCCGTTGCCAGAACTTTGGTGCAACTTGAGTTTTTGATTTTAGAAGGATGCAAAAGGATGAAGACTGTAATTGCTAGAGGTGTAGAAGAAGAAAACGATGAAATTCTATTTAGCAATTTATTTTTGTTGGAGCTTAGAGATTTTTCCAAACTGAAAAACTTCCATTCTGGGAAATGTACCATTAGGTTCCCACGCTTGCCCAGTTTAGGTATTCGAAATTGTCCTGAAATGAGGGATTTCTCTCTTGGAATTGTAAGCACACCTATTTTGCTAACTAAACATATTGGAGGGCTCCCAATCCTTAAAGATTCAAAAGAGACCATGGTAGAAGACATCAATGTCATCGTTCGACAAGCTTGGGAGGACAATTACGATACCAACATCCAAAATTTGTTTGAAGAACAGGTTAGTACATAATCAAAATTCTCAAACTAGTGTATATATATTTCTTGTTGTGTACTGTGTTGGTGTGATTTCTTATCAACTCATTTATGTAGAATTTGGAGGAAAACCAATTTGATCCTTCTTCTTCACATGCCGAGGAATAAGAGTCAAAAATCGACATTTCATTACTTCATGATTCCATCCATAATGAAGGTTAAACAATCGAACCCTTTTTGTTTTGATTGTCCATGTGAAGCTATATTCATTAAACACAAACTTAGGCAAAGATAACATATGAATCTATAGGATTTTCATTGCAATAAGATAGAGAGCATATAAGTTTATATTGATTTTATGTTGAAATATTGATTATATAACTTCATGCTCGTGGTAATATATTCACAGTGTGTTCATTATAGCTTTTAAAAGTAATGCTTTTCTTTAAAAAAAAAAAAAACACCAACTAATACGTTTTATTTACTTTTAACTATGTTAAACTTCTAAAAACAATTTTTTATGTATAGTAAAGCATCATTCAGAATTAAAAATACGAAGGAGAAATTCTTGCCCCTTGGATGTATTTGTATACTCATGACACCTTATTAGTATATATATTAGGAATTTCGAGTTAAATTTTGTTGTTGATGTCAATATAAAACTTGGTACCCTTTGTGACAATCATGGGTATTGGTGATTATTATTAATATCAGTTAGTTAGTTAGTCGACTAGCAGGACTTATGTGCAATTGCAAATATGCTGCAATGAAATTATTTCACATTCATCTGCAATCTCAATAGGATAGAAATTGCTTGCTCATATGTCTTAAAACTCTCAAAGATATATAGACACTATAATTTATTAGAAGAGATAATGTTCACTACAAGAAAATACACAAGTATCCTATTGTACGATTTCTGTTTGTTGTTGAAAGATCTTCATTTAAAAATCCTTATTTAATTTTTTCCTTTCTTTTAATGATTTGAAGACCAAAATTAAAATTAAATGATAATGTTACAGAAAAGTACCATGTTTTGCCAAAGCTAAAGCACGGGTGGAGGAAGAATCCTTTTGAGAACTTCGAATTTTTAGAATTATATATAGAAGTGCTGTCTGCTTCTCCAATGTCCAAAGCTTAAAAGTAACATATCTAATCAAAGTTGTTCAGCAACTCAAGCATCTTAGAAAATGGATGACAATGGATTGAAGGAAATTCTTGGGGAAGGAAAAGTGACGAAAACCCTCTATTTGGTAATTCTACTATACGAACATATCTAATTTTATCATGGACATTTTCACAAATAAAATCATCTTTTGTGAGCTACACTACAACTATATCATGTTGAAATTAAAGTATTTCTAAAAATATTATTGATAGATTGGTTTGTAGATAGGTTGATTTGCAAAGTTGTTTTTAAGATTTGTTTTATAGAATTGTACAGAAAGGTTATGATTATATTGTGTGTACTTGAAGTTATTGGTCATTAGCTTATGATATATATAAATGAACGAGCAACTTTAGTATTTTGAACTAAACCTTATATATTTGTGGAAGGAAAGGCACAAAAAAGAACAGGTCAAAAGTTCCCAAATATGAGATTCATCAAAATTGCATGCATATATATTCTTTTGCTGGGCTGTTGTAATTATTTTTTTTAATGAGTTTTATTAATGTAGAATTTGGAGGAAAACCAAGTTGATTTTTCCTCTTCATATGATGAGTAATTAGAACCAGATTGATCAATGATTTTGTGCATAAAAAAGGTCAAATACTTTAAACCCCTTTAGTTTATCCATGGCTTAAAATAGATACAACACATGAAAGAAAAAGAATGGCTACTTAGAGGAATTTGAAACCCCTTTCTTTTGAGATGTATATGTATGTACTATTATTTTGAAGCTTGAAGAAGAGAGAGCAATGGATGCATCAGATGACATTTTTTCTTCAATGGCTTCTTGAATTGAGAGGAAATGAAGTACTCAACCCAACAAGTTGTATGTATATTTTTTTTCTAGTATATTCACCTTATGTGTGCATCCGTTATGTAAATTCTTTTAATGAATTGATTAATGCAGAATCTGGAGGAAAAGCAACCTGATCATCTTTATTTTATATGTTAAGAAATTACAATCTGATTGGTCACTCTTTATTTAAAGGTCAGCCAATTTAAACCCTGTTTCTTTTGAGACGTGTTAGGACTCAATTCCATACAACATCGTTTCCATGCTCTTCGTTTTGTTCTGTATAAGTCTAGCAGGTTGTTATTTTTCTGTAGGTACGTGGCTATTGTTTAGTGGGAGAGAATAATTGTTTGTTACTCTCCTTCTCTATTTATTCTGCCCTAAGGTGTAATAATATTCAGTTGAGCAATTTATCTCTTTCAAGATTTTCCTCCTCTCTGTTCTCTGTGGTTTTGTATCTTGGTATCAGAGCCTCTGTTAGGCAAACGTCATGGGTGACGAAAACATTTCATCCTCCTCTTCAGCTGCTATCTCAGCTCCCGTTTCTTCTGCAGCTAAGGTCATTAGCTCGTCTTTTGGGCATCCGTTGAGCACTGTGCTCACAGTCAAGTTGGATGAAAATAATTATTTACTTTGGAGAGGAATGGTTCTGGCCATCCTTAGAGGCCAGAAAGTCGACGGCTATGTTCTCGGTACTACATCCCAGCCGTCGGAGTTTCTTGAGACTTCCATTGAATCCGGCAAGTCTTTGGAACCTAATCCACTCTTCGACGAGTGGAATACTGTTGATCAAGCGTTGGCTGGATGGCTATTTGGTTCTATGGCTCCAGCAATCGCAGCAGACGTGGTGAGCTTCAAAACGTCCAGAGAAGTGTGGAAGGCTTTGGAGAAAATCTATGGTGCAACCAACAAAGCTAGGGTTAATCAACTTAGGGGGATTTTACAAAACACCAAGAAGGGTGCAATGAAGATGACCGAATATCTTGCCGTTATGAAGCAGGCATCAGAAAATCTCAGCCTAGCTGGTAAGCTTGTCCACCTTAGTGATTTTGTATCGTATGTTGTTGCTGGTTTAGACTCGGAGTATATTCTGATAGTCAGTTCGATTGATGACAAGGAGATTTCTACTTGGCAAGAACTCTCTTCCATTCTTATTACTTTTGAAGGGACCTTAGCTCGCTACAGTAACACTGCAAACACCAAAGAACTCCCAGATCTTGCAGCTCATTTGGTTTACAACAATCAGAATCGTTTTCAGCAAAATTTTTCTAGGCCACGGTCTTTCAACTCTAACGATGCTCATCAGAATCAGGTTAGTCAGCAGCAAAATTTTTTTGGAAATCGAGGGTCAAACAGAGGTAGAGGTCGTGGGAGGAATGGTGGTCAAAGAGGTAACAACTCACTGCCTACGTGTCAGCTGTGCAATAAGTATGGTCACTCTGCACCGTATTGTTATCTTCGCTTTGAGGAGACCTTTAACAATCCACATAGCTCTGGAAGTAATTCTCAAGGGGGGAATTCATCAGCTCTGTCCTATGCTTTTATTGCAACGCCAGAAATTCTGAATGACCCCAAATGGTTGGCAGATAGTGGGGTGACAAACCATGTTTCTGCTGATGCTGGTAACTTAGTTGCTAAAACTCCTTACAATGGTAGAGACTCCTTAGTTGTTGGCAATGGGACTAAGTTAGGGATTTCACATGTTGGTAATACTGATGTGTTGGGTTTTATGCCCTAAAACTCGTAGATAGTAAATGTAAATTTGACCGAACATTAATAAAAGTGATGTATTATTCAATGTTTGTATTATATCTTGTCTTAATAACCCTAATCCAATAAACTAAACATCCAAGGCTAATAGAATGAGGCTTGAACTAGTATGTAGGGACATACGGGGATCAATGTTCAAGTTTTAGCCTAAAGGGTCTGTAGTATAGGGATAAGGCTGGGTACCTTGTCCTGGTGACACTATGGATACGACCCGCTTTGTATATTGATACAAACGTAATGATCCAACGCGTTCATGTAGTTGACATGCGAGTGGGGGTATCCTGTGCAATGAGTTTGCACAAAGACCGGACCGCGAAATAGTTAACCACTAACTGTAACACCGTTAGTTAGCTCGGTTTCTATTTCACTAGGATGACCTAGGCAACTTGGCCTTAATCCTGAGTGGATTATGGACTCCTGTCCATGAGGGATTGTCCTTTGATTTGTACGGGTGAGAGTGGCCAGTTCGCCGACTCAATAAGCCTACCATTTTGGGGACAAGACCAAGTGGGGAGCTGGGAACATAATCTTACAAGATGGAATTCACTCCTTCCCGATATTAGGGTAAGTAGAGGTGTGTTCCCTTAAGTGGTGTCTCCGGGTCTTGAACAAAGGGCCCTACCCTCTTTATGGCACGAGAGGGATTTCTGTTTGTTGGTTGGACCTCAAACAGGTTGTTCATTAGAGGAGCACTGGTACTTAAGGACCAAGAGGTAGCCCAGGGGTAAAACGGTAATTTGACCTAGCTAGGGTACGAACACACGTGAAGGGCTAACTTGCTGTTGACGGTCGATATCCATGGACACAGAAATATATCTGCAGTGAGAAGAGTGCAGCTGTGGTTCTTTAGTGGAGTGAACCACAGTTAACGAATATTGATTAAATTGGTTAATGAGTTTAGCCAATTAATCTCATATCGTTGGAGCTTCTGATCTGTAGGTCCATTAGGTCCCACCGGTAGCTCCATTGGGGCGTTGAGGTAAATTTCTAAGGGGAGTTATATATTTGAAGGAGTTCAAATATTTTATTAAAGTATGAATATGATTCATAATAAAAACTATAGGTTATAATTAATGCTCATATGATGAATATTAATTCTATAGTTTAGTTGAGGGAAACATAATTAAATATATGATATTTAATTAAAATATTAATTAATTGGTGAATTAATTAATATTGATGTTTTAATTTAATATTAATTAAATTATGATTTAATTAAGTTATATTAAAACTATAGGTTATGTGGGATGTGTGCATGAAAGTGTTCATGTGCCAATAATTAAATTAAATACTTTTTATTATTTATTTAATTTAATTAACTGGTCAGTTAAAGAACTGACCAGTCAACCACTCCCCTAACCCTATACACGTGAATAGGAGGGTTTTAAGGGAGTGGGAAGTTATTCATTTTGATAACTCACGCTAATCTCTTGCCCTCTCTCACGCATTATCTCAATCGCTCTGCAGAAAAACATTCTCTGTTTTTTGGTGAGTTTACAGAGACCCAGATTTCTCCCAAAGGCTTAGAAATTTTGGTTCCCACAAGCCTCTCAACACATAATCCTAGGAGGATACCGGTGTATCTCTTTTGGTGGTGCTCACAACATTTTTACAGCAAGATCAAGGTCCTTTTGATTGCTGGAATTTTCTGCAAACATCAAGGGAAAAGGCGAAACGTTCAATAATTTCTACAAGGGTAAGTTATTCTTGGACTAGGATCGATAGGGTCCAATTCTAGAGTATATCTAGAGTTTTTATATACTTTTCCAGCATGTTTTATAGCTTTTACAGCATGAATTTATGTTTATTTTTCTGCTGTAAATTGTTTCTTTTTGTCGTCGTATTGGTTTCCCAATCAGCATTTATACCGATAAAAATCTCTGATCGTTTCCGCTGCGCTGGGGCTTTAATCCCTGCATGATGTTCATTTTGCTCCTGGAAATTCTCCTCTTAAGCTTAATAATATACTTCATGTCCCCGATATTAAGCGAAATCTTGTTAGCGTTGCACGTTTGACCTCTGATAATGATGTAATCGTTGAATTTGACTCTTGTTTTTGCCTTGTGAAGGACAAAGCTTCAAGGAAGGAGATATTGCGCGGAACACTTAAGGATGCCCTCTATCAGCTTGAGCTCCCTTTGATTCAAAGCTCCAAACACTCTGTCAGTTACAATTCTTTCCTTGCTGCTTCCTCTAGTTCAAATAAATCCGGTGGTTGTCAGTCCGTTGAGTCGTGTCCTACTGTGTATCAAGTTGCTAAGTCGTCCTCTCATATTGTGTCTAAGTTTGTATGGCATCGTCGCCTTGGGCATGCTTCGGATCCAATAGTCAATCGAGTCATTAAGTCATGTAATTTGAATGCTTCTGTGAATGGGAAAGTAGATTTCTGTGATGCTTGTCAATTTGGGAAATCGCATAAACTTCCTTTCTCTTCCTCTCATACTCACACTTATCACCTTCTTGAAATTGTTTACTGTGATCTTTGGGGACCATCTCCTATAATTTCCACCTTGGGGTATCGATACTATATAAGTTTTGTGGATAATTTCACTCGTCTTACTTACATTTATCCGCTTAAAGCTAAACATGAAGCTCTCTCTGCTTTTCAACAATTTAAAACCTTAGTTGAGAATCGCTTTGATAAGAAAATTAAGGTTCTTCAAACCGATTGGGGGGGGGGGGTGAATTCCGTTCTTTTTCCCCTTACTTTCCCTTGGCATTGAGTTTCGGCACTCATGTCCACACACAAGTGAGCAAAATGGGATTGTTGAGCGTAAGCATCGACATATTGTCGACATGGGCCTCACTCTCTTGGCTCAATCTTTTATGCCTTTTAGTTATTGGTGGGACGCTTTCTCATTCAATCTTCTATGCCTTTGAGTTATTGGTGGGACGCTTTCTCATCTGCCATTTTTCTCATTAATCGTCTCCCCACACCTGTTCTTGGTTACATTTCACCGTGGGAAAAAGCTTTTAAACAATGTCCTGATTTCTCTTCCTTTCGTGTCTTTGGGTGTGCATGTTTTCCTTGTATTCGTCCTTATAATCCTCACAAATTTCAGTTTCGAAGTACCAAATGTGTTTTTCTGGGGTATAGTCCGTCCCATAAGGGTTATAAGTGTTTGAACTCTCATGGTTGTATCTACATTTCACGCCACGTTGTCTTCAATGAGGATGATTTTCCTTTTAAGTCTGGATTTCTAAATTTGTCCAGTCCTGTCTCAGACAATGTTCTAATTAGTTGGTTCCCCTTTCCTTCCTCATCTAGCACGTCTGTCTCCTCGAGTTCATTACCTTTTGACCCCTCCTCTACTGTTTCTAATGCTGATAGTGGCTCTCCTTTAGTGTCTCATCGTGTATCCCTTGTTGTTGATGCTTTGTCTCCTTCTACTGGCTTGGACATGGAGGTCTCTGACCGTGATAGTCCTGCTGGTGATGCTTCGTCAACCTCCCCGTCTATACGACCATCTCCTGCTGCCATCGCATCTGATATGCGAAGTTCTTCTGTTTTGGCACCGTTGGATGACTTGCCTACTGCTTCTGACTTGCCTGCACCACCTATTCAACAGTCTCCTTCGAATCTTCATCCAATGACAATGCGTGCCAAGAGTGGCATTTTTCGGCCTAAAAACTAGGATTCTTTCTTATGCACTGCTGATGTTCCTAATACTGTTTCTTTTGTCTCAGAACCATCCACAGTGAAGGAAGCCTTGGCTTCAGCATCTTGGAAGGCAGCCATGGAAGCTGAAATGTCTGCCTTTACTCAGAACAATACTTGGCAGTTAGTTCCTCCACCTCCAAACGTAAATCTAATCGGCAACAAATGGGTATTCAAAGTCAAGACTCGGTCTGATGGATCCTTTGATCGATGTAAGGCTCTCTTGGTGGCCAAGGGCTACCATCAGATTCCTGGTGTTGACTTTTAGGAGACATTTAGTCCGGTGGTTAAGGCGCCCACTATTCGAATTGTTCTGGCTCTTGCAGTTTCGAAGGGTTGGCCAATTCGACAGCTCGATGTCAACAATGCTTTTCTCAATGGCCACTTGAGTGAGGATGTCTACATAAAACAACCTGATAACATTAATAAGTGTTACAACTTTTACCCTTTAATTGACTTTCATTTGAAACATCATCCATGAAAATGTTTCCAAGTACCTTTAATCAAATATATAACATATATCTACTATGAAATTAATGAAGCTTAATTAGAAAACGATGACAATAATATAGAGATGATATTTTTCTTTTCAAATTTGTGAGTTTTAAAAGTTTTTTACTTCACTTTTTGTTAATATTAGTGAGTGAATTTCACGAAAGTTGAACATAAGATAAAAATTGCAACACATGTTTAACTCTCGAGTTCAACTTGATGAAATTGAATGTTTAGTGTAAAAATTGATACTAACTTACTATTTGTGTTTAGAATAACTTTGGAAGAAAATATATATATTTTTTTTGAACAAATTCAATTTCAACACACATCTTAAGTTCATGAGTAAAAATTGATTCCCCCATGTTTCACATATACTTCCATTTCATTAGACTTTCTACTGTGTTTATGTTAGCTAGTTTTTTTTTAAAAAAAAAAAAAATAGACAATTTTGTGTTTCATGAGGATCATCTCTATGCTTTTTTATTCATAGGGTTTGACATGATCGTGGGAGTGCCATCCTTACCTCAAGGACCAATCAAAAGATCTTGTGCCAAAAAGGTTCAAGGAATGGTGATCAAGTTCATTCAAAATGTTTATGAATTCAATTCATAAAGAAGGAAAGTGAAGCTTCACCAGATACCAAGTGGAGATCATCACCGTTAAGAAATGTGTCTTGTGTGGAGACAAAACTTGAAGACTTTACTCTAACCTCTTGGAGCACAAGTAAAGAGGACTCGGTGTGTGCAAGGAAGAAACTCACCAAACTTGGTGTGTGCAAGGAGGAAACTCACCACCTTGGTGCACAAGGAAGAATGAAGATGGAGCCTTGGGCATTAAGGCTCATCGCATATATATGTGTGTGTTTGTCTCTTAAAGAGAGATCAAGAAAAAGAGAGTGGTCTTTTCTTCCTTTGTAGTGTGGGAAAGGGAGAGATAAGAGTGTTTCTCTTCTCAGGTTGAGAGTCTTTTCTTGTTGTCTATCCCAAGCTATCGGATTGTGATACTTGGAAGTCAATAGCTATTGTTGGGGCTATTGAGGGATAGGTTGAAGTGTTCTTGAAGGTTTCTTGTCGTCTCCCTGGAGATTTAGTGGAACCTGCATCGGTAGCAGAGAACTGGACTATTTTATTCATTATTGTTCTTGTTGCTTATAACTTAGGTTGGTTTATCTATTCTTCTAAGCTCTTGGTTTCAAATTATTTATTTCGCATTATATTTGGAACCATAACTTGATCTGGGAATTGTGATAAATATATATTGTCTGAATTTGGTTGATCGAATTTAGATTGGACTATTTTATTGCCTAACAACCGGTATCAGAGCATTCAGGTTGTAGAACAATTTCAGGTGGGGATGATAAATTGGTTATATTTAATGGTTCATAAAAAAAAAAAGTGCATGGCCTTCAATGACGGAGGATTTAAAAGAGGCTCGATTTGCTAAAATTTTCAGGAGGCCTTTAATGTCGGGCTATGCCCGACATTGTATGTGGGGTTTAATGTCGGTCAATGATTGACATTAAACAGGTACCTTTAAATTAAACCTAACCAGCAGACCTATGCCGAAAAAAATCCACTTTTCCCTTCTTTGGTCTCTTTCACCGACGACATTTGGTTTCTTTCTTTCCCTCATCATTTTGATTTTTTCCCCTCACCGGCGTGAACTTCTTCCTCCCACTGGCGGCGCGACTTTCTTCCCCTCACCAACAAAGTTTTTTCGTCTTCTCCGGCACATTATTTCATCTTCTCCGACATCTTTTTTCTTCTTCTTAGTGTGTTTGTTCTTCTTGTTCGTTGCTGGTGGGTTTTCTCCTTTTTCCTTTATTTCTTTAATTTTGTATACAAATATGAGAAATAATTTCAGATATTCTTTTTGTGTTTTCCCCATCTCTGTGATTTATGTTTCAAGATTTAAATCCAAGGCTTGAGATTCGATCATGGTGTTTATGTTTATGGGTTTGGAGTTCTCAAGCTGAAGGAGACTGATAACTGCCCAAAAGGTAGTTATTTAGGCCTCATTTATATAAGGATTTGTGTGTCTTTGATGCTTAATAGGGTTGGTTTTAGAGAGATATTACATGTTTTAACCCATTTGGAAGAATGGAAGCTTTGGAAATTATGTTATGCAGATTATGCTGCTGAGCGACTGGAGGGAGCAAATTCTGTGCAGCAAAACTGGGAGCAAAAACTACCAGGTCACAGCTCGTTAGCCAACTTCATGAACCGACTTCTGTTGAGTTATTTTCGTGATAATGGAGCAAGGAGAGCCCTACACGTGTCCAAGTTGACCTAATTCAAGCTTCCTATCCTCCTATAAAAGGAAGTAGCCGTCGAAGTCAAAACCATTCCATATTCCATTTTCCCTTAGAAGCCGAATAGTATAGAGAGGTTGGAGACCACTAGAAGACCATCATCCGCAAGCTGATTAAGGAGATTATTATTTTCTTTATTATCTTGTGATTATGGACATGCCTACTCAGATTGTAGCGTGCGTTTCCATGCATATTATGAACTAAGTAGCTTTAGGCGTTGGTTAGGGAACATGTAGTTGCTGTGCTTCATCTCTAATAATATTCATTGGTTATTGCATCTTGGTTAATTGTTGTGCCTATTTCTATTTTATGCCCGCCTGGCCAGCCGGTGTGAATACCTCTCTCTAGTTTCAGGGATGATTTAGAGAGTGTGTGGCAATCAACCACACTACGATCATTGTGTATTGGTGAACGCCAGTGACTGAGCTAGGGATTGCCAGTTGCCTAGTGCTTGATCGGTCGCACTTCATTGGGGTTGAAACACATTCCAAAAGATCCGGAGTTCCGGGAGGAATCCGCTAATAATACTGCGAGAGTTTGCATGATCAATAATATTGCTAGAGCATCTTTTAAAACAATTACTAAACCTAACCAGCGCCTGTCTCTAATCTGTCTGCCTATTTGTTTACTTGTTGTTCTGTCATTTACTTTGCTTCAGCATAATTCTTATAAAACCCAATCATTTTTACCTTCTTTGAAACCATTAAAGGGTTATACAAAAGAGATAGAGTGGAAGCTAATTCAGGCCTTGGATTGACAAATATTTATTACTTGCTGCGGACTGTGTATACTTGCACAGGAATTCTAGAGTCTTTTCAGATCATAATTTTACTCACTCTAGGAACCCAACAGAGACCAAGAAGAGATTCCAGGAGAAGTTTAAGATCGGGAAGAACAGGTGGTTTTTCACCAAGCTCAGGTTCAGAAGAGTCTTATCTAGTCTTGTTATGTTGTGGGTTTATTCAGGGTTCTCAAGTAATCGTACTTCTTTTTTGTAGAAACAAAGTAGTTTATTTGATCTTACATTTTTGGTTGAACGTACTCTAGTCATTTGGATGAGAAATTTTCTGGGTTTGTAATGCTACATTTGCCTTAGTTATTCTTATATGTCAAATTAATTTTGTTCCAATGTCTGGGTTCCTTGGTAATACTGCTATTTTAATCTTGAGTTTTTGTTCTGTTGTTATCAGTTTGTTAATATTTTGCTATTTTTAATTTCGGAAGTTTTTGAGTTTGCTCATCATGATGGACATGTTGCTACGGACTAATGTTTAAAACTTGAAAGTAGAGATTAGGATTGTAGATGAGATTAAGAACAATTATCTGTTACGAGCTCTGTCTGATATAGATCTTTGACTTCGTTGTCTAACAACGTTCTTGTTCTTTTATAGAGTTGTTTGATGGATTCCCACATTTATGTTCGTGGAATGAATTATACATGGATGAATATTCATGGGCTTGTTATGAAATTTCAATTGCCACATTTTTTCTTGTTTGACCCTTTCTAACATACGAAAAGGTTTTCGGTAGTGGCTTCGATTGCTTCACTAATGAAGAAGATAATGATGGTAGAAGCGAGGTGATGGGAGCTCGAATCTGGCCATTATGAGGTAGGAGAAGAGAGGTTCTTGTAAGGAACTACCGGACACGACACAGATCTCCACAATGGTATGATATTGTCCACTTTGGACATAAGCCCTCATGGCTTTGTTTTGGATCACCCCAAAAGGCCTCATACCAATGGAGATACTTGTCGTCCCTTATAAACCCATGATCATCCCCTTGTCTAGCCAATATGGGACTTTGGTTGCACTCTCTAATTCCCAACAGTTCTTTTCTTTTCTTTTTGTAACTTACCGTCTTCCATTTCCGTTGTTTTTTTTTTCTTTTTTTAGTTGGTGAGGGGTTTTTTCCTTTTCTTTTTTAAACTTCTATTTTTGTAGCTAACCTGTTTTGTGGTTGAGTGTTCTATTTTGTTGTGTATCTTCTCAAAATGTTAAGTGAATATTCTTATGAAATTGGAACTTAACTAGAAAAGTAATCATGTATATTAACTACTTTTTTGTGACTCCGAGTTAATGCCTATGTTAAGTGAATGTTCTCAAAACTGTGCTAGTGAATAAAAAAACATCAAGAGATTGGGATACCTTCTTTGGTTTTCTTCATATTGTTGCTATGTCATGGCTCCTAGTTCCCTAATAATTGGACTCGATAAAAAATTTCATCGTCATTTAGCAGGGACGAATAAATTTCTCCTGCTTTCGACATATCAAGGCACCATTATCCCACAACAACATAACTTTGCAAAAGATCTTAAGTAAGGGTACACGAACTTAGAAGCTGTGTGCTATCTCTAAAAAATGTAAGTCATTTTACAATGTTATGTTTGAAGGTTAATTTCTTTATCATTTGAAGATTTTTAGTTGCATTTTTCGTAACATTATCCCACAAGTCATACAACTATTCTTGTTTGTGAATGACCAACCATCGCACATTTCTAATACTTGAATGCAATCTTCTTTTGGTCCAGCAAGACGGACTATTTCATCTCTTTGAATGAAACTTTTTTTTGTTTTTGAATGGGTGAGGTAAGACTTTAACTTTTATTATTAGTGCCCCTTGCAAAGTCATTCACCTAGTTTTTTGCCTTAGCTTGAGGATATCATTTCTTTTTTATTATGAGTGATATTGTTAAGCTGTTCCTTACCTTTATTGTTAAGCTGGCCCCTTTAACATTGGCTACTTGGTTATGAAGCAGGCCACAAGAAGTCATCATTTTTATTGTAGGTGGTGAAGGGTTGAAATCCCTATTGGCAGCGGAAGCAAACAAGACCTTTTTCGAATTAAATTTCAATTATAGAAAAACCGGTACGTTGGCAAATCAAACAGAAACAATTTCTAAAATAAAGCATGCTCGAATCTTAGATCTAAAACTATTTTAGAACTAAGAAAATTTACGTGATTTAGGAGGCAATCACAGCACAATGCTCCAATTTCGTTCTTGGGGCTTCCAACAGACACCACCACTCGAATCACCCGCTATATCTCTTGGATCTCTGAGATTGACTTGTGGGAACCCAAAATTCGTCTTGGAAGGGAAAAAATTCCAGCAAGTTACTTGCTGTTTTTCTTTTTGGTAGAGTGAATTTGAGAGTTGAGAGAGAGAACTTTCTCTGTCTTTTTTGTGTGAATGAGAGAATGGGAGATCTTCTGGGAACTCCCTCTCCCCTGTACGATAAGTGGGGAGGGAGTTATCTCCCTACTAGATCTCTACCGTTGATCATAATCAACGCGATCCAGGCCGTCTATTAATTAAATAATAATTATCAATTATCATTTAATTAATTAAATAATTATAATTAATTTAATTAAATCAATATTAATTAAACCAATTATAACCTAAGGTACTTAATTCAATTTGAATCATATTCAATTGAATTAAATTGGCCATTCAATTAATCTCATTTATTGAATCCACATTAATTAAATATCAAATATTTAATTAATTTTATAATTGAATCATATTCAATTTTATCTCTCTCATTTAACCTATAGTTTTAATGTGCATCATAATGAACATTAATATAAACTATAGTATTAATTTGATTAAATCACATTTAACCAAACTAAATTAAATTAATTAATTCCCAATTAATTAATTCATGAATTAATCAAATATCACATATTTAATTAAATTCATCATTCTCTCAATAATTAATTTCGAATCATATCCAAAATTAATTATAAAGTTTAATTCTTTAATTAAACTTTATACTATAATGGTATCTCCATACATTATATTAATTCCCTTTAACATCAAGACTAAATTATCTCAGAACCCGTTATGAGCTAGCAGCTGGACCTAATGGACCTACAGATCAGAAGCTCCAACGATACAAGATTGATCAGCTAAACTCATTAACCGAGTCAATCAACATTCGTTAACTGTGGGTCACTCCACTAAAGACCCACAGCTGCACTCTTCTCACTGTAGAATATTTCTGTGTCCACGGATATCGACCAATGCAGTAAGTCAAACCTTCACGTGTGTTCAGAACACCAGCTGGGTCAAATTACCGTTTTACCCCTGGGTTACCTCTGGATCCTTAAGTACCACTGATCCCTCTAATGAACAATTTGTTTAGGGTCCAACCTCTAAACAAGAGTCCTCTCGGGCCAAGAGAGGACGGCGCGCCTTTGTTCAAGACCCGGAATCAGCCCTTAAGGGAACACACATCTACTTGTCCCAATAGGGGAAGGAGTGAATTCCATCTTGTATTGTCATGTCCCCAGCCCCCCACTCGGTCTTGTCCCCAAGAAGGTAGGCTTATTGAGTCGGCGTGCTGGCCACTCTCACCCGTACTAATCAAAGGACAATCCCTCGTGAGAAGGAGTTCATGACACACTCAGGATTAAGATCGAGTTACCTAGGTCATCTTATTGAAACAGTAACCTAACTAGTAAACGGTGTTACATCTAGTGGTTTACTATTTCGTGGTCCGGTCTTATGCAAACTCATTGCATAGGATACCCCCGCTTGCATGTCTCCTACATGGACGCCTTGGATCAATACGTCTGTATCGAATACAAAGTTGGCCGTATCACATAGTGTTACCAGGATAAGGTACCCAGCCTTATCCATGTACTATAGACCTTTTAGGTTGTCACTTGAACACTGATCCCCGTATGTCCCTACATACTAGTCCAAGTCTCATGTAAACAACCTTGGATCTTAGTTTATTGGATTTGGGTCATATTGTGCAATTCTAGACTTAATATGACAATAACACTTTATTGCATAAACCTCAATAACACTTTATTGATACAAGTGTATAATTCGTTAATCATTCACTATCTACGAGTTTTAGGACATAAAACCCAACAGGTGGGATAACATATGAGGAGTCATGTGCTGTTGTAACGCTCGTAATTTAAGAAAATATCAAAGTTCATTAGTTTTGGAGTTAATTTGGAGTTGGAGAGAAATTAAAAGCATGAAAAAATTTGGTGGAACTTAAAAAATTGAGTTGGAGTGGTATTTCCGTAAATTTTTGGAAGTTAGAGCCATCTAAGCCCTAATTCTCCCTCTTTAATTAGCCAGCACGCAACCCGAGTTCTTCATTGAGCCATTTTCTTCAACCTCCCTTTTCTCCTCTTGTACCCGACCACAACACCCAAGGGACCCATCTCGGGCGCACGCATCTCCTACCAGCAGTTACCTCCGGTGGCGAGCGTCTTCTCCGACGGTGCAACGACTAACGACAGCAGTGGTGGGCAACATCGTCTCTTCCGACAGTGCAACAACCAACAGCGGCAACATCTCTAGCAGGTACGTGCGGCGGCGACATCTCCTCCACGACAGCACTCTCCGACAGACCGTGAGCAGTAGTGCGCGACGGAAGCAGGCGTTCGTGGGGTGTTCTTCTGATAGCGCAATTTACTGTGCTATATTTTATATGATTTTATCGTTAGTCTTGAGTACTTTTTGGCCAATTTTATGTCTATTTGGTTTTGTTTTGTAGGAATCAAACATTTCAATGGAAATCGACGTTTTTGAAGATTATCGGTGAGTTAAGAGCTGAAGAATGAGTTCGAGGCAAGAAAAGAAGCGAAGGAAGCAAAATTTTAGGCCTAGCGTTGAGACGCTAGCCCTTGGAGCGTCTCAACGCTAGGTATAAGGCAAGAGGCGCGCGAATGGAGGCAGCGTGCGTCTCGACGCTGCGAATTTTCCTGAATTAATTAGGGCACGCGTGCGACAGCGTCGCGACGCTGTTGCGCAGAATGGGCAGTATATATTGTTTGCGATACCATCTGATGAGGGGAGCTCGTTTGGAGAGAAAAACGCACAGAAGAGGGCAGAAACCAAGAGGAGCTTAATTTGGGAGCTTAGATCGGGAGGATTGTGACGGGAACGCGTGAAAATCACGGCTAGCGAGTTTTAATCTTTCTCCCCTATTTCTTGTACTGATTTATATGATGTTTGGTACTGATTTTGCTTGTATTTTAGAGACCATGAGTAGCTAAATTTCGTTTCTTAGGGGCTTGATGTAGCCATTAGTTTGTATGGATTAATTTACGGATTTTTTTAGGACGTTTAATAACGCGGTTTATTTATGCAATTGCATGATTAATGCCTATAATCTCTTGATCACGGATTGTATGTTGTTGTTTCTGAACTAATCGCTCGGGAGAGGGTAGTTTAGATTAGACTACCAATTGCATGACTTAGGTGATTCTTTAATCGGGAGATTTGGGATTGCTTGAGAAACCGTTATAAGGATTGCTCTTATTGCTTATGCTTTTTGTTGAAATTAGATAGGGATATCAATTTCTTAATTTGCATAAAGAATTAATTGTACTCGGGAGAGGCTTTTAACTATCGATAATCCTTGGTTTATGAACTTGTTACGAGGTTGTTCCTAATTGTTCTTTAAATTAATTCATGCATCTAATAGGTGAAATCAATTCCCTAAGGCCTTTCTCCATTGAGTTTCCATATTTTATTGTTTTGATTAGTTTTTCATTGATTTGCATATTTCTCGTTTACTTTCTCTAAATAAAATTGGGCGAATATACTTTTAATAATTAGGGGAACTAGAAAACCAATCCAGAGGACGACATTCGATTTTCAATCACTATATTATAACTTGGGCCCGTACACTTGCGGTTAGCAATTTGCGCATCATCTTCGACGACTCTTGCGACGGTTTCAGGCAGCTGTAGGCGTGGGTGTCGTTTGGGGCGTTCCTCCAGCTGGATCAAAGGAAAACAATGGCGTTTTGGGCGTGTTCGTCGTTTCCAGTGGCTGTAAGCTCATTTTTAGGTGATTTTTGGATTGGGTAAGTTGATTTGAGAGTTTTTTTTGGCTGGTTGTATCATTTAATTGAATGCCCATTGATTTTTAAAACCCATTCAACAAGTTTTTGGCGTTACCGATGAGTTTGAGTTGTGGGTCTAAGAGTTCTAGCGTTTATGAGCAATTCCGTCTTTGGGTAAGCTTTGTGCAACAAGTCTTTCATGATTTTGAACCAATTTTGGTTCCTAGTATTATGCCCATGTATTATCGATCCTTGATTGGAAATATAATCATTTCTAATTTATATTGAATTAACTAAAGAATATGTCGTTGTTGTGCATTGATCCAAGTATTAATTATGCACTACCAAGTAATACCTAGAGTATTCCAGGGTCATATCCACAGGGAAGGAGCGAGTAGTAAAAATATCTCAAATTAAATCCTATTCTTAATGATGTTGTGCTGGGGTAATAAGAATAAAATATGGATGCGACAGGTTGAACATGCGATAAAGAAAAGCAATAATAATGCGATAGAGAGATACGATGGATGATGAGCTATCAAGACTTTCGCTGCAGCAACCACATGCGACAGATAAGATATTAATGTAGCGCATAACAATGAATCGACAGAATATTGATGCCTAAGAGAGAAATAAACATGTGATTCCCTTCCGGTATTACACATGCGATGAACTAAGAATATTTCTATTTCTTAATTCATGCGTTTAATCAGTTCTCTATATCCTTGCAAGCGGTTGAATTATCCCTAAAGCAAACCAAACACATTCATGAAATATCCTAAGCGGCTGAACTATTCCTAACACAACCAGACTACATGTAATGCATTATCTTGCTCTACTCAGATATTTCCACATGCATTACCCTTCCGGGATTTATCATGCTACTACCTCTATCAGTTGATTAGACAGATATTAGTAATGAAAGAATTATCACATCTAAGTAAAAAGCATCAATATCATTGATTCATTGCATTGCATACAAAAATAATCTTAATCCCTAATGGGTGCCTAGGTAACCCTTGATAAAAAGAAATTAGCTCATGCTTCAAAATAAAGCATAAAACAAACAAATCTAAGAATGCCTTGGATCTTTGGATCATTGGATTGGATGCTTGGATTCTTCATCTCCCCTATATTTATAATCTTTTCTTACTTGGAGCCAAAGGGTTATCTCTTGGATAGAAACTTACTCCACACTCCAAGCAAACTTGCTCCTCACTCCAAGCAAACTTGCTCCCCACTCATCAAGCTTCTCATGTTCTAGCATCATCATGCATCCCATGCGCCAGCTGCTACAGCATCAAGCTTTCCATGCGCCAGACTGCTACAGCAACAAGCTTTCCATGCGCCAGCTGCTACAACATCAAGCTTTCCATGCTTGTCATGCTCTAGCGCATAAGCTTCCAAGTTTGACATGCTCTAACGCATAATTGGCCAAGCTTTTCCTGATGCAACAATAAATTAGAATTAGTGCAGTTTTGTTTGAATTTCAAAGATAATAATCGATATGAGCACATTAATACAAATAAATCAATATTACTGCATCTAGCATATAAATTAGTTAAAACTTGGGTATTTTCACTCTCTTGAGGCTCACAATAAGCTTAAATTAGACACCTAATAACTTGATATTTTCAAGTTATCAAACCCCCAAACTTAAATTATTGCTTGTCCTCAAGCAATACTGCAACAACACTTTTTGCTTCTCAGATTGCCACAATGCCTCATGCCTCACTACAATTCCTTAGCGCACTCTACAAAAATTTACCTCAGCAGCGCGAAATACCAACATCCAACTTTCTAAACCTAAGGTACACTTTGCTTTTACTACCTCAAAATGCATTTTTCTTACTTAAATGGATTTCTCTCATTTCTCCTTCCTACACTTCTTCCTCTTTACTAGCTGATAACTCTCCAAAAGGGAGTTATTTAGGCCTTAATTCTATAGGGATTTGTGTCTTTTGTGCTTAATAGGGTTGCTTTTAGATATATATTATATGTTTTAACTCATTTGGAAGAATGGAAGCTTTGGAAATTATTTTGTGCATAATATGTTGTTGGGCGACTTCAGAGAGCAAATTCTGTGCTGTAGCAAAGCTGGGAGCAAAACTGCCACGTCACAGCTCGTTAGCCAATTTAACAAACCGAATTCTGTTAAGTTATTCTTGGGATAAAGGAGCAAGGAGAGCCATCCACGTGTCTAGGTCAACCTAATTCAAGCCTTCCTCAACTCTATAAAAGGAGATAGCCGCCCAAGTAAAAAACATTCCATCGTTGGGGAGAAACATTCCATTCTTGGAGAGTTACTTCCACCTTTGGAAGCCGAATAGAGGAGAGAGATTGGAGACCATCAAGGAAACCATCATTTGCAAGCTGATCAAGGGAACTAATATTTTCTTGCATTATTTTGTAAATATGGATATGCTTACTCAGATTGTAACGTGTGTTTCCATGCATTTTATGAACTAAGTAGCTTTAGGCATTGGTTAGGAAACAATGTGATTGTCGTGCTTAATTTCTAGTAATAAATATTGATTTAATGCATCTTGGTTAATTGTTGTGCTCATTTATATTTTATGCCCGCCTGGCCAGCCGGTATGAATACCTCTCTCTAGTTTCAGGGATGATTTAGAGAGTGTGTGGCGATTAATCACACTAGATCATTGTGTATTGGTGAACGCCGATGACTGAGCTAGGGATAGCCAGTTGCCTAGTGCTTGATCGGTAGTACTTCATTGGAGTTGAAACACATTCCAAAAGATCCGGAGTTTCGAGAGGAATCTGCTAATAAGACTGCGAGAGTTTTGCATGATCAATAATATTGCTAGAGCATCTTTTAAAACAATTACTAAATCCCGACCAGTGTCTGTTTCTAATCTGTCTGCCTATTTGTTTACTTTCTGTTCTGTCATTTCTTTTGCTTCAGCATTCCTATAAAAACCAATCATTTTTACCAATTTTGAAACCATTGAAAAACTAAACAAAATAGATAAAGTGAAAGCTAGTTCAGACCTTGGATTCGATAAATACTTATTACTTGCTGCGGACTGTGTATACTTGCACAGAGTCTAGAGTCTTTTTATATCTTATTTTTACTCACTCTAGGAACCCAACAAGTTTTTGGCGCCGTTGCTGGAGACTTGAATAAGTTTTTATCTAATCTGTTTTGTGTATGTGTTTTAGTGGTTTGGTGATAGAACTTTTTTATTGTTTCTTTTGTTTTTGCAGGTGTGAGTTTGGTACATGAGCGATCCGCCTGGGGTACGGTTCGAGCTTGATCCAGAAATCGAGAGGACATTCAGGAGAAGAAGGAGAGAGCAGCGTAGAAACCAGAACTAAATGGATAACGTGTCGCGTCTCCCGCAGGGTCCTGAAGATCCAGCGAACCCCCAGCAGAATCGTTTGCTGCAGCAAAACCAGCCGCTGGAGCAAAATGAGCAGCAAAATAATCAGGCTGAGAATCCTATCTTGGTAGCAAATGATAGGGCCAGAGCCATTCGAGTGTATGCTTTTCCAATGTTTGATGAGTTAAATCCAGGGATTGCACGTCCTCAAATTCAAGCAGCAAATTTTGAAATGAAACCGGTAATGTTTCAGATGTTGCAAACCGTAGGTCAATTCCATGGTTTGTCATCTGAAGACCCTCATTTTCATCTTAAGTCTTTTCTAGGAGTTAGTGATTCTTTTGTAATTCAAGGAGTGCCTAGAGATGCCCTTAGATTAACTTTGTTCCATATTCTCTTAGAGATGGAGCAAAGGCATGGTTAAATTCTTTTGCTCCAGGATCGATTAGGACATGAAATGAATTAGCAGAAATTTTTTTGAGTAAATATTTCCCACCAAATAGAAATGCTAAATTGAGGAGTGAAATAGTAGGATTTAGGCAACTTGAAGATGAGACTTTTAGTGAGGCTTGGGAGAGGTGTTGACCGCAAAGTGCACGGGTCGCAAGTAATATAAAACGGAAAGTATTTCGAGTATCGAATCCTCAGGGAAATTGATTTAATTCCATTTAGTACCAAGAACCTAAAGGAATTGAATCTTCTAGTGGAAGCGAATTAAATCGAGCGTGATTTAATTTCAATTATTCGAATACCGGTACGTTGGGAAAATAAATTTCAGAACGATTCTGAAATTAAATCTAGATTAAGCATGCAATTACTAATTCTAAACAATTTAGAGATTTGGAGACCTACTTGTTGAAGAACAAATTTCTTCTCTGCACAATGCTCCAAAAAACACGAACAATTCGTCCAACGAACACCACCATCAAAGAGCACCCACTATCCTCTAGGATCGCTGAGATTTGGTTTGTGGGAACCAAAAACATCTTGGAAGGGAATCACAGCAAGGAAGATTGCTGTGTTTTTGGTTGAGAGAGTGAAAGAGTTGAGAGAGAATTTTCTCTCTGTCTTTTGCGTGAGAAATGAGAGAATGGGCGATCCATCGGGGAACTCCCTCTCCCTTGTACGATAAGTGGGGAGGGAGTTATTACCCTACTAGATCTCGATCGTTGGATCTAATCCAAACGATCTTGGCCGTCTATTAATTAAATAATAATAATCATTTAATTAATTAATTAATTATAATTAATTTAATTAAAACAATATTAATTAAATCAATTATAACATAAGGTATTTAATTCAATTTGAATCATATTAAATTGAATTAAATTGGCCATTCAATTAATCTCATTAATTGAATCCACATTAATTAAATATCAAATATTTAATTAATATTACAATTGAATCATATTCAATTTTAATCTCTCTCATTTAACCTATAGTTTTAATGTGCATCATAATGTACATTAATATTAACTATAGAATTAATTTAATTAAATCACATTTAATTAAATTAAATTAATTAATTCTCCAATTATATTCATTAATTAAATATCATATATTTAATTAATTTACTATTTGAATCATTATTCAAATAATTCTCTCATATATTATAGTTTTAATATGAATCTCATTCACATTAAATTTAACCTATAGTTTCAATATGAATCTAATTCATATTTAATATTTGAACTCTTTCAAATATTTAATTCTCTCATTAATTAATTTTGAATCACATCCAAAATTAATTTTCTACTATAAAGTTTAATTCACCAATTAAACTTATATTATATAATGTATCTTCATACATTATCTTAATTGTAACAAATACAATTTACTTCCCTTAACGAATTTGAACACACTTCAAATTCTATTCAAGACTATTTAACCTCAGAATCCTTTACGAGCTAGCAGGTGGACCTAATGGACCTACAGATCAGAAGCTCCAACGATACGAGACTAATTGGCTAAACTCATTAACCAAATTAGTCAACATTCATTAACTGTGGGTCACTCCACTAAAGACCCACAGCTGCACTCTTCTCACTGTAGAATATTTCTGTGTCCACGGATATCGACCAATAACAGTAAGTCAATCCTTCACGAGTGTTCGTAACGCCAGTTGGGTCAAATTACCGTTTTACCCCTGGGTTACCTCTGGATCCTTAAGTACCACCGATTCCTCTAATGAACAATCTGTTTATGATCCAATAAATAAACAGTAGTTCCTCTCGGGCCAGGAGAGGATGGGCGCCCTTGTTCAAGACCCGGAATCAGCCCTTAAGGGAACACACATCTACTTGCCCCAATAGGGGAAAGAGTGAATTCCATCTTGTACTGTTATGTTCCCAGCCCCCATTCGGTCTTGCCCCTGAAATGGTAGGATTATTGAGTCGGCGAACTGGCCACTCTCACCCATACAGATCTAAGGACAATCCCTCCTGAAAAGGAGTTCATAACAGACTCAGGATTGAGATTGAGTTACCTAGGTCATCCTATTGAAATAGAAACCTTAACTAGTCAACGGTGTTACATTTAGTGGTTACTATTTCGCGGTCCGGTCTTATGCAAACTCATTGCACAGGATACCCCCACTCGCATGTCTCCTACATGGATGCTTTGGATCATTGCATCTGTATCGAATACAAAGTGGGCCGTATCACATAGTGTTACCAGGATAAGGTACCCAGCCTTATCCCTATACTATAGACCATTTAGGTTGTTACTTGAACACTGATCCCCGTATGTCCCCACATACTAGTTCAAGTTTCATCTAAACAATCTAGGATCTTAGTTTATTGGATTTGGGTCAAATTGTGCAATTTTAGTAACAATAACTCTTTATTGTACAAACCTCAACAACAACGTATTGAGACAAGTAAACAATTTGTCATCATTCACTATCTACAAGTTTTAGGGCATAAAACCCAACAGAACCATCATGTTTTAATTTTATTTATAATTCCAACTCGAATGATGAAGTGAAAATTAAAGAAACTAATAAAAATAAACATACAATAAAAAATTGAACATATCCAATTAAGGGAACTCGACCTAGTGTGTTATCTAGCTTTTTGGATATGTAGCTCAAATACATGGATGCATGTAACTAATAATCATCAATTTCATATATCTAGAAGTAATTTTAAGCGAATTTCTCTTTCAAGTTCCTCCACATCTCATACTAACATAACTAAATCATGTGTCCATCTCCTTAGCTAATCATAGTATGACATTAAACAACTTCATAATAGATTTCTAACAATTCTTTTTCACTTTCGCGCTCCAAGCAATTATTAGCCATGCAATTTGGATCTAATCTAAATTCTCTCTGTCGAGTATCAATTTAGACCAATATAACAATTAATCCGTGATCAAGAGATTAAAAGCATTAAGCAAGAATTGCATAGATGAAATATGAAGAAATTCATTACATAATCCAAATAATTGCGCTACAATATCCAATTAACTAGAATAACGACCCTAGGCCTCAAGATCTACTCACAAATGGGAATAATTTTGCCCAAGTGATCTTGATCCATAGGCCTAACTCAAATTAAAATAAGAAATTACAAAGAAGGAAGAAATAACCGATAAGTTGATCCCAAGCTCCCGTCACGATCATCTCGAATCCCGAGCCTTGGAATCTCGCTCAATTCCACCTTTTTCCTTACAATTCTTCTCACTTTTTCTCTCTATTGAGCTAGGGGAGAGCTCCCCAAAAATGGGATGATTTTCACCTTGGGAGAGGGGGCTTTTTATAGGGAAGGGGGCTGGAAATTTCTTGCTGAACAAGTTGACAGCGTTGAGACGCTGTGACGTCATATTTTCTTGGCACAAAAGTTGTCGCAGTGTCGCGACGCTATCGCGATTCTGGAATTTTCCTCGCTGATCACCTAGCGTCGAGACGGAATGGTCCTAGCGTCTTGACGCTAGGCCTTCTAGAAGCCTTATTGGCCGATTTTTGCCTCCTTTCTCCTTTCTTTTGGGCTTTTTGGGCCTCCACTTCAAATGATCTTTTTTTCTTTTCTTCTTTTATGGTCCAAAGTCTTCTTTTTACCCCTAAAATTGGTTAAATTCTTGGTTTTGCTTCTCGAACTCGGTTTTCTACAAAATCAACATAAAAATACATTAAAGCTCCCAATTCATGCACAAAACTAGCTAGAATTTATAGGAAAATGATGACATTTTTGCATGTCATCAAGAAGTTTAAGGAGCTTTTGCGAAAGTGTCCCGATCATGGTTTACCACATTGTATCCAAATGGAAACATTTTACAATGGGTTAAACGGAGCTACCTAGGGTATGGTTGATGCTTCGGCTAGAGGGGCCCTTTTGGCGAAAACTTTTAATGAAACCCATGAAATTTTAGAAAGAATATCTACTAATAGTTGTCAGTGGTTAGATGTTAGAGGCATAAATAAAAAGGTTAAGAGTGTGTTAGAGGTTGATGGTGTGTCCACCATTAGGGCTGATCTTGCAATGATTGATAACGCTCTTAAGAATGTGACAGTGATTAGTCATCAGCAGCCACCAGCTGTGGAGCTTGCTGCGTTGGTGAACCAAGTCGTAGAGGAAGCCTGTGTCTATTGTGGTGAAGATCACAACTACGAGTTTTGCCCCAGCAATTCAGCTTCTGTGCTTTTTGTAGGTAATCAGAGGAATAACCCTTATTCTAACTTTTATAATCCAGGTTGGTGCAACCACCCCAACTTCTCATGAGGAGGACAAGGAAGTAATGTGCAAGCACAGCAGAAGGTGAACCAATCGGGATTTGCTAAAGCGCAGGTATTGCCCCAGCAAAATAAGCAGGCTTTGCCCCAACAAAAGTCAGAGAGTTCTCTTGAGGCAATGATGAAAGAATATATGGCTCGTACTGATGCTGCAATTCAAAGTAATCAGGCTTCAATGAGAGCCCTGGAATTGCAAGTGGGTCAGCTGACTAATGAGCTGAAGGCAAGGCCTCAAGGGAAACTTCCCTTAGATACTGAACACCCTAGAAGGGAAGGTAAGGAGCAGGTAAAGGCGGTGACTCTTAGGAGTGGTAAGCATTAGAAGAAAGAAAAGAGCCTAGTAAACCCCACAATGTAGAAAATAATTGTGATAAAAATGTTGTTGAGAAAGAGTTGGAGACTGGTCAGGGTGCTGGAGGCAGCAATAATGATGCTGGAGCATCTGGTTCTATTCCAGATGTGGAACCACCTTATGTGTCGCCCCCACCTTATGTGCCGCCTCTACCTTTTCCACAAAGACAAAGGCCTAAGAATCAGGATGGTCAATTTAAAAGTTTTTAGAGATTCTTAAGCAATTGCATATAAATATCCCTTTAGTAGAAGCTATTGAGCAAATGCCTAATTATGCTAAATTTCTTAAGGATATTTTAACTAAAAAGAAGAGGTTAGGTGAGTTTGAAACTGTATCTCTTACTGAGGAATGTAGTGCTATTCTTAAGAATGGACTACCAACCAAGGCCAAGGATCCAGGATCATTCACTATACTTGTGTCTATAGGTGGAAAAGAGTTAGGTAGAGCACTCTGTGATTTAGGTGCAAACATTAACCTTATGCCTCTTTCGGTCTATCGAAAGCTAGGTATTGGTGAAGCTAGGCCTACTACAGTCACACTCCAATTAGCTGATAGGTCTATCACATATCCAGAGGGAAAAATTGAGGATGTCTTAGTAAAAGTAGATAAATTAATATTTCCTGTTGATTTTATTATCTTAGATTATGAGGCTAATAAAGATGTCCCAATTATTTTAGGTCGTCCATTTTTTGCTATTGGTAGGGCATTGATAGATGTTCAAAAAGGGGAATTAACAATGAGAGTCTGTAATGAGGAAGTAAAATATAATGTGTTTAAGGCCATGAAGTATCCAGACGAAATGGAAGATTGCTCTTTCATTTGGATTCTGGAGAACACAATTGTTGAGACAACAATACAGGATTCGACAAACAAGCATTTAGAAGATCATGGAGAGGTTAATGTAGAGGATTTAGAAGTTTGTTCTTTAGAAAGAAAAAATGAAAAAGAAGTGCTTAGGTGTGAGGAGGTTTTTGAGTCTTTAGATTTAGATCAATGGAAGGCTCCTCCTATTAAGCCATCCGTGATTGAGGCACCCACTTTAGATTTGAAGCCCTTGCCGGATCATCTAAACTAATCTTGGGGAAGGTGAGACGTTGCCCATTATTGTTTCATCAGATTTAATGCCGAAGCATGAA
The DNA here is from genome assembly GCA_017139565.1 of Luffa aegyptiaca. Taxonomy (NCBI): domain Eukaryota; kingdom Viridiplantae; phylum Streptophyta; class Magnoliopsida; order Cucurbitales; family Cucurbitaceae; genus Luffa; species Luffa aegyptiaca. Next base: position 22,589,369 of record CM029395.1, read on the forward strand.
GAGGCCTTAATAAAGTTGCTGCAGCAATATCGCAAGGCAATAGGTTGGACATTGACTGACATTCAGGGAATTAGCCCGTCTTTTTGTATGCACAAAATCACTCTAGAGGAGGGATCCTTTAGGAGTATTGAGCAACAAAGAAGGCTTAACCCTGCGATGAAAGAGGTTGTTAAAAAGGAGGTGATTAAGTGGTTGGATGCTGGCATTATTTATCCAATTGCAGACAGCAATTGGGTAAGCCCTGTCCAATGTGTTCCTAAGAAAGAAGGTGTCACTATGGTGAGCAATAAAAATAATGAATTGATCCCAACCAGGACAGTAACTGGCTGGAGGGTTTGCATGGATTACAGGAGGCTTAATAAAGCTACCCATAAGGACCATTTTCCTCTACCATTTATTGACCAGATGTTGGATATATTGGCTGGTCAGGCCTACTACTGTTTCTTAGATGGTTATTCTGGGTATAACCAGATTACTATTGCTCCCGAGGATCAGGAGAAAACCACTTTCACCTGCCCTTATGGGACGTTTGCTCTCAGGCGAATGCCTTTTGGCCTCTGCAATGCTCCAGCAACACTTCAACGGTGGATGCTAGCAATTTTTTCTGATATGATTGAGTCCACTGTTGAGGTATTTATGGATGATTTTTCAGTTTTTGGAGGGTCTTTTCAGAATTGTTTGGATAATTTAGGTAAGGTATGTTAAAGAGATGTGAGGATACCCATCAAGTTCTCAATTGGGAGAAATACCACTTCATGGTGAAGGAGGGCATAGTGCTAGGTCATAGAATTTCTAAGAATGGTCTAGAAGTTGATAGAGCAAAAATTGAGGTTATTGAGAGGTTAGAACCACCGAATTCAGTGAGAGGGATTCAGAGTTTTTTAGGTCATGCTGGATTTTATAGTAGGTTCATTAAAGATTTCTCAAAAACCAGTAAACCTCTTTGTAACTTATTATGCACTGATCATGTTTTTGACTTTAATGCAGATTGTAGGAAGGCTTTTGAAACTCTAAAGGCTGCTTTAGTCTCAGCACCCATTCTTTGTGCAATTCCGGCCATATTTGGTTGGATCCAAAGTCACAATGTTCACGGATCATGCAACAATAAGGTACTTAATGTCTAAAAAAGATGCAAAGCCTAGACTAATTCGTTGGGTTTTATTATTGCAGGAATTCGACTTGGAGATAAAGGATAAGAAGGGATCAGAGAATGTCATTGCAGATCATTTGTCTCGTCTTGATCCATCATCATCTTTGCTGAAGCAATCTGCCATTTCAGATTCTTTTCCAGATGAGCAGCTTTTTGCTGTTGAGGTAAAGGTAGTCAGGGATGTCCCTTGGTATGCTGATATTGCAAACTTTTTGGTAAAGGGGATCACTCCTATTGATATGGATTGGAGGCAGAAGAAAAAGTTTAAGTATGATGCAAAATTTTTCTATTGGGATGAGCCATTTATGTATAAGCAATGCTCTGATAGTATTATTCGTAGGTGTGTCTCAGGTGATGAAGCAAAGGAAATCCTGGAGCAATGTCACTCTTCGTCGTATGGAGGCCATTTCAGCGGTCAGAGGACAACTATGAGGATTTTGCATTGTGGATTCTTCTGGCCTACCTTATTTAAGGATGCCCATTGGTTCTACAAGCAATGTGATGCTTGCCAAAGGAGAGGAAACTTAGGGCCTAGAGATGAAATGCCTCTTACTTACATTTTAGAAGTTGAATTATTCGATGTATGGGGTATTGACTTCATGGGGCCATTTCCCCCTTCTAATGGCAATGTTTCTATCTTATTGGCAGTTGATTACGTGTCCAAGTGGGTGGAGGCCATCGCATGCCATCAGAATGATGCCAAGACAGTAGCAAGGTTTCTTCAATCGCACATCTTTGCGCGGTTTGGGACACCTAGAGCTCTAGTGAGTGATGAGGGTACACATTTTGTTAATAATATCTTAACTAAGCTGTTAGCTAAGTATGTGATTAAGCATAGGATAGCTACCCCTTATCACCCACAAGCAAATGGTCAAGCTGAAATTAGCAATAGGGAAATTAAGTCTATTCTAGAGAAAGTAGTCCATCCATCTAGAAAGGATTGGTCTTTTAGGTTGGATGAGGCTCTTTGGGCTTATACGACAACTTATAAGACTCCTCTAGGTATGTCTCCCTATAGGTTAGTATATGGGAAAGCTTTCCATTTACCATTAGAACAAGAGCATAAAACGTTTTGGGCTTTGAAAAAATTGAATTTTGATATGAGTCGTGCAGGAGCAATAAGAATGCTGCAGCTTAATGAATTAGAGGAATTTCTCCAATTTTCTTATGAAAATTCGAAAATGTATAAAGAAAAGACTAAGCTGTGGCATGACAAGAGAACTAAGCCGAAAGAGTTTGTCAAAGGTCAGAAAGTTTTGCTTTATAATTCTAGATTGAAATTATTTCCTGGGAAGCTAAAATCTAAATGGTCAAGGCCATTTATTGTGATTGAGGTTTTCCCCCATGGAGCAATTACTTTGCAGGATGAAAGAGATGGGAGAGTGTTCAAAGTGAATGGTCAGCGTGTGAAACATTATTGGGGTGAGGAGTTTCAGACGAAATATTCTTCCCTAAGGTTGGTTGATGATTGAGAGAGCAAGATTTTTGCGGGAGCATTTCACAGAGCAATATTTTGAGCTCCCAGTGGTTGTTTTTATTTTCTCGCTGATTTGATTTGATTTGATCTTAATTTTAAGTAGGTTATGAATTGGTTGGTTTTAGTTTGAATTAGTTTAGATTTATTTTACTTTAGATTTTGCATGATTTTTTTTCGTTGTTATTTTTAATTCCGTAGATTTAATTGTGATTTTGAATATTTTTATTACTTCTGGTAATTTGGTTTTTTTTTTTCTGATTAGTTTAGATTTTATTTAGATTTTATTTTCAGTTATTTTATATTCTGTTTAGATTAGATTTAATTAAGATTTTTTCTAATGTATTCGGCTTCAAATAAAAAAAATAAAAGATAAAGATTTGATTTGAGCGGTTAATATTTGAATTTCAAGATTTGATTTTTCTATTTTGGATTTAAATTTAAATTCAATTTGAATTCCGTATCCAAGATTCGTTTTGCTTAGAGGGTTGTTACGGCAGCTTTATGGCCGAAGATAATCTCTCGTCCGAATAGGAAGGGTTTTGTTGAGAATTAATTACTTTTTACCGTTTGGATTTTTGAATTTTTTGTGGGCAGGTAAAGTTGCATGAGTCATCTGATGGAGCCATGTGTCAAACAGGGATAATCAAAGGGTTTAGCCGTTGGACAGCGCATAATAATTTACCATGGGCAAATGGAATCCAAGATTTTACCGTTGATGGTTTAATTGTTCAAATTGCATGCGGTTTTGAACGGTAAAATCAATTAATGAGGGTAAAATCTTTCGGTTATGATTTGATTTGCTGCAGCTCTATTTATTTCAAACCCTTCGGTAAGTGCTTCTCACTCCACTTTCTTGTTTCAACCTTTGTCGTGTGCATTCTTCTTTCTTTTTTTCGATTTTATGTAAGTCCTTTGAGTCTCCAATGGAAAAAACAAGAGCAAGAAAAGAGAGGGATAATGAGGAAGAAGAGGTGCCTGTCACTCCTGAGGTTCAGAAAGTAAAAGCAAAGAAGAAGAAAACACCGGAGGAAAAAGAAGCTAAAAGAAGACGAAGACAACAACGGGCTAAGGAGCAAGAAGCTGTCCAAAAGGAGACAGACGAGGTTACTACTACAGTGGAAGAAGGAAATCCGAAAGAACCTGAGGTGCAGAACCCAGAGGCGGTCGAACTAATAGTCGCAGATACGGAAGGAGTTCAAGAAGAGAATACTGAGGAGATTCAAGAAAAGCAGACTGATGAGATGCAAGAAGAACAGGCAGAGGTTGCGCTTGAAAAAGGTAATGAACAGGAGCAAGAGGCTCGTGTTGAGGTCATCATGCTAGAAGTTCCAAAATGACATCGTGTGAAGCGAAAGGCTGGACGCGTCCAAGTAATTCGAACTGATACCCCATCACCACCATCGTCGGATTCTGAGAAAGAGAAGGCAGAACGAGAGGAACGAGAGAAGAAGGAAGCTGAGGACAGAGAGAGAGAAGAAGCAGCAGAAGAAACTTTGAGAAAGCTTAGAGAAGACAGAGGCAAAGGAATTGCTGAAGCATCGGATGAACCTGAAGAGGAAGCAAGGGAAGGACCTTTCATCCGCTTCATCAATGCGCTTGCTCGAACAAAATACCAAGAGATGCTAAGAAGAGATTTCTTATTCGAAAGAGGGTTTGGTGACGATCTACCACATTTCTTGAGAGCAGGAATCGCAAATCTTGGGTGGAGTCAGTTCTGTACGAAGCCAGACCCAGTGAATTCGAATATTGTTCGAGAAGTTTACGCAAATATTGATAATGCAGAGGAATTTCAGGGCATAGTTCGAGGAGTACCTGTTAACTGGAGCCCAGGGGCTATCAACTCGTTATTCAATCTCTAGGACTTCCCACACGCGGGCTTTAATGAGATGGTCATGGCACCATCAAGTGATCAGTTGAATGCGGCGGTCCGGGAGGTGGGAATTGAAGGGTCTCAATGGAGGCTATTAAAGACAGAGAAACGCACGTTTCAAGCGGCTTATCTAAAGAGTGAAGCCAATACTTGGTTGGGCTTCATCAAGCTGCGTTTGCTGCCGACTACGCATGATTCGACAGTGTCTCGCGACTGTGTGATTCTGATATTCGCAATTCTTCGAGCCTTAAGTATTGATGTTGGAAAAATAATTTCGAATGAGATCTTTAATTGCTGGCGCAAAAAGGTGGGAAAGCTGTTTTTCCCGAACACGATCACGATGCTATGCAGAAGGGCAGGAGTGCCCACGGTTCCAGAGGATGTGGTTTTGCTTGACAAGGGAATCGTCGATACGCCTAATCTGGCGCACTTCAGCGAACGCAAGAGGCACGCCAGGGTGGGCTTGTGTGTGGAATTCATCAAATCTTAGAGCAACTGCCACTGTCGGCCAGTAGGCAAGAGTTTGCTGAAAGGCAAGCTCAAACCTATTGGACCTATGCTAAAAGGAGAGATGACACACTCAGGAGGGCCTTGCAATCCAATTTCTCCAAACCATATCAGGCTTTCCCTGTGTTTCTCGATGATTTATTTAACCCCTGGATACCTCCCCCACCTGTCGAAAGAGAAGAAGAGGATGACGAAGAGCAGGGTCAGGAAGATTGATGGATGCGGTGACCTTGAGCGAGCATTACTTTTGATTCTATATTTTTGTTTGCTCGCGCATATCTGACCCTACTTTCTGTTTTTTTTTATGTTTGCTTGTTTTTTTTCTTCTTTCTTAGGCCACAAAAATATATCTGCTTATGTAATTTTTCTTTGTTTTAATGAAATTTTCAAGTTGCTTTTGTTCTATCAGCACTGAGTAACCCTAACTTAACTAATTTTCTTCTGAATTTGTGAAGCTTGGACTGGTTAAGCTTAATTAGATCAAGGTATTCTGATCTCCAGAAACCTTTTTGCTTGAGCATTTCTTCTAGCCTGGTCATTGCTGCGGCAAGAAGATTCTGAGGTAGTGTTGATTTATTTGATCAATTTGAGCTTAGTTCTAGTCCCACGCTCAGTTTAAAATTCAGATAGAAAAATTTAAGTTTGGGGGTACATTTGTCAAAATTAATGATTCATTGGGGACAATGAATAATTCAAGTTTGGGGGACTTTTTGCTACTCCAATTGTTTTGCTCGAGCATTCCTCTCATTCATTAAATAATTTGCTAGGTTGTTGAGTAACCAGGGACATTTGTGACACACACAGTTTGTCTTTGCATCAAAAGATAACCTAGAAAATATGAAAAAGGAAAAAGAATTATTTGCTGAAAAATTGATTGTTGAAAATTTTGCTGAGAAAATTCATGGAGCAAAAGTTTTGAAGGATGAATGTTAATCCAGCAGTTTTTCTGTCTCCCAGAACTTAGGTGAGCTTCATCATAAAATGTTGCCATTCTGAGGGGCAAGAGATGGAATAACTAAGGATTTTTGAGCTTTTCAATGAGTATTTAGCCTAGTTGGTGATGAGTTTGAGGCAAGGGTATACTGCACCATAAAGTGGGTCATCCCATGCGTAAGAACTTATGACTGTAGGGCTGCTTTAAGTCTGAAAAACAAAAGTATAAACCCCTTAAAAATGTGTGTTTTAATGTGTCTGAAAATAGAGCTAGGCTGTGGCAAGTTCTTAGAATTGAGTTAAAAGTGGTGATTATTTGTCCATGCCGGAAGAATTATTTTGCTGCAGCAAAGCTTGGTTTTGCAGAATGCTCAGATAAAGGTTGAAAGGTAGTGTTGAATTGTCTGGTTTCATTAAGCTATTCTTTGTCTAACGTTTTGAATTCTTAAGGGAAGGTTGGTCAGTATTGCTCGGGACGCGCAATAGTTCAAGTTTTGAATTCTTGGAGAGCTACTTCCACCTTTGGGAGCCGAATAGAGGAGAGAGATTGGAGACTATTAAGGAAACCATCATTTGCAAGCTGATCAAGGGAACTAATATTTTCTTGCATTATTTTGTAAATATGGATATGCTTACTCAGATTGTAACATGTGTTTCCATGCATTTTATGAACTAAGTAGCTTTAGGTGTTGGTTAGGAAACAATGTGATTGTCGTGCTTAATTTCTAGTAATAAATATTGATTTAATGCATCTTGGTTAATTGTTGTGCTCATTTATATTTTATGCGCGCTTGGCCAGCCGGTATGAATACCTCTCTCTAGTTTCAGGGATGATTTAGGGAGTGTGTGGCGATTAATCATACTAGATCATTGTGTATTGGTGAACGCCAGTGACTGAGCTAGGGATAGCCAGTTGCCTAGTGCTTGATCGGTAGTACTTCATTGGAGTTGAAACACATTCCAAAAGATCCAGAGTTTCGGGAGGAATCTGCTAATAAGACTGCGAGAGTTTTGCATGATGAATAATATTGCTAGAGCATCTTTTAAAACAATTACTAAATCCTGACCAGCGCCTGTTTCTAATCTGTCTGCCTATTTGTTTACTTTCTGTTCTGTCATTTCTTTTGCTTCAGCATTCCTATAAAAACCAATCATTTTTACCACTTTTGAAACCATTGAAAAACTAAACAAAATAGATAAAGTGAAAGCTAGTTCAGACCTTGGATTCGATAAATACTTATTACTTGCTGCGGACTGTGTATACTTGCACAGAGTCTAGAGTCTTTTTATATCTTATTTTTACTCACTCTAGGAACCCAACACTAGCTTACTTCTCAATCAAAACTTGGATGCACTAAGGGGGCGTTTGGGCCCCCGAACTGGCCCCGAATTGGGAAGCCCGTTTTTAGAAAAACGGGGCAACCCTGCGTTTGGGGCCCCGTTTTTCTAAAAACGGGTTTAGGGTTTCTGAAACCCCCAATTTCCATTTCCCCAGCCGCCGTTTTTGTTGCCCATTTCCTCCAACTTCGTAATTCAGTCTCTCGTTTTTCCTTCCTCCGTCTGCCGTTTTCGTTGCCCATCTCCTCCAACTTCGAAACGCCATGACTCTCCCCTCCGCTTCTGCAAAATGCGTTCAGATATCGAAGGTATGTTATCACTTTCTCACATTTGCCGTTTACCCTCTCAGATCTTCTAGCGGATACGGTATGTTCTCTGTAGTTCATTTTTTTTGGCTTTCTCACCTTCCCTGTTTCCATCTTAGATCTCTCTCCCTCTCTTTTTGTTCCATTCTTCATCTTCTTCAACCTCTTTGAAAATATTGTAGGCTTTATTTATGGTTCAAACTGTAGATCTATTTTTAAGATCTGATTTGCTAAACCGCTATTTCTTTTTTTTTTCGTTTCAGATCCATACCCACCCTATGCCGCTTCAACATCTTGCTGCGTCCGTTGATATTTCCCTTGACCGAGAGCACGCCGGATCCGCTTGGTAGGTAGTTGGAGCTTGGTGAGGGGTGGGGATCACAGGTAATTTTTTTTGTCCCTTTTAGCCGGCCAATGATGAGTACACTCATGCAATAAATCAAATCCCCCTTTTTTTTGTTACTGTCTTGTTGTGAATTGAATTTGGATTACGGTTTGACTTGTGGATTTTTTGCTCTCTTGCTTTTCTGTTCTAGTTGCTCTCTTGTTGTAAATTGTCTTTTTGTTCTAGTTGCCCTCTCATGCAATAAATCATCCAGATTTTCCTTGTTGTAAATTGAATTTGGAGTTTTTGCTCTCTTGCCTTTCTGTTCTAGTTGCTGAAAGATCTGAGTTCGTTTTGTGTGCATCTGAATATGGCGTAATGTGATGTATTTTGGAAGTTTTAATCGTGTTTTTCGGGGAGTTTTGCTTTCGATGATGCAAAACTGTTGAGGTTTTGCTTGTTTTTCTGTGACTGTTTCGTCCTGGATGTCTCTTCTTCTTCTTTGGTGAGTTTGGTGTTGTGTTTCTGCTGCTTACTGCTTACGGTTAGTCTAAAACCTTCCGTGGTTGTTCTTGGGCTGATTTGTGAGTTTAGTTCATTTATATTCTTTATATGTTCTTTATCTGATACCCCCAACCTGTTTGGTAATTGTTTCTGTGCTAATTGTTGTTACTGATTCTTGGTTACTACTTCTTGTTGTTGGTATGGTTGCTTTGTGCTATCTCCCCCCTTGCTTTGTGGTATGGTTGCATTGTCCAACTTGCAAAATCTGGATGAATTAATTGTTTGTCTATTTTGCACAATGCTGGAAACTGATGCACCTGAGGCCGGCTACATTGTAATTTTTTTTATCTCTAAACTTGTTTCCTCTCTTTCCTGCTCCATCACTAGTTTGTTGTCGTCGGTGTACACCTATTTCCTATTAAGGTGAGTTTGAAAATCTTCATAACAAACTTTTCATTTTTCATGTTATATTTTCTATTCACATCTCTAACCACCGTGCCCATTATCCTTTGCTCATTGCAGGTTCGAGCAGTAAACACGTTTTGTAAGAGGTTCATTTTAGGTTTTATTTTATGGTTGTGTTCATGTAAATTTAGTTATCAATATATTAATTTTTCTAACTTGCAGTTATACTATCCTAGTTTAGTTTCCTATTTCTTGAGAAATTTGCATTATTGTTTTACTTCCTCCATTTTGAGACGTATGTTTGTTTATTTAATCTATTTTCTAGACCTTTGGATGTGTGTTTGTTTATTTTATTAAGATGCTTATTTAGCCTCAAATTTATAGTAGTTGCCAAGAAAGGGTTGTTTGGAGCTTTGTGAAATAGGCGTATCATTGTTTCATAGTTTAACACCTCGTCAATTTACATGTTGTAGCACTATTATTTATTGAATTTGAGTATTTTGCCTAAGTTGATAGTGTTAAAGAAGCTTTTGGCTGAAAGGGCTTGTAGGAGAACTTATTAATTTGAAAGAATCCAAATTAGAATGGTGATTTATTGGTTCTATTTATTGACTTGAATTTCTATACCATATGGTTAATTCGATTTATTAGCAAGGTAAGGGAATTTGTTGGGCCAAATAGGTAATATTAATAATTTTTGTAACTTTTTCTTGCAGGTGGATGATACGACAACTTTATATATGGAGGATGGAGATGGCGACTCAATTGACTCTTGATGTTTGCACTCCATATTACTTTAACGTTGAAATTTTGGTGGATCATGTATTTTTTCTTTTTTGACTCACTTGTTAGCAAGTACTTTGGATTTTGTTATTGTGTTGGATACTACTTATTAAATATGTTATTTTCGGATGTAATAAATTAAAAGATTATTTTCAATTATGAGATGGAAGTTGTGATATTTTAAGTGTTATTATATATTAATACATCAGGTATGTTTATTTAGTTATAACGGGCCTTGTTCAAAACTATATCATTTTAAACCATATTTGTTGAATATGGGTGAATTAGTCAATAGCATCACTATAAGTGCTAAAATGTGGCCATCATTACAATTCCTAATTTATGTTGACAAGAAAAAACTATAAAAACTTGCAATAATGTAAAAAAAAATAATAATAAATAAAAAATAAAGCTTAGTTAATTTTAAAGAGGAGGCAATTAAATAAAAACGAACTCGATTTCCTAATATTGAGGTAGAAGTAAAGTCACATATTCTATTCAATTGCTCCAAAAGTTTAATTTTATTAAAAAAAAAAAAACACAATAGACCAAACATTGAGTCAATTAGAACGTAATCAATTTTCAAATTATATGTAACAATTGTGTCAATTATAACACAATAGACCAAACGACAACTCGAACTTGAGAACCATGTTTACAACAAGTGTAGGTAATGTAACAATTGTGGAAAGAAATTGAAGAATGGAAAATGTTTTTTTTTTTTTTTTAATTTCATTTTATTGTTCTTTGAGAATTTGCTCAAAATTGTGAGTTAAAATCCCAAATCTACAATTAATGGAAAGGAAATATTAATTTCTTAATTTTACAACAATTGTATAACATTAAAAAAAAAAACATCAGAAACTCGGACTTCAGAAATCAGCACCCCAAACACAGACTTCCAAAATCAGATTTCAGAAATCAACACCCCAAACACAGACTTCCAAAATCAGATCTCAAAAATCAGCACCCCAAACACAGATTTCCAAAACCCCCAGATTTCCCAAATCACTCTATTTCCAAAACCCCTATTTCCAAAATCCCTATTTCCAAAACCCTTCCCCCAAACACCCCCTAACGCTTTTTAAGAATGTTTACTCATAGCGCTCACGTTGCCAACGATTTTTTTTCTTTCTCATATGAGAATCCTTTTAGATGTAGCACCTTCGTTCTGGCTTGCCAACATTGGTGATGAAAGCATCAAACTACGAGCGTCTCATCTTTCAGGTTGCCGAGACATGCTCATTTCTTTTCAGCGCTTTCATGCAAAGACAAACGATGGGTGTCATGAATGCCACTGGTTACTAACGCCCTCAAGAAAGTGGAGCATTTTTTTTTTACTTTCTAAGCTGAACAACTATGGAATACAGAAACATGCGCAAAGCCCCCCCCCAAAAAAAACTTATTTTGCACTATGCGGTAGGGGAAGAGTTTCTAAGAATGCGTTAGTCACATTACACAAGCAGATTTGGCGCATTGGCTAGCAGAGAAGAAGTAATGCAGCATAAGATACTCTGAGACAAATCTAAATATGGAGAAAATGACATTTATCAATAGATAAGGCAAGGAAGAATTTAAGCAAAGAAGAATTGGTTGTCAGTTCTAGCGCATATTATCATCATAGGTTTGTGTAAAGCAACGCAGGGGAAATGCAGGCGCGGTAGGGCAATAACAATTTGATGCGATAACACTATTGCAGCAGGAAAAACCCAAAAATTTAACACATTAAACAAATATTAAACGCATGCAAATCAACTCATGGGAGATTTAAGCACTAAAGAGACATGCTGAACTAAAAGTGAAGGTGTTCATATAACACATGCGAAAGCAATTTTAGGATCGGAGGCACATAACTACATCAATTTTAGAAAATGAAAACATGTTGTCCAAATACAGTAAACAGAGAGCATAATTTGTACCAACCTTTTTGGAGACCGATTCAACAACTCCCTTTGATTCCTTTGATCACGAACGGTGTGTGGACCACCTCTAGTGTCTTCCCTACTATTCTCCTGGCCAAGAACGACTTGTGGGAGTCTATAGAGATATGAAATGGGAAGGGAATGTTTGAAGGTTCAAGCACTAGAGAGATATATGGAGATGAGTGAGTTTGAGACCAAAATCCAGCAGCATAACAATATGGAAATGGCTCTCTATTCTCTTAATCTGATTTTGCATCTACTTATAGATATATTCCATGCAAGGAAAGGCCTCAAGATGCAAGACACATGGTGGTAATGCAAGCCAAAGTGGATTCTAGGTGTTGAAGTCACAACACATGCAACAAGTGCATGGATGTGTTGTATTCCACTTTGTATCAACATGCAAGAATGGAAACTCTATCGAATTAATCTCGATAACGACTGAATTAATCTCGATAACGACTTTATCGAACAAGTATATAATTTCGTTTAGCATTCACTATCTACGAGTTTTAGGGCACCAATCCCAACAATCTCCCACTTGAACTAAAACTCTAGTTTAGTGGGATGTACTATAATCCATAACAACAGTGGGTGAATAAATACTTGTATTAATAACAGAGTAAAAATACAATAAACTAGGGCATCTAAATACCCAGTATATTGAGGCATCGATATACCGGTTAAAATTCTGCCACTTGACCTAGATTATTTCCCATACATATCTCGCAGACCTAGACCTTCTAGATGACTCTCGAACACTTTAGCCGTGAGAGCCTTCGTGAATGGATCAGCAATGTTGTGCTCCGACGCTATCTTCGTGACGATCACGTCTCCTCGGTGCACAATCTCTCTGATGACATGGTATTTCCTTTCGATGTGCTTGCCTCTCTTATGGCTACGAGGTTCCTTTGAGTTTGCAACTACACCGCTATTATCACAGTATAGGGTACTAGGCAGATGCATATTTGGAACGACTTCCAAGTTAGCCAGGAACTTCCTGAGCCATACTGCCTCTTTCGCTGCTTCGCAAGCAGCTACATATTCGGCCTCCATGGTCGAGTCTGCAATGCATCCCTACTTGATGCTACGCCATACTATTGCTCCTCCATTCAGAGTGAATACTGACCCTGATGTGGATTTCCTCGAATCTTTATCGGTTTGAAAGTCAAAATCAGTGTATCCTGTAAGGATCAAATCCTTAACGCCATACACGAGCACATAGTCTCTCGTTGTCCTAAGATACTTGAGGATATTCTTAATGGCTGTCCAGTGATCGAATCCTGAATTGGATTGATATCTACTGACAATCCATACTGCATAACAAATGTCAGGCCTTGTACACAACATGGCATACATTAGGCTGCCTACTGCAGAGGCATAGGAAATTCGTCTCATGTCCTCAACTTCTTGAGGAGTCTGAGGACACTGTTCCTTTAGACAAATTAATTCCGTGCCTGAAAGGTAATAAATCTTTCTTGGAATTTTGCATCTTATATCTAACTAACAATTTGTCGATATAAGACGCCCAAGATAGGGCTAGCGTTTTGTTCTTTCGATCCCGAACAATTTGGATCCCTAGAACATATTGTGCCTCTGCCAAATCTTTCATTTGGAATTGAGTTGCTAGCCATTGTTTAATGTCAGTAAGATAACCTACATCATTCCCAATGAGTAGGATATCATCCACATGCAGTACTAAGAAAGCTACGGAGCTGTTGATGATCCTTTTGTAAACACAAGGCTCATAAACATTTTGTTCAAAGCCATAAGATTTGATCACAGTATCAAATCTCATATTCCAGGATCTAGACGCTTGTTTCAATCCATAAATGGATCGTTGAAGCTTGCAAACTTTTTGCTCTTGATCCCGAGCAATGAACCCCTCTGGCTAAGACATGTAGATATTTTCCTCAAGATTGCCGTTCAGAAAAGCAGTCTTGACATCCATTGCCATATTTCATAATTATAAAATGTGGCAATGGATAAAAGAATCCGAATCGACTTTAACATGGCAACAGGGGAGAAGGTTTCCTCATAGTCAATCCCCTCCCGCTGGGTAAAACCCTTTGCCACAAGTCGTGCTTTAAAGGTCTGTACCTTTCCAGCAGCATCTCATTTTCTCTTGTAGATCCATTTACACCCTATAGGTCTAACCCCTTCAGGTTGATCTACAAGATCCCAGATTGAATTAAAATGCATAGACTCGATTTCCAAGTCCATAGCTTTAATCCATTCGTTCTTGTCAACGTCATCCATTGCCTGTTTAAAGGTTAATGGATCCTCGATCCCGTCATCAGGTATGACGACTAGAGTTTCAGTTAAACCTAAATAGCGATCAGGCTGTCTAACAACCCTCCCACTACGTCGAGGTTCTCTTATTTCTTGAGAAGAACGTGATTGATTCGAGGTGCCAGTTTCATCAACAACTCTTGTTGATGTTTCTGTAGCTTTGTTCGATAATTCGCTTAACACTATTTTGCTTCGTGGCTTATGATTTCTAATGTGGTCTTCTTCTAAGAATGTGGCGTTTGTGGATACAAATACCTTATTCTCTTGTGGATCGAAGAAGTATCCACCTCTCGTTTCCTTGGGGTAGCCTACAAATAGGCACAATTTTGAACGAGGTTCCAATTTCTTTGAGTTAGTCACTAACACGTGTGCTGGACATCCCCAAATTCTAAAGTAACGTAAACTAGTTTTACGCCCTCTCCACAATTTAAATGGTGTTTCAGAAACACTTTTGGATGGAACGTTGTTGAAAATATAAACGATAGTCTGCACCGCATGACTCCAAAACGAGTCAAGCAATTGAGCATAGCTCATCATGGAACGAACCATATCCAATAGGGTTCTATTTCTCCTTTCCGAGACACCGTTTTGCTGTGGTGCACTAGTTGCTGAGAGTTGAGATGTGATTCCGTGTTCTATCAAATAGTCCTGGAATTCTAAATCCATATATTCTCTACCTCGATCAGATCGAAGCGTTTTTATTGTTTTACCTAATAAGTTCTCAACTTCTGCCTTGTACTCCTTGAACTTTTCAAGGGCTTCGGACTTATGATGCATTAGGTAAAGATATCCATACCTAGAATAATCATCAATAAAACTGATGAAGTATTGATAGCGAGCAGAAATGTCGCTATTTTAGTCTCGATTTATTAGGATTTTTTTGTGCTTTAATTGTATTTTTATTGAAAATATTTAATGTAATTTGTCATTTGGTCTTTAGGAGCAAAATTATGGATTTTGGGGAAAAAGTGCCCAAAATGAAGCCATTCAAGCCCAATTTCCATGCTTGGGTCAAAGGGGAGTCAAAAGAGATCAACCATGAAGAAAAAGGCCCAAAAGAAATGAAGTGGAGGCCCAAAAAAAAGCCTAAACTGCAGCTGAAAAATTTGGAAAATGGCACAGCGTCGAGACGCTGTCCATTTCTTGGGCGCCAAGCTGATTGCGTCACAGCGTCGCGTCGCTGTGCCAATCAGCGTCGCGGCGCTTCCCCCTGTCTAAGCCTATAAAAGGCGCCCCTTGGTGCCTCATTTCATCATCAATCACCATTTCCTCCATTCTTTCCTTCCTTCCTTTGGCTCCTTTGGAGCCTTTCTCAAGGCTTTCTAGCCTTTTTGAGAGCTTTCTTTAGTGGGAAAATTTTGGGGAATTTTGGGGAGCATCCTAGGAGGCTCAAGGAGTGTTCGGCGGGACTCCGAGCGTCAGCGAAGGGGTTTTTCGACGGTCAATTCCTTCCCTTTTATAATGCTCTTAATTATGCTTTCCATTGTAAATTTTGTGGATATTTTAGCTATGTATAGCTAAACCCCAATTTGGGGTCTTGAAATGAAATTATAGTTTAAATGTTGTTATAATTACCTGTCTCTTGCCCTTTTTCCTAATTATTTGTATGGATGTGCTTAATGCTTTATGCAATCTGGCCAATTGTGTAATGATTCGATTCTTAATGGAAACTCGACGGAGAGAAGTTAGGATAGATCGTAATCCATGCAACTAGTTTAATTGCCCGTTGTGACAACGGGATTAGTTGATTAAACTTAGATTCCTAAAATGAATCAAAGCGTAATAATTAATGATTTTTAATGGCGCTAAGGACACTTAGGTTGTTAAAATGAATTAATTACAATTAGGGGAAACCGACAGGAGAACCTATGTGATTAACAGAGATTCTAGGATTATAATTAGTTGGGCAATGAGGTAGGATAATTATAATAAATGTTTAGCTAATAATTGATTTTTCAAGACCCCTCTTCCCATTTTAAAAAAACTATTTCTCCATATTTTATTTTTCTCGATTGATCAAATTTTCTCTTTAATTACTTTGATTTTTAAATCCTTTTTAATTGCATGAGCTGTTCCCTAAATATTATTTCTCCCAATTATTTTTAGTGGTCAAGAGAATTTTGCTTTGCTTAAATTTCGCTTCGCCTCCCTGTGGATTCGATACTCGGTATTACCTACCATTTTATGTTACTTGTTGCGACCCGTGCACTTTGCGGACCATCAAGTATTCATACCCTCCTCGGGCTTTAACATTCATCGGACCACAGAGGTCTGAATGTATGAGCTCTAGAGGTTGTTTGGCCCTATAACCTTTTCCAGTAAAAGGTCGTTTTGTCATCTTGCCCTCAAGGCATCACTCACAGGGAGGTAATGAGTCGTCTTCTAAATCGCTTAGAATTCCACTCTTGACCAGTCTCCCAATCCTATTGAGATTTATGTGGCCTAACCTCAGGTGCCAAAGATAGGCATTCTCTTTAGGAGAAACTCTTTGCCTTTTATTACTTTGAGTAGTAGCAGTTTTGAACATTTCGGTATTATTAACTGCTATACTCTCGATTGGTCTTAGAACATATAAATTATTTTCCATTATAGCTGAACAGATATTTATTCCCTTTCTGGAAATGAAAACTTCATTTAATAAGAAAGATATGGAATAAGTTTGTTCGAGCAAACAAGACACAGAAATCAGATTTCTTTTAATCTTTGGAACTACGTACACATTATCTAATAATATGTACTTGTTTTCTTGGAAAAATAATTTTATGCTTCCTACTGCTATAGCTGAGACAACTTCTCCGGTTCCAACTTTGAGAGTCATTTCTCCAGCTCCAAGCTGTTCCCAGGAACTCATTCCTTTAAACGAAGAACAAACGTGGTTTGTGGCCCCTGAATGAAGTATCCAGGCAGAACTATCGTGCTCCACTAAGCACGTTTCCAAGACTAGTAAGTCTTTGGTAGCGTTCTCGTAAGCTAAGCAGTTTGGTCGAGGACGTTCCTCGTTTAAGACCAATAAATCATTTTCCACTTTTCCAGTGTTTAAGCGCATATTCTTAGTACGATAATCTAAACCGTTTAATTTGACGTCAGACAAAGCACACACGTTTTTCGACATATTGCTGAAACAAACAAATAACTTGTATTAATAATGTTGCACTAAACCCATTATACATATCCAATAAATTTAGCAAAAGTAATTAAGCACCCTATATTTCATAAATCTTTTGCAACGATACTTCAGAGGTTTAGAGCAACAGCCACCGAGGGGTGATCAGCTACTCCTCCCCTGAATTGAGACGTTCTCAACCAAACTCTAACACCTGAATAATTTATATTCCGTTAGTGTTTAGTTACCGTTGTTTGGTCAAGAATGTATTAACAATTTAATAATTTTCTGTAAGCGTGACCCGCCATCTTTCAGATCCCAGAGGTCCGCCCCAACAAGCTACGATCAAGAAAGACAATGTTGGGGCAAAACCTAAGAAACCCTATCCATTATGGAGTTCGCCCTGTTACCCCATGCTCAAAACCCTCCGAAGGGATGGTCACACTATTGGTAACACACAGGCGGAGCATGAAATCTTAAAACGTACCAATGGAGGAGACCGAAGGATGTGTTGACACACTTCCTGCTCCCACTTACTATAAACACTCTCTCCATTCACCTTGGTATTGAATCATGCAAACACCATCCAAAGGGAGGTCACTTCCAGGGTGACACGAGCCCGAGCATGATTCTCACGGTGTGAACTTTGTGGAGATACGTGGGAATAAAAAACTTGATATGAGACATCTTATTTTTTATACATTTCCTCCCACTGAGTATTTTAAGATTAAGGTCTATTTACTTAGGTAAATTCCGGCTAAATGAATCTATCTAAGTCTATGCCTTATTAAATAAGGTCTTTACACTAAATGTCTAGGTGAATTAAACTCTTTTAATAACCTAGTGACATTACATGCTAGTAAGACTATGGTTAATTCAACTCAAGTTCCAGACCATTTGCCAGGAGAGTTCCCTTATAACCAAGGCCTTATGTCCTACTTAACCATATTTTAAATCTATTAAAATACTAAGTAAGACATTTTCTAATCCTATTAGAAATGTTGATCTTAGGTCTATTTAATTTTAAACCGTTTAAAATTATGTCAAGATCCTAAGATCCTATGTTAGCATGAAACTCTTTGTTATAGGTTGTACGGTTTCTATTCATTAACTTTTGTAACTCTTATAACTTTTAATGAATTAGCCCTATAACATGCTTTCTAATAGTGATTTAAAGCATATAACAATCAAACATTCAAGTTATATAAAGCACCATTTAGAAACATCCTATGTCTAGGTGTGTATAACTCTTTATACTACGATGTCTAGGTGATAACTCTTTAAAACCTCACATCGCTCACACATGCTCATAAAACTTGGGTTAACCTAACTCAAGTACCGATTCGATGCCCAGGTAGGAGGTGTTCCGTAAACCATCAACTTAAATACCTCCAGCCTTAGACAGCATCTTACCAGGTGAGTTCTCTTGTAACCTTAGCTTTACAAGATATCGACCTAATCTATGCAAGTTGATCGATTTGGAGGTCCGTTAACCTAAGTGAGCATGCATTTATCTTGTTATAGATTTTAAGTCTATCTCGGTTTATAACGCTTATAACGAACGAAAAATTCATAACTAGCTTTATTTGAATATAACCATTATATACAAGCTAAGGAAGTTTCATGCTACATGCTTGGTTCATTTTCATTTTATTAATATAACATTTATATTGACTAATCATAAATGAAATTAAACCATCCAACATGCGCATCTCCTAAATTAATATAACTATTATACTAATTTAATTCATGAAACTTTATTCATGCATTCAATTAATATCATAACTCTTATAACATATTAATTAATGCATGATTCATGCTTTCCTATGGTGGGATTTTAAATCTAAATGAAATACATTATGCACATAAAATACTATTTAATTAAAACATACATTCAATAATGCATAATTAATTAAATTAACTAAAGTGAATTGGTTTTGGGATTTTTAATCAAGCAAAAACAAAAACTAAAATTATTACAATAATAATTTCAAATAGGGCTTGAACCGCTCCCGAACCATTCGAACCGACCCGAACCGCCCTTGGATTGATTGAACCGGACCATTTTCCCTTCAAGTGAAGAACATACTTGGGTTGGAACTAAAAAACAGAATGCTGGAATTTTCGGCCAGCAGCGAGCAGTCTCCGAATTTCTTCAAATTGACGGCCTAAATGGACTCTATTCACTCTCAAATTTTACAGACTCCATATGAACACATTAATGCCCATAAACATATAGGAAATTACAATTAATTCCAACGAATTGAACGAGAATTAAATTCAATCCCAGAACCAATTTTCTTTAGTTTTTGCACAGTTTCATCATATGAAAAGCTACCCACCAAGCTAAAATTAATGCATGTTAGGTGCCTTAATCATGCTCTGATACCAATTGAAGGTGTTCATATAACACATGCTGAAGCAATTTTAGGATCGGAGACACTTAACTACATCAATTTTAGAAAATGAAAACATGCTGTCCAAATACCGTAAACAGAGAGCAGAATTTGTACCAACCTTTTTGGAGACCGATTCAACAACTCCCTTTGATTCCTTTGATCACGAACGGTGTGTGGACCACCTCTAGTGTCTTCCCTACTATTCTCCTGGCCAAGAACGACTTGTGGGAGTCTATAGAGATATGAAATGGGAAGGGAATGCTTGAAGGTTCAAGCACTAGAGAGATATATGGAGATGAGTGAGTTTGAGACCAAAATCCAGCAGCATAACAATATGAAAATGGCTCTCTATTCTCTTAATCTGATTTTGCATCTACTTATAGAGATATTCCATGCAAGGAAAGGCCTCAAGATGAAAGACACATGGAGGTAATGCAAGCCAAAGTGGATTCTAGGTGTTGAAGTCACAACACATGCAACAAGTGCATGGATGTGTTGTATTCCACTTTGTATCAACATGCAAGAATGGAAATCTGTTGGGTTCCTAGAGTGGGTGAAAATAATATGCAAATGGATCCTAGAACTCTGTGCAAGTATACACAGTCCGCAACAAGTAATAAGTATTTATCGAATCCAAGGTCTGAATTAGCTTTCACTTTATCTATTTAGCTTAGTTTTTCAATGGTTTAAAAAGTGGTTAAAATGATTGGTTTTTATAGAATGCTGAAGCAAAAGAAATGCTAGAACAAAGAGTAAAGAAATAGGCAGACATATTAGAGACAGGCGCTGGTCAGGTTTAAGTAATTGTTTTAAAAGATGCTCTAGCAATATAATTGATCAGGCAAACTCTCGCAATCTTATTAGCAGATTCCTCCCGGAACTCTGGATTTTTTAGAATATGTTTCAACTCCAATGAAGCACTACCGATCAAGCACTAGGCAACTGGCTATCCCTAGCTCAGTCACTGGCGTTCACCAATACACAATGATCTAGTGTGATTAAATGCCACACACTCCCTAAATTATCCTTGAAACTAGAAAGTGGTATTCATACCGGCTGGCCAGGCGGGCATAAAATAGAAATGAGCACAACAAATAATCAAGATGCATGGAAACAATATTTATTGCATAGAGATTAAGCACGTCAATTACATGTTCCCTAACCAACGCCTAAGGTTACTTAGTTCATAGAATGCATAGCAACACACGTTACAATCTGAGTAAACACATCCATAATTACAAAATAAAGCAAGAAAATACTAGTTCCCTTGGTTGACTTCGTAAGCTATGGTCTTCTTGATATCCCTAATCTTCCTCCTCTATTCGGCTTCCAAAAGTGGAAATGAACTTCCTAAAAGTGGAATGTTCCTCCCCAAGAAAGGAATGAGTTTGACTTGGGCGGCTATCTCCTTTTATAGAGTGATAGGAGGCTTGAAGTAGGTTGACCTAGACACATGGATGACTCTCCTAGCTCCTTTATCCCGAGAATAGCTTAACAGAATTCAGTTCATTAACTTGGCTAACGAGCTGTGACATGGCAGTTTTGCTCCCACCTTTGCTGCAGCACAGAATTTGCTCCCTCTAGTCGCTCAACAATATATTCTGCACAAAATAACTTCCAAAGCATCCATTCTTCCAAATGATTTAAAACATATAATATCTATCTAAAAGCAACCCTATTTAGCACAAAAGACACACAAATCCCTATAGAAATAAGGCCTAAATAACTCCCTTTTGGAGAGTTATCAAAATCCATCTAAATCCACTAAGTTTGATCCTCAATCAGATTTTGCTTGCATTCTAATTCAAATTCCAATTCCAAATTGAAATTGATTTCATGGCAATTAATTAGAAACATTTCCAATTAATTTGTTATGATTAATCCAAGTAATCATTGACACCTTGTGCAATCTAATTATATATGATTCCTAATTCATATATAACATTTAAAACACTTTTAAAAACATAATCTCTCATTTTTCAATTGAATTCATAATTAAATATTGTGTAAAACACAATTTACGAAAATTCCCTTTTTTCCCGATTTTGAACAATTCAAAGAATCCTATCTTATTGTTCTAGGCTTTATTCCTATATGAGCTAGTAGGGGGACCTAATGGACCTATAGATCATGGGCTCCAATGATTCGAGGCTAATCGACTAATCTCATGAATCGAGCTTAACCAACATTCGTTAACTACTGGGACACTCCACTATAGCCCGGTAGTTGCACTCCCCTCACTATAGATATATTTTCGTCCACTTGATTTAACCATGTTCAGTAAGTCGATCCTTCACAGGTTGTTCTTAGCTATAGCTAGGTTAAAAGACAGTTTTACCCCTATAGTACTTCTAGTTCCTTAAGTCCCACTGACCCTCTAATGAACAATTGGTTTATGGTCCAACCAATAAACTGAGTCCCTCTCGGGCCAATGAGAGGGTGGGATCCCTTTGTTCAAGCCCCAGAGTCAGCACTTAAGGGAACAACCTCTCTACTATCCCTAATTTGGGTAGGAGTGAGTTTCTTCTTGCGCGACTATGTCCCCAGCTATCTACCCGTTCCTATCCCTGAAATGGGAAGCTTATTGAGTCGGCGATACTGAGCCACTCTCACCTATGCAGATCTAAGGATAAGCCCGCATAAACAGGAGTTCATAGTTAGCTCAGGATTAAGATCGAGTTACCTAGGTCATCACATGAAATAGTCAGTCTCGTCAGTAAACAGTGTTATAAAGCGGGAGCAACTTATTTCTCGATCTTGGTCTTATGCAAACTCATTGCATAGGACGCCCCCACTCGCATGTCTCTACATGGACGATTTAGGATCACATCGTCTATACTATCTATAAAGTGGGCCGCGTCTCATAGTGTCCCCAGAATAAGGTACCCAACCCTATCCCTATACTATAGACCGTTTTGGCTATTACTCAAGCTTGATCCACTTTTATGTCTCTACATAAAGCTCAAGTGTTCATCCTATATCCATGGATCTTAGTTTATTGGATTTGGGTTATTTAATGTGCAATTTACTTATTCAGTAATGACTTTACTAAATTAATCTCGATAACGACTTTATCGAACAAGTATATAATTTTGTTTAACATTCACTATCTACGAGTTTTAGGGCATCAATCCCAACAAAAAGCAAGCGCATTGAGAAACCATATCAAACATGCAAAATGTAACAGTAACACATGCTCTCTACTCATGACTCAAAGCTAGCGCATAGACCTAGACCTAAGGCTTTCATCTACTTCTAGAAAATAAATAATTGCAAGAAAACTTCCTAACAAACATAAAGTAAAGAGATAGAATACGTCCCTGATTTAATTGCCTCAAAATGATGCGACTTCAATGCTCCGAGGCGTCAACATGCTCTTCCTTCATGTGTTGTCCAAAAAGATGATGGGCGCATTGTCCCACTGCATCTCTTTCCCTTCGTGAGATTTTATTCTTGATTTCCGCTGTCGGACTTTCTGCCACACCTTGCAATGTTGGGCTTTCCCTCGAAGTTTGCATTCTATCCAAGACAAAGGTTGACAACTTTTGTGTTTTTCCTTTACTGCAGCAGCGCCATTCGTAGTTGTGTTTTGACGCGATGAAAATTTTTTCTTTGATGCGCTACTCCCCAACTTAACTCCTTTTCCTTTTTTCGCCTTCCCTGAAGCATCATCATAAAGATTCATCCTTTCTGTTTCCGACTGCGTTGAAAAATATTTCGCTGGCGCATCATGTGTGGGTGCGTCATGTTTGGGTGCAGCTTCTTCTTTTGGATGCCTAACTTTTTCTTGTAACGTATAACACTCTTCTACTTTATCAGGGAATTTTAATGAGATGAAAGCATTAAAAGTTTCTTGTTCATCATTGAACCGCATGGTTAGCTCGCCTTTTTGCACATCAATCGAAGTTTGTCCTGTAGCTAAGAAAGGTCTTCCCAAAATGATTGGGACTTCTCTATCTGCTTCATAATCAAGAATGATAAAGTTGGCCGGAAAAATAAATTTATCTACTTTTACCAGTACGTCTTCAATTTTTCCTTCTGGATGCACCACCGATCTATCTGCGAGCTGGAGAGTGACTGTTGTTGGACGCACTTCTCCAATACCAAGGCGCTTGAATACTAATAAGGGCATTAAGTTAATGCTTGCGCCAAGGTCGCATAGGGCTCTCCCCCACATCAATTCCACCAATGGAGCATGGAATTGTGAAGCTTCCTGGGTCCTTTAATTTTGGGGGAATTTTGCTACTGAGGATTGCGCTACACTCATTTGTTAGCGCAACGATCTAAAATTCTCTCCACGGGCGCTTGTTCGAAAGGATGTCCTTTAAGAACTTTGCGTAGCTTGGCAATTTTTTCAAGCCCCTCGATTAGGGGAATGTTGATATGCAACTGCTTCAGCACGTTTGGAAATTTCTTGAAATTTGTGTCATCATTCTTTTTTTTAGGCGTTGCTGAAAGGGAATAGGTGGTTTGTATGCGGCAGGTTCTTCATGCGCTGATGGCTCTTCTTCTTTTTCTTTCATAGTGCCTTCCTTGCCTGATTTAGCCACGTTAGGTTCTTCAAGACACTTCTTTGAATCTTCTGAATTTACTACCTCATCTTCTAGCGCATGAGTAGCTGTATTACTTGCAACTTGTTTACCATCGCACAAAGTTAACGCATGGCAGTGCTGTTTTCCTCTTGACGCTTCAGTGCTGTTTGGAAGAGTTCCTACTGGTCTGTTCTTCAGTTCTGATGCTAATTGCCCCAGTTGAACTTCAAGATTTCTGAGTGATGCGGCCTGGCTTCGCACTAATGCATCATTCTTTGCCATATACTCCTTTTGACTAATCATAAAGTCCTTCAGCATGGTCTCCAACGATGTGTGAAAGCTAGTGCCATCTTATAAATGCAAAATATAATTTGTTCTATTTTCAGGCGCCTAGTAATGTATTACTTGTTTGACTATTTGAATTACTTCATGGTTGGGTCTTTGGCCAGTGTAGGGGGAAGATGAGTTGAGGTTCTCATATGGTTGTCCCGGGTTAGTAAAAGCACCTTAGGAAAGCTCCCCACACACACACGCAAGAGAAATTCATGAAAAACTTTAAGTTATTTAATTATTGCTTAAATGTGTTAGCATGCTTCGAATAAATTGAATGGTTCTTTTGAATGTTAAGGTTGGAGCTATATGAATTGCAACTAACTAAATCTCAATTATTCTTGATCTTATTCTATGCTTGCTCGAGGACTAGCAAGGTTTAGGTTGGGGGTATTTGATAAGACCAATTTATTATACACTTAGAATCTCCCAATTTGCTTATCTTAGTTGAACTCCTTGCGAAAGATGCTTTAAAATGAGTATAATATGTCTATAGGTCCTCACCGGAGCTTTGGAAGCGATTCGGGGCTTAAACGAGCGAAACTGGAACGTAAAATGACCAAACTGCCCCTGGAGCCATCGCAGCGTCGAGACGGTGCCATTGGAGGGTCGGGACGCTGCTCAAATAAGGAAAATTTCGTTGGCGCGCAGTTGAAGCGGTAGCGTCGCGACGCTGTGTCCTAGCATCTCGACGCTAGGCAATTTTCCAAAATTGAAATTTTCCAAATTTGGCTGAAATTTTCCATGTTTGAAGACCCAATTCAGCACCATTCTTCCACGAATTGAAGGCCAAGAATCTCTATAAATAGAGGCCTTTGGTGTAGGTTTAGTATCATCCCTCAATACACAATTCACTACAACTTTGTAGTCCATCTCTCTCCCCCTTTTCCACCATTCTTCTTAGTTTTAGTTTTTATTGCTTTCTTTGATGTATTCCATGAAGAAGCAAGCTTGCTCTTATTCCATGAGAGGCTAAGCTCTTCATTCATGTAACCGGGAAGTCAAAAGTAAGTTCATATTCTTTTAATGAAATTTCTTGTTTGAATCATCAAAGCATGTTTATGTGATTTTAGTTCTTTTTCTATAAGTTTAGATCGTGGTAGGAAAGATTGACAACCTTGACCACGCCCTCTCTAAATTTACTTGCTAAATCTTAGTAGCATATAGGCCAACGTTATGTTTTTACGCATGCGTCCCTTGAACTAAATGATTTAATTAATTGTAATTGTGGTTTGTTGCCCGTTGCATGTAAATTAACTCAGCTGGATCCCATTGCGGTTTAGGTTAATTAATCGGCTAATTAATTAGTTTAAACTAGAATCAAACTTAGCGTTTGCATGTTTGTGATAGTGGATCATGATTCTCGGTTTGTTGCAGGAATACGCTGGGCTTAAACTTGTTTTGACTTATTAGTGAAATTGATGATTTAATTGAATTGAACTTACCGAGACTAACCCGGTTGCATGATTTTTGAGGTATTGTTATCTTTCCTTAATTTGATTTTTCTACTTTCCTTTTACAACATTTTCCTTAATTGGTTTTCTTTCTATATTTGCTTTCCTTCCATATATAAAATCCCCCCCTTCTGGTTACTTAAAACAAATAAGGAAATTAAGATTTGTCTGCATAGACTCCCTGTGATCGACCCCGGCCGCTACTGCTAAAAATTAGCTTTAGAGGTTGAGGATTAGAAATTTATTTGATAAGAGACCTCGACAATCTCTTCCATCAGTGCCAATGAGAGTTTTTATCTACTTTGGACAAATTTGGTCCAAAGATTGCTTCGTTTGAGTTTTGGAGAGTTTGAAACTCAAAGTTCGGCCCGACGAGAGTTCTTTAGGTGGTTTGGACCAGAAATCGTCCAAACCTTGCTACGTTTCTGTTTTTGAGAGCTCGGAACCCAAAGTTCGTCCCAATGAGAGTTTTTCATCTTGTTTGGACGAACTTGTTCCCAACTTTGCTCCGTTTGAGTTTTGGAGAGTTTGAAACTCAAAGTTTGGCCCAATGAGAGTTCTTTAGGTGGTTTGGAAGAGAAATGGTCCAAACCTTGCTCTTTTTCTCTTTTTGAGAGCTCGGAACCACAAGTACGTCCCAATGAGAGTTTTCATCTAGTTTGGACGAACTTGGTCCAAACATTGTTCCGTTTGAGTTTTGGAGAGTTTGAAACTCAAAGTTCGGCCCAATGAGAGTTCTTTCAGTGGTTTGTACGAGAAAAAGTCCAAACCTTGCTCTGTTTCTGTTTTTGAGAGCTCGGAACCCAAAGTTCGTCCCAAAGAGAATTTTTCATCTTGTTTGGACGATCTTGTTCCCAACTTTGCTCCGTTTGAGTTTTGGATAGTTTGAAACACAAAGTTCGGCCCAATGAGAGTTCTTTAGGTGGTTTGGACGAGAAATGGTCCAAACTTGCTCCGTTTCTTGTTTTCACAGCTCGGAACCCAAAGTTCGTCCCAACGAGAGTTTTTCATCTTGTTCGGACGAACTTGGTCCAAACTTAGCTCTGTTTGAGTTTTGGAGAGTTTTGAACTTAAAGTTCGGCCCAATGAGAGTTCTTTAGGTGGTTTGGACGAGAAATGGTTAAAACCTTGCTCCGTTTCTATTTTTCAGAGCTCGGAACCCAAAGTTTGTCCGAATGAGAGTTTTTCATCTTGTTTGGACGAACTTGGTCCAAACTTAGCTCTGTTTGAGTTTTGGAGAGTTTTGAACTCAAAGTTCGGCCCAATGAGAGTTCTTTAGGTGGTTTGGACGACAAATGGTTCAAACCTTGCTCCATTTCTGTTTTTGAGACCTCAGAACCCAAAGTTCGTCAGAATGAGAGTTTTTAATGTTTTTTGGACGAACTTGGTCCAAACTTTTCTCCGTTCTAGTTTTGGAGAGTTTGAAACTCAAAGTTCGGCCCAATGAGAGTTCTTTAGGTGGTTTGGACAAGAAATCGTCCAAACCTTGCACCGTTTCTGTTTTTGAAAGCTCGGATCCCAAAGTTCGTCCCAATGAGAGTTTTTCATCTTGTTTGGACGAACTTGGTCCAAACTGTGCTCCGTTTGAGTTTTGGAGAGTTTGAAACCCAAAGTTTGGCCCAATGAGAGTTCTTTAGGTGGTTTGGACGACAAATGGTCCAAACCTTGGTCCGTTACTGTTTTTGAGAGCTCGGAACCCAAAGTTCGTCCCAATGAAAGTTTTCATCTAGTTTGGACGAATTTAGTCCAAACATTG
Organism: Luffa aegyptiaca; assembly: GCA_017139565.1. Classification (NCBI taxonomy): domain Eukaryota; kingdom Viridiplantae; phylum Streptophyta; class Magnoliopsida; order Cucurbitales; family Cucurbitaceae; genus Luffa; species Luffa aegyptiaca. The sequence goes on from CM029395.1 coordinate 22,616,754, forward strand.
CTCCGTTTGAGTTTTGGAGAGTTTGAAACTCAAAGTTCGGCCCAATAAGAGTTCTTTAGGTAGTTTGGACGAGAAATCGTCCAAACCTTGCTACGTTTCTGTTTTTGAGAGCTCGGAACCCAAAGTTCGTCCCAATGAGAGTTTTTCATCTTGTTTGGACGAACTTATTCCCAACTTTGATCCGCTTGAGTTTTGGAGAGTTTGAAACTCAAAGTTTGGCCCAATGAGAGTTCTTTAGGTGGTTTGGAAGAGAAATGGTCCAAACCTTGCTCCTTTTCTCTTTTTGAGGGCTCGGTACCACAAGTTCGTCCCAATGAGAGTTTTCATCTTGTTTGGACGAACTTGTTCCCAACTTTGCTCCGTTTGAGTTTTGGAGAGTTTGAAACACAAAGTTCGGCACAATGAGAGTTCTTTAGGTGGTTTGAAAGAGAAATGGTCCAAACCTTGCTTCGTTTCTCTTTTTGAGAGCTCGGAAACCAAAGTTCGTCCCAATGAGAGTTTTCATCTAGTTTGGACGAACTTGGTCCAAACATTGTTCCGTTTGAGTTTTGGACAGTTTGAAACTCAAAGTTCGGCTCGAGAGTTCTTTAGGTGGTTTGGACGAGAAATGGTCCAAACTTGCTCCGTTTCTTGTTTTCACAGCTCGGAACCCAAAGTTCGTCCGAACGCGAGTTTTCCATCTTGTTTGGACGAACTTGGTCCAAACTTTGCTCTGTTTGAGTTTTGGAGAGTTTTGAACTCAAAGTTCGCCCCAATGAGAGTTCTTTAGGTGGTTTGGACGAGAAGTGGTCAAAACCTTGCTCCGTTTCTGTTTTTAAGAGCTCGGAACCCAAAGTTTGTCCCAATTGTTGGGATTGGTGTCCTAAAACTCGTAGATAGTGAATGTTAAACGAATTAGATACTTATTCGATAAAGGCGTTATCGAGATTAATTCAGTAAAGTTATTACTGAATAAAGTAAATTGCACATATAATAACCCAAATCCAATAAACTAAGATCCATGGCTATAGGATGAACACTTGAGCTTTATGTAGAGACATAAAAGTGGATCAAGCTTGAGTAATAGCCAAAATGGTCTATAGTATAGGGATAGGGTTGGGTACCTTATTCTGGAGACACTATGAGACGCGACCCACTTTATAGATGGTATAGACGATGTGATCCTCAATCGTCCATGTAGAGACATGCGAGTGGGGGCGTCCTATGCAATGAGTTTGCATAAGACCAGGACCAAGAAATAAGTCGCTCTCGCGTTATAACACCGTTTACTGACGAGACTGACTATTTCATGTGATGACCTAGGTAACTCGATCTTAATCCTAAGCTAACTATGAACTCCTGTTTATTCGGACTTATCCTTAGATCTGCATAGGTGAGAGTGGCTCAGTATCGCCGACTCAATAAGCCTCCCATTTCAGGGATAGGAACGAGTAGATAGCTGGGGACATAGTCGTGCAAGAAGGAATTCACTCCTACCCGAATTAGGGATAGTAGAGAGGTTGTTCCCTTAAGTGCTGACTCCGGGGCTTGAACAAAGGGATCCCGCCCTCTCATTGGCCCGAAAGGGACTCGGTTTATTGGTTGGACCATAAACCAATTGTTCATTAGAGGATCAGTGGGACTTAAGGAACTAGAAGTACTATAGGGGTAAAACGGGCTTTTGACCTAGCTATAGCTACGAACAACCTGTGAAGGATCGACTTACTAATCATGGTTAAATCAAGTGGACAAAAAATATGTCTATAGTGAGGGGAGTGCAACAATCGGGCTATAGTGGAGTGTCCCGGTAGTTAACGAATGTTGGCTAGCTTGGATAATGGGATTAGTCGGTTAGCCTTGAATCGTTGGAGCCCATGATCTATAGGTACATTAGGTCCCCCTACTAGCTCATATCGGAACAAAGCCTAGAACAAAAAGATAGGAAGCTTTGAATCGTTCAAAATCGGGAAAACGGGTATTATCGTAAATTGTGTTTGACACAATAGTTTAATTATGAATTAAATTAGAAAATGAGAGATGGAGTATTTAAAAGTGTTTTGAATACCATATATATGTATTAGGAATCATATATAATTCATCGCACTAGGTGATAAAGATAAATTGGATTAATCATGTAAAAATTAATTGGAATTGTACAAATTAATTGCCTAGAAATCAATTTCAATTTTGAATTGAAATAGGAATGAATTGAAAGCTGAAAATTGAGAATTTAGATTCAATTTTAAGTGGATTTAGTGGCATTCCCACTCTTGCATGTTGATGCATAGTGGAAAACAACACAACCATGCACTAGTTGCATGTGTTGTGAATTAAACACCTAGAATCCACTTTGAGTTGCAATTTCACCATGTGTCTAGGGTCATGAGGCTTCTCTTTGCATGGAAGATGTCTATATAAGGAGTATGAATCAGATTCAAAGGAAGGAGAGCCATTTTCCATATTGTTATGCTGCTGGATTTTGGTCTCAAACTCACTCATCTCCATATATCTCTCTAGTGCTTGAACCTTCAAGCATTCCCTTCCCATTCCCTATCTCTATAGACTCCCACAAGTCGTTCTTGGCCTGGAGAATAGTAGGGAAGACACTAGAGGTGGTCCACACACCGTTCGTGATCAAAGGAATCAAAGGGAGTTGTTGAATCGGTCTCCAAAAGGTTGGTAAAAATTCTGCTCTCCCCTTACGGTATTTGGACAGCATGTTTTCATTTAATAAAATTGATGTAGTTAAGTGCCTCCGATCCTAAAATTGATTCCGCATGTATTATATGAACACCTTCACCAAGGAGAGTTTTTCATCTTGTTTGGACGAACTTGGTCCAAACTTAGCTCTGTTTGAGTTTTGGAGAGTTTTGAACTCAAAGTTCGACCCAATGAGAGTTCTTTAGGTGGTTTGGACGAAAAATGGTCCAAACCTAGCTCTGTTTCTGTTTTTGAGACCTCAGAACCCAAAGTTCGTCAAAATGAAAGTTTTTCATCTTTTTTGGACGAACTTGGTCCAAACTTTGCTCGGTTCTAGTTTTGGAGAGTTTGAAACTCAAAGTTTGGCCCAATGAGAGTTCTTTAGGTGGTTTGGACGAGAAATGGTCCAAACCTTGCTCCGTTTATGTTTTTGAGAGCACGAAACCCAAAGTTTGTCCGAATGAGAGTTTTTCATCTTGTTTGGACGAACTTGGTCCAAACTTTGCTCTGTTTGAGTTTTGGAGAGTTTGTAACTCAAAGACCGGCCCAATGAGAGTTCCCTAGGTGGTTCGGACGAGAAATCGTCCAAACCTTGCTACGTTTCTATTTTTGAGAGCGCGGAACCCAAAGTTCGTCCCAATGAAAGTTTTCATCTAGTTCGGACGAACTTGGTCCAAACTTTGCTCCGTTTTTGGTTTGGAGAGTTTTAACTCAAAGTTCGGCCCAATGAGAGTTCTTCAGGTGGTTTGGACGAGAAATGGTCCAAACCTTGCTCCGTTTCTTTTTTTTAGAGCTCTGAACCCAAAGTTCGTCCCATTGAGAGTTTTTCATCTTGTTTGGACGAAACTTGGTCCAAACTTTGCTCCGTTGGAGTTTTAGAGAGTTTGGAACTCCAAGTTCGGCCCAATTAGAGTTCTTTAGATGGTTTGGACGAGAAATAGTCCAAACCTTGCTCTATAACTATTTTTGAGAGCTCCGAACCCAAAGTTCGTCCCATTGAGAGTTTTTCACCTTGTTTGGACGAAACTTGGTCCAAACTATGCTCCTTTTGAGTTTTCGAGAGTTTGAAACTCCAAGTTCGGCCCAATGAGAGTTCTTTAGGTGGTTTGGACGACAAATGGTCCAAACCTTGCTCCGTTTCTGTTTTTGAGAGCTCGGAACCCAAAGTTCGTCCCAATGAGAGTTTTTCATCTTGTTTGGACGAACTTGGTCCAACTTTGCTCCGATTGAGTTTTGGAGATTTGAAACTCAAAGTTCGGCCCAATAAGAGTTCTTTAGGTGGTTTGGACGAGAAATGGTCCAAACCTTGCTCCGTTTCTGTTCTTGAGAGCTCGGAACCCAAAGTTCGTCCCAATGAGAGTTATTCATCTTTTTTGGACGAAACGTGGTCCAAACTTTGCTCTGTTTGAGTTTTGGAGAGTTTGAAACTCAAAGTTCGGCCCAATGAGAGTTGTCTAGGTGGTTTGGACGACAAATGCTCCAAACCTTCCTCCGTTTCTGTTTTTGAGTCCTCGGAACCCAAAGTTCGTCCCAATGAGAGTTTTTCATCTTGTTTGGACAAACTTGGTCCAACTTTGCTACGTTTGAGTTTTGGAGATTTGAAACTCAAAGTTCGGCCCAATGAGAGTTCTTTAGGTGGTTTGGACGAGAAATGGTCCAAACCTTGCTCCGTTTCTGTTTTTGAGAGCCCGGAACCCAAAGTTCGTCCCAATGAGAGTTATTCATCTTGTTGGGACGAAACGTGGTCCAAACTTTGCTCCGTTTGAGTTTTGGAGAGTTTGAAACTCAAAGTTCGGCCCAATGAGAGTTCTCTAGGTGGTTTGGACGACAAATGGTCCAAACGTTCCTCCGTTTCTGTTTTTGAGTCCTCGGAACCCAAAGTTCATCCCAATGAGAGTTTTTCTTCATGTTTGGACAAACTTTGTCCAAACTTTGCTCCTTCTGAGTTTTAGAGAGATTGAAACTCAAAGTTCGGCCAAATCAGAGTTCTTCAGGTGGTTTCGACGACAAATGGTCTAAACCTTGCTCTGTTTCTCTTTTTGAGAGCTCGGAACCCAAAGTTCGTCCCATTGAGAGTTTTTCATCTTGTTTGGACGAAACTTGGTCCAAACTTTGCTCCTTTTGAGTTTTAGAGAGTTTAAAACTCAAAGTTCGGCCCAATGAGAGTTCTTTAGTTGGTTAGGACGGGAAATGGTACAAACCTTGCTCCGTTTCTGTTTTTGAGAGCTCGGAACCCAAAGTTCGTCCCAATGAGAGTTTTTCCTCTTGTTTGGACGAACTTTGTCCAAACTTTGCTCCGTTTGAGTTTTGGAGAGTTTGAAACTCAAAGTTCGGCCCAATGAGAGTTCTTTAGGTGGTTTGGACGACAAATGGTCCAAACCTTGCTCCGTTTCTGTTTTTGAGAGCTCGGAACCCAAAGTTCGTCCCAATGAGAGTTATTCATCTTTTTTGGACGAAACGTGGTCCAAACTTTGCTCCTTTTGAGTTTTAGAGAGTTTGAAACTCAAAGTTCGGCCCAATGAGAGTTGTCTAGGTGGTTTTGACGACAAATGCTCCAAACCTTTCTCCGTTTCTGTTTTTGAGTCCTCGGAACCCAAAGTTCGTCCCAATGAGAGTTTTTCCTCCTGTTTGGACAAACTTGGTCCAAACTTTGCTCCTTCTGAGTTTTAGAGAGATTGAAACTCAAAGTTCGGCCAAATAAGAGTTCTTCAGGTGGTTTGGATGACAAATAGTCCAAACCTTGCTCTGTTTCTCTTTCTGAGAGCTCGGAACCAAAAGTTCGTCCCATTGAGAGTTTTTCATCGTTTTTGGACGAAACTTGGTCCAAACTTTGCTCCTTTTGAGTTTTAGAGAGTTTGAAACTCAAAGTTCGGCCCAATGAGAGTTCTTTATGTGGTTAGGACGGGAAATGGTCCAAACCTTGTTCCGTTTCTGTTTTTGAGATCTCGGAACCCAAAGTTCGTCCCAATGAGAGTTTTTCATCTTGTTTCGACGAACTTGGTCCAACTTTGCTCCGATTGAGTTTTGGACATTTGAAACTCAAAGTTCAGCCCAATGAGAGTTCTTTAGGTGGTTTGGACGAGAAATGGTCCAAACCCAACTCCGTTTCTGTTCTTGAGAGCTCGGAACCCAAAGTTCGTCCCAATGAGAGTTATTCATCTTTTTTGGACGAAACGTGGTCCAAACTTTGCTCTGTTTGAGTTTTGGAGAGTTTGAAACTCAAAGTTCGGCCCAATGAGAGTTGTCTAGGTGGTTTGGACGACAAATGCTCCAAACCTTCCTCCATTTCTGTTTTTGAGTCCTCGGAACCCAAAGTTCGTCCCAATGAGAGTTTTTCATCTTGTTTGGACAAACTTGGTCCAACTTTGCTCCGTTTGAGTTTTGGAGATTTGAAACTCAAAGTTCGGCCCAATGAGAGTTCTTTAGGTGGTTTGGACGAGAAATGGTACAAACCTTGCTCCGTTTCTGTTTTTGAGAGCCCGGAACCCAAAGTTCGTCCCAATGAGAGTTATTCATCTTGTTGGGACGAAACGTGGTCCAAACTTTGCTCCGTTTGAGTTTTGGAGAGTTTGAAACTCAAAGTTCGTCCCAATGAGAGTTCTCTAGGTGGTTTGGACGACAAATGGTCCAAACGTTCCTCCGTTTCTGTTTTTGAGTCCTCGGAACCCAAAGTTCGTCCCAATGAGAGTTTTTCTTCATGTTTGGACAAACTTTGTCCAAACTTTGCTCCTTCTGAGTTTTAGAGAGATTGAAACTAAAAGTTCGGCCAAATCAGAGTTCTTCAGGTGGTTTGGACGACAAATGGTCTAAACCTTGCTCTGTTTCTCTTTTTGAGAGCTCGGAACCCAAAGTTCGTCCCATTGAGAGTTTTTCATCTTGTTTGGACGAAACTTGGTCCAAACTTTGCTCCTTTTGAGTTTTAGAGAGTTTAAAACTCAAAGTTCGGCCCAATGAGAGTTCTTTAGTTGGTTAGGACGGGAAATGGTACAAACCTTGCTCCGTTTCTGTTTTTGAGAGCTCGGAACCCAAAGTTCGTCCCAATGAGAGTTTTTCCTCTTGTTTGGATGATCTTTGTCCAAACTTTGCTCCGTTTGAGTTTTGGAGAGTTTGAAACTCAAAGTTCGGCCCAATGAGAGTTCTTTAGGTGGTTTGGACGACAAATGGTCCAAACCTTGCTCCGTATCTGTTTTTGAGAGCTCGGAACCCAAAGTTCGTCCCAATGAGAGTTATTCATCTTTTTTGGACGAAACGTGGTCCAAACTTTGCTCCGTTTGAGTTTTGGAGAGTTTGAAACTCAAAGTTCGGCCCAATGAGAGTTGTCTAGGTGGTTTGGACGACAAATGCTCCAAACCTTCCTCCGTTTCTGTTTTTGAGTCCTCGGAACCCAAAGTTCGTCCCAATGAGAGTTTTTCCTCCTGTTTGGACAAACTTGGTCCAAACTTTGCTCCTTCTGAGTTTTAGAGAGATTTAAACTCAAAGTTCGGCCAAATAAGAGTTCTTCAGGTGGTTTGGACGACAAATAGTCCAAACCTTGCTCTGTTTCTCTTTCTGAGAGCTCGGAACCAAAAGTTCGTCCCATTGAGAGTTTTTCATCGTGTTTGGACGAAACTTGGTCCAAACTTTGCTCCTTTTGAGTTTTAGAGAATTTGAAATTCAAAGTTCGGCCCAATGAGAGTTCTTTATGTGGTTAGGACGGGAAATGGTCCAAACCTTGTTCCGTTTCTGTTTTTGAGTGCTCGGAACCAAAAGTTCGTCCCAATGAGAGTTTTTCATCTTGTTTTGACGAACTTGGACCAACTTTGCTCCGATTGAGTTTTGGAGATTTGAAACTCAAAGGTCGGCCCAATGAGAGTTCTTTAGGTGGTTTGACGAGAAATGGTCCAAACCTTGCTCCGTTTCTGTTCTTGAGAGTTCGGAACCCAAAGTTCGTCCCAATGAGAGTTATTCATCTTTTTTGGACGAAACGTGGTCCAAACTTTGCTCTGTTTGAGTTTTGGAGAGTTTGAAACTCAAAGTTCGGCCCAATGAGAGTTGTCTAGGTGGTTTGGACGACAAATGCTCCAAACCTTACTCCGTTTCTGTTTTTGAGTCCTCGGAACCCAAAGTTCGTCCCAATGAGAGTTTTTCATCTTGTTTGGACAAACTTGGTCCAACTTTGCTCCGTTTGAGTTTTGGAGGTTTGAAACTCAAAGTTCGGCCCAATGAGAGTTCTTTAGGTGGTTTGGACGAGAAATGGTCCAAACCTTGCTCCGTTTCTGTTTTTGAGAGCTCGGAACCCAAAGTTCGTCCCAATGAGAGTTATTCATCTTGTTGGGACGAAACGTGGTCCAAACTTTGCTCCGTTTGAGTTTTGGAGAGTTTGAAACTCAAAGTTCGGCCCAATGAGAGTTCTCTAGGTGGTTTGGACGACAAATGGTCCAAACGTTCCTCCGTTTCTGTTTTTGAGTCCTCGGAACCCAAAGTTCGTCCCAATGAGAGTTTTTCTTCATGTTTGGACAAACTTTGTCCAAACTTTGCTCCTTCTGAGTTTTAGAGAGATTGAAACTCAAAGTTCGGCCAAATCAGAGTTCTTCAGGTGGTTTGGACGATAAATGGTCTAAACCTTGCTCTGTTTCTCTTTTTGAGAGCTCGGAACCCAAAGTTCGTCCCATTGAGAGTTTTTCATCTTGTTTGGACGAAACTTGGTCCAAACTTTGCTCCTTTTGAGTTTTAGAGAGTTTAAAACTCAAAGTTCGGCCCAATGAGAGTTCTTTAGTTGGTTAGGACGGGAAATGGTACAAACCTTGCTCCGTTTCTGTTTTTGAGAGCACGGAACCTAAAGTTCGTCCCAATGAGAGTTATTCCTCTTGTTTGGACGAACTTTGTCCAAACTTTGCTCCGTTTGAGTTTTGGAGAGTTTGAAACTCAAAGTTCGGCCCAATGAGAGTTCTTTAGGTGGTTTGGACGACAAATGGTCCAAACCTTGCTCCGTTTCTGTTTTTGAGAGCTCGGAACCCAAAGTTCGTCCCAATGAGAGTTATTCATCTTTTTTGGACGAAACGTGGTCCAAACTTTGCTCCTTTTGAGTTTTCGAGAGTTTGAAACTCAAAGTTCGGCCCAATGAGAGTTCTTTAGGTGGTTAGGACGAGAAATGGTCAAAACCTTGCTCCGTATCTGTTTTTGAGAACTCGGAACCCAAAGTTCGTCCCAATGAGAGTTTTTCCTCTTGTTTGGACAAACTTGGTCCAAACTTTGCTCCTTCTGAGTTTTAGAGAGATTGAAACTCAAAGTTCGGCCAAATCAGACTTCTTCAGGTGGTTTGGACCTCAAATGGTCCAAACCTTGCTCTGTTTCTCTTTTTGAGATCTCGGAACCTAAAGTTCGTCCCAATGAGAGTTTTTCATCTTGTTTGGACGAACTTGGTCCAAACTTTGCTCCTTTTGAGTTGTAGAGAGTTTGAAACTAAAAGTTCGGCCCAATGAGAGTTCTTTAGGTGGTTCGGACGGGAAATGGTCCAAACCTTGCTCCGTTTCTGTTTTTGAAAGCTCGGAACCCAAAATTCGTCCCAATGAGAGTTTTTCCTCTTGTTTGGACGAACTTTGTCCAAACTTTGCTACGTTTGTGTTTTGGAGAGTTTGAAACTCAAAGTTCGGCCCAATGAGAGTTCTTTAGGTGGTTTGGACGACAAATGGACCAAACCTTGCTCCGTTTCTGTTTTTGAGAGCTCGGAACCCAAAGTTCCTCCCAATGAGAGTTTTTCATCTTGTTTGGACGAACTTGGTCCAACTTTGCTCCGTTTGAGTTTTTGAGATTTGAAACTCAAAGTTCGGCCCAATGAGAGTTCTTTAGGTTGTTTGGACGAGAAATGGTCCAAACCTTGCTCCGTTTCTGTTTTTTAGAGCTCGGAACCCAAAGTTCGTTCCAATGAGAGTTATTCATCTTATTTGGACGAAACGTGGTCCAAACTTTGCTCCGTTTGAGTTTTGGAGAGTTTGAAACTCAAAGTTCGGCCCAATGAGAGTTTTCTAGGTGGTTTGGACGACAAATGGTCCAAACCTTCCTCCGTTTCTGTTTTTGGGTCCTCGGAACAAAAAGTTTGTAACAATGAGAGTTTTTGCTCTTGTTTGAACAAACTTGGTCCAAACTTTGCTCCTTCTGAGTTTTAGAGAGATTGAAACTCAAAGTTCGGCCAAATCAGACTTCTTTAGGTGGTTTGGACCTCAAATGGTCCAAACCTTGCTCTGTTTCTCTTTTTCAGATCTCGGAACCCAAAGTTCGTCCCAATGAGAGTTTTTCATCTTGTTTGGACGAACTTGGTCCAAACTTTGCTCCTTTTGAGTTGTAGAGAGTTTGAAACTAAAAGTTCGGCCCAATGAGAGTTCTTTAGGTGGTTCGGACGGGAAATGGTCCAAACCTTGCTCCGTTTCTGTTTTTGAGAGCTTGGAACCAAAAATTCGTCCCAATGAGAGTTTTTCCTCTTGTTTGGACGAACTTTGTCCAAACTTTGCTCCGTTTGAGTTTTGGAGAGTTTGAAACTCAAAGTTCGGCCCAATGAGAGTTCTTTAGGTGGTTTGGACGAGAAATGGTCCAAACCTTGCTCCGTTTCTGTTTTTGAGAGCTCGGAACCCAAAGTTCGTTCCAATGAGAGTTATTCATCTTGTTTGGACGAAACGTGGTCCAAACTTTGCTCCGTTTGAGTTTTGGAGAGAAACTGAAAGTTCGGCCCAATGAGAGTTCTCTAGGTGGTTTGGACGACAAATGGTCCAAACCTTCCTCCGTTTCTGTTTTTTAGTCCTCGGAGCCCAAAGTTCGTCCCAATCAGAGTTTTTCATCTTTTTGGACGAACTTGGTCGAAACTTTGCTCCGTTTGAGTTTTGGAGAGTTTGAAACTCAAAGTTCGGCCCAATGATAGTTCTTTAGGTGGTTTGGACGACAAATGGTACAAACCTTGCTCCGTTTCTTTTTTTGAGAGCTCGGATCCCAAAGTTCGTCAAAATGAGAGTTTTTAATCTTGTTTGGACGAACTTGGTCCAAACTTTGCTCCGTTTGAGTTTTGGAGAGTTTGAAACTCAAAGTTCGGCCGGATGAGAGTTCTTTAGGTGGTTTGGACGACAAATGGTACAAACCTTGTTCCGTTTCTTTTTTTGAGAGCTCGGATCCCAAAGTTCGTCAAAATGAGAGTTTTTCATCTTGTTTGGACGAATTTGGTCCCAACTTTGCTCCGTTTGAGTTTTGGAGAGTTTGAAACTCAAAGTTCTGCCCAATGAGAGTTCTTTAGGTGGTTTGGATGTCCAATGGTCCAAACCTTGCTCCGTTTCTTTTTTTGAGAGCTCGGAACCTAAAGTTCGTCCCAATGAGAGTTTTTCATCGTGTTTGGACGAACTTGGTCCAAACTTTGCTCCTTTTGAGTCTTAGAGAGTTTGTAACTCAAAGTTCGGACCAATGAGAGTTCTTTAGGTGGTTTGGACGAGAAATGGTCCAAACCTTGCGCCGTTTCTATTTTTGAGAGGTCCGAACCCAAAGTTCGTCCCATTGAGAGTTTTTCACCTTCTTCGGACAAAACTTGGTCCAAACTTTGCTCCTTTTGAGTTTTCGAGAGTTTGAAACTCAAAGTTCGGCCCAATGAGAGTTCTTTAGGTGGTTAGGACGAGAAATGGTCAAAACCTTGCTCCGTATCTGTTTTTGAGAACTCGGAACCCAAAGTTCGTCCCAATGAGAGTTTTTCCTCTTGTTTGGACAAACTTGGTCCAAACTTTGCTCCTTCTGAGTTTTAGAGAGATTGAAACTCAAAGTTCGGCCAAATCAAAGTCCTTCAGGTGGTTTGGACGACAAATGGTCCAAACCTTGCTCTGTTTCTCTTTTTTAGAGCTCGGAACCCAAAGTTCGTCCCATTGAGAGTTTTTCATCTTGTTTGGACAAAACTTGGTCCAAACTTTGCTCCTTTTGAGTTTTAGAGAGTTTGAAACTCAAAGTTCGGCCCAATGAGAGTTCTTTAGGTGGTTAGGACCGGAAATGGTCCAAACCTTGCTCCGTTTCTGTTTTTGAGAGCACGGAACCCAAAGTTCGTCCTTATAAGAGTTTTTCCTCTTGTTTAGACGAACTTGGTCTAAACTTTGCTCCGTTTGAGTTTTGGAGAGTTTGAACTCAAAGTTCGGCCCAATGAGAGTTCTTTAGGTGGTTTGGACGACAAATGGTCCAAACCTTGCTCCGTTTCTGTTTTTGAGAGCTCGGAACCCAAAGTTCATCCCAATGAGAGTTTTTCATCTTGTTTGGACGAACATGGTCCAAACTTTTCTCCGTTTGAGTTTTAGAGAGTTTGAAACTCAAAGTTCTGCCCAATCAGAGTTCTTTAGGTGGTTTGGACGACAAATGGTCCAAACCTTGCTCAGTTTCTTTTTTTGAGACCTCGGAACCAAAAATTCGTCCCAATGAGAGTTTTTCATCTTGTTTGGACGAACTTGGTCCAAACTTTGATCCGATTAACTTTTAGAGAGCTTGAAACTCAAAGTTCGGCCCAATGAGAGTTCTTTGGGTGGTTTGGACGAGAAATGGTCCAAACCATGCTCAGTTTCTGTTTTTGAGACCTAGGAACCCAAATTTCGTCCCAATGAGAATTTTTCATCTTGTTGGGATTAAATTTGTCCATACTTTACTCCGTTTGAGTTTGGGAGAGTTTGAAACTCAAAGTTCGGCCCAATGAGAGTTCTTTAGGTGGTTCGGACGACAAATGGTCCAAACCTTGCTCCGTTCCTGTTTTTGAGAGCTCGGAACCCAAAGTTAATCCCAATGAGAGTTTTTCATCTTGTTTGGACGAACATGGTCCAAACTTTGCTCCGTTGCAGTTTTGGAGAGTTTGAAACTCAAAGTTCGGCCAAATGAGAGTTCTTTAGGTGGTTTGGACGAGAAATGGTCAAAACCTTTCCCTGTTTCTGTTTTTAAGAGTTTGCAGCCCAAAGTTCATCCCAATGAGAATTTTTCATCTTGTTTTGACGAACTTGGTCCAAACTTTGATCCGATTGAGTTTTGGAGAGCTTGAAACTCAAAGTTCGGCGCAATGAGAGTTCTTTAGGGGGTTTGGACGACAAATGGTCCAAACCTTGCTCAGTTTCTTTTTTTGAGACCACGAAACCCAAAGTTCGTCCCAATGAGAGTTTTTCATCTTGTTTGGACGAATATGGTCGAAACTTTTCTCCGTTTGAGTTTTGGAGAGTTTGAAACTCAAAGTTCGGCCAAATGAGAGTTCTTTAGGTGGTTTTAACGAGAAATGGTCCAAACCTTTCCCTGTGTCTGTTTTTGAGAGCTCGGAACCCAAAGTTCATCCCAATCAGAGTTTTTCATCTTGTTTCGACGAACTTTGTCCAAACTTTGATCCGATTGTGTGTTGGAGAGCTTGAAACTCAAAGTTCGGCCCAATGAGAGTTCTTTAGGTGGTTTGGACGACAAATGGTCCAAACTTTGCTCAGTTTCTTTTTTGTAGAGCTTGGATCCCAAAGTTCGTCCCAATGAGAGTTTTACATCTTGTTTGGACGAACTTGGTCCAAGCTTTGCTCCTTTGAGTTTTGGAGAGATTGAAACTCAAACTTCGGCCCAATCAGAGTTCTTTAGGTGGTTTGGATGACAAATGGTCCAAACCTTGCTAAGTTTCTTTTTTTGAGACCTCGGAACAAAAAGTTCGTCCCAATGAGAGTTTTTCATCTTGTTTGGACGAACTTGGCCAAACTTTTCTCCATTTGTGTTTTGGAGAGTTTGAAACTCAAAGTTCGGCCCAATGAGAGTTCTTTAGGTGGTTTGGACGACAAATGGTCCAAACCTTTCTCCATTTCTTTTTTCGAGACCTCGAAACCCAAAGTTCGTCCCAATGAGAGTTTTTCATCTTGTTTTGACGAACTGGGTCCAAACTTTGATCCGATTAAGTTTTGGAGAGCTTGAAACTCAAAGTTCGACCCAATAAGAGTTCTTTAGGTGGTTTGGACGACAAATGGTCCAAACCTTGCTCAGTTTCTTTTTTTGAGACCTCGGAACCCAAAGTTCGTCCCAATGAGAGTTTTTCATCTTGTTTTGACGAATATGGTCGAAACTTTGCTCCGTTTGAGTTTTGGAGAGTTTGAAACTCAAAGTTCTGTAAAATGAGAGTTCTTTAGGTGGTTTTAACGAGAAATGGTCCAAACCTTTCCCTGTTTCTATTTTCGAGAGCTCGGAACCCAAAGTTCTTCCCAATGAGAGTTTTTCATCTTGTTTTGATGAACTTGGTCCATACTTTACTCCGTTTGAGTTTTGGAAAGTTTGAAACTCAAAGTTCGGCCCAATGAGAGTTCTTTAGGTGGTTTGGACGACAAATGGTACAAACCTTGCTCCGTTTCTTTTTTGTAGAGCTTGGATCCCAAAGTTCGTCCCAATGAGAGTTTTACATCTTGTTTGGACGAATTTGGTCCAAACTTTGCTCTGTTTGAGTTTTGGAGAGTTTGAAACTCAAAGTTCGGCCCAATCAGAGTTCTTTAGGTGGTTTGGACGACAAATGGTCCAAACCTTTCTAAGTTTCTTTTTTTGAGACCTCAAAACCAAAAGTTCGTCCCAATGAGAGTTTTTCATCTTGTTTGGACGAACTTGGCCAAACTTTTCTCCATTTGAGTTTTGGAGAGTTTGAAACTCAAAGTTCGGCCCAATGAGAGTTCTTTAGGTGGTTTGGACGACAAATGGTCCAAACCTTTCACCGTTTCTTTTTTTTGAGACCTCGGAACCCAAAGTTCGTCCCAATGAGAGTTTTTCATCTTGTTTTGACGAACTGGGTCCAAAGTTTGATCCGATTAAGTTTTGGAGAGCTTGAAACTCAAAGTTCGCCCCAATAAGAGTTCTTTAGGTGGTTTGGAAGAGAAATGGTCCAAACCTTGCTCAGTTTCTGTTTTTGAGACCTCAGAACCAAAAGTTCGTCCCAATGAGAGTTTTTCATCTTGTTTGGATTAACTTGGTCCATACTTTACTCCATTTTAGTTTAGGAGCATTTGAAACTCAAAGTTCGGCCAAATGAGAGTTCTTTAGGTGGTTTGGACGAGAAATGGTCCAAACCTTGCTCAATTTCTGTTTTTGAGACCTCAGAACCCAAAGTTTGTCCCAATGGGAGTTTTTCATCTTGTTTGGATTAACTTGGTCCATACTTTACTCCGTTTTAGTTTAGGAGCGTTTGAAACTGAAAGTTTTGCCCAATGAGAGTTCTTTAGGTGGTTTGGACGACAAATGGTAAAAACCTTGCTCCGTTTTTTTTTTTTTAGAGCTCGGATCCCAAAGTTCGTCCCAATGAGACTTTTACATCTTGTTTGGACGAACTAGGTCCAAACTTTGCTCCGTTTGAGTTTTGGAGAGTTTGAAACTCAAAGTTCGGGCCAATTAGAGTTCTTTAGGTGGTTTGGATGACAAATCGTCCAAACTTTGCTCCGTTTCTGTTTTTGAGAGCTCGGAACCCAAAGTTCGTCGCAATGAGAGTTTTTCATCTTGTTTGGACGAAACTTGGTCAAAACTTTGCTCCGTTTGAGTTTTGGAGAGTTTAAATATCAAAGTTCGGCCCAATGAGAGTTCTTCAGGTGGTTTGGAAGAGAAATCGTCCAAACCATGCTCCATTTCTGTTTCTTAGAGCTAGGAACCCAAAGTTCATCCCAATGAGAGTTTTTCATCTTTTTTGGACGAACTTAGCCCAAACATTGCTCTGTTTGAGTTTTGGAGAGTTTGAAACTCAAAGTTCGGCCCAATGAGAGTTCTTTAGGTGGTTTGGACGAGAAATGGTCCAAACCTTGTTCCGTTTGTGTTTTTGAGAGCTCGGAACCCAAAGTTCGTCCCAATGAGAGTTTTTCATCTTGTTTGGACGAACTGGGTCCAAAGTTTGATCCGATTAAGTTTTGGAGAGCTTGAAACTCAAAGTTCGCCCCAATAAGAGTTCTTTAGGTGGTTTGGAAGAGAAATGGTCCAAACCTTGCTCAGTTTCTGTTTTTGAGACCTCAGAACCAAAAGTTCGTCCCAATGAGAGTTTTTCATCTTGTTTGGATTAACTTGGTCCATACTTTACTCCGTTTTAGTTTAGGAGCATTTGAAACTCAAAGTTCGGCCAAATGAGAGTTCTTTAGGTGGTTTGGACGAGAAATGGTCCAAACCTTGCTCAATTTCTGTTTTTGAGACCTCAGAACCCAAAGTTTGTCCCAATGGGAGTTTTTCATCTTGTTTGGATTAACTTGGTCCATACTTTACTCCGTTTTAGTTTAGGAGCGTTTGAAACTCAAAGTTTTGCCCAATGAGAGTTCTTTAGGTGGTTTGGACGACAAATGGTAAAAACCTTGCTCCGTTTTTTTTTTTTTAGAGCTCGGATCCCAAAGTTCGTCCCAATGAGACTTTTACATCTTGTTTGGACGAACTAGGTCCAAACTTTGCTCCGTTTGAGTTTTGGAGAGTTTGAAACTCAAAGTTCGGGCCAATTAGAGTTCTTTAGGTGGTTTGGATGACAAATCGTCCAAACTTTGCTCCGTTTCTGTTTTTGAGAGCTCGGAACCCAAAGTTCGTCGCAATGAGAGTTTTTCATCTTGTTTGGACGAAACTTGGTCAAAACTTTGCTCCGTTTGAGTTTTGGAGAGTTTAAATATCAAAGTTCGGCCCAATGAGAGTTCTTCAGGTGGTTTGGAAGAGAAATCGTCCAAACCATGCTCCATTTCTGTTTCTTAGAGCTAGGAACCCAAAGTTCATCCCAATGAGAGTTTTTCATCTTTTTTGGACGAACTTAGCCCAAACATTGCTCTGTTTGAGTTTTGGAGAGTTTGAAACTCAAAGTTCGGCCCAATGAGAGTTCTTTAGGTGGTTTGGACGAGAAATGGTCCAAACCTTGTTCCGTTTGTGTTTTTGAGAGCTCGGAACCCAAAGTTCGTCCCAATGAGAGTTTTTCATCTTGTTTGGACGAACTTGGTCCAAACTTTGCACCGTTTGAGTTTTGGAGAGTTTGAAACTCAAAGTTCGGCCCAATGTGAGTTCTTTAGGTGGTTTGGACGACAAATGATCCAAACCTTGCTCCGTTTCTATTTTCGAGAGCTCGGAACACAAGTTCATCTTGTTTGGACGAACTTAGTCCAAGCTTATCTCCGTTTTTGTTTTGGAGAGTTTGTAACTCAAAGTTCGGCCCAATGAGAGTTCTTTAGGTGGTTTGGACGAGAAATCGTCCAAACCTTGCTCCTTTTCTGTTTTTGAGAGCTCGGAACCCAAAGTTCGTCCCAAATAGAGATTTTATCTTATTTGGACAAACTAGGTCCAAACTTTGCTCCGTTTGAGCTTTGTAGAGTTCGAAACTCAAAGTTTGGCCCAATGAGATTTCTTTAGGTGGTTTGGACGAGAAATGGTCCAAACCTTGCTCCATTTCTTTTTTTGAGAGCTCGGAACTAAAAGTCCGTCCCAATGAGAGTTTTTTTATCTTCTTTGGACGAAACTTTGCAAAACTTTTCTCCGTTTGAGTTTTGGAGAATTGGAAACTCAAAGTTCGGCCCAATGAGAGTTCTTTAGGTGGTGCAGACGAGAAATGGTCCAAACCTTGCTCCGTTTCTTTTTTTGAGAGCTCGGAACCAAAAGTTCGTCCCAATGAGACTTTTTCATCTTGTTTTGACGAAACTTGGTCAAAACTTTGCTCCGTTTGAGTTTTGGAGAGTTTGAACTCAAAGTTCAGCCCAATCAAAGTTCTTTAGGTGATTTGGACGAGAAATGGTCCAAACCTTGCTCTGTTTCTTTTTTTGAGAGCTCGGAACCAAAAGTCCGTCCCAATGAGAGTTTTCATCTTCTTTGGACGAAACATGGCAAAACTTTGCTCCGTTTGAGTTTTGGAGAGTTTGAAACTCAAAGTTCGGCCCAATGAGAGTTCTTTAGGATGTTTGTACGAGAAATGGTCCAAACCTTGCTCCATTTCTGTTTTTGAGAGCTCGGAACCCATAGTTCGTCCCAATGAGAGTTTTTCATCTTGTTTGGACGAACTTGGTCCATACTTTGCTCCGTTTGAGTTTTGGAGAGTTTTTAACTCAAAGTTCGGCCCAATGAGTGTTCTTTAGGTGGTGTGGACGAGAAATGGTCCAAACCTTGCTCTGTTTCTTTTTTTGAGAGCTCGGAACCAAAAGTTCGTCCCAATGAGAGTTTTTCAACTTGTTTTGACGAAACTTGGTCAAAACTTTGCTCCGTTTGAGTTTTGGAGAGTTTGAAACCCAAAGTTTCGCCCAATGAGAGTTCTTTAGGTGATTTGGACGAGAAATGGTCCAAACATTGCTCCGTTTCTTTTTTTGAGAGCTCGGAACCAAAAGTCCGTCCCAATGAGAGTTTTCATCTTCTTTGGACGAAACTTGGCAAAACTTTGCTCCGTTTGAGTTTTGGAGAGTTTGAAACTCAAAGTTCGGCCCAATGAGAGTTCTTTAGGATGTTTGTACGAGAAATGGTCCAAACCTTGCTCCGTTTCTGTTTTTGAGAGCTCGGAACCCATAGTTCGTCCCAATGAGAGTTTTTCATCTTGTTTGGACGAACTTGGTCCATACTTTGCTCCGTTTGAGTTTTGGAGAGTTTTTAACTCAAAGTTCGGCCCAATGAGTGTTCTTTAGGTGGTGTGGACGAGAAATGGTCCAAACCTTGCTCTGTTTCTTTTTTTGAGAGCTCGGAACCAAAAGTTCGTCCCAATGAGAGTTTTTCAACTTGTTTTGACGAAACTTGGTCAAAACTTTGCTCCGTTTGAGTTTTGGAGAGTTTGAAACCCAAAGTTCCGCCCAATGAGAGTTCTTTAGGTGATTTGGATGAGAAATGGTCCAAACCTTGCTCCGTTTCTTTTTTTGAGAGCTCGGAACCAAAAGTCTGTCCCAATGAGAGTTTTCATCTTCTTTGGACGAAACTTGGCAAAACTTTGCTCCGTTTGAGTTTTGGAGAGTTTGAAACTCAAAGTTCGGCCCAATGAGAGTTCTTTAGGATGTTTGTACGAGAAATGGTCCAAACCTTGTTCCGTTTCTGTTTTTGAGAGCTCGGAACCCATAGTTCGTCCCAATGAGAGTTTTTCATTTTGTTTTGACGAACTTGGTCCAAACTTTGCTCCGTTTGATTTTTGGAGAGTTTTAAACTCAAAGTTCAGCCCAATGTGAGTTCTTTAGGTGGTTTGGACGAGAAATTGTCCATACGTTCCTCCGTTTCTGTTTTTGAGAGCTCGAAACCCAAAGTTCGTCCCAATGAGAGTTTTTCATCTTGTTTGGACGAAACTTCGTCAAAACTTTGCTTCGTTTGAGTTTTGGAGAGTTTGAAACTCAAAGTTCGGCCCAATGAGAGTTCTTTAGGTTGATTGGACGAGAAATGGTCCAAACCTTGCTCAGTTTCTGTTTTTGAGAGCTCGGAACCCAAAGTTCGTCCCAATGAGAGTTTTTCATCTTGTTTGGACGAAGTTGGTCCAAACTTTGCTCCGTTTGAGTTTTGGAGAGTTATTAACTCAAAGTTCAGTCTAATCAGAGTTCTTTAGGTGGCTTGGACGAGAAATGGTCCAAACCTTGCTCCGTTTCTGTTCTTGAGAGTTTGGAACCCAAAGTTCGTCCCAATGAGAGTTTTTCATCTTGTTTGGACAAACTTGGTCCAAACTTTGCTCCGATTGTTTTGGAGAGTTTGTAACTCAAAGTTCGACCCAATGCGAGTTCGTTAGGTGGTTTTGACGAGAAATGGTCCAAACCTTGCTCCGTTTCTGTTTTTGAAAGCTCGGAACCCAAAGTTCTTCGCAATGAGAGTTTTTCATCTTGTTTGGACAAACTTCGTGAAAACTTTGCTCCGTTTGTGTTTTGGAGAGTTTGAAACTCAAAGTTCAGTCCAATCAGAGTTCTTTAGGTGGTTTGGACGAGAAATGGTCCAAACCTTGTTCCGTTTCTATTTTTTTGAGCTCGGAACCGAAAGTTCGTCCTAATGATAATTTTTCATCTTGTTTAGACGAACTTGGTCCAAACTTTGCTCCGTTCGAGTTTTGGAGAGTTTCAAACTCAAAGTTGAGCCTGATGAGAGTTCTTTAGGTGGTTTGGACGAGAAATTGTCCAAACCTTGCTCCGTTTCTGTTCTTGAGAGTTAGGAACCCAAAGTTCGTCAAAATGAGAGTTTTTCATCTTGTTTGGACGAACTTGGTCCAAACTTTGCTCCGTTTGAGTTTTGGAGAGTTTGTAACTAAAAGTTCGGCCCAATGAGAGTTCTTTAGGTGGTTTGGACGAGAAATGGTCCAAACCTTGCTCCGTTTCTTTTTTTGAGAGCTCGGAACCAAAATTCCGTCCCAATGAGAGTTTTGCATCTTCTTTGGACGAAACTTGGCAAAACTTTGCTCCGTTTCAGTTTTGGAGAATTTGAAACTCAAAGTTCGGCCCACTGAGAGTTCTTTAGGTTGTTTATACGAGAAATGGTCAAAACCTTGCTCTGTTTCTGTTTTTGAGAGCTTGGAACCCAAAGTTCGTCCCAATGAGAGTTTTTCATCTTGTTTGGAAACTTAGTCCAAACCTTGCTCCGTTTCTGTTTTTGAGAGCTCGCAACCAAAAATTCGTCATAATGAGAGTTTTTCATCTTGTTTGGACGAACTTGGTCCAAACTTTGCTCCGTTTGAGTTTTGGAGAGTTTGAAACTCAAAGTTCAGCCCAATGAGAGTTCTTTAGGTGGTTTGGACGAGAAATGGTCCAAACCTTGCCCCGTTTCTGTTTTCAAGAGCTGGGAACCCAATGTTTTTCCAAATGAGAGTTTTTCATCTTGTTTGGATAAACTTATTGAAAACTTTGCTCCGTTTGAGTTTGGGAGTGTTTGAAACTCAAAGTTCGGCCCAATGAGAGTTCTTTAGGTGGTTTGGACGACAAATGGTCCATACCTTGCTCCGTTTCTGTTTTTGAGAGCTCGGAACCCATAGTTCGTCCCAATGCGAGTTTTTCATCTTATTTTGACGAAGTTGGTCAAAACTTTGGTCCGTTTGAGTTTTGGAGAGTTTGTAACTCAAAGTTCGGCCCAATGAGAGTTCTTTAGGTTGTTTGGACGAGAAATGGTCCAAACCTTGCCCCGTTTCTGTTTTCAAGAGCTGGGAACCCAATGTTTTTCCAAATGAGAGTTTTTCATCTTGTTTGGACAAACTTATTCAAAACTTTGCTCCGTTTGAGTTTGGGAGTGTTTGAAACTCAAAGTTCGGCCCAATGAGAGTTCTTTAGGTGGTTTGGACGACAAATGGTCCATACCTTGCTCCGTTTCTGTTTTTGAGAGCTTGGAACCCATAGTTCGTCCCAATGCGAGTTTTTCATCTTATTTTGACGAACTTGGTCAAAACTTTGCTCCGTTTGAGTTTTGGAGAGTTTGTAACTCAATGTTCGGCCCAATGAGAGTTCTTTAGGTTGTTTGGACGAGAAATGGTCCAAACCTTGCTTCGTTTCTGTTTTTGAGAGCTTGGAACCCATAGTTCGTCCCAATGAGAGTTTTTCATCTTGTTTTGACGAACTTGGTCCCAACTTTGCTCCGTTTGAGTTTTGGAGAGTTTGAAACTCAAAGTTCAGCCTAATGAGAGTTCTTTCGGTGGTTTGGACGAGAAATGGTTCAAACCTTGCCTCGTTTCGGTTTTTGAGAGCTGGGAACCCAATGTTCGTCCAAATGAGAGTTTTTCATCTTGTTTGGACAAACTTATTCAAAACTTTGCTCCGTTTGAGTTTTCGAGAGTTTGAAACTCAAAGTTCGGCCCAATGACAGTTCTTTAGGTGGTTTGGATGAGAAATGGTCCAAACCTTGCTCCGTTTCTATTTTTGAGAGCTCGGAACCCATAGTTCGTCCCAATGACAGTTTTTCATCTTGTTTTGACGAACTTTGTCCAAACTTTGCTCCGTTTGAGTTTTGGAGAGTTTGTAACACAAAGTTCGGCCCAATGACAGTTCTTTAGGTGGTTTAGACGAGAAATGGTCCAAACCTTGCTTCGTTTCTTTTTTTGAGAGCTCGGAACCAAAAGTTCGTCCCTATGAGAATTTTTCATCTTTTTTGGACGAAACTTGGTCAAAACTTTTCTCCGTTTGAGTTTTGGAGGGTTTGAAACTCAAAGTTCGGCCCAATGAGAGTTCTTTAGGTTGATTGGACGTGAAATGGTCCAAACCTTGCTCCGTTTTTGTTTTTGAGAGCTCGCAACCCAAAATTCGTCATAATGAGAGTTTTTCATCTTGTTTGGACCAACTTGGTCCAAACTTTGCTCCGTTTGAGTTTTGGAGAGTTTGAAACTCAAAGTTCAGCCCGATGAGAGTTCTTTAGGTGGTTTGGACGAGAAATGGTCCAATCCTTGCCCCGTTTCTGTTTTTAAGAGCTGGGAACCCAATGTTTCTCCAAATGAGAGTTTTTCATCTTGTTTGGAAAAACTTATTCAAAACTTTGCTCCGTTTGAGTTTGGGAGAGTTTGAAACTCAAAGTTCGGCCCAATGAGAGTTCTTTAGGTGGTTTGGACGAGAAATGGTCCATACCTTGCTCCGTTTCTGTTTCTGAGAGCTCGGAACCTATAGTTCGTCCCAATGCGAGTTCTTTAGGTGGTTTGGACGAGAAATGACAGTTTTTCATCTTATTTTGACGAACTTGGTCAAAACTTTGCTCCGTTTGAGTTTTGGAGAGTTTGTAACTCAAAGTTCGGCCCAATGAGAGTTCTTTAGGTTGTTTGGACGAGAAATGGTCCAAACCTTGCTTCGTTTCTGTTTTTGAGAGCTCGGAACCCATAGTTCGTCCCAATGACAGTTTTTCATCTTTTTTGGATGAAACTTGGTCCAAACTTTGCTCCGTTTTAGTTTTGGAGGGTTTGAAACTCAAAGTTCGTCCCAATGAGAGTTCTTTAGGTTGATTGGACGTGAAATGGTCTAAACCTTGCTCCGTTTCTGTTTTTGAGATCTCGCAACCAAAAATTCGTCATAATGAGAGTTTTTCATCTTGTTTTGACCAACTTGGTCCAAACTTTGCTTCGTTTGAGTTTTGGAGAGTTTGAAACTCAAAGTTCAGCCCAATGAGAGTTCTTTAGGTGGTTTGGACGAGAAATGGTCCAAACCTTGCCCCGTTTCTGTTTTCAAGAGCTGGGAACCCAATGTTTTTCCAAATGAGAGTTTTTCATCTTGTTTGGACAAACTTATTCAAAACTTTGCTCCGTTTGAGTTTGGGAGTGTTTGAAACTCAAAGTTCGGCCCAATGAGAGTTCTTTAGGTGGTTTGGACGACAAATGGTCCATACCTTGCTCCGTTTCTGTTTTTGAGAGCTTGGAACCCATAGTTCGTCCCAATGCGAGTTTTTCATCTTATTTTGACGAACTTGGTCAAAACTTTGCTCCGTTTGAGTTTTGGAGAGTTTGTAACTCAAAGTTCGGCCCAATGAGAGTTCTTTAGGTTGTTTGGACGAGAAATGGTCCAAACCTTGCTCCGTTTCTGTTTTTGAGAGCTCGGAACCCATATTTCGTCCCAATGAGAGTTTTTCATCTTGTTTTGACGAACTTGGTCCAAACTTTGCTCCGTTTGAGTTTTGGAGAGTTTGAAACTCAAAGTTCAGCCTAATGAGAGTTCTTTAGGTGGTTTGGACGAGAAATGGTTCAAACCTTGCCTCGTTTCGGTTTTTGAGAGCTGGGAACCCAATGTTCGTCCAAATGAGAGTTTTTCATCTTGTTTGGACAAACTTATTCAAAACTTTGCTCCGTTTGAGTTTTCGAGAGTTTGAAACTCAAAGTTCGGCCCAATGACAGTTCTTTAGGTGGTTTGGATGAGAAATGGTCCAAACCTTGCCCCGTTTCTATTTTTGAGAGCTCGGAACCCATAGTTCGTCCCAATGACAGTTTTTCATCTTGTTTTGACGAACTTTGTCCAAACTTTGCTCCGTTTGAGTTATGGAGAGTTTGTAACACAAAGTTCGGCCCAATGACAGTTCTTTAGGTGGTTTAGACGAGAAATGGTCCAAACCTTGCTTCGTTTCTTTTTTTGAGAGCTCGGAACGAAAAGTTCGTCCCTATGAGAATTTTTCATCTTTTTTGGACGAAACTTGGTCAAAAGTTTTCTTCGTTTGAGTTTTGGAGGGTTTGAAACTCAAAGTTCGGCCCAATGAGAGTTCTTTAGGTTGATTGGACGTGAAATGGTCCAAACCTTGCTCCGTTTCTGTTTTTGAGAGCTTGCAACCAAAAATTCGTCATAATGAGAGTTTTTCATCTTGTTTGGACCAACTTGGTCCAAACTTTGCTTCGTTTGAGTTTTGGAGAGTTTGAAACTCAAAGTTTAGCCCAATGAGAGTTCTTTAGGTGGTTTGGACGAGAAATGGTCCAAACCTTGCCCCGTTTCTGTTTTCAAGAGCTGGGAACCCAATGCTTTTCCAAATGAGAGTTTTTCATCTTGTTTGGACAAACTTATTCAAAACTTTGCTCCGTTTGAGTTTGGGAGTGTTTGAAACTCAAAGTTCGGCCCAATGAGAGTTCTTTAGGTGGTTTGGACGACAAATGGTCCATACCTTGCTCCGTTTCTGTTTTTGAGAACTTGGAACCCATAGTTCGTCCCAATGCGAGTTTTTCATCTTATTTTGACGAACTTGGTCAAAACTTTGCTCCGTTTGAGTTTTGGAGAGTTTGTAACTCAAAGTTCGGCCCAATGAGAGTTCTTTAGGTTGTTTGGACGAGAAATGGTCCAAACCTTGCTCCGTTTCTGTTTTTGAGAGCTCGGAACCCATAGTTCGTCCCAATGAGAGTTTTTCATCTTGTTTTGACGAACTTGGTCCAAACTTTGCTCCGTTTGAGTTTTGGAGAGTTTGAAACTCAAAGTTCAGCCTAATGAGAGTTCTTTAGGTGGTTTGGACGAGAAATGGTTCAAACCTTGCCTCGTTTCGGTTTTTGAGAGCTGGGAACCCAATGTTCGTCCAAATGAGAGTTTTTCATCTTGTTTGGACAAACTTATTCAAAACTTTGCTCCGTTTGAGTTTTCGAGAGTTTGAAACTCAAAGTTCGGCCCAATGACAGTTCTTTAGGTGGTTTGGATGAGAAATGGTCCAAACCTTGCCCCGTTTCTATTTTTGAGAGCTCGGAACCCATAGTTCGTCCCAATGACAGTTTTTCATCTTGTTTTGACGAACTTTGTCCAAACTTTGCTCCGTTTGAGTTTTGGAGAGTTTGTAACACAAAGTTCGGCCCAATGACAGTTCTTTAGGTGGTTTAGACGAGAAATGGTCCAAACCTTGCTTCGTTTCTTTTTTTGAGAGCTCGGAACGAAAAGTTCGTCCCTATGAGAATTTTTCATCTTTTTTCGACGAAACTTGGTCAAAAGTTTTCTTCGTTTGAGTTTTGGAGGGTTTGAAACTCAAAGTTCGGCCCAATGAGAGTTCTTTAGGTTGATTGGACGTGAAATGGTCCAAACCTTGCTCCGTTTCTGTTTTTGAGAGCTCGCAACCAAAAATTCGTCATAATGAGAGTTTTTCATCTTGTTTGGACCAACTTGGTCCAAACTTTGCTTCGTTTGAGTTTTGGAGAGTTTGAAACTCAAAGTTCAGCCCAATGAGAGTTTTTTAGGTGGTTTGGACGAGAAATGGTCCAAACCTTGCCCCGTTTCTGTTTTCAAGAGCTGGGAACCCAATGTTTTTCCAAATGAGAGTTTTTCATCTTGTTTGGACAAACTTATTCAAAACTTTGCTCCGTTTGAGTTTGGGAGTGTTTGAAACTCAAAGTTCGGCCCAATGAGAGTTCTTTAGGTGGTTTGGACGACAAATGGTCCATACCTTGCTCCGTTTCTGTTTTTGAGAGCTTGGAACCCATAGTTCGTCCCAATGCGAGTTTTTCATCTTATTTTGACGAACTTGGTCAAAACTTTGCTCCGTTTGAGTTTTGGAGAGTTTGTAACTCAAAGTTCGGCCCAATGAGAGTTCTTTAGGTTGTTTGGACGAGAAATGGTCCAAACCTTGCTCCGTTTCTGTTTTTGAGAGCTCGGAACCCATAGTTCGTCCCAATGAGAGTTTTTCATCTTGTTTTGACGAACTTGGTCCAAACTTTGCTCCGTTTGAGTTTTGGAGAGTTTGAAACTCAAAGTTCAGCCTAATGAGAGTTCTTTAGGTGGTTTGGACGAGAAATGGTTCAAACCTTGCCTCGTTTCGGTTTTTGAGAGCTGGGAACCCAATGTTCGTCCAAATGAGAGTTTTTCATCTTGTTTGGACAAACTTATTCAAAACTTTGCTACGTTTGAGTTTTCGAGAGTTTGAAACTCAAAGTTCTGCCCAATGACAGTTCTTTAGGTGGTTTGGATGAGAAATGGTCCAAACCTTGCCCCGTTTCTATTTTTGAGAGCTCGGAACCCATAGTTCGTCCCAATGACAGTTTTTCATCTTGTTTTGACGAACTTTGTCCAAACTTTGCTCCGTTTGAGTTTTGGAGAGTTTGTAACACAAAGTTCGGCCCAATGACAGTTCTTTAGGTGGTTTAGACGAGAAATGGTCAAAACCTTGCTTCGTTTCTTTTTTTGAGAGCTCGGAACGAAAAGTTCGTCCCTATGAGAATTTTTCATCTTTTTTGGACGAAACTTGGTCAAAAGTTTTCTTCGTTTGAGTTTTGGAGGGTTTGAAACTCAAAGTTCGGCCCAATGAGAGTTCTTTAGGTTGATTGGACGTGAAATGGTCCAAACCTTGCTCCGTTTCTGTTTTTGAGAGCTCGCAACCAAAAATTCGTCATAATGAGAGTTTTTCATCTTGTTTGGACCAACTTGGTCCAAACTTTGCTTCGTTTGAGTTTTGGAGAGTTTGAAACTCAAAGTTCAGCCCAATGAGAGTTCTTTAGGTGGTTTGGACGAGAAATGGTCCAAACCTTGCCCCGTTTCTGTTTTCAAGAGCTGGGAACCCAATGTTTTTCCAAATGAGAGTTTTTCATCTTGTTTGGACAAACTTATTCAAAACTTTGCTCCGTTTGCGTTTGGGAGTGTTTGAAACTCAAAGTTCGGCCCAATGAGAGTTCTTTAGGTGGTTTGGACGACAAATGGTCCAAACCTTGCTCCGTTTCTGTTTTTGAGAGTCGTCCCAATGACAGTTTTTCATCTTGTTTTGACGAACTTTGTCCAAACTTTGCTCCGTTTGAGTTTTGGAGAGTTTGTAACACAAAGTTCGGCCCAATGACAGTTCTTTAGGTGGTTTGGACGAGAAATGGTCCAAACCTTGCTCCGTTTCTGTTTTTGAGAGCTCGGAACCCATAGTTCGTCCCAATGAGAGTTTTTCATCTTGTTTTGACGAACTTGGTCCAAACTTTGCTCCGTTTGAGTTTTGGAGAGTTTGAAACTCAAACTTCAGCCTAATGAGAGTTCTTTAGGTGGTTTGGACGAGAAATGGTTCAAACCTTGCCTCGTTTCGGTTTTTGAGAGCTGGGAACCTAATGTTCGTCCAAATGAGAGTTTTTCATCTTGTTTGGACAAACTTATTGAAAACTTTGCTCCGTTTGAGTTTTCGAGAGTTTGAAACTCAAAGTTCGGCCCAATGACAGTTCTTTAGGTGGTTTGGATGAGAAATGGTCCAAACCTTGCTCCGTTTCTGTTTTTGAGAGCTCGGAACCCATAGTTCGTCCCAATGACAGTTTTTCATCTTGTTTTGACGAACTTTGTCCAAACTTTGCTCCGTTTGAGTTTTGGAGAGTTTGTAACACAAAGTTCGGCCCAATGACAGTTCTTTAGGTGGTTTAGACGAGAAATGGTCCAAACCTTGCTTCGTTTCTTTTTTTGAGAGCTCGGAACCAAAAGTTCGTCCCTATGAGAATTTTTCATCTTTTTTGGACGAAACTTGGTCAAAAGTTTTCTTCGTTTGAGTTTTGGAGGGTTTGAAACTCAAAGTTCGGCCCAATGAGAGTTCTTTAGGTTGATTGGACGTGAAATGGTCCAAACCTTGCTCCGTTTCTGTTTTTGAGAGCTCGCAACCAAAAATTCGTCATAATGAGAGTTTTTCATCTTGTTTGGACCAACTTGGTCCAAACTTTGCTTCGTTTGAGTTTTGGAGAGTTTGAAACTCAAAGTTCAGCCCAATGAGAGTTCTTTAGGTGGTTTGGACGAGAAATGGTCCAAACCTTGCCCCGTTTCTGTTTTCAAGAGCTGGGAACCCAATGTTTTTCCAAATGAGAGTTTTTCATCTTGTTTGGACAAACTTATTCAAAACTTTGCTCCGTTTGAGTTTGGGAGTGTTTGAAACTCAAAGTTCGGCCCAATGAGAGTTCTTTAGGTGGTTTGGACGACAAATGGTCCATACCTTGCTCCGTTTCTGTTTCTGAGAGCTCGGAACCTATAGTTCGTCCCAATGCGAGTTCTTTAGGTGGTTTGGACGAGAAATGACAGTTTTTCATCTTATTTTGACGAACTTGGTCAAAACTTTGCTCCGTTTGAGTTTTGGAGAGTTTGTAACTCAAAGTTCGGCCCAATGAGAGTTCTTTAGGTTGTTTGGACGAGAAATGGTCCAAACCTTGCTTCGTTTCTGTTTTTGAGAGCTCGGAACCCATAGTTCGTCCCAATGACAGTTTTTCATCTTCTTTGGATGAAACTTGGTCCAAACTTTGCTCCGTTTGAGTTTTGGTGGGTTTGAAACTCAAAGTTCGGCCCAATGAGAGTTCTTTAGGTTGATTGGACGTGAAATGGTCCAAACCTTGCTCCGTTTCTGTTTTTGAGAGCTCGCAACCAAAAATTCGTCATAATGAGAGTTTTTCATCTTGTTTTGACCAACTTGGTCCAAACTTTGCTTCGTTTGAGTTTTGGAGAGTTTGAAACTCAAAGTTCAGCCCAATGAGAGTTCTTTAGGTGGTTTGGACGAGAAATGGTCCAAACCTTGCCCCGTTTCTGTTTTCAAGAACTGGGAACCCAATGTTTTTCCAAATGAGAGTTATTCATCTTGTTGGGACGAAACGTGGTCCAAACTTTGCTCCGTTTGAGTTTTGGAGAGTTTGAAACTCAAAGTTCGGCCCCATGAGAGTTCTTTAGGTGGTTTGGACGACAAATGGTCCATACCTTGCTCCGTTTCTGTTTTTGAGAGCTTGGAACCCATAGTTCGTCCCAATGCGAGTTTTTCATCTTATTTTGACGAACTTGGTCAAAACTTTGCTCCGTTTGAGTTTTGGAGAGTTTGTAACTCAATGTTCGGCCCAATGAGAGTTCTTTAGGTTGTTTGGACGAGAAATGGTCCAAACCTTGCTCCGTTTCTGTTTTTGAGACCTCGGAACTCATAGTTCGTCCCAATGAGAGTTTTTCATCTTGTTTTGACGAACTTGGTCCCAACTTTGCTCCGTTTGAGTTTTTGAGAGTTTGAAACTCAAAGTTCAGCCTAATGAGAGTTCTTTAGGTAGTTTGGACGAGAAATGGTTCAAACCTTGCCTCGTTTCGGTTTTTGAGAGCTGGGAACCCAATGTTCGTCCAAATGAGAGTTTTTCATCTTGTTTGGACAAACTTATTCAAAACTTTGCTCCGTTTGAGTTTTCGAGAGTTTGAAACTCAAAGTTCAGCCCAATGACAGTTCTTTAGGTGGTTTGGATGAGAAATGGTCCAAACCTTGCCCCGTTTCTATTTTTGAGAGCTCGGAACCCATAGTTCGTCCCAATGACAGTTTTTCATCTTGTTTTGACGAACTTTGTCCAAACTTTGCTCCGTTTGAGTTTTGGAGAGTTTGTAACACAAAGTTCGGCCCAATGACAGTTCTTTAGGTGGTTTAGACGAGAAATGGTCCAAACCTTGCTTCGTTTCTTTTTTTGAGAGCTCGGAACCAAAAGTTCGTCCCTATGAGAAATTTTCATCTTTTTTGGACGAAACTTGGTCAAAACTTTTCTCCGTTTGAGTTTTGGAGGGTTTGAAAGTCAAAGTTCGGCCCAATGAGAGTTCTTTAGGTTGATTGGACGTGAAATGGTCCAAACCTTGCTCCGTTTTTGTTTTTGAGAGCTCGCAACCCAAAATTCGTCATAATGAGTGTTTTTCATCTTGTTTGGACCAACTTGGTCCAAACTTTGCTCCGTTTGAGTTTTGGAGAGTTTGAAACTCAAAGTTCAGCCCAATGAGAGTTCTTTAGGTGGTTTGGACGAGAAATGGTCCAAACCTTGCCCGTTTCTGTTTTTAAGAGCTGGGAACCCAATGTTTCTCCAAATGAGAGTTTTTCATCTTGTTTGGACAAACTTATTCAAAACTTTGCTCCGTTTGAGTTTGGGAGAGTTTGAAACTCAAAGTTCGGCCCAATGAGAGTTCTTTAGGTGGTTTGGACGAGAAATGGTCCATACCTTGCTCCGTTTCTGTTTCTGAGAGCACGGAACCTATAGTTCGTCCCAATGCGAGTTCTTTAGGTGGTTTGGACGAGAAATGACAGTTTTTCATCTTATTTTGACGAACTTGGTCAAAACTTTGCTCCGTTTGAGTTTTGGAGAGTTTGTAACTCAAAGTTCGGCCCAATGAGAGTTCTTTAGGTTGTTTGGACGAGAAATGGTCCAAACCTTGCTTCGTTTCTGTTTTTGAGAGCTCGGAACCCATAGTTCGTCCCAATGACAGTTTTTCATCTTTTTTGGATGAAACTTGGTCCAAACTTTGCTCCGTTTGAGTTTTGGAGGGTTTGAAACTCAAAGTTCGGCCCAATGAGAGTTCTTTAGGTTGATTGGACGTGAAATGGTCCAAACCTTGCTCCGTTTCTGTTTTTGAGAGCTCGCAACCAAAAATTCGTCATAATGAGAGTTTTTCATCTTGTTTTGACCAACTTGGTCCAAACTTTGCTTCGATTGAGTTTTGGAGAGTTTGAAACTCAAAGTTCAGCCCAATGAGAGTTCTTTAGGTGGTTTGGACGAGAAATGGTCCAAACCTTGCCCCGTTTCTGTTTTCAAGAGCTGGGAACCCAATGTTTTTCCAAATGAGAGTTTTTCATCTTGTTTGGACAAACTTATTCAAAACTTTGCTCCGTTTGAGTTTGGGAGTGTTTGAAACTCAAAGTTCGGCCCCATGAGAGTTCTTTAGGTGGTTTGGACGACAAATGGTCCATACCTTGCTCCGTTTCTGTTTTTGAGAGCTTGGAACCCATAGTTCGTCCCAATGCGAGTTTTTCATCTTATTTTGACGAACTTGGTCAAAACTTTGCTCCGTTTGAGTTTTGGAGAGTTTGTAACTCAATGTTCGGCCCAATGAGAGTTCTTTAGGTTGTTTGGACGAGAAATGGTCCAAACCTTGCTCCGTTTCTGTTTTTGAGACCTCGGAACTCATAGTTCGTCCCAATGAGAGTTTTTCATCTTGTTTTGACGAACTTGGTCCCAACTTTGCTCCGTTTGAGTTTTTGAGAGTTTGAAACTCAAAGTTCAGCCTAATGAGAGTTCTTTAGGTAGTTTGGACGAGAAATGGTTCAAACCTTGCCTCGTTTCGGTTTTTGAGAGCTGGGAACCCAATGTTCGTCCAAATGAGAGTTTTTCATCTTGTTTGGACAAACTTATTCAAAACTTTGCTCCGTTTGAGTTTTCGAGAGTTTGAAACTCAAAGTTCAGCCCAATGACAGTTCTTTAGGTGGTTTGGATGAGAAATGGTCCAAACCTTGCCCCGTTTCTATTTTTGAGAGCTCGGAACCCATAGTTCGTCCCAATGACAGTTTTTCATCTTGTTTTGACGAACTTTGTCCAAACTTTGCTCCGTTTGAGTTTTGGAGAGTTTGTAACACAAAGTTCGGCCCAATGACAGTTCTTTAGGTGGTTTAGACGAGAAATGGTCCAAACCTTGCTTCGTTTCTTTTTTTGAGAGCTCGGAACCAAAAGTTCGTCCCTATGAGAAATTTTCATCTTTTTTGGACGAAACTTGGTCAAAACTTTTCTCCGTTTGAGTTTTGGAGGGTTTGAAAGTCAAAGTTCGGCCCAATGAGAGTTCTTTAGGTTGATTGGACGTGAAATGGTCCAAACCTTGCTCCGTTTTTGTTTTTGAGAGCTCGCAACCCAAAATTCGTCATAATGAGTGTTTTTCATCTTGTTTGGACCAACTTGGTCCAAACTTTGCTCCGTTTGAGTTTTGGAGAGTTTGAAACTCAAAGTTCAGCCCAATGAGAGTTCTTTAGGTGGTTTGGACGAGAAATGGTCCAAACCTTGCCCGTTTCTGTTTTTAAGAGCTGGGAACCCAATGTTTCTCCAAATGAGAGTTTTTCATCTTGTTTGGACAAACTTATTCAAAACTTTGCTCCGTTTGAGTTTGGGAGAGTTTGAAACTCAAAGTTCGGCCCAATGAGAGTTCTTTAGGTGGTTTGGACGAGAAATGGTCCATACCTTGCTCCGTTTCTGTTTCTGAGAGCACGGAACCTATAGTTCGTCCCAATGCGAGTTCTTTAGGTGGGTTGGACGAGAAATGACAGTTTTTCATCTTATTTTGACGAACTTGGTCAAAACTTTGCTCCGTTTGAGTTTTGGAGAGTTTGTAACTCAAAGTTCGGCCCAATGAGAGTTCTTTAGGTTGTTTGGACGAGAAATGGTCCAAACCTTGCTTCGTTTCTGTTTTTGAGAGCTCGGAACCCATAGTTCGTCCCAATGACAGTTTTTCATCTTCTTTGGATGAAACTTGGTCCAAACTTTGCTCCGTTTGAGTTTTGGTGGGTTTGAAACTCAAAGTTCGGCCCAATGAGAGTTCTTTAGGTTGATTGGACGTGAAATGGTCCAAACCTTGCTCCGTTTCTGTTTTTGAGAGCTCGCAACCAAAAATTCGTCATAATGAGAGTTTTTCATCTTGTTTTGACCAACTTGGTCCAAACTTTGCTTCGTTTGAGTTTTGGAGAGTTTGAAACTCAAAGTTCAGCCCAATGAGAGTTCTTTAGGTGGTTTGGACGAGAAATGGTCCAAACCTTGCCCCGTTTCTGTTTTCAAGAACTGGGAACCCAATGTTTTTCCAAATGAGAGTTATTCATCTTGTTGGGACGAAACGTGGTCCAAACTTTGCTCCGTTTGAGTTTTGGAGAGTTTGAAACTCAAAGTTCGGCCCCATGAGAGTTCTTTAGGTGGTTTGGACGACAAATGGTCCATACCTTGCTCCGTTTCTGTTTTTGAGAGCTTGGAACCCATAGTTCGTCCCAATGCGAGTTTTTCATCTTATTTTGACGAACTTGGTCAAAACTTTGCTCCGTTTGAGTTTTGGAGAGTTTGTAACTCAATGTTCGGCCCAATGAGAGTTCTTTAGGTTGTTTGGACGAGAAATGGTCCAAACCTTGCTCCGTTTCTGTTTTTGAGAGCTCGGAACTCATAGTTCGTCCCAATGAGAGTTTTTCATCTTGTTTTGACGAACTTGGTCCCAACTTTGCTCCGTTTGAGTTTTTGAGAGTTTTAAACTCAAAGTTCAGCCTAATGAGAGTTCTTTAGGTAGTTTGGACGAGAAATGGTTCAAACCTTGCCTCGTTTCGGTTTTTGAGAGCTGGGAACCCAATGTTCGTCCAAATGAGAGTTTTTCATCTTGTTTGGACAAACTTATTCAAAACTTTGCTCCGTTTGAGTTTTCGAGAGTTTGAAACTCAAAGTTCAGCCCAATGACAGTTCTTTAGGTGGTTTGGATGAGAAATGGTCCAAACCTTGCCCCGTTTCTATTTTTGAGAGCTCGGAACCCATAGTTCGTCCCAATGACAGTTTTTCATCTTGTTTTGACGAACTTTGTCCAAACTTTGCTCCGTTTGAGTTTTGGAGAGTTTGTAACACAAAGTTCGGCCCAATGACAGTTCTTTAGGTGGTTTAGACGAGAAATGGTCCAAACCTTGCTTCGTTTCTTTTTTTGAGAGCTCGGAACCAAAAGTTCGTCCCTATGAGAAATTTTCATCTTTTTTGGACGAAACTTGGTCAAAACTTTTCTCCGTTTGAGTTTTGGAGGGTTTGAAAGTCAAAGTTCGGCCCAATGAGAGTTCTTTAGGTTGATTGGACGTGAAATGGTCCAAACCTTGCTCCGTTTTTGTTTTTGAGAGCTCGCAACCCAAAATTCGTCATAATGAGTGTTTTTCATCTTGTTTGGACCAACTTGGTCCAAACTTTGCTCCGTTTGAGTTTTGGAGAGTTTGAAACTCAAAGTTCAGCCCAATGAGAGTTCTTTAGGTGGTTTGGACGAGAAATGGTCCAAACCTTGCCCGTTTCTGTTTTTAAGAGCTGGGAACCCAATGTTTCTCCAAATGAGAGTTTTTCATCTTGTTTGGACAAACTTATTCAAAACTTTGCTCCGTTTGAGTTTGGGAGAGTTTGAAACTCAAAGTTCGGCCCAATGAGAGTTCTTTAGGTGGTTTGGACGAGAAATGGTCCATACCTTGCTCCGTTTCTGTTTCTGAGAGCACGGAACCTATAGTTCGTCCCAATGCGAGTTCTTTAGGTGGTTTGGACGAGAAATGACAGTTTTTCATCTTATTTTGACGAACTTGGTCAAAACTTTGCTCCGTTTGAGTTTTGGAGAGTTTGTAACTCAAAGTTCGGCCCAATGAGAGTTCTTTAGGTTGTTTGGACGAGAAATGGTCCAAACCTTGCTTCGTTTCTGTTTTTGAGAGCTCGGAACCCATAGTTCGTCCCAATGACAGTTTTTCATCTTTTTTGGATGAAACTTGGTCCAAACTTTGCTCCGTTTGAGTTTTGGTGGGTTTGAAACTCAAAGTTCGGCCCAATGAGAGTTCTTTAGGTTGATTGGACGTGAAATGGTCCAAACCTTGCTCCGTTTCTGTTTTTGAGAGCTCGCAACCAAAAATTCGTCATAATGAGAGTTTTTCATCTTGTTTTGACCAACTTGGTCCAAACTTTGCTTCGTTTGAGTTTTGGAG
Source organism: Luffa aegyptiaca (assembly GCA_017139565.1). Classification (NCBI taxonomy): domain Eukaryota; kingdom Viridiplantae; phylum Streptophyta; class Magnoliopsida; order Cucurbitales; family Cucurbitaceae; genus Luffa; species Luffa aegyptiaca. The sequence goes on from CM029395.1 coordinate 22,651,140, forward strand.
AGTTTGAAACTCAAAGTTCAGCCCAATGAGAGTTCTTTAGGTGGTTTGGACGAGAAATGGTCCAAACCTTGCCCCGTTTCTGTTTTCAAGAACTGGGAACCCAATGTTTTTCCAAATGAGAGTTTTTCATCTTGTTTGGACAAACTTATTCAAAACTTTGCTCCGTTTGAGTTTGGGAGTGTTTGAAACTCAAAGTTCGGCCCAATGAGAGTTCTTTAGGTGGTTTGGACGACAAATGGTCCATACCTTGCTCCGTTTCTATTTTTGAGAGCTTGGAACCCATAGTTCGTCCCTATGCGAGTTTTTCATCTTATTTTGACGAACTTGGTCAAAACTTTGCTCCGTTTGAGTTTTGGAGAGTTTGTAACTCAAAGTTTGGCCCAATGAGAGGTCTTTAGGTTGTTTGGAAGAGAAATGGTCCAAACCTTGCTTCGTTTCTTTTTTTGAGAGCTCGGAACCAAAAGTTCGTCCCTATGAGAATTTTTCATCTTTTTTGGATGAAACTTTGTCAAAACTTTGCTCCGTTTGAGTTTTGGAGAGTTTGAAACTCAAAGTTCGGCCCAATGAGAGTTCTTTAGGTTGATTGGACGAGAAATGGTCCAAATCTTGCTCCGTTTCTCTTTTTGAGAGCTCGGAACGCAAAGTTCGTCCCGATGAGAGTTTTTCATTTTGTTTGGACGAACTTGGTCCAAACTTTGCTCCGTTTGAGTTTTGGAGAGTTTGAAACTCAAAGTTCAGCCCAATGAGAGTTCATTAGGTGGTTTGGACGAGAAATGGTCCAATCCTTTCCCCGTTTCTGTTTTTGAGTGCTGGGAAGCCAATGTTCGTCCAAATGACAGTTTTTCATTTTGTTTGCACAAACTTATTCAAAACTTTGCTCCGTTTTAGTTTTGGAGAGTTTGAAACTCAAAGTTCGGCCCAATGAGAGTTCTTTAGGTGGTTATGACGAGAAATGGTCCAAACCTTGCTCCGTTTCTGTTTTTGAGAGCTCGGAACCCATAGTTCGTCCCAATGAGAGTTTTTCATCTTGTTTTGACGAACTTGGTCCAAACTTTGCTCCGTTTGACTTTTGGAGAGTTTGTAACTCAAAGTTCGGCCCAATGAGAGTTCTTTAGGTGGTTTGGACGAGAAATGGTCCAAACCTTGCTTCGTTTCTTTTTTTGAGAGCTCGGAACCAAAAGTTCGTCCCTATGAGAACTTTTCATCTTTTTTGGACGAAACTTGGTCAAAACTTTTCTCTGTTTGAGTTTTGGAGAGTTTGAAACTCAAAGTTCGGCCCAATGAGCGTTCTTTAGGTGGTGTGGACGACACATGGTCCAAACTTTCCTCCGTTTCTGTGTTTGAGAGCTCGGAATCCAAAGTTCGTCCCAATGAGAGTTTTTCATCTTGTTTGGACGAACTTTGCTCCGTTTGATTTTTTGAGAGTTTGACACTCAAACTTCGGCCCAAAGAGAGTTCTTTTGGTCGTTTGGACGAGAAATGGTCCAAACCTGTCTCCGTTTCTTTTTTTGAAAGTTCGGAACCAAAAGTTCATCATAATGAGAGTTTTTCATCTTTTTTGGACGAAACTTGGTCAAATTTTTGCTCCGTTTGAGGTTTTGAGAGTTTGAAACTCAAATTCGGCTCAATGAGCATTCTTTATGTGGTGTGGACGACACATGGTCCAATCTTTCCTCTGTTTTTTTTTATAGAACTCGGAACCCAAAGTTCGTCCCAATGAGAGTTTTTTTTGCAAAGGTAGACATATATAACTATGCAAAAAGGTGGACCTCATAGCCCGAGGCCAGGGCACAAATGAAACTAAGCTCTCACCCCGAGCAGGGAAACAACACTCAAACAGACCACAAGGAAAACAAATCTAACACCCCGATGAGGGGAAGCACAAACAAGCTCACACCTCGAGCAGGGGATACCCAACAAAGACACAAACACTAAACAACTATAACGTCAAGAAAACAAAAGACCAAGCTCACCCATTGAGCAAGGAAACAACAAAGCTCACATCCCGAGCAGGGCACTAACAGACGCACGACATCTATCATGAATAACTCAAGGAGAAGGGAAGCCTCCCTTGGCCCATAAGGAATCAACACTGAACTGAGGAGCACGCTCATACGTAACGTAGTTCGACTGAGGAGTCACCATAGCTAACGGAGGAGGATTGGGAACCTCCGAGATAACGACCAAGGTCTTCCTGTCAACCCCTTCACGGGAACTGACATGACCCTCGGGCCCCACCGGGCTAGGGACCTGAGTATCTAACTGCGAACCTTCTACCACAGGACCCATCGGACTAAGAGGGAGGGCTGAATACGCGAAACCTCTGCCACATGCCTTTTCGGGCTAGGAAGAGAGGGTTGAACGCCGGATACCACATTGGCTTGCTTAGGCCTACTCGCACAAAACGAATGCCCAAACACGCAACAATGGGAACGTCTTCTAGGTATCCAAGCATACTCAACTAGAATAACAAAATTTGTTCCCCTCACACAAACATCCACCGAGCTAGGTAATTCATCCTTCGGCTCAATTTCTACACACACCCTCGCAAAAGACAACCGACGTCGCTCCTCCGTCGCCTTATCAAGGCACACCGGCCTACTAACAGCACTAGCCACCACACTAATCCCACTCGGTGTCCATAACTCAAGTGGCAAATTTGACAACTTCACCCAAATAGGTACAGTATCAAAAGAGAAAGCTTGAGGAACAATACCCGGAAACCACTTACGAAGAAGAAGAGGCTTACCTCCAATATGCCATGGACCATTTGACAAAATCCAATCACATGACGTTTCCTGACTAAACTGAAAAACAACCAGGCCACTCCTCATCATTGTAATAGAAGGCTCCTCAAGATGCCCCCAAATGCGATTAACCAACCGAGATAGGACGGGAAAAGGAACTCGAGAGTCCACAAATTGGCCCACAAGTGAGCACTGCCACAATTTAATCCCCTCATTCACAATATCCTCCGACGACACCACCACCCGACGACCATTTACTACTTTAGGCGGAACAAACTGAAGCTTGGATGTTGAAGAAGAACTAGGCGCCCCAAATAATGCAGCCCACGACCTTCCCTCACCCTTATTAGACTCATCCTTAGAAAGCCCATTTGGCCCACTTGTGACAGGCCCAATTGGCCCTATACCCTTCACGGGCTGAGAGACCGACCCACTTGAAGAAGTTGACCCACCATCCTGTTGGGTTTTATGCCCTAAAACTCGTAGATAGTAAATGAAACATATTAATCGATCTCAATAAAGTGTTATTTGAGTAATTCAGTAATTTGGTTATTGAATAATCGAGTTTGCATTAATAAACCCTAAATCCAATAAACTAAGATCCAAGGTTGTTTAAATGAAACTTGGACTAGTATGTGGGGACATACGGGGATCAGTGTCCAAGTAACAACCTAAATGGTCTATAGTATAGGGATAAGGCTGGGTACCTTATCTTGGTGACACTATGTGATACGGCCCACCTTGTATTTGATACAGATGCAATGATCCAAAGCATCCATGTAGGAGACATACGGGTGGGGGTATCCTATGCAATGAGTTTGCATAAGACCGGACCGCGAAATAGTAACCACTAGATGTAACGCCGTTAACTAGTTTAGGTTTCTATTTCAATAGGATGACCTAGGTAACTCAATCTCCATCCTGAGTCTGTTATGAACCCCTTCCAGGAGGGACTGTCCTTAGATTTGTATGGGTGAGAGTGGCCAGTTCACCGACTCAATAAGCCTACCATTTCAGGGGCAAGACCGAATGGGGGCTGGGAACATAACAGTACAAGATGGAATTCACTCCTTCCCCTATTGGGGTAAGTAGATGTGTGTTCCCTTAAGGGCTGATTCTAGGGCTTGAACAAAGGCGCGCCGTCCTCTCCTAGCTTGAGAGGAACTCCTGTTTAGTGGTTGGACCCTAAACAACTTGTTCATTAGAGGAATCAGTGGTACTTAAGGAACTAGAGGTAACCCAGGGGTAAAACGGTAATTTGACCCAGCTGGTGTTACGAACACACGTGAAGGATTGACTTACTGCTTGGTCGATATCCGTGGACCCAGAAATATTCTATAGTGAGAAGAGTGCAGCTGTGAGTCTTTAGTGGAGTGACCCACAGTTAACGAATGTTGACTAAACTTGGTCAATGAGTTTGGCCAATTAGTCTCGTATCGTTGGAGCTTCTGATCTGTAGGTCCATTAGGTCCCACTGGTAGCTCGTAAAGAGACTTGAGGCAATTAAGTATAAATTGTAAATTGAAAGTGTTCAATTTATTTGGGGAATCGTATAATGTATATTGATGCATTATAATATAAAGTTTATGAAACTTTATAATATAATTTTTGAATTAATTTAAAAAAAAATTAATTCTTGAGAGAAAGTATTTGAAAGAGTTCAAATAAATTTAATATGAATTGGATTCATATTAATTTTAATTTTAATAAAATCCCTAAGATTAAATATATGATATTTAATTGGGTAAATTAATTAATTATGGAATTAATTAATTATTTATTAAAATTAGAGACCTTTTCCTATTAGGAAAGAAAATATTTGAAAGAGTTCAAATAAATTTAATATGGATTAGATTCATATTAATTTTAATTTTAATAAAATTCCTAAGATTAAATATATGATATTTAATTGGGAAATTAATTAATTATGGAATTAATTAATTATTTATTAAAATTAGAGACTTTTTCCTATTAGGAAAAGGTCTCCCTTTTCCTATTAGGAAAAAGGTCTTGGCCTTTACTATATATAGGACCCCTGGGGTGGGGTGAAAGGCATCCCATTCATTCTCCTACTCTCAGAGAATTCACCCAAAGGCTCCCACAAGTCTCCTGCCTCTAGAAGTCTCAGAGTCATACCGGTGTAGCCATAGTGGTGGTGTTCGCACTAGTTCGTGATTAATTCACAAGCAGTTGGTGAATTTAATCTGAGTCGTCAACGAGAGTAAGTAATTTGTTACTTTATAAATTAGATTTAGATCTAATATTTTTGTATGCTTAGCCTTAATATATATTTAGAATAGTTCTAATATTATTGCCAATGTATTAGTATTTTAGATTAAACAAAATTAATTACGAATCGGTCCCAATCACGCTTCCGCTTTACGGAATTACGAAATTCCAATCCTTCAATTGGTATCAGAGCCGATCGTAGATCTAATTTTGTTTCTCTAAAATTTGCATTGGCTATTGGTGGGATTGATTAATACATAATGTATGTATGATTTGCATTGAACTGTTTAGGTTAATTTTATGGCCATAGATTTTACTGTTTTTATGTGATTTGATCATGTAAGTGCCCGGTGTTTCGGGTATTTTATGTAAAATCGAGTCCTATGTAAGTCCGGGTCTAGAATAGGTTTTTATGAGATAAAAATCGGAGAAATTGCGACGCTGTCACGATTACAGCACGTGCTACAAATTCGCAACAGGACGGTTCAAGGCTGTTGGGCGGTCCGATTCTCGCGGTCTGGCTGGGCTGGGACCAATTTGTTCCGGTTCAGCTGGAATTTAGCTCGGTTCGTGATTTTCGTAGCTGGTTCGAAGTGGTTCGGGTTGGTTCGGGCGGTCTAGACTAGTATTTGGAGCTGCAGAAGGACTTTAAGGATAGAATATAGCTATAATTATTGTAATTTATTCTTTATTTTATCCTAGGGGCCAAAATTAACCAGTTCAATTGCTATTTATTTGCTTTATGGATGTCATATAACTTAAATTCCCACCATAGGTTACGCATGTTTCATGCATATTTATGTTATAAATGTTATAATATATGATAATTATGCATGAATTTATATTTCATGAGTTATTTAGTATAATTGTTATATTAAATATATGAAATTGGAAAAGCATGATGCATGACATTAATTAGATAAATATAATTGTTATATTTTATTAATGTAGCATGCATGCTTAGCATTATTTTCATGAGAATTAATATAATTAGTTATATTATGAATGAAAATAATAAATATAAATCAATGCTTGTTTTCATGTATGATTTAATATAAAATGTTATATTAATTAAATGAAAATGGAATAGCATTGAGCATGACATTAATTAGATTAATATAAGAGTTATATTATATTAATGTCAAATTTCATGTAATTTAATTTCATGGATGTTTAATTAATATAATCGATATTAATTAAATGAAATTGAAATTGCATGAAGCATGACACCACTTTAGATTAATATAATCGTTATATTATCATTATCGGTGTCATAATAATATGGTGTTGAATAATTAGAATATGATTGTTATTTTTCCAACACCATAGAAGCATGTTATAGGGCTAATCATTAAAATTTTATAATAAGTTATAAAATTGATTAGAAACCGTCAACCTATAACAAAGAGTTGCATGCAAACATAGGACCTTAGGTTAAAATGAATTTAATTTTAAAATGTTTAAAATTAATTAGACCTAAGCTCATTATAATTCTAATAGGATTAGAATTATTTTCATACTTAGAATTAAAAATAGTTTTAATTGACTAAGTAGGAAAAACATTACTATGATTATAAGGGAACTCCACCGATTAAGTTCTGTCTAAGGCTGGGGGTACTTAAGATGACGGTTTACGGAACACCTCCTACCTGGGAACTAACCCGGAATACCGGAGTTGAATTAATCATAGTTAAATGTTAGCATGCAATATCACTAGGTTTATTAAAAGAGTTTAATTCACCTAGATCTTTAGAGTAAAGAGTTTACTTTACTATGGTTATAAGGGAACTCTCCCGATGAAGTTCTGTCTAAGGCTGGAGGTACTTAAGATGACGGTTTACGGAACACCTGCTACCTGGGAAATGAGCCGGAACTTGAGTTGAATTAACCATAGTTATATTAGCATGCAATGTCTCTAGGTAATTAAAAGTGTTTAATCCAGCTAGACATTAGAGAAAAGACCTATATATATAAAAGTTATATAGAGGCAAGACTTAGATAGATTCACTTAGCCGGAATTTACCTAAGTAATAAACCCTATAATTATAAAAATACTTAGTGGGAGGAAATATATCAAAACAAGATTTTCATAAATCAAGTTTTGCTCTCATGTCCTCAAAAGTTCACAACGTGAGGTTCATGCTTGGCCTCGAGTCACCCTGGGAGTGACCCCCTACGGATGGTGTTTGCATGAATCAATATCAAGGTGAATGAGGGAGTATTTTATAGTAAGTGGGAGCAGGAATGTGTCAACGTATCCTACGGTCTCCTCCATTAGGTTGCACCGTGAGATCCCAATGATCTACCTGCGAGTCGCCCTGGGAGCGATCACCCTACGGAGGGCTTGATCATGGGAGTCGGAACAACGCAAACTCCAGAAATGGATAGGGTTTCTTAGGTCCATTTCCAACTTTGACTTTCCCTACAGTAGCATTGTTGGGGCCGACCTCTGAAATCTGAAAAATGGAGGGTCACACTTACGGGAAATTGTTAAGGTGTTAATAATTTCCTAACCGAAAAAACGGTAGCTAAGAACTATTGGAATATGAGTTATTCCGAGAATATGGATTAGCTGAGATTGTTTCAATTCAGAGGAGGAGTAGCTGACTACCCTACGGTAGCTGTTGTTCTAAACCTCTGAAGTATCGTTGCAAAATGAATGTTTATTCTATGGGTTGATCATTACTTTTGCTAAATTGATTGGATTAAAATAATAATATTATTTTGTGTAATGGGTTAATGTAACAATACTTATTAACTTAGTTTGTTTGTTCTCAGCAATGAAACGTTCTTTATATGTCTCGAATAACGCCAACTACAAAACTGGTATTTCTAATACAACTAAGAAAATGAACCTAAACACTAAATACGTGGAATTGGTCTTAACTGAGGACGGTCCTCAAGCCCATATGTCTAATTTATCCGAAATTGTTCATGATGAATATGACATAGACTGCTTAGCACATCTCAATGAAAATAAACTTGATTTATTGATCATTGAAACGTGTATAGTGGAAAATGATGACACAGTCTGGATTCTAGATTCAGGTGCCACTCATCACGTATGCTCTTCCTTTGAGGGAATGAACTCCTGGCAATAGTTGGATGCTGGGGAAATGACTCTCAGAGTTGGGACTGGGGAGCTCATTTCAGCTAAAGCAGTGGGAGATATTAAAGTGTTCTTCTCCAGGGAACGTTATATGTTATTAGATAACGTATATATAGTTCCCAGAATAAAAAGGAATTTGATTTCTATTTCTTGTTTGCTAGAACAAGGGTATTCAGTGTCATTTTCTGTGAATGAAGCTTTCATTACTAAAAGGGGTGCTGATATATGTTCTGCAAAAATGGAGAACAATTTGTATGTCTTAAGACCAATAGAGTCTAGGGCTATTTTGAACAATGAAATGTTTAAAACAGTTGAGACTCAACCAAAAAGGCAAAAAGTTTCTCAAAGTACCTATCTTTGGCACTTGAGACTTGGCCACATAAATCTCAATAGGATTGGGAGAATGGTTAAGAACGGACTTCTAAGCCAGTTAGAAGATGGTACTTTACCTCCATGTGAGTCATGTCTCGAAGGTAAGATGACCAAATTGTTGGGTTTAATGTCCTATAAACTCGTAGTTTGTAAATCATTAAACATATTCTATTTTCAATAAAGACGTTATTGAGGTTATTCAGTAAAAGATGTTATTGAATATGTAAATTGCGAATGATTAACCTAAATCCAATAAACTAAGATCCTTGACTATAAAATGAATACTCGAACTATATGTAGGGACATATCGTAGGATCAAGTTCAAGTTTATAGTCAAAATAGTCTATAGTATAAGGATACGGTTGGGTGCCTTATCCTGGTGACACTATGGATGCGGCCCACTTTGTATTAAGTACAAACGATGAGATCCTAAGTCGTTCATGTGGAGACATGCGAGTGGGGGCGTCCTATGCAATGAGTTTGCATAAGACAGGACCACGAAATAAGTCACTTTCTCTTTATAACGCCGTTTACTGAAGAAACTGACTATTTCTCATAGATGACCTAGGTAACTCGTTCTTAATCCTGAGCTAACTATGAACTCCTGTCTATACGAGATTATCCTTTGATCTGCATGGGTGAGAGTGGCCAGCATCGCCGACTCAACAAGCCTACCATTTTGGGGATGAGATCGAATAGATAGCTGGGGACATAGTTTTGCAAGACAGAATTCACTCCTACCCAATTCAGGGATTGCAGAGAGGTTGTTCTCTTAAGTACTAACTCTAGGACTTGAACAAGGGGCCCCACCCTCTCGTTGGATCGAGAGGGACTTAGGTTTGATGGTTGGACCACAAACCGATTGTTCATTAGAGGATTAGTGGAACTTAAGGAACAAGAAGTACTATAGGGGTAAAACGGTTATTTGACCTAGCTATAGCTACGAACAACCTGTGAAGGAACGAATTACTGAACATGGTTAAATCAAGTGGACGGAAATATATCTATAGTGAGGGGAGTGCAACTATCGAGCTATAGTGGAGTGTCCCGGTAGTTAACGAATGTTGGCCAGCTTAGATAATGAGATTAGTTGGCTAGCCTCGAATCGTTGGAGCCCATGATCTATAGGTCCATTAGGTCCCTCTACTAGCTCATATCGGATTAAAGCCTAGAACATATTGATAGGAATCTTTGAATTGTTCAAAATCGGGAAATAGGGAATTATCGTAAAATTGTGTTCGACACAATAATTTAATTATGAATTAAATTAGAAAATGAGAGATAAGGTATTTAAAAGGGTTTAAATACAATATACATGAATTGAGATTCATATATAAAGAATACACAATAAAAGGATGATTAATTTGATTAATCATTTACAATTTGTAAGGCAAGCTTCAAAATTGAATTTGTGATTAATTTCAATTGAGAATTGAAATTAATATCAATCATGCTGAAAATATAATTGATTTTGAATCAAAAGTAAGTGGAAAAACTTGGAAATCCACTCTTGCATGAAGACTCAAAGTGGAATTACACCATATTCATGCAATAGTGCATGTTGTGTTGCTAGAACACCTAGCTTCCACTTTCACCATCAAGACCACCAAGTGTCTTGCATTTTGAAGGTCCTTCTTGCATGGATTCTCTCTATATATAGAGGAAGAATCAGATTGTGAAAGGATACAACATTTACCTTAATGTTATGCTGCTGAATTTCTTCCTCAATCACTCTCTCATCTCATATCTCCATAGAGCTTGAACCTTCAAGCATTCCCTTCCCATACCCTTTCACTATAGACTCCCACAAGTCGTTCTCGGCCCGGAGAATAGTAGGGAAGACTCTAAAGGTTGTCCAAGAGAAGTTGGAGAAGGAAAACATCACAAGGAGTTCCTCATTTGTGAGCTACAAAGGTTGGTGTTCTCTAAACTCTCTTTTCTGTTTTTTATAGAACATGCATGCTTTAGGAGCAAAATTGAATGTCTTAAGTGCTTTCGATCTTCAATTGCTTCCGCATGTGTTATATGAACACCTTCAATTGGTATCAGAGCATGATTAGAGCACTTAATTCGTTTTAATTTTGCTTTGGTGGGTACCATTTTGAAATTGAATTTTCTGTGTGCTAAAATGGAAGTGTTCTGGTTTGGCAATTTTTTGAGCATTCAAACCTTCATGAAATTGTAATTGCTCGGATATGTAAGAGCGTTAATGTGTGTACTATAGTCTGTAATTTTTATAGAGTCATTAGAGTCCATATAGGCTGTAAAATCGAAGAAAAACCGGAGAAGACGCAGCAGAAAAGGAAAATTCCAGCAGCAGTTTTTTTTTTCTTCTTCTTTTCCAGTCCGGTTCGGTTCAGCTGCTTTTGTTGGGGTCCGGTTCGGTCTGCTGCAGCTTATTTACACATATTTGAAGGCCGGTTCACTCCATGGAGGGTTGGTTCGGGTCGGTTCGTAAAGCTCGGGATCATCACAAGCAATTTTATTGATTATTATTGTAATAATTAGTTGATTGTTTGTTTTAAATTGCCAAACCATTCCATTTTAGCTTGATTTAATTTCTTTTATGCATTGAGAATGTATGGTTTAATTGGATTAAATGTATGTGCATTATGAGCATGCCATATAGTTTAAAATCCCACCATAGGAAAGCATGATTCATGCATTTTTAATAAGTGTTATTAATAGTTCAAATGCATGAGGGAAATTTCATGTTTAAATTGATATAAAAGTTGTATTGATTTAGGGAGATTCATGCTTGAATGGTTAATTAAAATTGATTAATTGATACAAAAGTTATATTAATCAAAAGATAAAATTAACCTAGCATGAAGCATGAAATTTCCTTAGAATTTTGTTTATAAGAGTTATATTCAAAAGGCAAGTTTGTTATAGTTTAGATTTATAATTGTTATAAATCACATAGAAATTTAAAATCTATAACAAAGAAAAAGGTGCATGCTCACTTAGGGTTAATTTGATCCAACTCTCGATCGATTTCAATTAGATTCAAATAGGTCGATAAGCTTGTAAAACATAGGTTACAAGAGAACTCACCCGACGAGATGCTGTCTAAGGCTGTAGGTATTTAAGTTGACGGTTTACGGAACACCTCCTACCTGGGCATCGAGTCGGTACTTGAGTTAAAGTTAACCCAGTTTTATGAGCATGCACGTGTGTGATGTGAGGTTTTAATCGTTATCACCTAGACATCGTAAGATTATATGAACTTAGACTTAGGGTTATTCAATTAGCCGGAATTCGCCTAAGTATAAGTATACCCAAAACCGTTTAAAATACTTAGTGGGAGGGGAGAGATATATCAAATCCATTTCCCTTTTACGTTCTCCCTTTTGTTCACAAGGTGAGATTTATGTTTGGCCTCGTGTTGATTATACCTCAACTGCTCCATTTGGAAGGTGTTTGCATAAATCAATAACAAGGTGAATGGAGAAAGTATTTATAGTAAGTGAGTAAAGGAAGTGTGTCAACACATCCTGCGGTCTCCTCTGTTAGGTTGCACCGTGAGATTTCCATGTTGCGCCTGCTTGTATGCCCTGGAGCTACTAACCATTCGGAGGGTTGTATCATGGAGATCGGAACAACGCAAACTCCAGAGATGGATAGGATTACTTAGGACCATTTCCAACATTAGCTTTTCCATTCGGTAGCATTGTTGGGGCCGTTCTCTGTAATTTTAAAACGGCGGGTCACACTTACAAGGGTTACTAAGTGTTAGTAAATTCCTGACCAAACGTAACGATAACTAAACAACTATAGGAATAAGAGTTATTCTGGGATTAGTATTTAGTCAAGAACGTCTTGGTTTAGTGAAGGAGTAATTGACTGCCCCTCGGTAGCGGTTGCTCTAACTCACTAAAGTATCGTTGCAAAATAATAATCCTGGGTACATTATTACTTTTGCTAAAACCTAATTGGATTTTGTCTAAAAATGGTTAATAAGCAATTTCTAATAGTTTTGTTTAATTTTTCAGCATGTCTAGCTCACTAGTACAATTACTCGCTCCGGATAAGCTTAACGGGGATAACTATGGAACTTGGAAGTCTAATCTAAACACAATACTAGTAATCGAGGATCTTAGATTTGTCCTTACCGAAGAGTGTCCACCTAACCCTGGCTCGTCAACAAACCGAATTGTTCGGGAAACATATGAGAAATGGACTCGAGCAAATGATAAAGCAAGAGTCTATATTTTAGCAAGCATTTCAGATGTCTTGTCTAAAAAGCACGAGAGGATGGTCACCGCAAGGGAGATCATGACTTCGTTGCAAAGTATGTTTCGACAACCGTCCTCACAAATTAGGCACGAAGCTCTCAAGAATGTTTACAATTCCCGAATGAAGGAAGGTGCTTCAGTTAGGGAACATGTTTTGAACATGATGGTTCAGTTTAACATCGCTGAAGTAAACGGTGCTACAATTGACGAGGGTAGTCAAGTAAGTTTCATAATGGAGTCTCTTCCGAAGAGCTTCATTCAGTTCAGGACAAACGCTGTCATGAACAAAATAGACTTTAACCTGACTACCTTGCTAAACGAGCTCCAAACTTACCAAAGTCTCACTAAAAGGGGACATGAAGGGGAAGCAAACGTTGCCACAACCAAAAGGTTCCAAAAGGGATCGTCCTCAGGAACCAAGTCTGGACCTTCCACTTCAAAGAATAAGAGTATTCAGATGAAGAAAAAGAAGGAAAAAGGGAAAGGAAAAGCTCCAATGGGAAGCAAGGCAAAAACGAAAGCTGCAAATAAAGGAAAATGTTTCCATTGTAATGTAGACGGACATTGGAAACGCAATTGTCCCAAGTACCTTGCGGAAAAGAAGGCTGAAAAAGAAAAACAAGGTAAATTTGATTTGCTCATTATCGAAACATGTTTAGTTGAGCAAGATAGCTCTGCCTGGATATTAGATTCAGGAGCGACTAACCATGTATGCTCTTCTTTACAGGAAATTAGTTCCTGGCATATGCTGGCAGATGGCGAAGTAACTCTCAGAGTTGGAACTGGAGAGGTCGTCTCAGCCAGAGCTTCTGGAACTCTCAAGTTGTCTTTTGGAGATAGATTTTTACTACTTGAAAATGTCTTGTACGTTCCCGATATAAAAAGGAACTTAATTTCTATCTCTTGTTTGATTGAACATGAATACCAAGTATCTTTTGATATTAATAAAGTGTTTGTTAACAAAAGAGGTATGCATATATGTTCTGCAAAACTTGAAAGCAACTTATACGTGTTAAGGCCAATTCAAGTTAAAGCTATTTTTAATACGGAAATGTTTAAAGTAGCGGAAACTCAAAACAAAAGGCGAAAAGTTTCTCCTAATACCTATCTTTGGCACTTGAGATTAGGCCACATAAATCGCAATAGGATTGAAAGATTGGTAAAGAGTGGACTACTAAACCAGTTAGAAGATGACTCGTTACCACCATGTGAGTCCTGCCTCGAGGGAAAAATGACCAAACGACCTTTTTTCAGAAAAAGGTTATAGGGCCAAAGAACCTTTGGAACTCGTGCATTCAGATCTCTATGGTCCTATGAATGTCAAAGCACGAGGAGGGTATGAATATTTCGTCAGCTTCATTGATGATTATTCTAGGTATGGCTACCTTTACCTAATGCATCACAAGTCTGAAGCCCTTGAAAAGTTCAAAGAGTTTAAGACTGAGGTTGAGAACCAATTAGGTAAAACAATTAAAACACTACGATCAGATCGAGGTGGAGAATATATGGACTTACAATTCCAAGACTATTTGATAGAACATGGAATTACGTCTCAACTCTCAGCCCCTGCTACACCACAACAAAATGGTGTATCAGAGAGGAGAAACCGAACTCTGTTAGACATGGTTCGATCAATGATGAGCTATGCTCAGTTGCCTGATTCGTTCTGGGGATATGCAGTTGAGACTGCCGTATACATTTTGAACATGGTTCCCTCTAAAAGTGTTTCTGAAACACCTTATGAGCTATGGAAAGGGCGTAAAGGTAGTTTACGTCACTTCAGAATTTGGGGATGCTCGACACACGTGTTGGTGCAAAACCCAAAGAAATTGGAACGACGTTCAAAACTGTGCCTGTTTGTAGGATATCCTAAAGAAACGAAAGGTGGTCTATTTTACGACCCTCAGGATAATAAAGTGATTGTATCGACAAACGCTACTTTCCTTGAGGAAGATCACATAAAAGATCATCGACCTCGCAGTAAGCTAGTATTAGATGAGATTTCAAGAAAAACTACAAAAGAATCTACAAAAGTTGTAGATCAAGCTGGTCCATCAAAAGTTGTTGATCAAACACATCCATCTCAGGTAGTGAGAGAGCCTCGACGTAGTGGGAGGGTTATAATTCAACCTGACCGTTACATGGGTTTAACAGAAACTCAAACCATCATGTCTGATGATGGTGTAGAGGATCCATTGTCCTTTAATCAGGCAATGAATGATGTTGATAAGAACCAGTGGATCAAAGCCATGGATCTCGAAATGGAGTCAATGTACTTCAATTCGGTCTGGGAACTTGTAGAACAGCCGGATGGGGTAAAACCTATTGGTTGTAAATGGATCTACAAAAGAAAACGAGACCAAGTTGGTAAGGTTCAAACCTTTAAGGCTCGACTTGTGGCAAAGGGTTTTACCCAGAGGGAAGGAGTGGATTATGAAGAAACTTTTTCCCCTGTTGCCATGCTTAAATCGATTAGAATACTCTTATCCATTGCCACATACTATGATTATGAAATATGGCAAATGGATGTCAAGACAGCCTTTTTGAACGACAATCTTGAAGAGACTATCTATATGGCTCAACCAGAGGGATTTATAGTCCAGGGTGAAGAGCAAAAGGTTTGCAAACTTAAACGATCCATTTATGGATTAAAACAAGCATCGAGATCCTGGAATATACGTTTTGACACTGCGATCAAAACGTATGGCTTTGAACAGAATATTGACGAACCTTGTGTTTACAAGAAAATCGTCAAATCCACTGTAGCTTTTCTAGTTCCATACGTAGATGATATCTTACTTATTGGAAATAATGTAGGATTCCTGACTGACGTAAAACAGTGGCTAGCGACTCAATTCCAAATGAAAGATTTGGGTGAGGTTCAATTTGTTCTGGGCATTCAAATCATTAGAAATAGAAAGAACAAAACGCTAGCACTGTCTCAAGCATCATATATAGACAAAATGTTGATACGATATTCGATGCAGAACTCCGAGAAAGGGTTATTACCTTTTAGGCACGGGGTTCATCTGTCGAAGGAACAAAGTCCTAAGACACCTCAAGAAGTTGAGGAAATGAGACGTATTCCGTATGCATCAGCAGTTGGTAGTTTGATGTATGCAATGCTGTGTACCAGACCCGACATATGCTATGCCGTAGGAATTGTCAGCAGATATTAGTCCAATCCTGGACATGGGCATTGGACTGCCGTTAAAAACATCCTTAAGTATCTAAGGAGAACTAGGGATTATACGCTCGTGTATGGAGCTAAGGATCTGATCCTTACAGGATACACTGACTCAGATTTTCAGACCGATATAGATTCAAGAAAATCAACATCGGGATCTGTGTTTACCCTAAATGGAGGAGCAATAGTATGGAGGAGTATTAAGCAAGGTTGCATTGCTGACTCTACCATGGAAGCAGAGTACGTAGCCGCCTGCGAAGTAGCAAAAGAGGCAGTATGGCTAAGAAAATTCCTAACAGAGTTGGAAATTGTTCCAAATATGCAACTGCCTATCACCCTCTATTGTGATAACAGTGGAGCAGTTGCAAACTCTAAGGAACCTCGAAGTCACAAGCGAGGAAAGCATATTGAGCGCAAATACCATCTCATCAGGGAGATCGTGCAACGAGGAGATGTGATCGTCACGCAGATTGCTTCGAAGCACAACATAGCTGATCCGTTTACAAAACCCCTCACGGCTAAAATATTTGAGGGTCACCTAGTTAATCTAGGTTTACGAGCTTTGTTAGACTAGGGCAAGGGGGAGAAATGTAAGGGTATGGATGATGCCCTAGTTTATTGTCTTTATACTTCTCTCACACCTAACTTCATGTACCCCACTAGAGTTTCTAGTCCAAGTGGGAGTTTGTTGGGTTTAATGTCCTATAAACTCGTAGTTTGTAAATCATTAAACATATTCTTTTTTCAATAAAGACGTTATTGAGGTTATTCAGTAAAAGATGTTATTGAATATGTAAATTCTGAATGATTAACCTAAATCCAATAAACTAAGATCCTTGACTATAAAATGAATACTCGAACTATATGTAGGGACATATCGTAGGATCAAGTTCAAGTTTATAGTCAAAATAGTCTATAGTATAAGGATACGGTTGGGTGCCTTATCCTGGTGACACTATGGATGCGGCCCACTTTGTATTAAGTACAAACGATGAGATCCTAAGTCGTTCATGTGGAGACATGCGAGTGGGGGCGTCCTATGCAATGAGTTTGCATAAGACAGGACCACGAAATAAGTCACTTTCTCTTTATAACGCCGTTTACTGAAGAAACTGACTATTTCTCATAGATGACCTAGGTAACTCGTTCTTAATCCTGAGCTAACTATGAACTCCTGTCTATACGAGATTATCCTTTGATCTGCATGGGTGAGAGTGGCCAGCATCGCCGACTCAACAAGCCTACCATTTTGGGGATGAGATCGAATAGATAGCTGGGGACATAGTTTTGCAAGACGGAATTCACTCCTACCCAATTCAGGGATAGCAGAGAGGTTGTTCTCTTAAGTACTAACTCCAGGACTTGAACAAGGGGCCCCACCCTCTCGTTGGTTCGAGAGGGACTTAGGTTTGATGGTTGGACCACAAATCGATTGTTCATTAGAGGATTAGTGGAACTTAAGGAACAAGAAGTACTATAGGGGTAAAACGGTTATTTGACCTAGCTATAGCTACGAACAACCTGTGAAGGAACGACTTACTGAACATGGTTAAATCAAGTGGGCGGAAATATATCTATAGTGAGGGGAGTGTAACTATCGAGCTATAGTGGAGTGTCCCGATAGTTAACGAATGTTGGCCAGCTTAGATAATGAGATTAGTCGGCTAGCCTCGAATCGTTGGAGCCCATGATCTATAGGTCCATTAGGTCCCTCTACTAGCTCATATCGGATTAAAGCCTAGAACATATTGATAGGAATCTTTGAATTGTTCAAAATCGAGAAATAGGGAATTATCATAAAATTGTGTTCGACACAATAATTTAATTATGAATTAAATTAGAAAATGAGAGATAAGGTATTTAAAAGGGTTTAAATACAATATACATGAATTGAGATTCATATATAAAGAATACACAATAAAAGGATGATTAATTTGATTAATCATTTACAATTTGTAAGGCAAGCTTCAAAATTGAATTTGTGATTAATTTCAATTGAGAATTGAAATTAATATCATTCACGCTGAAAATATAATTGATTTTGAATCAAAAGTAAGTGGAAAAACTTGGAAATCCACTCTTGCATGAAGACTCAAAGTGGAATTACACCACATTCATGCAATAGTGCATGTTGTGTTGCTTGAACACCTAGCTTCCACTTTCACCATCAAGACCACCAAGTGTCTTGCATTTTGAAGGTCCTTCTTGCATGGATTCTCTCTATATATAGAGGAAGAATCAGATTGTGAAAGGATACAACATTTACCTTAATGTTATGCTGCTGAATTTCTTCCTCAATCACTCTCTCATCTCATATCTCCATAGAGCTTGAACCTTCAAGCATTCCCTTCCCATTCCCTATCACTATAGACTCCCACAAGTCGTTCTCGGCCCGGAGAATAGTAGGGAAGACTCTAAAGGTTGTCCAAGAGAAGTTGGAGAAGGAAAACATCACAAGGAGTTCCTCATTTGTGAGCTACAAAGGTTGGTGTTCTCTAAACTCTCTTTTCTGTCTTTTATAGAACATGCATGCTTTAGGAGCAAAATTGAATGTCTTAAGTGCTTTCGATCTTCAATTGCTTCCGCATGTGTTATATGAACACCTTCAGTTTAATTGTTGAAGGAAAATGGGAAGCTTTTAGTTGAAGTTGTTTTTCTTAACCTTGGAGTTTATTTAAAGAAAAGGAAAATGAAAGGAAAGGAAACGAAGAAAAGAAAAGAAATGGGAAAGGAAAGAAAACAAAAAAAAAAAAAAAAAAAAGAAAAGAGAAGAAAAATAAAAGAAAGTAAATGGGAATTGACAGCAAACCTTCCACCACCGCTTCACCCATTTTCAGCCTACTTCCAGCCACATTCCTCATCATTTTCCTTCCAAATTTTCAGAGCACTTGAGGGAGAGAGTGAAGGAAGAAGAAGAAGAAGAATTTCGTGGTTTTGAGGTTGAAGAAGATAGGAAAAGCTCATGCAAAGCCAGTCATAGCAGAATCGGAGTTCAACCTGTCAACCTCTGGTTTTTTATTCGGTTTGAGCTACACAGAAGGAACTAAGAGGTGAGGTTTGATTTTCTTGAAAGTTAGTTCATTTTCTAACAAATTTAATGAAGGAAGCTTGAGCTAAATCGTATGAGAAGTTAATGGTTTTTGGAATGGAAAACAGAGCACAGGATTTTCGAGCAAAGCAGGAGGATCTCTGGTTTTCTCTGGTTTTTCGACCATTCTGGGGTGCACAAGTTGAATCAGAAGCTCTATTTGGTATGGTGGGAAAGCTTATTCAATTTCCTACAACTTTCATGCATAATTTGTGAGCCAAAAATGACTTGAAGTAAGGTTAATTTCAGGAGGAAGATAAAGGGTAGCAGAAAACCTCGAATCTGTCTTGTCTATGTTCGGGGCGTTTCTGCGCCAATTGGTTGAGAATCTCGTTTTTATTTCTTCCGGTAAGTTGTAGAGTGTTCGAAAATGAAGAGTTTGATGTATAGTACATTAATTTTGGTTAAGTATTGAGGAAGTTATGGGTGTTGGAAGTTAGCGTATAGAATCTGGAAAATCTGGAAAGTAGAATGTGAATGTGATTCTTAATCCAATTGTTTAAAAATTCATGAGTGATGCGCAAATTGCTTACCGCAAGTGTACGGGCCCAAGTTATAATATAGTGATTAAAAATCGAATGTCGTCCTCTGGATTGGTTTTCTAGTTCCCCTAATTATTAAAGGTATATTCGCCCAATTTTATTTAGAGAAAATAATCGAGAAATATGCAAATCAATAACAAACTAATCAAAGCAATAAAAATATGGAAACTCAATGGAGAAAGGCCTTAGGGAATTGATTTCACCTATTAGATGCATGAATTAATTTAAAGAATAATTAGGAACAAATTCGTAACAAGTTCATAAACCAAGGATTATCGATACTTAAAAGCCTCTCCCGAGTACAATTAATTCTTTATGCAAATTAAGAAATTGATATCCCTATCTAATCTCAACAATAAGCATAAGCATTAAGAACAATCCTTATAACGGTTTCTCAAGCAATCCCAAATCTCCCGATTAAAGAATTGCCTAAGTTATGCAATTGATGGTCTAATCTAAACTACCCTCTCCCGAGCAATTAGTTCAGAAACGAAAATCATACAATCCGTGATCAAGGGATTATAAGCACTAAGCATACAATTGCATAAATAAACCACGTTACGAAACGTCCTAAAAAGCCGTAAATTAATCCATACAAACTAATGGCTACATCAAGCCCCTAAGAAACGAAATTTAGCTACTCATGTCTCTAAAAATACAATCAAAATCAGTCCAATACATGCTAAAAATCAGTACGAGAAATAAGGGAGAAAGATTAAACTCGCTAGCCGTGATTCCCGTGCGTTCCCGTCACGAGCCTCCCGATCCAAGCTCCCAAAATCAAGCTCCCTGTGTTTCTGTCCTGTTCTGTGCGTTTTCCCTCTCTAAAAGTCGTGTTTCTCTCTCCAAAAGAGCTCCCCTAATCAGATGGCATCGCAAAATATATATACTGTCCATTCTGCGCGACAGCGTCGAGACGCTGTGGACATAGCGTCTCGACGCTGTGTCATGCGTGCCCTAATTATTTCAGGAAAATGTCGCAGCGTCGAGAAGCTGTGGAGGTAGCGTCTCGACGCTGCCTCGATCTCGCGCCTCTCCTGATTATTGGCTAGCGTTGAGGCGCTCCAAGGGCTAACGTCTCAACGCTAGGCTCAGAATTTTTCTTCCTTTGTTGTTTTCTTGGCTCGAACTTATTCTTTAGCTCCTAAATCTCCGGTAATGTTCAAAAATGTCGATTTCCATTGAAATGCTTGATTCCTACAAAACAAAACCAAATAGAGATAAAAATGCCAAAATAATACTCGAGACTAACGATAAAATCATATAAAATATAGCACAATAAATTGCGCTATCAATGAGCATGGAAAGACAAAGCTATCTATGGTTCTAATGCTCGGTTTTTGTTATTAGACAGGCCAAGAGGAAATAGGTAGAGTCTACAAACCAGGGAACTAGATAAGACAGTGAGTGACAAAATGAATTTTGAAAATTGTTTCCAACGGTTGTTCATGTTTAGACGTTTTATATGCTTTTCCATGAATGATATATGATTTCTATGAATGGTCTCGAGCACAAGTTTTGAGCTTAGATTTTCTAACGAGGTTTATATACGAGCACGTGGCTAATGACTGTATGAAAAGTAGTTGAAACGATATCTTTTAAAGTAAAGTATGGATTAGCAAGTACTTTTAAACGATTTTCAGTTTTTCACGAGAAAGCTGAGTAAGTTTAAGTTTTACAAAAGATAACGATAAGCAGGCATGTTTTAATGTTTTCATGTGATTTTCTGAGATTTCTATTGACTACATGACTGAGATATTGAGCCCGAGGCTATATGGTACCGTGTGCACACAGGTTATATTCCGTTGTTGACGTTGAGTGTACTCCGTGACAACGATGCTGTCGTGAGTGCTGGGCGGGCCCCACTACATCGTAGGACTAGTAAACGTTGGTTGTACTGGGCGTGCCCTACACAACGTAGATCGGTCATGTTAGTTAAAACGTTTGATGTACTTGATATGCCTTACTAGATTTTTAATGATGAACTTGCGAGATATTTTAGAAAGCCTTTATCATTACACGTTTATGTTAAACGCTTTGATTGAGCATATTTATACGTTTAAAGGCTTATCACGTGTTTTGACTTCCGGATTTAGAGTTTTAAAGTTAGTCACTCACTGGGCTTCATAGCTCATTCTTTCAAAATGTTTTTCCACTTTCAGGTAGAGATCGAGCTCCCGGTGCCTGATACACTGCCAACGTCTGCTGAAAGCTCCAGATCAAGCTCCAGTAGGTGGGTGGAGTTGTATATCGAGTTTGTCTATTATGTAAATATTTTGTAAGGATTGGATAATTTAGTCCTAGAGGTCGTGGTTGTATAAACCCTAGTTGTATATGTTTTTGGTTGTGATATCTATATCAGGTTATTATCCGAACCAAGTTATGTCAGGGCAGCACCTCGTGTTTGTTGAAAGTTTTTTTTTCAGGGATTCCGACGTGTTCTGTTTCATGTAGAATGTTTTATATCTATGATTAGTATGTTTATCAGGTTCAACGTTCAGGAGGGTCAGCAGGTACCGTTAGAGGAAGACGATGTCCATTGGCTTCACGCCATCTTTCGGGCTAAGCTAGCAGGTGGTCCGGGAGGGGGTGTGACAATTTGGTATCAGAGAAGTTAGCTCCATGGGAAAAGAGACATGGTAGTTAGTACTAAGAAAAATCCAGGAAGTAAATAGTTAGACGTTGGGTCAGTTCAGATAGAACTAGCGGAGAACGGTCCAAGTATTGTTGAGAGTGAGTCCAGTCAGGACTAGAATGTGCGTAGAAGTTTAGTATCATGCATTTGAGTTAAGTATCTATAGCATGTCTGATGTGTTGATATGTTATAGGAGTCATGCCACCACGTACCAGCAGACGACGCAGGCAGAATCAGGACGGGATGCAGGATCCTACCGAGAGTCAGTCTGAAAGGGGATCCAGTACCCCGAGAGGTTAGAATGAGGCAGGGAGTGAGTGATTGCTAGATCTACACAGGAGATTGGTAGGCCAGAGAGAGCAGGGCCTAGTGATCCGGAAAAGATTTACGGGATTGAACGGTTGAAGAAGTTAGGAGCCACAGTGTCTGAGGGTTCCACGGATCCAGCTGACGTCGAGGTCTGGTTAAATATGCTGGAGAAATGCTTCGACGTGATGAGTTGTCCCGAGGAGCGAAAAGTCAGATTAGCTACATTCCTTTTGCAGAAAGAGGCGGAAGGATGGTGGAAGTCCATTATAGCCAGGCGCAGTGATGCACGTACGTTAGATTGGCAGACATTTGGAGGCATATTCGAGGAAAAGTACTATCCCACCACATATTGTGAGGCAAAGAGAGATGAGTTTCTGGAGCTGAAACAAGGGTCACTTTCAGTGGCCGAGTACGAGAGAAAGTATACCGAGCTTTCACGGTATGCTGAAGTGATTGTGGCATCTGAGAGTGACAGGTGTCGCAGGTTTGAGAGAGGGTTGCGTTTTGAGATACGTACCCCAGTTACCGCTATTGCCAAGTGGACGGATTTTTCCCAGCTAGTAGAGACTGCCTTACGTGTGGAGCAGAGTATTATAGAGGAAAAGTCGGCAGTGGAGCCTAGTCGTGGAGCTCCAACAGCTAGAGGTTTTCGAGGTCGTGAGCAACGGAGGTTCACACCTGGAGTGAATGTTTCAGGTCGTCAAGACTTCAAGCGTCGATCTAGTGGCCAGTTATCGAGGCAGATGAGTTCGGGTAGTGCCTATCAGAGGCAGAGTCAGAGAGCCCCCGTCAGTCTGCGAGTTCAGTAGCAAGACCGCGAACGGGTCAGGAGTCCGTTGCTAGTGAATCCAGGAGAACCCCATGTGTAAGTTGTGGCAAGAATCATCGGGGTCAGTGTCTTGTTGGCGCCGGTGTGTGTTACTAGTGTGGACAACCAGGGCATTTCAAGAGGGATTGTCCACAGCTGAGGGCAGCAGTTCAGAGGGACCAGGGAGTTTAGTCCCACACAATTGAGCAGCCGAGAGTCTTAATAGGCGCAAGAGAAGGCACCAGTGGTGCAAGGCAAAAGGGAGTTGTGGGGAGACCTAGGCAGCAGGGAAAAGTCTACGCCATGACTCAACAGGAAGCAGATGATGCACCAGACGTGATTACTGGTACGATTTTGATTTGTAATGTACCTGCACGTGTTTTATTAGATCCAGGTGCTACGCATTCCTTTGTTTCTCGTATGTTTTTAACTAAGCTGAATAGGATGCTAGATCCTTTATCTGAGGAGTTAGTCATATGCACTCTAGTTGGCGACGTTTTATTAGTCAATAAAGTGTGCGTGATTGTGAGGTTGTAGTAGAAGGTCTCTATATGTTAGTGGATCTTCTTCCCTTAGAGTTGCAGGCATTCGATGTGATTTTGGGAATGGATTTCTTATCCACTCACTATGCTTCTATGGATTGCCATAGGAAGGAAGTGACTTTTAAGTAACCAGGTTTTACTGAAGTAGTTTTCAGAGGTGAGAGGAAGATTATTCCTACGAGTTTGATTTCAGCTCTGAAAGCTGAGAAGTTGTTGAGGAAAGGTTGCACAGCGTTTCTTGCACATGTAGTAGAGGTGCAAGAAGAAAAGCTGAAACCAGAAGATGTTCCTGTGGTGAACGAATTTCTTGATGTTTTTCCAGCTGATCTATCAGGTTTGCCACCTGATAGAGAGGTGGAGTTCACTATTGAATTGTTACCAGGAACAACACCTATTTCACAGGCACCATACAAAATGGCTCCGAGCGAGCTTAAGGAGCTGAAGGTGCAGTTGCAAGAACTAGTTGACAAGGGATACATCAGGCCTAGTGTATCACCTTGGGGAGCTCCAGTGTTATTCATGAAGAAGAAAGATGGTACCCTGAGATTATGCATTGATTACAGGCAGTTAAACAAGGTCACGATACGTAACAAGTATCCTCTACCATGCATTGATGACTTGTTTGACCAGTTAAGGGGAGCAGCAGTGTTCTCTAAGATTGATTTGAGGTCAGGATACCACCAGTTGAACGTTAGGGAATCAGATATTCCTAAGACAGCATTCAGGACAAGGTATGGGCACTATGAGTTTTTAGTAATGTCATTCGGTTTAACGAATGCGCCAGCAGTTTTCATGGACCTCATGAACAGGATCTTCCATCAGTATTTAGATCAGTTTGTGATAGTGTTCATCGATGACATACTAGTTTACTCAATTGACAGGAAAGCCCATGAGGAACATCTGAGGATTGTCCTACAGACACTACGTGATAAACAACTATACGCTAAGTTCAGCAAATGTGAGTTCTGGTTGAATCACGTGGTGTTCTTAGGGCATGTAGTTTCAGCGGACGGAGTTAGTGTTGATCCGCAGAAAGTGGAAGCTGTTGTCAGCTGGGAGAGACTAGCTAGTGCAACAGAGGTACGTAGTTTCCTAGGCCTGGCCGGATACTACAGACGTTTTGTTGAGGATTTCTCACGGTTAGCATTACCCTTGATAGCTTTGACAAGGAAGAATGCTAAGTTTGAGTGGTCGGATAGATGCGAACAAAGTTTCTAGGAGCTGAAAAAGAGATTGGTGACAACACCTATTCTGACACTTCCTGTAACAGGGAAGGAGTATGTGATCTATTGTGATGCTTCGAGACAAGGATTAGGTTGTGTGCTTATGCAGGAAGGAAAGGTAATAGCTTATGCTTCAAGGCAGTTGAAGAAGCATGAGTGTAATTACCCTACCCATGATCTTGAGCTAGCAGCAATAGTTCTAGCACTGAAGATCTAGAGACATTATTTGTTCGGTGAGAAGTGCCACATTTTCACAGATCATAAGAGTTTGAAGTACATCTTTGATCAGAAAGAGCTGAATCTGAGACAGAGGCGATGGCTAGAACTGATCAAAGACTATGACTGTACCATAGAATATCATCCAGGTAAACATAAACGTGCAATCAAACGTGCAACGATCTACATTGTGTAGATATAAGCTTTCTTAAAACATCGCAGGTTCGTCATTAAAAATCTAGCAAGGCATATCAAGTACATCAAACGTTTTAACTAACATGACCGATCTACGTTGTGTAGGGCACGCCCAGTACAACCAACGTTTACTAGTCCTACGATGTAGTGGGGCCCGCCCAGCACTCACGACAGCATCGTTGTCACGGAGTACACTCAACGTCAACAACGGAATATAACCTGTGTGCACACGGTACCATATAGCCTCGGGCTCAATATCTCAGTCATGTAGTCAATAGAAATCTCAGAAAATCACATGAAAACATTAAAACATGCCTGCTTATTGATAGCGAGCAGAAATGTCGCTATTTTAGTCCCAATTTATTAGGCTTTTTTGTGCTTTAATTGTTTTTTTATTGAAAATACTTGATATATTTTGTTATTTGGTCTTTAGGAGCAAAGTTGTGGATTTTGTGGAAAAAGTGCCCAAAATGAAGCCATTCAAGCCCAATTTCCATGCTTGGGTCAAGGGGAGTCAAAAGAGGACAACTATGAAGAAAAAGCCCAAAAAGAATTGAAGTTGGCCCAAGAAAAGAAGCCCAATCCGCAATTGGAAAGTCTGAAAAATGCCTAGCGTCGAGACGCTGTAAGGACAGCGTCGCGACGCTGTCCATTTCTTGGCCGGCAAGTCGATGACGTCACAGTGTCGCGACGCTGTGCCATGTAGCGTTGCGACGCTACCCCATTTCCGAGCCTATAAAAGGCGCCCTTGGTGCCTCATTTTAACCATCAATCATCATTTCCTCATTCCTTCCTTTCTTTCTTTGGCTCCTTTGGAGCCTCTCTCAAGGCTTTCTAGCCTTTTGAGAGCTTTCATAGTGGGAAAATTTTGGGGAATTTTGGGGAGCATCCTAGGAGGCTCAAGGAGTTTTCGGAGGGACTCCAAGCGTAGCGAAGGGGTCTTCTACGGTCAATTCCTTCCCTTTTATTATGATCTTTATTATGCTTCCCGTTGTAATTATTGTGAAGATTCTAGCTATGTATAGCTAAACCCCCATTTGGGGTCTTGAAATGAAATTATAGTTTAAATATTGTTATAATTGCCTATCTCTAGCCCTGTTGTCCTAATTATTTGTATGGATGTGCTTAATGCTTTATGCAATCTGGCCAATTGTGTACTGATCCGATTCTTAATGGAAACTTGACGGAGAGAAGTTAGGATAGATCGTAGTCCTTGCAACTAGTTTAATTGCCCATCGTGACAACGAGATTAGTTGATTAAACTTAGATTCCTAAAATGAATCAGAGCGTAATAATTAATGATTTTTAATGGCGCTAAGGACACTTAGGTTGTTAAAATGAATTAATTACAATTAGGGGAGACCGACAGGAGAACCTATGTTATTAACGGAGATTCTAGGAGTATAATTAGTTGGGCGTTGAGATAGGACAATTGTAGCAATTGTTTAGCTAATAATGGATTTTCAAGACCCCTCTTCCCATTAGAAAACTCTTTCTCCGCATTTTATTTTTATCGATTGATCAAAATTTTCTCTCTAGTTGTTTTGATTTTTAATTTTCTTGATTGCATGATCTGGTCCCTAAATATTGTTTATCCCAAGTATTTTTAGTGCTATTGGAATCTTTGCTTGCTTAAATTTTGCTTCGCCTCCCTGTGGATTCGATACTCGGAATTCTTCCGTTTTAGATTACTTGCGATACCGTGTGCTTGCGTTAGCGACCAACAAGTTTTTTTGGCGTCGTTGCCGGGGAGGCTTGATTTTTAAGCAAACTAATTTTTCTTGACATAAAAAATAAAGGGATAAATAGTAATTTAGGTGTAAATATTTTTCTTTTATTATTTTGTGAATATCATTTTATTTTTATTTTTGTTTGGTTCTTTTGATTGATTGGGAGTATTGTATGCGAAGCAACAAGGTGGTTAATTTTGTTTCCGCTTGATCTTGAAATTGACAGGACTCTTAGAACCATTCGTAGAGAAAAAAGATTAGCAGAAGCAATGGCCCAACAAGAAGCTCCCAAGGCAATCAGAGACTTTTTACAACCAGTTCTTCCCACCGAAAATTCAGGAATCGTTTACGCCCCGATACAAGCTACAAATTTTGAGTTAAAGACGGGATTGATTCAGATCGCACGTAATAAGTCTTTTAAGGGACATCCTTCTGAGGATCCACACTCACATCTGAGATCATTCTTGGAAATATGCGGGACAATAAAGATGAATGGAGTTCCGACAGACGCTATAAGATTAAGGTTATTTCCATTTTCTCTACAAGACAAAGCTAAGAATTGGCTCGAATCAGTCGAGACGGGCAGTATTAGTACATGGGATGAGCTTGCCCAGGCTTTTCTGACTAAATTTTTCCCGCCTGCAAAAACTACGAAGCTTTGGACTGAGACTGGAACGTTTAGGCAGCTATACGAGGAGCAATTGTACCAGGCATGGGAAAGATATAAGGAGATGCTCAGGCGATGCCCACAACATGGATATCCGGATTGGCTCCAAGTGCAGTTATTTTACAATGGTCTGAATTCCTCCACCAAGACAGTTTTAGACACATCAGCAGGTGGAAGTTTTCTTTCCAAGACAGTGACAGAAGCCAAGGATCTGTTAGAGGAAATGGCAGCAACCAGTTATCAGTGGCCGACCGAGAGGGGAGTGAATTCTAAGAAGGCTGGAATGTATGAATTAGATGAGTCGAGTTCATTGAAAGCACAGATGGCATCTCTGACCAATGCCCTGAACAAGCTGACTTCATCTGAGGTGGTCAAATCCATTTCCACCTTAGCTGAAGGGTATTCGAAGAAGGAAGGTCAAGATGTGGAAGAAGTTCAATACGTAGGGAACATACCATTTACTCAAATACCGAACTTCTACCACCCTAGTATGCGCAATCACGAGAACTTCTCGTACTCAAACACAAAGAATGTTTTGCAGCCACCGCCAGGTTTTGCATCATCCAGTGCCCCTGAAAAGAAGAATAACCTAGAGGAGATGGTGGCTATGTTTATCAAAGAACAAAAAGTGCTGAATGTCAATCTCCAGACAACAGTCAATAACCACGACACTGCTTTGAAAAATATGGAAGTTCAAATAGGTCAGATAGTTTCAGCAGTGAATGTCCTTCAGAAGGGGAAATTTCCAAGCGACACTGAACCTAATCCAAGAGAGCAGTGCAAGATGGTGACACTAAGAAGTGGTAGGAAGCTGGAGATCAGTTCAGAAAAGAAGAAGGAAGAAGAAAAGAGCAAGGATGAAGATGAAAGGGCTGAGGCACAAAAAGCCTCCTCTGAAAGGTCCCAACATCCTCCTAACTCTATTAATTTGAATTATGGTTTTTCTAACTCTTTTGCAGGAAAAGAAAAAGAAGAAAGGCAAGAGGAGAAACTGTACGAGGAAGAAGTGGTTCCATGCAACCACCATGACAAAGGTTCGCACATCAACCTGCCCAAGCGGAGGGGCGAATGTCCAACCTTTGATTACAGGGAGTTACCTTTTCCTCAGCGCTTTAAAAATGTTAAATTAGATGAGCAGTTTCAGGAATTCCTTGAAATGTTTAAAAAATTGTCTGTGAATATTCCCTTGGTAGATGCTTTGTATAACATGCCTAATTATGGGAAATTCATGAAAGAGATGCTTTCTAAGAAGAAAAGTTTGAAAAAAGAAGTTTTTAAATTGTCTGAAAGTAGTAGTACCATAGTTTCTGGAAAGATGCCTTCTAAACAGAAAGACCCAGGGAGTTTTACCATTCCCTGCACCATAGGAGAAGTATCTTTCAATAGGGCCTTGTGTGATCTTGGTGCTAGTATAAATTTAATGCCCTATTCTGTTTACAGGAAGATTGGTTTAACAGGAATGAAGGACACCGACGTCACTCTCCAGCTTGCTGATAGATCAATTACCCACCCGATGGGTGTTGTGGAGGACGTGTTGGTGAAGGTCAATAAATTTATCTTCCCTGTAGACTTTGTGGTACTGGACATGCAGGAGGACAGAGAAGTGCCCATTATTCTACGCAGACCTTTCTTAGCAACTGGTAAGGCCGAAATTAGTGTGCATACAGGTAAACTTACCTTGAACATTGATGATGAAAAAGTCGTGTTTAGTATTTTCGGCCAAGATGAGTCTGTATGTAGTTTGCATACTTGTTTTTCTATTGGTCCTGGATACTTGATTGACGATGATGAGGAGGTAGAATATAATCTTGGCCTAGGCTTAGGAGAAGTGCTTATGGATGATGGGGATTTCGATCATAATGCTTTATTAGATGACCCTCTGTTTGAGAATGAGCTGAATGATTTAGAATTGCCTGACTTTGAAAATGAATTGGAATTGCCTGCTTATGAGAATGAAAAGTTTGCAGTTGATGATTTACCTTCTTTTGAAAATAAGTTGGATTTGCCTGAGATTGATGATTTTGATGATGATATTGATTTGCCTGACGTTGAGAAAGAGCATGATTTGCATAGAAAGGATTACTTGATAGAAAATTTTGAGTTTGATCATGATAGTGTTAATTCTATTGAGTCTGATCTTGATATTCCTGAGTGCATGAATCCTGACAATGTTAATAACTTTGATTCGTGTCCTGATGATGTATATAGCATAGAATCTGACCCAGAGGAACTCAAATCTGTGCATAGTATAGAATCTGACCCTGAAGAGCTTGAATTCTTTAATTCTAATAGTGAGTCATATGATAGCCTAGTCGAATCATTTTTTAATTCTGAGTCTGAGGAATTTTCTGAGCATATAGATATTGAATCTGATGAATGGACTGGCATGATTGATAGGCCATCTTTAGATCCCAGACCGGTTGATATCATAACGCATGATGACTCTGTTAACAATTGTTTTGAGAATAGAGATCTATAAAAGAGATTTGATGTTGTTGCATATTTTCTGAAATGTTATTATGATAATCTCTTTAGCGAAGATGGGCCAGGGGAAAGTTTTTTTCTCCCCTGTTTGCTGTGTGCAATTCGGTGCGCGATTTTTTGCAGGGCCCTGAGGATGATGAAAACTTTTATTTCGAGCCTCCGTAAGCGTGCCGAGCCTCGTCTAGCTAAAGACGTTAAAGAAAGCGCTGCTTGGGAGGCAACCCAAGGATTTAAGTTTAGGTAGTTGTTTTTGCAGTAAATAATTTTCTTTGCTTCGTGATCCAATTTTGTTTTGCAGGGTCACCTTAGCAAATCCCAAAGCTCCAAAAATCCCATTTTTTTTTAATCCAAAGGAAGAGGATGAAGCGCTCCTAGCTCAGGGAAGTCTCAGTATCCCTCTATTTGCTTTATTGTTTTTTAAAACATTGGGGACAATGTTTAATTTAAGTTTGGGGGGAGGCTTTCGCTGTGTTGAGCATATTTGAATTCTGTTGGATGCATGAATAGATAGCCATGATAGCCAAGGATGTGATTTTAGAAGTTTTGGGAGAAAATGGTTTATATATTGTTGAATCTGGGAGCACAGTAGAAATTGTGAAATTTTAAAATTTTTTGATACTTAGTTTTGATGTCTAAAGCATTCAATAGTCTTATCTAGTGACGTCTTTGAAAATCTATATTCTTATTATGATTTTTAAAGTTTGTTGTCACCCTGATAGGCTTAGTTTCTAATACTAGGAAGTTCATGCTTGATTGTTCTAAAGAGCTAGTTAGAAAAAAATGTTATGCCTGCTGAGAGAAAAGCAAAAGCAACAAAAGAAAATGAGAGAAAAGAAAAATCTGTTGAAAAAGAAAATTTTTGCTTGCACAAAAGAAAAAGCCTAGGGGTAAAAAGAGCTACCTGCGGTGTGATCAGTTAGGCCAACCAAGAATAAAATTCGGGTTAAGGGTCTCTGCACCGTAGTGTGAAAGCTAGTACCATTAGATATCAAAATGCAAGTTTGGGGGAGTAGCAAAAGAAAAAGAAAAAGAAAAAGAAAGTGAAAAATCAATTGAGAATTTTGCTCCCCCATGAAAAAGAAAAATCAGGCACCCTAGTTTCTTTTTTTTTTTGCATGATAGAAGAACTCCGACCTATTAGGGGCTCTTAGCCAGTGTAGGGGGATAACAAATGGAGAAAGCCATAAGACTAATCTAGGTTAGTAAAAGAATCAATAGATAAGTCTTGAGCATGCTATTCATTAATCTTAAGTTCAAACTAGTTTAAGATTTCTTCATGAGTATGCGGTGCTTGCTTATTCCACTTGCATGTTTTCCATTCTATCTTAAGAATTCCAAAATCATTGAGGCTTGAGGGATTCTATTTCATGCATCTTTAGAATTTATTTTGCTCGGGAATAGCAAAAGCTTAAGTTTGGGGGTGTGATAGCGAGCAGAAATGTCGCTATTTTAGTCCCAATTTATTAGGCCTTTTTTTGCTTTAATTGTGTTTTTATTGAAAATACTTGATATATTTTGTTATTTGGTCTTTAGGAGCAAAGTTGTGGATTTTGTGGAAAAAGTGCCCAAAATGAAGCCATTCAAGCCCAATTTCCATGCTTGGGTCAAGGGGAGTCAAAAGAGGACAACTATGAAGAAAAAGCCCAAAAAGAATTGAAGTTGGCCCAAAAAAAGAAGCCCAATCCGCAGCTGGAAAGTCTGGAAAATGCCTAGCGTTGAGACGCTGTCCATTTCTTGGCCGGCAAGTCGATGACATCACAGCGTCGCGACGCTGTGCCATGTTGCGTCGCGACGCTACCCCATTTCCGAGCCTATAAAAGGCGCCCCTTGGTGCCTCATTTTAACCATCAATCATCATTTCCTCATTCCTTCCTTTCTTTCTTTGGCTCCTTTGGAGCCTCTCTCAAGGCTTTCTAGCCTTTTGAGAGCTTTCATAGTGGGAAAATCTTGGGGAATTTTGGGGAGCATCCTAGGAGGCTCAAGGAGTTTTCGGAGGGACTCCAAGCGTAGCGAAGGGGTCTTCTACGGTCAATTCCTTCCCTTTTATTATGCTCTTTATTATGCTTCCCGTTGTAATTATTGTGAAGATTTTAGCTATGTATAGCTAAACCCCCATTTAGGGTCTTGAAATGAAATTATAGTTTAAATATTGTTATAATTGCCTATCTCTAGCCCTGTTGTCCTAATTATTTGTATGGATGTGCTTAATGCTTTATGCAATCTGGCCAATTGTGTATTGATCCGATTCTTAATGGAAACCCGACGGAGAGAAGTTAGGATAGATCGTAGTCCTTGCAACTAGTTTAGTTGCCCGTCGTGACAACAGGATTAGTTGATTAAACTTAGATTCCTAATGAATCAGAGCGTAATAATTAATGATTTTTAATGGCGCTAAGGACACTTAGGTTGTTAAAATGAATTAATTACAATTAGGGGAGACCGACAGGAGAACCTATGTTATTAACGGAGATTCTAGGAGTATAATTAGTTGGGCGTTGAGATAGGACAATTGTAGCAATTGTTTAGCTAATAATGGATTTTCAAGACCCCTCTTCCCATTAGAAAACTCTTTCTCCGCATTTTAGTTTTATCGATTGATCAAAATTTTCTCTCTAGTTGTTTTGATTTTTAATTTTCTTGATTGCATGATCTGGTCCCTAAATATTGTTTATCCCAAGTATTTTTAGTGCTCTAGGAATCTTTGCTTGCTTAAATTTCGCTTTGCCTCCCTGTGGATTCGATACTCGGAATTCTTCCATTTTATATTACTTTCGATACCGTGCGCTTGCGGTAGCGACCAACACTTGTCGTTTCAACTATTTTTCAGAAACTCAATAATCACGTGCTCATTTATAAACCCCATTAGAAAATCTAAGCTCATAACCTAAGCTTGAAACTATTCATAAAAACCATGTATCATTCATAGAAAGGCATGTAAAACATCTAAACATGAACAACCGTTGGAAACAATTTTCGAAATTCATTTTGTCACTCGCAGTCTTAGCTAGTTCCCTGGTTTGTAGACTCGACCTATTTCCTCTTGGCCTGTCAAACAACCAAAACCGAGCATTAGAACCATAGATAGGCTTATTCTTCCATGCTCATGAATTCTAAATACTTGAATTAAAAATCACACTTCACATTCTACTTTTCCAGATTTTCCAGATTCAATACCACACCTTCCAACACCCATAACTTCCTCAATACTTAACCAAAATTAATGTACTATACATAAAACTCTTCATTTTCGAACACTCTACAACTTACCTGAAGAAATGAAAATGAGATTCGCAACCAATGTGTCCAGAAACGTCCCGAACACAGACAACACAGATTCGAGGTTCTCTGCTGCCCTTTATCTATCTCCTTAAATTAAACCTACTTCAAGTCATTTTTGGCTCATGCATTCTTCATGAAAGTTGTAGGAAGTTGAGTAAGCTTTCCAACCATACCAAATAGAGCTTCTGATTCAACTTGTACACCCCAGAATGCTCGAGAAACCAGAGAAAACCAGAGATCCTCCTGCTTTGCTCGAAAATCCTGTGCTCTGTTTTCTATTCCAAAAACCAGTAACTTCTCATACGATTTAGCTCAAGCTTCCTTCATGAAATTTGTTAGAAAATGAACTAAATTTTAAGAAATCAAACCTCACCTCTTAGTTCCTTATGTGTAGCTCAAACCGAAACAAAAACCAGAGGTAGACAGGTTGAACTCAGATTCTGCTATGGCTGGCTTTGCCTGAGCTTTTCCTATCTTCTTGAACCTCAAAACCACGAAATTCTTCTTCTTCTTCTTCCTTCACTCTCTCCCTCAAGTGCTCTGAAAATTTGGATGGAAAATGATGGGAAATGGGCTGGAAATGACTGAAAATGGGTTGTTTGCTGGCTTTTCCCATTTTCTTTCTTTTCTTTTTTTTTTTTTTCACTTTTGTTCTTTTTTTTTTTTTTTGCTGATTTATTTTCTTTTTTATTTTCTTTTCCTTCCATTTTCCTTTTCCTTTTTCTTTTCTTTTCTTTCCTTTCATCTTTTAACTTAGTAATCCCAACAACTTAAACCAACAATGAAACCACAATAACCACAAAACTTGCCATTGTCCTTCAACAATGAATAACAACTTTTAATTCAACTTCCACAATAGATGAGAAGAGAAAAAGATCCTAGAGAAGTCTCGGGTTTACACTCCAAAACTCAAACACAACAAAGTTTGGACCAAGTTCGTCCAAGGCAGATGAAAAACTCTCATTGGGACTAACTTTCGGTCCAAACTCTGCAAACACAGAAACGGAGCAAAGTATGGACCAAGTGTCCTCCAAACCACCTCAAGAACTCTTATTGGGCCGAACTTTGTTTTCCAAACACTCCAAAACTCAAACGGACAAAAGTTTGGACCAAGTTCGTCCAAGCCAGATGAAAAACTCTCATTGCAACGAACTTTGGGTCCAAACTCTCCAAACACAGAAACGGAGAAAGGTTTTGACCAAGTGTCGTGCAAACCACCTCAACAACTCTTATTGGGTCGAACTTTGTGTTCCAAACTCTCCAAAACTCAAACGGAGAAAAGTTTGGACCAAGTGTCATTCAAACCACCTCAAGAACTCTTATTGGGCCCAACTTTGTTTTCCAAACCTCCAAAACTCAAATGGAAAAAAGTTAGGACCAAGTTCATCCAAGCCAGATGAAAAAAATCTCATTGGGACAATCATTGGGTACAAAGTCCTCAAACACAGAAACAGAGCAAAGTTTGGACCAAATGTCATCAAAACCACCTCAGCAACTCTTATTGGGCCGAATTTTGTGTTCCAAACTCTCCAAAACTCAAACGGAGCAAAGTTTGGACCAAGTTCATCCAAGCTAGATGAAAAACTCTCATTGGGATGAACATTGGTTCCAAAGTCCTCAAACAAATAAACGGAGCAAAGTTTTGACCAAGTTTTGTCCAAACCACGTAAAGAATTCTCATTGGGCCGAACTTTGTGTTCTAAACTCTTCAAAAGTCAAACGGAGCAAAGTTTGGACCAAGTTCGTCCAAGCCAGATGAAAAACTCTCATTGGGACGAACATTGGTTCCAAAGTCCTCAAACAAACAAATAGAGCAAAGTTTGGATCAAGATTCATCCAAACAACCTAAAGAACTCTGATTGGGCCGAACTTTGTGTTCTAAACTCTCCAAAACTCAAACGGAAAAAAGTTTGGACCAAGTGTCGTCCAAACCACCTCAACAATTCTTATTGGGTCCAAATTTGTGTACCAAACTCTCCAAAACCCACACGGAGAAAAGTTCGCACCAAGTTTCGTCCAAACAACCTAAAGAACTCTCATTGGGCCGAACTTTGTGTTCCAAACTCTCCAAAACTCAAACGGAGCAAAGTTTGGACCAAGTTCGTCCAAGGCAGATGAAAAACTCTCATTGGGACTAACTTTCGGTCCAAACTCTCCAAACACAGAAACGGAGCAAAGTATGGACCATGTGTCCCCCAAACCACCTCAATAACTCTTATTGGGCCGAACTTTGTTTTAAAAACACTCCGAAACTCAAATGGAGAGAAGTTTGTACCAACTTCGTCCAAGCCAGATGAAAAACTCTCATTGCGACGAACTTTGGGTCCAAACTCTCCAAACACAAAAACGGAGCAAAGTTTGGACCAAGTGTCGTGCAAACCACCTCAACAACTTTTAATGGGTCGAACTTTGTGTTCCAAAGTCTCCAAAACTCAAACGGAGCAAAGTTTGGACCCAGTGTCGTCCAAACCACTTCAACAACTCTTATTAGGCCCAACTTTGTGTTCCAAACTCTCCAACACCCAAACGGAGAAACGTTTGGACCAAGTTTCGTCCAAACAACCTAAAGAACTCTCATTGGGCCGAACTTTGTGTTCCAAACTCTCCAAAACTCAAACGGAGCAAAGTTTGGACCAAGTTCGTCCAAGGCAGATGAAAAACTCTCATTGGGACTAACTTTCGGTCCAAACTCTCCAAACACAGAAACGGAGCAAAGTATGGACCATGTGTCCCCCAAACCACCTCAATAACTCTTATTGGGACGAACTTTGTTTTAAAAACACTCCGAAACTATAACGGAGCAAAGTTTGGACCAAGTTCGTCCAAGCTAGATGAAAAACTCTCATTGCGACGAACTTTGGGTCCAAACTCTCCAAACACAGAAACGGAGCAAAGTTTGGAACAAGTGTCGTGCAAACAACCTCAATTACTCTTATTGGGTCGAACTTTGTGTTCCGAACACTCCAAAACTCAAACGGAGCAAAGTTTGGACCCAGTGTCGTCCAAACCAGTTCAACAACTCTTATTGGGCCCAACTTTGTGTTCCAAACTCTTTAAAACCCAAACGGAGAAACGTTTGGACCAAATGTCATTCAAACCACCTCAACAACTCTTATTGGGCCCAACTTTGTGTTCCAAACCTCCAAAACTCAAACGGAGAAAAGTTAGGACCAAGTTCATCCAAGTCAGATGAAAAAATTCTCATTGGGACAATCATTGGGTATAAAGTCCTCAAACACAGAAACGGAGCAAAGTTTGGACCAAGTGTCATCAAAACCACCTCAGCAACTCTTATTGGGCCGAATTTTGTGTTCCAAACTATCCAAAACTCAAATGGAGCAAAGTTTGGACCAAGTTCGTCCAAGCTAGATGAAAAACTCTCATTGGGATGAACATTGGGTCCAAAGTCCTCAAACAAAGAAACGGAGCAAAGTTTTGACCAACTTTTGTCCAAACCACCTAAAGAACTCTCATTGGGCCGAACTTTGTGTTCCAAACTCTCCAAAAGTCAAACGGAGCAAAGTTTGGACCAAGTTCGTCCAAGGCAGATGAAAAACTCTCATTGGGACTAACGTTTTGTCCAAACTCTCCAAACACAGAAACGGAGCAAAGTATGGACCAAGTTCGTCCAAGCCAAACGAAAAACTCTCATTGCGACAAACTTTAGGTCCAAACTCTCCAAACACAGAAACGTAGCAAAGTTTGGACCAAGTGTCGTGCAAACCACCTCAACAACTCTTATTTAGTCGAACTTTGTGTTCCAAAATCTCCAAAAGTCAAACGGAGACAAGTTTGGACCAAGTGTCGTCCAAACCACCTCAACAACTCTTATTGGGCCCAACTTTGTGTTCCAAACTCTCCAAAACCCAAACGGAGAAAAGTTTGCACCAAGTTTCGTCCAAACAACCTAAAGAACTCTCATTGGGCCGAACTTTGTGTTCCAAACTCTCCAAAACTCAAACAGAGCAAAGTTTGGACCAAGTTCGTCCAAGGCAGATGAAAAACTCTCATTGGGACTAACTTTCGGTCCAAACTCTCCAAACACAGAAACGGAGCAAAGTATGGACCATGTGTCCCCTAAACCACCTCAATAACTCTTATTGGGACGAACTTTGTTTTAAAAACACTCCGAAACTATAACGGAGCAAAGTTTGGACCAAGTTCGTCCAAGCTAGATGAAAAACTCTCATTGCGACGAACTTTGGGTCCAAACTCTCCAAACACAGAAACGGAGCAAAGTTTGGAACAAGTGTCGTGCAAACAACCTCAATTACTCTTATTGGGTCGAACTTTGTGTTCCGAACACTCCAAAACTCAAACGGAGCAAAGTTTGGACCCAGTGTCGTCCAAACCAGTTCAACAACTCTTATTGGGCCCAACTTTGTGTTCCAAACTCTTTAAAACCCAAACGGAGAAACGTTTGGACCAAATGTCATTCAAACCACCTCAACAACTCTTATTGGGCCCAACTTTGTGTTCCAAACCTCCAAAACTCAAACGGAGAAAAGTTAGGACCAAGTTCATCCAAGTCAGATGAAAAAATTCTCATTGGGACAATCATTGGGTATAAAGTCCTCAAACACAGAAACGGAGCAAAGTTTGGACCAAGTGTCATCAAAACCACCTCAGCAACTCTTATTGGGCCGAATTTTGTGTTCCAAACTATCCAAAACTCAAATGGAGCAAAGTTTGGACCAAGTTCGTCCAAGCTAGATGAAAAACTCTCATTGGGATGAACATTGGGTCCAAAGTCCTCAAACAAAGAAACGGAGCAAAGTTTTGACCAACTTTTGTCCAAACCACCTAAAGAACTCTCATTGGGCCGAACTTTGTGTTCCAAACTCTCCAAAAGTCAAACGGAGCAAAGTTTGGACCAAGTTCGTCCAAGGCAGATGAAAAACTCTCATTGGGACTAACGTTTTGTCCAAACTCTCCAAACACAGAAACGGAGCAAAGTATGGACCAAGTTCGTCCAAGCCAAACGAAAAACTCTCATTGCGACAAACTTTAGGTCCAAACTCTCCAAACACAGAAACGTAGCAAAGTTTGGACCAAGTGTCGTGCAAACCACCTCAACAACTCTTATTTAGTCGAACTTTGTGTTCCAAAATCTCCAAAAGTCAAACGGAGACAAGTTTGGACCAAGTGTCGTCCAAACCACCTCAACAACTCTTATTGGGCCCAACTTTGTGTTCCAAACTCTCCAAAACCCAAACGGAGAAAAGTTTGCACCAAGTTTCGTCCAAACAACCTAAAGAACTCTCATTGGGCCGAACTTTGTGTTCCAAACTCTCCAAAACTCAAACAGAGCAAAGTTTGGACCAAGTTCGTCCAAGGCAGATGAAAAACTCTCATTGGGACTAACTTTCGGTCCAAACTCTCCAAACACAGAAACGGAGCAAAGTATGGACCATGTGTCCCCCAAACCACCTCAATAACTCTTATTGGGACGAACTTTGTTTTAAAAACACTTCGAAACTATAACGGAGCAAAGTTTGGACCAAGTTCGTCCAAGCTAGATGAAAAACTCTCATTGCGACGAACTTTGGGTCCAAACTCTCCAAACACAGAAACGGAGCAAAGTTTGGAACAAGTGTCGTGCAAACAACCTCAATTACTCTTATTGGGTCGAACTTTGTGTTCCGAACACTCCAAAACTCAAACGGAGCAAAGTTTGGACCCAGTGTCGTCCAAACCAGTTCAACAACTCTTATTGGGCCCAACTTTGTGTTCCAAACTCTTTAAAACCCAAACGGAGAAACGTTTGGACCAAATGTCATTCAAACCACCTCAACAACTCTTATTGGGCCCAACTTTGTGTTCCAAACCTCCAAAACTCAAACGGAGAAAAGTTAGGACCAAGTTCATCCAAGTCAGATGAAAAAATTCTCATTGGGACAATCATTGGGTATAAAGTCCTCAAACACAGAAACGGAGCAAAGTTTGGACCAAGTGTCATCAAAACCACCTCAGCAACTCTTATTGGGCCGAATTTTGTGTTCCAAACTATCCAAAACTCAAATGGAGCAAAGTTTGGACCAAGTTCGTCCAAGCTAGATGAAAAACTCTCATTGGGATGAACATTGGGTCCAAAGTCCTCAAACAAAGAAACGGAGCAAAGTTTTGACCAACTTTTGTCCAAACCACCTAAAGAACTCTCATTGGGCCGAACTTTGTGTTCCAAACTCTCCAAAAGTCAAACGGAGCAAAGTTTGGACCAAGTTCGTCCAAGGCAGATGAAAAACTCTCATTGGGACTAACGTTTTGTCCAAACTCTCCAAACACAGAAACGGAGCAAAGTATGGACCAAGTTCGTCCAAGCCAAACGAAAAACTCTCATTGCGACAAACTTTAGGTCCAAACTCTCCAAACACAGAAACGTAGCAAAGTTTGGACCAAGTGTCGTGCAAACCACCTCAACAACTCTTATTTAGTCGAACTTTGTGTTCCAAAATCTCCAAAAGTCAAACGGAGACAAGTTTGGACCAAGTGTCGTCCAAACCACCTCAACAACTCTTATTGGGCCCAACTTTGTGTTCCAAACTCTCCAAAACCCAAACGGAGAAAAGTTTGCACCAAGTTTCGTCCAAACAACCTAAAGAACTCTCATTGGGCCGAACTTTGTGTTCCAAACTCTCCAAAACTCAAACAGAGCAAAGTTTGGACCAAGTTCGTCCAAGGCAGATGAAAAACTCTCATTGGGACTAACTTTTGGTCCAAACTCTCCAAACACAGAAACGGAGCAAAGTATGGACCATGTGTCCCCCAAACCACCTCAATAACTCTTATTGGGCCGAACTTTTTTTCAAAAACACTCCGAAACTCAAACAGAGCAAAGTTGGACCAAGTTCGTCCAAGCCAGATGAAAAACTCTCATTGCGACGAACTTTGGGTCCAAACTCTCCAAAC
Source organism: Luffa aegyptiaca (assembly GCA_017139565.1). Taxonomy (NCBI): domain Eukaryota; kingdom Viridiplantae; phylum Streptophyta; class Magnoliopsida; order Cucurbitales; family Cucurbitaceae; genus Luffa; species Luffa aegyptiaca. The sequence continues at coordinate 22,691,649 of CM029395.1, forward strand.
ACAGAAACGGAGAAAAGTTTGGACCAAGTGTCGTGCAAACCACCTCAACAACTCTTATTGGGTCGAACTTTGTGTTACAAACTCTCCAAAACTCAAACGGAGCAAAGTTTGGACCCAGTGTCGTCCAAACCACTTCAACAACTCTTATTGGGCCCAACTTTGTGTTCCAAACTCTTCAGAACCCAAACAGAGAAACGTTTGGACCAAGTGTTGTTCAAACCACCTCAACAACTCTTATTGGGCCAAACTTTGTGTTCCCAACCTCCAAAACTCAAACGGAGAAAAGTTAGGACCAAGTTCATCCAAGCCAGATGAAAAAATTCTCATTGGGACAATCATTGGGTACAAAGTCCTCAAACAAAGAAACGGAGCAAAGTTTGGACCAAGTGTCATCGAAACCACCTTAGCAACTCTTATTGGGCCAAATTTTGTGTTCCAAACTATCCAAACCACAAAAAGAATTCTCATTGGGCCGAACTTTGTGTTCCAAACTCTTCAAAAGTCAAACGGAGCAAAGTTTGGACCAAGTTCGTCCAAGCTAGATGAAAAACTCTCATTGGGACGAACATTGGGTCCAAAGTCCTCAAACAAAGAAACGGAGCAAAGTTTTGACCAAGTTTTGTCCAAACCACCTAAAGAACTCTCATTGGGCCGGACTTTGTGTTCCAAACTCTCCAAAAGTCAAACGGAGCAAAGTTTGGACCAAGTTCGTCCAAGGCAGATGAAAAACTCTCATTGGGACTAACTTTTGGTCCAAACTCTCCAAACACAGAAACGGAGCAAAGTATGGACCAAGTTTCCTCCAAACCACCTCAAGAACTCTTTTTGGGCCGAACTTTGTTTTCCAAACACTCCAAAACTCAAACGGAGCAAAGTTTGGACCAAGTTCGTCCAAGCCAGATGAAAAACTCTCATTGCGACGAACTTTGGGTCCAAACTCTCCAAACACAGAAACGGAGCAAAGTTTGGACCAAGTGTCGTGCAAACCACCTCAACAACTCTTATTGGGTCGAACTTTGTGTTCCAAAATCTCCAAAAGTCAAACAGAGACAAGTTTTGACCAAGTGACGTCCAAACCACCTCAACAACTCTTATTGGGCCCAACTTTGTGTTCCAAACTCTCCAAAACCCAAATGGAGAAAAGTTTACAACAAGTTTCGTCCAAACAACCTAAAGAACTCTCATTGGGCCGAACTTTGTGTTCCAAACTCTCCAAAACTCAAACGGAGCAAAGTTTGGACCAAGTTCGTCCAAGGCAGATGAAAAACTATCATTGGGACTAACTTTCGGTCCAAACACTCCAAACACAGAAACGGAGCAAAGTATGGACCAAGTTTCCTCCAAACCACCTCAAGAACTCTTTTTGGGGCGAACTTTGTTTTCCAAACACTCCAAAAGTCAAACGGAGCAAAGTTTGGACCAAGTTCGTCCAAGCCAGATGAAAAACTCTCATTGCGACGAACTTTCGGTCCAAACTCTCCAAACACAGAAACGGAGCAAAGTTTGGACCAAATGTCGTGCAAACCACCTCAAGAACTCTTATTTGGTCGAACTTTGTGTTCCAAACTCTCCAAAACTCAAACGGAGAAAAGTTTGGACCAAGTGTCGTCCAAACCACTTCAACAACTCTTATTGGGCCCAACTTTGTTTTCCAAACTCTCCAAAACCCAAACCGAGAAACGTTTGGACCAAGTTTCGTCGAAACAACCTAAAGAAATCTCATTGGGCCGAACTTTGTGTTCCAAACTCTCCAAAACTCAAACGGAGCAAACTTTGGACCATGTTCGTCGAAGGAAGATGAAAAACTCTCATTGGGACTAACTTTCGGTCTAAACTCTCCAAACACAGAAACGGAGCAAAGTATGGACCAAGTTTCCTCCAAACCACCTCAAGAACTCTTTTTGGGCGAACTTTGTTTTCCAAACACTCCAAAACTCAAACGGAGCAAAGTTTGGACCAAGTTCATCCAAGGCAGATGAAAAACTCTCATTGGGACTAACTTTCGGTCCAAACTCTCCAAACACAAAAACAGAGCAAAGTATGGACCAAGTTTCCTCCAAACCACCTAAGGAAAACTTTTTGGGCCGAACTTTGTTTTCCAAACACTCCAAAACTCAAACGGAGCAAAGTTTGGACCAAGTTCGTCCAAGGCAGATGAAAAACTCTCATTGGGACTAACTTTTGGTCCAAAATCTCCAAACACAGAAACAGAGCAAAGTATGGACCAAGTTTCCTCCAAACCACCTCAAGAACTCTTGTTGGGCCGAACTTTGTTTTCCGAACACTCCAAAACTCAAACGGAGAAAAGTTTGGACCAAGTTCGTCCAAGGCAGATGAAAAACTCTCATTGCGACGAACTTTGGGTCCAAACTCTCCAAACACAGAAACGGAGCAAAGTTTGGACCAATTGTCGTGCAAACAACCTCAACAACTCTTATTGGGTCGAACTTTGTGTTCCAAACTCTCCAAAACTCAAACGGAGCAAAGTTTGGACCAAGTGTCATCCAAACCACCTCAACAACTCTTATTGGGCCAAACTTTGTGTTCCAAACTCTCCCAAATCCAAACGGAGAAAAGTTTGGACCAGGTTTTGTCCAAACAACCTAAAGAACTCTCATTGGGCCGAACATTGTGTTCCAACATCTCCAAAACTCAAACGGAGCAAAGTTTGGACCAAGTTCATCCAAGGCAGATGAAAAACTCTCATTGGGACTAACTTTCGGTCCAAACTATCCAAACACAGAAACAGAGCAAAGTATGGACCAAGTTTCCTCCAAACCACCTAAGGAACTCTTTTTGGGCCGAACTTTGTTTTGCAAACACTCCAAAACTCAAACGGAGCAAAGTTTGGACCAAGTTCGTGCAAGGCAGATGAAAAACTCTCATTGGGACGAACTTTTGGTCCAAACTCTCCAAACACAGAAACGGAGCAAAGTATGGACCAAGTTTCCCCCAAACCACCTCAAGAACTCTTTTTGGGCCGAACTTTGTTTTCCGAACACTCCAAAACTCAAACGGAGCAAAGTTTGGACCAAGTGTCATGCAAACAACCTCAACAACTCTTATTGGGTCGAACTTTGTGTACCAAACTCTCCAAAACTCAAACGGAGCAAAGTTTAGACCAAGTGTCGTCCAAACCTCCTCAACAACTCTTATTGGGCCGAACTTTCTGTTCCAAACTCTCCAAAACCCAAACGGAGAAAAGTTTGGACAAAGTTTCATCCAAACAACTTAAAGAACTCTTATTGGGCCGAACTTTGTGTTCCAAACTCTCCAAAACTCAAAGGGAGCAAAGTTTGGACAAAGTTCATCCAAGGCAGATGAAAAACTCCCATTGGGACTAACTTTCGGTCCAAACTCTCCAAACACAGAAACAGAGCAAAGTATGGACCAAGTTTCCTAAAAACCACCTAATGAACACTTTTTGGGCCGAACTTTGTTTTCCAAACACTCCAAAACTCAAACGGAGGAAAGTTTGGACCAAGTTCGTCTAAGGCAGATGAAAAACTCTCATTGGGACTAACTTTTGGTCCAAACTCTCCAAACACAGAAACGGAGCAAAATATGGACCAAGTTTCCTCCAAACCACCTCAAGAACTCTTTTTGGGCCGAACTTTGTTTTCCAAACACTCCAAAACTCAAACGGAGCAAAGTTTGGACCAAGTTCGTCCAAGCCAGATGAAAAACTCTCATTGCGATGAACATTCGGTCCAAACTCTCCAAACATAGAAACGGAGCAAAGTTTGGACCAATTGTCGTGGAAACAACCTCAACAACTCTTATTGGGTCGAACTTTGTGTTCCAAACTCTCCAAAACTCAGACGGAGCAAAGTTTGGACCAAGTGTCGTCCAAACCACCTCAACAACTCTGATTGGGCCCAACTTTGTGTGCCAAACTCTCCAAAACCCAAACGGAGAAAAGTTTGGACCATGTTTCGTCCAAACAACCTAAAGAACTCTCATTGGGCCGAACTTTGTGTTCCAAACTCTCCAAAACTCAAACGGAGCAAAGTATGGACCATGTGTCCCCCAAACCACCTCAATAACTCTTATTGGGCCGAACTTTTTTTCAAAAACACTCCGAAACTCAAACAGAGCAAAGTTGGACCAAGTTCGTCCAAGCTAGATGAAAAACTCTCATTGGGACTAACTTTTGGTCCAAACTCCCAAAACACATAAACGGAGCAAAGTATGAACCAAGTGTCGTCCAAACAACCTCAAGAACTCTTATTGGGCTGAACTTTGTTTTCCAAATTCTCCAAAGCTCAAACGGAGCAAAGTTTGGACCAAGTTCGTCCAAGCCAAATGAAAAACTCTCATATCGACGAACTTTGGGTCCAAACTCTCCAAACACAGAAACGGAGCAAAGTTTTGACCAAGTGTCGTCCAAACCACCTCAACAACTCTTATTGATAACTTGCAAAAAGCAAGTTATTTCTACTTTAAACTTAAGCTAAAATAGGGCTAAAAGATATATTGATGCGTTATTTAAGCGCAATAAGGAAGGAAAATGCGATAGTTGTCGACGGTAGGCTATATTTATGGATGCGGTACGAAATTATAAAAATACAAGGCGCTAACGCATTAAAAATGCAGTTGTTTGTTGCCCAAGTTTTCTTCAGCACGGGCACACATCCCAAGACGATCGTGAAAGGAAAAGATCGATGAAAAGGCCACGCTGACACACAACTAACACACAAGTTGGCAGAAGATAACTGATAACTGCCCAAAAGGTAGTTATTTAGGCCTCATTTCTATAGGGATTTGTGTGTCTTTTGTGCTTAATAGGGTTGGTTTTAGATGTAAATTATATGTTTTAACCCATTTGGAAGAACGAAAGCTTTGGAAGTTATTTTATGCAGAATATGTTGCTGGGCGACTGAAGGGAGCAAATTCTGTGCTGCAGCAACACTGGGAGCAAAACTGCCACGTCACAGCTCGTTAGCCAAATTTCCAAACTGAATTCTGTTGAGTTTTTCTCATGATAAAGGAGAAAGGAGAGCCCTACACGTGTCTTGGGTGACCTAAGTCAAGCCTCCTATCCTTCTATAAAAGGGAGTAGTCGCCCAAGTCAAAGTCATTCCACTTTTGGGAGAAAACATTCCATTCTTGGGAAGTTCCTTCCATCTTTGGGAGCCGAATAGAGGAGAGAGATTGGAGACCACTTAGAAGACCATCATTGCAAGCTGATCGAGGAGATTAGCATTTCCTTTTATTATCTTGTAATTATGGACATGCCTACTCAGATTGTAACGTGTGTTTCCATGCATATTATGAACTAAGTAGCTTAGGCGTTGGTTAGGACACAATGTGATTGCCGTGCTTAATTTCTAGTAATAAATATTGATTCTATGCATCTTGATTAATTGTTGTGTTCATTTCTATTTTATGCCCGCTTGGCCAACCGGTATGAATACCTCTCTCTAGTTTCAGGGATGATTTAGAGAGTGTGTGGCGATTAATCACACTACGATCATTGTGTATTGCTGAACGCCAGTGACTGAGCTAGGGATAGCCAGTTGCCTAGTGCTTGATCGGTAGTACTTCATTGGGGTTGAAACACATTCCAAAAGATTCGGAGTTTCGGGAGGAATCTGCTAATAATACTGCGAGAGTTTTGCATGATCAATAATATTGCTAGAGCATCTTTTAAAACAATTACTGAATCCTGACCAGCGCCTGTTTCTAATCTATCTGCCTATTTGTTTACTTTTTGTTCTGTCATTTATTTTGCTTCAACATTATACTTATAAAAACCAATCATTTTTACCATCTTTGAAACCATTAAAGGATTATACAAAATAGATAAAGTGAAAGCTAGTTCAGACCTTGGATTGATAATACTTATTACTTGCTGCGGACTGTGTATACTTGCACAGAGTTAGAGTCTTTTATGCCATATTTTTACTCACTCTAGGAACCCAACAAGTTTTTGGCGCCGTTGCCGGGGACTTGAATAAGTTTTTATCTGATCTGTTTTGTGTATGTGTTTTAGTGGTTTGGTGCTAGAACTTTTTGATTGTTTCTTTTGTTTTTGCAGGTGTGAGTTTGGTGCATGAGCGATCCGCCTGGGGGGAGGTTCGAGCTTGATCCAAAAATCGAGAGAACATTCAGGATAAGAAGGAGAGAGCAGAGTAGACAGCAAAATCAAATGGCTGACGTGCCGCGTCTCCCGCAGGGTTCAGAAGATCCAGCTGATCCCCAGCAGAATCGTGTGCTGCAGCAAAACCCGCCGCTAGAGCAAAATGAGCAGCAAAATAATCAGGCTGAGAATCCTATCTTGGTAGCTAACGATAGGACCAGAGCCATTCGAGCTTTTGCTTTTCCAATGTTTGATGAGTTGAATCCAGGGATTGCACGTCCTCAAATTCAAGCGGCAAATTTTGAAATGAAACCGGTAATGTTTCAGATGTTGCAAACCGTGGGTCAATTCCATGGTTTGTCATCTGAAGACCCTCATTTACATCTTAAGTCTTTTCTAGGAGTTAGTGATTCTTTTGTAATTCAAGGAGTGCCTAGAGATGCTCTTAGATTAACTTTGTTCCCGTATTCTCTTAGGGATGGAGCGAAGGCGTGGTTAAATTCTTTTGCTCCAGGATCAATTAGGACATGGGATGAGTTAGCTGAAAATTTTTTGAGTAAGTATTTCCCATCTAATAGAAATGCTAAATTAAGGAGTGAAATAGTGGGGTTTAGGCAACTTGAAGATGAGACTTTTAGTGAGGCTTGGGAGAGGTTTAAGGAGCTTTTGCGAAAGTGTCCCCACCATGGCTTACCACATTGTATCCAAAAGGAAACATTTTACAATGGATTAAACGCGGTAACTCAAGGTATGGTTGATGCTTCGGCTGGAGGGGCCCTTTTGGCAAAGACTTTTAACGAAGCCTGTGAAATTTTAGAAAGAATATGTACTAATAGTTGTCAGTGGTCGGATGTTAGAGGCACAAATAAAAAGGTTAAGAGTGTATTAGAAATTGATGGTGTGTCCACCATTAGGGCTGATCTTGCAATGATTGCTAACGCTGTTAAGAATGTGACAGTGATTAGTCATCAGCAGCCGCCAGTTGTGGAGCCTGCTGCAGTGGTGAACCAAGTTGCAGAGGAAGCTTGTGTCTATTGTGGTGAAGATCACAACTACGAGTTTTGCCCCAGCAATCCAGCTTCTGTGTTTTTTGTAGGTAATCAGAGGAATAACCCTTATTCTAACTTTTATAATCCAGGTTGGCGCAACCACCCCAACTTCGCGTGGGGAGGACAAGGGAGTAATGTGCAAGCACAGCAGAAAGTGAACCAGCCGGGATTTGCTAAAGCGCAGCTATTGCCCCAGCAAAATAAGCAGGCTTTGCCCCAGCAAAATTAGGGGAATTCTCTCGAGGCAATGATGAAAGAATTTATGGCTCGTACAGACGCCGCAATTCAAAGTAATCAAGCTTCAATGAGAGCCCTTGAATTGCAAGTGGGTCAACTAGCCAATGAGCTGAAGGCAAGGCCTCAAGGGAAACTTCCTTCAGATACTGAACACCCTAGAAGGGAAGGTAAGGAGCAGGTAAAGGCAGTGACTCTTAGGAGTGGTACGCCACTGGAAGAAAGCGTAGAGCCTAGTAAAACCCAAGCTGTAGGAAAAAATGGCGATAGAAATGTTGTTGTTGAGAAAGAGTTGGAGTCTGGTCAGGGTGCTGGAGGCAGCAATAAAGATGCTGGAGCATCTGGTTCTATTCCAGATGTGGAACCACCTTATGTGCCGCCCCCACCTTATGTACCACCTCTACCTTTTCCACAAAGGCAAAGGCCTAAGAATTAGGATGGTCAATTTAAAAAAGTTTTTAGAGATTCTTAAGCAGTTGCATATAAATATTCCTTTAGTAGAAGCTATTGAGCAAATGCATAATTATGCTAAATTTCTTAAGGATATTTTAACTAAAAAGAAGAGGTTAGGTGAGTTTGAAACTGTATCCCTCACTGAGGAATGTAGTGCTATTCTTAAGAATGGGCTACCACCCAAGGCTAAGGATCCAGGATCATTAACTATACCTGTGTCTATAGGTGGAAAAGAGTTAGGTAGAGCACTCTGTGATTTAGGTGCAAGCATTAACCTTATGCCTCTTTCGGTCTATCGGAAGCTAGGTATTGGTGAAGCTAGACCTACCACAGTCACACTCCAACTAGCTGATAGGTCTATCACATATCAAGAGGGTAAAATTGAGGATGTCTTAGTAAAGGTAGATAAATTCATATTTCCTGTTGATTTTATTATCTTAGACTATGAGGCTGACAAAGATGTCCCTATTATTCTAGGTCGTCAGTTTTTGGCTACTAGTAGGGCGTTAATAGATGTTCAAAAAGGGGAATTAACAATGAGAGTCTGTAATGAGGAAGTAAAATTTAATGTGTTTAAGGCCATGAAGTATCCAGACGAGATGGAAGATTGCTCTTTCATTAGGATTCTGGAGAGCACAATTGTTGAGACAGCAATTCGGGATTCGGCAAATAAGCATTTGGAAGATCATGGAGAGGTTAGTGTAGAGGATTTAGAAGTTTGTTCTTTAGAAAGAAAAAATGAAAAAGAATTGTTTAGGTGTGAGGATGTTTTTGAGTCTTTAGATTTAGATCAAAGAAAGGCTCCCCCAGTTAAGCCATCCCTGATTGAGGCACCTACTTTAGATTTGAAGCCCTTGCCGGATCATCTAAAGTATGTGTATCTTGGGGAAGGTGAGACGTTGCCCATTATTGTTGCATCAGATTTAATGCCGGAGCTTGAAGAGGCCTTAATAAAGTTGCTGCAGCAGTACTGCAAGGCTATAGGTTGGACATTGGCTGACATTCAGGGGATTAGCCCATCTTTTTGTATGCACAAAATCACTCTAGAGGAGGGATCCTTTAGGAGTATTGAGCAACAAAGAAGGCTTAACCCTGCAATGAAAGAAGTGGTTAAAAAGGAAGTGATTAAATGGTTCGATGCTGGCATCATTTATCCAATTGCAGATAGCCATTGGGTAAGCCCTGTCCAATGTGTTCCTAAGAAAGGAGGTGTCACTGTGGTGAGCAATAAAGACAATGAGTTGATCCCAACTAGGACAGTAACTGGTTGGAGGGTTTGCATGGATTACAGGAGGCTTAATAAAGCCACCCGTAAGGACCACTTCCCTTTACCATTTATTGACCAGATGTTGGATAGGCTGGCTGGTCAGGCCTACTACTGTTTCTTGGATGGTTATTCTGGGTATAACCAGATTACTATTGCTCCTGAGGATCAGGAAAAAACCATTTTCACCTGCCCTTATGGGACGTTTGCTTTCAAGCGAATGCCTTTTGGCCTTTGCAATGCTCCAGCAACATTTCAGCGGTGTATGCTAGCAATTTTTTCTGATATGATTGAGTCCACTGTTGAGGTATTCATGGACGATTTTTCAGTTTTTGGAGGGTCTTTTCAGAGTTGTTTAGATAATTTAGGTCAGGTGTTAAAGAGATGTGAGGATACCCATCTAGTTCTTAATTGGGAGAAATGTCACTTCATGGTGAAGGAGGGCATAGTGTTAGGTCATAGGATTTCTAAGAATGGTCTAGAAGTTGATAGAGCAAAAATAGAGGTTATTGAGAGACTAGAACCACCGAATTCAGTGAAGGGAATTCGGAGTTTTTTAGGACATGCTGGATTTTATAAAAGGTTCATAAAGGATTTTTCAAAAATCAGTAAACCTCTTTGTAACTTATTGTGCACTGATCATGTTTTTGACTTTAATGCAGATTGTAGGAAGGCTTTTGAAACATTGAAGGCTGCTTTAATCTCAGCACCCATTCTTTGTGCACCTAATTGGAATTTACCATTTGAGGTAATGTGCGATGCGAGTGATGCTGCGGTAGGTGCTATGCTGGGGCAAAAGCAGGGCAAATTTATCCATAATATATATTATGCAAGCAAGGTTTTAAATGAGGCACAAGTCAACTACACAACTACTGAAAAGGAGTTGTTAGCTGTGGTGTTTGCCTTTGAGAAATTCCGGCCATATTTGGTTGGATCCAAAGTCACGGTGTTCACGGATCATGCAGCAATAAGGTATTTAATGACTAAGAAAGATGCAAAGCTTAGACTAATTCGTTGGATTTTATTATTGCAGGAGTTCGACTTGGAGATAAAGGATAAGAATGGATCAGAGAATGTCATTGCAGATCATTTGTCTCGTCTTGATCCATCATCATCTTTGCTGAAGCAATCTGCCATTTCAGATTCTTTTCCAGATGAACAGCTTTTTGCTGTTGAGGTAAAGGTAGTAAAGGAGATCCCTTGGTATGCTGATATTGCTAATTTTTTGGTCAAGGGAGTCACTCCTATTGATATGGATTGGAGGCAGAAGAAGAAGTTTAAGCATGATGCAAAATTTTTCTATTGGGATGAGCCATTTATGTATAAGCAATGCTCTGATGGTATTATTCGTAGGTGTGTTTCAGGTGATGAAGCAAAGGAAATCCTGGAGCAATGTCACTCTTCACCGTATGGAGGTCATTTCAGCGATTAGAGGACAGCTATGAGAATTTTGCATTGTGGATTCTTCTGGCCTACCTTGTTTAAGGATGCCCATTGGTTCTACAAGCAATGTGATGCTTGCCAAAGGAGAGGAAACTTGGGGCCCAGAGATGAAATGCCTCTTACTTACATTTTGGAAGTGGAGTTATTCGACGTGTGGGGTATTGATTTTATGGGGCCATTTCCCCCTTCTAATGGCAATGTTTTCATCTTATTGGCAGTGGATTACGTGTCCAAGTGGGTGGAGGCCATTGCATGCCATCGGAGTGATGCCAAGACGGTTTCAAGGTTTCTCCTATCGCACATCTTTGCGCGGTTTGGAACACTTAGAGCTCTAATAAGTGATGAGGGTACACATTTTGTTAATAATATCTTAACTAAGCTTTTAGCTAAGTATGGAATCAAGCATAGGATAGCTACCCCTTATCACCCACAGGTTAATGGTCAGGCTGAAATAAGTAATAGGGAAATTAAATCAATTCTAGAAAAAGTAGTCCATCCATCTAGGAAGGATTGGTCTTTTAGGTTGGATGAGGCTCTTTGGGCTTATAGGACAGCCTATAAGACTCCTCTAGGTATGTCTCCCTATCGGTTAGTTTATGGGAAAGCTTGTCATTTACCGTTGGAGCTAGAGCATAAAACGTTTTGGGCTTTGAAGAAATTAAATTTTGATCTGAGTCGTGCAGGGGCAATTAGAATGCTGCAGCTTAACGAATTGGAGGAATTTCGCCAATTTTCTTATGAGAATGCGAAAATGTATAAAGAAAAGACTAAGTTGTGGCATGACAAGAAAATTAAGCCTAAAGAGTTTGTCAAAGGTCAAAAATTTTTGCTTTATAATTCTAGATTAAAATTGTTTCCTGGGAAGCTAAAATCTAAATGGTCAGGACCATTTATTGTGATTGAGGTTTTCCCCCATGGAGCAATTACTTTGCAAGACGAAAAGGATGGGAGAGTGTTCAAAGTGAATGGACAGCGTGTCAAACATTATTGGGGAGAGGAGTTCCAGATGAAATATCCTTCCCTAAAGTTGGTTGATGATTGAGAGAGCAAGATGTTTGCAGGAGCATTTCACAGAGCAATATTTTGAGCTCCCAGTGTTTATTTTTATTTTTCTCGTTGATATGATTTGATTTTAATTAGGTTAGATTTGTTTTGTTTAAATTTTGCATGATTTATTTTTACTTGTTGTATTTTTAATTCCGTAGAATTTATTTTATTTTCGCTAGATATTTTATTTGATTTGATTAGTTTAGATTCGAGTTGGTTTAGTTTTATTTTTCTGATTAGATTTAATTCTGTATTTATTTTCAGTTATTTGAATTTCGGTTTAGGTTTAGATTTAATAAAGATTTTCTTGATTTATTCGGCTTCAAATAAAAATAAAAGATAAGATTTGATTTGAGCGGTTAAATTTGAATTTCCTGATTTGATTTTGTATCCGAGATTTTTCTGGAAAATAATCTTGTGCTCAGAAGGATGTTGCGGAAAAGTTATGGCTGAAGCAAATCTTCCGTCCGGGTGGAAAGGGTTGTTGTGAATTAATTAGTTTTACCGTTTGATTTTGAATTTCTGTGGGCAGGTAAATTGCATGGATGCTGCCACGTGTCGCGCAGGGATAATCCAATGGTTTAGCCATTGACAGCACGCAGTTATTTACCATGGGCGATTGAAATTCAAGTTTTTACCGTTAGTGGATTTGATTTGCAAATTAAATGTGAATGGTAAATCCATTTAATACGGGGCAAAATCTTTCGGTTACGATTTGATTTGCTGCAGCCCTATTTATTCCTAAGCCGTTGGTAAGTTCTTCTTCAATTTCTTGTTCATCCCTTGTCATTTGCATTCTTCTTTCTTTCTCTGTGTGCGATAGAAATTACTTTGAGTCTTCCATGGCCAAAACGAGAGCAAGAAAAGAGAGAGATAATGAGGAAGAAGAGGTACCCGTGACCCCCGAAGCACCGAAAGTTAAGGCGAAGAAGAAGAAGACACCAGAAGAAACAGAAGCTAAAAGAAGGAGAAGGCAGCAGAGGGCTGAGGATCAAGAAGTTATAGAGAAGGTGGTGGAAGATGTCGCTGCTACGGTGGTTGAAGAGGATCCGAAAGAACAAGAAGAACAAAACCCAGAGCAGACTGAGCCAGGTGTTGCGGATACAGAGGAAGTTCGAGAGGAAAATACCGAGGAAGTTCGATAAGAAATTACAGGGGAAGTTCCAGAAAAGCAGGCCGAGGATGTGCAAGAGCAACAGGCAGAGGATGCACCTGAAGGAGGTAATGAGCCAGTGCAGGAGACTCGAGTGGAGGTGATCATGCCGGAAGTGCCCAAACGTCGCCGCGTGAAGCGAAAAGCGGGCCGTGTCAAGGTAGTCCGAATTGACACCCCCTCGCCTCCAACTACTGACTCTGAACGAGAAAATGCAGAGAAAGAAGAGGGTGAGAAGAAGGAAGCCGAAGAAAAAGCAAGAGAAGAGGAAGAGAAAAAGGCTGAGGAAGAGCGGTTGCTCAAGCGAAGGGCGGAAAAGGGCAAAAGTGTTGCTGCAGCATCGGAGGAACCTGATGAAATAGAAGAGTCACAATTGCCGTATGATCGCTTCGTCAACAATTTTTCCAGAGCGAAATACGCTGAGCTGCTGAAAAGAGACTTCCTGTTTGAAAGAGGATTTAGCGGTGATCTTCCGCATTTTCACAGGACCGATATTGCAGACCATGGCTGGGAGTTGTTTTGTGCGAAGCCTGAGTTTGTAAACGCGCAGGTGGTGCGTGAATTTTATGCTAATATTGACAAAGAAGATGGTTCCAGGTAATTGTTCGAGGAGTTGAGGTTGACTGGAGTCCTAGTGTTATTAACGCACTGTATAACCTTCAGAATTTCCCCCATGCAGCATATAATGAGATGGTTGTAGCGCCATCTAATGAGCAGTTAAGTGATGCTGTGCGGGAGGTGGGTATTGAAGGGGCACAGTGGCAGCTGTCCAAGACAGGGAAAAGGACGTTTCAGTCAGCTTATCTGAAGAAGGAAGCGAACACGTGGATGGTATTTATCAGACAAAGGCTGCTTCCAACGACTCATGACTCGACGGTTTCTAGAGAACGAGTGCTTCTGGCTTTCGCTATTTTGAGGTCTCTCAGTATTGATGTGGGAAAAATTATTGCTGATGAAATATCTGGATGTTGGAAGAAGAAAGTGGGGAAGCTGTTTTTCCCGAATACCATTACCATGCTTTGCAAGCGAGCAGGGGTTCCAGAGAATGAAGGAGATGTGATATTATTTGACAAGGGAATAATTGACACACCTAACTTGGCGCGGCTTCAGCGTACGCAAGAGGCATGTCAAGGTGGGCTTGTTTACGGCATCAACACGATTTTAGAACAACTCGCACTTTCGGCCAGCAGGCAGGAGTTTGCCGAGAGGCAAGCCTTAACTTTCTGGAACTATGTTAAGAGTCGTGATGCCAATCTGAAGAAGGCGCTGCAGGAGGATTTTTCCAAACCATATCCAGCCCTTCCAGCATTCCCTGAAGATTTATTGAACCCCTGGATCCCACCCCCACCTGTTGAAAGAGAAGAGGAGGATGATGAAGAGTAGGGTCAGGAAGACTGACTAATATAATGATTTTGAGCGAGCATTACTTTTGTTTTTCCATTTTTGTTTGCTCGCGCATATCTGACCCCGCTTGCTAATATTTTTGCTTGTTTCTTTTTAATTTTTCTGCTGCTAAAAAAATATCTCTGCTTATGTAATTTCTTTTCTATGCTTTTAATGAAATTTCCGAAGTTATTTCTGTTCCATAAGCGTTGAGTAACTCTAACTTAACTAATTCTCTTTCTGAATTTTTGAAGCTTGGACTGGCTAAGCTTAATTAGATCAAGGTATTCTAATCTTCAGAAACCTTTTGCTTGGGCATTTTCTCTGGCCTGGTCGTTGCTGCGGCAAAGAAAATTCCGGAGGTAGTGCTGACTTATGTGATCCACTTTAAGCTTAGGTCTAGTCCCACGCTTAGATCAAAAATTCAGATAGAAAAATTTAAGTTTGGGGGTATAATTGCAAAACTGATAATTCATTGGGGACAATGAATAATTCAAGTTTGGGGGACTTTTTGCTACTCCAAATGTTTTGCTCGAGCATTCCTCTCCCTCATTAAATAATTTGTTAGGTTATTGAGTAACCAGGGACATTTTTGATACCCATGTTGGGATTGGTGTCCTAAAACTCGTAGATAGTGAATTTTAAACGAATTATATACTTATTCGATAAAGGCGTTATCGAGACTAATTCAGTAAAGTTATTACTGAATAAAGTAAATTGCACATATAATTACCCAAATCCAATAAACTAAGATCCATGGCTATAGGATGAACACTTGAGCTTTATGTAGAGACATAAAAGTGGATCAAGCTCGAGTAATAGCCAAAACAGTCTATAGTATAGGGATAGGGCTGGATACCTTATTCTGGGGACACTATGAGACGCGGCCCGCTTTATAGATGGTATAGACGATGTGATCCTAAATCGTCCATGTAGAGACATGCGAGTGGGGGCGTCCTATGCAATGAGTTTGCATAAGACCAGGACCGAGAAATAAGTCGCTCTCGCTTTATAACACCGTTTACTGATGAGACTGACTATTTCATATGATGACCTAGGTAACTCGATCTTAATCCTGAGCTATCTATGAACTCCTGTTTATTCGGGCTTATCCTTAGATCTGCATAGGTGAGAGTGGCTCAGTATCGCCGACTCAATAAGCCTCCCATTTCAGGGATAGGAACGGGTAGATAGCTGGGGACATAGTCGTGCAAGAAGGAATTCACTCCTACCCGAATTAGGGATAGTAGAGAGGTTGTTCCCTTAAGTGCTGACTCCGGGGCTTGAACAAAGGGATCCCGCCCTCTCATTGGCCCGAGAGGGACTCGGTTTATTGGTTGGACCATAAACCAATTGTTCATTAGAGGATCATTGGGACTTGAGGAACTAGAAGTACTATAGGGGTGAAACGACTTTTTGACCTAGCTATAGATACGAACAACCTGTGAAGGATCGACTTACTAATCATGGTTAAATCAAGTGGACATAAATATATCTATAGTGAGGGGAGTGCAACTATCGGGCTATAGTGGAGTGTCCCGGTAGTTAACGAATGTTGGCTAGCTTGGATAATGAGATTAGTCGGTTAGCCTCGAATCGTTGGAGCCCATGATCTATAGGTCCATTAGGTCCCCCTTCTAGCTCATTTCAGAACAAAGCCTAGAACAAAAAGATAGGAAGCTTTGAATCGTTCAAAATCGGGAAAATGGGTATTATCGTAAATTGTGTTTGACACAATAACTTAATTATGAATTAAATTAGAAAATGAGAGATGGAGTATTTAAAAGTGTTTTGAATACCATATATATGTATTAGGAATCATATATAATTCATGGCAGTAGGTGATAAAGATTAATTGGATTAATCATGTAAAAATTACTTGGAATTGTACAAATTAATTGCCTAGAAATCAATTTCAATTTTGAATTGAAATAGGAATGAATTGCAAGCTGAAAATTGAGAATTTAGATTCAATTTTAAGTGGATTTAGTGGCATTCCCACTCTTGCATGTTGATGCACAGTGGAAAACAACACAACCATGCACTAGTTGCTTGTGTTGTGAATTAAACACCTAGAATCCACTTTGAGTTGCAATTTCACCATGTGTCTAGTGTCATGAGGCTTCTCTTTGCATGGAAGATGTCTATATAAGGAGTATGAATCAGATTCAAAGGAAGTAGAGCCATTTTCCATATTGTTATGCTGCTGGATTTTGGTCTCAAACTCACTCATCTCCATATATCTCTCTAGTGCTTGAACCTTCAAGCATTCCCTTCCCATTCTCTATCTCTATAGACTCCCACAAGTCGTTCTTGGCCCGGAGAATAGTAGGGAAGACACTAGAGGTGGTCCACACACCGTTCGTGATCAAAGGAATCAAAGGGAGTTGTTGAATCGGTCTCCAAAAGGTTGGTAAAAATTCTGCTCTCTCCTTACGGTATTTGGACAGCATGTTTTCATTTTCTAAAATTGATGTAGTTAAGTGCCTCCGATCCTAAAATTGCTTCCGCATGTGTTATATGAACACCTTCAACCCACAGTTTGTCTTTGCGTCAAAAGATGACCTAGGATGTGAAAAAAAAAATGATGAAAGATTATTTGCTAAAAAAGTGACTGTTGAAAATTTTGCTAAGAAAATTCATGGAGCAAAACTTTTGAGGGATGAATGATAATCCAGCAGTTTTCTGTCTCCCAGAACTTAGGTGAGCTTCATCATAAAATATTGTCATTCTGAGGGGCAAGAGATAGAATAACTAAGGATTTTTGAGCTTTACAATGAGTATTGAGCCTAGTTGGTGATAAGTTTGGAGCAAGGGTATACTGCACCATAAAGTGGGTCGTCCCATGCTTAAGAGCTTATGACTGTAGGGCTGCTTTAAGTCTAAAAAACAAAAATATAAACCCCTGAAATATGTGTTCAAATATGTCTGATATTAGAGCTAGGTTGTGGCAAGTTCTTAGGATTGAGTTAAAAGTGGTGATTATTTGTCCATGCCGGAAGAATTAATTTGCTGCAGCAGAGCTTTGTTTTGCAGAATGCTCAGGTAAAGGTTAAAGGTAGTGTTGGATTATCTGTTTTGATTAAGCTATGCTTGCTTAATGTTTTGAATTCTTGAAGGGAAGGTTGGTTAGTATTGCTCGGGATGCGCAATAGTTCAAGTTTGGGGGTATGATAACTGCCCAAAAGGTAGTTATTTAGGCCTCATTTCTATAGGGATTTGTGTGTCTTTTGTGCTTAATAGGGTTGGTTTTAGATGTAAATTATATGTTTTAACCCGTTTGGAAGAATGGAAGCTTTGGAAGTTATTTTATGCAGAATATGTTGTTGGGCGACTGGAGGGAGCAAATTCTGTGCTGCAGCAACACTGGGAGCAAAACTGCCACGTCACAGCTCGTTAGCCAAATTGCCAAACTGAATTCTGTTGAGTTTTTCTCGTGATAAAGGAGCAAGGAGAGCCCTACAGGTGTCCAGGTTGACCTAAGTCAAGCCTCCTATCCTTCTATAAAAGGGAGTAGCCGCCCAAGTCAAAGTCATTCCACTTTTGGGAGAAAACATTTCATTCTTGGGAAGTTCCTTCCATCTTTGGGAGGCGAATAGAGGAGAGAGATTGGAGACCACTTAGAAGACCATCATTGCAAGCTGATCGAGGAGATTAGCATTTCCTTTTATTATCTTGTAATTATGGACATTCCTACTCAGATTGTAACGTGTGTTTCCATGCATATTATGAACTAAGTAGCTTAGGCGTTGGTTAGGACACAATGTGATTGCCGTGCTTAATTTCTAGTAATAAATATTGATTCTATGCATCTTGATTAATTGTTGTGTTCATTTCTATTTTATGCCCGCTTGGCCAGCCGGTATGAATACCTCTCTCTAGTTTCAGGGATGATTTAGAGAGTGTGTGGCGATTAATCACACTACGATCATTGTGTATTGGTGAACGCCAGTGACTGAGCAAGGGATAGCCAGTTGCCTAGTGCTTGATCGGTAGTACTTCATTGGGGTTGAAACACATTCCAAAAGATTCGGAGTTCCGGGAGGAATCTGCTAATAATACTGCGAGAGTTTTGCATGATCAATAATATTGCTAGAGCATCTTTTAAAACAATTACTGAATCCTGACCAACGCTTGTTTCTAATCTATCTGCCTTCTACTTAGATGTGATACTATTTTAATTACTAACTCCCGCCTGGCCAGTCGGATGCGGTAGCAGCATGATAAATCCCTGACAGGTAATGCATGTGGAAATATTGATAAGGGTAAAAAATATACCTATTTTACCCTTATATTTAGCTCATTTCTTGGCCAAATGTTGTATGTTGTGATCAATTTACTGTTCCCGAGCTAAAAATATGCTTACTTTGATAAGTTAGGGTGTTGAGAATCACTTTTGTCAAATTTAACTCATTTGTGCTTAAAAAGACTTGATTTTAAGAGAATTTGACTTAGTTTGTTGCTGTGTAGAAAAACAGAGGAAAAGCTGGAATTTCCCAGGAATGCGACCGCATTTTTGGGAAGGCAAAAATGAAATGCGACCGCATTTCTGGAAAAATCAGAGGCCGTTCCGAGTATCCGCGGGACGTTGTTGACGAGTCTTCTTCGCACCTAACTGGCTGTTTTGACCCCGAAACTGATTGGGCAACCTTTCAGCACCTATTTCGCAGCTTCTCAACCATTTTCTACGCTATATAAGCTCGAGATTCGAAGTCAAATTCAAGCAGAGCTCACTTGGAAGAAAAGGGTGGTGACAGAACCCTGGCTCGACGCCAATGAGTAGGGATGCCCGAGGTCCTTCTTAGATGACCAAATTCTAACCTGAGTTAGACATCAAACCTTGAGAGTTTCACCCATTCCAATCTTGTAAAAGTGAGAGAGTGGAGTGTCTTAGTGAACTCTAGAAGGATTGAGTAAATAGAAAAACCCATAATATTTAGCTATCTCCTGTATTTCCAGCTCCTGAATCTTTTCATTACTCTGTATTATTTACATTATTATTCCAATGAAAATGTGTATAATGGTACTCGCTTAGCCTTCTAACGGTTTTTGGGAACAAGGGCCAAATAGGAGTTAAATCTGACCCAATGCATTAAATACACTTAAGTTAGATATTGCATGACTATGGTTATTACCTTAGGGATGAATCCATGTTGAATACCTCGTTTATTTCTTATTGTTATTCTTTTAGTTACTTGCATGTTTTATTTATCTTTTCAAAAACCCAATCAATCAACTTATTTTCTTTGGTTACCTTTTTCAAAAGCAATCATTTGAGCAGTTTCTTCATCAAATCTGAATTTCCAATTTAGTCCTCGTGGGATCGATACCCTTGGAATACTTCTAAGGTTTTTTTATTACTACGTGCGACAGGGTATACTTGCACTAAGTGTTAGCTGAATTATTCTTTATTCTTATTTATCATCTTATCTCACATTCCATCCATTCAGCTGACGACGCACCAAGTTTTTGGCGTCGTTGCCGGGGAACCAAAAGTGAAACCAGATTTGTTTTTTAAATTGCAATTAGATTGCGACCGCATTTCTTTCTCAAAGGGAATTTAACTTTGGTTTGCAATTGTTTTTCTTTTGTAGGTTGGAGTTAGTGCATGAACAAGGGGTATCCACTCCTTGACATTGATCCGGAGATAGAAAGAACCTTTCGTCGTCGAAGGAAGGAACAGAGACGAAAGAAAAAGGAGCAACATGAGTTGAGCGCACAGGAATCTCTAGAGGAAGCATCTTACATTGAAGAGTTTCCAATGGAACCTCCTGGAGTCAATTCTGAAGTTGATCCACAAGATCGTGGAAGGGAGCAGAATGGGGGGAAAATTCCTCCTGTTCCTCCAGTTCCACCGGTGCCACAACAGGAAAATCTGATCTACATTGTTGAAGATTGCAACCGAGCAATAAGGGACTACGCTTTACCAGTTTTCCAGACATTGAATCCAGGAATTTTGGAGCCACCGATTGATGCTCCACAATTTGACGTTAAACCAGTGATGTTCCAGATGTTAAATACAATGGGCCAATTCTCTGGACTTCCTAACGAAGATCCACACAAGCATATTGAGCTATTCTTGAGAGTTTGCAATTCTTTTAAAGTAACAGGAGTGCAGGAAGATACTTTGAAGTTAAAACTTTTTCCATTTTCTTTGCAGGGAGATGCTGAAGCCTGGTTGGATTCATTTCCTCCAAACTCCATCACCTCTTGGAATGATTTGGCAGAGAAATTCTTTGAGAAGTTTTTTCCCTCCAATAAAAATGGCAAGTACAGAGCAGAAATCATTACTTCCAGACAGTCTTACAATGAACCTTTGGATGCAGCTTGGGACAGATTCCAAAGGCTGGTTCGGAAGTGTCCACACCATGGATTGCCTGCTTGCATTATTTTGGAGCATTTTTATAGTGGGTTAGATCAAGCTTGAAAGGCACTAGTAAACGCATCAGCAAACGTATCTTTTCTGAAGAAGTCTTCTAATGAGGCGCATGCTATTCTAGATACCATCGCCACCAACAATCGACATTGGGGAGAAAATGAACCAACAACCATTTTGAAAAATTAAGTGAAAGCAGTGGAAACAGAGGCTAACTCTTCGATGCAAGCCCATATCAAAGTCATTCATAGCATGATGATGGGCATGTCCATGAACAATCAAGCCAAAATAGCCCCTGCCAATGCTGTCTCTTCTCTCTGTTGTGAGATATGTGGTGAGGAACACATCGCTGATAATTGTCCACTAAACCTAGCATCTGTTTTTTATGTAGGTCCACAAGGAAATCAAAACCAGAATAGATGGAATCCTTATTCGGGCACGTAAAACCCAGGATGGAGACAACATCCGAATTTTTCTTGGGGAGGACAAGCCGGGTCGAGTAATTCCAACACTCATCAATTTGGAAAGCAACCTACACAACAACAGCCGCAGAAAAACTTCCAACAAGTTCCAATGCAGAGCCAAGAGTCAAATCTAGAGACTCTTATGAAGGAGTACATGGCAAGGAACAATGCTGCAGTTAGGAATTTGGAAGTTCAGCTTGGACAAATTGCTCAGGAGATTAAGAATAGACCTCAAGGGACGTTGCCTAGCAAAACCGAGACCCCACACAGAGAAGGAAAGGAACAGTGCAAGGCATTGACCTTAAGAAGTGGATTAGAATACGATGGACCAAAGTATCTAGGAAGTCAAGAAGCAGAGATCCCAGTTTAAGCTCGAGAAAAGATTTGTGAAAAGAAGTCAGATATTACAACAGATGTTTCAGAGAATAAAGAAGAAAAAGTAGGAAAGACCAAGGAGCATGAAGCCTTGGTGGAAAAAAAAGAAAAGTCAAAGTTGGAGAAAAAGCAAGGTAATGCGACCGCAAAACCTAAAAAATCTGTGATAGACCAAGATTACAGACCACCTCCTCCGTACCCGCAGAGATTCAAACATGTCTCACAAGATGTATAGTTCAAGAAGTTTTTAGATGTATTGAAGCAGTTGCACATCAACATACCATTAGTGGAGGCACTTGAACAAATGCCTACGTATGTGAAGTTCCTAAAAGATATTCTGTCAAAAAAGAGAAGGTTGGGGGAATACGAAACGGTTGCACTCACGGAATGTTCCAGTGCACTGGTGAAGAACGAGATCCCTCCCAAGCTTAAAGATCCAGTAAGCTTTACAATTCCACGCTCTATCGGAGGCAGGAACGTAGGCAGGGCTTTGTGCGACTTAGGAGCAAGCATCAACTTAATGCCATATTCGGTTTTTAAAACGTTAGGGATAGGTGAAGCACGACCAACAACTGTGACCTTGCAGTTGGCAGACCGATCGCTT
Organism: Luffa aegyptiaca; assembly: GCA_017139565.1. Classification (NCBI taxonomy): domain Eukaryota; kingdom Viridiplantae; phylum Streptophyta; class Magnoliopsida; order Cucurbitales; family Cucurbitaceae; genus Luffa; species Luffa aegyptiaca. The sequence continues at coordinate 22,713,576 of CM029395.1, forward strand.
ACACATCCCATTGGAAAGATTGAAGACATATTGGTTAAAGTTGATAAGTTTGTTTTTCCTGCAGATTTTAGCATTTGAGACTGTGAAGCTGACAAGGACGTGCCAATCATCTTAGGACGACCGTTCCTAGCCACTGGCAGAAGTTTAATAGATGTACAGAAGGGAGAATTGACCATGAGGGTCAACGATCAGCAAATCACGTTTAACGTGATGAGTGCAATGAAGTACCCTGGAGATTTCGAAGAATATTCTATGATCGATGAAATTGATGAACTCTCTCAATCTACTTTGCAGGAAATAATGAAAAAAGAAACTTTGGAGGATATACTTAGAGATGAAGAATCAGAAGAGAAAGGTAGGAAAAAGATTGAAGTTAAAGAGATCAGTCAACCCTTGAAAAGACAAAGGATAAAACCATATTGGGGGAGAGGGTTCGAGGATGAGGAAGCCCATGTCTCCGTGATTGATTTGGTATGACTTCTACACCTTGAATTAATTTTTGTATATTATCTGGGTTTATAAATAATAATCTAGACAAGAGCCCTAAAATATCTAGACAAGAGTAAAGGCTCTGTCTAGGAAAATCCTGTTTAGGAAAAGGTACTTAAGATGACCATTGGGAACACCTTTTCCTGGGGATTTACCTGGGAGTTTTGAAAAGTCCATAGTATTTTGAGCCTTGTCTTGTGTTTGAAAACAGGAAAATGGAAAAGTGTAAGTTTGTTTTGAATAAATGATTTTTTGATCAAGAGGGAACTTTGTCTAAGGCAAGTCCTGCCTAAGCTGAGGTATTTAAGCTGACCATTGGGAACACCTCTACCTGGGGACTTACTTGGAAGTAGAATTGATCAAAACATTTCTTTAATCCTTTTTAAAATGAAAAAATGATAATAAAAAAATCATGATTAAGTGTATGAGCTTTCTAACTTGTTTATGAGTGTTTCAGAGAAGAGGAGAAAGCAAAGGAAAAGAGAAAAGGCAGAAAAACTGGGTGAAATGCGATCGCATTTCTCCCCAGTGTAGTTGGGAATGCGATCGCATTTGTCCGAATAAAAAGGGAGTCACAAATTTCGTTTGACCTACACGTGACCTAATTAGAAAAGTATAAATAGCTTGACTTAAGTCTTTTTCTCTTCACCAAACACTAAACCTTTGCAATCAAGTCAAACCCTCAACTCTCCATATTATCTATCGTGAAACCGAAAGACCCACGCTCAAAGAAGATGAAGAACACTCAAGGATCGTCATCCTCACGCAAGAACACTCGATCTCAGAGTGCTCAAGCAACCCACGAAGCTAGAGCAAACGTGCGTCAGCAAAAGGAGAACCCCGAAACGCCCATGCAAGGCACACGAAGAACGAGACCCACGGGATTCTCACCGGCGGTCGTGAACCAAGCATCCAACGCTCCAACTCCATCTTCTTCGGCAATGCCGGCTAGTTCGAGGGAGATGCCGAGTTCATCTACGCCAAGGAGGTTCACGCGCGACACTGTTGTCTGCCAAACCCAAAAACCCGCTGCTCAACAGTTCAAGAAATGTTCGCGAGAGTGGTTTGCATTGATCCGGGAGATGGGTGCTCAGAGACGTGTTGCCCTTGTAGAGGAAGGGAATCGACAAGATGAAAAAGAAGCCACCAAGGCAGCTGAAAGCTTTCGGCAAGGAGAAGCTTCAATGGTAAGGTTTCCGAACCTTCAACTAACCCCTCTTTTTCTTTGCAGGACCAAACCCGTCATTACTTACAGCACAAGAAAGAGGAGCCCGAAGAAGGTTGTGTCTGAAAAGCCACTTGAGGTCAAGCCCCTCAAAACCGCAATGATGCCTCCGGATGTATTCGAAGGAATAATTCGCCAGCAGTGGCAAAGGCTCTTGAGATTGCTGAGGGATATAAGGCTGAACAGGATGCTTTGAAAGATGTTGAAGCCGAGAGGGAGATGGAAAATCAGAAAATGATTGAGGAAGACAATTTTGCAAAGGAAAGAGATGTAAGAGAAGAGAAAAGAAGGAGAGAAGAAGAACAAGAGGCTGAGAGGGCCTTAGAAGCTGAGGAAATAAGAAAATATGAAGAAAACCTCAGGAGGGCAGCCATAGATTTGCAACTCCTTGAGGAAGAGAAAAAGAGAAGAGAAGAATTAAAAGAAGATGAAAAAAGAAGGAAGGAAGCGGAAGACTTCCTTGCAGCCTTTGAGCCACTCCACAAGGCTCAAAGTGAGGCTGAAGCGCTGCAAGGGAGGGTAGAAGAAAAGGCCCAACAGGGGCCAACTGAAGAAACTTTAGAAAAAGAAAAAGAAAGAGAAGTGGAGAATGAAGGCCAGAATGCGACCGCATCTGAGCCGCATACTGAAGAAGGCCTAGCCGAGGCCTCCATTTATCAGCTAGCTGAGGAGGTTTTTGAGCCTCTATTCACGAATGACCCACCAGCTGCTTATAGCACCTCTTCGGGAGAGAAGAGGGAAGAAGAGGAAAAAGAAGATGAGGAGGCCGAGACCTCCACTGACACTGATACAAAATCTGATTCAGAGATTAGGGAACTAGATGGCGACCAGGTCCCTATCTCTGCAGCGTTGAGAAGAAAGAGGAAGAGAGAGATTAAGGCTGAGAGGAGGACAAAGAACAAGAATGACCCAATATTTGCCAAGAGGCCGAGGACAAGGTCCATGAACGCCTCTCCTGCAGTTCCTCCTACTACCTCACCCGCCAAGCCAAAGGGCAAATCACCCAAGGCCGCATCTCCCAGAAATCCATTCCCTGAGGTATTTAGAGATGTTAATTGTCAGGAACGGATGGAGATAATGAGAAAGAGAGATTTCCTCAATGAGAAGGGATTCTCTAACATAGCAGGAGCACTGCCAGAGTTTGTGAACAGGATCATATCTCAATACAAATGGCAGGACTTCTGTGCTCACCCTTAGGAGGCTGTTGTGCCTCTAGTTCGAGAGTTTTACGCTGGCCTGAGGGAGAAGAGTATTAGCATGGCGGTTGGGAGGGGGAAGATGGTCAGTTTCTCCTCAGTCGACATTAATAGGGTGTACAGGATCAAGGCACCCTTGAACCCAAGAGAGAATGATGTGATTAGGAACCCTTTGGCGAAGCAAATGAAGGAAGCATTGAAACTTGTGGCCAACAAAGGGGTTAAATGGAAAGAATCGCAGACGAAAGTGAAGTCTCTAGTGTCAAGCGACTTAAAGCCAGAATCGGCAGTTTGGCTTCACTTCATCAAAAACCGTTTGATGCCAACCACCCATGACAACACGATTTCAGTGGATAGAGTGATGCTACTCTATTGCCTTATGAAGGGGTTGGAGATAAACTTAGGGAGCATAATCAGGGACGAGATTTTAGCCTGTGGGAGAAAGCGAGCAGGCAAGCTTTTCTTTGGATCACTCATCACCCATCTTTGCCAAAGGGTGAAGATCGTTCCGGGCAAGGACGAGGAGCATCACTTTTTCAAGCCGACCATCGACCTGTCCTTGATCGGGAAGCTCCAGCAGAACAGTATCCAGAGGAAAGACAAAGCCTCTACATCTCAGGCTACTCCACCTGCAGAGCCGAATGTAGCTTCTCCATCCCAACACACTCCTTTCACAGGGCCTTCGCCATCGTCAGAAGCCCTAGCCATTGCCTACCGCCAGCTAGATCAAATCAGGGAGAACCTGAGAATATATTGGGCATATGCAAAGGAGAGGGATGAAGCTATTAGAGAGTTCTATCTCTCTATTGCCCCGAGTATCGCACCGGTCTTTCCAAATTTCCCTCAGTCGTTGCTGCCTGAAGAAGAGAAAGATTCTGATGAAGAGGAAGATGAAGAGAATTCATATGAAGAGAAAGAGAGTTCCTCGGACGAGGAATAGGGGAGTTTTCTGATCCCCTTTGATTGAAATTTTTTGTGAATAATATTGTTTACTGTTTTTTGTGCTTGCTGTTTTTTTTAGTTTTAGCATGTTTGCATTCTGTTTTTAGTTGTTTAATTGTTGTTTTGATTGTTTTTAATTGTTTAGTTGTTAATATTTTTGATCGTAGGGTAGTTTAGATAGTTGGTGGATAGTTTAGGATAGAAAAACTTGGGTTTTTAGATCTTTTCCTGAAAATTCTGCTTGCTATTTTGAGCTTTACCTATGGACTTTTGGAAGGAAAAATCAACTTTAAGAAAAAATTGCTTTAAAAATGTTTTGGAAGAAAAAGCATGTTTTCAAAGGAGTTTTCTTTTAAGCCCTTGATGATGAAAACTAGAGCTTTGTTCTATCTCAAAAGTGCCACCGTCATAACTGAGTTGTTTTCTAGTCATAGGCTTTCCATTAGTCTTTTTCTTTACAAAATTGTCTTAGAGTCTAAACTTCCTCTTGGTTAACCTTTCTAACACTCTAGGAGAGTTTAGCCTTAATGTTTTGAAAACAAAAAGCCTCATGTTAAGCCCATGCCTAAAAAACAAGCCAATGAGGACATTGTCTACCTTTAAGTTTGGGGGGGGGGGGGGGGTGCTTTATGCTTTACTATGTAAATATCTTTTGTAAATTTGTACTGCTGAAAAGAAATATGTGCTCAGTATGTGAAAAAAAATGAAAAAGAGAAAAACCGAGAGTTACTCCTCCTTCCTAGGGTTTACTGAGTAACTAGGGGTATTCATGACACTCATGGTTTGCCACTGCATGAAAGATTTACCTAGGGAAGTGAGTATCACTCCGAGCTTGTGAACTTTGCTCGTAGCTAGATATCTTCACCACAAAGTGTCGATAAGCTAGAACGAAGGTAAAGATGACAGCAAAGATGCTCTTGGGAGAAAACGAAGTTGAATAAAAGGAGCACCTACAGTCAAATAAGTTTGGGGGAGATGGAAAAGGTCTAGTAATTCATATATGCTTTTGTTTTCCTAAAGATTGTTTTCTTAAACTAAAAGGACTACACTAGGCTCTATGAATAGAAGTTAGGTAGTTTAAGCATGTTGGTTAGGATGGATTAGAGAGAGTTTTGCTTTGAAAAAGAACAATAGAAATCTTCATGCGTAGGAAACTCAGACATTGTGACAGGCACTAGAGTAGATACCTCTCCTGAAAGGCAAACTTTTGAGAAAACGATCTTGAAGAACATGTTTACTTGATTCCATGTCACTTGATTTGAAATTGAAAGTTAATACTAGTACCATGATTGATTACTATGCATGAGCTCTAACATTTTGATTGGCAATTGCTTGAGGACAAGCAATGAGTTAAGTTTGGGGGTATGATAAGGGTAAAAAATATACCTATTTTACCCTTATATTTAGCTCATTTCTTGGCCAAAATATGCTTACTTTGATAAGTTAGGGTGTTGAGAATCACTTTTGTCAAATTTAATTGATTTGTTCTTAAAAAGACTTGATTTTAAGAGAATTTGACTTAGTTTGTTGCTGTGCAGAAAAACAGAGGAAAAGCTGGAATTCCCCAGAAATGCGACTGCATTTCTGGGAAGGCAAAAATGAAATGCGACCGCATTTCTGGAAAAATCAGAGGTCGTTCCGAGTCGTCCGCGGGTCGTTGTTGACGAGTCTTCTTCGCACCTAACTGGCTGTTTTGACCCCGAAACTGACTGAGCAACCTTCCAGCACCTATTTTGCAGCTCCTCGACCATTTTCTACACTATACAAGCTCGAGATTCGAAGTCAAATTCAAGCAGAACTCACTTGGAAGAAAAAGGTGGTGACAGAACCCTGGCTCGACGCCAATGAGTAGGGATGCCCGAGGTCCTTCTTAGATGACCAAATTCTAACCTGAGTTAGACATCAAACCTTGTGGTTTGTAGAGAGTTTCACCCATTCCCATCTTGTAAAAGTGAGAGAGTGGAGTGTCTTAGCGAACTATAGAAGGATTGAGTAAATAGAAAAACCCATAATATTTAGCTATCTCCTTTATTTCCAGCTCTTGAATCTTTTCATTATTCTGTATTATTTACATTCTTATTTCAATGAAAATGTGTTCATTTGCTTTTTATTCCATCATGAGTAGCTAAATCTCGCTGAGGGGTTCAATGTGGTGAATTCCCTTATGGTTTAATGGCTTGAAAGTGTCTTATTTGCTTAAGTTGTGTTTAATGCATGTCATTCTTTATTGATTATCACTCTAATCTTGTTGAGTTTAATTTGATCTGTCACACCCCCTCCCGGACCACCTGCTAGCTTAGCCCGAAAGACGGCCTGAAGCCAACAGACATCGTCACCTCTAACGATCCGTACTGAAACGTTGAACCTGATAAACATACTAATCATAGATATAAAACATTCTATATGAAACACCACACAGCGGAATCCACGGAAACCTTTCAACATACACATGGTGCAGCCCCGACATAACCTGGTTTGGAAAGTAACCTGATATAGATATCACGACCAAAACATATACAACTAGGGTTATACATCCACGACCTCTAGGACGATATTATACAACCCTTACAAAACATTTACAATATGAACAGACTCAATATACAACTCCAACCATGTACTGGAGCTTGATCTAGAACTTTCAGCAGACGTTGGCAGTGTATCAGGCACCGGGAGCTCGATCTCTACCTGAAAAGTGGAAAACATTTTGAAAGAATGAGCTACGAAGCCCAGTGAGTGACTAATTTTAAAACTCTAAATCTGGAAGTCAAAACACGTGATAAACCTTTAAACGTATAAATATGCTCAGTCAAAGCGTTTAACATAAACGTGTAAGGATAAAGGCTTTCTAAAACATTTCGCAAGTCCGTCATTAAGAATCTAGCAAGGCATATCAAGTATATCAAACGTTTTAACTAACATGACCGATCTACGTTGTGTAGGGCACGCCCAGTACAACCAACGTTTACTAGTCCTACGATGTAGTGGGGCCCGCCCAGCACTCCCATCGTCTTTGTCGTAGTGGGGCCCGCCCAGCACTCACGACAGCATCGTTGTCACGGAGTACACTCAACGTCGACAACGGAATATAACCTGTGTGCACACGGTACCATATAGCCTCGGGCTCAATATCTCAGTCATGTAGTCAATAGAAATCTCAGAAAATCATATGAAAACATTAAAACATGGCTGCTTATCGTTATCTTTCGTAAAACTTAAGCTTACTCAGCTTGCTCGTGGAAAACCGAAAATCATTTAGAAGTACTTGCTAATCCATACTTTGCTTTAAAAGATATCGTTTCAGCTACTTTTCATAAAGTCATTAGCCACGTGCTCGTATATAAACCTCATTAGAAAATCTGAGCTCAAAACTCATGCTTGAAACCGTTCATAAAAACCATGTATCATTCATAGGAAAACATGTAAAACATATAATCATGAACAACCGTTTAAGAACATTTTCGAAATTCATTTTTGTCACTCACTGCCTTATCTAGTTCCCCGGTTTGTAGACTCGACCTATTTCCTCTTGGCCTGAAGAAATGAAAATGAGATTCCCAACCGATTTGCCCAGAATATCCCCGAACACAGACAACACAGATTCGAGGTTCTCTGCTACCCTTTATCTAACTCCTGAAATTAACCCTACTTAAAGTCATTTTTGGCTCACAAAATCTTCATGAAAGTTGTAGGAAATTTAATAAGCTTTCCAACCATACCAAATAGAGCTTTTGATTCGACTTGTACACCCCCGAATGCTCAAAACACCAGAGAACACCAGAGATCCTCCTGGTTTGCTCGAAAATCCTGTGCTCTGTTTTCCATTCCAAAAACCATCAACTTTTCATACGATTTAGGTCAATCTTCCTTCATGAAATTTGTTAGAAAATGAACTAACTTTCATGAAAATCAAACCTCACCTCTTGATTCCTTATGTGTAGCTCAAACCTAATAAAAACCCAGAGGTTGACAGGTTGATCTCAGATCCTGCAATGGCTGGCTTTGCATGAGCTTTTTCCTATCTTCTTCAACCTCAAACCACGAAATTCTTCTTCTTCCTCCTCCTTCACTCTCTCCTTAAAGTGCTCTGAAAGTTTTAGTGGAAAAGGATGAGAAATGAGGCTGATAATGGGCTGATAAGAATTCTAGTCGGTCGTGCCCTTCTTGCTGTCCATTCCCACTTCATTTCTTTTTTTTTTTTTTTTCCTTTTTCCTTTTCCTTTTCGTTTTCCATTTATTTTCTTTTCTTCTTTCCCATCTCCTTTCTTTTTAAGTGTATAATTTCCAACAACTTAGATTCAACCATGAAGCCACAATAGATGATAAGAGAAAATTATCTAAGGGAAAGTCTCGGGTTTACATGATCACTTAGACTTTGCATGGTATGTGAGTTTGATCTCGAAAGGGACAAACGATATCGGTTCTCATAAAGGTGATATAGGAGAAAAATCTCGAAAGAGATTGTTCGGCGGTATAGGGCAAGATGCCTAAGGCACCCTATATCGACTATAGGGTTATAGGTTGCATTCGTGAATTATCTATGTCGGAGTCGAGTCACAGAAATGTGCATAATGTTACTCGCTTAGCCTTCTAACGGTTTTTGGGAACAAGGGCCAAATAAGAGTTAAATCTGACCCATTGCCTTAAATACACTTAAGTTAGATATTGCATGACTATGGTTATTACCTTAGGGATGAATCCATGTTGAATACCTCGTTTATTTTTTATTGTTATTCTTTTAGTTATTTGCATGTTTTATTTATCTTTTCAAAAACCCAATCAATCAACTTATTTTCTTTGGTTACCTTTTTCTGAATTTCCAATTTAGTCCTCGTGGGATCGATACCCTTGGAATACTTCTAAGGTTTTTTTATTAGTACGCGACAGTGTTAGCTGAATTATTCTTTATTCTTATTTATCATCTTATCTCACATTCCATCCCTTCAGCTGATGACGCGCCAGATCGATTTCGAAGTTGATCCCGAAATGGACAGAACTTATCATAGAAGGAAAAGAAATCGACGTGCTTGAAGACAACCAATTGAACAACCAGGAGAGATGGCAGCACCCAACCAACCATATAGACCAGTAAATCCCATCCAAATGGCTGATGATAGAGCCAGAGGAATCAGAGATTACGCAGCCCCTGCAAACTGTAATTTCAACCCAGGGATAGTACAACCCACCTTGGAAACAGAAAGGTTTGAGCTAAAACCTGTTATGTTTCAGATGCTGACTACTGTAGGGCAATTTGGAGGAAGTCCAGCCGAAGATCCACACTCTCATTTAAAATCATTCCTGGACATCTGTAATAAATTCATCATTCCAGGAGTAAAACAGGAGCAGCTGCAGGTCATCCTTTTTCCCTATTCATTAAGAAACGCTACAAAAGTTTGGCTAAACCAGCAACCAGCCAATTCCATTGCTACATGGAATGATTTAGCCGAGAAATCTCTAGAGAAATACTTCCCACCAACAGCAAACTCGAGACTCAGAAAGGAAATCATGACTTTTGCTCAGATGGAAGACAAAACACTCACTGAGGCATGGGAACGTTTTAAAAGTCTGTTGCAAAGATGCCCGCATCACGGACTGCCACACTGCATTCAGCTAGAGACCTTTTATGTAGGACTCAACAAAAACTCGCAGGTATTAGTAGATTCATCTGCTAATGGTGCGCTCCTCAGAAAAACTTATGATGAAGCACACACAATCCTTGATTGTATTGCGCGCAACAATTATGAGTGGGGCACCATGGAAGACAAAAGAAAAAGACCCATAAAAACCAGTTCTTGAACTTTTGAGGTTGACAGATTTACTTCAGTGAACGCAAAAATCGATGCGTTGACGACCAAATGGATGCGCTGACAACAATCACAACACCATTGATCGCGCAACTCAACACAGTGGGATGCGGAATCTGCGGAGAGGGACACACGCATGATCAGTGTCCGTCGAATCAAGAATCTGTATTCTATGTAGGACCGCAAGGAGTTGTGCGCAACAATCCATTCTCAAATACATACAACCCTCGATGGAGGAATCACCAAAATTTCTCATGGAATGGTGGCGCAAACAAACAGCCGCAGCACGGTAATGCAAACTCTGCGCCAAGATTATTTAACTCTAACAGTGAACAATCATCGCAGGGCCAATTTCAGCGCAATTCCAACGCAGAAGGCGGAAACCAAAGAGCATCATTTTCAAATACACTGGAAACAATGATGAAAGAGTTAATGGCAAGCCATAAGGAATACATGGCCTAGAACGATGCGGTGGTTCAAAGCCAAGCCGCATCCTTGCGAAATTTGGCGATTCAGGTAGGACAGCTTGCATCAGAACTTAAAAATAGACATGCGGGAGCATTACCAAGCAACATAGAAACCCCTAAAGGAAAGGAGCACTGCCATGCACTAACTCTCCGCAGTGGAAAACAGTTGCAGTCAAATGATCCTGCAACAGCACAGGAAAATTTGACTAAAACTGCGACCACAACAAATGGCACTCAAGAACAGGAAGAGAACGCAGTTGAAGAAGAACCTGAAAAGGAAGAGATGCAAGCAGAGAAAGAACCTGACGGATACAAGCCCACAATCCCTTTTCCTCAGAGATTAAGAAAAAAGAATGACGAGGCCCACTTCAAGAAATTCTTAAACGTCTTGCGAGAACTCCACATTAACATCCCATTTGTGGAAGCATTAGAAAAAATGCCTAGCTACGCAAAATTCTTGAAGGACATCCTGACGAACAAGAGACCATGGAAGGAATTCGAGACAGTTGCGTTGACCAGTGAATGTAGTGCAATACTAGCCAACAAGCTCCCACCCAAACTAAAGGATCCAGGAAGCTTCACCATTCCCTGTTCAATAGGAGGGATTGACGTTGGCAGAGCCCTATGCAACCTCGACGCAAGCATCAATTTAATGCCCTTGTCAGTATACAAGCGCCTAGGGATTGGAGAAGCACGCCCAACCATCGTCATGCTTCAACCGGCAGATAGATCAGTGGTACATCCTGAAGGAAAAATCAAAGATGTTCTGGTAAAAGTCGACAAATTTATTTTTCCAACAGATTTCATTATACTTGACTACGAAGCTGATAGGGAAGTTCCTATTATTTTGGGAAGACCATTCCTAGCGACTGGCCAAACACTGATTGGTGTGCAAAAAGGAGAGCTCACCATGTGCATGAACGATCAAAAAGTAGTTTTTTATCGTGTTCACCACATTAAAATACCCAGATGACACCAATGAATGTGACATGGTGGCGCGCATAGATGTATGTTCCCCAATGGAAATTCTGCAATTAAATGCGCTCAGAGCTGCACGAGAGGAAGCAAAAGAAGAACAAGTCGCAGGAGAGATAGATGATAATTACATTTTGGCGCAACCCACAGAAGTAATTCATGCACTAGATCTCAAAGAAAGAACCCCCACCTTACCATCCATTGTGCAGTCACCTACGCTAGAGCTCAAACCTCTCCCAGTGCATCTAAAATATAAATTTTTGGGTGAAGAAGGATCTCTACCTGTGATCATTTCGTCAAAGTAAAATTTGTCGCAAGAAAGCCTTCTAATGCAAGTATTAGCAAGGCACAAGAGTGCTATTGGATGGAGTCTCGCAGACATCAAGGGAATCAACCCCTCATATTGCATGCACAAAATCCGTTTGCAAGACGAATATGATGAATTTGTTGAGCGTTAGAGAAGATTAAACCCTGCTATGATGGAAGCTGTGCGTAAGGAAATCATCAAATGGCTTGACGCAGGGGTAATTTACTTTATCGCACACAGTAGATGGGTAAGTCCTGTACAATGCGTGCCAAAGAAGGGTGGAATGGCGCTAGTCGCCAACGCAAAGAATGAGTTAATCCCATCGCGCACCATCACTGGGTGGCGTGTGTGTATGGACTACCGCAAGCTCAACGCAATCACCAAAAAGGATCATTTTCCTCTTCCCTTCATTGATCAAATTCCAGACAGACTTGCGGGACAGGCGTACTACTGTTTTCTTGATGGATATTCAGGATACAATCAAATATCCATTACGCCAGAAGATCAGGAGAAGACAACTTTTACTTGCCCCTATGGAACCTTTGCGTTTAGAAGAATGCCCTTTGGATTATGCAATGCGTCAGGGACATGTCAAAGATGCATGATGGCCATTTTCTCAGATTTGCTGGAAAAATCAGTAGAAGTCTTCATGGATGATTTTTCTGTCTATGGAAAGTCTTACGCAGATTGCCTGACGCAATTGGAACGTGTTTTGGAGCGATGCGAAGAAACCAACTTAGTGCTAAATTGGCAAAAATGCCATTTCATGGTAGAGGAAGGAATAGTCTTGGGCCACCGCATATCAAAAGCAGGAATCGAAGTAGACAAGGCAAAAATAGATGCGGTCGCATTTCTAGGGAATTCCAGCTTTTCCTCTGTTTTTCTGCACAGCAACAAACTAAGTCAAATTCTCTTAAAATCAAGTCTTTTTAAGCACAAATGAGTTAAATTTGACAAAAGTGATTCTCAACACCCTAACTTATCAAAGTAAGCATATTTTGAGCTCGGGAACTGTAAATTGATCACAACATACAACATTTGGCCAAGAAATGAGCTAAATATAAGGGTAAAATAGGTATATTTTTTACCCTTATCATACCCCAAACTTAACTCATTGCTTGTCCTCAAGCAATTGCCAATCAAAATGTTAGAGATCAACTTTTTAATTGAAAATCAGAATGTAAGAGCTCAATATTAATTGCGAATCAGAATGTTTGAGTTCATGCATAGTAATCAATCATGGTACTAGTATCAACTTTTCCTTTCAAATCAAGTGACATGGAATCAAGTAAACATGTTCTTCAAGATCGTTTTTTCAAAAGTTTGCCTTTCAGGAGAGGGTTCTACTCTAGTGCCAGTCACAACGTCTGAGTTTCCTAGGCATGAAGATTTCTACTGTTCTTTTTCAAAGCAAAACTCTCTCTAATCCATCCTAACCAATGTGCTTAAACTACCTAACTTCAATTCATAGAGCCTAGTCTAGTCCTTTTAGTTTAGAAAAACAATCTTGAGGAAAACATGAGCATACATGAACGACTAGACTTTTTCTATCTCCCCCAAACTTATTTGACTGTTGGTGCTCCTTTTATTCAACTTCTTTTTCTCCCGAGAGCATCCTTGCTGTCATCTTTACCTTCGTTCTAGCTTATCGACACTTTGTGGTGAAGATATCTAGCTACGAGCAAAGTTCACAAACTCGGAATGATACTCACTTCCCTAGGTGAACCTTTCATGCAGTGGCAAACCATGGGTGTCATGAATGCCCCTGGTTACTCAGTAAACCCTAGGAAGGAGGAGTAACTCTCGGTTTTTCTCTCTCTCTTTTTTTTTGGATAAAAACTAAGCACATCTTTCTTTTCCAGCAGTACAAATTTACAAAAATATTTATATAGTAAAGCATAAAGCACCCCCCCCCCCCCAAACTTAAAGGTAGACAATGTCCTCGTTGGCTTGTTTTGAGGCATGGGCTTAACATAAGGCTTTTGTTTTCAAAAATTCAAGGCTAAACTCTCCTAAAGTGTTAGAAAGGTTAAACACGAGGAAGTTTAGACTCTAAGAAACTTCTGTAAAGAAAAAGACTAATGGAAAGCCTATGACTAGAAAACAACTCAGTTGTGACGGTGACACTTTTGAGATAGAACAAAGCTCTAGTTTTCATCATCAAGGGCATAAAAGAAAACTCCTTTGAAAACATGCTTTTCTTCCAAAACATTTTTAAAGCAATTTTTTCTTAAAGTTGATTTTTTCCTTCCAAAAAGTTCAAAGGTAAAGCTCAAAAACAGCAAGCAGAATTTTTTCAATACAGGATAAAAACCCAAGCTTATTTATCCTAAACTATCCACAAACTATCTAAACTACCCTATGATCAAAACTATTAACCACTAAACAATTTAAATCCATCAAAACAACAATTAAACTACTAAAAACATAATTTAAAACATGCTAAAACTAAAAAACAGCAAGCACAAAAAACAGTAAACAGTATTATTCACAAAACAATTTCAGTCAAAGGGGATCAGCAAACTCCCCTATTCCTCGTCCGAGGAACTCTCTTTCTCTTCATCTTCATTCTCTTCATCTTCCTCTTCATCAGAATCCTTCTTTTCCTGGGGCAGCAGCGACTGAGGGAAATTTGGAAAGACCGGAGCAATACTTGGGGCAATAGAGAGATAGAACTTTCTAATGACTTCATCCCGCTCCTTTGCATATGCCCAATATGTTTTCAGGTTCTCCCTGATTTGATCTAGCTGGCGGTAGGCAATGGCTAGGGCTTCTGACGATGGTGAAGGCCTTGTGAAAGGAGTGTGCAGGGATGGAGAAGCTACATTCGACCCTGCAGGTGGAGTAACATGAGATGTAGAGGCTTTGTCTTTCCTCTGGATACTATTCTGTTGGAGATTCCCGATCAAGGACAGGTCGATGGTCGGCTTGAAGAAGTGACGCTCCTCGTCCTTGCCCGGAATGATCTTCACCCTTTGGCAAAGCTGGGTGATGAGTGATCCAAAGAAAAGCTTGCCTGCTCGTTTTCTCCCACAAGCTAAGATCTCGTCCCTGATAATGCTCCCTACGTTGATTTCCAACCCCTTCATAAGGCAATAGAGTAGCATCACTCTATCCACTGAAATCATGTTGTCATGGGTGGTTGGCATCAAACGGTTCTTGATGAAGTGAAGCCAAACTGCCGATTCTGGCTTTAGGTCGCTTGACACTAAAGACTTCACTTTGGTCTGTGATTCTTTCCATTGGACCCCCTTGTTGGCCACAAGTTTTAATGCATCCTTCATTTGCTTGGCCGAAGGGTTCCTGATAACATCGTTCCCTCTTGGGTTCAAGGGTGCTTTGATCCGGTACACCCTATTAATGTTGACTGAGGAGAAACTGACCATCTTCCCCCTCACAACCGTCATGCTAATACTCTCCTCCCTCAGGCCAGCGTAAAACTCTCGAACTAGAGGCACAACAGCCTCCTGAGGGTGAACACAGAAGTCCTGCCACTTGTATTGAGATATGATCCTACTCACGAACTCTAGCAGTGCTCCTCCTCTATTAGAGAATCCCTTTTCATTGAGGAAATCTCTCTTCTTCATGATCTCCATTCATTCCTTAAAATTAACATCTCTAAATACCTCGGGGAACAGATTTCTAGGAGATGCAGCCTTGGGTGATTTGCCCTTTGGCTTGGCGGGTGAGATGGTAGGAGGAACTGTAGAAGAGGAGTCCATGGACCTCGTCCTCGCCCTCTTGGCAAATATGGGGTCATTCTTGTTCTTTGTCCTGCTCTAAGCCTTAATCTCTCTCTTTCTCGTTCTTCTCAACGCTGCAGAGATAGAAACTTGGTCACCATCTAGCTCCCTTATCTCTGAATCGGATTTTGAATGAGAGTCAGTGGAGGTCTCGGCCTCCTCATCTTCCTTTTCTTCTTCGTCCCTCTTCTCTCCTGAAGAGGTGCTGTCAGCAGCTGGTGGGTCATTCGTGAATAGAGGCTCAAAAACCTTTTCAGCTGGCTGATCAACGGTGGCCTCGACTAGGCCTTCTTCAGAATGCGGCCTAGATGTGGTCGCATTCTGGCCTTCATTCTCCACTTCTCTTTCTTTTTCTTTTTCCAAATTTTCTTCTCTTAGCCCCTGTTGGGCCTCTCTTCTACCCTTCCTTGCAGCGCTTCAACCTCACTTTGAGCCTTGTGGAGTGGCTCAAAAGTTGCAAAGAAGTCTTCCGCTTCCTTCCTTCTTTTTTCATCTTCTTTTATTTCTTCCCTTCTCCTTTTCTCTTCCTCAAGGAGTTGCAAATCCATAGCTGCCCTCCTGAGGTTTTCTTCATACTTTCTTACTTCCTCAGCTTCTAAGGCCCTCTCGGCCTCTTGTTCTTCTTCTCTTCTTCTTTTATCTTCTTCACAGTCTCTTTCTTTTGCAAGCTCGTCTTCCTCAACCATTTTCTGATTTTCCATCTCTCTCTCATCCTCAATCTCTTTCAAAGCATCCTGTTCAGCTTTGTACCCTTCAGCAATCGCAAGAGCGTTTGCCACTGCTTGGTCAATTATTCCTTCGAATACATCCGGAGGCATCCTTGCGGTTTTGAAGGGCTTGACCTCAAGCAGTTTTTCAGGCACATTTTTCTTCAGGCTCCTCTTTCTTGCGCTGTAAGTAACAACGGGCTTGATCCTGCAAGATAAAGAGGGGTTAGTTGAAGGTTCAAAAACCTTACCCATTGAGTTTTTTCCTTGCCGAGAGCTTCCAACTGCCTTGGCGACTTTTTTTTCATCTTGCCAATTCCCTTCCTCTTCAAGGACAGCACGTCTCTGAGCACCCATCTCTCGGATCATCGCAAACCACTCCCGCGAACGTTTCTTGAACTGTTGAGCGGCGGGTTTTTGGGTTTGATGGACAGCGGCGACGTGCGTGAACCTCCTTGGTGTAGATGAACTCGGCATCTCCCTCGAATTGGCCGACCTTGGTTCACGACCGTCGGTGAGAATCCTGTGGGTCTCGTTCTTCGCGTGCCTTGCATGGGCGTTTCAGGGTTCTCCTCTTGCCGTTGCACGTTTGCTTCAGCTTCATGGGTGTTCAAATTACTCTGGGAACGAGTAATCTTGCGTGAGGATGATGGCTTTGGAGTGTTCTTCATCTTCTTTGAGCGTGGGTCTTTCGGTTTCACGATGGAGAATATGGAGAGTTGAGGGTTTGACTTGAATGCAAAGGGTTAGTGTTTGGTGAAGAGAAAAAGAACTTAAGTCAAGATATTTATACTTTTCTAATTAGGTCACGTGCAGGTCAAACAATTTTCGTGACTCCCTTTTTATTCGGACAAATGCGATCGCATTCCCAAATACACTAGGGAGAAATGCGATCGCATTTCACCCAGTCTTTGTGCTTTGATTTTTTTTCTGCCTTTTCTCTTTTCCTTTGCTTTCTCCTCTTCTCTGAAACACTCATAAACAAGTTAAAAAGCTCATATGCTTAATCATGAATTTATTTTATTTTTTTTCTTTAAAAATAATTAAGGAATCGTTTTGATCAATTCAACTTCCAGGTAAGTCCCCAGGTAGAGGTGTTCCCAATGGTCAGCTTAAATACCTCAGCCTAGGCAGGACTTGCCTTAGACAAAGTTCCCTCTTGATCAAAAATCATTTGTTCAAAACAAACTTATACTTTTCCCATTTTCCTGTTTTTTTTTTTTTAAACACATGACAAGGCTCAAAATACTATGGACTTTTCAAAACTCCCAGGTAAATCCCCAGGAAAAGGTGTTCCCAATGGTCATCTTTGAAGGGATAAAAGCCCCACGCAGCGGAAAGTATTACCGAACCTACTCAGAGTCTTAGATTCTAATTGAAATACCAATACAATTTACAAAATATTACAGCAATAAATATATATTTAATGGGCTGTACATAGGCTATAAACATGCTAAAAGATCAACTAGATTGATCCTAGTAATCAAGGATTTCATAGAAAACTTACTTTTGTAGAAAGCCTTGATCAATTCGCCTTTTCTTGCCAATAAGATTGAAAACGCAGCAACCCTCTTGTGCGAACACCACCAATCGGCTACACCGGTATATCTCTAAGACTTCTTGAAGCAGGAGACTTGTGGGAGTCTTTTGGGAGAAATCTCTGAGAGAAGGAGAGACAATGGGATGCCTTTCACCCCACCCCAGGGGTCCTATATATAGGTAAAGGCCAAGACCTTTTCCTAATAGGAAAAGGTCTAGGAATAAGTTCAAATCTATTATCTGAACAATATCTAATTTTAATAATTAATTAATTCCATAATTAATTAATTACCCAATTAAATATCACATATTTAATCTTAGGGATTTTATTAAAATTAAAATTAATATGAATCCAATTCATATTAAATTTATTTGAACTCTTTCAAATATTTTCTTTCCTAATAGGAAAAGGTCTCTAATTTTAATAAATAATTAATTAATTCCATGATTAATTAATTACCCAATTAAATATCATATATTTAATCTTAGGGATTTTATTAAAATTAATATGAATCCAATTCATATTAAATTTATTTGAACTCTTTCAAATATTTTCTCTCAAGAATTAATTTTTGAAATTAATTCAAAAATTATATTATAAAGTTTCATAAACTTTATATTATAATGCATCAATATACATTATACGATTCCCCAAATAAACTGAACACTTTCAATTTACAATTTATATTTGTTTGCTTCAAGTCTTTTTACGAGCTACCAGTGGGACCTAATGGACCTACAGATCAGAAGCTCCAACGATACGAGACTAGTCGGCTTAAACTCATTAACCAAGTTAGTCTCCATTCGTTAACTATGGGTCATTCCACTAAAGACCCTCAGCTGCACTCTTCTCACTGCAGAATATTTCTGTGTCCACGGATATCGACCAATACTACAAGTCAGTCCTTCACGTGTGTTCGTATCCCAGCTGGGTCAAATTACCGTTTTACCCCTGGTTTACATCTTTGTCCTTAAGTCCCCAGTGCTCCTCTAATGAACAACCTGTTTGAGGTCCAACCAACAAACAGAAGTCCCTCTCGTGCCATAGAGAGGGTTGGGCCCATTGTTCAAGTCCAGGAGACACCACTTAAGGGAACACACCTCTACTTACCCTAGAGTCGGGAAGGAGTGAATTCCATCTTGTGTGATTATGTTCCCAGCTCCCCACTCGGTATTGTCCCCAAAATGGTAGGCTTATTGAGTCGGCGTGCTGGCCACTCTCACCCATACAAATCAAAGGACAACTCCTCGTGAACAGGAGTCCATAATCCACTCAGGATTGAGACTGAGTTGTCTAGGTCATCCTAGTGAAATAGAAACCAAGCCAACTAACGGTGTTACAGTTAGTGGTTAACTATTTCGCGGTCCGGTCTTATGCAAACTCATTGCATAGGATACCCCCACTCGCATGTCAACTACATGAACGCGTTGGATCATAGCGTTTGTATCATAATACAAAGTGGGCCGTATCCATAGTGTCACCAGGATAAGGTACCCAGCCTTATCCTTGTACTATAGACCTTTTAGGTTGTTACTTGAATATCGATCCCCGTATGTCCCCACATACTAGTTCAAGTTACATACAAACAACCTTGGATCTTAGTTTATTGGATTTGGGTCAAATAGTGCAATATTTAACAATAACATTTTATTGCAGAAACTAAATAACACTTTATTAAACACAAGTATAAAATTTGTTTACATTCACTATCTACGAGTTTTAGGGCATAAAACCCAACAATCTTAAATACCTTTTCCTAGACAGGATTTTCCTAGACAGAGTCTTTACTCTTGTCCAGATATTTTTGGGGCTCCAGTCTAGATTATTATTTATAAACCCAGATAATATACAAAAATTAATTCAAGGTGTAGAAGTCATACCAAATCAATCACGGAGACATGGGCTTCTTCATCCTCGAAGCCTCTCCCCCAATACTGTTTTATCCTTTGTCTTTTCAAGGGTTGACTGATCTCTTTAACTTCAATCCTTTTCTCACCTTTCTCTTATGATTCTTCATCTCCAAGTATATCCTCAAAAGTTTCTTTTTTCATTATTTCCTGCAAAGTAGATTGAGAGAGTTCATCAATTTCATCGATCATGGAACTGAAGGTGTTCATATAGCACATGCGGAAGCAATTTTAGGATCGGAGGCACTTAACTACATCAATTTTAGAAAATGAAAACATGCTGTCCAAATACCGTAAGGAGAGAGCAGAATTTTTACCAACCTTTTGGAGACCGATTCAACAACTCCCTTTGATTCCTTTGATCACGAACGGTGGTGGACCACCTCTAGTGTCTTCCCTACTATTCTTCGGGCCAAGAACGACTTGTGGGAGTCTATAGAGATAGGGAATGGGAAGGGAATGCTTGAAGGTTTAAGCACTAGAGAGATATATGGAGATGAGTGAGTTTGAGACCAAAATCCAGCAGCATAACAATATGGAAAATGGCTCTACTTCATTTGAATCTGATTAATACTCCTTATATAGACATCTTCCATGCAAAGAGAAGCCTCATGACACTAGACACATGGTGAAATTGCAACTCAAAGTGGATTCTAGGTGTTTAATTCACAACACATGCAACTAGTGCATGGTTGTGTTGTTTTCCACTATGCATCAACATGCAAGAGTGGGAATGCCACTAAATCCACTTAAAATTGAATCTAAATTCTCAATTTTCAGCTTGCAATTCATTCCTATTTCAATTCAAAATTGAAATTGATTTCTAGGCAATTAATTTATACAATTCCAAGTAATTTTTACATGATTAATCCAATTAATCTTTATCACCTAGTGCCATGAATTATATATGATTCCTAATACATATATATGGTATTCAAAACACTTTTAAATACTCCATCTCTCATTTTCTAATTTAATTCATAATTAAATTATTGTGTCAAACACAATTTACGATAATACCCGTTTTCCCGATTTTGAACGATTCAAAGCTTCCTATCTTTTTGTTTTAGGCTTTGTTCCGATATGAGCTAGTAGGGGGACCTAATGGACCTATAGATCATGGGCTCCAACGATTCGAGGCTAACCGACTAATCTCATTATCCAAGCTAGCCAACATTCGTTAACTTCCGGGACACTCCACTATAGCCCGATAGTTGCACTCCCCTCACTATAGACATATTTTTTTGTCCACTTGATTTAACCATAATTAGTAAGTCGATCCTTCACAGGTTGTTCGTAGCTATAGCTAGCTCAAAAGCCCGTTTTACCCCTATAGTACTTCTAGTTCCTTAAGTCCCACTGATCCTCTAATGAACAATTGGTTTATGGTCCAACCAATAAACCGAGTCCCTCTCGGGCCAATGAGAGGGCGGGATCCCTTTGTTCAAGCCCCGGAGTCAGCACTTAAGGGAACAACCTCTCTACTATCCCTAATTCGGGTAGGAGTGAATTCCTTCTTGCACGACTATGTCCCCAGCTATCTACTCATTCCTATCCCTGAAATGGGAGGCTTATTGAGTCGGCGATACTGAGCCACTCTCACCTATGAAGATCTAAGGATAAGCCCGAATAAACAGGAGTTCATAGATAGCTCAGGATTAAGATCGAGTTACCTAGGTCATCATATGAAATAGTCAGTCTCATCAGTAAACGGTGTTATAAAGCGAGAGCGACTTATTTCTCGGTCCTGGTCTTATGTAAACTCATTGCATAGGACGCCCCCACTCGCATGTCTCTACATGGACGATTTAGGATCACATCGTCTATACCATCTATAAAGCGGGCCGCGACTCATAGTGTCCCCAGAATAAGGTATCCAGCCCTATCCCTATACTATAGACTGTTTTGGCTATTACTCGAGCTTGATCCACCTTTATGTCTCTACATAAAGCTCAAGTGTTCATCCTATAGCCATGGATCTTAGTTTATTGGATTTGGGTAATTATATGTGCAATTTACTTTATTCAGTAATAACTTTACTGAATTAGTCTCGATAACGCCTTTATCGAATAAGTATATAATTCGTTTAACATTCACTATCTACGAGTTTTAGGACACCAATCCCAACAGGAACATTCTTCAAAATCTCCAGGGTATTTCATTGCACTCATCACGTTAAACGTGATTTGCTGATCGTTGACCCTCATGGTAAATTCTCCCTTCTGCACATCTATTAATGTTCTGCCAGTGGCTAGGAACGGTTGTCCTAAGATGATTGGTACGTCTTTGTCAGCTTCATAATCTAAAATGATAAAATCTGCAGGAAAAACAAACTTATCAACTTTAACCAATATGTCTTCAATCTTTCCAATGGGATGCGTAAGCGATCGGTCTGCCAACTGCAAGGTCACGGTTGTCGGACGCGCTTCACTAATCCCTAACTATTTAAAAATCAAATATGGCCTTAAGTTGATGCTTGCTCCTAAGTCGCACAGAGCTCTGCCTACATCCCTGCCTCCGATGGAGCATGGAATTGTAGAGCTTCCTGGATCTTTAAGCTTGGGAGGAATCTCGTTCTTCACCAGTGCACTGGAACATTCCGTGAGTGCAACCGTTTCGTATTCTCCCAACCTTCTCTTTTTTTATAGGATATCTTTTAGGAACTTCACATATGTAGGCATTTGTTCAAGTGCCTCCACTGATGGTATGTTGATGTGCAACTGCTTCAATACATCTAAAAACTTCTTGAACTGTACATATTGTGAGGCATGTTTGAATCTCTAAGGATACGAAGGAGGTGGTCTGTAATCTGGGAAAATCACAAATTTCTGAGGTTTTGTGGTCGCATTTCCTTGCTTTTTCTCCAACTTTGATTTTTCTTCTTTTTCCACCAAGGCTTCATGCTCCTTGGTCTTTGCTACTTTTTCTTCTTTATTCTGTAAAACATCCGTTGTAATGTCTGACTTCTTTTCACAAATCTTTTCTCGAGCTTCAACTGGGATCTTTACTTCTTGATTTCCTGGATACTTTGGTCCATCATATTCTAATCCACTTCTTAAGGTCATTGCCTTGCATTGTTCCTTACCTTCCATGTGTGCGGTCTCGGTTTTGCTAGGCAACGTCCCTTGAGGTCTATTCTTAAGCTCCTGAGCAATTTGTCCAAGCTGAACTTCCAAATTCCTTACTGCAGCATCGTTCCTCACCATGTACTCC
The DNA here is from genome assembly GCA_017139565.1 of Luffa aegyptiaca. Classification (NCBI taxonomy): domain Eukaryota; kingdom Viridiplantae; phylum Streptophyta; class Magnoliopsida; order Cucurbitales; family Cucurbitaceae; genus Luffa; species Luffa aegyptiaca. Next base: position 22,736,088 of record CM029395.1, read on the forward strand.
TTCATGAGAGCCTCTAGATTTGACTCTTGGCTCTGCACTGGAACTTGTTGGAAGTTTTTCTGCGGCTATGGTTGTGCGGGTTGCTTGCCAAATTGATGAGTGCTGGAGTTACTTGACCCGGCTTGTCCTCCCCAAGAAAAATTTGGATGTTGTCTCCATCATGGGTTGTATGTGGCCGAATAAGGATTCAATGTATTTTTGTTCTGATTTCCTTGTGGACCTACATAAAAAACAGATGTTGGATTTAGTGGACAATTATCAGCAATGTGTTCCTCACCACATATCTCACAACAGAGAGAAGAGACAACATTGGCAGGGGCTATATTGGCTTGATTGTTGATGGACATGCCCATCATCATGCTATGGATGGCCTTGATCTGGCCTTGCATCGTAGAGTTAGCCTCTATTTCCACTGCTTTCATTGGATTTTTCAAAATGGTTGTTGGTTCATTTTCTCCCCAATGTCGATTGTTGGTGGCCATAGTATCTAGAATATCATACGTCTCATTAGCAGACTTCTTCAGAAAAGATCCGTTTGTAGATGCGTTTACCAGTGCCTTAGAAGCTTGATCTAACCCACTATAAAAATGCTCCAAAATAATGCAAGCAGGCAATCCATGGTGTGGACACTTCCGAACCAGCTTCTGGAATCCTTCCCAAGCTACATCCAAAGGTTCATTGTAAGACTGTCTGAAAGCAATGATCTCTGCTCTGTATTTGACATTTTTATTGGAGGGAAAAAACTTCTCCAAGAATTTCTCTGCCAAATCATTCCAAGAGGTGATGGAGTTTGGAGGAAATGAATCCAACCAGGCTTCAGCATCTCCCTGCAAAGACAATGGAAAAAGTTTGAACTTTCAAAGTGTCTTCCAGCACTCCTGTTACTTTAAAAGAATTGCAAACTCTCAAAAATAGCTTAATATGTTTGTGTGGATCTTCGTTTGGAAGTCCAGAGAATTGGCCCATTATATTCAACATCTGGAACATCACTGGTTTAAGTTCAAATTGTGGAGCATCAATCGGTGGCTCCAAAATTCCTAGATTCAATGTTTGGAAAACTGATAAAGCGTAGTCCCTTATTGCTCGGTTGCGATCTTCCGCAATGTAGATCAGATTTTCCTGTTGTGGCACCGGTGGAACAGGAGGAATTCTCCCGCCATTCTGCTCCCTTCCACGATCTTGTAGATCAACTTGAGGATCGACTCCAAGAGGTTCCATTGGAAACTCTTGAATGTAAGATGCTTCCTCTAGAGATTCCCGTGCGCTCAACTCTTGTTGCTCCTTCTTCTTTCGTCTCTGTTCCTTCCTTCAACGACAAAAGGTTCTTTCTATCTCCGGATCAATGTCAAGGAGTTGATACCCCTTGTTCATGCACTAACTCCAACCTGCAAAAGAGAAACAAATGCAAATCAATGTTATATTCCCTTTCAGACAGATATGCAGTCGCAATCTGATCGCAATTTCAAAAAAAAATCTGGTTTCACTTTCGGTCCCCGACAACGGCGCCAAAAACTTGGTGCGTCGTCAGCTGAATAGATGGATATGAGATAAGATGATAAATAATAATAAAGAATAATTCAGCTAACACTTAAGTGCAAGTATACACTGTCGCACGTACTAATAAAAAAATCCTTAAAAGTATTCCAAGGGTATCGATCCCACGAGGACTAAACTGGAAATTCAGATTTGATGAAGAAACTGCTCAAATGATTGCTTTTGAAAAAGGTAACCAGAGAAAATAAGTTGATTGATTGGGTTTTTGAAAAGATAGATAAAACATGCAAATAACTAAAAGAATAACAATATGAAATAAACGAGGTATTCAACATGGATTCATCCCTAAGGCAATAACCATAGTCATGCAATATCTAACTTAAGTGTATTCAATGCATTGGGTCAGATTTAACTCCTATTTGGTCCTTGTTTCCAAAAACCGTTAGAAGGCTAAGCGAGTACCGTTATGCACATTTCTGTGACTCGACTCCGACATAGATAATTCAAGAATGCAACCTATAACCCTATAGTCGATATAGGGTGCCTTAGGCATCTTGCCCTATACCGCCGAACAATCTCTTTCGAGCTTTTTCTCCTACATCACCTTTATGAGAACCGATATCGTTTGTCCCTTTCTAGATCAAACTCACATAGCATGCAAAGTCTAAGTGATCAAATTAAACTCGGCAAGATTAGAGTGATAATCAATAAAGAACGACATGCATTGAACACAACTTAAGCAAATAAGACACTTTCAAGCCATTAAACCCTAAGGGAATTCACCACATTGAACCCCTCAACGAGATTTAGCTACTCATGATGGAATAAAAAGCAAATGAACACATTTTCATTGAAATAAGAGTGTAAATAATAATGAATAATGAAAAGATTCAAGAGTTGGAAATAAAGGAGATAGCTAAATATTATGGGTTTTTCTATTTACTCAATCCTTCTAGAGTTCGCTAAGACACTCCACTCTCTCACTTTTACAAGGTGGGAATGGGTGAAACTCTCTACAAACCACAAGGTTTGATGTCTAAATTAGGTTAGAATTTGGTCATCAAAGAAGGACCTTGGGCATCCCTACTCATTGGCGTCGAGCCAAGGTTCTGTCACCACTCTTTTCTTCCAAGTGAGTTCTGCTTGAATTTGACTTTCAATCTCGAGCTTATATAGTGTAGAAAGTGGTTGAGGAGCTGCGAAATAGGTGCTGGAAGGTTGCCCAGTCAGTTTCGGGGTCAAAACAGCTAGTTAGTTACGAAGAAGACTCGTCAACAACGACCCACGGACGACTCGGAACGGCTACAGATTTTTCCAGAAATGCGGTCGCATTTCATTTTTGCCTTCCTAAAAATGCGATCGTATATCTGGGGAATTCTAACTTTTCCTCTGTATTTCTGCACAACAACAAACTAAGTCAAATTCTCTTAAAATCAAGTCTTTGTAAGCACAAGTGAGTTAAATTTGACAAAAGTGATTCTCAACACCCTAACTTATCAAAGTAAGCATATTTTGAGCTCGGGAACAGTAAATTGATCACAACATACAACATTTGGCCAAGAAATGAGCTAAATATAAGGGTAAAATAGGTATATTTTTTACCCTTATCACATGTCACGTTTAATGAGCCGCACTACTTTCTGCTGCTGCACTCTACCCGAAGCATCGCCCACATTCTCCCATAGTAATCATGGCCTATCTTCCTGCGTGGGATGCGAAAGGGCATCATTACCCGAAAGCAGAAAGCACTTGCGACAAGTATAAAAGGCCTCGAAGCATTGCGATTTTCTTATTCTATCTCTTCATCTTCCTCGTGCGAAAACCCTAAACCTTCTCCTCTCTCGCGAAGCATCTCTTCCTCTCCTAACTTTCACCATGTCTGACTCATTGAACCTCTCAATCGCCGGCTACGCAGACGACGCACCACCTTCATCACCGGAGGTTGAAGGACCCAACAGGGACATTGTCATTTCCTCTGACGAGGAAAATGACAGCCAAAACCAAGGCGACTTCATGGAGGAAGAAGAGCCCGAAGTCATTGACGGAGAGCGGCCCCGTGAAAGCACCCAAATATAGCCCGCCGCCGCACCGTCCACCGCCAGAGCCAATACCACAGAAGGACTCGACATAGCACCTTTGGACACATCCTCTTTCAACGTCCAACGAGTAATCCTCCAACCAGCCCAAAATATCCTCGCCCCACATAACCTAACCCCATTTTCTTCCCCTTTCCCATCTGTACCCCTTCTCCCACCACCAGATTCTTCGGCTACCCTAGCCTCAAACACTACCCCATCATCTTCCTCCCCTCCCGCAGTCATTTCCGATTCCCTCCCACCATCAACCTCCACAAACCCCACTTTACCGCAGTTTTCTGAGCGGGAAGTGGCCGCATGGGACTCCCTGTTGGGGGAGTTGGGCGAAGAAGGCGAAGCAATTCGCCAAAGAGAAGAAAGAGAAAAAGTTGCTGCAGAAGAAGCTGCCCGCAAGACTGCCGAAAAAGAAGCGACTAGAGAGAACGAACGCGCTAGCAAGGCGGCGCAAGATCAGGTTGCAGAAGAAATCGCCGCAGCGAAACTGGCTACAATTGCGGCAGCCCTGGGCTCACCAACGCAAGGGTCAGAGTCCACGGATTTGGAAGATGACCTACCCCTGACCCATCGTCGCAACGTCCAACCCACTGGGGTAACCATCGAAGAGCCCTCAGAGAGACTGATAACTGCCCAAAAGGTAGTTATTTAGGCCTCATTTCTATAGGGATTTGTGTGTCTTTTGTGCTTAATAGGGTTGGTTTTAGATGTAAATTATATGTTTTAACCCATTTGGAAGAATGGAAGCTTTGGAAGTTATTTTATGCAGAATATGTTGCTGGGCGACTGGAGGGAGCAAATTCTGTGCTGCAGCAACACTGGGAGCAAAACTGCCACGTCACAGCTCGTTAGCCAAATTGCCAAACTGAATTCTGTTGAGTTTTTCTTGTGATAAAGGAGCAAGGAGAGCCCTACACGTGTCTAGGTTGACCTAAGTCAAGCCTCCTATCCTTCTATAAAAGGGAGTAGCCGTCCAAGTCAAAGTCATTCCACTTTTGGGAGAAAGCATTCCATTCTTGGGAAGTTCCTTCCACCTTTGGGAGCCGAATAGAGGAGAGAGATTGGAGACCACCTAGAAGACCATCATTGCAAGCTGATCGAGGAGATTAATATTTCTTTTTATTATCTTGTAATTATGGACGTGCCTACTCAGATTGTAACGTGTGTTTCCATGCATATTATGAACTAAGTAGCTTAGGCGTTGGTTAGGACACAATGTGATTGTTGTGCTTAAACTTTAGTAATATAAATTGATTCTATGCATCTTGATTAATTGTTGTGTTCATTTCTATTTTATGCCCGCTTGGCCAGCCGGTATGAATACCTCTCTCTAGTTTTAGGGATGATTTAGAGAGTGTGTGGCGATTAATCACACTACGATCATTGTGTATTGGTGAACGCCAGTGACTGAGCTAGGGATAGCCAGTTGCCTAGTGCTTGATCGGTAGTACTTCATTGGGGTTGAAACACATTCCAAAAGATTCGGAGTTCCGGGAGGAATCTGCTAATAAAACTGCGAGAGTTTTGCATGATCAATAATATTGCTAGAGCATCTTTTAAAACAATTACTGAATCCTGACCAGCGCCTGTTTCTAATCTATCTGCCTATTTGTTTACTTTATGTTCTGTCATTTATTTTGTTTCAGCATTATTCTTATAAAAAACCATCATTTTTACCATCTTTGAAACCATTAAAGGATTATACAAAATAGATAAAGTGAAAGCTAGTTCAGGCCTTGGATTGATAATACTTATTACTTGCTGCGGACTGTGTATACTTGCACAGAGTCTAGAGTCTAATTATATCTTATTTCTTATTGCAATTTTACTCACTCTAGGAACCCAACAGATGTCTAGTCTATTGGATTAGGGTTATTTTAGGCAAAGACAAACATAAAATAACTAATAACACTTAATAGAAAAATACATCAATATTATTTCATTAATATTCGGTCAACGGTTACATTCACTATGAAGATGTTCATATAACACATGCGGAAGCAATTGAAGATCGAAAGCACTTAACTACATCAATTTTACACCTAAAGCATGTTTGTTCTAAAATTCCAGAAACAGAGAGTTTAGAAGTTCCAACCTTTTGTAGCTCAAATGAATGGACCTCCTTGTAATCTTTTCCTTCTCCAATCAACTATGGACAACCGTTAGTGTCTTTCCTACTATTCTCCGGGCCAAGAACGACTTGTGGGAGTCTATAGAGATAGGGAATGGGAAGGGAATGCTTGAAGGATCAAGCTCTAGAGAGATATGTGAAATGAGAGAGTTTGAGGCACAAATTCAGCAGTATACAGTATGGTGATTGCTGTATATTTCTCAATCTGATTCCTCCTCTACTTATAGAGTGAATCCATGCATGAAGAAGCCTCAAGATGCAACACACATGGTGGTGATTTGGGTGAAAGTGAAAGCTAGGTGTTGAATCAACAAAACATGCAAGATTGCATGTATGCGGTGTGATTCCACTTTCAATCTTCATGCAAGAGTGGAATTACAACATTTTCCACTATCATGTGATTTAAAATCTGAATTTAAACTTGCATTTTTTATATTAATTTCAATTCTAAATTGAATTTAATATTGATAATTAATTTTGAGGCTTGTCCAATCAATTATACATGATTAATCAAATTAACCATTCAAACCTTGTGCATCTATTATACATGAATCCTTATTCAAATATATAGTATTTAAAACACTTTTAAACACTTATCTCTCATTTTCTAATTTAATTCATAATTAAATTATTGTGTCAAACACAATTTACGATAATACCCTTTTTCCCGATTTTGAACGGAGCAAAGTATCCTATCTTATTGTTCTAGGCTTTATTCCGATATGAGCGAGTAGGGGGACCTAGTGGAGCTATAGATCATGGGCTCCAACGATTCGAGACTAACCGACTAATCTCATTAACCAAGCTAACCAACATTCGTTAACTACCGGGACACTCCACTATAGCTCAGTAGCTGCACTCCCCTCACCATAGATATATTTCCGTCCACTTGATTTAACCATGTTCAGTAAGTCGATCCTTCATAGGTTGTTCGTAGCTATAGCTAGGTCAAATGACCGTTTTACCCCTATAGTACTTCTTGTTCCTTAAGTTCCACTAATCCTCTAATGAACAATCGGTTTGTGGTCCAACCATCAAACCTAAGTCCCTCTCGTGCCATGGAGAGGGTGGGGCCCCTTGTTCAAGTCCTGGAGTTAGTACTTAAGGGAACAACCTCTCTACTATCCCTGAAATGGGTAGGAGCGAATTCCGTCTTGCGAGACTATGTCCCCAGCTATGTATCCGATCTTATCCCCAAAATTGTAGGCTTATTGAGTCGACGATGTCACACCCCCTTCCAGACCACCTGCTAGCTTAGTCCGGAAGATGGCATGAAGCCAACGGACATCGTCCTCCTCTAACGATACCCATTGACCCTCCTGAAACGTTGAACCTGATAAACATACTAATCTTAGATATAAGATATTCTACGTGGAACACAACACAGCGGAATCCCTGAAAACCTTTCAACATACACGAGGTGCCGCCCTGACATAACTCGGTTTGGAAAATAACCTGATATAGATATCACAACCAAAAACATGTACAACTGGGGTTTATACAACCACGACCTCTAGGACTAAATTATCCAATCCTTACAAAACATTTACAATATGGACAGACTCAATATACAACTCCACCCACGTACTAGAGCTTGATCTGGAACTTTCACCAGACGTTGGCAGTGTATCAGGCACCGGGAGCTCGATCTCTACCTGAAAAGTGGGAAAACATTTTGAAAGGATGAGCTACGACAGCATCGTTGTCACGGAGCACTCTCGACTTCCTACTTAATGCATCTGCTACCACGTTAGCCTTACCTGGATGATATTCTATGGTACAGTCATAGTCTTTGATTAGTTCTAGCCATCGCCTCTGCCTCATGTTCAGCTCTTTCTGATCAAAGATATACTTCAAACTCTTATGATCTGTGAAAATGTGGCACTTCTCACCGAATAAATAATGTCTTCAGATCTTCAGTGCTAGAACAATTGTTGCTAGCTCAAGATCATGGGTAGGGTAATTACACTCATGCTTCTTCAGCTGCCTTGAAGCATGAGCTATTACCTTTCCTTCCTGCATCAGCACGCAACCTAATCCTTGCCTCGAAGTATCACAATAGATCACACACTCCTTCCCTGTTACAGGAAGTGTCAGAATAGGCGTTGTCATCAATCTCTTCTTTAGCTCCTGGAAACTCTGTTCGCATTTATCCGACCACTCAAACTTAGCATTCTTCCTTGTAAAAGCTGTCAAGGGTAATGCTAACCGTGAAAAATCCTCAACAAAACGTCTGTAGTATCCGGCCAGGCCTAGGAAACTACGCACCTTTGTTGCACTAGCTGGTCTCTCCCAGTTGATAACAGCTTCCACTTTCTGCGGATCAACACTAACTCCGTCCGCTGATACTACATGCCCTAAGAACACTACTTGTTTCAACCATAACTCACATTTGCTAAACTTAGCGTATAGTTGTTTATCACGTAGTGTCTGTAGAACAATCCTCAAATGTTCCTCATGGGCTTTCCTGTCAATTGAGTAAACTAGTATGTCATCGATGAACACTATCACAAACTGATCTAAATACTGATGGAAGATCCTGTTCGTGAGGTCCATGAAAACTGCTAGCGCATTCGTTAAACCGAATGTCATTACTAAAAACACATAGTGCTCATACCTCGTCCTGAATGCTGTCTTAGGAATATTTGATTCCCCAACCTTTAACTGGTGATATCCTGACCTCAAATCAATCTTGGAGAACATTGCTGCTCCCTTTAACTGGTCAAACAAGTCATCGATGCGTGGTAGAGGATACTTGTTATGTATCGTGACCTTGTTTAACTGCCTGTAATCAATGCATAATCTCAGGGTACCATCTTTCTTCTTCACAAATAACACTGGAGCTCCCCAAGGTGATAAACTAGGCCTCATGTATCCCGTGTCAACTAGTTCATGTAACTGCACCTTCAGCTCCTTAAGCTCGCTCGAAGCCATTCTGTATGGTGCCTGTGAAATAGGTGTTGTTCCTGGTAACAGTTCAATAGTGAACTCCACCGCTCTATCAGGTGGCAAACCTGATAGATCAGTTGGAAAAACATTAAGAAATTCGTTCACTACAGGAACATCTTCTGGCTTCAGCTTTTCTTCTTGCACCTCCACTATGTGTGCAAGAAACGCTGTGCAACCCTTCCTCAACAACTTCTCAGCTTTCAGAGCTGAAATCAAACTCTTAGGAATAATCTTCCTCTCACCCCTGAAAACAACTTCAGTCAAACCTGGTTTCCTAAAAGTCACTTCCTTCCTATGGCAATCCATAGAAGCATAGTGAGTGAATAAGAAGTCCATTCCCAAAATCACATCCAACGCCTGCAACTCTAGGGGAAGAAGATCCACTAACATACAGAGACCTTCTACTAAAACCTCACAATCACACAACACTTCATTCACTAATAAAACGTCACCAACTGGTGTGCATATAACTAACTCCTCAGATAAAGGCTCTAGCATCCTATTCAGCTTAGTTAAAAACATACGAGAAACAAAGGAATGCGTAGCACCTGGATCTAACAAAACACGTGCAGGTACATTACAAATCAAAACCGTACCAGTGATCACGTTTGGTGCATCCACTGCTTCCTGTTGATTCATGGCGTAGACTTTTCCCTACTGCCTAGGTCTCCCCACAACTCCCTTTTGCCTTGCACCACTGGTGCCTTCTCCTGCGCTTGCTAAGACTCTCGGCTGCTCCACTGTGTGGGACTCAACTCCTTGGTCCCTCTGAACCGTTGCCCTCAGCTGTGGACAATCCATCTTGAGATGCCTTGGTTGTCCACACTGGTAACACACATCGGCGCGAACCAGACACTGACCCCGATGATTCTTGCCACAACTTGCACATGGGGTTCTCCTGGATTCACTAGCAACGGACTTCTGACCCGTCCTCGATTTTGCTACTGAACTTGCAGACTGACTAGGGGCTCTCTGACTCTGCCTCTGATAAGCACTACCCGAACTCATCTGCCTCGACAACTGGCCATCATATCGGCGCTTGAAGTCTTGACGGCCTAAAACATTCACTCCAGGTGTGAACCTCTGCTGCTCACGACCTCGAAAACCACTAGCTGTTGGAGCTCCACGACTAGGCTCCACATCCGACTTTTCAACTAAAATACTCTGCTCCACACGTAAGGCAGTTTCTACTAGCTGGGAAAAATTCGTCCACTTCGCAATAGCGGTAACTGGGGTACGTATCTCAAAACGCAACCCTCTATCAAACCTACGACACCTGTCACTCTCAGATGCCACGATCACATCGGCATACCGTGAAAGCTCAGTATACTTTCTCTCATACTCGGCCACTGAAAGTGACCCTTGCTTCAGCCCCAGAAACTCATCTCTCTTAGCCTCACAATATGTGGTGGGATAGTACTTTTCCTTGAATACGCCTCTAAATGTCTGACAGTCTAACGTACGTGCATCACTGCACCTGGCTATAATGGATTTCCACCATCCCTCCGCCTCCTTCTGTAGTAGGAATGTGGCTAATTTGACTTTTTGCTCCTCAGGACAACTCATCACGTCGAAAGCATTTCTCCAACATATTCAACCAGACCTCGACGTCAGCTGGATCTGTGGAACCCTCAAACATCGTGGCTCCTAATTTCTTCAGTCGTTCAATCCCATACATCTTTTCCGGATCACTAGGCCCTGCTCTTTCTGGCCTACCATCCTCCTGTGCAGATCTAGCGAACTGCTCACTCCTTGCCTCATTCTAACCTCTTCGGGTACTGGATCCCTTTTCAGATTGACTCTGGGTAGGATCCTACATCCCGTCCTGATTTTGCCTGCGTCGTATGCTGGTACGTGGTGGCATGACTCCTATAACATATCAACACATCAGACATGCTATAGATACTTAACTCAGATGCATGATACTAAACTTCTGCCCACATTCTAGTCCTGACTGGACTCACTCTCAACAATACTTGAACCGTACTCCGCTAGTTCTATTTGAACTGACTCAACGTCTAACTATTTACTTCATAGATTCTTCTTAGCACTAACTACCATGTCTCATTTCCCATGGAGCTAACTGCTCTGATACCAAGTTGTCACACCCCCTTCCTGACCACCTGCTAGCTTAGTCCGGAAGATGGCGTGAAGCCAACGGACATCGTCCTCCTCTAACGATACCCATTAACCCTCCTGAAATGTTGAACCTGATAAACATACTAATCTTAGATATAAGATATTCTACGTGGAACACAACACAGCGGAATCCCTGAAAACCTTTCAACATACCCGAGGTGCCGCCCTGACATAACTCGGTTTGGAAAATAACCTGATATAGACATCACAACCAAAAACATGTACAACTGGGGTTTATACAACCACGACCTCTAGGACTAAATTATCCAATCCTTACAAAACATTTACAATATGGACAGACTCAATATACAACTCCACCCACGTACTGGAGCTTGATCTGGAAGTTTCACCAGACGTTGGTAGTGTATCAGGCACCGGGAGCTCGATCTCTACCTGAAAAGTGGGAAAACATTTTGAAAGGATGAGCTACGAAGCCCAGTGAGTGGCTAAATTGAAAACTGTACATTCGGAAATCAGAACACGTGATAAAACTTTAAACGTATAAAGCTGCTCAACCAAGGCGTTAAACATATACGTGCAATGATAAAAGCTTACTAAAAAAACATCGCATGCACGTCATTAAAAATCTAGCAAGGCATATCAAGTACATCAAACGTTTTAACTAACATGACCGATCTACGTTGTGTAGGGCACGCCCAATACAACCAACGTTTACTAGTCCTACGATGTAGTGGGGACCGCCCAACACTCCCATCGTCTTTGTCGTAGTGGGGTCCACCCAGCACTCACGACAGCATCGTTGTCACGGAGTACACTCAACGTCAACAACGGAATATAACCTGTGTGCACACGGTACCATATAGTCTCGGGCTCAATATCTCAGTCATGTAGTCAATAGAAATCTCAGAAAATTACATGAAAACATTAAAACATGCCTGCTTATCGTTATCTTTTGTAAACCTTGAGCTTACTCAGCTTGCTCGTGAAAACTGAAAATCTTTAAAAAGTACTTGCTAATACATACTTTACTTAAAAGATATCATTTCAACTACTTTTCATAAAATCATTAACCACGTGCTCGTATATAAACCTCATTAGAAAATCTAAGCTCAACACTTATGCTTGAAACCGTTCATAGAAATCATGTATCATTCATAGAAAGCATGTAAAACATCTAAACATGTGCAACCGTTTGGAAACAATTTTCGAAATTCGTTTTGTCACTCGCTGTCTTAGCTAGTTTCCTGGTCTGTAGACTCGACCTATTTCCTCTTGGCCTGTCAAACAACAGAAACCGAGCATTAGAACCATAGATAGTCTTATTCTTCCATGCTCATGAATTCTAAACACTTGAATTAAAAACCACACTTCACATTCTACTTTTCCAGATTTTCCAGATTCAACACCCATAACTTCTTCAATACTTAACCAAAATTAATGTACTATACATCAAACTCTTCATTTTCGAACACACTACAACTTACCTGAAGCAATGAAAACGAGATTCCCAATCGATATGTCCAGAAATGCCCCGAACACAGACAACTCAGATTCGCGGTTCTCTGCTACCCTTTATCTATCTTCTGAAATTAAACCTACTTGAAGTAATTTTTGGCTCACGAATTCTTCATGAAAGTTGTAGAAAATTGAATAAGCTTTCCACCCATACGAAATAGAGTTTCTGATTCAACTTGTACACCCCAGAATGCTCGAAAAACCAGAGAAAACCATAGATCCTTCTGGTTTGCTCGAAAATCCTGTGCTCTGTTTTCCATTTCAAAAACCATTAACTTCTCATCAGATTTAGCTCAAGCTTCCTTCATGAAATTTATTAGAAAATGGACTAACTTTCAAGAAAATCAAACCTCACCTCTTAGTTCCTTCTGTGTAGCTCAAACCGAATCAAAAACCAGAGGTTGGCATGTTGAACTCAGATTCTGCTATGGCTGGCTTTGCTTGAGCTTTTTCCTATCTTCTTCAACCTCAAAACCCCGAAATTCTTCTTCTTCTTCCTCCTTCACTCTCTCCCTCAAGTGCTCTAAAATTTTGGATGGAAAGGATGGAGAAATGGACTGAAAAAAGGTGAAGCGGTGGTGGGTTTTTATTTTGTCCATTAAGCACTGAAAGTGCTTTCCCAATTTCTTTCTTTTTTTCTTTTCATTTCCCTACTTCATTTTCTTTTTCCTTTTCTTTTCTGTCCTTTTCCTACTTTATTTCATATCTTTTTTTTTCTTTAGATTAATAATTTCCAACAACTTAGTCCAACAATGAAACCACCAATAGATGACAAGAGGAGATAATCCAAGGGAAGTCTCGGGTTTACAGGCGAAGTCTGGCCACTCTCACCCATGCAGATCAAAGGATAATCTCGTATAAACAGGAGTTCATAGTTAGCTCAGGATTAAGATCGAGTTACCTAGGTCATCTTGTGAAATAGTCGTACAAAGTGACATATTTCGCAGTCCAGTCTTATGCAAACTCATTGCATAGGACGCCCCCACTAGCATGTCTCCACATGAACGATTTAGGATCTCATCGTTTGTACTTAATACAAAGTGGGCCGATTCCATAGTGTTCCCAGGATAAGGCACCCAACCCTATCCTTATACTATAGACTATTTTGACTATAAACTTGAACTTGATCCTATGATATGTCACTACATATAGTTCGAGTATTCATGTTATAGCCAAGTATCTTAGTTTATTGGATTTAGGTTAAACATTCGCAATTTACATATTCAATAATATCTTTTACTGAATAACCTCAATAAAGTCTTTATTGGAAATAGAATATGTTTAATGATTTACAAACTACGAGTTTATAGGACATTAGACCCAACACACTATCTACGAGTTTTAGGGCATAAAACCCAACAAACTCCCACTTGAACTAAAACACTAGTTAATGGGATGTAAATACAATAATCTGAAGTTGGAAATGTCATGTGTATTGTATATTTCATACAGTAAATATACTAAAATAATACAATGAACTAGGGCATCCTTATACCCATTATACACTTCTCCCACTTGCCCTAGATTAGACAGCATACATATCTCGTAGACCTAGACCCTCTAGATGACCCTCAAACACTATAGCCGTGAAAGCCTTCGTAAATGGATCAGCGATGTTGTGCTCTGAAGCGATCTTAGTTACAATCACATCTCCTCATTGCACAATCTCCCGTATCAGGTGAAACTTCCTCTCGATGTGTTTACCTCGTTTGTTGCTTCGAGGTTCTTTAGAGTTGGCTACAGCCCTACTGTTGTCATAGTACAGTGTTATGGGCACGTTCATATTTGGAACAACTTCCAAATCAGTCAAGAACTTTCTAAGCCAGACGTCTTCCTTAGCTGCTTTGCAAGCTGCTACATACTCAACCTCCATGGTTGAGTATGTTATGCATCCTTGTTTGATGCTTCTCCAAACTACTGCTCCTCCATTAAGGGTGAATACTGACCCTGATGTGGATTTCCTTTAATCCTTATCAGCTTGAAAGTCAGAGTCAGTGTATCCAGTAAGAATCAAATCCTTAGCTCCATACACAAGCATGTAGTCCCTCGTTCTTCGAAGATACTTGACGATGTTTTAAACCGCTCCCAGTGGTCCAGCCCTACACTGATACATACTGACTACTCCCACTACATAACATATGTCAGGCCTAGTGTAGAGCATAACATACATTAAGCTGCTCACAGCTGAGGTGTAGGGAATGTGTCTCATGTTCCCAATTTCTCGAGGTGTCTTAGGAGACTGTTCCTTAGACAGGTATACCCCATGTCTGAAGGGTAATAATCCCTTTTTGGAGTTTTGCATCGAATATCGAGACAACATTTGTTCAATATACGTTGCTTGTGACAATGCTAGCGTTTTGTTCTTACGATCCCTAATAATTTGGATTCCAAGAACATATTGAGCCTCTCCCAGATCTTTCATTTGGAATTGAGTTGCTAGCCATTTCTTAATGTCATTGAGGTATCCTACATCATTCCCAATGAGTAGGACATCGTCTACATAAAGTACTAGAAAAGCTACTTTCTTTTTGATGATTTTCTTGTACACACAAGGCTCATCAACGTTTTGGTCAAAACCAAAAGATTTGATTGCAGTATCAAATCTAATGTTCCAAGATCTGGACGCTTGTTTCAATCCATAAATGGATCGATTCAGCTTACAAACATTTTGTTCCTGACCTTCGGCTACGAACCCTTCGGGTTGAGACATGAAGATATTCTCTTCAAGATTACCATTCAGAAAGGCAATCTTGACGTCCATTTTCCATATTTCATAGTCATAATATGTGGCTATGGACAAGAGAATTCTTATGGACTTTAACATGGCTACAGGAGAAAAGGTTTCCTCATAGTCAAACCCTTCCTTTTGGGTATAACCGTTTGCCACTAGTCTAGCTTTGAAGGTTTGTACCTTCCCAGCTGCATCTCTTTTTCTCTTATAGATCCATTTGCACCTTATGGGTTTTACCCCTTTCGGTAGATATGCGAGTTCCCATACAGAATTGGAGTACATTGACTCCATTTCCAGGTCCATGGCTTTGACCCATTCATCCTTATCTTCGTCATTTATTGCCTGTCGATGGGACAATGGATCCTCAATGCCATCATTAGGTTTGACAACCTGAGTTTCAGTTAAACCCATGTGGCGATCAGGTTGTAATACAACCCTCCCACTGCGTCAAGGCATTCTCAACGTTTGAGAAGGACATGATGGATTTGAAGAACCAGTTCCTTAATCAACCCTTGTTGAAGGTTCAGCTTCGTCAACAACTCTTGGTGATTCTTCAGTAGCTTCGTCAACAACCCTTGTTGAAGGTTCAGGTTCCAGTTTCTTAGGATTTGTCACAAGCACGTGTGCTGGACAACCCCAGATACGAAAGTGACGCAAACTAGGTTTACACCCCTTCCACAATTCGAAAGGTGTTTTAGAAACACTTTTCGAGGGAACATTGTTCAAGATGTGTACTACAGTCTCTACTGCATACCCCCAAAACGAGCTAGGCAATTGAGCATAGCTCATCATTGATCGAACCATGTCTAACAAGGTTCTATTTCTCCTTTCTGATACACCATTTTGTTGAGGTGTACCAGGGGCTAAGAGTTGGGATTGGATTCCATGTTCTATCATATAATCCTGAAATCTTTGATCCATATACTCCCCTCCTCGATTAGATCGAAGTACTTTAATTGATTTACCTAATAGGTTTTCAACTTCAGCCTTAAACTCCTTAAACTTGTCAAGGGCCTCATACTTATGTTCCATTAGGTATAAGTAACCATATCTTGAATAATCATCTATAAATGAGATGAAATATTCGTACCCTCCTCGAGCTTTTACATTCATTGGACCATAGAGATCCGAATGTATTAACTCTAAGGGTTCTTTGGCTTTGTAACCTTTTCAAGTAAAGGGTCTTTTAGTCATTTTGCCCTCGAGACAAGATTCACAAGGTGGTAGTGAATCATCTTCTCACTCGCTTAGAAGTCCATTCTTTACCAAACGACCGATTCTATGGATGTTTATGTTGGGAGTGCGACCAAAGTCCCACATTGGCTAGATAAGGGGGTGGTCATAGGTATATAAAAGAGGACAAGTATCTCCATTGCTATGAGGCCTTTTGGGGTAAACCAAAAGCAAAGCCATGAGGGCTTATGTCCAAAGTGGACAATATCATACCATTGTGGAGATATATGTGTGTCTGGTAATCCCTTACAAGTGGTATCAGAGTCATGCCCCGGGCGTAGCTGTGTTGGGTGGAATCCTTTGGTGTCGAATAAATAAGTTGTGAGCCTCGAAGTAGTCATGGGGAGATCAGTGGTTGGGATTTGTTGGGCAGACGGGTATACTCCGGAGAAGAGGAGTCATCCTGGATAAGAACAATAACTCTCGGTAAAGCGGTGAAACCTAGAGAGTTGGACGGATAGATGACTATTTGAGGGGAGGCTCGGTGGTACTTTGTTCGAGCGGAGGATTGTTGGGAGTGTGACCAAAGTCCCACATTGGCTAGATAAGGGGATGATCATGGGTATATAAGGGAGGACAAGTATCTCCATTGGTATGAGACCTTTTGGGGTAAACGAAAAGCAAAGACATGAGGGCTTATGTCCAAAGTGGACAATATCATACCATTGTGGAGATATATGTGTGTCTGGTAATCCCGTACAGTTTATATGACCAAGTCTTAAATGCCAAAGATGAGTATTGTTACTTGTTGGGGAAATTCTGTCTTTTTCTTTGAGTTTCAGCAGTTTTAAACAATTCGTGATTTAAAAGTGCTTTGTTTTCGTTTGGTCTTAATACATACAAGTTATTTTGTAATTTGGCTGAACAAATAAGTACACCATTCTTATAAATGAACGCTTCATTCATATTGAAAGTAACTGTATACGATTGTTCAATCAAACATGAAATAGAAATTAAGTTCCTCTTAATCTTGGGAACGATTAACTATCTTTCTAAAAGTAAGAATCTATTTCTAAAAAGTAACTTCGCAGCTCCCACTGCCTTAGCTGAAATGACTTCTCCAGTTCAGACCCTGAGCGTCATTTCACCATCGTTCAACTGCTGAAAGGAATTATTTTCCTGAAAAGAAAGCAAACATGATTAGATGCTCCTGAATCAAGTATCCAAACAAACTCATCATGCTCTACAAGGCATGTTTCTAAAACTAGTAAATCAAATTTACCTTCATTTTCCTTCTTTTTCTCAGCAAGGTACTTTGGGTAGTTTCTCTTCCACTGTCCATCTACATTGCAGTGGAAACACTTGCCCTTGTCAGCCACAACTTTGGCTTTTCCCTTGTTTTTAGCAACAGTAGCAGGAGCCTTCCCCTTGTTTCCTTTCTTCTTCTGAATCTTCATTGAAGAAGTGGCTATAGATTTAGTTCCAGAGGATGAACCCTTCTCAAACTTTCTTTTAGAGTGGACAACATTTGCCTCTCCTTCTACCTGTCCTTGTTTTTAAGAAGAGATTGATAGAGTTGTAGCTCATTCAGGAGACTAGTCATGTTGAATATTATTTTATTCATCATTGCATTGCTTCGAAATTGTAGAAAACTCTTCGGAAGAGATTCTAAGATGAATGCAACTTGACTTCGCTCATCTATGACCGTCCCGTTTGCTTCTGCCACGTTGAATTGGACCATCATATCCAGGACATGTTCCCGAACAGATGTGCCTTCTTTCATGCGGCAGCTATAAACGTACTTGAGAGTGTCATGGTGGAGTTGGTAGGACGGTTGTCCAAACATCTCCTGGAGAGAGTTCATAATCTCCCTCGCTGTGACCATGTCTTCATGTCTCTTAGCCAGAACTTCAGATAAGCTAGCTAGGATAAGTACCAGTGCTCCTCGAATGAACAACCTGTTTATGGTCCAACCAATAAACAGAAAGTCCCTCTCGGGCCAGTGAGAGGGTGGGATCCCTTTGTTCAAGACCCGGAGTCACCACTTAAGGGAATACTCATCTACTTCTTCAAAAGTCCGGAAGGAGTGAATTTCATCTTGTGTGATTATGTTCCCAGCTCCCCACTCAGTCTTGTCCCCAAAATGGTAAGCTTATTGAGTCGACGTGGGGAGCTGGGACAAGACTGAGTGGGGAGCTGGGAACATAATCACACAAGATGAAATTCACTCCTTCCCGACTTTTGAGGAAGTAGATGAGTGTTCCCTTAAGTGGTGTCTCCGGGTCTTGAACAAAGGGTCGTACCCTCTCACTGGCCCGAGAGGGGTTTCTGTTTGATGGTTGGACCACAAACAGGTTGTTCATTAGAGGAGCACTAGTACTTAAGGAGGTAGAGGTAACTCAGGGGTAAAACGGTAATTTGACCCAGCTGGAGTTACAAACACACGTGAAGGACTGACTTGTAGTATTGGTCGATATACGTGGACATAGAAATATTCTGTAGTGAGAAGAGTGCAGCTGTGGGTCTTTAGTGGAGTGACCCAGAGTTCACGAATGGAGTCTAACTTGGTTAATGAGTTTAAGCCGATTAGTCTCGTATCGTTGGAGCTTCTGATCTGTAGGTTCATTAGGTCCCATTGGTAGCTCGTAAAAAGACTTGAAGCAATTAAATATAAATTATAAATTGAAAATGTTCAATTTATTTGGGGAATCGTATAATGTATGTTGATACATTATAATATAAACTTGATGAAACTTTATAATATAATTTTTTAATTAATTTCAAAAATTAATTCTTGAGATAAAATACTTGAAAGAGTTCAAATAAATTTAATATGAATTGGATTCATATTAATTTTAATTTTAATAAAATCCCTAAGATTAAATATATGATATTTAATTGGGTAATTAATTAATTATGGAATTAATTAATTATTTATTAAAAGTAGATATTGTTTAGATAATAGATTTGAACTTATTAATATACCTTTTCCTATTGGGAAAAGGTCTTGGCCTTTACCTATATATAGGACCCCTAGGGTGGGGTGAAAGGCATCCTATTGTCTCTCCTTCTCTTAGAGATCTCTCCCAAAAGACTCCCACAAGTCTCCTGCTTCAAGAAGTCTTAGAGATATACCGGTGTAGCCGATTGGTGGTGTTCGCACAAGAGGGTTGTTGCGTTTTCAATCTTATTGGCAAGAAAAGGAGAATTGATCAAGGCTTTCTACAAAAGTAAGCTTTCTATGAAATCCTTGATAACTAGGATCAATCTAGTTGATCTTTTACCATGTTTATAGCCTATGTACAACCCAATAAATATAGATTTATTGCTGTAATATTTTGCAAATTGTATTGGTATTTCAATTAGAATCTAAGACTCTGAGTATGTCACACCCCCTCCCGGACCACCTGTTAGCTTAGCCCGAAAGACGGCGTGAAGCCAACAGACATCGTCACCTCTAACAATCCCTGTTGACCCTACTGAAACGTTGAACCTGATAAACATACTAATCATAGATATAAAACATTCTATATGAAACACCACACAGCGGAATCCACGGAAACCTTTCAACAAACACGAGGTGTCGCCCTGACATAACTTGGCTCGGATAATAACCTGATATAGATATCACAACCAAAAACACATACAACTAGGGTTTATGCAACCACGACCTCTAGGACTAAATTATCCAATCCTTACAAAACATTTACATAATAGACAGACTCAATATACAACTCCACCCACGTATTGGAGCTTGATCTGGAGCTTTTAGCAGACGTTGGCAGTGTATCAGGCACCGGGAGCTCGATCTCTACCTGAAAAGTGGAAAACATTTTGAAAGAATGAGCTACGAAGCCCAGTGAGTGACTAATTTTAAGACTCTAAATCTGGAAGTCAAAACATGTGATAAACCTTTAAACGTATAAATATGCTCAGTCAAAGCGTTTAACATAAACGTGTAAGGATAAAGGCTTTCTAAAACATTTCGCAAGTCCGTCATTAAGAATCTAGCAAGGCATATCAAGTATATCAAACGTTTTAACTAACATGACCGATCTACGTTGTGTAGGGCACGCCCAGTACAACCAACGTTTACTAATCCTACGATGTAGTGGGGCCCGCCCAGCACTCACGACAGCATCGTTGTCACGGAGTACACTCAACGTCGACAACGGAATATAACCTGTGTGCACACGGTACCATATAGCCTCGGGCTCAATATCTCAGTCATGTAGTCAATAGAAATCTCAGAAAATCACATGAAAACATTAAAACATGCCTGCTTATCATTATCTTTCGAAAAACTTAAGCTTACTCAGCTTGCTCGTGGAAAACCGAAAATCAATTAGAAGTACTTGCTAATCCATACTTTGCTTTAAAAGATATCGTTTCAGCTACTTTTCATAAAGTCATTAGACACGTGCTCGTATATAAACCTCATTAGAAAATCTGAGCTCAAAACTCATGCTTGAAACCGTTCATAAAAACCATGTATCGTTCATAGGAAAGCATGTAAAACATATAATCATGAACAACCGTTTAAGAACATTTTTGAAATTCATTTTGTCACTCACAGTCTTATCTAGTTTCCCGGTTTGTAGACTCGACCTATTTCCTCTTGGCCTGTCAAATAACCAAAACCGAGCATTAGAACCATAGATAGCTTTGTCTTTCCATGCTCATGAATTTTTAAACAATTGGATTAAGAATCACATTCACAATTCTACTTTCCAGATTTTTCAGATTCTATACCCTAACTTCCAATACCCATAACTTCCTCAATACTGAACCAAAATTAATTAAATACACATCAAACTCTTCATTTGCGAACACTCTACAACTTACCTGAAGAAATGAAAACGAGATTCCCAACCAATTTGTCCAGAAATGCCCCGAAGTCAGACAACACAGATTCGAGCTTCTCTGTTACCCTTTATCTTCCTCCTGAAATTAAACCTACGTAAAGTCATTTTTGGCTCACAAATGCTTCATGAAAGTTGTAGATAATTGAATAAGCTTTCCAACCATACCAAATAGAGCTTCTGATTCAACTTGTACACCCCAGAATGCTCAAAACATTAGAGAAAACCAGAGATCCTCCTGCTTTGCTCGAAAATCCTGTGCTCTGTTTTCCATTCCAAAAACCATCAACTTCTCATACGATTTAGGTCAAGCTTCCTTCATGAAAGTTGTTAGAAACTGAACTAACTCTCATGAAAATCAAACCTCACCTCTTGATTCCTTCTGTGTAGCTCAAACCGAATAAAAAACCAGAGGTTGACAGTTTGCACCCAGATTCTGCAATGGCTGGCTTTGCATGAACTTTTTCCTATCTTCTTCAACCTCAAACCACGAAATTCTTCTTCTTCCTCTTCCTTCACTCTCTCCTCAAAGTGCTCTGAAAGTTTGAATGGAAAATGATGGAGAAATGAAATGAAATTGGGCTGAAAAATGTGGTTGTCGGTGGTGGGCTTTGTGCTGTCCATTTCCACTTCCTTTCTTTTCTCTTTTTTTTTTTTTTCTTTGCTGATTTCTTTTCTCTCTTTTTTTTTTTCTTTTCCTTCCATTTTCCTTTTCCTTTTCCTTTTCTTTTATTTCCTTTCTTCTTTTAACTTAGTAATCCCAACAAGAGATGACAAGAGAAAATGATCCTAGAGAAGTCTCGGGTTTACAGAGTAGGTTCGGTAATACTTTCCACTGCGTGGGGCTTATATCCCTTCAAAACTCTCCTTGGGCCGAACTTTGTGTCCCAAACTCTCCAAAACTCAAACGGAGCAAAGTTTGGACCAAGTTCGTCCAACCAAGATGAAAAACTATCATTGGGACGAACATTGGGTCCGAACTCTCCAAACAAAGAAACAAAGCAAAGTTTGGACCAAGTTCGTCCAAGCTAGATAGAAAAACTCTCATTGGGACGTACTTGGGGGTCGAAACTCTCCAAATTCAGAAACGGAGCAAAGTTTGAGCAAAGTGTCGTCCAAACAACCTCATGAACTCTCATTGGGCCAAACTTTGTGTTCCAAACTCTCCAAAACTCAAAAAGAGTAAAGTTTGGACCAAGTTCGTCTAAGCCAGATGGAAAACTCTCCTTGGGACGTACTTTGGGTCGAAACTCTCCAAATGTAGAAACGGAGCAACTTCCCTTAAACTGAAGGACACATGCTCTCAACATGTGAAATTTCGTCCCCGAAATTTAGAAGTTCTTAGGTGAAGAGTGTCGGGTAACTCCTCCTCATTTGATCTTCCGATTCCCAGGTTGCCTCCTCTACTCCGTGATGTCTCCAAAGAACTTTCACGAGTGGGATCGTTTTGTTCCTCAAAACTTGCTCCTTCCTGTCGAGGATCTGAACCGCTTCCTCCTTATAACTCAAGTCTTCCTTCAGCTCAATTGGTTGCATTTGCAACACATGGGACGGATCTGGAATATATTTCCTCAACATGGACACATGAAAAACATCATGTATTCGAGCGAGTTCCACTGGCAACTCAAGTCTATAGGCTGCTGGTCCAACTCGTTCTATTATCTGGTAAGGTCCAATATATCTAGGACTCAGCTTACCTTTCCTCCCAAAGCGAAGAACACCTTTCCACGGAGATAACTTAAAGAAAACTAGATCTCCAACTTGGAACTCTAAGTCTCTTCGTCGCTTATCTGCATAGCTCTTCTGTCGATCCTGAGCTATTTTTAGATTCTCCCTAATCAGCTTAATATTGTCTGACGTAACTTGTACCAACTCAGGACCAACTAGCTTTCGCTCTCCCACTTCGTTTCAGCACACAGGAGTTCTGCATGGTCTGCCATACAAAGCCTCGGATGGTGCCATGCCGATACTAGACTGATAGCTGTTATTATAAGCGAACTCCATAAGTGATAAGTGGGTATCCCAACTTCCCTTAAACTGAAGGACACATGCTCTCAACATGTCCTCTAAGGTCTGGATGGTCCTCTCAGACTGACCATCTGTCTGGGGATGGAACGCTGTACTGAATTTCAACTTTGTTCCCATTGCTTTCTGCACACTAGGCCAAAACTTAGAAGTAAACCTTGGATCCCTATCTGAAACTATGGACACTGGAACTCCATGTTGACTCACAATCCTGTCGACGTATAGTTTAGCTAGCTGATCTAGTGTAGACGTCGCTTTAATCGGTATAAACCGCGCTGTCTTGGTGAGTCTGTCCACTATTACCCATATACCATCATGTCCACTAGAAGTACGAGGTAATCCAAACAGAAAATCCATGGTAATATGCTCCCACTTCCACTCTGGCACTGGCAGTGGATTAAGGAGTCCTCCTGGCCTCTGTCTTACTGGTTTAACCTGTTGGCAGATCAAACATCTGTCGACATATTCAGCTATCTCCCGCTTCATACCAGACCACCAATAAGTTTTCTTCAGAGTTCTATACATCTTGGTGCTTCCTGGATGCATAGCGTAAGCTGAACTGTGAGCTTCCTCTAATATAGCACTCTTAAGCTCACTAATACTCGGAACGCATAGTCTTCCCTGCTTAACTATGGCTCCGTCTGTTCTCAACTCAAATTCTGCCTCTGGGCCTTGCTTGGACTTTGCAAGCATTTTCTGTAAGTTACTATCCTCTGGCTGTCTTCTCACAATCTCTGCTACTAGAGAAGACCTAACCTGAAATTGAGCTAAAAGACTCCCTGAGCTTCCTGCAATCATAACTGCCTTGAAACCTCTTAACTCACATAGCAAGCTTGCTCGAATACCACACAAGGCACTCTTCGGAAGTCTCGACTTCCTACTTAACGCATCTGCTACCACGTTAGCCTTACCTGGATGATATTCTATGGTACAGTCATAGTCTTTAATCAGTTCTAGCCATCGCCTCTGCCTTAGATTCAGGTCTTTCTGACCAAAGATGTACTTCAAACTCTTATGATCTGTGAAAATGTTGCACTTCTCACCGAATAAATAATGTCTCCAGATCTTCAGTGCTAGAACAACTGTTGCTAGCTCAAGATCATGGGTAGGGTAATTACACTCATGCTTCTTCAACTGCCTTGAAGCATAAGCTATCACCTTTCCTTCCTGCATCAGCACGCAACCTAATCCTTGCCTTGAAGCATCACAATAGATCACATACTCCTTCCCTGTTACAGGAAGTGCTAGAATAGGCGCTGTCACCAATCTCTTCTTCAGCTCCTGGAAACTCTGTTCGCATTTATCCGACCACTCAAACTTAGCATTCTTCCTTGTCAAAGTTGTCAAGGGTAATGCTAACCGTGAGAAATCCTCAACAAAACGTCTGTAGTATCCGGCCAGGCCTAGGAAACTACGAACCTCTGTTGCACTAGCTGGTCTCTCCCAGTTGACAACAGCTTCCACTTTCTGCGGGTCAACACTAACTCCGTCCGCTGAAACTACATGCCCTAAGAACACCACTTGATTCAACCAGAACTCACATTTGCTGAACTTAGCGTATAGCTGTTTATCACGTAGTGTCTGTAATCAATGCATAATCTCAGGGTACCATCTTTCTTCTTCACGAATAACACTGGAGCTCCCCAAGGTGATACGCTAGGCCTGATGTATCCCTTGTCAACTAGTTCTTGCAACTGCACCTTCAGCTCCTTAAGCTCACTCGGAGCCATCCTGTATGGTGCCTGTGAAATAGGTGATGTTCCTGGTAACAATTCAATAGTGAACTCCACCTCTCTATCAGGTGGCAAACCCGATAAATCAGCTGGGAAAACATCAAGAAATTCGTTCACCACAGGAACATTTTCTGGTTTCAGCTTTTCTTCTTGCACCTCTACTACGTGCGCAAGAAACCCTGTGCAACCTTTCCTCAATAACTTCTCAGCTTTCAGAGCTGAAATCAAACTCGTAGGAATAATCTTCCTCTCACCCCTGAAAACAACTTCAGTCGAACCTGGTTTCTTAAAAGTCACTTCCTTCCTATGGCAATCCATAGAAGCATAGTGAGTGAATAAGAAATCCATTACCAAAATCACATCCAACGCCTGCAACTCTAGGGGAAGAAGATCCACTAACATACAGAGACCTTCTACTACAACCTCACAATCACGCAACACCTCATTAACTAATAAAATGTCACCAACTGGAGTGCATATGACTAACTCCTCAGATAAAGGCTCTAGCATCCTATTCAGCTTAGTTAAGAACATACTAGAAACAAAGGAATGCGTAGCGCCTGGATCTAATAAAACACGTGCAGGTACATTACAAATCAAAATCGTACCAATGATCACATTTGGTGCATCCTCTGCTTCCTGCTGAGTCATGGCGTAGACTTTTCCCTGCTGCCTAGGTCTCCCCACAACTCCCTTCTGCCTTGCACCACTGGTTCCCTCTCCTGTGGCTGCTAAAACTCTCGGCTGCTCAACTGTGTGGGACTCAACTCCCTGGTCCTTCTGAACTGCTGCCCTCAGCTGTGGGCAATCCCTCTTGAAATGCCCTGGTTGTCCACACTGGTAACACACACCGGCGCCAACAAGACATTGACCCCGATGATTCTTGCCACAACTTACACATGGGGTTCTCCTGGATTCACTAGCAACGGACTCCTGACCCGTCCGCGGTCTTGCTACCGAACTCGCAGACTGACTGGGGGCTTTCTGACTCTGCCTCTGATAGGCACTACCCGAACTCATCTGCCTCGATGATTGGCCACCAGATCGACGCTTGAAGTCTTGACGGCCTGAAACATTCACTCCAGGTGTGAACCTCCGCTGCTCACGACCTCGAAAACCACTAGCTGTTGGAGCTCCACGACTAGGCTCCAATGCCGCCTTTTCCTCTATAATACTCTGCTCCACACGTAAGGCAGTCTCTACTAGCTGGGAAAAATCCGTCCACTTGGCAATAGCGGTAACTGGGGTACGTATCTCAAAACGTAGCCTTCTCTCAAACCTGCGACACCTGTCACTCTCCGATGCCACAATCACTTCAGCATACCGTGAAAGCTCGGTATACTTCCTCTCGTACTCGGCCACTGAAAGTGACCCTTGTTTCAGCTCCAGAAACTCATCTCTCTTCGCCTCACAATATGTGGTGGGGTAGTACTTTTCCTCGAATATGCCCCTGAATGTCTGCCAATCTCACGTACGTGCATCACTGCGCCTGGCTATAATGGACTTCCACCATCCCTCCGCCTCCTTCTGCAAAAGGAATGTGGCTAATTTGACTTTTCGCTCCTCAGGACAACTCATCACATCGAAGCATTTCTCCAACATATTCAACCAGACCTCGGCATCAGCTGGATCCGTGGAACCCTCAAACACTGCGGCTCCTAACTTCTTCAACCGTTCTATCCCATACATCTTTTCCAGATCACTAGGCCCTGCTCTCTCTGGCCTACCGATCTCCTGTGAAGATCTAGCAAATCGCTCACTCCCTGCCTCATCCTGACCTCTTGGGGTACTGGATCCCCTTTCAGATTGACTTTGGGTAGGATCCTGCGTCCCGTCCTGATTCTGCCTGCGTTGTCTGCTAGTACGTGGTGGCATGACTCCTATAACATATCAACACATCAGACATGCTATAGATACTTAACTCAGATGCATGATACTAAACTTATACCCACATTCTAGTCCTGACTGGACTCACTCTCAACAATACTCAGACCATACTCTGATACCAAGTTGTCACACCCCCTCCCGGACCACCTGCTAGCTTAGCCCGAAAGACGGCGTGAAGCCAACAGACATCGTCACCTCTAACGATCCCTGTTGACCCTACTGAAACGTTGAACCTGATAAACATACTAATCATAGATATAAAACATTCTATATGAAACACCACACAGCGGAATCCACGGAAACCTTTCAACAAACACGAGGTGTCGCCCTGACATAACTTGGCTCGGATAATAACCTGATATAGATATCACAACCAAAAACACATACAACTAGGGTTTATGCAACCACGACCTCTAGGACTAAATTATCCAATCCTTACAAAACATTTACATAATAGACAGACTCAATATACAACTCCACCCACGTATTGGAGCTTGATCTGGAGCTTTCAGCAGACGTTGGCAGTGTATCAGGCACCGGGAGCTCGATCTCTACCTGAAAAGTGGAAAACATTTTGAAAGAATGAGCTACGAAGCCCAGTGAGTGACTAATTTTAAGACTCTAAATCTGGAAGTCAAAACACGTGATAAACCTTTAAACGTATAAATATGCTCAGTCAAAGCGTTTAACATAAACGTGTAAGGATAAAGGCTTTCTAAAACATTTCGCAAGTCCGTCATTAAGAATCTAGCAAGGCATATCAAGTATATCAAACGTTTTAACTAACATGACCGATCTACGTTGTGTAGGGCACGCCCAGTACAACCAACGTTTACTAATCCTACGATGTAGTGGGGCCCGCCCAGCACTCCCATCGTCTTTGTCGTAGTGGGGCCCGCCCAGCACTCACGACAGCATCGTTGTCACGGAGTACACTCAACGTCGACAACGGAATATAACCTGTGTGCACACGGTACCATATAGCCTCGGGCTCAATATCTCAGTCATGTAGTCAATAGAAATCTCAGAAAATCACATGAAAACATTAAAACATGCCTGCTTATCATTATCTTTCGAAAAACTTAAGCTTACTCAGCTTGCTCGTGGAAAACCGAAAATCATTTAGAAGTACTTGCTAATCCATACTTTGCTTTAAAAGATATCGTTTCAGCTACTTTTCATAAAGTCATTAGACACGTGCTCGTATATAAACCTCATTAGAAAATCTGAGCTCAAAACTCATGCTTGAAACCGTTCATAAAAACCATGTATCATTCATAGGAAAGCATGTAAAACATATAATCATGAACAACCGTTTAAGAACATTTTTGAAATTCATTTTGTCACTCACAGTCTTATCTAGTTCCCCGGTTTGTAGACTCGACCTATTTCCTCTTGGCCTGTCAAATAACCAAAACCGAGCATTAGAACCATAGATAGCTTTGTCTTTCCATGCTCATGAATTTTTAAACAATTGGATTAAGAATCACATTCACAATTCTACTTTCCAGATTTTCCAGATTCTATACCCTAACTTCCAATACCCATAACTTCCTCAATACTGAACCAAAATTAATTAAATACACATCAAACTCTTCATTTGCGAACACCATACAACTTACCTGAAGAAATGAAAACGCGATTCCCAACCAATTTGTCCAGAAATGCCCCGAAGTCAGACAACACAGATTCGAGCTTCTCTGTTACCCTTTATCTTCCTCCTGAAATTAAACCTACTTAAAGTCATTTTTGGCTCACAAATTCTTCATGAAAGTTGTAGATAATTGAATAAGCTTTCCAACCATACCAAATAGAGCTTCTGATTCAACTTGTACACCCCAGAATGCTCAAAACATCAGAGAAAACCAGAGATCCTCCTGCTTTGCTCGAAAATCCTGTGCTCTGTTTTCCATTCCAAAAACCATCAACGTCTCATACGATTTAGGTCAAGCTTCCTTCATGAAAGTTGTTAGACACTGAACTAACTTTCAAGAAAATTAAACCTCACCTCTTGATTCCTTCTGTGTAGCTCTAACCGAATAAAAAACCAGAGGTTGACAGTTTGCACCCAGATTCTGCAATGGCTGGCTTTGCATGAACTTTTTCCTATCTTCTTCAACCTCAAACCACGAAATTCTTCTTCTTCTTCTTCCTTCACTCTCTCCTCAAAGTGCTCTGAAAGTTTGAATGGAAAATGATGGAGAAATGAAATGAAATTGGGCTGAAAAATGTGGTTGTCGGTGGTGGGCTTTGCGCTGTCCATTTCCACTTCCTTTCTTTTCTCTTTTTTTTTTTTTCTTTGCTGATTTCTTTTCTCTCTTTTTTTTTTTCTTTTCCTTCCATTTTCCTTTTCCTTTTCCTTTTCTTTTATTTCCTTTCTTCGTTTAACTTAGTAATCCCAACAAGAGATGACAAGAGAAAATGATCCTAGAGAAGTCTCGGGTTTACAGAGTAGGTTCGGTAATACTTTCCACTACGTGGGGCTTATATCCCTTCAAAACTCTCCTTGGGCCGAACTTTGTGTCCCACACTCTCCAAAACTCAAACGGAGCAAAGTTTGGACCAAGTTCGTCCAACCAAGATGAAAAACTATCATTGGGACGAACATTGGGTCCGAACTCTCCAAACAAAGAAACAAAGCAAAGTTTGGACCAAGTTCGTCCAAGCTAGATAGAAAAACTCTCATTGGGACGTACTTGGGGGTCGAAACTCTCCAAATTCAGAAATGGAGCAAAGTTTGAGCAAAGTGTCGTCCAAACAACCTCATGAACTCTCATTGGGCCAAACTTTGTGTTCCAAACTCTCCAAAACTCAAAAAGAGTAACGTTTGGACCAAGTTCGTCTAAGCCAGATGGAAAACTTTCCTTGGGACGTACTTTGGGTCGAAACTCTCCAAATGTAGAAACGGAGCAAAGTTTGGACCATGGTCGCCAAAACTAGATGAAAAACTCTCATTGGGACAAACTTTGGCTCCAAACTCTCCCAACAAAGAAACGGAGCAAAGTTTGGACCAAGTGTCGTCCAAACCACCTCTATAACTCTCATTGGGCCGAACTTTGTGTTCCAAACTCTCCAAAACTCAAACGGAGAAAAGTTTGGACCAAGTTCATCAAAGCCAGATGAAAAACTCTCATAGGGACGACCATTGGGTCCAAACTCTCCAAACAAAGACACAATGCAAAGTTTGGACCAAGTGTCGTCCAAACCACCTTTATAACTCTCATTGGGCCGAACTTTGTGTTCCAAACTCTCCAGAACCAAACGGGGCCAAGTTTGGACCATGTTTGTCCAAACCAGATGACGAACTCTCATTGGGACGAATTTTGGGTCCAAACTCTCCAAATTAAGAAACGGGGCAAAGTTTGGACAAAGTGTCATAAAAACAACCTCAAGAACTCTCATTTGGCTGAACTTTGTGTTCCAAACTCTCCAAAACTCAAACAGAGTAAAGTTTGGACCAAGTTCGTCCAAGCCATATGAAAAACTCTCATTGGGACGAAGTTTTGGTCCAAACTCTCCAATCACAGAAAACGGAGCAAAGTTTTGACCAAGTGTCGTCCAAAGCACCTCCAGGACTCTCATTGGGCCGAACTTTATTTTCCAAACTCTCCAAAACTCAGATGGAGCAAAGTTTGGACCAACTTCGTCCAAGCTAGATGGAAAACTCTCACTGGGACGTACTTTGGGTCGAATCTCTCCAAATGTAGAAACAGAGCAAAGTTTGGACCATCTTCGCCAAAACTAGATGAAAAACTCTCATTGGGACAATCTTTGGCTCAAAACTCTCCCAACACAAAAACAAAGCAATGTTTGGACCAAGTGTCGTCCAAACCACCTCTAGAACTCTCATTGGGCCGAACTTTGTGTTCCAAACTCTCCAAAACTCAAACGATGCAAAGTTTGGACCAAGTCCATCCAAGCCGGATGGAAGGAGTTCATGACGCACTCAAGATTAAGGCTGAGTTACCTAGGTCATCCTATTGAAGCAGTAACCTAACTAGGTAACGGTGTTACATCTAGTGGTTTACTATTTCGTGGTCCGGTCTTATGCAAACTCATTGCATAGAATATCCCCGCTCGCATGTCTCCTACATGGACGCCTTGAATCAATACTCCTGTATCGAATACAAAGTGGGTCGTATCACATAGTGTTACCAGGATAAGGTACCCAACCTCATCCCTATACTATAGACCTTTTAGGTTGTTACTTGAACACTGATCCCCGTATGTCCCCACATACTAGTTCAAGTTACATGTTAACAACCTTGGATCTTAGTTTATTGGATTTGGGTCAAATTGTGCAATTTTAGACTTAAATTAACAATAAAACTTTATTGATACAAGTGTATAATTCGTTAACATTCACTATCTACGAGTTTTAGGACATAAAACCCAACAAACTCCCACTTGGACTAAAAATCTAGTTTAGTGGGATGTACAATAATCTATACCAGCAGTGAGTGTATAAATACATGTATAATACATAAAACGCATTTACAATGTACAAATACAATAAACTAGGGCATCACTATACCCATTACATAATGGTATCACTATACCCATTACAGTTCTCCCACTTGCCCTATATTACATCTTTGTACATAACTCGTAGACCTAGACCATCTAGATGACCCTCATACACTTTAGCCGAGAGAGCCTTCATGAATGAATCAGCAATATATCATTTATATTCAATGTGCTTGCTTGTCTTGCAATAGGCAAGTTCATATTTGGAACACCTTCCAAATTAGGCTGGAACTTCCTAAGTCTTACTGTCTCTATCCCTACTTCATAAGCATCTGCTTATCGGCCTATATGGTCGAGAATGCAGATAAGTCGTACTATAGCTCCTCCTTTAAGAGTGAACACAGATACTGATGTAGATTTCCTCAAATCTTAATCAGTTTAAAATTTGTGTCAGTGTATCTTATAAGGATCCAATCCTCAGCACAATACACGAGAATATATATCCTCGTTCTCCTAAGATACTGGAGGATATATACACTTAACGGCTCTCCAGAGATCAAAACCTGGAATCGATTGATACTTACTGACAATCCCTAGTGCATAGGGTATGTGACTCATATCCTCAACTTCTTGAGGTGTCTCAGGACACAGTTCTTTAGACATAAGAATTCCATGTCTGAAAAGGTAGAAAACCGTTCTAGGAATTCTGCATCTTATATCTAACTAACATTTCGTAGATATAAGACATTGAGGACAAGACTAGCTCAGCTTCTCCCAAACTTTCATTTGGAAATGAGTTGCTAGCCTCTTTTAATGTCAGTAAGATAACCTACATCATTCTCAATGATTAGGATATCAATCACAAACAACACTAAGTGAGCTACTGAACTATTCATGATTACTTGCAAACACAAGACTCATCAATGTTCTGTTAAAGCCAAAAAATTTGATTACTATATCAAATCTTATATTTCAAGATCGAAATGCTTGGGTCAATCCATGAATGGATTACTTAAGCTTGCAAACCCTTTTGCTTTTGATCTTGCTCAATGAACCCTTCTGGTTGAGACCTTAATGTCTCGTTTCCTCTTGTAAATCCACTTGTAACGTATAGGTGTTACCCCATCAAGCAAATGTACAAGATCCCAGATGGAATTGAAATACACAGACTTCATTTCCAGGTCCATGGCTTTAATCTCCTTATCATTGTCAACATCAGTCATTTTCTTTCTAAAAGACAATGAATCCTCTATGCCATCGTCAGATATGATGACCTAGGCTTCAATCAAACCCATGTAATGTTCAGGTTATAAAACAACCCTCCCACTACATCGAGGCACTCTCAACTATTGAGATGGATGTGACTAACCAGATGCACTGGCCCATTAACAACTTTTGATGAACAACCAGCCTCATCAACAACTCTTGTTGATGTTCCTGTAGCTTCATTAACTTTCCACTTAAACCGACCTTACTTTGTGGCTTATGATATCTCATGTGATCGTCTTTTGAGAATTTAGCATTTGTCGATACAAATTCTTTATTCTCATGTGGATTGAAGAAGTATCCACTTCTCGTTTCCTTTGGGGTTGCCTACTGCAGTCAATACTGCATGACCCAGAACGAGCTAGGCAATTGAGCACAGCTTAACATGGATCGAACCATATCCAATAGGGTTATATTTCTCCTAAATGAGATTTAGGGTGTGGTCCCATGTACTCAACATTTTGATTAGATCAAAAAGTTTTTATCATCTCACCTAACAAGTTTTCAACTTCAGTCCTAAGCCCCTTCGAATTTCTCAAGAGCTTCAGACTTAAGTTGCATTAGGTAGAGATATTCATACCTTGAATAATCATCTATACAAAAGATGAATTATTCATGCCCTCCCACTGCTTTAACATATTGAACCACAAGAATCCAAATGTACAAGCTCCAAGGGCTTTTTGGCTCTTAGATCTTTTCCAGTAAAAGACCTATCAGTCATATTGCCCATAAGGCATGACTTACAAGGTAGTAGAAAGTCATCTTCTAACTCGCTTAGAAGTTCACTCTTGATCAATCTCCCAATCAAATTGAGATTTATATGGTCTAACCTTAAGAGCCAAAGAAAGGTATTTTCCTTTAGGAGAAATTCTTTGCCTCTTTATCACTTTGAATATTAGCAGTCCTAAACAGCTCAGTGTTCATGACTGCTTTACTCTCGATTAGGCTTAAAACATATAGGTTATTTTTCAGTCCAGCTGAACTAGTGTCAACTCCCTTTCTTAAAATGAAAAACCGCGTTAGCAAAGAAAAGTAAAGAGTAATTCCAGCTTGTAAGATATAAAAATCTAATTTCTTTTGATCTTAGGAATTACATACACATTATCAAATAATATGTATTTGCTCCCATTGAGAAAAATAACTTAATGTTCCCCACTGCTACAACCGAAATAACCTCTCTAGTTCTCAATTTTGAGAGTTATTACATCAACAGCAAGCTGTTGCCAGGAACTAATGCCTTTAAAAGAAGAACACACATGATTTGTTACCCTTGAATCAAGTATTCAGGGAGAATCACTATTCTTTATTGATCACATTTTCAAGACAAGTAAATGAAAATTACGGTCTTGAACAAGTTCTCTTTTCCCAAGCAGGGTCCTATGTCATATTCACCAAGAACAATTCTTAATGAATTAAACATATGGGGCATGAGGACATTCCTCAGTTAAGACTAATCCTAGACTTATTTATCACAATTTTTCGTTTAAGCTTGTTGTATTACCGTTATTTATAAAATAGCGTAAGACAATGCACATTAAACTATTATATAATTGCTGAAGTAACAAATTACTTGTATTATTAATCGCACTAACCCATTACAAATAATCCAATCAAATTCTGCAAAAACATACAAGCAATCAAAGAAACCCTATAAAACTATTGATTTAGTTCTTGCAATGATACATCAAAGGTTGAGAACAATAGCCACCGAAGGGTGGTCAGCTACTCCTCCTCTGAATTGAGACAATCTCAACCAAACTCTAACACCAGAATAACTCATATTCCGTTAGCGTTTAGTTACCATTGTTCGGTCAAGGATTCGTTAACTCACTTAACTCATCCCCGTAAGTGTCACCCCGCCACTTTCAGATCCCAGAGGTACGCACCAACAGGCTACCAAAAGGAAAGACAACTGTTGGTAATTAACCTAAGTGACCTGATAAGTCCAATTTATTATACACTTAGAATCTCCCAATTTGTTTATCTTAGTTGAATTCCTTACGAAAAATGCTTTAAAATGAGTATAATATGTCTATAGGTCCTCACTGGAGCTATGGAAGCAATTCGGGGCTTAAACGAGCGAAATCGGAGCGTAAAATGACAATTCTGCCCCTGGAGCCTCATCAGCGTCGAGACGCTCGTCATCAGAGTCGAGACGCTTGCCCCACAGCGTCGCGACGCTAGGGCATTCCGAGAAATTTTCCAAAAGTGAAGGGGACAGCGTCGCGACGCTAGACAGATTTCCAGAATCAATTTTTTCCGAATTTGTCCAGAATTTTTCCTTGTTTGAAGACCCAATTCAGCACCATTCTACCACGAATTGAAGGCCAAGAAACTCTATAAATAGAGGGTCTTGGTGTAGGTTTAGAATCATCCCTCAATTCATCCCACAATACAATATTGTAGCCACCTTTCTCTTTACTTTTCTAGAGTTCTTTTAAGTTTTCTTAGTCCATGGGTCGGTTGATCGAGCCTCGAGCTTGGAGGTGCTTGTCTATGGCCAACTAAGCTCGGATCGTTGTAATCGGGACCTCGATTTGTAAGTTTGATTCAATTTTATGAGATTTCCATTCTTAATTACTTAGTTAATTGTCTTTGTGATTTTAGTTCTTTGCATACAAATTTAGATTGTGGTAGGAAAGATTGACAACCTTGACCGCAACCTGTCTAAATTTACTAGCTAAATCTAAGTAGCAAATAGGTTAACGTTATGACTATACGCATGCGTCCCTAGAACTAAATGATTTAATCAATTGTAATTGAGGTTTGTTGTCCGTTGCATGTGAATTAATTCGGCTAGATCCCAATGCAGTTTAGATTAGTTAATTGGATAATTAATTAATTTAAACCAGAATCAAACTTAGCGTTTGCATGTTTGTGATAGTTGGATCATGGCTCTTGGTTTGTTGCCGGAGTTCGTCGGACTTAGATAGTTAATTAAATATCAATTGATAATCGATGAATAAAATTAATCAAACTTAACACCGAGTTCAACGCCGATTACAGTGATCCTCGTGGTAAGATCAACTAATCCCACCTTTACTTTCCTTGCATTTAATTTTCCTTATTTATTTTCCCGCTTTTACTTTATGTCTTAATCCTTTTATCAATAAACCCCCTTTTGGTTACCTCAAAAACACAAAAGAATTTAGAAATAAACCGATTGTTCCCTGTGATCGACCCCGGCCGCTACTGCTACAAGTTAGCTTTAGAGGTTGAGGATTATAAATTTATTTGATAAGAGACCGCGACAATCTCTTCCGTCAAATTAGCGCCGTTGCCGGGGAACACGGTGTCTTATTTCTATTTCCTTTTGTGTTTTTTTTTACCTTTTTCTTGTTTTTTTGTAGTTTGTTTCTTGTAGGCCTTCGTGACAATCCTTTAGCAAGAGCAAGCTTTTTGCACACCAATAAGCAAGGAAAAGGAATTGAGCTTCATGGAGATTTAGCTTTTGAGAGCAAAACCAAAATTCTATCCCTTTTTTTTTATTTTCTTTCCTTATTTAGTTGTTTTCCTAATTTTTTTTTGTTTTTTTTTTTGGTAGGTTTTCCTAAACCAAGGTTCTTCAATTTTTGCCAATCGTGGGATTTTCCATATTTGCCAACCTCGTGCTTCAACAGGGGAGGTTTTCTGTTCCCTTCTACTTTTTGTCTCTTACTTTCCATGTTTAATTTACATTAGGGACAATGTTGTTGGGTTTTATGCCCTAAAACTCGTAGATAGTGAATGTAAACAAATTGTATACTTGTTTCAATAAAGTGTTATTGTTAAATATTGCACAATTTGACCCAAATCCAATAAACTAAGATCCAAGGTTGTTTGTATGTAACTTGAACTAGTATGTGGGGACATACGGGGATCGATGTTCAAGTAACAACCTAAAAGGTCTATAGTACAAGGATAAGGTTGGGTACCTTATCCTGGTAACACTATGAGATACGACCCGCTTTGTATTTGATACAGATGTATTGATCCAAAACGTCCATGTAGTAGACATACAAGCGGGGTATCCTATGCAATGAGTTTGCATAAGACCGGACCACGAAATAGTCAACCATTCGTTGTAACATCGTTAACTAGTTAGGTTACTGTTTCAATAAGATGACTAAGGTAACTCAGTCTTAATCCTGAGTGTGTCGTGAACTCCTTCTCATGAGGGATTGTCCTTTGATTAGCATGGGTGAGAGTGGCCAATACGCCGACTCAATATGCCTTCCTTTTTGGGGACAAGACCGAGTGGGAGGCTGGGGACATGACAACACACGAAGGAATTCACTCCTTCCCGCTTCTAGGAGAAGTAGATGAGTGTTCCCTTAAGTGGTGACTCCAGGACTTGAACAAAGGGATCCCGCCCTCTCACTGGCCCGAGAGGGACTTTCTGTTTAATGGTTGGACCATAAACAGGTTGTTCATTAGAGGAGCGCTGGTACTTAAGGAGACAGATGTAACACAGGGGTAAAACGGTAATTTGACCCAGCTGTGATTACGGACATTCGTGAAGGATTGACTTACCGGCATAGGTCTACATCCATGGACACAGAAATGTTCTACAGCGAGAAGAGTTCAACTGTGGGTCTTCAGTGGAATGACCCACAGTTAATGAATATTGGTTAACTTGATTAATTAGTTTAATCAGTTAATCTCATATCATTGGAGCTTCTGATCTGTAGGTTCAATAGGTCCCCCTGCTAGCTCGTAGAGAGTAATTAGGAACAAATATATCTTGAGAGACTTTGAATAGTTCAAATTCATATTGGGAATCAAGTTAATTGTATGAGATACAAATTAATATAATGTATAGTGATGCATTTAAATATAAAGTCTAATTTGAGATTAAACTTTATTATATTGAGAGATTGATATATTTGAAAGAGTTCAAATATATGTCTAATTAAATATATGGTATTTAATTAGAAGATGAATTAATTAATTATTCAATTTAGTTTAAATTAAATGAGATTTAATTAAACTATAGTCTATGAGGGAATTATTAGAATATGATTCAAATATGTAATTAATTGAATATGGGAGATATTTAATTAATTGTAAAATTAATTAATTATTTAAATTAATTAATTGATTAGTTTAATTGAATTAATTAAATGTGATTTAATTAAGTTTAATTAAAATATATTATGTGAGGAAATTACATTTAAATAAGATTTAAATGTGCATGAGATTAATTAATTAACATTTAATTAATTAATATGATTAGTTAATTAACATTTAATTAATTGATTTAACCAATTAATTAATTGATCTTGATCTAACGGTCAAGATTGTTTCCTAACCTCACATTAGGGTTTCCTCTCTTATAAAAGGAAAGGTTATGAGAACCCTAGCCCTAGGGTCTCATTCTAGCCTCCCTCTCATTCTCTCAACAAAAGAACTCTAGAGAGAATTTTTCTCTCTAAGAGTTTTTCCCATTCAAGATTAGGTAGTCCCACAACTACACTCCTAATCTCAGAGTTATAGCGGGGAAGATCAAATGGTGGTGTTCTTCGTTGTTGCAGAGCAATCAAGATTCATTCTTGATTTTCAGAGACGTCAACAGAGGTTTGCTTCTCTTTTCTTTATTATAGATTTAGATCTAAATTTTGTATGCTTAGCCTTAAGTTTCTATAGAATTTGTTATATGTTTTTTGCCAATATAATAGTATTTTTGGATAAACAAAATTAACTACGAATCGGTCCCAATTACGCTTCCGCTTTATCGGAATTAGGGAATTCCAAATCCTTACAAATGTAACGTTTAGGTTGGGGGTGGAAGAAATATCTTGCATGTTAGATTTTCATTGAGTCTTTGCGCGCAGACTATATTTTATATGCATGCTTGATTTATTGCTTTTGTGTTTAATTGGATTGATATTTTAAGCAATTTAAAACAAAAAAAAAAATTTAAAAATTAAAACCTGAATCGGCGAAGTTCTGTCTAAGGTTGGAGGTATTTAAGTTGACGGTTTACGGAACACCTCCTACCTGGGAACTGACCCGAACCAGTGAAGTTCGGTCTAAGGCTGGAGGTATTTAAGTTGACGGTATATGGAACACCTCCTACCTGGGAACTGATTGAATCGGTGTTCAAGTTTATTTTTAAAATTGAGCAAACTTTAAAGATTTGAGAATTTATGCCTTGCTTTAAAATTGATTATGAGATTTCTAGGATAAGAAAGCATGAGTACTTTTCCTTTCCCCGGCCGCGCGTTTTTTCTTTTTCCCTTTTTTTCCTACATCGCGCGTTTTCGTACTTTTCCAGCAGCGTCGAGACTCTGTTGAGCAGAGTCTCGGCGCTCATTCTCGGATTTTCCAAAATTGACGATTTCCAGCGGCGATTTCAACCGTTTTGGCTCCAAATTACAAATATTTCTTCCCAAATTAACTCAAAAATAAGTGACACGGACTTACAGATACAATTTGCAACAAAATGCCCAAAACAATAGGCCCTTACATCGATCAAATTAACAAAAATTGCAAATTCTAAACGCCAAAAACCCAAAACATCTACCAGCAAAATTCAGACATCCAATGCATAAATTAAATCCCACCAATCAACCAATTCGCGCAGCCATCGTGTAAGCGTCGAGGCGCTTGCAATGCAGCGTCCCGACGCTGCGGGTTTGTCTGAACTCAGCGCCTCCGGTATCGAGACAGCGTCGAGACGCTTTGTGAACAGCGTCCCGACGCTGTTACTGAAGGATTGGAATTCCCAATTCCGTTACAGCGGAAGCAATTGGATCGATTCGCAATTTAATTTCATTTAACAAAATACCCATACATTGGCAATTTTTCAGAATTCATAAGTCTACAATTTAAGGCTAAGCAAACTCACCGTCGTCTGACGACTCTGAAATCAAGATTAAACACCACCACGAGGCTACCCTGCTATTCTCTGAGATCGCAAATGGAGTGGTGGGACTCCTTGATCTTTAATTTGGGAAGAATCTACAGAGACAAAATATTTCTCTGTTTTTCACGTTGAGAGCAAATGTACAAAGAGTGAGAGAGAGCATTTTTGATTCTGCAGGAAAAATGAGATCGCACTTCTAGACCCCTCCTGCGGGATCTATGATGTGAGAGATGGAATTGGTTATCAAAATAACCAATTTAATTAATAAATATATTAACTAAAATATAATTAATTAATTAAATTAATTAACTATATGCTAATCAATTAATCATATTAATTAATTAAGCATATTTGCATTTAAATCATATTTAAATGCATTGCCCTCACATATTATAAAGTTTTAATTAATTTTACTAAATCCAATTTAATCAAATTAATTTAAACCAAATAATTAATTAATTCATTGATTAACTAAATATCACATAATTAATTAACCCATGATTTGAATCACATTCAAATATGTATCTCTCCTTTAACCTATAGTTTTAATATGAATCCAATTCACATTAAAATAAACTATAGATATTAATTTAATTAAATCACGTTTAACTAAATTAAATTGAACAATCAATTAATTCAAAATTAACTAATTTTATAATTAATTAAATATAAATCATATTTAGTTAATTAAATATTAGAATCATATTCTAATATATATCTCTCATATAATATAGTTTAATTAAATCACATTTAATAAGACTAATGAATAATTAATTAATTTACAATTAATTAATTTATTCACTAATTAAATATCACATATTTAATTAGTTATAAATTTGAACTCTTTCAAATATATAATTCTCTCAATTTAATAAAGTTTAATCACAAATTAAACTTTATATTATAATGTATCACCATACATTATATTAATTGTACTTCATACAATTAACTTGATTCCCAAATTGAATTTGAACAATTCAAATTCTTTTCAAGATAATTTGTTCCCAATTACTCTTTACCAGGGGGACCTAATGGACCTACAGACCATAAGCTCCAATGATATGAGATAACTGACTAAACTCATTAACCGAGTTAACCAATATTCATTAACTGTGGGTCACTCCACTAAAGACCCACAACTGCACTCTTCTCACTGTATAATATTTTTGTGTCTACGGATATTGAACAATAACGGTAAGTCAATCCTTCACGAGTGTTCCTAACTACAGCTGGGTCAAATTACCGTTTTACCCCTGAGTTACCTCTGGCTCCTTAAGTACCAGTGCTCCTCTAATGAACAACTTGTTTATGGTCCAACCAATAAACAGAAAAGTCCCTCTCGGGCCAGTGAGAGGGCGGGATCCCGTTGTTCAAGACTCGGAGTCACCACTTAAGGGAACACTCATCTACTTCTCCTAGAAGCGGGAAGGAGTGAATTCCATCTTGTGTTGTCATGTCCCCAGCCCCCACTCAGTCTTGTCCCCAAGAAGGTAGGCCTATTGAGTCGGCGTGCAGGCCACTCTCACCCGTACTAGTCAAAGGACAATCCCTCGTGAGAAGGAGTTCATGACACACTCAGGATTAAGACTGAGTTACCTAGGTCATCCTATTGAAACAGTAACCTAACTAGTTAACGGTGTTACATCTAGTGGTTTACTATTTCATGGTCCGGTCTTATGCAAACTCATTGCATAGGATACCCCCGCTCGCATGTCTCCTATATCGAATACAAAGCGGGCCGTATCACATAGTGTTACCAGGATAAGGTACCCAACCTCATCCCTGTACTATAGACCTTTTAGGTTGTTACTTGAACACTGATCCTCG
Organism: Luffa aegyptiaca; assembly: GCA_017139565.1. Classification (NCBI taxonomy): domain Eukaryota; kingdom Viridiplantae; phylum Streptophyta; class Magnoliopsida; order Cucurbitales; family Cucurbitaceae; genus Luffa; species Luffa aegyptiaca. The sequence goes on from CM029395.1 coordinate 22,777,185, forward strand.
TATGTCCCCACATACCAGTTCAAGTTACATGTTAACAACCTTGGATCTTAGTTTATTTGATTTGGGTCAAATTGTGCAATTTTAGACTTAAATTAACAATAAAACTTTATTGATACAAGTGTATAATTCGTTAACATTCACTATCTACGAGTTTTAGGGCATAAAACCCAACAGTTACGTCTGGAAGCAGAATCTGAGCAGAAACAACATCTTTTCTTCGATTTTCTCTCCGATTTCAGTCGCGATTACTCCGATTTTCATCTCATAAAAATCTATTATAGACCCGAATTTACATAGGACTCGATTTCACATAAAATACCAGAAACACCGAGCCCTTACATGATAAAAATCACATAAAATAAAATCTATGGCCATAAAATTAACCGACACAGTTCAATGCAAACCGAACATACATTATGCATAAATCCCACCTATTAGAGCCTATCGCGAATTTTAATATCGATTATGTTGGGTTTTATGCCCTAAAACTCGTAGATAATAAATGTAACATTTGACTTGCTTCAATGAAGTATTATTTCTATATATTTGTTTTGCCTAAATATAACCACAAATCCAATAAACTAAAAACCCATGGCTATATTATGTATACTTGAAGTTTATGTGTGACATAAGTATGGATCAAGTTCAAGTAAATAGTGTAAACGATCTATAGTATATAGATAAGGTTGGGTACCTTAATCCTTGGGACACTATTGGCGCGACTCACTTTGTTATTTAAAGACAGACGATCAGACCAGGAGATAAGTCACTTTCACTTTACAACACCGTTTACTGTTGAAACTGAATATCTCATACATATAACCAAGGTAACTCAATCTTAATCCTGAGCTAACTATAAACTCCTGTTTATTTAGGATTATCCGTTGATTTGCATGGGTGAGAGTGGCCAAACATCGTCGACTCAATAAGCCTACCATTTTGGGGATAAGACTAAATAGATAGTTGGGGACATAGCTTTGCAAGACAGAATTCACTGCTACCCGTTTTAGGGTTAGTAAAGGTTGTTCTCTTAAGTGCTGACTCTGAGTCTTTAACAAAGCGGCCCCGCCCTCTCATAACCTTGAGAGGGACTTGGTTCAGTGATTGTATCGCGAACTAGTTGTTCATTAGAGGATCAGTGGAACTTAAGGAACAAGATGTAACTATAGGGGTAAAACGGACATTTGACCTAGCTATAGTTACGAACAACCAGTGAAGGGTCGACTTACTAATCATGGTTATCTAAAGTGGACAAGAAATATATCTACAGTGAGGGGAGTTCAGCTACGGGCTATAGTGGAGTGTCCTGGAAACTAACGAACGATGAAAGACTATATTAATGAGATTAATCGGTTATCATCATTTCGTTGGAGCCCATGATCTGTAGGTCCATTAGGTCCCTCTACTTGCTCAATAGGAATAAAACTTGGAACAATATGATAGGTTAATATTTGAAACGTTCAAAATTGGAAAATGATGCAAAAGTCAGTTATATGAGATATTTAGCGACATATTAGTTTAATTACGAATTAAACTTTAAATTAGAGTTGGATGTATTTAAATATGACTTAAATATTAAACACGTGAATAAGGATTCATGTTCGAGAAAATTCGTTGGGAGAAAGAAACCAAGATTGCACAAATGGTATTAATTTAATATGAGATATTAAATTAAATAATTATATTTTAATTAAATAAATGATATTTAAATTAAAATAAAAATAAAAGAAAGTGGGATTATTCAGAATTTTATTTGCAAATTTTGAATTTAAAATAAATTCAAAAGTTAGCAAATTTTGGAGGTGGTGCTTAATGACTAATCATTTGTAATTAGCATTATTGCACCACCTAATCTTGTGACTCAAAATGATCCCTATTTGTTGTCAATTTTTTGTGCAATTCTCGTGCATGATTTTCCTCTATATATAGAGGATGAGCTGATGAAAATTAGTGGATTTCTTGAACCTAAACTGCTGCAAAAATTCTCCCAAGAACTTCCATGTTCATACTCTCAAGCTTGCTTATACCCATAAGCTTTCCTTTCCAACTCCTATCAATTAAGGATCCCACAATCCGTTCCAAGGCCTGAGGATAGTAGAGAAGATCCAAGTGGTTGTCCAAAAACCGTTCGTGTGAATTATATAGCATCGGATTATACGAATTGGGAGCTTCAAGAGGTAGGTACCTTATTACTCCGTTTCTTTTGTTCTTATGAACAACATGTCTTCTAGGATTAAATTGATCAAATTATGTGCCTAAGATCCAAAATTGCTTCCGCATGTGTGATATTAACACCTACAGATTAATAGGGATAACGAAGGCTCTGATACCAATTGAAGGGGATGAGAGCCCCGGCGCAGCGGAAGCACATCGATAGGACCTTGCGCCGTATATTAATAAACATTAAAATACCGATATGAATAGGAAAAAAAAGAAACTTTAAACATGCTTTAAAGTTGCTGGAAATTGATATAAACATGTTGAAAAATAAATCTAAATTTATTTTCATGCTTTCTTAAAGAAAGAGAAAACCATTACAAACTTTCGTTGTAGACTTGATCGTTCTTCGCCAACGACGCTTCAACGAAAAAAAACGTAGCAGCCTCTTTTTGATTTCTTCTTCAAAGACACAATAACCACAAAGGTTACACCGGTATGTCTCTAAGTGTAGGAGGCAAAAGACTTGTGGGAGTCTTTCTCTAAGAGGGAGGCAAGAGAGAATTCGAGGGTCTTGTCTTGTGAGTCTACGAGCAAGAGCGCAACTAAACCATTAGGTCTAGTGTTCTATTTATAGGAGAAAGGCCATGAATAAAATATTCACATTGAATCAATTACTTCCATAAATGATTTAATCTATTCATTATTTCATCAATCCATGATCAATCAATTCCATAATTGATTAATCTTTTCCACAAATGACTAATTACTTCCACAAGTGATTATATCATTTCCATAAATGATTAATCACTTCCACAAGTGATTAATTATTTCCATAATTGATTAATTAACTCTTTAATTAATTAGTCACCAATTAAATATCACATATTTAATTTTCGGCTTTGAATTAATTAATTGCCCAAACTAATTTTAGGCATTAAATTAATTAATTCATATTTTAACTCTTTCAAATTCCTATAAATTTAACATGACTCAAATTCAAATTTATATTTGAAATTTCTTCAAATATTTATTTCTCTCATAATAATATATCAGTATATATTATATTGTTTCCCTTAGTAAATTGAACACTTTCAATTTACATTTATTACTCAGTTGCCTCAAATTACTTTATGAGCTACCAGTGGGACCTAATGGACCTGCAGATCAGAAGCTCCAACGATGTGAGATTAATTGGTCAAACTCATTAACTAAATTAATCAATATTTGTTAACTCTGTGTACATTCTACTATAGGCTCACAGTTGCACTATTCTCATTGCAGACATATTTTCTGTGTCCACGGATATAGACCAATAACGACTAGTTAGTCCTTCACGAGTGTCCGTAACACCAGCTGGGTTAAATTATCGTTTTATCCCTGGGTTACTTCTATTTCCTTAAGTACCAGTTCTCATCTAATAAACAACCTGTTTGTGTCCAACCATCAAACAGAAAACCCTCTCGTGCCATTAAGAGGGTAGGGCCATTTGTTCAAGACTCGGAGTCACCACTTAAGGGAACACTCAGCTGCTTCCCTAAAGTCAGGAAGGAGTGAATTCCATCTTGTACGATTATGTTCCCAGCTCCCCACTCGGTCTTGTCCCCAAAATGGTACGCTTATTGAGTCAGCGTATTGGCCACTATCACTCATACAAATCAAAGGACAATGCCTCATGAGCAGGAGTTCATAATCAATTCAGGATTAAGACTAAGTTGTCTAGGTCGTCCTAGTTAAATAGAAACCTAACTAGTTAACTGTGTTATAACTAGTCGTTACTATTTCGCGGTCTGGTCTTATGCAAACTCATTGCATAGGATACCCCCACTCACATGTCTCCTACATGAATGTGTTGGATCATAGTATTTGTATCAAATACAAAGTGGGTCGTATCCATAGTGTCACCAGGATAAGGCACATAGTCTTATCCCTATACTATAGACCCTTTAGGCTGTTTCTTGAAAAGTGATCCCCATATATCGCTACATATAGTTCAAGACTCATATTGAAGCCTAGGAAGTCAAGTTTATTGGATTATGGTTATTTTAGGCAAAGACAAACATAAAATAACTAATAACACTTAATGGAAAAATACATCAATATTACTCCATTAATATTCGGTCAACGGTTACATTCACTATCTACGAGTTTTAGGGCATAAAACCCAACACATGTGTCGTCCAAAGCACCTCAAGAACTCTCATTTGGGCGAACTTTGTGTTCCAAACTCTCCAAAACGAAAACGGGGCAAAGTTTAGACCATGTTTGTCCAAACCAGATGAAAAACTCTCATTGGGATGAACTTTGGGTACTAACTGTCGAAATAGAGAAACAGAGCAAAGTTTGGACCAGGTGTCGTCCAAACCACCTCAAGATCTCTAATTGGGCCGAACATTATGTTCCTGACTCTCCAAAACTCAAACGGAGCGAATTTTGGACCAAGTTCGTCCAAGCTAGATGGAAAACTCTCATTGGGACGTACTTTGGGTCGAAACTCCCATAATGTAGAAACGGAAAAAGTTTGGATCATGTTCGTTAAAACTATATGAAAAACTCTCATTGGGACAAACTTTGGCTCCAAACCCTCCCAACACAGAAACGGAGAAAAGTTTGAACCAAGTGTCGTGCAAACCACCTCAAGAACTCTCGTTGTGCCGAACTTTATGTTCCAAACTCTCCAAAACTCAAACGGAGCAAAGTTTGGACCAAGTTCGTCCCAGGCAGATGAAAAACTCTCATTGGGACAAACATTGGGTCAAAACCGTCCAAACAAAGAAACAAAGCAAAGTTTGGTTCAAGTGTCGTCCAAACCACCTCTAGAACTCTCATTGGGCCGAACATTGTGTTCCAAACTCTCTAGAACTCAAACGGGGCAAAGTTTGGACCATGTTTGTCCAAACCAGATGACAAACTCTCATTGGGACGAATTTTGAGTCCAAACTCTCCAAACACAGAAATGGAGCAAAGTTTCGACCAAGTGTCGTCCAGACCACCTCTAGAACTCTCATTGGGCCGAAGTTTGTGTTCAAAACTCTCCAAAACTCAAACGGTTCAAAGTTTCGAAAAGTTCGTCCAAGCCATAGCAAAAACTCTCATTGGGACGAACATTGGGTCCAAAGTCTCCAAACAAAGAAACAAAGCAAAGTTTGCACCAAGTTCATCCAAGCCGGATGGAAAACTCTCATTGGGACGTACTTTGGGTCCAAACTCTCCAAAAAAAGAAACAAAGCAAAGATTGGACCAAGTTCATCCAAACCAGATGGAAAACCCTCATTGGGACATACTTTGGGTCGACACTCTCCAAATTCAGAAACGGAGCAGAGTTATAACCAAGTGTCGTCCAAACAACCTCAATAACTCTCATTGGGGTGAACATTATGTTCAAAACTCTCCAAAACGCAAATGGAGTAAAGTTTGGACCAAGTTCTTCCAAGCCATATGAAAAACTCTCATTGGGACGAACTTTGGGTCCAAACTCTCCAAACACAGAAAACGGAGCAAAGTTTGGACCAAGTGTCGTCCAAAGCACCTCAAGAACTCTCATTGGGCCGAACTTTATGTTCCAAACTCTCCAAAACTCAGACGGAGCAAAGTTTGGACCAAGTTCGTCCAAGCTAGATGGAAAACTCTCATTGGGACGTACTTTGGGTCGAAACTCCCATAATGTAGAAACGGAAAAAGTTTGGATCATGTTCGTTAAAACTATATGAAAAACTCTCATTGGGACAAACTTTGGCTCCAAACCCTCCCAACACAGAAACGGAGAAAAGTTTGAACCAAGTGTCGTGCAAACCACCTCAAGAACTCTCGTTGTGCCGAACTTTATGTTCCAAACTCTCCAAAACTCAAACGGAGCAAAGTTTGGACCAAGTTCGTCCCAGGCAGATGAAAAACTCTCATTGGGACAAACATTGGGTCAAAACCGTCCAAACAAAGAAACAAAGCAAAGTTTGGTTCAAGTGTCGTCCAAACCACCTCTAGAACTCTCATTGGGCCGAACATTGTGTTCCAAACTCTCTAGAACTCAAACGGGGCAAAGTTTGGACCATGTTTGTCCAAACCAGATGACAAACTCTCATTGGGACGAATTTTGAGTCCAAACTCTCCAAACACAGAAATGGAGCAAAGTTTCGACCAAGTGTCGTCCAGACCACCTCTAGAACTCTCATTGGGCCGAAGTTTGTGTTCAAAACTCTCCAAAACTCAAACGGTTCAAAGTTTCGAAAAGTTCGTCCAAGCCATAGCAAAAACTCTCATTGGGACGAACATTGGGTCCAAAGTCTCCAAACAAAGAAACAAAGCAAAGTTTGCACCAAGTTCATCCAAGCCGGATGGAAAACTCTCATTGGGACGTACTTTGGGTCCAAACTCTCCAAAAAAAGAAACAAAGCAAAGATTGGACCAAGTTCATCCAAACCAGATGGAAAACCCTCATTGGGACATACTTTGGGTCGACACTCTCCAAATTCAGAAACGGAGCAGAGTTATAACCAAGTGTCGTCCAAACAACCTCAATAACTCTCATTGGGGTGAACATTATGTTCAAAACTCTCCAAAACGCAAATGGAGTAAAGTTTGGACCAAGTTCTTCCAAGCCATATGAAAAACTCTCATTGGGACGAACTTTGGGTCCAAACTCTCCAAACACAGAAAACGGAGCAAAGTTTGGACCAAGTGTCGTCCAAAGCACCTCAAGAACTCTCATTGGGCCGAACTTTATGTTCCAAACTCTCCAAAACTCAGACGGAGCAAAGTTTGGACCAAGTTCGTCCAAGCAAGATGGAAAACTCTCATTGGGACGTACTTTGGGTCGAAACTCTCCAAATGTAGAAACAGAGCAAAGTTTGGACCATGTTCGTGAAAACTAGATGAAAAACTGTCATTGGTACAAACTTTGGCTCCAAACTCTTCAAACACAGATACGGAGCAAAGTTTGGACCAAGTGTCGTCCAAACCACCTCAAGAACTCTCATTTGGCCGTAGTTTGGGTTCCAAACCCTCCAAAACTCAAACGTAGAAAAGTTTGGACCAAGTTCGTCAAAGCCAGCTAAAAAACTCTCATTGGGACGAACATTGGGTCCAAACTCTCCAAACACAGAAAGAATGCAAAGTTTGGACCAACTGTCGTCTAAACCACCTCTGGAACTCTCATTGGGTCGAACTTTGTGTTCCAAACTCTCCAAAACTCAAACGGGGCAAACTTTGGACCATGTTTCTCCAAACACGATGAAAAACTCTCATTGGGATGAAATTTTCGTATTAACTCTCCAAACACAGAAACAGAGCAAAGTTTGGACCAAGTGTTGTCCAAAGCACCTCTAGAACTCTCCTTAGGCCGAACATTGTGTTCCAAACTCTCCAAAACTCAAACGGAGCAAAGTTTGGACCAATATCGTCCAAGCCAGATGGAAAACACTCATTGGGACGTACTTTGAGTTGAAACTCTCCAAATGTAGAAACAGAGCAAAGTTTGGACCATGTTCATCAAAACTATATGAAAAACTCTCATTTGGCCGTTCTTTGGGTTCTAAACCCTCCAAAAGTCAAACGTAGAAAAGTGTGGACCAAGTTCGTCAAAGACAGCTAAAAAACTCTCATTGGGACGAACATTGGGTCCAAGTTCTCCAAACACAGGAACAATGCAAAGTTTGGGCCAAGTGTCGTCTAAACCACCTCTGGAACTCTCATTGGGTCGAACTTTGTGTTATAAACTCTCCAAAACTCAAACGGGGCAAAGTTTGGACCATGTTTGTGCAAACATGATGAAAAACTCTCATTCAGACAAAATTTTGATATTAACTCTCCAAACACAGAAACAGAGCAAAGTTTGGACCAAGTGTTGTCCAAAGCACCTCTAGAACTCTCCTTGGGCCGAACTTTGTGTTCCAAACTCTCCAAAACTCAAAGGGAGAAAAGTTTGGACCAATATCGTCCAAGCCAGATGGAAAACTCTCATTGGGACGTACTTTGGGTCAAAACACTCCAAATGTAGAAACAGAGCAAAGTTTGGACCATGTTCGTCAAAACTAGATGAAAAACTGTCATTGGGACAAACTTTGGCTCCAAACTCTTCCAACACAGATACGGAGCAAAGTTTGGACCAAGTGTCGTGCAAACCACCTCAAGAACTCTCATTGTGCCGAACTTTATGTTCCAAACTCTCCAAAACTCAAACAGAGCAAAGTTTGGACCAAGTTCGTCCCAGGCAGATGAAAAACTCTCATTGGGACAAACATTGGGTTCAAACCCTCCAAAAAAAGAAACAAAGCAAAGTTTGGTTCAAGTGTCATCCAAACCACCTCTAGAACTCTCATTGGGCCGAACATTGTGTTCCAAACTCTCCAGAACTCAAACGGGGCAAAGTTTGGACCATGTTTGTCCAAATTACCAAATGACAAACTCTCATTGGGACGAATTTTGGGTCCAAACTCTCGAAACACAGAAATGGAGCAAAGTTTGGACCAAGTGTCGTCACAACCATCTCAAGAACTCTCATTGTGCCGAACTTTATGTTCCAAACTCTCCAAAACTCAAACGGAGCAAAGTTTGGACCAAGTTCGTCCAAGCCCGACGAAATACTCTCATTGAGAAAAACATTGGGTCCAAATTCTCAAAACAAAGGAACAAGGCAAAGTTTGGACCAAGTGTCGTCCAAACCACCTCCACAACTCCCATTGGGCCGAACTTTGTGTTCCAAACTCTCCAGAACTCAAATGGGGCAAAGTTTGGACCATGTTTGTCCAAACCAGATGAGAAACTCTCACTGGGACGAATTTTGGCTCCAAACTCTCCAAACACAGAAATGGAGCAAAGTTTCGACCAAGTGTCGTCCAGACCACCTCTAGAACTCTCATTGGGCCGAAGTTTGTGTTCAAAACTCTCCAAAACTCAAACGGAGCAAAGTTTGGACCGAGTTCGTCCAAGCCAGAGCAAAAACTCTCATTGGGACGAACATTGGGTCCGAAGTCTCGAAACAAAGAAACAAAGCAAAGTTTGCACCAAGTTCATCCAAGCCGGATGGAAAACTCTCATTGGGACGTACTTTGGGTCCAAACTCTCCAAACAAAGAAACAAAGCAAAGATTGGACCAAGTTCATCCAAACCAGATGGAAACCTCTCATTGGGACATACTTTGGGTCGACACTCTCAGAATTCAGAAACGGAGCAAAGTTATGACCAAGTGTCATCCAAACAACGTCAATAACTCTCATTGGGGTGAACTTTATGTTCAAAACTCTCCAAAACGCAAATGGAGTAAAGTTTGGACCAAGTTCTTCCAAGCCATATGAAAAACTCTCATTGGGACGAACTTTGGGTCCAAACTCTCCAAACACAGAAAACGGAGCAAAGTTTGGACCAAGTGTCGTCCAAAGCACCTCAAGAACTCTCATTGGGCCGAACTTTATGTTCCAAACTCTCCAAAACTCAGACGGAGAAAAGTTTGGACCAAGTTCGTCCAAGCAAGATGGAAAACTCTCATTGGGACGTACTTTGGGTCGAAACTCTCCAAATGTGGAAACAGAGCAAAGTTTGGACCATGTTCGTCAAAACTAGATGAAAAACTGTCATTGGGACAAACTTTGGCACCAAACTCTTCCAACACAGATACGGAGCAAAGTTTGGACCAAGTGTCGTCCAAACCACCTCAAGAACTCTCATTGTGCCGAACTTTATGTTCCAAACTCTCCAAAACTCAAACGGGGCAAAGTTTGGACCATGTTTGTCCAAACCAGATGACAAACTCTCATTGGGACGAATTTTGGGTCCAAACTCTCCAAACACAGAAATGGAGCAAAGTTTGGACCAAGTGTCATCCAAACCACCTCCAGAACTCTCATTGTGCCGAACTTTATGTTCCAAACTCTCCAAAACTCAAACGGAGCAAAGTTTGGACCAAGTTCGTCCAAGCCCGACGAAATACTCTCATTGAGAAAAACATTGGGTCCAAATTCTCAAAACAAAGGAACAAAGCAAAGTTTGGACCAAGTGTCGTCCAAACCACCTCCACAACTCCCATTGGGCCGAACGTTGTGTTCCAAACTCTCCAGAATTCAAACGGGGCAAAGTTTGGACCATGTTTGTCCAAACAAGATGAGAAACTCTCATTGGGACGAATTTTGGGTCCAAACTCTCCAAACACAGAAATGGAGCAAAGTTTCGACCAAGTGTCGTCCAGACCACGTCTAAAATTGTCATTGGGCCGAAGTTTGTGTTCAAAACTCTCCAAAACTCAAACGGAGCAAATTTGGACCAAGTTCGTCAAAGCCAGAGCAAAAACTCTCATTGGGACGAACATTAGGTCCAAAGTCTCCAAACAAAGAAACAAAGAACAGTTTGCACCAAGTTCATGCAAGCCGGATGGAAAACTCTCATTGGGACGTACTTTGGGTCCAAACTCTCCAAACAAAGAAACAAAGCAAAGATTGGACCAAGTTCATCCAAACCAGATGGAAACCTCTCATTGGGACATACTTTGGGTCGACACTCTCAAAATTCAGAAACGGAGCAAAGTTATGACCAAGTGTCGTCCAAACAACGTCAATAACTCTCATTGGGGTGAACTTTATGTTCAAAACTCTCCAAAACGCAAACGGAGTAAAGTTTGGACCAAGTTCTTCCAAGCCATATGAAAAACTCACATTGGGACGAACTTTGGGTCCAAACTCTCCAAACACGGAAAATAGAGTAAAGTTTTGACCAAGTGTCGTCCAAAGCACCTCAAGAACTCTCATTGGGCCGAACTTTATGTTCCAAACTCTCCAAAACTCAGACGGAGAAAAGTTTGGACCAAGTTCGTCCAAGAAAGATGGAAAACTCTCATTGGGACGTACTTTGGGTCGAAACTCTCCAAATGTAGAAACAGAGCAAAGTTTGGACCATGTTCGTCAAAACTAGATGAAAAACTGTCATTGGGACAAACTTTGGCTCCAAACTCTTCCAACACAGATACGGAGCAAAGTTTGGACCAAGTGTCGTCCAAACCACCTCAAGAACTCTCATTTGGCCGTAGTTTGGGTTCCAAACCCTCCAAAACTCAAACGTAGAAAAGTTTGGACCAAGTTCGTCAAAGCCAGCTAAAAAACTCTCATTGGGACGAACATTGGGTCCAAACTCTCCAAACACAGAAAGAATGCAAAGTTTGGACCAAGTGTCGTCTAAACCACCTCCAGAACTCTCATTGGGTCGAACTTTGTGTTAAAAAACTCTCCAAAACTCAAACGGGGCAAAGTTTGGACCATGTTTGTCCAAACATGATGAAAAACTCTCACTGGCACGAACTTTTGGTCCTAACTCTCTAAACACAGAAACGGAGCAAAGTTTGGACCGATTGTCGTCCGAAGCACCTCAAGAACTCTCATTGGGCCGAACTTTGTGTTCCAAACTCCCCAAAACTCAAACGGAGCAAAGTTTGGACCAAGTACGTCCTAGCTAGATGAAAAACTCTCATTGGGACGAACATTGGGTCAAACTCTCCAAACAAAGAAAGAAAGCAAATTTTGGAAGAAGTTCATCCAAGCCAGATGGAAAACTCTCATTGGGTTGAACTTTGTGTTCCAAACTCTCCAAAACTCAAACGGGGCAAAGTTTGGACCATGTTTGTCCAAACATGTTGAAAAACTCTCACTGGGACGAACTTTTGGTACTAACTCTCTAAACACAAAAACGGAGCAAAGTTTGGACCGATTGTCGTCCAAAGCACCTCAAGAACTCTCATTGGGGCGAACTTTGTGTTCCAAACTCACCAAAACTCAAACGGAGCAAAGTTTGGACTTAGGTCGTCCTAGCCAGATGAAAAACTCTCATTGGAACGAACATTGGGTCCAAACTCTCCAAACAAAGAAACAAAGCAAAGATTGGAAGAAGTTCATCCAAGCCAGATGGAAAACTCTCATTGGGCCGAACTTTGGGTCGAAACTGTCCAAATGTAGAAACAGAGCAAAGTTTGGACCATGTTCGTCAAAACTAGATGAAAAACCCTCATTTGGCCTTACTTTGGGTTCTAAACCCTCCAAAACTCAAACGTAGAAAAGTTTGGACCAAGTTCGTCAACGCCAGCTAAAAAACTCTCATTGGGACAAACATTGTGTCCAAACTCTCCAAACAAAGAAACAATGCAAAGTTTGGACCAAGTGTCGTCCAAACCACCTCTGGAACTCTCATTGGGTCGAACTTTGTGTTCCAAACTCTCCAAAACTCAAACGGGGCAAAGTTTGGACCATGTTTGTCCAAACATGATGACAAACTCTCACTGGGATGAACTTTTGGTACTAACTCTCTAAACACAGAAACGGAGCAAAGTTTGGACCGATTGTCGTCCAAAGCACCTCAAGAACTCTCATTGGGTCGAACTTTGTGTTCCAAAACTCAAACGGAGCAAATTTTGGAACAAGTTCGTCCTAGCCAGATGAAAAACTCTCATTGGGACGAACATTGGGTCAAACTCTCCAAACAAAGGATCAAAGCAAAGATTGGAAGAAGTTCATCCAAGTCAGATGGAAAACTCTCATTGGGTCGAACTTTGTGTTCCAAACTCTCCAAAACTCAAACGGGGCAAAGTTTGGACCATGTTTGTCCAAACATGATGAAAAACTCTCATTGGGATGAACTTTTGGTACTAACTCTCCAAACACAGAAACGGAGCAAAATTTGGACCAAGTGTCATCCAAAGCACCTCTAGAACTGTCATTGGGCTGAACTTTGTGTTCCAAAGTCTCCAAAACTCAAATGGAGCAAAGTTTGGACCAATATCATCCAAGCCAGATGAAAAACTCTCATTGGGACGAACATTGGGTCCAAAGTCTCCAAACAAAGAAACAAAGCAAAGTGTGGACCAAGTTCATCCAAGCCAGATGGAAAACTCTCATTGGGACGTACTTTGGGTGCAAAATCTCCAAACAAAGAAACAAAGCAAAAATTGGACCAAGTTCATCCAAACCAGATGGAAACCTCTCATTGGGACATACTTTTGGACGACACTCTCAAAATTTAGAAACGGAGTAAAGTTTGGACCATGTGTCGTCCAAACAACCTGAATAACTCTCATTGGAGTGAACTTTATGTTCAAAACTCTCCAAAATGCAAACGAAGTAAAGTTTGGACCAAGTTCTTCCAAGCCATATGAAAAACTCTCATTGGGACGAACTTTGGGTCCGAACTATCCAAACACAGAAAACTGAGCAAAGTTTGGACCAAGTGTCGTCCAAAGCACCTCAAGAACTCTCATTGGGCCGAACTTTATGTTCCAAACTGTCCAAAACTCAGACGGAGAAAAGTTTGGACCAAGTTCGTCCAAGCAAGATGGAAAACTCTCATTGGGATGTACTTTGGGTCGAAACTCCCCAAATGTAGAAACGGATCAAAGTTTGGACCATGTTCGTCAATACTAGATGAAAAACTCTCATTGGGACAAACTTTGGCTCCAAACTCTCCCAACACAGAAACAGAGCAAGGTTTGGACCAAGTGTCGTCCAAACCACCTCAAGAACTATCATTGTGCCGAACTTTATGTTCCAATTTCTCCAAAACTCAAACGGAGCAAAGTTTGGACCAAGTTCGTCCAAGCCAGATGAAATACTCTCATTGGGACGAACATTGGGTCCAAATTCTCCAAACAAAGGAACAAAGCAAAGTTTGGACCAAGTGTCGTCCAAACCACCTCCAAAACTCCCATTGCACCGAACTTTGTGTTCCAAACTCTCATTGGGTCCAAATTCTCCAAACAAAGGAACAAAGCAAAGTTTGGACCAAGTGTCGTCCAAACCACCTCCAAAACTCCCATTGCACCGAACTTTGTGTTCCAAACTCTCCAAAACTCAAACGGAGCAAAGTTTGGACCAAGTTCGTCCTAGCTAGATGAAAAACTCTCATTGGGACGAACATTGGGTCAAACTCTCCAAACAAAGGATCAAAGCAAAGATTGGAAGAAGTTCATCCAAGTCAGATGGAAAACTCTCATTGTGTCGAACTTTGTGTTCCAAATTCTCCAAAACTCAAACAGGGCAAAGTTTGGACCATGTTTGTCCAAACATGATGAAAAACTCTCATTGGGATGAACTTTTGGTACTAACTCTCCAAACACAGAAACGAAGCAAAATTTGGACCAAGTGTCGTCCAAAGCACCTCTAGAACTGTCATTGGGCTGAACTTTGTGTTCCAAAGTCTCCAAAACTCAAACGGAGCAAAGTTTGGACCAATATCATCCAAGCCAGATGAAAAACTCTCATTGGGACGAACATTGGGTCCAAAGTCTCCAAACAAAGAAACAAAGTAAAGTTTGGACCAAGTTCATCCAAGTCGGATGGAAAACTCTCATTGGGACGTACTTTGGGTCCAAAATCTCCAAACAAAGTAACAAAGAAAAAATTGGACCAAGTTCATCCAAACCAGATGGAAACATCTCATTGGGACATACTTTGGGTCGACACTCTCCAAATTCAGAAACGGAGCAAAGTTTGGACCAAGTGTCGTCCAAACAACCTCAATAACTCTCATTGGAGTGAACTTTATGTTCAAAACTCTCCAAAATGCAAACGGAGTAAAGTTTGGACCAAGTTCTTCCAAGCCATATGAAAACCTCTCATTGGGACGAACTTTGGGTCCAAACTATCCAAACAATGAAAACAGAGCAAAGTTTGGACCAAGTGTCGTCCAAAGCACCTCAAGAACTCTCATTGGGTCGAACTTTATGTTCCAAACTCTTCAAAACTCAGACGGAGCAAAGTTTGGACCAAGTTCGTCCAAGCAAGATGGAAAACTCTCATTGGGACGTACTTTGGGTCGAACTTTCCAAATGTAGAAACGGATCAAAGTTTGGACCATGTTCGTCAAAACTAGATGAAAAACTCTCATTGGGACAAACTTTGGCTCCAAACTCTCCCAACACAGAAACAAAGCAAAGTTTGGACCAAGTGTCGTCCAAACCACCTCATAAACTATCATTGTGCCGAACTTTATGTTCCAATATCTCCAAAACTCAAACGGAGCAAAGTTTGGACCAAGTTCGTCCAAGCCAGACGAAATACTCTCATTGGGACGAACATTGGGTCCAAATGGTCCAAACAAAGGAACAAAGCAAGGTTTGGACCAAGTGTCGTCCAAACCACCTCCAGAACTCCCATTGCACCGAACTTTGTGTTCCAAACTCTCCATAAGTCAAACGGGGAAAAGTTTGGACCATGTTTGAACAAACTTAATGACAAACTCCCGAAATGTAGAAACGGAGGAAAGTTTGGACCATGTTCGTCAAAACTAGATGTAAAACTCTCATTCGGACGAACTTTGGGTCCAAACTCTCCAAACACAGAAACGGAGCAAAGTTTGGACTAAGTGTCATACAAACCACCTCAAGAACTCTCATTTGGCCGTTCTTTGGGTTCCAAACCCTCCAAAACTCAAACATCGAAAAGTTTGGACCAAGTTAGTCAAAGCCAGCTAAAAAAGTGTCATTGGGACAAACATTGGGTCCAAACTCTTCAAACACATAAACAATGCAAAGTATGGACCAAGTGTCGTCTAATGTTATGAAACCCTTGATGATTGGATCTAAAAACCTTGCTAGCAAACAAGACCCATAGAACTCAATATCAAAAACCCCAAAACCAAGATGATTTCATCCCAAGGAAGAAGATAGAAACGGATTTACCTTGATGATCAAGATCAAGAGTAGAGAAAACTCGTTTCTAAACTCGAGATTCGAATCACTCCACAAGTAGTTCGATCAAATCTACTTGAATGATCCTAGCATGCAAATCTAAACACAAGATATGCAAAGAAAATTGCTCATGGCCTTTAGGCTCAAAAGACTCAATTTCATTGAAACATCATCAAAACAAATCTTATTTGTGTTACATCAAAGATGACTTTTTATAGCCTCCAAAATATAACCTAAATTCAGCCACTAGGTCACCTTAAAGTGTGTAACCTTCCTAACTGTAATGTATTAAAGAGCCACTAACAAAAGTAACCTATGTAACATTGAAAAGACTCAAAAAACTGAAAAATTACATGATGGACTCCATCAATCCGAGAATTGAAGTCTTGGTCAACCTTCATTTTGTGTGTAACATTCCATGAATTAATTAAGCTTCCCTTTGAAGTAGCTTAAAGTATAGTTCCATCAATTGATGCTTAATTTGCATTAAATGCAGCTTTCATGAACCCGAAGTGCATTTAACATGTTCCATCTTGAAGCTCTTCTACACATAAAGTATTTGAAATCAATACCTTCAACTCTATTGGAATTCTTTATTGGTAGAATTCATATCATTCTCCCCTTCTTCAAGAGGATTTGTCCTCAAATCAAAAGGGTCTCCTACATCAAATGGACGAAAATCAGCCGCAATGATTGTTTTGGCTTCCTGTAAGAACTCAAGAGAAACACTATAAAAACACGGTTTGAGCTCACCGGTGAGAAAACAAGTTCCTTTGTATAAAAGATCAAAAATATTTTGTTTTGAAAACAAAACATATTTAACCTCACAAACTGTTTCACACAAACTCATATTCTTGGCTTTTCTCTCATTTTTCTCTTTAGGCCATAAACTAATCTCATGCTTTTCTCTTTCACTCATTGTCTCACAAGATTCTTTTTCAATCAATTCACATGCTTTTGTCTTGGCCTTTTGTGCCTTTTTCCCTAACTCACACACATCAACATGTACTTCATCATGAGTAGGTATAACAATAGTAGAAGGGTTACAATCCATCAAGTCTTTGCAATCTAATTGCCTACTAGACAAGAAATCATTAACATGTGTTGGTTGCATTTCAAGTTTAATTTCACAACTTTCTACCTCAATATTAGGCTGTATTGTAATAGGTAAACTAACATTTTCCAAAGATGAATGAATAATGGAAATTGGTTTATGTTTAGTGTACCTTGTAGACTTCCTTTGGAGATGTTTTTCAATCTTTATGGCTAAATGTACCATCTCGTCTAAATCCCCATAAAGTTGAAGATCAAGTAGGGTGGCAATCTCCTTATTAAGTCCTCTAAAGAAACGAGCCATGGTAGTCATCTCATCCTCATAAAGATCAAGTTCATCAAGCAATTTTTGCATCTCCATGTAGTAAGCCTCCACATTTTTGCTCCGTTGTCTCAAAGTTCGCAAGTTATAGAAAAGCTTTTTCTCCTCACTTAAAGTGCAACAATCAAAGACATGATCAACTTGCCTTTCCCATTGAATGTACTCCTTTGAGTTTGTACTTCCATAGAATTTAGGAAGTTTAGGCTTCATGCGCAAGTTGGGATCAACTTTATGAATGTCTCTTGAATTTCTCCGTTGGACAGTTTGGAAACCTCCACCATATTCTTTTCCTTCGACCTCCCAATACTCCTTATGGTGCATTGGATTAGATCTCTCCTTTCGGATAAGAAAGGCTGGTTGTTTCTCCACGGATTTCATCCTTGCATCCAATTTCTCAAATTGCATGGTCATTTTCTCCATGCTTCGATGAAGTCTTGCAAAATCCTCTTGAGACATTTCTGCAAAACTAAGTAACGTAAAAAAAAAAAATAATGGACCTCACAAGCACTCCCTCACGTGTTTACACTCGTAAAGGTATAGTCACTCGTGTATACACTCGAATCAAAACACACTCGAATCAAAACACACTCTCAGCAAATGCACGTTCTCTATCACATGAGCCAATGAGCAAGTTTGCAATCAAGTGTTATACAACAAACTTAAAAATCTATTCAAATAGCTTAAATATGGAGCAAAACGAAAATCAAATAAGAAACAAGTCAAAAAAAAAATGATGGACAGATTTGAATATTAATTGCTAGAGGGAAAGAACAAACTCTGAATTGTAACTCTTCCCAAATAAATATCTAAAGGCTAACATTAAGAATTATGGAGTTTTAATCAGCCTTTACAACAATAGGAGTTACACAAATGAGAAAGATCATGGGCATTGACACTAAGTGGCTGGAAATTTAAATCTGCAAAACTGTAACAGCTAAATTTATTGCAATTGACTGTTTAATTTCAAAAAAATTAAACATGCAACTGAAACCAATAAATAGAAAATGGTCAAATTTAACACAAATGAGAGTGTCATTATCAGAAAATTCAGATCCAACACACTTTGACACAAAAAAAAAAAACCAACAAGAATCTCAAGATCTCATTATTTGCAGAATCTCTGTTTTCTCGGTTTTTCCAGATATACTATAAAAAATGATGGATTTTCTATATGAAGCAACCAGAATCTCAAGATCTCATAGAAGACAAAGTTGAAGATCAGATTAAGATCTATAAGATTACAGAAGACAAGAATACAAAACGACGAACGAAAATGACACTTTTTTCAGTTTTATATTTCTGGACAGAATGAAAACAAATGAACAGCAAGAACAAAAAACAATTCAGAATGAAGAATAAGAAAACAAATGCAACAACGGAAACATATATCCGATCTAGAACCTAAAGCTCTGATACCAAATGTTATGAAACCCTTGATGATTGGATCTAAAAACCTTGCTAGCAAACAAGACCCATAGAACTCAATATCAAAAACCCCAAAACCAAGATGATTTCATCCCAAGGAAGAAGATAGAAACGGATTTACCTTGATGATCAAGATCAAGAGTAGAGAAAACTCGTTTCTAAACTCGAGATTCGAATCACTCCACAAGTAGTTCGATCAAATCTACTTGAATGATCCTAGCATGCAAATCTAAACACAAGATATGCAAAGAAAATTGCTCATGGCCTTTAGGCTCAAAAGACTCAATTTCATTGAAACATCATCAAAACAAATCTTATTTGTGTTACATCAAAGATGAATTTTTATAGCCTCCAAAATATAACCTAAATTCAGCCACTAGGTCACCTTAAAGTGTGTAACCTTCCTAACTTTAATGTATTAAAGAGCCACTAACAAAAGTAACCTATGTAACATTGAAAAGACTCAAAAAACTGAAAAATTACATGATGGACTCCATAAAACTGAGAATTGAAGTCTTGGTCAACCTTCATTTTGTGTGTAACATTCCATGAATTAATTAAGCTTCCCTTTGAAGTAGCTTAAAGTATAGTTCCATCAATTGATGCTTAATTTGCATTAAATGCAGCTTTCATGAACCCGAAGTGCATTTAACATGTTCCATCTTGAAGCTCTTCTACACATAAAGTATTTGAAATCAATACCTTCAACTCTATTGGAATTCTTTATTGGTAGAATTCATATCATCTAAACCACCTCTGGAACTCTCATTGGGTCGAACTTTGTGTTCCAAACTCTCCAAAACTAAAACGGGGCAAAGTTTGGACCATGTTTGTCCAAACATGATGAAAAACTCTCATTGGGATGAACTTTTCGTACTAACTCTCCAAATACACAAACGGAGAAAAGTTTGGACCGATTGTCGTCCAAAGCACCTCAAGAACTCTCATTGGGCCGAACTCTGTGTTCCAAACTCTCCAAAACTCAAATGGAGCAAAGTTTGGACCAATATCATCCAAGCCAGATGAAAAACTCTCATTGGGACAAACATTGGGTCTAAAGTCTCGAAAAAAAGTAACAAAGCAAAGTTTGGACCATGTTTGTCCAAACCAGATGACAAACTCTCATTGGGACGAGTTTTGGGTTCAAACATTCAAAACACAGAAATGGAGCAAAGTTTGGACCAAGTTTCGTCCAAACCACCTCTAGAACTCTCATTGGGTCGAACTTTGTGTTCAAAACTCTCTAAAACTCAAACGGGGCAAAGTTTGGACCATGTTTGTCCAAACATGATAAAAAACTCCCACTGGGACGAACTTTTGGTACTAACTCTCTAAACACAGAAACGGAGCAAAGTTTGGACCGATTGTCGTCCAAAGCACCTCAAGAACTCTCATTAGGCCGAAGTTTATGTTCCAAACTCTCCAAAAGTCAAACGGAGCAAACTTTGGACCAAGTTCGTCCTAGCCAGATGAAAAACTCTCATTTGGAGGAACATTCGGTCCAAACTGTCCAAACAACGAAACAAAGCAAAGATTGGAAGAAGTTCATCCAAGCCAGATGGAAAACTCTCATTGGGTCGAACTTTGTGTTCCAAACTCTCCACAACTCAAACGGGGCAAAGTTTGGACCATGTTTGTCCAAACATGATGAAAAACTCTTATTGGGATGAACTTTTGGTACTAACTCTTCAAACACAGAAACGGAGCAAAGTTTGGACCAAGTGTCGTCTAAAGCACCTCTAGAACTCTCCTTGGGCCGAACTTTGTGTTCCAAACTCTCCAAAACTCAGACGGAGCAAAGTTTGGACCAATATCGTCCAAGCCAGATTAAAAACTCTCATTGGGACGAACATTGGGTCCAAAGTCTCCAAACAAAGGAACAAAGCAAAGTTTGGACCAAGTGTCGTCCAAACCACCTCCAGAACTCCCATTGCACCGAACTTTGTGTTCCAAACTCTCCAGAACTCAAACGGGGCAAAGTTTGGACCATGTTTGTACAAACCAAATGACAAACTCCCCAAATGTATAAACGGAGCAAAGTTTGGACCATGTTCGTCAAAACTAGATGTAAAACTCTCATTGGGACGAACTTTGGGTCCAAACTCTCCAAACACAGAAACGGAGCAAAGTTTGGACCAAGTGTCGTCCAAACCACCTCAAGAACTCTCATTGTGCCGAACTTTATGTTCCAAACACTCCAAAACTCAAATGGAGCAAAGTTTGGACGAAGTTCGTCCAAGCCAGATGAAATACTCTCATCGGGACGAACATTGGGTCCAAATTCTCCAAACAAAGGAATAAAGAAAAGTTTGGACCAAGTGTCGTCCAAAGAACCTCCAGAACTCCCATTGCACCGAACTTTGTGTTCCGAACTCTCCATAACTCAAACAGGGCAAAGTTTGGACCATGTTTGTACAAACCAAATGACAAACTCCCCAAATGTAGAAATGTAGCAAAGTTTGGACCATGTTCGTCAAACCTAGATGTAAAACTCTCATTGGGATGAACTTTGGGTCCAAACTCTCCAAACATAGAAACGGAGCAAAGTTTGGACCAAGTGTCGTCCAAACCACCTCAAGAACTCTCATTTGGTCGTTCTTTGGGTTCCAAACCCTGCAAAACTCAAACGTAGAAAAGTTTGGACCAAGTTCGTCAGAGCCAGCTAAAAAACTCTCATTGGGACGAACATTGGGTCCAAACTCTCCAAACACAGAAACAATGCAAAGTATGGACCAAGTGTCGTCTAAACCACCTCTGGAACTCTCATTCGGTCGAACTTTGTGTTCCAAACTCTCCAAAACTCAAACGGGGCAAAGTTTGGACCATGTTGACCCAAACATGATGAAACACTCTCACTGGGACGAACTTTTGGTACTAACTCTCTAAACACAGAAACGGAGCAAAGTTTGGACCGATTGTCATCTAAAGCACCTCAAGAACTCTCATTGGGCCGAACTTTGTGTTCCAAACTCTCCAAAACTCAAACGGAGCAAAGTTTGGACCAAGTGTCGTCTAAACCACCTCTGGAACTCTCATTCGGTCGAACTTTGTGTTCCAAACTCTCCAGAACTCAAACGGGGCAAAGTTTGGACCATGTTGACCCAAACATGATGAAACACTCTCACTGGGACGAACTTTTGGTACTAACTCTCTAAACACAGAAACGGAGCAAAGTTTGGACCGATTGTCGTCTAAAGCACCTCAAGAACTCTCATTGGGTCGAACTTTGTGTTCCAAACTCTCCAAAACTCAAACGGGGCAAAGTTTGGACCAAGTGTCGTCCAAAGCACCTCTAGAACTCTCCTTGGGCCGAACTTTGTGTTCCAAAGTCTCCAAAACTCAGACGGAGCAAAGTTTGGACCAATATTGTCGAAGCCAGATTAAAAACTCTCATTGGGACGAACATTGGGTCCAAAGTCTCCAAATGAAGAAACAAAGAAAAGTTTGGACCAAATTCATCCAAGCCGGATGGAAAACTCTCATTAGGATGTACTTTGGGTCCAAAATCTCCAAACAAAAAAACAAAGCAAAAATTGGACCAAGTTCCTCCAAACCAGATGGAAACCTCTCATTGGGAGATACTTTGGGTCGACACTCTCCAAATTCAGAAACGGAGCAATGTTCGGACCAAGTGTCGTCCAAACAACCTCAATAACTCTCATTGGGATGAACTTTGTGTTCAAAACTCTCCAAAACGCAAACGGAGTAGAGTTTGGACCAAGTTCTTCCAATACATATGAAAAACTCTCATTGGGACGAACTTTGGGTCCAAACTCTCCAAACACAGAAAGCAGAGCAAAGTTTGGACCAAGTTGAAGGTGTTCATATAACACATGCGGAAGCAATTGAAGATCGGAAGCACTTAACTCATTCAATTTTACTCCTAAAGCATGCATGTTCTAGAAAAGACAGAACAGAGAGTTTAGAGAACACCAACCTTTGTAGCTCACTAATGAGGAACTCCTTGTGGTGTTTTCTTCTCCTATGCTCCTTGGACAACCTCTAGAGTCTTCCCTACTATCCTCCGGGCCAAGAACGACTCGTGGGAGTTTATATAAGATAGGGAATGGGAAGGGAATGCTTGAAGGATCAAGATATGGAGAAGTATGAGAGATGAGAGAGCTTGAGTGTAAATTCCAGCAGCATAACATTATGGAAAATCACTCTTGTGACTTGAATCTGATTCATAACCCTTATATAGACATTCTCCATGCAAGGAGTAGCCTCAAGACACAAGACACATGGTAGTCTTGCAAGCCAAAGTGGACTCTAAGTGTCAATTTTACAAGACATGCAACTATTGCATGAGGTGAGTTGTTTTCCACTTTGTATCTTCATGCAAGAGTGGGAATCCAACTTAATCCACTAATTACATCTTTGAAATCTGATTTCAAGCTTGAAATTTAATGTTAGTTTCAATTCCAAATTGAATTTAACATTAGGAAATTGATTTTGAGACATTTCAATGATTTCTTATGATCAATCCAATTAATCATACTAATCTTGTGCAATATATGATTCCTAATCCATATATATGGTATTCAAAACACTTTTAAATACTCCATCTCTCATTTTCTAATTTAATTCATAATTAAATTATTGTGTCAAACACAATTTACGATAATACCCTTTTGTCCAATTTTGAACGATTTAAGGCTTCCTATCTTTTTGTTCTAGGCTTTATTCCGATATGAGTTAGTAGGGGGACCTAATGGACCTATAGATCATGGGCTCCAACGATTCGAGGCTAACCGACTAATCTCATTATCTAAGCTAGCCAACATTCGTTAACTACCGAGACACTCCACTATAGCCCGATAGTTGCACTCCCCTCACTATATATGTATTTCCGTCCACTTGATTTAACCATGATAAGTAAGTCGATCCTTCACAGGTTGTTCGTAGCTATAGTTAGGTTAAATGACCGTTTTACCCCTATAGTACTTCTAGTTCCTTAAGTCCCACTGATCCTCTAATGAACAATTGGTTTATGGTCCAACCAATAAACCGAGTCCCTCTCGGGCCAATGAGAGGGCGAGATCCCTTTGTTCAAGCCCCGGAGTCAGCACTTAAGGGAACAACCTCTCTACTATCCCTAATTTGGGTAGGAGTGAATTCCTTCTTGCACGACTATGTCCCCAGCTATCTACCCGTTCCTATCCCTGAAATGGGAGGCCTATTGAGTCGGCGATACTGAGCCACTCTCACCCATGCAGATCTAAGGATAAGCCCGAATAAACAGGAGTTCATAGTTAGCTCAGGATTAAGATCGAGTTACCTAGGTCATCACATGAAATAGTCAGTCTCGTTAGTAAACGGTGTTATAAAGCGAGAGTGACTTATTTCTCGGTCCTGGTCTTATGCAAACTCATTGCATAGGACGCCCCCACTCACATGTCTCTACATGGACGATTTAGGATCACATCGTCTATACTATCTATAAAGTGGGCCGCGTCTCATAGTGTCCCCAGAATAAGGTACCCAGCCCTATTCCTATACTATAGACCGTTTAGGCTATAACTCGAGCTTGATCCACTTTTATGTCTCTACATAAAGCTCAAGTGTCAACCTATAGCCATGGATCTTGGTTTATTGTATTTGGGTTATCTAATGTGCAATTTACTTATTCAGTTATGACTTTATTGAATTAATCTCGATAACAACTTTATCGAACAAGTATATAATATTTGTTTAACATTCACTATCTACGAGTTTTAGGGCACCAATCCCAACACAAGTGTCGTCCAAAGCACCTCAAGAACTCTCATTGGGCTGAACTTGATGTTCCAAACTCTCCAAAACTCAGACGGAGGAAACTTTGGACCAAGTTCGTCCAAGCAAGATGGAAAACTCTCAGTGGGACGTACTTTGGGTCGAAACTCTCCAAATGTAGAAATGGAGCAAAGTTTGGACCATGTTCGTCAAAACTAGATGAAAAACTCTCATTGGGACAAACTTTGGCTCCAAACTCTCCCAACACAGAAACGGAGCAAAGTTTGGACCAAGTGTCGTCCAAACCACCTCAAGAACTCTCATTGTGCCGAACTTTATGTTCCAAACTCTCCAAAACTTAAATGGAGCAAACTTTGGACCAAGTTCGTCCAAGCCAGATGAAATACTCTCACTGGGATGAACATTGGGTCCAAATTCTCCAAACAAAGGAACAAAGCAAACTTTGGACCAAGTGTCGTCCAAACCACCTCCAGAACTCCCATTGCACCGAACTTTGTGTTCCAGACTCTCCAGAACTCAAATGGGGCAAAGTTTGGACCATGTTTGTACAAACCAAATGACAAACTCCCCAAATGTAGAAACGGAGCAAAGTTTGGACCATGTTCATCAAAACTAGATGTAAAACTCTCATCGGGACGAACTTTGGGTCCAAACTCTCCAAACACAGAAACGGAGCAAAGTTTGGACCAAGTGTCGTCCAAACCACCTCTAGAACTCTCCTTGGGCCGAACTTTGTGTTCCAAAGTCTCCAAAACTCAGACGGAGCAAAGTTTGGACCAATATTGTCCAAGCCAGATTAAAAACTCTCATCGGGACGAACATTGGGTCCAAAGTCTCCAAATGAAGAAACAAAGCAAAGTTTGGACCAAATTCATCCAAGCCGGATGGAAAACTCTCATTGGGATGTACTTTGGGTCCAAAATCTCTAAACAAAGAAACAAAGCAAAAATTGGACCAAGTTCCTCCAAACCAGATGGAAACCTCTCATTGGGAGATACTTTGGGTCGACACTCTCCAAATTCAGAAATGGAGCAATGTTCGGACCAAGTGTCGTCCAAACAACCTCAATAACTCTCATTGGGATGAACTTTGTGTTCAAAACTCTCTAAAACGCAAACGGAGTAGAGTTTGGACCAAGTTCTTCCAATCCATATGAAAAACTCTCATTGGGACGAACTTTGGGTCCAAACTCTCCAAACACAGAAAGCAGAGCAAAGTTTGGACCAAGTTGAAGGTGTTCATATAACACATGCGGAAACAATTGAAGATCGGAAGCACTTAACTCATTCAATTTTACTCCTAAAGCATGCATGTTCTAGAAAAGACAGAACAGAGAGTTTAGAGAACACCAACCTTTGTAGCTCACTAATGAGGAACTCCTTGTGGTGTTTTCTTCTCCTATGCTCCTTGGACAACCTCTAGAGTCTTCCCTACTATCCTCCGGGCCAAGAACGACTCGTGGGAGTCTATATAAGATAGGGAATGGGAAGGGAATGCTTGAAGGATCAAGATATGGAGAAGTATGAGAGATGAGAGAGCTTGAGTGTAAATTCCAGCAGCATAACAGTATGGAAAATCACTCTTGTGACTTGAATCTGATTCATAACCCTTATATAGACATTCTCCATGCAAGGAGTAGCCTCAAGACACAAGACACATGGTAGTCTTGCAAGCCAAAGTGGACTCTAAGTGTCCATTTTACAAGACATGCAACTATTGCATGAGGTGAGTTGTTTTCCACTTTGTATCTTCATGCAAGAGTGGGAATCCAACTTAATCCACTAATTACATCTTTGAAATCTGATTTCAAGCTTGCAATTTAATGTTAATTTCAATTCCAAATTGAATTTAACATTAGGAAATTGATTTTGAGACATTTCAATGATTTCTTATGATTAATCCAATTAATCATACTAATCTTGTGCAATATATGATTCTTAATCCATATATATGGTATTCAAAACACTTCTAAATACTCCATCTCTCATTTTCTAATTTAATTCATATTTAAATTATTGTGTCAAACACAATTTACGGTAATACCCTTTTGTCCAATTTTGAACGATTTAAGGCTTCCTATCTTTTTGTTCTAGGCTTTATTCCGATATGAGCTAGTAGGGGGACGTAATGGACCTATAGATCATGGGCTCCAATGATTCGAGGCTAACCGACTAATCTCATTATCTAAGCTAGCCAACATTCGTTAACTACCGAGACACTCCACTATAGCCCGATAGTTGCACTTCCCTCACTATATATGTATTTCCGTCCACTTGATTTAACCATGATAAGTAAGTCGATCCTTCACAGGTTGTTCGTAGCTATAGTTAGGTTAAATGACCGTTTTACCCCTATAGTACTTCTAGTTCCTTAAGTCCCACTGATCCTCTAATGAACAATTGGTTTATGGTCCAACCAATAAACCGAGTCCCTCTCGGGCCAATGAGAGGGCGGGATCCCTTTGTTCAAGCCCCGGAGTCAGCACTTAAGGGAACAACCTCTCTACTATCCCTAATTTGGGTAGGAGTGAATTCCTTCTTGCACGACTATGTCCCCAGCTATCTACCCGTTCCTATCCCTGAAATGGGGGGCCTATTGAGTCGGCGATACTGAGCCACTCTCACCCATGCAGATCTAAGGATAAGCCCGAATAAACAGGAGTTCATAGTTAGCTCAGGATTAAGATCGAGTTACCTAGGTCATCACATGAAATAGTCAGTCTCGTTAGTGTTGGGTTTTATGCCCTAAAACTCGTAGATAGTAAATGTACTTTTGACCGAACATTAATAAAGTGATGTATTATTCAATGTTTGTATTATATCTTGTCTTGTTAACCCTAATCCAATAAACTAAACATCCATGGCTAATAGAATGAGGCTTGAACTAGTATGTAGGGACATACGGGGATCAATGTTCAAGTTTTAGCCTAAAGGGTCTGTAGTATAGGGATAAGGCTGGGTACCTTATCCTGGTGACACTATGGATACGGCCCGCTTTGTATATTGATACAAACGTAATGATCCAACGCGTTCATGTGGTTGACATGTGAGTGGGGGTATCCTGTGCAATGAGTTTGCACAAAGACCGGACCGCGAAATAGTTAACCACTAACTGTAACACCGTTAGTTAGTTTGGTTTCTATTTCACGAGGATGACCTAGGCAACTTGGCCTTAATCCTGAGTCGATTATGGACTCCTGTCCATGAGGGATTGTCCTTTGATTTGTACGGGTGAGAGTGGCCTGTTCGCCGACTCAATAAGCCTACCATTTTGGGGACAAGACCGAGTGGGGAGCTGGGAACGTAGTCTTACAAGATGGAATTCACTCCTTCCCGATATTAGGGTAAGTAGAGGTGTGTTCCCTTAAGTGGTGTCTCCGGGTCTTGAACAATGGGCCCTACCCTCTTCATGGCACGAGAGGGATTTCTGTTTGCTGGTTGGACCACAAACAGGTTGTTCATTAGAGGAGCACTGGTACTTAAGGACCAAGAGGTAGCCCAGGGGTAAAACGGTAATTTGACCTAGCTGGGGTACGAACACACGTGAAGGGCTAACTTGCTGTTAACGGTCGATATCCGTGGACACAGAAATATATCTGCAGTGAGAAGAGTGCAGCTATGGTTCTATAGTGGAGTGAACCACAGTTAACGAACATTGATTAATTTGGTTAATGAGTTTAGCCAATTAATCTCACATCGTTGGAGCTTCTGATCTGTAGGTCCATTAGGTCCCACCGGTAGCTCTATAAGGGCGTTGAGGTAAATTTCTAAGGGAGAATTGAATATTCGAAGTGGTTTGAATAGTAAAATAAAATATGAATTTGATTCATATTATAAAACTATAGGTTATAATTAATGCACATTAGATGTACATTAATACTATAGTTTATTTTTGAGAGGAATATAATTAAATATGAGATATTTAATTATGATATTAATTAATTAGATAATTAATTAATTATTGTTTTAATTCAATTCAATTAAATTTAATTTAATTGAATTAGATTAAAACTTTAGGTTATGTGGGAATGTTATGTAAATATATGATTTACATTAATTATAATAATTAGTTAATTTAATTGTTAAATTAATTATATTATTATAAATTGGTTAATAATTTAGAATTATTAATTAATTTAATTATCAGTTAGTTGAACTGATAAGTGTGTACGTGTGAAGGGGAGTTAAATTAGGGAGTGGGAAGTTTCATCGGTAAAAATAACCACTCCCCAATTTAATCCCATTTTTTGTGGAGTAGGTTAACGCAGCCCTCATTCACACGCCATTCTCTCCCTCTCCCTCTCTAGATCTCTCTGCAATTTCTCTCAAGGATACAGAGAAGAAAATTCTCCCAACCCTTTAGAAAATTTCGCTTCCACAAGCACTTTTCGCACATCCTTCAAGAGAATACCGGTGCAACCATTTTGGTGGTGTTCGTGAATATTTTCCAGTGGAGAACCAAGGAATTTTGGCGAAGCAATTCAAGAAATCTTCAAGGGTAAGTCATTCTTGAATTCTAGGATCATTAGGATCCACTTCTAGATTGGAATCTAGAGTTTTTTTGTTTAAGAGATGCATGTTTTATAATTAAAATTCAGTAGTTTTTATTTAATTATACTGCTGTATTTTGTTTGCCAAACGTATTGGTATTTTAATCCAAATTAAAAAAAAAACTGAGTTAAGGTTTCTGTAAGTTTCCGCTGCAAAAGGGCTTTTATCCCTTCAGTTAGTAAACGGTGTTTTAAAGCGAGAGTGACTTATTTCTCGGTCCTGGTCTTATGCAAACTCGTTGCATAGGACGCCCCCACTCACATGTCTCTACATGGACGATTTAGGATCACATCGTCTATACTATCTATAAAGTGGGCCGCGTCTCATAGTGTCCCCAGAATAAGGTACCCAGCCCTATTCCTATACTATAGACCGTTTAGGCTATAACTCGAGCTTGATCCACTTTTATGTCTCTACATAAAGCTCAAGTGTCAACCTATAGCCATGGATCTTGGTTTATTGTATTTGGGTTATCTAATGTGCAATTTACTTATTCAGTTATGACTTTATTGAATTAATCTCGATAACAACTTTATCGAACAAGTATATAATATTTGTTTAACATTCACTATCTACGAGTTTTAGGGCACCAATCCCAACACAAGTGTCGTCCAAAGCACCTCAAGAACTCTCATTGGGCTGAACTTGATGTTCCAAACTCTCCAAAACTCAGACAGAGGAAACTTTGGACCAAGTTCGTCCAAGCAAGATGGAAAACTCTCAGTGGGACGTACTTTGGGTCGAAACTCTCCAAATGTAGAAATGGAGCAAAGTTTGGACCATGTTCGTCAAAACTAGATGAAAAACTCTCATTGGGACAAACTTTGGCTCCAAACTCTCCCAACACAGAAACTGAGCAAAGTTTGGACCAAGTGTCGTCCAAACCACCTCAAGAACTCTCATTGTGCCGAACTTTATGTTCCAAACTCTCCAAAACTTAAATGGAGCAAACTTTGGACCAAGTTCGTCCAAGCCAGATGAAATACTCTCACTGGGATGAACATTGGGTCCAAATTCTCCAAACAAAGGAACAAAGCAAACTTTGGACCAAGTGTCGTCCAAACCACCTCCAGAACTCCCATTGCACCGAACTTTGTGTTCCAGACTCTCCAGAACTCAAATGGGGCAAAGTTTGGACCATGTTTGTACAAACCAAATGACAAACTCCCCAAATGTAGAAACGGAGCAAAGTTTGGACCATGTTCATCAAAACTAGATGTAAAACTCTCATCGGGACGAACTTTGGGTCCAAACTCTCCAAACACAGAAACGGAGCAAAGTTTGGACCAAGTGTCGTCCAAACCACCTCTAGAACTCTCCTTGGGCCGAACTTTGTGTTCCAAAGTCTCCAAAACTCAGACGGAGCAAAGTTTGGACCAATATTGTCCAAGCCAGATTAAAAACTCTCATCGGGACGAACATTGGGTCCAAAGTCTCCAAATGAAGAAACAAATCAAAGTTTGGACCAAATTCATCCAAGCCGGATGGAAAACTCTCATTGGGATGTACTTTGGGTCCAAAATCTCTAAACAAAGAAACCAAGCAAAAATTGGACCAAGTTCCTCCAAACCAGATGGAAACCTCTCATTGGGAGATACTTTGGGTCGACACTCTCCAAATTCAGAAATGGAGCAATGTTCGGACCAAGTGTCGTCCAAACAACCTCAATAACTCTCATTGGGATGAACTTTGTGTTCAAAACTCTCCAAAACGCAAACGGAGTAGAGTTTGGACCAAGTTCTTCCAATCCATATGAAAAACTCTCATTGGGACGAACTTTGGGTCCAAACTCTCCAAACACAGAAAGCAGAGCAAAGTTTGGACCAAGTTGAAGGTGTTCATATAACACATGCGGAAACAATTGAAGATCGGAAGCACTTAACTCATTCAATTTTACTCCTAAAGCATGCATGTTCTAGAAAAGACAGAACAGAGAGTTTAGAGAACACCAACCTTTGTAGCTCACTAATGAGGAACTCCTTGTGGTGTTTTCTTCTCCTATGCTCCTTGGACAACCTCTAGAGTCTTCCCTACTATCCTCCGGGCCAAGAACGACTCGTGGGAGTCTATATAAGATAGGGAATGGGAAGGGAATGCTTGAAGGATCAAGATATGGAGAAGTATGAGAGATGAGAGAGCTTGAGTGTAAATTCCAGCAGCATAACAGTATGGAAAATCACTCTTGTGACTTGAATCTGATTCATAACCCTTATATAGACATTCTCCATGCAAGGAGTAGCCTCAAGACACAAGACACATGGTAGTCTTGCAAGCCAAAGTGGACTCTAAGTGTCCATTTTACAAGACATGCAACTATTGCATGAGGTGAGTTGTTTTCCACTTTGTATCTTCATGCAAGAGTGGGAATCCAACTTAATCCACTAATTACATCTTTGAAATCTGATTTCAAGCTTGCAATTTAATGTTAATTTCAATTCCAAATTGAATTTAACATTAGGAAATTGATTTTGAGACATTTCAATGATTTCTTATGATTAATCCAATTAATCATACTAATCTTGTGCAATATATGATTCTTAATCCATATATATGGTATTCAAAACACTTCTAAATACTCCATCTCTCATTTTCTAATTTAATTCATAATTAAATTATTGTGTTAAACACAATTTACGATAATACCCTTTTGTCCAATTTTGAACGATTTAAGGCTTCCTATCTTTTTGTTCTAGGCTTTATTCCGATATGAGCTAGTAGGGGGACCTAATGGACCTATAGATCATGGGCTCCAATGATTCGAGGCTAACCGACTAATCTCATTATCTAAGCTAGCCAACATTCGTTAACTACCGAGACACTCCACTATAGCCCGATAGTTGCACTCCCCTCACTATATATGTATTTCCGTCCACTTGATTTAACCATGATAAGTAAGTCGATCCTTCACAGGTTGTTCGTAGCTATAGTTAGGTTAAATGACCGTTTTACCCCTATAGTACTTCTAGTTCCTTAAGTCCCACTGATCCTCTAATGAACAATTGGTTTATGGTCCAACCAATAAACCGAGTCCCTCTCGGGCCAATGAGAGGGCGGGATCCCTTTGTTCAAGCCCCGGAGTCAGCACTTAAGGGAACAACCTCTCTACTATCCCTAATTTGGGTAGGAGTGAATTCCTTCTTGCACGACTATGTCCCCAGCTATCTACCCGTTCCTATCCCTGAAATGGGGGGCCTATTGAGTCGGCGATACTGAGCCACTCTCACCCATGCAGATCTAAGGATAAGCCCGAATAAACAGGAGTTCATAGTTAGCTCAGGATTAAGATCGAGTTACCTAGGTCATCACATGAAATAGTCAGTCTCGTTAGTAAACGGTGTTATAAAGCGAGAGTGACTTATTTCTCGGTCCTGGTCTTATGCAAACTCATTGCATAGGACGCCCCCACTCACATGTCTCTACATGGACGATTTAGGATCACATCGTCTATACTATCTATAAAGTGGGCCGCGTCTCATAGTGTCCCCAGAATAAGGTACCCAGCCCTATTCCTATACTATAGACCGTTTAGGCTATAACTCGAGCTTGATCCACTTTTATGTCTCTACATAAAGCTCAAGTGTCAACCTATAGCCATGGATCTTGGTTTATTGTATTTGGGTTATCTAATGTGCAATTTACTTATTCAGTTATGACTTTATTGAATTAATCTCGATAACAACTTTATCGAACAAGTATATAATATTTGTTTAACATTCACTATCTACGAGTTTTAGGGCACCAATCCCAACACAAGTGTCGTCCAAAGCACCTCAAGAACTCTCATTGGGCCGAACTTGATGTTCCAAACTCTCCAAAACTCAGACGGAGGAAACTTTGGACCAAGTTTGTCCAAGCAATATGGAAAACTCTCACTGGGACGTACTTTGGGTCGAAACTCTCCAAATGTAGAAATGGAGCAAAGTTTGGACCATGTTCGTCAAAACTAGATGAAAAACTCTCATTGGGACAAACTTTGGCTCCAAACTCTCCCAACACAGAAACGGAGCAAAGTTTGGACCAAGTGTCGTCCAAACCACCTCAAGAACTCTCATTGTGCCGAACTTTATGTTCCAAACTCTCCAAAACTGAAATGGAGCCAACTTTGGACCAAGTTCGTCCAAGCCAGATGAAATACTCTCACTGGGATGAACATTGGGTCCAAATTCTCCAAACAAAGAAACAAAGCAAACTTTGGACCAAGTGTCGTCCAAACCACCTCCAGAACTCCCATTGCACAGAACTTTGTGTTCCAGACTCTCCAGAACTCAAATGGGGCAAAGTTTGGACCATGTTTGTACAAACCAAATGACAAACTCCCCAAATGTAGAAACGGAGCAAAGTTTGGACCATGTTCATCAAAACTAGATGTAAAACTCTCATTGGGACGAACTTTGGGTCCAAACTATCCAAACACAGAAACGGAGCAAAGTTTGGACCAAGTGTCGTCCAAACCACCTCAAGAACTCTCATTTGGTCGTTCTTTGGGTTCCAAACCCTCCAAAACTCAAACGTAGAAAAGTTTGGACCAAGTTCGTCAAAGCCAGCTAAAAAACTCTCATTTGGGCGAACATTGGGTCCAAACTCTCCAAACACAGAAACAATGCAAAGTATGGACCAAGTGTCGTCTAAACCACCTCGGGAACTCTCATTGGGTCGAACTTTGTGTTCCAAACTCTCCAAAACTGAAATGGGGCAAAGTTTGGACCATGTTTGTCCAAACATGATGAAAAACTCTCACTGGGACGAAGTTTTGGTACTAACTCTCTAAACACAGAAACGGAGCAAAGTTTGGACCGATTGTCGTCTAAATCACCTCAAGAACTCTCATTGGGCCGAACTTTGTGTTCCAAACTCTCCAAAACTCAAATGGAGCAAAGTTTGGACCAAGTTCGTCCTAGCCAGATGAAAAACTCTCATTGGGACGAACATTGGGTCCAAACTCTCCAAAGAGAGAAACAAAGCAAAGATTGGAAGAAGTTCATCCAAGCCAGATGGAAAACTCTCATTGGGTCGAACTTTGTGTTCCAAACTCTCAAAAAACTCAAACGGGGCAAACATTGGACCATGTTTGTCCAAACATGATGAAAAACTCTCATTGGGACGTACTTTGGGTCGAAACTCTCCAAATTCAGAAACGGAGCAAAGTTTGGACCAAGTGTCGTCCAAACAACCCCGAGAACTTTCATGTGGTCGAACTTTGTGTTCCTGATTGGTTGTCAGTGTGCTTAACAGATTAATGCAAAGTTGTCGTAGATATATATCAATCCAAGTATAAATTGACAAAATCAAGTAATACCTTGTGAGTCTAGGGTCGAATCCACAGGGAAATGTTATTTGCAAAGCTTTTAATAATTTTTACTGATCTAAACTCTAGAACATATGATATCATATAAAAACCAAATAAAAGAGTTGGTGAGTTGGAAAAATAAATTTTTGCAGAAAGTAAAACATGCGATGGGAATAAAAAGAGAAGTATTAAGGAGAATGCAATCAAGGCTGCCGCGGTCGCAACCTCATGCGTTTATAAGAACCTTGTAGCGCATACCAAGACTAATTGATCCATTAATGCCTAAGTGAGAAAAGATCACAAGTTTCCCTTCTGGTACTACTTATGCGTTTGGCATAAACTATCAAATGCTCGTTTGGCTAGTTCATGCATGGGTTTAGTTCTCTAGCAACTTACAAGGAATTGCGTTAGTCTTAATGCAATCAAAGCTCATTCATGCACTATCTTTTAGCGGTAGTATTTATCTAATGCTACCAAGACTACATGCCATGCGCTAACTTGTTCTACTTAGAGATGTCTGCATGCATTACCTATCAGGGATTTAGCATGCTGCTACCACATCCGGCTGG
This sequence comes from Luffa aegyptiaca, assembly GCA_017139565.1. Classification (NCBI taxonomy): domain Eukaryota; kingdom Viridiplantae; phylum Streptophyta; class Magnoliopsida; order Cucurbitales; family Cucurbitaceae; genus Luffa; species Luffa aegyptiaca. Next base: position 22,811,932 of record CM029395.1, read on the forward strand.
CCAGCGCGGGAGTTAGTAATGAAAGTAGTATCACAACTAAGTAGAAGCTAATAATGTTTCATTTAAATCCAAGTATGCGCTTACAAAATAGACTTATCACCGCATGGGTGCTTACGCTAAGCCTTGACGAAGAAAATTAGCTCATGCGAGCAAAATAATACATCATCCAATACATTGCAAACGTAAGTCTACTCTAAATCACAGCTCTCTGTGATTTCTCTTTCCCCTTGATCTTCGTCTCTTCCTTCTCGTCCCTTGTATATTCTCTCTCCCTTCCTTTTGAGCAGGTGGCTTTTATTTATAGGGGAAGGAAACCAACTTCTCCAAGTAATTAGCAACTTGTTTTAGTCATCGTCAGCCAACTTGCACCTTTTCAACCCACTTGTGCGTCAGTTGTCAGCATGGTCTTTTCATCCGTCTTGTCTGTCTCACGATCGTCTTGGGATGTGTGCCTGCACTGAGATTCACTTGGACAACAAACAACCGAATTAGTTGCGTTAGCGCCCTATATTTTTATAATTCTTCACCACGTACATGAATATAACCTATCCCATAAAATCATCGCATTTTCCTTCCTTTTTGCATTGAGGTAACACATCAATGTATCTTTTGGCCTTATTTTAGCTGAAGTTTAAAGGATAAATAACTTGCTTTTTGCAAGTTATCAAACCCCCAAATTTAAATTATTGCTTGTCCTCAAGCAATGCCTATTATCAACTCTGCGAGAGTGACTTCACTCTTCAACGCCTATGATCCTAGCATCCTCTTTTTTCTTTTTTTTTTCTTTTGCGCATTACTAAACAGGGTTAACTTCTGCCAAATTTCCTTTATTGCTTAAGGAAAGCTCCTTGCGCTTAGATTCTACCTTGTGCTAAACTCAACCAATCTTCTCCTCATGTCCTGGGCGCATAAAAATTTATTCTTATTATAAATTTTTTTTAAGTAGGCAATAGACATCAAAACACATGCTTTCGTTTTGGCATACCCACATTTGTGATGAAAGGTATCAAACTACGGGCATTACATTTTTTTACTGTCTTGTACGCTCATGGAATGGGGTTGCATCTTCGCGCAGTGGAAAACTATGGGTGTCATAAATGCCCCTGGCTACAAACACGTCGCATTCTAGAGGAACGCATGCAGAATTTATTTATGCGCTGACTCACGCACTCCCCCAAACTTAAAATGGGCAATGTCCCCATTGTCCCCCAAACTTAACTGGAGCGCATAGACTAAGGGGGTTAAGGCTGAGTTGCGACATAGCGAAAATGCGAAGGGATTTTCCTTAAGGTCTGGGGAAATGAAAACAGAGGTTAAACCAATTAAACTAATGCGGGCAAGGAAGCTGAGAACTTGAGATGCATGGATTAAAGCAAAGGAGCTAACACAGAGAATTTGTTAGATAAAGTCATTATATTAAGGCAGAAAGAAAATTGCGGTGAGATAAAACGTCAGACTATATTGATTGAATGCGGGACAAAATAAAAAATCTGGACGCACTCATCTAAACAAAAGGAAAGCAAGATAAATATAGAAGTGTTCCTTTACTCCTGCGGGGGCGGTGAAGGTGGTGGTCTGAATTGTCCTGCCGCAGGAGGGGCTTTTGGAGGGCGCACTTGCGATGGACCTGCACCATCAGGTCTTGGCTGCGCAGGTGGTCGCATGAAGAGATTCGGCATGACAGGCCGACGACCGAAAGACTCAGTGCATCACAGCAGGAAGAGGACCAAGGAATTTACGCGTTGAGACAACTCGTCTTGCTGCTTTCACAGCAGTTCCTGCTGCTGGCACATCCACTCCTGTTGCTGGCGCAGAGACTCCGTAACCTCTTGAATCATCTACCGTAGCTCGGAAAAGATAAGGGTTGTTTCCACATCGAGTTGTGGAACAACCGCAGTAGTGCTTGCGCTGGCAAATGGCGCTGCTTGCGGCAGGGAGCTCTGCGTTAGGCTGTCATGACCGCGATGAAGGTCAGGTAAGGGGGCCTCGCTGTTTTCTTCTTGGACTTCCTCGCTGGGCTGGATGGAAGGGGTCTGCTGGAAAACAGGTGACGACGGCGGTGGTGGTGGTGGTGGTGGCGGTGGCAAGGTCGCTTGATTTTGAGCGCAGACAGGGTTTTCCTGCGCTGGTGGATCTGGCTGAGGGGTCCTTGCGGCCAATAGAGGGTTTCTACCCGTGGTTTGCTTGCGCCTCATCTTCTTTTGTGTCTCAGGCGTAGGGGCATTTTCGGTTGTTTGGGATACGGGGGCTGGTTGCTGGTTTCCTCCTTGCTGCCGCATGCTGTGAGTGCGCGTTATGCGCGTCCACCATTGGTCGTCAAAATCCTTCCACATGGGTCGAATTTCTACATCTGCTGTGGGCTGAAGGCCGGATGCTCGGCAGAGTCTTGTGACGAGGCCAGGGTAAAACATTGCGCCTTTGGACTTTGCGGCAGTCTAGCGCAATGTGTTGACAAGGATTTTGCCCAAGTCGAGTGGGATCCCCTTCATGATGCAGTATACGAGGACCACTCGTGGGATGCTCAATGTGGCATCATGCGTTGTAGGCATGATGCGGTTCTTTACCCAGTGCATCCAGCATGTGGCCTCGAAGTCCAATAGCTGTGACTTCAGGGTCCTCGCAGCCCCCTGGCCGTCCCACTTGGCTCCTGGTCTGGCCACCGTAATTAGCACTGTGTTCAGGAAGTCGTCGTCCAAGCAGTTGAGTAGCGCATTCCCCTCTGCGTCAAGTATGTCTCACAACTCGTACACGGAGTTGATGCACGCAGAGGAGAATACGACTGTGTGGCCCCGTACCAAAACTTCGTTGACTTCTTCCTGCCATTGCGCTCGGTAGAAGTCGTGGACTAACACAGGGGCGTAGTTGGGGAAGTTCTCGCAAACTGTCTCCCATCTACGGTGGGAAATCTGATCCGTCATTGTCTGCGGGAGCGTGCAGCTGAACCCCCTCTCTTCCTGGAATTTTCCCTTGTCCTCGCCCACTTTTTCTTTGCCTTTTCCTTTGGATGCGGTGGGCGCCCCTTTTCGTTTCTTGCTTTGGCCTGCCGCAGGCCTCTTGGATGGTTCTTGGATGACTACCCCTGTTTGTTGGATGTTGCGGCGATGGGTTAGGGGTAGTTCATCCTCAGAATCTGTGGACTCTGAGTCCAGAGCTGCCGCAATGATGGCTAAATTTGCTGTGGCGACTTCTGCGGCAACTTGCTCTTGCGCCATCTTGCTGGCGTGCTCTCTTTCTCTGGCCGCTTCTTCCTCTGCGGCGGCCTTGCGGGCAGTTTCTTCTGCTGCAACTCTTTCTCTTTCTTCTCTTTGGCGAATTGCTTTGCCTTCTTCGCCTAACTCCCCCAGCAAGGATTCCCATGCGTTCACTTCCAGCTAAGAAAACTGAGGAAAGGTAGGGTTTGTGGAGGTTGATGGTGGAAGAGAGTTGGAAATACTTGCGGGAGTGGAGGAAGATGAAGGGGTGGTGCTTGAGGCAAGGGTAGCTGAAGAGTCGGGGGGTGAAAGAAGTTGGACAGAAGGGAAAGGGGAGGGAAATGGAGTGAGGTTGCGTGGGGCGAGGTTGTTTTAGGCTTGATGGAGTTGCACCGGTTGGATTCTGAAGGTAGAGGTATCTAATGGCGATATATCAAGTACCTCAGTGACGTTTGCACCAGAGGTGGAAGGTGCGGTGGCGAGCTGAGTTTCTATGTTGTCGATTTGCTGTTCTCCATCGATGACTTCGAGTTCTTCTTCTTCCATGCGGTTATCGTTTTGTTGGTTGTCATCGTCTTCGTCAGAGGAAATGATGACATCCCTATGAGGCCCTTTCACCTCTAGCGATGATGGAGGTGCATCGTCTGCGTAGCCGGCGATGGAGAGGTTTTGTGAGTCAGACATGGTGGTTCTCGGAGAAAGCAGAGTGAAGCTTCGCGATAGAGAGAAAGTAAGGGTTTTGGGTTATCGCACGAAGAAGATGAAGAATATGAAGAAGTGAAAGAGAAAACGCATCCCTTTTTATAACTATCGCAAGGTGCTGGTAATGATGCCCTTTTGCATCCCACGTAGGTAGGTAGGCATGATTATCGTGGGGGAATGTGGGCGATTGCCTTGGGTACTATGAGTTGTGCAACTCATTAAATGTGAAATGATTGTGGCGCACCTCCAATGCGAGTAATGTACAGATGAATGCGTTAGGGTTTTCTTTCTAAGGTTCTATCGCAACAAAATACTAACGCAACAAATCTATTGTGAGTAGGGCATGCGCTGGGGTTTTTCTTCCTAAGGCTCTAACCTACCAAAATATTAACGCAATAAAATAAATCACGTGGAAAGAAAGAAAATAGCTACAACTTCTGACCTGCGGTGCTCTTATCTTGCGTTAGGTCCTGACGCAGCTGAGAGCACTCTTTTTCTGGACCTATCTCTGTCTTGTTGCTTCATGGTGGATCTTCTAGAAGGATAATTTCAACTACCTCGTCAAAAGTCCCATCAATGTATGGCTTTATTCTTTGTCCTTTGACCTTAAAAATTCTTTTTCCGTCAGCAGAATGTAGGTCCACAGCCCCATATGGATATATCTTATGGACAATGTATGGGCCCGACCATCTTGATTTTAGCTTACCTGGAAAAAGACGTAAGCGATAGTTGAATAATAATACCTTCATACCTTCTCTAAGATCCTTCTTGCATATTCTCCTGTCATGCCACTGTTTTTGTTTTTCTCTGTTGATTTTGGCATTCTCATACGCGCATCTTCTAAATTCCTCTAATTCCGATAGTTGGCGCAATCGTTCCTGTCCTGCCGCATCTGGATCAAAATTGAGGCGTTTGAATGCCCAATGTGCTTTATATTCCAATTCTAAAGGCAAGATGCAAACTTTTCCAAATACTAACGCATAAGGAGACATCCCTGTGGGTGTTTTGAAAGTCGTGCGATATGCCCATAATGCATCATCCAGATGTTGCGCCCAGTCCTTCCTGTTTGTGCTGACCACTTTCTCGAGAATTCCCTTTATTTCCCTGTTTGATACCTCTGCTTGACCGTTGCTCTACGGGTGATAAGTTGTTGCTATATGGTGCTTGACATTGTATTTTTGCAACAGCTTAGTCATGACCTTGTTCACAAAATGGGTTCCTTCATCACTGGTAAGTCTTCGTGGCACTCCAAATCTTGTGAAAATGTTTTTCTTAAGAAATCTTGCCACGGTTGCCGCATCACTCTTAACGCAAGCCATTGCCTCTACCCACTTAGTGACATAGTCGACTGTGAGGAGGATGTACTGGTATCCTTGCGATGATGGAAAAGGTCCTATAAAATCGATTCCCCACACATCAAACGGTTCAATTTCCACTATATAATTATGCGGCATCTCGTTTCTCGCGCTGATATTGCTGGTGCGTTGGCACTTGTCGCATATATCTATGTATTTCTTTGCGTCCTGGAACAAAGTTGGCCACCAATAACCACTCTGCAACACATTCGCCGCAGTGCGTTGGCCTCCAAAATGTCCTCCATATGGAGTTTCATGGCATGCTTCTAGAATCTTCGACGCATCTTCACGTCCAACGCATATTCTAACTATCTGGTCTGGTCCTCTGCGATAAAGGTAGGGGTCATCCCATAAATAAAATTTAAGTTCATGGAAGAATTTCTTACGATGTTGCGCTGAGTATTCTTCAGGTAAGACCCCTGCGGCGAGATAGTTTGCTATATCCGCAAACCAGGGTTCTTCTTCTTCAATCAAAAGCAGCTTCTCATTAGGGAATTCCTCTGCGATGGGGATATCTGACGCATCCACTTTCTCAGGATTTTCCAATCGCGATAAATGATCTGTGACCAAGTTCTCACTCCCTTTCTTGTCCTTGATTTCTAAATCAAATTCCTGCAACAAGAGAACCCACCTAATCAATCTAGGTTTTGCGTCCTTTTTAGTGATTAGGTATTTGATTGCCGCATGATCTGTGTAGACAGTGACTTTAGAGGCAATCAAATAAGCACGAAATTTATCAAAAGCATAAACAACCGCCAATAATTCTTTATCGGTTGTTGTGTAATTATTTTGTGCTTCATTCAATGTCTTTCTGGCATAATAAATAGGGTGAAATGACTTCTCCTTTTGCTGTGCCAGAACTGCTCCTACTGCCACGTCACTTGCGTCACACATTAGGACAAATGGTTCTTTCCAATCATGGGTTGCGAGAATGGGCGCAGTGACTAGTGCAAGCTTCAAATCATTAAATGCCTTGACGCATTCTTCTGAAAATTCAAATCTTATATTTGCCTCCAACAATGCGCATAATGGCTTGGTGATATGCGAGAAGTTTCTTATGAATCTGCGGTAGAAACCTGCGTGACCCAAGAAACTTCTAATTCCTTTAACAGAGGTGGGTGGTGGCAATTTTTCGATCACATCAATTTTTGCTTTGTCTACTTCTATACCTGCACGTGATATGCGGTGGCCTAGGACTATACCTTCTTCTACAATAAAATGACATTTTTCCCAATTCAACACCAGGTAAGTCTCCTCGTATCGTTCCAAAACTCGTTCCAACTGCATTAGGCGATCTGCGAAGGACTTTCCATAAACTGAGAAGTCGACCATAAAAACTTCTACTGATTTTTCTGACAATTCTGAAAAAATGGCCTTCATGCATCTCTGGAATGTCCCTGGCGCATTGCAGAGTCCAAAAGGCATCCTTCTAAACGCAAAGGTCCCATATGGGCAGGTGAAAGTTGTCCTTTCCTGGTCTTCTGGCACAATGGATATTTGGTTATATCCTGAGTATCCGTCAAGAAAGCAGTAGTATGCCTGTCCCGCAAGTCGATCTAGCATTTGATCAATGAATGTAAGAGGGAAATGATCCTTTCTCGTGATTGCGTTGAGCTTGCGGTAGTCCATACATATGCGCCACCCAGTAGTGGTGCGCGATGGGATCAATTCGTTGTTTGTGTTGGCTACCACCGTCATTCCTCCTTTCCTGGGCATTGTACCGGACTTACCCATCTACTATCTGCGATAGGGTATATCACACCTGCGTCGAGCCAGTTTATGATCTCTTTTCGCACAACCTCCATTGCTAGATTCAGCCTTCTCTGTCGCTCAATAAATTCTTCAAATTCATCTAGCAAACGAATCTTGTGCATGTAATATGAGGGGCTAATTCCTTTGATATCTGCGAGACTCCAACCAATGGAATTCTTGTGCTTTGCGTGGACTTGCATCAGAAGGTGTTCTTGCGACTGATCAAGCTTTCATCAAATGATAACCGACAGGGACTCTTCTTCTCCCAAGAATTTATACTTTAGGTGCATTGGGAGTGGCTTGAGCTCTAGCGCAGGTGGTTGCGCTATGGAAGGTAATGTAGGAATTCTTCCTTTGAGATCTAGTGCATGAATTACCTCTGTGGGTTGCGCCATCTTGCGCAGTTCTGAGCGCATTCAAGTGAAACATTTCCAATGGAGAACACACATCTATGCGTGCTACCATGTCGCATTCTTTGGTGTCATCTGGGTATTTGAATGAGGTGAGCACATTAAATACCACTTTTTGATCATTCATGTGCATGATAAGCTCTCCTTTTTACACATCAATCAATGTTTGGCCAATCGCAAGGAACGGTCTTCCCAAAATAATGGGAACTTCTCTGTCAGCTTCGTAATCAAGTATGAAAAAATTTGCAGGAAAAATAAATTTGTCAACCTTTACCAGAACATCTTCAATTTTTCTTTCGGGATGTACTACTGATCTATCTGCCAATTGAAGCGTGACAGTGGTTGGTCTTGCTTCTCCAATTCCTAGGCGCTTGTAAACTGACAAGGGCATTAAATTTATGCTTGCGCCAAGGTCGCATAAGGCTATGCCAACATCGATCCCTCCTATTGAACATGGAATAGTGAAGCTTCCAGGATCCTTCAGTTTAGGTGGGAGTTTGTTGGCGAGTATTGCGCTACACTCACTTGTCAACGCAACTGTCTCAAACTCTTTCCATGGTCTTTTGTTGGTCAAGATATCCTTCAAGAACTCTACGTAGCTAGGCATTTTTTCCAATGCTTCTACAAGTGGAATATTGATGCGTAGCTCTCGCAAGACATTTAAAAATTTCTTGAACTGGGCTTCGTCATTCTTCTTTCTCAATCTTTGCGGAAAAGGAATTGCAGGCTTGTATGCGTCAGGTTCTTTCTCTGCGTGTGCCTCTTTCTTTCTATGTTATTCTTCAGCTGCGTTCTCCTCTTGTGCTTGGTTGCTGCCTGTTGCGGTTGCAGTTTTAGTCAAATTTTCCCGCGTTGACATAGGGTCATTTGACTGCAACTGCCTCCCACTGCGGAGAGTTAGTGCGTGGCAGTGCTCTTTTCCTTTTAGATCTTCAGTATTGCTAGGTAATGCTCCCGCATGTCTATTTTTAAGCTCTGACGCAAGTTGTCCTACCTACATCTCCAGATTTCGCAAGGATGCAGCTTGGCTTTGAACCACCGCATCATTCTTTGCCATATATTCCTTCTGGCTTGCCATAAATTTTTTCATCATTGTTTCCAGTGCATTTGAGGATGATGCTCTTTGGTTTCCACCTTCTGCGTTGATATTACGTTGAAATTGGCCATGCGATGATTGCTCATTGTTAGAGTTAAACAATCTTGGCGCAGGGTTTGCATTACCCTTGTTGTGGCTGTTTGTTTGCGCCACCATTCCATGAGAAATTTGGGTGATTCCTCCATCCTGGGTTGTATGTGTTCGAAAATGGGTTGTTGCGCACAGCTCCTTGCGGTCCCACGTAAAAAATGGATTCTGGATTAGAAGGACACTGGTCATGCGTGTGTCCCTCTCCGCAGATCCCGCATCCAACTGTATTGAGTTGTGCGATCAATGGTGTTGTGCTTGCAGTTAGCACATCTATTTTGGTAGTTAACGCATCAATCTTTGCGTTGACTGAAGTCAATGGGTCAACCTCAAAACTTCCAGAACTGGTTTAAATAGGTCTTCTTCTTCTGTCTTCCGCAGTACCCCACTCATAATTGTTGCACGCAATCCGATTGAGGATTGTGTGAGCTTCATCATAAGTTTTTCTGAGGAGCGCACCATTTGCAGATGAATCCACTAATATTTGTGAGTTTTTGTTAAGTCCCACATAGAAGGTTTCTAGCTGAATGCAGAGTGGTAGTCCATGATGCAGGCACCTTTGCAGTAGACTTTTAAAACGTTCCCACACCTCGCTCAGTCTTTCGTCTTCCATCTGCACAAAAGTCATGATTTCCTTCCTTATTCTTGAGTTTGCGGTGGGTGGAAAGTATTTTTCTAAAAACTTATCGGCTAAATTATTCCATGTCGCAATGGAATTTGCTGGTTACTGATTTAGCATACTTTCGCCGCATCTCTCAACGAATAGGGAAATAGGATGACTTGCAGCTGCTCATGCGTTACTCCTGGGATGATGAATTAATTACAAATGTCCAAGAATGATTTTAGATGAGAGTAAGGATCTTCAGCTGGACTTCCTCCGAACTGTCCTGCAGAAGTCAACATTTGAAACATAACAGGTTTTAACTCAAACCTTTCTGTTTCTAAAGTAGGCTGTACTATCCCTGGGTTGAAATTACAGTTTGCAAGGGCTGCATAGTCTCTGATCCCTCTTGCCCTATCATCGGCCATTTGGATGGGAGTTACTGGTCTATTTGGTTGGTTGGGTGCCGCCATCTCTCCTGGTTGAAAAGAAGAAACCCGAGACTTTCCTTGGATCATTTACTCTTGTCATCTATTGTGGTTTCATGGTAGAAATTAAGTTGTTGGGATTTACTAATTGAAAAGAAGAAAATAAAAGAATGGAAATAAAGAAGAAAAGAAAAGAAAAGAAAAGGAAGTGGAAAAGGACAGCATAAAACCCACCACCGCTTCACCCATTATCAGCCCCATTTCTCATCTTTTTCCACCCAAACTTTCAGAGCACTTTAAGGAGAGAGTGAAGGAGGAAGAAGAAGAATAATTTCGTGGTTTTGAGGTTGAAGAAGATAGGAAAAGCTCTTGCAAAGCCAGCCATAGCAGAATCTGGGATCAACCTGTCAACCTCTGGTTTTTTATTCGGTTTGAGCTACACAGAAGGAAATAAGAGGTGAGATTTGATTTTATTGAAAGTTAGTTCATTTTCTAACAAAATTCATGAAGGAAGCTTGAGCTAAATCGTATGAGAAGTTAATGGATTTTTGAATGGAAAACAGAGCACAGGATTTTCGAGCAAACGAGGAGGATCTCTAGTGTTCTCTGGTGTTTTGAGCATTCTGGGGTGTACAAGTCGAATCAGAAGCTCTATTTGGTATGGTTGGAAATCTTATTCAATTTCCTACAACTTTCATGAAGATTTCGTGAGCCCACAATGACTTTAAGTATGGTTAATTTCAGGAGTTAGATAAAGGGTAGCAGAGAACCTCGAATCTGTGTTGTCTGTGTTCGGGGCAATTCTGGGCAAATCGGTTGGGAATCTCATTTTTATTTCTTCAGGTAAGTTGTAGAGTGTTCGAAAATGAAGAGTTTGATGTGTATTTCATTAATTTTGGTTAAGTATTGAGGAAGTTATGGGTATTGGAAGTTAGGGTATAGGATCTGGAAAATCTGGAAAGTAGAATGTGAATGTGGTTCTTAATTCAAGTGTCTAGAATTTATGAGCATGGAAGAATGAGACCATCTATGGTTCTAATGCTCGGTTTTGGTTGTTTGACAGGACAAGAGGAAATAGGTCGAGTCTACAGACCAGGGAACTAGATAAGAAAGTGAGTGACAAAATGATACATGGTTTTTATGAATAGTTTCAAGCATGAGTTTTGAGCTCAGATTTTCTAATGAGGTTTATATACGAGCACGTGGCTAATGACTTTATGAGAAGTAGCTGAAACGATATCTTTTAAAGTAAAGTATGGATTAGCAAGTACTTTTAAACGATTTTCAGTTTTTCACGAGCAAACTGAGTAAGTTTAAGTTTTACGAAAGATAACGATAAGCAGGCATGTTTTAATGTTTTCATGTGATTTTCTGAGATTTCTATTGACTACATGATTGAGATATTGAACCCGAGGCTATATGGTACCGTGTGCACACACGTTATATTCCGTTGTCGACGTTGAGTGTATTCCGTGACAACGATGCTGTCGTGAGTGCTGGGCGGGCCCCACTACATCGTAGGACTAGTAAACGTTGGTTGTACTGGGCGTGCCCTACACAACGTAGATCGGTCATGTTAGTTAAAACGTTTGATGTACTTAATATGCCTTGCTAGATTTTTAATGACGAACTTGTGAGATGTTTTGGGAAGCCTTTATTATTACACGTTTATGTTAAACGCTTTGATTGAGCATATTTATACGTTTAAAGGTTTATCACGTGTTTGACTTCCGGATTTAGAGTTTTAAAGTTAGTCACTCACTGGGCTTCGTAGCTCATTCTTTCAAAAAAATTTTCCACTTTCAGGTAGAGATCAAGCTCCCAGTGCCTGATACACTGCCAACGTCTGCTGAAAGCTCCAGATCAAGCTCCAATACGTGGGTGGAGTTGTATATTGAGTCTGTCTATTATGTAAATGTTTTGTAAGGATTGGATAATTTAGTCCTAGAGGTCGTGGTTGTATAAACCCTAGTTGTATATGTTTTTGGTTGTGATATCTATATCAGGTTATTATCCGAACCAAGTTATGTCAGGGCGACACCTCGTGTTTGTTGAAAGTTTTTTTTAGGGATTCCGCTGTGTTCTGTTTCATGTAGAATGTTTTATATCTATGATTAGTATGTTTATCAGGTTCTACGTTTCAGGAGGGTCAACGGGTATCGTTAGAGGAGGACGATGTTCGTTGGCTTCATGCCATCTTCCGGACTACGCTAGCAGGTGGTCTGGGAGGGGGTGTGACAACTTGGTATCAGAGCAGTTAGCTCCATGGGAAATGACACATGGTAGTTAGTGCTAAGGAAAATCCAGGAAGTAAATAGTTAGACGTTGGGTCAGTTCAGTTAGAACTAGCGGAGTATGGTCCGAGTATTGTTGAGAGTGAGTCCAGTCAGGACTATAAGTAGGTATAAGTTTAGTATCATGCATCTGAGTGAAGTATCTATAGCATGTCTGATGTGTTGATATGTTATAGGAGTCATGCCACCACGTACCGGCAGACGACGCAGGCAGAATCAGGACGGGACGCAGGATCCTACCCAAAGTCAATCTGAAAGGGGATCTAGTACCTCGAGAGGTCAGAATGAGGCAAGGAGTGAGCGATTTGCTAGATCTGCACAGGAGACTGGTAGGCCAGAGAGAACAGGGCCTAGTGATCCAGAAAAGATGTATGGGATTGAACGATTGAAGAAGTTAGGAGCCACAGTGTTTGAGGGTTCCACAGATCCAGCTGACGCCGAGGTCTGGTTGAATATGCTGGAGAAATGCTTCGACGTGATGAGTTGTCCTGAGGAGCGAAAAGTCAGATTAGCCACATTTGTTTTGCAGAAGGAGGCGGAGGGATGGTGGAAGTCCATTATAGCCAGGGGCAGTGATGCACGTACGTTAGATTGGCCGACATTCAGAGGCATATTCGAGGAAAAGTATTATCCCACCACATATTGTGAGGCGAAGAGAGATGAGTTTCTGGAGTGGAAACAAGGGTCACTTTCAGTGGCCGAGTACGAGAGAAAGTATACCGAGCTTTCACGGTATGCTGAAGTGATTGTGGCATCTGAGAGTGACAGGTGTAGCAGGTTTGAGAGAGGGCTACGTTTTGAGATACGTACCCCAGTTACCGCTATTGCCAAGTGGACGAATTTTTCCTAGCTAGTAGAGACTGCTTTTCGTGTGGAGTAGAGTATTATAGAGGAAAAGTCAGCTGCGGAGCCTAGTCGTGGAGCTCCAACAGCTAGTGGTTTTCGAGGTCGTGAGCAGCGGAGGTTCACACCTGGAGTGAATGTTTCAGGCCTTCAGACTTCAAGCGCCGATCTGGTGGCCAGTTGTCGAGGTAGAGGAGTTCGGGTAGTGCTTATCAGAGGCAGAGTCAGAGATCCCCCAGTCAGTCTGCGAGTTCAGTAGCAAGACCGCAGACGGGTCAGGAGTTCGTTGCTAGTGAATCCAGGAGAACCTCATGTGTAAGTTGTGGCAAGAATCATCGGGGTCAGTGTCTTGTTGGCGCCGGTGTGTGTTATCAGTGTGGACAACCAGGGCATTTCAAGAGGGATTGTCCACAGCTGAGGGCAGCAGTTCAGAGGGACCAGGGAGTTGAGTCCCACACAGTTGAGCAGCCGAGAATCTCAGCAGCCGCAGGAGAGGGAACCAGTGGTGCAAGGCAAAAGGAAGTTGTGGGGAGACCTAGGCAGCAGGGAAAAGTCTACACCATGACTCAATAGGAAGCAGAGGATGCACCAGATGTGATCACTGGTACGATTTTGATTTGTAATGTACCTGCACGTGTTTTATTAGATCCAGGCGCAACGCATTCCTTTGTTTCTAGTATGTTTTTAACTAAGCTGAATAGGATGCTAGAGCCTTTATCTAAGGAGTTAGTCATATGCACTCCAGTTGGTGACGTTTTATTAGTCAATGAAGTGTTGCGTGATTGTGAGGTTGTAGTAGAAGGTCTCTGTATGTTAGTGGATCTTCTTCCCTTAGAGTTGCAGGCATTGGATGTGATTTTGGGAATGGATTTCTTATTCACTCACTATGCTTCTATGGATTGCCATAGGAAGGAAGTGACTTTTAAGAAAACAGGTTTGACTGAAGTAGTTTTCAGAGGTGAGAGGAAGATTATTCATACGAGTTTGATTTCAGCTATGAAAGCTGAGTTGTTGAGGAAGGGTTGTACAGCGTTTCTTGCACACGTAGTAGAGGTGCAAGAAGAAAAGCTGAAACCAGAAGATGTTCCTGTGGTGAACGAATTTCTTGATGTTTTTTTCAGCTGATCTATCGGGTTTGCCACCTGATAGAGAGGTGGAGTTCACTATTGAATTGTTACCAGGAACAGCACCTATTTCACATGCACCATACAGAATGGCTCTAAGCGAGCTTAAGGAGCTGAAGGTGCAGTTGCAAGAACTAGTTGACAAGGGATACATCAGGCCTAGTGTATCACCTTGGGGAGCTCCAGTGTTATTCGTGAAGAAGAAAGATGGTACCCTGAGATTATGCATTGATTACAGGCAGTTAAACAAGGTCACGATACGTAACAAGTATCCTCTACCACGCATCGATAACTTGTTTGACCAGTTAAGGGGAGCAACAGTGTTCTCTAAAATTGATCTGAGGTCAGGATACCACTAGTTGAAGGTTAGGGAATCAGATATTCCTAAGACAACATTCAGGACGAGGTATGGGCACTATGAGTTTTTAGTGATGTCATTCAGTTTAACGAATGAGCCAGCAGTTTTCATGGACCTCATGAACAGGATCTTCCATCAGTATTTAGATCAGTTTGTTATAGTGTTCATCGATGACATACTAGTTTACTCAATTGACAGGAAAACCCATGAGGAACATCTGAGGATTGTTCTACAGACACTACGTGATAAACAACTATACGCTAAGTTCAGCAAATGTGAGTTCTGGTTGAATCAAGTGGTGTTCTTAGGGCATGTAGTTTCAGCGGACGGAGTTAGTGTTGATCCGCAGAAAGTGGAAGCTGTTGTCAACTGGGAGAGACCAGCTAGTGCAACAGAGGTCCGTAGTTTCCTAGGCCTGGCCAGGTACTACAGACGTTTTGTTGAGGATTTTTCACGATTAGCATTACTCTTGACAGCTTTGACGAGGAAGAATGCTAAGTTTGAGTGGTCGGATAAATGTGAACAGAGTTTCCAGGAAGCACCAAGATGTACAGAACTCTGAAGAAAACTTATTGGTGGCCTGGTATGAAGCGGGAGATAGCTGAATATGTCGATAGATGTTTGATCTGCCAACAGGTTAAACCAGTAAGACAGAGGCCAGGAGGACTCCTTAATCCACTGCCAGTGCCAGAGTGGAAGTGGGAGCATATTACCATGGATTTTCTGTTTGGATTACCTCGTACTTCTAGTGGACATGATGGTATATGGGTAATAGTGGACAGACTCACCAAGACAGCACAGTTTAAACTGATTAAAGCGATGTCTACACTAGATCAGCTAGCTAAGCTATACGTCGACAGGATTGTGAGTCAGCATGGAGTTCCAGTGTCCATAGTTTCATATAGGGATCCGAGGTTTACTTCTAAGTTTTGGCCTAGTGTGCAGAAAGCAATGGGAACAAAGTTGCAGTTCAGTACAGCGTTCCATCCCCAGACAGATGGTCAGTCAGAGAGGACCATCCAGACCTTAGAGGACATGTTGAGAGCATGTGTCCTTCAGTTTAAGGGAAGTTGGGATACTCACTTATCACTTATGGAGTTCCCATGTGTTGCAAGTGCAACCGATTGAGCTGAAAGAAGACTTGAGTTATAAAAAGAAAGCGGTTCAGATCCTCGACAGAAAGGAGCAAGTTTTGAGGAACAAAATGATCCCACTCGTGAAAGTTCTTGGAGACATCATGGAGTAGAGGAGGCAACCTGGGAGTCAGAAGATCAAATGAGGAGGAGTTACCCGACACTCTTCACCTAAGGACTTCTAAATTTCGAGGACGAAATTTTATAAGGGGGAGGTAAGTTGTAAACCCGAGACTTTCCTTGGATCATTTACTCTTGTCATCTATTGTGGTTTCATGGTAGAAATTAAGTTGTTGGGATTTACTAATTGAAAAGAATGGAAATAAAGAAGAAAAGAAAAGAAAAGAAAAGGAAGTGGACAAGGACAGCATAAAACCCACCACCGCTTCACCCATTATCAGCCCCATTTCTCATCTTTTTCCACCCAAACTTTCAGAGCACTTTAAGGAGAGAGTGAAGGAGGAAGAAGAAGAAGAATTTCGTGGTTTTAAGGTTGAAGAAGATAGGAAAAGCTCATGCAAAGCCAGCCATAGCAGAATCTGGGATCAACCTGTCAACCTCTGGTTTTTTATTCGGTTTGAGCTACACAGAAGGAAATAAGAGGTGAGATTTGATTTTCTTGAAAGTTAGTTCATTTTCTAACAAAATTCATGAAGGAAGCTTGAGCTAAATCGTATGAGAAGTTAATTTATTTTTGAATGGAAAACAGAGCACAGGATTTTCGAGCAAACGAGGAGGATCTCTGGTGTTCTCTGGTGTTTTGAGCATTCTGGGTGTACATTTCGAATCCGAAGCTCTATTTGGTATGGTTCAACTTTCATGAAGATTTCGTGAGCCAAAAATGACTTTAAGTAGGGTTAATTTCAGGAGTTAGATAAAGGGTAGTAGAGAACCTCGAATCTGTGTTGTCTGTGTTCGGGGCAATTCTGGGCAAATCGGTTGGGAATCTCATTTTCATTTCTTCATGTAAGTTGTAAAGTGTTCGAAAAATGAAGAGTTTGATGTGTATTTCATTAATTTTGGTTAAGTATTGAGGAAGTTATGGGTATTGGAAGTTAGGGTATAGGATCTGGAAAATCTGAAAAGTAGAATGTGAATGTGGTTCTTAATTCAAGTGTCTAGAATTTATGAGCATGGAAGAATGAGACCATCTATGGTTCTAATGCTCGGTTTTGGTTGTTTGACAGGCCAAGAGGAAATAGGTCGAGTCTACAGACCAGGGAACTAGATAAGACTGTGAGTGACAAAATGAATTTCGAAAATGGTTTCCAACGGTTGTTCATGTTTAGATGTTTACATACTTTTCTATGAATGATACATGGTTTTTATGAACAGTTTCAAGCATGAGTTTTGAGCTCAGATTTTCTAATGAGGTTTATATACGAGCACGTGGCTAGTGACTTGATGAAAAGTAGCTGAAATGATATCTTTTAAAGTAAAGTATGGATTAGCAAGTACTTTTAAACGATTTTCAGTTTTTCACGAGCAAGCTGAGTAAGTTTAAGTTTTACGAAAGATAACGATAAGCAGGCATGTTTTAATGTTTTCATGTGATTTTCTGAGATTTCTATTGACTACATGACTGAGATATTGAGCCCGAGGCTATATGGTACCGTGTGCACACAGGTTATATTCCGTTGTCGACGTTGAGTGTACTCCGTGACAACGATGCTGTCGTGAGTGCTGGGCAGGCTCCACTACGACAAAGACGATGGGAGTGCTGGGCGGGCCCCACTACATCGTAGGACTAGTAAACGTTGGTTGTACTGGGCGTGCCCTACACAACGTAGATCGGTCATGTTAGTTAAAACGTTTGATGTACTTAATATGCCTTGCTAGATTTTTAATGACGAACTTGCGAGATGTTTTGGAAAGCCTTTATTATTACACGTTTATGTTAAACGCTTTGATTGAGCATATTTATACGTTTAAAGGTTTATCAAGTGTTTGACTTCCGGATTTAGAGTTTTAAAGTTAGTCACTCACAGGGCTTCGTAGCTCATTCTTTCAAAATGTTTTTCCACTTTCAGGTAGAGATCGAGCTCCCGGTGCCTGATACACTGCCAACGTCTGCTAAAAGCTCCATATCAAGCTCCAATACGTGGGTGGAGTTGTATATTGAGTCTGTCTATTATGTAAATGTTTTGTAAGGATTGGATAATTTAGTCCTAGAGGTCGTGGTTGTATAAAACCTAGTTGTATATGTTTTTGGTTGTGATATCTATATCAGGTTATTATCCGAACCAAGTTATGTCAGGGCGACACCTCGTGTTTGTTGAAAGTTTTTTTTAGGGATTCCGCTGTGTTTTGTTTCATGTAGAATGTTTTATATCTATGATTAGTAAGTTTATCAGGTTCTACGTTTCAGGAGGGTCAACGGGTATCGTTAAAGGAGGACGATGTTCGTTGGCTTCACACCATCTTCCGGACTAAGCTAGCAGGTGGATTGGGAGGGGGTGTGACACTCTGATCCCTCTTGCCCTATCATCGGCCATTTGGATGGGAGTTACTGGTCTATTTGGTTGGTTGGGTGCCGCCATCTCTCATGGTTGTCTTCGAGCTCTTCGATTTCTTCTCCTTCTATGATAAGTTCGGTCAATTTCAGGATCAACATCGAAATCGATCTGGCGAGCAGCACGCGTGCAATCTGCGGTTGCCTGGAGAAAAGTACTCGACAGGGAACACGGTAAATAATATCAAACGGAGTGTCAGATCAGAAAGATTATTAAAAATTTGGTTGTCTTTCCCTGGCAACGGCGCCAAAAACTTGATCGATTGTTACTGTGCTTAACAGATTAATGCAAAGTTGTCATAGATATATATCAATCCAAGTATAAATTGACCAAATCAAGTAATACCTAGTGAGTCTAGGGTCGAATCCACAGGGAAAGGTTATTTGCAAAGATTTTAATAATTTTTCCTGATCTAAACTCTAGAACATATGAAATCATATAAAAACTAAATAAAAGAGTTGGTGAGTTGGAAAAATAAACTTTTGCAGAAAGTAAAACCTGCGATGGGAGTAAAAAGAGAAGTATTAAGGAGAATGCTATCAAGGCTGTCGCGGTCGCAACCTCATGCGTTTATAAGAACCTTGTAGCGCATACCATGATTAATTGATCCATTAATGCCTAAGTGAGAAAAGATCACAAGTTTCCCTTCCGGTACTACTTATGCGTTTGGCATAAACTATCAAATGCTTGTTCGGCTAGTTCATGTGTGGGTTTAGTTCTCTAGCAACTTACAAGGAATTGCGTTAGTCTTAACGCAATCAAAGCTAATTCATGCAATATCTTTTAGCGGTAGTATTTATCTAATGCTACCAAGACTACATGTTGTGCGCTAACTTGTTCTACTTAGAGATGTCTGCATGCATTACCTGTCAGGGATTTAGCACGGTGCTACCGCATCCTGCTGGCCAGGCGGGAGTTAGTAATGAAAGTAGTATCGCAACTAAGTAGAAGACAATAATGTTTCATTTAAATCAAAGTATGCGCTTACAAAATAGACTTATCACCGCATGGGTGCTTGCGCTAAGCCTTGACGAAGAAAATTAGCTCATGCGAGCAAAACCATACATCATGCAATACATTGCAAACGCAAGTCTACTCTTAATCACAGCTCTCTATGATTTCTCTTTCTCCTTGATCTTCGTCTCTTCCTTCTCGTCCCTTGTATATTCTCTCTCCCTTCCTTTTGAGCAGGTGGCTTCTATTTATATGAGAAGGAAACCAACTTCTCCAAGTAATTAGCAACTTGCTTTAGTCATCGTCAGCCAACTTGCACCTTTTCAGCCCACTTGTGCGTCAGTTGTCAGCATGGTCTTTTCATCCATCTTGTCTGTCTCATGATTGTCTTGGGATGCGAGCCTGCGCTGAGATTCACTTGGACAACAAACAACTGAATTAGTTGCGTTAGCGCCCTATATTTTTATTATTCTTCACTGCATACATGAATATAGCCTATCGCATAAAATCATCGCATTTTCCTTCCTTCTTGCATTGAGGTAACGCATCATTGTATCTTTTGGCCTTATTTTAGCTTAAGTTTAAAGGACAAATAACTTGCTTTTTGCAAGTTAACGCAAACAATGAATTGATGGGTGAGTCCGGTGCAATGCGTACCTAAGAAAGGAGGAATGACAGTGGTAGCCAACCCAAACAATGAATTGATCCCATCACACACCACTACTGGGTGGCGCATATGTATGGATTACCGTAAACTCAACGCAATCACGAAGAAGGATCATTTCCCTCTTCCATTCATTGATCAAATGCTGGATCGACTTGCGAGATAGGCATATTACTTTTTTCTTGAATGGTACTCAGGGTATAACCAAATATCTATTGCGCGAGAAGACCAAGAAAATACAACCTTCACCTGCCCATACGGAACTTTTGCGTTTAGAAGGATGCCTTTTGGGCTATGCAATGCGCTAGGGACATTCCAGAGATGTATGATGACCATCTTTTCAGAATTGCTAGAAAAATCAGTGGAAGTTTTTATGGACGACTTCTCAGTTTATGGAAAGTCTTTCGCAGATTGTCTGACGCAGCTGGAACGTGTTTTAGAGAGATGCGAAGAGACCAACGTGGTGCTAAATTGGGAGAAATGCCATTTTATGGTTGAAGAAGGCATCGCCGTAGGTCATCGCATATCATGCGCAGGAATTGAAGTAGATAAGGCGAAAATTGATGTGATCAAAAAGTTGCCACCACCCACCTTAGTAAAAGGAATTCGAAGTTTTTTGGGCCATGTAGGATTCTACCGCAGATTCATTAGGAACTTCTCGCATATTATTACAAAACCACTATGCGCATTGTTACAGACAAATAGAAGATTTGAATTTCCAGAGGAATGCGCCAAGGTATTCAAGGATCTGAAGCATGCACTAGTCACTGCGCCCATTCTCGCAACTCTTGATTGGAAGGAACCATTTGTCCTGATGTGTGATGCGAGTGACGTGGCAATTGGAGCAGTTCTGGCACATAAAAAGGAGAAGATACTGCACCCTATTCAGCCCAAAATACCCTCACCTCACGCAACCTCACTCCATTTTCCTCCCCTTTCCCTTATGTCCAACTTCTTCCACCCCCCGACTCTTCAGCTACCGTTGCCTCGAGCACCACCCCTTCATCTTCCTCCGCTCCCGCGAGTACCTCCAACCCTCTTCCACCATAAACCTCCACAAACCTCACCTTTTCACAGTTTTCTGAGCAGGAAGTGAATGCATGAGAATCCTTACTGGGAGAATTGGGCGAAGAAGGTGAAGCAATTTGCCAAAGAGAAGAAAGAGAAAGAGCTGCGGCAGAAGAAACTGCCTGCAAGGCCGCCGCAGAGGAAGATGCGGCCAGAGAAAGAGAGCACGCCGGCAAGATGGCGCAAGAGCAAGTTGCCGCAGAAGTCGCTGTAGCAAATTTAGCCATCATTGCGGCAGCTATGGACTCAGAGTCCACAGATTCTGAGGATGAACTACCCCTAACCCATCGCCGCAACATCCAGCCTACAGGGGTAGTCAACCAAAAACCATCCGAGAGGCCTGCAGCAGGCCAAAGCTAGAAAAGAAAAGGGGTGCCCACCGCATCAAAAAGAAAAGGCAAAGAAAAAGTGGGTGCAGATAAAGCAGGCGAAGACAAGGGAAAAATCCAGAAGGAGAGGGGATTCAGCTGCACCCTCCCGCAGACAATGACAGATCAGATCTCCAACCGCAAATGGGAGACAGTCTGTGAGGACTTCCCAAATTTCGCCCCTACGTTAGTCCACGACTTCTACCGGGCGCAATGGCAGGAAGCAGTCGACGAAGTTTTGGTGCGGGGCCACGCAGTCGCATTCTCCTCTACGTGCATCAACAACGTATACGAGCTACGAGACATCTCTAACGCAGAGGGGAATGCGCTGCTCAACTATCTGGACGATGATTTCCTGAATGCAGTGCTTCTTGCGGTGGCCAGACATGGAGCCAAATAGGACGGCCATGGAGAGCGACGATCAAGAGACAGACAAGATGGATGAAATGACAATACTGACACAACTGATGCAAGTGGGCTAAAAAGGGGCTAAAATGTGCAAGTTGGCCGTAGACGACTGAAGCAAGTTACTTGGAGAAGTTAGTTTCCTTCGCCTGTAAATAGAAGCCATCTGCTCAAGGAAAAGAACAACTCATAATATACAAGATTGGAGGGTCGAGAGGAGAAGACAAAGATCCAGGAGAAAGAGACATCACAGAGAACTGTGATTTAGAGTAGACTTGCGTTTGCAATGTATTATTGCATGATGTATTGTTTTGCTCGCAAGAGCTAATTTTCCTCTTCAAGGCTTAGCGCAAGCACCTCATGCAGTGATAAGTCTATTTTGTAAGCGCATACTTTGATTTAATGAAACATTATTGCCTTCTACTTAGTTGCGATACTATTTTCATTACTAACTCCCGGTTGGCCAGTCGGATGCGGTAGCAGTATGCTAAATCCCTGACAGGTAATGCATGCGGACATCTGTAAGTAGAACAAGTTAGCGCATGACATGTAGTCTTGGTAGCGTTAAAATACTATCGCTAAAAGATAATGCATGCATGAGCTTTAACTGCGTTAAGACTAACGGAATCCCTTGTAAGTTTTTAGAGAACTAACCCTCACGCATGAACTAGCCAAATAACCAATTGATAGTTTTTATGCCAAACGCAGAAGGAGTACTGGAAGGGAAACTTGTGATTTTTGTTCTCACTTAAGCATTAATCGATCAATTAGTCATGGTATGCGCTACAAAGTTCTTATAAACGCATGAAGTTGCGAGCGCGACAACCTTGATACCATTCTCCTTAACACGTCTCTTTTTACTCTTGTCGCATGTTTTACTTTCTGCACAGTTTAATTTTCAAATTCACCAACTCTCTTGTTTATTCTTTTATATAATATCACACGTTTTTTAATTTAGATCAGTAAAAATTATTAAGGCTTTGAAAATAACCATTCCCTGTGGATTCGACCCTAGACTCACTAGGTATTACTTGATTTTCTCAATTTATACTTGGATTGATATATATCTACGACAAAATTTGCATTAATTTGTGAAGTATACTGACAACCGATCAACAAGTTATCGGTTCCAAATTCTCCAAAACTCAAATGGATTAAAGTTTGGATCAAGTTCGTCCAAGCCATATGGAAAACTCTCATTGGGACGAACTTTGGGTCCAAACTCTCCAAACATAGAAAACGGAGAAAAGTTTGGACCAAGTGTCATCCAAAGAACCTTAAGAACTCTCATTGGCCCAAACTTTATGTTCCAAACTCTCCAAAACTCAGACGGAGCAAAGTTTGGACCAAGTTCGTCCAAGCCAAATGGAAAACTCTCATTGGGACGTACTTTGGGTTCAAACACTCCAAACACAGAAACGAAGCAAATTTTGGACCAAGTGTCATCCAAATCACCTCTAGAACTCACATTGGGCCGAACTTTGTGTTCCAAACTCTCCAAAACTCAAACGGAGCAAAGTTTGGACCAAGTTCGTCCAAGGAATATGAAAAACTCTCATCGGGACGAACTTTGGGTCAAAACTCTCCAAACACAGAAACGGAGCAAAGTTTGGACCAAGTGTTGTCAAAACCACCTCAAGAAATCTCATTTGGCCGAACCTTGTGTTCCAAACTCTCCAAAACTCAAACGCAGCAAAGTTTGGACAAAGTTTGTCAAAGCCAGCTGGAAAACTCTCATTGGGACGAACATTGGGTCCGAACTCTCCAAACACAGAAACAATGCAAAGTTTGGCCCAAGTGTCATCTAAACAACCTCTGGAACTCTCATTGGGCCGAACTTTGTCTTTCAAACTCTCCAAAACTCAAACGGGGCAAAGTCTGGACCATGTTTGTCCAAACATGATGAAAAACTGTCATTTGGACGAACTTTGTGTACTAATTCTCCAAACACAGAAACGGAGCAAAGTTTGGACCCAATGTCGTCCAAACCACCTCTAGAACTCTCATTGGGTCAAACTTTGTGTTCCAAACTCTCCAACACTCAAACGGAGCAAAGTTTGGACCAAGTTCGTCGAAGCCATATGAAAAACTCTCATTGGGACGAACTTTGGGTCCAAACTCTCCAAACAAAGAAATGGAGCAAAGTTTGGACCAAGTGTCGTCGAAACCATCTGAAGAACTCTCATTTGGCCGAAGTTTGTGTTCCAAACTCTCCAAAACACAAACGGAGCAAAGTTTGGACCTAGTGTCGTCCAAACCACATCTAGAACTCTCATTGGGTCGAACTTTGTGTTCCAAACTCTTCAAAACTCAAACGGGGCAAAGTTTGGACCATGTTTGTCCAAACATGATGAAAAACTCTCATTCGGACGAACTTTGTGTACTAATTCTCCAAACACAGAAACAGAGCAAAGTTTGGACCCAGTGTCGTCCAAACCACCTCTAGAACTCTCATTGGGTCGAACTTTGTGTTCCAAACTCTCCAAAACTCAAACGGAGAAAAGTTTGGACCAAGATCGTCGAAGCCATATGAAAAACTCTCATTGGGATGAACTTTGGGTACAAACTCTGCAAACACATAAACGAAACAAAGTTTGGACCAAGTGTCGTCGAAACCACCTCAAGAACTCTCATTTGGCCGAAGTTTGTGTTCCAAACTCTCCAAAAGTCAAACGCAGCAAAGTTTGGACCAAGTGTCGTCTAAACCACCTCTGGAACTCTCATTGGGCCGAACTTTGTGTTTCAAACTCTCCAAAACTCAAACGGGGCAAAGTTTAGACCATGTTTGTCCAAACATGATGAAAAACTCTCATTGGGACGACCTTTGTGTACTAATTCTCCAAACACAGAAACGGAGCAAAGTTTGGACCCAGTGTCGTCCAAACCACCTCTAGAACTCTCATTTGGGCCGAACTTTGGGTTGCAAACTCTCCAAAACTCAAGCGGAGCAAAGTTTGGACCAAGTTCATCCAAGCCATATGATAAACTCTCATTGGGATTGAAAGCGGGCAGAAATGTCGCTATTTTAGTCCTAAATTATTAAGCTTTTAGGCGCTTTAATTGTGTTTTTATTGAAGAAATCTAAAATAATTTGTTATTTGGTCTTTAGGAGCATATTATGGATTTTTGGTGGAAAAAGGCCCTAAAATGAGCTATCCAAGCCTAAAATACTACCATGGGTCAAAGGGGGAGCCAAAAAAGTCAACCATGAAGAAGAGGTCCAAAAAGAATTGAAGTTGGCCCAAGATTGAAGACCAAATCTGCGCCCACTGGTCTGGAATTCGCATAGCACCGAGACGCTGTAGGGATAGCGTTGCGACGCTGTCCCATTTCTTGGCGAACAAGTCGCGTGACGTCACAGCGTCGCGACGCTGTGCCCATAGCGTCCCGACGCTGTCCTATTTCCGGGCCTATATAAGGCCTCCCTTGGTGCCCATTTTTCTCATAAATCATTTCTTCATTCATTCATTCCTTTCCTTCCTAGGCTCTTTTTGAGCCTTCTCTCAAGGCTTTTTAGCCTTTTTGAGAGTTCTTAGTGGGAAAATTTTGGGGAGCTTTGGGGAGCACTCTAGGAGGCTCAAGGCGTGCTCGGAGGGACTCCAAGCGCTAGCGACGGGGTCATTTCCTTTCCTTTTATTTTGCTCAAATTTATGCTTTCCATTGTATATATTGTGGATATTTTAGCCATGTATAGCTAAACCCTAATTTAAGGTCTTGAAATGAAAATATATAGTTAAATGTTATTATAATTGCCTCTCTCTTGCTCTCTTTTACTAATTAGTTGTATGGATGCTCGTAATTTTGTATGCAATCTGGCCAATTGTTTATTGATCCGATTCTTAATGGAAACTCGACGGAGAGAACTTAGGATAGATCGTAATCCATGCAACTAGTTTAATTGCCCGTAGTGACAACGAGATTAGTTGATTAAACTTAGATTCCTAAAATGAATCAGAGCGTAATAATTAACGAGTTTTAATGGCGCTAAGGACACTTAGGTTGTTAAAATGGATTAATTATAATTAGGGG
Organism: Luffa aegyptiaca; assembly: GCA_017139565.1. Lineage (NCBI taxonomy): Eukaryota > Viridiplantae > Streptophyta > Magnoliopsida > Cucurbitales > Cucurbitaceae > Luffa > Luffa aegyptiaca. The sequence goes on from CM029395.1 coordinate 22,837,307, forward strand.
AAACCGACAGGAGATCCTATGTGATTAACGGAGATTTTAGGAGTATTATTAGTTGGGCAATGAGATAGGTTAATTGTAATAATTCTTTAGCTATTAATTGATGTTCAAGACCCCGCTTCTCACTAAAAACTTTTTCTCCATATTTTTATTTCCTTGATTGATCAATTTTTAATCTTTAATTGCTTTAATTTTAATTTCATTTTAATTTTATGTTTTGGTCCCTAAATTTAACTTCACCCAAGTATTTTTAGTGTTCGAGAATTTATTGCTTTGCTTAATTTTCGCTTCACACCCCTTTGGATTCGATACTCGGAATATTTCCATTTTATATTACTTGCGACCCGTGCACTTGCGGTGTTGGGTTGACCATAACAGCGATGAACTTTGGGTCCAAACTCTCCAAACAGAGAAACGGAGCAAAGTTTGGACCAAGTGTCGTCGAAACCACCTCAAGAACACTCATTTGGCCGATATTTGTGTTCCAAACTCTCAAAAACTCAAACACAGTAAAGTTTGGACCAAGTGTCGTCTAAACCACCTTTGGAACTGTCATTGGACCGAACTTTGTGTTCCAAACTCTCCAAAACTCTAACGGGGCAAAGTTTGGACCCTATTTTTCCAACCATGATGAAAAACTCTCATTGGGATGAACTTTTGGTACTAACTCTCCAAACACAGAAACGGAGCAAAATTTGGACCAAGTGTCTTCCAAACCACCTCTACAATTTATTGCTTTGCTTATTTTTCGCTTCACCTCCCTGTGGATTCGATACTCAGAATATTTCCATTTTATATTACTTGCGACCCGTGCACTTGCGGTGTTGGGTTGACCATAACAGGGATGAACTTTGGGTCCAAACTCTCCAAACAGAGAAACGGAGCAAAGTTTGGACCAAGTGTCGTCGAAACCACCTCAAGAACACTCATTTGGCCGATATTTGTGTTCCAAACTCTCAAAAACTCAAACGCAGTAAAGTTTGGACCAAGTGTCGTCTAAACCACCTTTGGAACTGTCATTGGACCGAACTTTGTGTTCCAAACTCTCCAAAACTCTAACGGGGCAAAGTTTGGACCCTGTTTTTCCAAACATGATGAAAAACTCTCATTGGGATGAACTTTTGGTACTAACTCATCAAACACAGAAACGGAGCAAAATTTGGACCAAGTGTCTTCCAAACCACCTCTACAATTTATTGCGAAGTGCACTTGCGGTGTTGGGTTGACCATAACAAGGATGAACTTTGGGTCCAAACTCTCCAAACAGAGAAACGGAGCAAAGTTTGGACCAAGTGTCGTCGAAATCACCTCAAGAACACTCATTTGGCCGATATTTGTGTTCCAAACTCTCAAAAACTCAAACGCAGTAAATTTGGACCAAGTGTCGTCTAAACCACCTTTGGAACTTTCATTGGACCGAACTTTGTGTTCCAAACTCTCCAAAACTCTAACGGGGCAAAGTTTGGACCCTGTTTTTCCAAACATGATGAAAAACTCTCATTGGGATGAACTTTTGGTACTAACTCTCCAAACACAGAAACGAAGCAAAATTTGGACCAAGTGTCTTCCAAACCACCTCTACAATTTATTGCTTTGCTTAAGTTTCGCTTCACCTCCCTGTGGATTCGATACTCAGAATATTTCCATTTTATATTACTTGCAACCCGTGCACTTGCGGTGTTGGGTTGACCATAACAGGGATGAACTTTGGGTCCAAACTCTCCAAACAGAGAAACGGAGCAAAGTTTGGACCAAGTGTCGTCGAAACCACCTCAAGAACAATCATTTGGCCGATATTTGTGTTCCAAACTCTCAAAAACTCAAACGCAGTAAAGTTTGGACCAAGTGTCGTCTAAACCACCTTTGGAACTGTCATTGGACCGAACTTTGTGTTCCAAACTCTCCAAAACTCTAACGGGGCAAAGTTTGGACCCTGTTTTTCCAAACATGATGAAAAACTCTCATTGGGATGAACTTTTGGTACTAACTCTCCAAACACAGAAACGGAGCAAAATTTGGACCAAGTGTCTTCCAAACCACCTCTACAATTTATTGCTTCGCTTAATTTTCGCTTCACCTCCCTGTGGATTCGATACTCAGAATATTTCCATTTTATATTACTTGCAACCCGTGCACTTGCGGTGTTGGGTTGACCATAACAGGGATGAACTTTGGGTCCAAACTCTCCAAACAGAGAAACGGAGCAAAGTTTGGACCAAGTGTCGTCGAAACCACCTCAAGAACACTCATTTGGCCGATATTTGTGTTCCAAACTCTCAAAAACTCAAACGCAGTAAAGTTTGGACCAAGTGTCGTCTAAACCACCTTTGGAACTGTCATTGGACCGAACTTTGTGTTCCAAACTCTCCAAAACTCTAACGGGGCAAAGTTTGGACCCTGTTTTTCCAAACATGATGAAAAACTCTCATTGGGATGAACTTTTGGTACTAAATCATCAAACACAGAAACGGAGCAAAATTTGGACCAAGTGTCTTCCAAACCACCTCTACAATTTATTGCTTCGCTTAATTTTCGCTTCACCTCCCTGTGGATTCGATACTCAGAATATTTCCATTTTATATTACTTGCAACCCGTGCACTTGCGGTGTTGGGTTGACCATAACAGGGATGAACTTTGGGTCCAAACTCTCCAAACAGAGAAACGGAGCAAAGTTTGGACCAAGTGTCGTCGAAACCACCTCAAGAACACTCATTTGGCCGATATTTGTGTTCCAAACTCTCAAAAACTCAGACGCAGTAAAGTTTGGACCAAGTGTCGTCTAAACCACCTTTGGAACTGTCATTGGGCTGAACTTTGTGTTCCAAACTCTCCAAAACTCTAACGGGGCAAAGTTTGGACCCTGTTTTTCCAAACATGATGAAAAACTCTCATTGGGATGAACTTTTGGTACTAACTCTCCAAACACAGAAACGAAGCAAAATTTGGACCAAGTGTCTTCCAAACCACCTCTACAATTTATTGCTTTGCTTAAGTTTCGCTTCACCTCCCTGTGGATTCGATACTCAGAATATTTCCATTTTATATTACTTGCAACCCGTGCACTTGCGGTGTTGGGTTGACCATAACAGGGATGAACTTTGGGTCCAAACTCTCCAAACAGAGAAAAGGAGCAAAGTTTGGACCAAGTGTCGTCGAAACCACCTCAAGAACAATCATTTGGCAGATATTTGTGTTCCAAACTCTCAAAAACTCAAACGCAGTAAATTTGGACCAAGTGTCGTCTAAACCACCTTTGGAACTGTCATTGGACCGAACTTTGTGTTCCAAACTCTCCAAAACTCTAACGGGGCAATGTTTGGACCCTGTTTTTCCAAACATGATGAAAAACTCTCATTGGGATGAACTTTTGGTACTAACTCTCCAAACACAGAAACGGAGCAAAATTTGGACCAAGTGTCTTCCAAACCACCTCTACAATTTATTGCTTCGCTTAATTTTCGCTTCACCTCCCTATGGATTCGATACTCAGAATATTTCCATTTTATATTACTTGCGACCCGTGCACTTGCGGTGTTGGGTTGACCATAACAGGGATGAACTTTGGGTCCAAACTCTCCAAACAGAGAAACGGAGCAAAGTTTGGACCAAGTGTCGTCGAAACCACCTCAAGAACACTCATTTGGCCGATATTTGTGTTCCAAACTCTCAAAAACTCAAAAGCAGTAAAGTTTGGACCAAGTGTCGTCTAAACCACCTTTGGAACATTCATTGGACCGAACTTTGTGTTCCAAACTCTCCAAAACTCTAACGGGGAAATGTTTGGACCCTGTTTTTCCAAACATGATGAAAAACTCTCATTGGGATGAACTTTTGGTACTAACTCTCCAAACACAGAAACGGAGCAAAATTTGGACCAAGTGTCTTCCAAACCACCTCTACAATTTATTGTTTCGCTTAATTTTCGCTTCACCTCCCTGTGGATTCGATACTCAGAATATTTCCATTTTATATTACTTGCAACCCGTGCACTTGCGGTGTTGGGTTGACCATAAAAGGGATGAACTTTGGGTCCAAACTCTCCAAACAGAGAAACGGAGCAAAGTTTGGACCAAGTGTCGTCGAAACCACCTCAAGAACACTCATTTGTTCGATATTTGTGTTCCAAACTCTCAAAAACCAAAACGCAGTAAAGTTTGGACCAAGTGTCGTCTAAACCACCTTTGGAACTGTCATTGGACCGAACTTTGTGTTCCCAACTCTCCAAAACAATAACGGGGCAAAGTTTGGACCCTGTTTTTCCAAACATGATGAAAAACTCTCATTGGGATGAACTTTTGGTACTAACTCTCCAAACACAGAAACGGAGCAAAATTTGGACCAAGTGTCTTCCAAACCACCTCTACAATTTATTGCTTTGCTTAAGTTTCGCTTCACCTCCCTGTGGATTCGATGCTCAGAATATTTCCATTTTATATTACTTGCAACCCGTGCACTTGCGGTGTTGGGTTGACCATAACAGGGATGAACTTTGGGTCCAAACTCTCCAAACAGAGAAAAGGAGCAAAGTTTGGACCAAGTGTCGTCGAAACCACCTCAAGAACAATCATTTGGCAGATATTTGTGTTCCAAACTCTCAAAAACTCAAACGCAGTAAATTTGGACCAAGTGTCGTCTAAACCACCTTTGGAACTGTCATTGGACCGAACTTTGTGTTCCAAACTCTCCAAAACTCTAACGGGGCAATGTTTGGACCCTGTTTTTCCAAACATGATGAAAAACTCTCATTGGGATGAACTTTTGGTACTAACTCTCCAAACACAGAAACGGAGCAAAATTTGGACCAAGTGTCTTCCAAACCACCTCTACAATTTATTGCTTCGCTTAATTTTCGCTTCACCTCCCTATGGATTCGATACTCAGAATATTTCCATTTTATATTACTTGCGACCCGTGCACTTGCGGTGTTGGGTTGACCATAACAGGGATGAACTTTGGGTCCAAACTCTCCAAACAGAGAAACGGAGCAAAGTTTGGACCAAGTGTCGTCGAAACCACCTCAAGAACACTCATTTGGCCGATATTTGTGTTCCAAACTCTCAAAAACTCAAACGCAGTAAATTTGGACCAAGTGTCGTCTAAACCACCTTTGGAACTGTCATTGGACCGAACTTTGTGTTCCAAACTCTCCAAAACTCTAACGGGGCAATGTTTGGACCCTGTTTTTCCAAACATGATGAAAAACTCTCATTGGGATGAACTTTTGGTACTAACTCTCCAAACACAGAAACGGAGCAAAATTTGGACCAAGTGTCTTCCAAACCACCTCTACAATTTATTGCTTTGCTTAATTTTCGCTTCACCTCCCTGTGGATTCGATACTCAGAATATTTCCATTTTATATTACTTGCGACCCGTGCACTTGCGGTGTTGGGTTGACCATAACAGGGATGAACTTTGGGTCCAAACTCTCCAAACAGAGAAACGGAGCAAAGTTTGGACCAAGTGTCGTCGAAACCACCTCAAGAACACTCATTTGGCCGATATTTGTGTTCCAAACTCTCAAAAACTCAAAAGCAGTAAAGTTTTGACCAAGTGTCGTCTAAACCACCTTTGGAACTGTCATTGGACCGAACTTTGTGTTCCAAACTCTCCAAAACTCTAACGGGGCAATGTTTGGACCCTGTTTTTCCAAACATGATGAAAAACTCTCATTGGGATGAACTTTTGGTACTAACTCTCCAAACACATAAACGGAGCAAAATTTGGACCAAGTGTCTTCCAAACCACCTCTACAATTTATTGCTTCGCTTAATTTTCGCTTCACCTCCCTATGGATTCGATACTCAGAATATTTCCATTTTATATTACTTGCGACCCGTGCACTTGCGGTGTTGGGTTGACCATAACAGGGATGAACTTTGGGTCCAAACTCTCCAAACAGAGAAACGGAGCAAAGTTTGGACCAAGTGTCGTCGAAACCACCTCAAGAACACTCATTTGGCCGATATTTGTGTTCCAAACTCTCAAAAACTCAAAAGCAGTAAAGTTTGGACCAAGTGTCGTCTAAACCACCTTTGGAACTGTCATTGGACCGAACTTTGTGTTCCAAACTCTCCAAAACTCTAACGGGGCAATGTTTGGACCCTGTTTTTCCAAACATGATGAAAAACTCTCATTGGGATGAACTTTTGGTACTAACTCTCCAAACACAGAAACGGAGCAAAATTTGGACCAAGTGTCTTCCAAACCACCTCTACAATTTATTGCTTCGCTTAATTTTCGCTTCACCTCCCTATGGATTCGATACTCAGAATATTTCCATTTTATATTACTTGCGACCCGTGCACTTGCGGTGTTGGGTTGACCATAACAGGGATGAACTTTGGGTCCAAACTCTCCAAACAGAGAAACGGAGCAAAGTTTGGACCAAGTGTCGTCGAAACCACCTCAAGAACACTCATTTGGCCGATATTTGTGTTCCAAACTCTCAAAAACTCAAACGCAGTAAATTTGGACCAAGTGTCGTCTAAACCACCTTTGGAACTGTCATTGGACCGAACTTTGTGTTCCAAACTCTCCAAAACTCTAACGGGGCAATGTTTGGACCCTGTTTTTCCAAACATGATGAAAAACTCTCATTGGGATGAACTTTTGGTACTAACTCTCCAAACACAGAAACGGAGCAAAATTTGGACCAAGTGTCTTCCAAACCACCTCTACAATTTATTGCTTTGCTTAATTTTCGCTTCACCTCCCTGTGGATTCGATACTCAGAATATTTCCATTTTATATTACTTGCGACCCGTGCACTTGCGGTGTTGGGTTGACCATAACAGGGATGAACTTTGGGTCCAAACTCTCCAAACAGAGAAACGGAGCAAAGTTTGGACCAAGTGTCGTCGAAACCACCTCAAGAACACTCATTTGGCCGATATTTGTGTTCCAAACTCTCAAAAACTCAAAAGCAGTAAAGTTTTGACCAAGTGTCGTCTAAACCACCTTTGGAACTGTCATTGGACCGAACTTTGTGTTCCAAACTCTCCAAAACTCTAACGGGGCAATGTTTGGACCCTGTTTTTCCAAACATGATGAAAAACTCTCATTGGGATGAACTTTTGGTACTAACTCTCCAAACACATAAACGGAGCAAAATTTGGACCAAGTGTCTTCCAAACCACCTCTACAATTTATTGCTTCGCTTAATTTTCGCTTCACCTCCCTATGGATTCGATACTCAGAATATTTCCATTTTATATTACTTGCGACCCGTGCACTTGCGGTGTTGGGTTGACCATAACAGGGATGAACTTTGGGTCCAAACTCTCCAAACAGAGAAACGGAGCAAAGTTTGGACCAAGTGTCGTCGAAACCACCTCAAGAACACTCATTTGGCCGATATTTGTGTTCCAAACTCTCAAAAACTCAAAAGCAGTAAAGTTTGGACCAAGTGTCGTCTAAACCACCTTTGGAACTGTCATTGGACCGAACTTTGTGTTCCAAACTCTCCAAAACTCTAACGGGGCAATGTTTGGACCCTGTTTTTCCAAACATGATGAAAAACTCTCATTGGGATGAACTTTTGGTACTAACTCTCCAAACACAGAAACGGAGCAAAATTTGGACCAAGTGTCTTCCAAACCACCTCTACAATTTATTGCTTCGCTTAATTTTCGCTTCACCTCCCTGTGGATTCGATACTCAGAATATTTCCATTTTATATTACTTGCAACCCGTGCACTTGCGGTGTTGGGTTGACCATAAAAGGGATGAACTTTGGGTCCAAACTCTCCAAACAGAGAAACGGGGCAAAGTTTGGACCAAGTGTCGTCGAAACCACCTCAAGAACACTCATTTGGTCGATATTTGTGTTCCAAACTCTCAAAAACTCAAACGCAGTAAAGTTTGGACCAAGGGTCGTCTAAACCACCTTTGGAACTGTCATTGGACCGAACTTTGTGTTCCCAACTCTCCAAAACAATAACGGGGCAAAGTTTGGACCCTGTTTTTCCAAACATGATGAAAAACTCTCATTGGGATGAACTTTTGGTACTAACTCTCCAAACACAGAAACGGAGCAAAATTTGGACCAAGTGTCTTCCAAACCACGTGTACAATTTATTGCTTCGCTTAATTTTCGCTTCACCTCCCTGTGGATTCGATACTCAGAATATTTCCATTTTATATTACTTGCAACCCGTGCACTTGCGGTGTTGGGTTGACCATAACAGGGATGAACTTTTGGTCCAAACTCTCCAAACAGAGAAACGGAGCAAAGTTTGGACCAAGTGTCGTCGAAACCACCTCAAGAACACTCATTTGGCCGATATTTGTGTTCCAAACTCTCAAAAACTCAAACGCAGTAAAGTTTGGACCAAGTGTCGTCTAAACCACCTTTGGAACTGTCATTGGGCCGAACTTTGTGTTCCAAACTCTCCAAAACTCTAACGGGGCAAAGTTTGGACCCTGTTTTTCCAAACATGATGAAAAACTCTCATTGGGATGAACTTTTGGTACTAACTCTCCAAACACAGAAACGAAGCAAAAGTTGGACCAAGTGTCTTCCAAACCACCTCTACAATTTATTGCTTTGCTTAATTTTCGCTTCACCTCCCTGTGGATTCGATACTCAGAATATTTCCATTTTATATTACTTGCGACCCGTGCACTTGCGGTGTTGGGTTGACCATAACAGGGATGAACTTTGGGTCCAAACTCTCCAAACAGAGAAACGGAGCAAAGTTTGGACCAAGTGTCGTCGAAACCACCTCAAGAACACTCATTTGGCCGATATTTGTGTTCCAAACTCTCAAAAACTCAAAAGCAGTAAAGTTTTGACCAAGTGTCGTCTAAACCACCTTTGGAACTGTCATTGGACCGAACTTTGTGTTCCAAACTCTCCAAAACTCTAACGGGGCAATGTTTGGACCCTGTTTTTCCAAACATGATGAAAAACTCTCATTGGGATGAACTTTTGGTACTAACTCTCCAAACACAGAAACGGAGCAAAATTTGGACCAAGTGTCTTCCAAACCACCTCTACAATTTTTTGCTTCGCTTAATTTTCGCTTCACCTCCCTGTGGATTCGATACTCAGAATATTTCCATTTTATATTACTTGCAACCCGTGCACTTGCGGTGTTGGGTTGACCATAACAGGGATGAACTTTTGGTCCAAACTCTCCAAACAGAGAAACGGAGCAAAGTTTGGACCAAGTGTCGTCGAAACCACCTCAAGAACACTCATTTGGCCGATATTTGTGTTCCAAACTCTCAAAAACTCAAACGCAGTAAAGTTTGGACCAAGTGTTGTCTAAACCACCTCTAGAACTGTCATTGGGCCGAACTTTGTGCTCCAAACTCTCCAAAACTCTAACGGGGCAAAGTTTGGACTATGTTTTTCCAAACATGATGAAAAACTCTCATTGGGATGAACTTTTGGTACTAACTCTCCAAACACAGAAACGGAGCAAAATTTGGACCAAGTGTCTTCCAAACCACCTCTAGAACTCTCTTTGGGCCGAACTTTGTTTCCCAAACTCTCCAAAACTCAAACGTAGATAAGTTTGGACCAAATTCGTCCAAGCAAGGTGAAAAACTATCATTGGGACGAACATTGGGTCCGAACTCTCCAAACAAAGAAACAAAGCAAAGTTTGGACCAAGTTCGTCCAAGCTAGATGGAAAACTCTCATTGGGACGTACTTTGGGTCAATACTCTTCAAGTTCAAAAACGGAGCAAAGTTTGGACAAAGTGTCGTCCAAACAACCTCAGAACACTCATTGAGCCGAACTTTGTGTTCCAAACTCTCCAAAACTCAAACAGAGTAAAGTTTGGACCAAGTTCCTCCAAGCCATATGGAAAACTCTCATTGGGACGTACTTTGGGTTGAAACTCTCCCAACACAGAAACAGAGCAAAGTTTGGACCAAGTGTCGTCCAAACCACCTCTAGAACTCTCATTGGGCCAAACTTTGTGTTCCAAACTCTGCAAAACTCAAACAATGCAAAGTTTGGACAAAGTTCGTCCAAGCCATATGAAAAACTCTCATTTGGATGAACTTTGGGTCCAAACTCTCCCAACACAGAAACGGAGGAAAGTTTGGACCAAGTATCGTCGAAACCACCTCAAGAAGTCTCATTTGGCCGAACTTTGTGTTCAAAACTCTCCAAAACTCAAACGCAACAAAGTGTGCACCAAGTGTCGTCTAAACCACCTCCGAAACTCTCATTGGGCCGAACTTTGTGTTCCAAACTCTCCAAAACTCAAACGAGGCAAAGTTTGGACCATGTTTGTCCAAACATGATGAAAAACTCTCATTGGGATGAACTTTTTGTACTAACTCTCAAAACACAGAAACGGACAAAATTTGGACCAAGTGTCGTCCAAACCACCTCTGGAACTCTCCTTGGGCCGAACTTTGTGTTCCAAACTCTCCAAAACTCAAACGGAGCACAGTTTGGACCAAGTTCTTCCAAGCAAGATGAAAAACTATCATTGGGACGAACATTGGGTCAAAACTCGCCAAACAAAGAAACAAAGCAAAGTTTGGACCAAGTTCATCCAAGCCAGATGGACAACTCTCATTGGGACTAATTTTGTGTTCCAAACTCTCCAGAACTCAAACGGGGCAAAGTTTGGACCATGTTTGTCCAAACCACATGACAAACTCTCATTGGGACGAATTTTGGGTCCAAACTCTCAAAATTCAGAAACGGAGCAAATTTTGGACAAAGTGTCGTCCAAACAACCTCAAGAACTCTCATTGGGCCGAAGTTTGTGTTCCAAACTCTCCACAACTCAAACAGAGTAAAGTTTGGACCAATTTCGTCCAAGCCATATGAAAAACACTCATTGGGATGAACTTTGGGTCCAAACTCTCCAATCACAGAAAACGGAGCAAACTTTGGACCAAGTGTCGTCTAAAGCACCTCAAGAACTCTCATTGGGCCGAAGTTTATGTTCAAAACTCTCAAAAACTAAGACGGAGCAACGTTTGGACCAAGTTCGTCCAAGCCAGATGGAAAACTCTAATTGCGACGTACTTTGGGTAGAAACTCCACAAATGTAGAAACGGAGCAAAGTTTGGACCATGTTTGCCAAAACTAGATGAAAACTCTCATTGGGACAAACTTTGACTTGAACCTCTCCCAACACAGAAATGGAGCAACGTTTGGACAAAGTGTCGTCCAAACCACCTCTATAACTCTCATTGGGCCGAACTTTGTGTTCCAAACTCTCCAAAACTCAAACGGAGCAAAGTTTGGACAATGTTCGTCCAAGCCATATGAAAAACTCTCATTGGGATGAACTTTGGGTCCAAACTCTCCAAATACTGAAACGGAGCAAAGTTTGGACCAAGTTTCGTCGAAACCACCTCAAGATCTCTCATTTGGCCGAACTTTGTGTTCCAAACTCTCCAATACTCAAACGCATCAAAGTTTGGACCAAGTGTCGTCTAAACTACCTCAAGAACTCTCATTGCGTCGAACTTTATGTTCCAAACTCTCATAGGGACGAACATTGGGTCCAAACTCTCCAAACAAAGAAACAAAGCAAAGTTTTGACCAAGTGTCGTCCAAACCACCTCTAGAACTCTCATTGGGCCGAACTTTGTGTTCCAAACTCTCCAGAACTCAAACGTGGCAAAGTTTTGACCATGTTTGTCCAAATCAGATGACAAACTCTCATTGGGACGAATTTTGGTCCAAACTCTCCAAACACAGAAACGGAGCAAAGTTTGGACCAAGTGTCGTCAAAACCACCTCAAGAACTCTCATTTGGCTGAACTTTGTGTTCCAAACTACCCAAACGTCAAATGCAGCAAAGTTTGGACCAACTTCGTCAAAGCAAGCTAAAAAAATCTCATTGGAAAGAACATTGGGTCCTAACTCTCCAAACACATAAACAATGCAAAGTTTTGACCAAGTGTCGTCTAAACCAACTCTGGAACTCTCATTGGGCCAAACCTTGTGTTTCAAACTCTCCAAAACTCAAATGGGGAAAAGTTTCGACCATGTTTGACCAAACATGATGAAAAACTCTCATTGGGACGAACTTTGTGTACTAACTCTCCAAACACAGAAATGGAGCACAGTTTGGATCAAGTGTCGTCCAAACCACCTCTAGAACTCTCATTGGGTCAAACTTTGTATTCGAAACTCACCAAAAATCAAACAGAGAAATGTTTGGACCATGTTCGTCAAAACCAGATGAAAAACTCTCATTGGAACGATCTTTGGGTCCAAACTCTCCAAACACAAAAACGGAGCAAAGTTTGTACAAAGTGTCATCTAAACCACCTCTAGAGCTCTCATTCGGGCAAACTTTGCGTTGTAAACTCTCCAAAACTCAAACGAAGCAAAGTTTGGACCATGTTGGTCCAAACCAGATGAAAAACTCTCATTGGGATGGACTTTGGCTACTAACTCTCCAAACACAGAAACGGAGCAAAATTTGGACCTAGTGTTGTCCAAACCACCTCAAGAACTCAAACTTGGTCGAACTTTGTGTTCCAAACTCTGCAAAACTCAAACGGAGCAAAGTTCGGACCAAGGTCATCCAATCCATATGAAAAACACTCATTGGCATGAACTTTCGGACTAAACTCTCGAAACACAGAAACGGAGCAACGTTTGGACCAAGTGTCATCCAATCCACCTATAGAACTCTCATTGGGTCGAACTTTGTGTTCCAAACTCTCCAAAACTCAAACGGTGAAAATTTTGGACCATGTTCGTGAAAACCAGATGAAAAACTCTCATTGTAATGAACTTTGGGTCCAAACTCTCCAAACACAGAAACGGAGCAAAGTTTGGACCAAGTGTCGTCCAAACCACCTCTAAAACTCTCATTGGGCCGAACTTTGTGTTCCAAACTCTCCAAAACTCAAACGGAGCAAAGTTTTGACCATGTTTTTCCAAAACCAGATGAAAAACTCTCATTGGGATGAACTTTGGGTACTAACTCTCCAAACACAAAAACGGAGCAAAGTTTTGACCTAGTGTCGTCCAAACCACCTCAAAAACTCAAATTGGGCGAACTTTGTGTTCCAAACTCTCCAAAACTCAAATGGAGCATAGATTGGACCAAGTTCATCCAAGCCATATGAAAATCTCTCATTGGGACGAACATTGGGTTTAAACTCTCCAAACACAGAAACAAAACAAAGTTTGGACCAAGTGTCGTCCAAACCTCCTCTAGAACTTTCATTGGGCCAAATTTTGTGTTCGAAACTCACTAAAACTCAAACGGAGAAATGTTTGGACCATGTTCGTCAAAACCAGATGAAAAACTCTCATTGGAACGAACTTTGGGTCCAAACTCTCCAAACATAGAAACGGAGCAAAGTTTGGACCAAGTGTCATCCAAACCACCTCTAGAACTCTCATTGGGGCGAACTTTGTGTTCCAAACTCTCCAAATTTCAAACGGAGCAAAGTTTGGACCATTTTTGTCCAAACGAGATGAAAAACTCTCATTGGGGGGAACTTTGGGTACTCACTCTCCAAAACTCTGACGGAGCAAAGTTTGGACCAAGGTCGTCAAAGCCATATGAAAAACACTCATTGGGACGAACTTTGGGACTAAACTCTCGGAACACAGAAACAGAGCAATGTTTGGACCAACTGCCATCCAATCCACCTATATAACTCTCATATGGTCGAACTTTGTGTTCCAAACTGTCTAAAACTCAAACGGTGAAAATTTTGGACCATGTTCGTGAAAACTAGATGAAAAACTCTCATTGTGATGAACTTTGGGTCCAAACTCTCCAAACACAGAAACGGAGCAAAGTTTGGACCAAGTGTCGTCCAAACTGCCTTTAAAACTCACATTGGGCCAAACTTTGTGTTCCAAACTCTCCAAAACTCAAACGAAGCAAAGTTTTGACCATGTTTTTCCAAAACCAGATGAAAAACTCTCATTAGGACGAACTTTGGGTACTAACTCTCAAACACAGAAACGGAGCAAAGTTTGGACCTATTGTCGTCCAAACCACCTCAAGAACACAAATTGGGCCGAACTTTGTTTTCCAAACTCTCCAAAACTCAAATGCAGCAAAGATTGGACCAAGTTCGTTCAAGCCATATGAAAATCTCTCATTGCGACGAACATTGGGTTTAAACTCTCCAAACACAGAAACAAAGCAAAGTTTGGACCACGTGTCGTCCAAACCACCTCTAGAACTCTCATTGGGCCGAACTTTGTGTTCCAAACTCTCCAAAACTTAAACGGGGCAAAGTTTGGACCATGTTTGTTCAAACAAGATGAAAAACTCTCATTGGGACGAACTTTGGGTACTAACTCTCTAAACACAGAAATAGAGCAAAGTTTGGACCAAGTGTCGTCCAAACCACCTCAAGAACTCTCATTGGGCCAACCTTTATGTTCCAAACTCTCCAAAACTCAAACGGAGCAAAGTTTGAACCAAGTTCATCCAAGCCATATGAAAAATCCCCAATACCAGCTTTTTTTTCATATGTCGATGCATTGTTATGCGTTATATTAATATCTTATATGTCACATGTGGTTGTTGTGGTGAAAGTCTTGATAGCTCATCACCCATTGTTTTTCCTCTAACACATTAGTTTATGTGTTATATCATCGCATGTTCATACCGCATCTCAATTTCTTTAAAAAACTCTCAGCATCACCGCATTAGGATAAGATTTAGCGAAAGACATTTTCACTACTTGCCCCTTCCCTGTGTTCTGACCTTGGAATACTCCAGGTATTACTTGGTAGTGCATTGTTTATACTTGGATTAATGCACAACAACGACATATTCTTTAGTGAATTCAATATAATTAGTAGTGAATACATTTCCAACCGTGAGCCACTCTCACCCATGGAGATCTAAGGATAAGCTCAAATAAACATGAGTTCATAGTTAGCTTAGGATTAAGATTGAGTTACCTAGGTCATCCTTTGAAATATGTCAGTTTCATAGTAAACGGTGTTATAAAGTGAAAGTGACTAATTTCACGGTCCGATCTTATACAAACTCTTTTGCATAGGACACCCGCACTCGCATGTCTCTACATGAACGATTCAGGATCACATCGTTTGCATGACTTACCAAGTGGTCTGCATCTCATAGTGTTTCTAGGATAAGGTACCCAACCTTATAAGTGTTAATATCTAAAATCCGAAAGCAATTTTGGATCTTAGGCACATAAGAAGCTCAATTTGATCAAACATTGCATATTGTTCTTATGGAGAAAAACAGAGACAGTTTACCAACCTTGTTTCAATGGAGAAAATGGTTGGATTTCCTTTTTGCTTTTCTTCACCAACAAGTCACAAACCACCAATGGATCTTCCTTGCTATCCTTAAGCCTTTGGAATGGATTGTGGGATCCTCAAGTGATGGAATTGATGGAGAAAAGCTTGAAGAACAAACTTATGGAGGTGGGTATGGTGAGAATATATTTTGGCAGCAATTCCTTAGCTTTCAAGCTTAATTATTTCAGCCTTCTTCTTCAGTTATATAGAGGGAACAATATGGAAGTAAACTTCCAGCAATTGACACCAAAAGATCCAAGAAGAAATGGGAATTTGGGTGGCTTTCATGAGGGGAGTGCATCTGTTTAGTCATCATGCACTCCACCTCCAAAAATTCAACCTTTTTGAATTTAATTTGATTCCATAATTATCTTTAATAATTAGATAATTATCTAATTTTAATTAATCTGAAAAATCAATATTGATTTTTCAATTTTTTTAAATTTAAATTAATTCAAAATTAATTTAAAATAATTAATAATTAAATAATTAATTTTTAATTTAATATCTAATAATAAATTAATATTTTGCCACTATTCTCGAACATTTCCAAAATGTTATTTTCCTATCATGAATCTCTATTCATGTTCTCGATATTTAAATATTAAATTTCACACATACTCAGTTTTCACAAAACCCGACGTACCGATAACGCTTATCACCTCTATTCATTTCTCTTAACATGAACTTAAAGTAATTCATATTTTATCCATCATATTGTTCCAAAGGTTAGTCTCGAGCTACAAAAAGGGGACCTAATTGACCTACAGATCATGGGCTCCAATGGTACGAGGTTAAACTGGCCAAACTGTTTTAACCTAGCTAACCAACATCCGTTAAATACCGGGACATTCCACCATAGCCTAGTAGTTGAACTCCCCTCACTGTAGATATATTTCCATCCACTCGATATAACCATGATTAGTAAGTCAATCCTTCACAGGTCGTTCGTTATTATAGACAGGTCAAATGTCCGTTTTACCCCTATAGTACATCTTAGTTCCTTAAGTCCACTGGTCCTCTAATGAACAATTTGTTTATGGTCCAACCATTAAACAAGATCCCTCTTGGATTCAACACTTAAGGGAACAACCTCTCTACTAACCCTAAATCGGTTAGGAGTGAATTCTGTCTTGCTTTTCTATGTCCCCAACCATCCATCTAGTGTTATCCCCAAAATGGTAGGAATATTGAACGATACTTTTATACCACTCTCACCCATGTAGATCAAAGGATAACGTTAAACAAATAGGAGTTCATAGTAAGCTCAGGATTAAGATCGAGTTACCTAGGTCATCATATGAAAAAGTCAATCTTTATAGTAAACGACATTATAAAGTAAGAGTGACTTATTTCTAGGTCCTGTCTTGTGTAAACATCTTTTACACAGGATGCCCCTACTCGCATGTCTCTACATGAACGATCGAGGATAACGTCGTTTGCTTCATTCACAAAGTAGGTTGCATCCGTAGTGTTACTAGAACAAGGTACCCAACCTTATTCATTTACTATAGACAATTTAGGCTATATACTTGAACTTGATCCCTTTCTATATCCAAGATATAGTTCAAGTATCTCATATTATAAGCATGGATGTTTCTATTGGATTTTTAAGATACAAAATAAACAATTTGACTGAATAACATATTTATTTATAGAAAGGATAACAAAACTTGAGTTCTAGGACATAAACCCCAACAAACTCCCACTTGGACTATAACTCAAGTGAGATTACAATATTGTTAGGTGACTCAGCAATATGTCATATGCTAAAAAATCGTAGTCCTAAACTCTAGAGATGTCCCTCAAACACTTTAGCCGAGTAGGGTTTTCTAAATGGATCAACCATGTTCTGCTCTGAGGTTATCTGGGTGACGATCACGTCTCCTCTCTATACTATCTCCCGGATGAGATGGTATTTGCGTTCAATGTGCTTTCCTCGTTTATGGCTTCGACGTTTCTTTGAATTTGCAACTGCTCCACTATTGTCACAATAGAGAGTTACAGGCAAGTGTATGTTAAGAACAACTTCTAACTCATTTAGAAATTTTCTAAGCCACACTTCTTCTTTTGATGCTTCAAAGGCTGCAACATATTCAGCTTCCATTGTGGAGTCGGCAATACATCCTTGTCTAATACTTCTCCACACTACTGCTCCTCCACTGGGAGTGAACACAGATCCCGACGTAGATCTTCTAGAGTCTATTTCGGTTTGAAAATCGGAGTTAGTGTATCCAGTAAGGATCAAATCCTTAGATCCATACACCTGCGAATAGTCTCTTGTTCTACTCAATTATTTGAGGTATTCTTAACGATAGTCCAATGTGTCTGACCAGGATTGGACTGATATCTCCTGATAACACCTATTGCATAGCATATGTCGGGACGTGTGCATAGCATTGCATGCATAATACTTCCGACTGCTGATGCGTAAGGAATTCGTTTCATATCCTCAACTTCTTGAGGTGTTTTTGTACTCTGTTCCTTTGATATGTGCATTCCATGTCTAAAGGGCAACAATCCCCTTTTGGAATTTTGCATCAAATATCGATTCAGAATTTTATCGATATAGGATGCTTGAGAGAGTGCTAGTAATCTGTTATTTCGATCTCTAAGTATTTGGATCCCCAGAACATATTGAGCTTCTCCCAAATCCTTCATTTGGAATTGAGCTCCTAGCCATTGCTTAATGTCAGACAATATTCCCACTACATTTCCTATAAGCATGATGTCATCAACATACAGAATTAAGAAAACTATAGTAGAATCAATGATCCTTTTATATACACAAGGTTCATCTACATTCTGTTCAAAACCATAACATTTGATTACAGTGTCAAATCTTTTATTCCAGGATCTTGAGGCTTGTTTCAATCCATAGATGGATTTGTTAAGCTTGCAAACTTTTTGTTCTTCTCCTTGGACTATGAACCCTTCTGGTTGGACCATGTAAATACTCTCGTCAAGATTACCGTTAAGAAATGCAGTCTTGACATCCATTTGCCAAATTTCATAATTATAGAAAAGTGGCAATGGAAAGGAGTATTTTTATCGATTTCAACATCGCTACTGGTGAAAAGGTTTCATCAAAATCAATTCCTTCTCTTTGGTTATAACCTTTAGCCACCAATCACACTTTGAAGGTTTGTACCTTACCAGGTTGGTCTCGTTTTCTCTTATAGATCCACTTGCAACCGATAGGTTGTACATCACTTCGTTGATCTACAAGTTCCCAGACTTAGTTAAAATGCATAGATTCAATCTCAAGTTTCATGGCTTTGAGCCACTGGTCGTTATCCTTGTCTCCCATTGCTTGTTTATAAGTCAATGGATCCTCTATTTCCTCATCAGGTATGATGAATTGAGTTTCAGTTAAAACCATGTGTCGGTCAGGTTGGATTATAACCCTCCCACTGCGTCGAGGCATTCTCATATCTTGAGATGGTTTTGAAGGACCAACTTTACTAACAACTTTTGTTTGTTTGTTTGTAGTTTCCTCGGAAATTTCTTTAAGTATTAGATTGTTGCGTGTTTGATGATTTTTCATATGATCTTCCTCAAGAAATGTGGCATTGGTCCAAACAATTACCTTGTTGTCTTGAGGATCATAAAATAGACCTCCTTTTGTTTCTTTAGGGTATCCTACAAAAAGGCATATTCTTGAACGTCGTTCCAATTTCTTTGGTTTCTGCACCAACAAGTGTGATGGGCATCCCCAAATTCTGAAGTGTCATCAACTCCCTTTACGTCCTCTCCATAACTCGTAAGGTGTTTCTGGAACACTTTTAGAGGGAACCATGTTCAGAATATCCGTTGCAAACCCCAAAATGAATCAGACAGTTGTGCATAACTCATCATAGACTGAACCATATCCAATAATGTTCTGTTTCTTCTTTCTGACACACTATTCTGTTGTGGTGTACCAGGTGCTGAGAGTTGTGAGGAAATTCCATGTTCTATCAAGTAGTCCTGGAATTCTAAATCCATGTTCTCCCCTCCTCGATCAGATCGTAGAGTTTTGATAGATTTACCTAACTTATTTTCAACTTCAGCTTTATACTCTTTGAATTTTTCAAGAGCTTCTGACTTTTGAACCATTAGGTAAACATACCCATATCTTGAATAATCATCAATGAAACTGATGAAATATTCATATCCTCCTCGTGCTTTAACATTCATGGGACCACAAAGGTCAGAATCTGCTCAACAGTTTCTTTGGCTCTTTGACCTTTTTCAGAGAAAGGTCGTTTAGTCATTTTAATTTCTAGACAGGACTCACATGGTGGTAATGAGTCATCTTCTAACTCGTTTAGAAGTCGACTATAAACCAGCCTTTCAATACGTTTTTGATTTATGTGTCCCAGTCTTAGATGCCAAAGAGGGTATCTTGAGAAACTTTTTGTCTTTTATTTTGGGTCTGTGCTCTTATGAACATTTCAGTATTATAAACAACTTTTGTTTCATTTGGTCTTTACACATACAAATTGTTTTCAAGTTTAGCATAACACACATGGAAATTTCTTATGAATATAAACACTGTATTGATTTCAAAAGATACATTATAGTTTTGTTCCATTAAACGGGAGATAGATATTAAATTCCTTTTCATACGAGGAACATACAAAACATCTTTCAACAAAATATATCTATCTCTAAAATAAAGCTACATGTCTCCCACTGCTTCGGCTGAGACGACATCTCCTGTCCCTACTTTGAGTGTCACCTTGCCTTCTTCAAGAGTTTTCCAGGAACTAGTTTCCTATACCGAAGAACATACAATTAGTCGCTCCTGAATCTAATATCCATATGGAGATATCATTTTCTACTAAGCATGATTCAATTACAAGTAAATCGTATTTACCTAGTTTGGCAGCTTCAACCTTTCCTGCTTTCTTCTCAGCAAGATACTGGTTCCTTTATCTGTAATCTTCTTCTTGCCCTTCTTGGTAATGGGAGCTTTCCCCTTTCCCTTGCTCTTCTTTTTCTTCAACTGAATGCTTTTGTTCTTAGAAGTAGAAGACTCAAACCTATTCCCAGAGTTTGATCCTCTTAGGAACTTCCTACCAGAAACAACATTTGCTTCGTTTTCTTGTCCTTTACTTTTAGTAAGGGACAGGTAGGTCTGAAGCTCGTCCAGGAGAGTCGTCATATTGTACTCAATTTTGTTCATAACTAAATTTGTATGAAATTGTAAGAAACTCTTCGGGAGAGATTCCATAATAAAACTGACTTTACTACTTTCATCTATTGCAACACCATTTACTTCGGCTGCATTAAAATGCACCATCATGTTTAAAACATGTTCTCGAACAGAAGTTCCTTCTTTCATCCGAGAATTATAAACATACTTAAGGGCCTTATGGCGAAGGGCAGAGGACGGTTGTCCAAACATGGCATGCAGTGAGTCCATTATTTCCCTCGTTTCCATGCCCTCATGCTTTTTAGACTGAACATCACTTATGCTCGTCAAGATAAAGACCTTTGCCTTATCATTGGCTCTAGTCCATTTGTCATAGGCGTCTCGATTCACTCGAGATCCTGTCGGACCAGGGTTAGGAGGACATTCTTCCGTTAAGACGAATCGAAGGTCATCGATCACTAATACTGTATTTAAATTCGATTTCCAGGTTCCATAGTTGTCGCCATTAAGTTTTTTTTAAGCTAATAGTTGTACTAATGTGCTAGGCATGCTGAAATAATATAAAATCCTTTATCAGTGAAATGAATATTAAATAAATCCAATTGTAGTTTTAGCAAAAGTAATAATGTACGCATCTCATTAGTTATTTTGCAACGATACTTCGGTGAGTCAGAATGACTGCTACCGAGGGGTAGTCAATTACTCCTTCACTGAACCAAGACATTCTTAACTAAAAAAAATCCTATAACTAGAATAACTCTTTATTTCTGTTATCATTTTAGTTATCGCTACTTTGGTCAAGAATAAGCTAACCATTAGTTAATCTTGTAAGTGTGACCCTCCATTTTTTAGATTTATGAGAACGATCCCAGTAATGCTACCAAATGGTAAAGCTAATGCTGGGAATGAAGGTGTTAATATCTAAAACGCGGAAGCAATTTTGGATCTTAGGCACATAAGAAGCTCAATTTGATCAATTAAGACATGATTATGGGGAAAAACAAAGACAGATTACCAACCTTGTTTCAATGGAGAAATTGGTTGGATTTCCTTCTTGTTTTTCTTCACCGATGAGTCACGAACCACCAAAGGATCTTCCTTGCTATCCTCAAGCCTTTGGAACGGATTGTGGGATCCTCAAGTGATGGAATTGAAGTGAAAAAGCTTGAAGAACAAGCTTATGGAGGTGGGTTTGGTGAGTATGAAATTTAGCAGCAATTCACTATGTTTCAAGATACCTTTCTTCAGCAACCTTATTCCCTTTTATAGAGTGATTAAAGAAGAAGAGAAGCCCCACCAATTGACACCAAATCATCCATGAAGATGGTGGGAATTTGGGTGGCAAACATAAGGGGAGTGCATGGGTTTAGTCACCATGCACTCCACCTCAAAAAATTCATCATTTATGAATTTAATTAAATCAACAATTATCCTAAATTAATTGGATAATTATCTAATTTTTAATAATCTGAAAAATTAAAAATGGAATTTCAAATTTTCAATTTTAAATTAATTCAAAACTAATTTAAAATAAGGGAAAAATACACTTTTGGTCCCTCAGATTTGGTTGAGGTTTCGCTTTGGTCCCTGAGGTTTCAAACTCAACATTTTAGTCCCTGAGGTTTGCATTTAGTAGCATTTTGGTCCCTCCATCCATTTTTTCGTTAAAAACTAACGGTTTGCTGACGTGACACCTATTTGTTTTTATTAAAACTTCATTTTTTAAATTTAAAAAATAAAATAATAATTAAATAATTAAAAAATAAATTTCTTTAAACTTTTCATTTTCCCTCTTCTTTTTCCCCTCATTTCTTCTTCTTCTCAACCCAACTATCATCATCTTCCTCTCAACCACCATCTTTCTTCCTTAACTCTGGCGACCGGCAACCGTCACCAGCCGGCAGCTGGCGGCATTGTTTTTTTTTTTTTTTTTCTCCTGCTCTTCTCTTCTTCTTCTCTCTTCTCCCACTTTCTTATTCTTTTTTTTTTAATAGAACAAAGGAGGGAGGGAGGAGGGATCTCCCTTCTACCTCTCCGTCCAGATATGGACGGGGAGGGAGGAGAGACCTCCCTCCTCCCCAATTTTGAGCTGGAAACCGGGGAGGAGGGAGGTTCCTCCTCCTTGATTTCTGGCGGGAAACCGAGGAGGGAGGTCCCTCCTCCCTCCATCTTCTATGTTATTAAAAAAAAGAAAAAAAAGAAAGTGGGAGAAGAGAGATGAAGAAAAAGAAAAAAAAACAGCGTCGCCGGTCGCCGGCCGCCGGACTTCAAGAAGGAGGATGTTGGTTGAAGGAAGATGATGATGGTTAGGTTGAGAAGAAGAAGAAACGAGGGGAAAAAAGAAAAGGGAAAATGATTTTTTAATTATTTAATTATTATTTTATTTTTAAAATTTTAAAAATAAATTTTTAATAAAAAACATAGGTGCCACGTCAGCAAACCGTTAGTTTTTACTGGAAAAATGGATGGAGGGACCAAAATGCTACTAAATGCAAACCTCAGGGACTAAAATGTTGAGTTTGAAAACCTCAGGGACCAAAACGAAACGTAAACCAAACCTCAGGGACCAAATATTAAATTAAATAATTATTACTTTATTATTAATTATTAAATTAATATTCTGCCACCTAGACCGAACATTTCCAAAATGTTATTTTCAATCATGAATCTCTATTCATGTTTTCGGTATTTAAATCATATTTAAATATTAAATACTCACATACACGATTTTCACAAAAACCCGACATACCGACAACGCCTATCACCTCTACTCATTTTTCTCAAGATGAACTTAAAGTAATTCATGTTTTATCCATCATATTGTTCAAAAGGTCAGTCTTGAGCTACATAGGGGACCTAATGGACCTACAGATCATGGGCTCCAACGGTACGAGGTTAAGTTGGCCAAACTCTTTTAACCTAGTTAACCAACTTTCGTTAACTACCGGGACATTCCACTATAGCCTAGTAGTTGAACTCCCCTCATTGTAGATATATTTCTGTCCACTCGATATAACCATGATTAGTAAGTCAATCCTTCACAGGTCGTTCGTTACTGTAGACAGGTCAAATGTCCGTTTTACCCCTATAGTACATCTTAGTTCCTTAAGTCCACTGGTCCTCTAATGAAGAATTTGTTTATTGTCCAACCATTAAACAAGATCCCTCTCGGGACAATGAGATGGTGGGGCCCCTTGTTCAAGCCTTGAACTCACCACTTAAGGGAACAACCTCTCTACTATCCCTGAATCGGTTAGGAGTGAATTCCGTCTTGCTTTACTATGTCCCCAGCCATCCATTTAGTATTATCCCCAAAATGGTAGGATTATTGAACGATACGTTTAGACCACTCTCACCCATGCAAATCAAAGGACAACCCTAAATAAACAGTAGTTCATAGTAAGCTAAGGATTAAGATCGAGTTACCTAGGTGTATGAAAAAGTCAGTCTTCACAGTAAACAGCGTTATAAAGTAAGAGTGACTTATTTCTTGGTCCTGTCTTGTGTAAACATCTTTTACACAGGATGCCCCTACTTGCATGTCTCTACATGAACAATCCAGGATCACATCGTTTGCCTCATTCGCAAAGTAGGCCGCATCCATATTGTTATCAGAATAAGGTACCCAACCTTATTCCTTTACTATAGATTATTTAGGTTATATACTCGAACTTGATCCCTGTCCATATTCACGATATAGTTCAAGTATCTCATATTATAATCATGGATGTTTCTATTGGATTTTTAAAAGACACAAAATAAATTATTTCACTGAGTAACATCTTTATTTATATAAAGGATAACAAAACTTGAGTTCTAGGACATAAACCCCAACATACTCCCACTTGGACTATAACTCAAGTGAGATTACAATATTGTTACGTGACTCAGCAATATTTCATATGCTAAAAACTCGTAGTCCTAAACTCTAGAGATGTCCCTCAAACACTTTAGCCGAGTGGGGTTTTCTAAATGGATCAACCATGTTCTACTCTGAGGTTATCTGGGTGACGATCACGTCTCCTCTCTGTACTATCTTCCGGATGAGATGGTATTTGCATTCAATGTGCTTTCCTTGTTTATGGCTTCGAGGTTCCTTCGAATTCGCAACTGCTCCACTATTGTCACAATAGAGAGTGACAGGCAAGTGTATGTTAAGAACAACTTCTAACTCATTTAGAAATTTTCTAAGCCACACAGCTTCTTTTGATGATTCAAAAGCTGCAACATATTCAGCTTCCATTGTGGAGTCGGCAATACATCCTTGTCTAATACTTCTCCACACTACTGCTCCTCCATTGAGAGTGAACACAGATCTCGACGTAGATCTCCTAGAGTCTAGTCGGCTTGAAAATCTGAGTCAGTGTATCCAGTAAGGATCAAATCCTTAGATCCATACACTAGCGAATAGTCTCTTGTCCTCCTTAAGTATTTGAGGATAT
This sequence comes from Luffa aegyptiaca, assembly GCA_017139565.1. Lineage (NCBI taxonomy): Eukaryota > Viridiplantae > Streptophyta > Magnoliopsida > Cucurbitales > Cucurbitaceae > Luffa > Luffa aegyptiaca. The sequence continues at coordinate 22,862,132 of CM029395.1, forward strand.
TCTTAACGACAGTCCAATGTGCCTGACCAGGATTGGTTTGATATCTGCTGACAACACCTATTGCATAGCATATGTCGGGACGTGTGCATAGCATTACATACATAATACTTCCGACTGCTAACGCGTAAGGAATTTGTCTCATGTTCTCAACTTCTTGAGGTGTTTTTGGACTCTGTTCCTTTGATAGGTGCATTCCATGTCTAAAGGGCAACAATCCCCTTTTGGAATTTTGCATCGAATATCGAATAAAAGGGAGCTATATTTTGGCGTAGCACCAAGAATACCATTGCTTGTGAAGCAGTTTAGGAGTCTGTATGGCTAAGGAAGTTCTTGAAAGATTTTGAAGTTGTTCCAAATATGAACTTGCTAGCCACTAATGAGGCAAATACATAGAGCGTAAAAATTATCTCATTTGCGAGATCGTACTCTGAAGAATTGTGATTGTCATGAAAATAACTTCAAAGCACAACATGTTGATCCATTTACCATGGCCCTCACGGCTAAAGTGTTCGAGGGACATCTAGACTGTCTAGGTCTACGAGTTCTGTACAAAGGATAATTTAGGGCAAGTGGGAGATATGTAATGGGTATGGATGCCCTAGTTTATTGTATTTATACTATATGAATACTAACCCACTATGTTTCTAGATAATTGTACACCCCACTAGAGTTTTAGTCCAAGTGGGAGATTGTTGGGTTTTATGTCCTAAAACTCGTGGATAGTAAATGTAACAAAATTAATCGATAAAGAGTTATTGAGTTAATTCAATAAGTAGCTATTGAATGGTTGTTTAATTGTGCAATAATTAACCCAAATCCAATAAACTAGAACCCATGGCTATATAATGAACACTTGAACTTTATGTGTAGACATAAAAGAGGATCAAGTTTTGCTGATAGCCAAAACAGTCTATAGTATAGGGATAGAGGTTTCGTGCCTTATCCTGGGGACACTATGTGACGCGACCCGCTTTGTATTTATTACAAACGGTGTGATCCTGAATCGTTCATGTAAAGGCATGTGATTGGGGGCGTCCTATGAAAAGAGTTTGCATAAGACCAGGATGGAGAAATAAGTCACTTTCCTTTATAACGTCGTTTACTGTGAAATTGATTATTTCATGCGATGACCTAGGTAACTCGATCTTAATCATAAGCTAACTATGAACTCCTGTTTATTCTGGATTATCCTTTGATTTTCATGGGTGAGAGTGGCCCAACATCGCCGACTCAATAAGCCTACCATTTTGGGGATAAGACCAGGTAGATGGCTGGGGACATAGTTTTGCAAGACGGAATTCACTCCTACCCGCCTGTAGGGATAGAAGAGGTTGTTCCCTTAAGTGTTGACTCCGGGTCTTGAACAAAGGTGCGCTGATTCTCTCTTGGCACGAGAGGATTTTCTGTTTAATGGTTCGACCATAAACAAATTGTTCATTATAGGATCAGTGGTACTTAAGGAACAAGATGTAACTTCAGGGGTAAAACGAACTTTTGACCTGTTGTAGTTACGAACAACCTGTGAAGGGTCGACTTACTAATTATGGTTATATCAGGTGGACAGAAATATATCTACAGTGAGGGGAGTGCAACTACGGGCTATAGTGGAGTGTCCTGTTAGTTAACGAATGTTGGTTAATTAGGTTAGTCAGATTAACCGATTAATCTCGGATCGTTGGAGCCCATGATTTGTAGGTCCATTAGGTCCCCATGCTAGCTCATACGGAATTAACCTTAGAACAAAGTGATAAAAGAATTTGAAAACGTTCAAATTCAATTTAGGGAATATGCGTTAATTATATGTGATATACTTAACCCATTATAATTATAAATTAAATTTTAAAGACAGTTCAAATTATTTAAATATGATTTAAATATTGCAAATATGTACTTATACATATTTCGGTTTGTATATATGAATAGAGATTCATATTCCGGGTTATTTGAGAGAGTTTGGAATTGGGCAATTATTTAAATTAATATTTGATATTAAATTAAACAATTGTGATTAATTAAAATGCTTAATTAATTATTTAAAAATAATTTTAAACTAATTATATGAATTAATTTTTTTAAAATTAATTTTGAAATTACTTTATGAAATTAAGATGTTAATTTCATTTTAGTTGTCATGCAAAATTCTAGAGAAAGACACCTATTCTCATGACAATACCAATTCCATTATGTCTTGCCTCCATATATATAGTTTGTTGCATGTCTTTTAAAAATGATGGAAGTGGAATTTGCTGAAAATTCTCCATGGACAGCAAGCTTAGAAATCTCTCTCATTAACACATGAACTCTCAAAAACCCATTCTTTCTCCCTTTTATTTCATCATGTTCGGGTTCCCACAAGCTCGTTCTAAGGCCGGAGAATAGCGGGGAAGATCTTGATGGTTGTCTACAACTTGTTCTTGTGAAGAATCGTCCATGAAAACGCAAGAAACCGAGCTTCAAAGATAAGTTTAATCTTCCTCTGTTTTTCAGTTTATTTACATGCTTTTAATTAGAGAAATTAATGAAATTAAACGCCCAAGATCGTCAAATACTTCCGCTTGAGTGATATACACTCCTTCAATTGAGCTTCTCCCAAATCAATCATTTGGAATTGAGCTCCTAGACACCGCTTAATAACAGACAATACTCCTACTACATTTCCTATAAACAGGATGTCATCAACATACAAAATTAAGAAAACTACAGTAGAATCAATGATCCTTTTATATACACAAGGTTCATCTACATTCTGTTCAAAACCATAACATTTGATTACAGTGTCAAATCTTTTATTCTAGGATCTTGAGGCTTGTTTCAATCCATAGATGGATTTGTTAAACTTGCAATTCTTTTGTTCTTCTCCCTGGACAATGAACCCTTCTGGTTGGACCATGTAAATACTCTCGTCAAGATTCCCGTTCAAAAACGCAATCTTGACATCCATTTGCCAAATTTCATAATTATAGAAAGCGGCAATGGAAAGGAGTATTCTTAGTGATTTCAACATTGCTACTGGTGAGAAGGTTTCATCGAAATCAATTGCTTCTCTTTGGTTATAACCATTAGCCACTAATCGAGCTTTGAAGGTTTGTACCTTGCCAGTTTGGTCTCGTTTTCTCTTATAGATCCACTTGCAACCGATAGGTTGTACATCACTTGGTTCATCTACAAGCTCCCAGACTGAGTTAAAATACATAGATTCTATCTCAAGGTTCATGGCTTTGACCCACTGGTCCTTATCCTTATCTCCCATTGCTTGTCTATAAGACAATTTATCCTAGTAGTTGAACTCCCCTCACTGTAGATATATTTTCGTCCACTCGATATAACCATGATTAGTAAGTCAATCTTTCACAGGTCGTTCGTTACTATTGACAAAACAAATGTCCGTTTTACCCCTATAGTACATCTTAGTTCCTTAAGTCAACTGGTCCTCTAATGAACAATTTATTTATGGTCCAACCATTAAACAAGATCCCTCTCGGGCCAATGAGAAGGTGGGGCCCCTTGTTCAAGGCTTGAACTCAGCACTTAAGGGAACAACCTCTCTACTATCCCTGAATCGGTTAGGAGTGAATTTCATCTTGCTTTACTATGTCCCCAACCATCCATTTAGTATTATCCCCAAAATGGTAGGATTATTGAACAGTACTTTTAAACCACTCTCACCCATGCAGATCAAAGGATAGCCCTAAATAAACAGGAGTTCATAGTAAGCTCGGGATTAAGATCGAGTTACCTAAGTCATCGTATGAAAAAGCCAGTCTTCACAGTAAACGGCGTTATAAAGTAAAAGTGACTTATTTCTTGGTCCTGTCGTGTGTAGACATCTTTTACACAGGATTCCCCTACTTGCATGTATCTACATGAACGATCCAAGATCACGTCGTTTGCCTCATTCGCAAAGTAGGCCGCATCCATAGTGTTACACGAATAAGGTACCCAACCTTATTCATTTACTATAGACTATTTAGGTTATATACTCGAACTTGATCCCTGTCCATATTCACGATATAGTTCAAGTATCTCATATTATAACAATGGATGCTTCTATTGGATTTTTAAAGATACAAAATAAACTATTTCACTGAATAACATCTTTATTTATATAAAGGATAACAAAACGTGAGTTCTAGGACATAAAACCCAATAGGGAATGGCCCTGAGAAATCCTTTATCCTTATAGGGAGTTCACAGTGCTATAATCCCTATGTTACAACCCTCCGAATGGTTTAGCAACTCCAGAGCGTGAAGGAATTGAATCCTCTAGCGGAAGCGGTTTTCACCGTTTGTGATTTAATTTCTAATTAGAATACCGATACGTTGGGCAAAAAAAAATAAAACAGAAACGATTTCTATTTAGACGATTTGATTAAGCATGCTTGAAAAATTAGATCTAAAAACTTATTTAGATCTAGAAAACTTACATGGAATTGAAGAACACAGCACAATGCTCCAATGTATGTGATTCTTCCTCCCAACGAACACTACCACGTCGGATCACCCACTATGACTCTTGGAATTCGAGATTGGCTTGTGGGAACCAATTTTTGGTCTTGGATGGGAATTTTACAGCAAGGAAGTGCTGGAATTTTTGAGAGAATTTTTGAGAGTTCTCTTCTCTGTTTTCCGTGAAAATGAGAGAGTGTCCTTCTGTTGGGGAAACTCCCTCCCAACTTTACGATAAGTGGGGAGGGAGTTAATCCCTACTTGATCTCTACCGTTGATCATAATCAACGCGATCCAGGCCGTCTATTAATTAAATAATAATTATCATTTAATTAATTAAATAATTATAATTAATTTAATTAAATCAATATTAATTAAACCAATTATAACCTAAGGTATTTAATTCAATTTTAATCATATTCAATTGAATTAAATTGGCCATTCAATTAATCTCATCAATTGAATCCACATTAATTAAATATCAAATATTTAATTAATTTTATAATTGAATCACATTCAATTTTATCTCTCATTTAACCTATAGTTTTAATGTGCATCAAAATGTACATTAATATAAACTATAGTATTAATTTGATTAAATCACATTTAACCAAATTAAATTAATTAATTCCCCAATTAATTAATTCATGAATTAATCAAATATCACATATTTAATTAAATTCATTATTCTCTCAATAATTAATTTCAAATCATATCCAAAATTAATTATAAAGTTTAATTCTTTAATTAAACTTTATACTATAATGCATCTCCATACATTATATTAATTCCCTTTAATATCAAGACTAAATCATCTCAGAACCCGTTATGAGCTAGCAGGTGGACCTAATGGACCTACAGATCAGAAGCTCCAACGATACGAGATTGATCAGCTAAACTCATTAACCGAGTCAATCAACATTCGTTAACCGTGGGTCACTCCACTAAAGACCCACAGCTGCACTCTTCTCACTGTAGAATATTTCTGTGTCCACGGATATTGACCAATAGCAGTAAGTCAATCCTTCACGTGTGTTCGTAACACCAGCTGGGTCAAATTACCGTTTTACCCCTGGGTTACCTCTGGATCCTTAAGTACCACTGATCCCTCTAATGAACAACCTGTTTAGGGTCCAACCACTAAACAGAAATTCCTCTCGGGCCAAGAGAGGACAGCGCGCTTTTGTTCAAGCCCCGGAATCAGCCCTTAAGGGAACACACATCTACTTGCCCCAATAGGGGAAGGAGTGAATTCCATCTTGTACTGTTATGTTCCCAGCTCCCATTCGGTCTTGCCCCTGAAATGGTAGGAATATTGAGTCGGCGAGCAGGCCACTCTCACCCATACAAATCTAAGGACAATCCCTCCTGAAAAGGAGTTCATAACAGACTCAGGATTGAGATTGAGTTACCTAGGTCATCCTATTGAAATAGAAACCTAGACTAGTTAACGGCGTTACATCTAGTGGTTACTATTTCGTGGTCCGGTCTTATGCAAACTCATTGCATAGGATACCCCCACCCGCATGTCTCCTACATGGATGCTTTGGATCATTGCATCTGTATCGGATACAAGGTGGGCCGTATCACATAGTGTCACCAGGATAAGGTACCCAGTCTTATCCCTATACTATAGACCATTTAGGTTGTTACTTGGACACTGATCCCCGTATGTCCCTACATACTAGTCCAAGTTTCATTTAAACAACCTTGGATCTTAGTTTATTGGATTTAGGGTTTATTAATGCAAACTCGATGTATTCAATAACCAAATTACTGAATCACTCAAATAACGACTTATTGAGATCGATTAATTTGTTTCATTTACTATCTACGAGTTTTAGGGCATAAAACCCAACAACTCCCACTTGAACTAAAACTCTAGTGGGCAATGTACATCAACAATCAGAATTGAATGAATAATCATTGAAGTAGGAATAATTGTTTGTATTAATACTGTATGATACATGAAAAGTAGAAATACAGATAAATACAATAAACTAGGGCATTTGAATACCCATTACACTTCTCCCACTTGCCCTAGATTATTCTATGTACATATCTCGCAGACCTAGACCATCTAGATGACCCTCGAACACTTTAGCCGTGAGAGCCTTCGTAAATGGATCAGCAATGTTGTGCTCCGAAGCTATCTTCGTGACGATCACATCACCTCGTTGCACGATCTCTCTGATGAGATGATATTTGCGCTCTATGTGCTTGCCTCTCTTGTGACTGCGAGGTTCTTTAGAATTTACCACTGCACCACTATTATCACAATAAAGGGTGATTGGCAAGTTCATATTTGGAACAACTTCCAAATCCATCAAGAACTTCCTAAGCCATACAGCCTCCTTAGCTGCTTCACAAGCAGCGACATATTCGGCCTCCATGGTGGAGTCTGCAATGCATCCTTGTTTGATGCTACGCCAGACTACAGCTCCCCCATTTAGGGTAAACACTGACCCTGATGTGGATTTCCTAGAATCCTTATCAGTCTGAAAGTCAGAGTCTGTGTATCCTGTAAGGATCAAATCCTTAGCCCCATACACAAGCTGATAGTCCCTCGTTCTCCTAAGATATTTGAGGATGTTTTTCACTGCAGTCCAGTGGTCTAACCCTGGATTAGACTGGTATCTACTAACTATCCCAACTGCATAGCATATGTCAGGCCTAGTACACAACATGGCATACATAAGGCTGCCCACTGCTGAAGCATAAGGGATCCGTCTCATATCCTCAATTTCTTGAGGTGTCTTAGGACACTGTTCCTTAGACAGATGAACTCCATGCCTGAAGGGGAGTAAACCCCTCTTGGAATTCTGCATCTTATATTTAGACAACATCTTGTCTATATAGGATGCTTGAGACAGGGCTAACGTTCTGTTCTTACGATTCCTGATAATTTGAATCCCTAGAACATATTGAGCTTCACCCAAATCTTTCATTTGGAACTCAGTTGATAGCCAAGTTTTAATTTCAGTTAGATATTCTACATTATTCCCAATAAGCAGAATATCATCTACATACAACACTAGAAAAGCTACTGAACCGCTGATAATCCTTTTGTAAACACAAGGCTCATCAACGTTCTGATCAAAGCCATAAGATTTGACAGCAGTGTCAAACCTTATATTCCAAGATCTAGAAGCTTGCTTCAACCCATAAATGGATCGTTTAAGCTTGCAAACTTTTTGCTCTTGATCTTGAGCGATGAACCCTTCTGGTTGAGACATAAAGATGCTCTCTTCAAGATTGCCATTCAGAAAAGCAGTCTTGACATCCATTTGCCAAATTTCATAATCATAAAACGTGGCAATGGACAAGAGTATCCTTATCGACTTTAACATGGCAACTGGGGAGAAGGTTTCTTCATAGTCCACCCCTTCCTTTTGGGTATAACCCTTTGCCACAAGTCGAGCTTTGAAAGTCTGTACTTTCCCAACTGCGTCTCGTTTTCTCTTGTAGATCCATTTGCACCCTATGGGTTTTACCCCTTCAGGTAAGTCTACAAGATCCCAGACTTGATTGAAGTACATAGACTCCATCTCTAGGTCCATAGCTTTGACCCACTGGTCATGATCCACATCATTCATTGCCTGTCTAAAGGTCAATGGATCCTCAACTCCATCATCAGGTATGACAGCTGGAGTTTCTGCTAAACCCAAATAGCGTTCAGGTTGAATAACAACCCTCCCACTACGTCGAGGCATTCTCAACTCTTGAGAAGGATGGGCTTGACCAGATGTACTGGGCTCATCAACAACTCTTGTTGAAGGTCCAGCCTCTGAACTGGGCTCATCAACAACCCTTGTTGAAGGTCCAGCCTCATCAACAACTCTTGTTGATTCATTTGTAGCTTCCCCAGAAAGTTCACTCAACACAATTTTACTGCGTGGTTTGTGTTCTCTAACGTGGTCTTCTTCTAAGAAAGTAGCATTTGTCGATACAAACACTTTATTTTCTTGTGGATCGAAGAAATATCCACCTCTTGTTTCTTTTGGGTAGCCTACGAATAGGCATAATTTTGAACGTGAATCCAATTTCTTTGGATTTGCCACAAGCACATGTGCAGGGCAACCCCAAATTCTGAAATGACGTAAACTAGCTTTACGCCCTTTCCAGAGCTCAAATAGTGTTTCAGAAACACTCTTTGAGGGAACTACATTCAAAATATAAACTGCAGTCTCTACTGCATAACCCCAAAAAGAATTAGGCAACTGAGCATAGCTCATCATAGATCGAACCATGTCTAACAAGGTTCTGTTTCTCCTTTCAGATACACCATTCTGCTGAGGTGTACCTGGTGCTGAGAGTTGGGACGTGATTCCATGTTCTATCAAATAGTTTTGGAATTCTAAGTCCAAATACTCTCCACCTCGATCAGATCGAAGCGTTTTAATGGTCTTACCTAATGAGTTCTCAACTTCAGCCTTATACTCCTTGAACTTTTCAAGGGCTTCAGACTTATGACTCATTAGGTATAAATAACCATACCTTGAATAATCATCTATGAAAGAGATGAAATATTCATACCCTCCTCGAGCCTTAACATTCATTGGACCACAGAGATCCGTATGTACGAGCTCTAAGGGCTCCTTGGCACGATAACCTTTTCCAGTAAAAGGTCGTTTGGTCATCTTACCTTCGAGACAAGACTCACACGGAGGTAAAGTACCATCTTCTAACTGGCTTAGAAGTCCGTTCTTAACCAATCTCCCAATCCTATTGAGATTTATGTGACCAAGTCTCAAGTGCCAAAGATAGGTACTTTGAGAAACCTTTTGCCTTTTAGGTTGAGTCTCAGCTGTTTTAAACATCTCATTGTTCAAAATAGCCCTAGACTCTATTGGTCTTATAACATATAAATTGTTCTCCAAGTTTGCAGAACAGATATCAGCACCCCTTTTAGTAATGAGAGCTTCATTTACAGAAAAGGACACTGAATATCCTTGTTCAAGCAAACAAGATACAGAAATCAAATTTCTTTTTATTTTAGGAACTATATATACATTATCTAATAACATATAACGTTCCCTGGAGAAGAACATTTTAATGTCTCCCACTGCTTTAGCTGAAATGAACTCCCCAGTACCAACTCTGAGAGTCATTTCCCCAGCATCTAATTGTTGCCAGGAGCTCATTCCCTCAAAAGAAGAGCATACGTGATGAGTGGCACCTGAATCAAGGATCCAGGCTGTATCATCATTTTCCACTATACACGTTTCAATGACCAATAAATCACATTTATTTTCATTGAGTTTTGCTAAGCAGTCTATGTCATATTCATCATAAACAATTTCAGATGAATTAGACATGTGGGTCTGAGGACAGTCCTCAGTTAAGACCAAATCCACGCAATTAGTGTTTGAGTGCATTTCCTTAGTTGTATTAGCGATACCAGTTTTATTACACACGGCGTAATTAGAGGCATACAAAGAACGATTCATGCTGAAACAAACAAATTAATTAAATTAGTGATGTTGCATTAACCCATTACACAAAATAATATTATTATTATTTTAATCCAATCAATTTAGCAAAAGTAATGATCGACCCATAGAATAAACATTCATTTTGCAACGATACTTCAAAGGTTTAGAGCAACAGCTACCGTAGGGCAGTCGGCTACTCCTCCCCTGAATTTGAGACAATCTCAGCCAATCCCTATTACCAGAATAACTCATATTCCAATAGTTCTTAGCTACCGTTTTTTTTTTCGGTCAGGAAATTATTAACACCTTAACAATTCCCCGTAAGTGTAACCCTCCATTTTCAGATTTCAGAGGTCGGTCCCAACAATGCTACCGTAGGGAAAGTCAAAGTTGGAAATGAACCTAAGAAACCCTATCCATTTCTGGAGTTTGCGTTGTTCCAACTCCCATGATCAAGCCCTCCGTAGGGTGATCGCTCCCAGGGCGACTCGCAGGCAGATCATGGGGATCTCACGGTGCAACCTAATGGAAGAGACCGTAGGATACGTTGACACGTGTCCTGCTCCCACTTACTATAAAATACTCCCTCATTCACCTTGATATTGATCCATGCAAACACCATCCGTAGGGGGTCACTCCCAGGGTGACTCGAGGCCAAGCATGGACCTCACGTTGTGAACTCTTGAGGACATGAGAGCAAAACATTGATTTATGAAAATCTTGTTTTGATATATTTCCTCCCACTAAGTATTTTTATAATTAAAGGGTCTATTACTTAGGTAAATTCCGGCTAAGTGAATCTATCTAAGTCTATGCCTGTATATAACTCTTATATAAAGGTCTTTACACTAATGTCTAGGTGAATTAAACCCTTTTAATTACCTAGTGACATTGCATGCTAACATTAGACTATGATTAATTCAACTCAAGTGCCGGGTTAGTTCCCAGGTAGGAGGTGTTCCGTATAACCGTCAACTTAAGTACCCCAGCCTAGACAGAACCTCATCGGGAGAGTTCCCTTATAATCATAGTAATGCTATTCCTACTCAATAAATTAAAACTATTGTAATCCTAAGTAAGAATATAATTCTAATCCTATTAGAATTAAAAGGATGAGCTTAGGTCTAATTAATTTTAAACATTTTAAAATTAATTCAATTTTAACCTAAGGTCCTATGTTTGCATGCAACTCTTTGTTATAGGTTGACGGTTTCTAATCAATTTTATAACTATTATAAAATTTTAATAATTAGCCCTATAACATGCTTCTATGGTGTTTCTTAATAACAATCTAATTCAAATTATTAAACACCATAACGCTCATGACGCCGATAATATAACAATTATATTAATCTAAGGTGGTGTCATGCTTCATGCAATTTCAATTTCATTTAATTAATATCGATTATATTGATTAAACATTCCCGAAATTAAATTACATGATTGTTGACATTAATTTAATATAACTCTTATATTACTCTAATTAATGTCATGCTCAATGCTTTTCCAATTTCATATACTTAATATAACATTTATACTAAATTACTCATGAAATTGCAATCATACATATTTATCATACATTATAACACTTATAATTATAAAATATGCATGATTCATGCTTAACCTATGGTGGGATACAACTAAATGACATTCATAAAGCGATAAATAGCTGAATAAACCGGTATATTGGCCCCTAGGATAATAAAAAATAATAAAATTACAATAATTTTATCAAAATTATCCTAAAAGAGTCTTGAACCGCTCCAGAACCGGCCCGAACCAGCTTGAACCGCTTCAAACTGGGCCCAAATAACTTGAACCGGACCAATACTCCAGCGAACCGGACCGAACAGCAACGAACCGGACCGTCCAAGAACAAACCGCACGCGGGAAAATTTTTTTTGAATAACTGCCCACGCTGAAGCTCGAACACGCGACCTCTCACGTGTTATTGAACAGTACTTTTAAACCACTCTCACCCATGCAGATCAAAGGACAGCCCTAAATAAACAGGAGTTCATAGTAAGCTCGGGATTAAGATCGAGTTACCTAAGTCATCGTATGAAAAAGCCAGTCTTCACAGTAAACGGCGTTATAAAGTAAAAGTGACTTATTTCTTGGTCCTGTCGTGTGTAGACATCTTTTACACAGGATTCCCCTACTTGCATGTATCTACATGAACGATCCAAGATCACGTCGTTTGCCTCATTCGCAAAGTAGGCCGCATCCATAGTGTTACACGAATAAGGTACCCAACCTTATTCATTTACTATAGACTATTTAGGTTATATACTCGAACTTGATCCCTGTCCATATTCACGATATAGTTCAAGTATCTCATATTATAACAATGGATGCTTCTATTGGATTTTTAAAGATACAAAATAAACTATTTCACTGAATAACATCTTTATTTATATAAAGGATAACAAAACGTGAGTTCTAGGACATAAAACCCAATAGGGAATGGCCCTGAGAAATCCTTTATCCTTATAGGGAGTTCACAGTGCTATAATCCCTATGTTACAACCCTCCGAATGGTTTAGCAACTCCAGAGCGTGAAGGAATTGAATCCTCTAGCGGAAGCGGTTTTCACCGTTTGTGATTTAATTTCTAATTAGAATACCGATACGTTGGGCAAAAAAAAATAAAACAGAAACGATTTCTATTTAGACGATTTGATTAAGCATGCTTGAAAAATTAGATCTAAAAACTTATTTAGATCTAGAAAACTTACATGGAATTGAAGAACACAGCACAATGCTCCAATGTATGTGATTCTTCCTCCCAACGAACACTACCACGTCGGATCACCCACTATGACTCTTGGAATTCGAGATTGGCTTGTGGGAACCAATTTTTGGTCTTGGATGGGAATTTTACAGCAAGGAAGTGCTGGAATTTTTGAGAGAATTTTTGAGAGTTCTCTTCTCTGTTTTCCGTGAAAATGAGAGAGTGTCCTTCTGTTGGGGAAACTCCCTCCCAACTTTACGATAAGTGGGGAGGGAGTTAATCCCTACTTGATCTCTACCGTTGATCATAATCAACGCGATCCAGGCCGTCTATTAATTAAATAATAATTATCATTTAATTAATTAAATAATTATAATTAATTTGATTAAATCAATATTAATTAAACCAATTATAACCTAAGGTATTTAATTCAATTTTAATCATATTCAATTGAATTAAATTGGCCATTCAATTAATCTCATCAATTGAATCCACATTAATTAAATATCAAATATTTAATTAATTTTATAATTGAATCACATTCAATTTTATCTCTCATTTAACCTATAGTTTTAATGTGCATCAAAATGTACATTAATATAAACTATAGTATTAATTTGATTAAATCACATTTAACCAAATTAAATTAATTAATTCCCCAATTAATTAATTCATGAATTAATCAAATATCACATATTTAATTAAATTCATTATTCTCTCAATAATTAATTTCAAATCATATCCAAAATTAATTATAAAGTTTAATTCTTTAATTAAACTTTATACTATAATGCATCTCCATACATTATATTAATTCCCTTTAATATCAAGACTAAATCATCTCAGAACCCGTTATGAGCTAGCAGGTGGACCTAATGGACCTACAGATCAGAAGCTCCAACGATACGAGATTGATCAGCTAAACTCATTAACCGAGTCAATCAACATTCGTTAACCGTGGGTCACTCCACTAAAGACCCACAGCTGCACTCTTCTCACTGTAGAATATTTCTGTGTCCACGGATATTGACCAATAGCAGTAAGTCAATCCTTCACGTGTGTTCGTAACACCAGCTGGGTCAAATTACCGTTTTACCCCTGGGTTACCTCTGGATCCTTAAGTACCACTGATCCCTCTAATGAACAACCTGTTTAGGGTCCAACCACTAAACAGAAATTCCTCTCGGGCCAAGAGAGGACAGCGCGCTTTTGTTCAAGCCCCGGAATCAGCCCTTAAGGGAACACACATCTACTTGCCCCAATAGGGGAAGGAGTGAATTCCATCTTGTACTGTTATGTTCCCAGCTCCCATTCGGTCTTGCCCCTGAAATGGTAGGAATATTGAGTCGGCGAGCAGGCCACTCTCACCCATACAAATCTAAGGACAATCCCTCCTGAAAAGGAGTTCATAACAGACTCAGGATTGAGATTGAGTTACCTAGGTCATCCTATTGAAATAGAAACCTAGACTAGTTAACGGCGTTACATCTAGTGGTTACTATTTCGTGGTCCGGTCTTATGCAAACTCATTGCATAGGATACCCCCACCCGCATGTCTCCTACATGGATGCTTTGGATCATTGCATCTGTATCGGATACAAGGTGGGCCGTATCACATAGTGTCACCAGGATAAGGTACCCAGTCTTATCCCTATACTATAGACCATTTAGGTTGTTACTTGGACACTGATCCCCGTATGTCCCTACATACTAGTCCAAGTTTCATTTAAACAACCTTGGATCTTAGTTTATTGGATTTAGGGTTTATTAATGCAAACTCGATGTATTCAATAACCAAATTACTGAATCACTCAAATAACGACTTATTGAGATCGATTAATTTGTTTCATTTACTATCTACGAGTTTTAGGGCATAAAACCCAACAACTCCCACTTGAACTAAAACTCTAGTGGGCAATGTACATCAACAATCAGAATTGAATGAATAATCATTGAAGTAGGAATAATTGTTTGTATTAATACTGTATGATACATGAAAAGTAGAAATACAGATAAATACAATAAACTAGGGCATTTGAATACCCATTACACTTCTCCCACTTGCCCTAGATTATTCTATGTACATATCTCGCAGACCTAGACCATCTAGATGACCCTCGAACACTTTAGCCGTGAGAGCCTTCGTAAATGGATCAGCAATGTTGTGCTCCGAAGCTATCTTCGTGACGATCACATCACCTCGTTGCACGATCTCTCTGATGAGATGATATTTGCGCTCTATGTGCTTGCCTCTCTTGTGACTGCGAGGTTCTTTAGAATTTACCACTGCACCACTATTATCACAATAAAGGGTGATTGGCAAGTTCATATTTGGAACAACTTCCAAATCCATCAAGAACTTCCTAAGCCATACAGCCTCCTTAGCTGCTTCACAAGCAGCGACATATTCGGCCTCCATGGTGGAGTCTGCAATGCATCCTTGTTTGATGCTACGCCAGACTACAGCTCCCCCATTTAGGGTAAACACTGACCCTGATGTGGATTTCCTAGAATCCTTATCAGTCTGAAAGTCAGAGTCTGTGTATCCTGTAAGGATCAAATCCTTAGCCCCATACACAAGCTGATAGTCCCTCGTTCTCCTAAGATATTTGAGGATGTTTTTCACTGCAGTCCAGTGGTCTAACCCTGGATTAGACTGGTATCTACTAACTATCCCAACTGCATAGCATATGTCAGGCCTAGTACACAACATGGCATACATAAGGCTGCCCACTGCTGAAGCATAAGGGATCCGTCTCATATCCTCAATTTCTTGAGGTGTCTTAGGACACTGTTCCTTAGACAGATGAACTCCATGCCTGAAGGGGAGTAAACCCCTCTTGGAATTCTGCATCTTATATTTAGACAACATCTTGTCTATATAGGATGCTTGAGACAGGGCTAACGTTCTGTTCTTACGATTCCTGATAATTTGAATCCCTAGAACATATTGAGCTTCACCCAAATCTTTCATTTGGAACTCAGTTGATAGCCAAGTTTTAATTTCAGTTAGATATTCTACATTATTCCCAATAAGCAGAATATCATCTACATACAACACTAGAAAAGCTACTGAACCGCTGATAATCCTTTTGTAAACACAAGGCTCATCAACGTTCTGATCAAAGCCATAAGATTTGACAGCAGTGTCAAACCTTATATTCCAAGATCTAGAAGCTTGCTTCAACCCATAAATGGATCGTTTAAGCTTGCAAACTTTTTGCTCTTGATCTTGAGCGATGAACCCTTCTGGTTGAGACATAAAGATGCTCTCTTCAAGATTGCCATTCAGAAAAGCAGTCTTGACATCCATTTGCCAAATTTCATAATCATAAAACGTGGCAATGGACAAGAGTATCCTTATCGACTTTAACATGGCAACTGGGGAGAAGGTTTCTTCATAGTCCACCCCTTCCTTTTGGGTATAACCCTTTGCCACAAGTCGAGCTTTGAAAGTCTGTACTTTCCCAACTGCGTCTCGTTTTCTCTTGTAGATCCATTTGCACCCTATGGGTTTTACCCCTTCAGGTAAGTCTACAAGATCCCAGACTTGATTGAAGTACATAGACTCCATCTCTAGGTCCATAGCTTTGACCCACTGGTCATGATCCACATCATTCATTGCCTGTCTAAAGGTCAATGGATCCTCAACTCCATCATCAGGTATGACAGCTGGAGTTTCTGCTAAACCCAAATAGCGTTCAGGTTGAATAACAACCCTCCCACTACGTCGAGGCATTCTCAACTCTTGAGAAGGATGGGCTTGACCAGATGTACTGGGCTCATCAACAACTCTTGTTGAAGGTCCAGCCTCTGAACTGGGCTCATCAACAACCCTTGTTGAAGGTCCAGCCTCATCAACAACTCTTGTTGATTCATTTGTAGCTTCCCCAGAAAGTTCACTCAACACAATTTTACTGCGTGGTTTGTGTTCTCTAACGTGGTCTTCTTCTAAGAAAGTAGCATTTGTCGATACAAACACTTTATTTTCTTGTGGATCGAAGAAATATCCACCTCTTGTTTCTTTTGGGTAGCCTACGAATAGGCATAATTTTGAACGTGAATCCAATTTCTTTGGATTTGCCACAAGCACATGTGCAGGGCAACCCCAAATTCTGAAATGACGTAAACTAGCTTTACGCCCTTTCCAGAGCTCAAATAGTGTTTCAGAAACACTCTTTGAGGGAACTACATTCAAAATATAAACTGCAGTCTCTACTGCATAACCCCAAAAAGAATTAGGCAACTGAGCATAGCTCATCATAGATCGAACCATGTCTAACAAGGTTCTGTTTCTCCTTTCAGATACACCATTCTGCTGAGGTGTACCTGGTGCTGAGAGTTGGGACGTGATTCCATGTTCTATCAAATAGTTTTGGAATTCTAAGTCCAAATACTCTCCACCTCGATCAGATCGAAGCGTTTTAATGGTCTTACCTAATGAGTTCTCAACTTCAGCCTTATACTCCTTGAACTTTTCAAGGGCTTCAGACTTATGACTCATTAGGTATAAATAACCATACCTTGAATAATCATCTATGAAAGAGATGAAATATTCATACCCTCCTCGAGCCTTAACATTCATTGGACCACAGAGATCCGTATGTACGAGCTCTAAGGGCTCCTTGGCACGATAACCTTTTCCAGTAAAAGGTCGTTTGGTCATCTTACCTTCGAGACAAGACTCACACGGAGGTAAAGTACCATCTTCTAACTGGCTTAGAAGTCCGTTCTTAACCAATCTCCCAATCCTATTGAGATTTATGTGACCAAGTCTCAAGTGCCAAAGATAGGTACTTTGAGAAACCTTTTGCCTTTTAGGTTGAGTCTCAGCTGTTTTAAACATCTCATTGTTCAAAATAGCCCTAGACTCTATTGGTCTTATAACATATAAATTGTTCTCCAAGTTTGCAGAACAGATATCAGCACCCCTTTTAGTAATGAGAGCTTCATTTACAGAAAAGGACACTGAATATCCTTGTTCAAGCAAACAAGATACAGAAATCAAATTTCTTTTTATTTTAGGAACTATATATACATTATCTAATAACATATAACGTTCCCTGGAGAAGAACATTTTAATGTCTCCCACTGCTTTAGCTGAAATGAACTCCCCAGTACCAACTCTGAGAGTCATTTCCCCAGCATCTAATTGTTGCCAGGAGCTCATTCCCTCAAAAGAAGAGCATACGTGATGAGTGGCACCTGAATCAAGGATCCAGGCTGTATCATCATTTTCCACTATACACGTTTCAATGACCAATAAATCACATTTATTTTCATTGAGTTTTGCTAAGCAGTCTATGTCATATTCATCATAAACAATTTCAGATGAATTAGACATGTGGGTCTGAGGACAGTCCTCAGTTAAGACCAAATCCACGCAATTAGTGTTTGAGTGCATTTCCTTAGTTGTATTAGCGATACCAGTTTTATTACACACGGCGTAATTAGAGGCATACAAAGAACGATTCATGCTGAAACAAACAAATTAATTAAATTAGTGATGTTGCATTAACCCATTACACAAAATAATATTATTATTATTTTAATCCAATCAATTTAGCAAAAGTAATGATCGACCCATAGAATAAACATTCATTTTGCAACGATACTTCAAAGGTTTAGAGCAACAGCTACCGTAGGGCAGTCGGCTACTCCTCCCCTGAATTTGAGACAATCTCAGCCAATCCCTATTACCAGAATAACTCATATTCCAATAGTTCTTAGCTACCGTTTTTTTTTTCGGTCAGGAAATTATTAACACCTTAACAATTCCCCGTAAGTGTAACCCTCCATTTTCAGATTTCAGAGGTCGGTCCCAACAATGCTACTGTAGGGAAAGTCAAAGTTGGAAATGAACCTAAGAAACCCTATCCATTTCTGGAGTTTGCGTTGTTCCAACTCCCATGATCAAGCCCTCCGTAGGGTGATCGCTCCCAGGGCGACTCGCAGGCAGATCATGGGGATCTCACGGTGCAACCTAATGGAAGAGACCGTAGGATACGTTGACACGTGTCCTGCTCCCACTTACTATAAAATACTCCCTCATTCACCTTGATATTGATCCATGCAAACACCATCCGTAGGGGGTCACTCCCAGGGTGACTCGAGGCCAAGCATGGACCTCACGTTGTGAACTCTTGAGGACATGAGAGCAAAACATTGATTTATGAAAATCTTGTTTTGATATATTTCCTCCCACTAAGTATTTTTATAATTAAAGGGTCTATTACTTAGGTAAATTCCGGCTAAGTGAATCTATCTAAGTCTATGCCTGTATATAACTCTTATATAAAGGTCTTTACACTAATGTCTAGGTGAATTAAACCCTTTTAATTACCTAGTGACATTGCATGCTAACATTAGACTATGATTAATTCAACTCAAGTGCCGGGTTAGTTCCCAGGTAGGAGGTGTTCCGTATAACCGTCAACTTAAGTACCCCAGCCTAGACAGAACCTCATCGGGAGAGTTCCCTTATAATCATAGTAATGCTATTCCTACTCAATAAATTAAAACTATTGTAATCCTAAGTAAGAATATAATTCTAATCCTATTAGAATTAAAAGGATGAGCTTAGGTCTAATTAATTTTAAACATTTTAAAATTAATTCAATTTTAACCTAAGGTCCTATGTTTGCATGCAACTCTTTGTTATAGGTTGACGGTTTCTAATCAATTTTATAACTATTATAAAATTTTAATAATTAGCCCTATAACATGCTTCTATGGTGTTTCTTAATAACAATCTAATTCAAATTATTAAACACCATAACGCTCATGACGCCGATAATATAACAATTATATTAATCTAAGGTGGTGTCATGCTTCATGCAATTTCAATTTCATTTAATTAATATCGATTATATTGATTAAACATTCCCGAAATTAAATTACATGATTGTTGACATTAATTTAATATAACTCTTATATTACTCTAATTAATGTCATGCTCAATGCTTTTCCAATTTCATATACTTAATATAACATTTATACTAAATTACTCATGAAATTGCAATCATACATATTTATCATACATTATAACACTTATAATTATAAAATATGCATGATTCATGCTTAACCTATGGTGGGATACAACTAAATGACATTCATAAAGCGATAAATAGCTGAATAAACCGGTATATTGGCCCCTAGGATAATAAAAAATAATAAAATTACAATAATTTTATCAAAATTATCCTAAAAGAGTCTTGAACCGCTCCAGAACCGGCCCGAACCAGCTTGAACCGCTTCAAACTGGGCCCAAATAACTTGAAC
This sequence comes from Luffa aegyptiaca, assembly GCA_017139565.1. Taxonomy (NCBI): domain Eukaryota; kingdom Viridiplantae; phylum Streptophyta; class Magnoliopsida; order Cucurbitales; family Cucurbitaceae; genus Luffa; species Luffa aegyptiaca. Next base: position 22,882,027 of record CM029395.1, read on the forward strand.
CGGACCAATACTCCAGCGAACCGGACCGAACAGCAACGAACCGGACCGTCCAAGAACAAACCGCACGCGGGAAAATTTTTTTTGAATAACTGCCCACGCTGAAGCTCGAACACGCGACCTCTCACGTGTTATTGAACAGTACTTTTAAACCACTCTCACCCATGCAGATCAAAGGACAGCCCTAAATAAACAGGAGTTCATAGTAAGCTCGGGATTAAGATCGAGTTACCTAAGTCATCGTATGAAAAAGCCAGTCTTCACAGTAAACGGCGTTATAAAGTAAAAGTGACTTATTTCTTGGTCCTGTCGTGTGTAGACATCTTTTACACAGGATTCCCCTACTTGCATGTATCTACATGAACGATCCAAGATCACGTCGTTTGCCTCATTCGCAAAGTAGGCCGCATCCATAGTGTTACACGAATAAGGTACCCAACCTTATTCATTTACTATAGACTATTTAGGTTATATACTCGAACTTGATCCCTGTCCATATTCACGATATAGTTCAAGTATCTCATATTATAACAATGGATGCTTCTATTGGATTTTTAAAGATACAAAATAAACTATTTCACTGAATAACATCTTTATTTATATAAAGGATAACAAAACGTGAGTTCTAGGACATAAAACCCAATAGGGAATGGCCCTGAGAAATCCTTTATCCTTATAGGGAGTTCACAGTGCTATAATCCCTATGTTACAACCCTCCGAATGGTTTAGCAACTCCAGAGCGTGAAGGAATTGAATCCTCTAGCGGAAGCGGTTTTCACCGTTTGTGATTTAATTTCTAATTAGAATACCGATACGTTGGGCAAAAAAAAATAAAACAGAAACGATTTCTATTTAGACGATTTGATTAAGCATGCTTGAAAAATTAGATCTAAAAACTTATTTAGATCTAGAAAACTTACATGGAATTGAAGAACACAGCACAATGCTCCAATGTATGTGATTCTTCCTCCCAACGAACACTACCACGTCGGATCACCCACTATGACTCTTGGAATTCGAGATTGGCTTGTGGGAACCAATTTTTGGTCTTGGATGGGAATTTTACAGCAAGGAAGTGCTGGAATTTTTGAGAGAATTTTTGAGAGTTCTCTTCTCTGTTTTCCGTGAAAATGAGAGAGTGTCCTTCTGTTGGGGAAACTCCCTCCCAACTTTACGATAAGTGGGGAGGGAGTTAATCCCTACTTGATCTCTACCGTTGATCATAATCAACGCGATCCAGGCCGTCTATTAATTAAATAATAATTATCATTTAATTAATTAAATAATTATAATTAATTTGATTAAATCAATATTAATTAAACCAATTATAACCTAAGGTATTTAATTCAATTTTAATCATATTCAATTGAATTAAATTGGCCATTCAATTAATCTCATCAATTGAATCCACATTAATTAAATATCAAATATTTAATTAATTTTATAATTGAATCACATTCAATTTTATCTCTCATTTAACCTATAGTTTTAATGTGCATCAAAATGTACATTAATATAAACTATAGTATTAATTTGATTAAATCACATTTAACCAAATTAAATTAATTAATTCCCCAATTAATTAATTCATGAATTAATCAAATATCACATATTTAATTAAATTCATTATTCTCTCAATAATTAATTTCAAATCATATCCAAAATTAATTATAAAGTTTAATTCTTTAATTAAACTTTATACTATAATGCATCTCCATACATTATATTAATTCCCTTTAATATCAAGACTAAATCATCTCAGAACCCGTTATGAGCTAGCAGGTGGACCTAATGGACCTACAGATCAGAAGCTCCAACGATACGAGATTGATCAGCTAAACTCATTAACCGAGTCAATCAACATTCGTTAACCGTGGGTCACTCCACTAAAGACCCACAGCTGCACTCTTCTCACTGTAGAATATTTCTGTGTCCACGGATATTGACCAATAGCAGTAAGTCAATCCTTCACGTGTGTTCGTAACACCAGCTGGGTCAAATTACCGTTTTACCCCTGGGTTACCTCTGGATCCTTAAGTACCACTGATCCCTCTAATGAACAACCTGTTTAGGGTCCAACCACTAAACAGAAATTCCTCTCGGGCCAAGAGAGGACAGCGCGCTTTTGTTCAAGCCCCGGAATCAGCCCTTAAGGGAACACACATCTACTTGCCCCAATAGGGGAAGGAGTGAATTCCATCTTGTACTGTTATGTTCCCAGCTCCCATTCGGTCTTGCCCCTGAAATGGTAGGAATATTGAGTCGGCGAGCAGGCCACTCTCACCCATACAAATCTAAGGACAATCCCTCCTGAAAAGGAGTTCATAACAGACTCAGGATTGAGATTGAGTTACCTAGGTCATCCTATTGAAATAGAAACCTAGACTAGTTAACGGCGTTACATCTAGTGGTTACTATTTCGTGGTCCGGTCTTATGCAAACTCATTGCATAGGATACCCCCACCCGCATGTCTCCTACATGGATGCTTTGGATCATTGCATCTGTATCGGATACAAGGTGGGCCGTATCACATAGTGTCACCAGGATAAGGTACCCAGTCTTATCCCTATACTATAGACCATTTAGGTTGTTACTTGGACACTGATCCCCGTATGTCCCTACATACTAGTCCAAGTTTCATTTAAACAACCTTGGATCTTAGTTTATTGGATTTAGGGTTTATTAATGCAAACTCGATGTATTCAATAACCAAATTACTGAATCACTCAAATAACGACTTATTGAGATCGATTAATTTGTTTCATTTACTATCTACGAGTTTTAGGGCATAAAACCCAACAGAGCGTGCTTAGCAGGCGAACACAGAGACCTCGCAATGTAAACCAATGGAAAAGACCGTAGGATGCGTTGACACGCTCCCTTCTCCCACTTACTATTAAATACTTTCTCCATTCACCTTGATATTGATTTATGTAATCACCTTCCAAATGGAATGGTTACGTTAGTGATGACATGCAAAAATGTCATCATTTTCCTATTAATTTTAGCTAGTTTTGTACATGAATTGTGAGCTTTAATGAATTTTTATGTTGATTTTGTAGAAAACCGAGTTCAAGAAGCAAAACCAAGAATTTTACCAATTTTGGGTATAAAAAGAAGACTTTGGACCATAAAAGAAGAAAAGAAAAGAGAACATTTGAAGTGGAGGCCCAAAAAGCCCAAAAGGAAGAAGAAAGGAGGCCAAAATCCACATATAGGGCTTCTAGAAGGCCTAGCGTCTCGACGCTAGGACCAGAGCGTCTCGACCCTAGGCAAGCAGCGAAGAAAATTCCAGAATCGCAGTAGCGTCGCGACGCTGTCCGCGTAGCGTCGCGATGATGCGACAACTTCTGCTCTAAGAAAACCTGATGTCACAGCATCTCGACGCTGTGCGTCTTGGGCAGCAAGAAAGGTCCGTTTCTGCTCCTATAAATAGTCCCCTTTGCAAAGGTGAAAATCATCCCATTTTTGGGGAGCTCTCCCCTAGCTCAATAGAGAAAAAAAGTGAGAAGAATTGTGAGGAAAAAGGCGGAATTGATCGAGATTCCAAGGTTCGGGATTCAAGATGATCGTGACGAGAGCTTGGGATCAACTTAGCAGTTATTTCTTCCTTACTTCTTTGTAATTCCTTATTATAGTTTGAGTTAGGCCCATGGATCAAGATCATTTTGGCAAGATTATTTCCATTTGTGAGTAGATCTTGAGACCTAGGGTCTTTATTCTAGTTAATTGGATATTGTAGCGCAATTACTTGGATTATGTAATGAATTTCTTCATATTTCATCTATGCAATTTATGATTAATGCCTTTAATCCCTTGATCACGGATTGATTGATTTGTTGGTCTAAATTGATACTCGACAGAGAGAAATTAGATTAGATCCTAATTGCATGGCTAACGATTGCTTGGAGCACAAGAGTGAAAGAGAATTGTTAGAAATTGATAATGAAGTTGCTTAATGCCATACTATGATTAACTAAGGAGATGGACACATAAATTAGTTATGTTAGTATGAGATGTGGAGGAGCTTGAAAGAGAAATCCGCTTATAATTACTTCGAGATTTATGAAATTGAAGATTATTAGTTACATGCATCCATGTAATTGAGCTACATATCCAAAAAGCTAGTTAACACCCTAGGTCAAGTTCCCTTAATTGGATACTTCCAAATTTTTTGTTGCATGTTTCTTTTTATTAGTTTCTTTAATTTTTCGCTTTATCATTCGAGTTGGAATTCTAAATAAAATTGAACATGATGGTTCTTGGTACTTAATGGATGTAATTCAAATTCCCTGAGGATTCGATACTCGGAATACTTTCCGTTTTAATATTACTTGGGCAACCGTACGCTTGCGGAAAATTGCACAACAAGTTTTTTGGCGCCGTTGATGGGGAATTTGTAATTTTTCCGTTAATATTGAGAATTAAGTGTTTGATTTTAATTTAGAAATTTTATTTCCGCATTTAAAATTTTTCTTTTTGTGGTGGCAAATTTTGTGAAGATATAAGGTGGATAAATTGTTTCTTTGAGTCTTAATCATGGCAGATCAAGAAGACAAAGCAATTAGAGATTATTTCTTGCCTGAATTTCCACTAAATTACTCTGGAATAGCTTATGAGCCAATCGCTGTCGATAATTTCGAGCTCAAGGCTAATCTTATTCAAATGGTAAGAGAAAATGCTTTCAAAGGCTACCCGCCAGAAGATCCACACAATCACCTAAGATCATTTTTGGATATCTGTGGAACGGTAAAAATAGGAAGAGTTAGCTCTGACGCTATTCGTTTGCAATTGTTTCCATTTTCTTTACAAGATAGAGCTAGAGATTGGGTAGACTCGTTAACCTCGAATAGCATTCTTAGTTGGAATGATTTAGTTAAAGCTTTCCTTACAAAATTTTTCCCATTAGCCAAAATTACCAAGCTTAGAACTGAAATTGGAACATTTAAACAATTAAAGGAAGAGAAATTGTATGAAGCTTGGGAAAGATATAAGGATTTGTTAAGAAAATGCCCACAACATGGATACCCTGACTGGCTTCAGATACAATTTTTCTACAATGGGTTGAAAAGGGATTTTAAGACAATTCTTGACACTGCGGCTGGAGGAAGCTTCTTAGCCAAAACTGTCAAAGAAGCACGAACCCTAGTAGAAGAATTGGCCTTGACAAGTTATCAGTGGCAGTCTGAGCAACCAGAATCCAAATCTGAGGAGAAACCATGCGAAAATGATGAGGTGAGTGCTTTAAAATTACATGTCGAAGCTCAAACCAAGGTTCTAAGCAAGCTCACAGGATCAGACGTTCCAGCTTCGCCCAAAGCTGAAATTAAAGAGGACCCTAACCCAGAGGAGACACTTCAAGAGAAGAAAAACCCCTTGGAGGAATTGCTAGGAAGCTTCATAAATGAGACCAGGAATTCGAATGAAAATGTTCAAGGAGTAGTATCAATAATGCAAGCCATAGTAGATATTGTCATTAATAAGATGGAAGCAAAGATGGATCAAATGACGATATTCATGAAGGAGATCCAGCAAGGAAATTTATCCAATGTCGTCGCCATGGACCCACAAGAACAATGCGCTGCCATATCTCTCAGAAGTGGAAAACGGTTAAGAGAAATTGAAAGAAAAGAAGAAACAAAGCCCATCACTAGAAGAATACTGGATGAGGATGATGAAAACAAACCAGAGGAAGAGTCAGCACCATCAGTGCCAGATAAGTCTTATGATTCTATTCCTTTAGTTCTTAATCAAATTCCTTATCCTTAGAGATTTCAAAAGAAAAAGTTTGATGCTGAGTTTTCAAAGTTTCTTGATATTTTTAAACAGCTCCATATTAACATTCCTTTTTTCTGATGCTTTGGAACAGATGCCACACTATGCCAAATTTATGAAGGAGATATTATCAAAGAAAAGGAAGTTTGAAAGCCATGAAACGGTGAATCTGACAGCCGAGTGTAGTGCCATAATCCAGAAACATCTACCACCAAAACTAAAAGATCCAGGAAGTTTCGCTCTTCCCTGCACTGTTGGTAGTTTGTTTATAAAAAAAGTTTTGTGTGAACTAGGGGCAAGTATTAACCTAATGCCTTTCAGTGTTTACAGGAAACTTGGTTTGGGGGAATTAAAGTCAACTACAATTGTTCTGCAATTGGCAGATCGTTCAATGACATACCCTAGAGGTGTGTTAGAAGATGTTCTGGTCAACGTTGACAAATTCATATTCCCTGCAGACATTGTAGTGTTAGACATGGAAGAAGACCCCGAAGTCCCAATCATTCTTGGGAGACCATTTTTGGCAACCGCTCGTGCGTTAAATGAGGTACAGAAAGGAACCCTGACTCTCAGAGTAGAGGACGACGAGGTAGTGTTCAACCTTTTTAATGCATTAAAACATCAAGAAGAGGTTAGTTCTTGCTTTTCAATTGATTCAATTGACACTATCATCAATGCATGTGTGGAGTCAGAGTCTCCTGTTGATCATTATGAAATAAGCATGCCTGACGTGTTTGGAGATGAATTAATAGATATTAATCAGGAAAATGCTTTAATTGATAGACCTTTAGGAAGGGAAGAAACATTATCATTAGATATTTGTGCTCAAGTTGATGTCCCTTCCCCTTAATTAAAACAATTGCCTGCCCACCTACGTTATGCTTTCTTAGGAGACTCTTCTACTTTTCCCGTTATCATTTATGCTGATTTAAGTAAAGTAGAAGAGGAAAAATTGTTGGATGTTTTGAAAAAGCATAAATCTGCCTTAGGATGGTCTATTAGTGATATTAAGGGTATTAGTCCTTCAATTGTCATGCATAAAATCTTAATGGAAGATGCCTTTAATCCTACAGTAGAGCACCAAAAAAGATTAAATCCAGCAATGAAGGAAGTGGTAAAAGTCGAGGTATTAAAATTATTGAATGCAGGAATTATTTATGGTATATCTGATAGCCCTTGGGTGAGTCCTGTTCAAGTAGTGCCTAAGAAAGGGGGGATGACTGTTATTAAGAATTAGAAAAATGAGTCAATATCTACTAGGACAGTTGATAGCGAGCAGAAATGTCGCTATTTTAGTCCCAATTTATTAGGCTTTTCTGTGCTTTAATCGTGTTTTTAATGAAAATATTTAATGAATTCCGTTATTTGGTCCTTAGGAGCAAAGTTGGTGATTTTGGGAGAAAAAGTGCAAAAAACGAAGCAAATGAAGCCCAAATCCAAGCATGGATCAAAAGGGGATCCAATGAAACCAATCATGATGAAAATGCCCAAAAGAAGTGAAGAGAAGGCCCAAAAATCAGCCCAAAACCAAAGCTGGAAATTCTGAAAATTGGGGCAGCGTCGAGACGCTATGCAAGGCAGCGTCGCGACGCTACCCATTTCTTGGGCAACAAGACGCGTGCGTTTGCAGCGTCGCGACGCTGTGCAATGTAGCGTCGCGACGCTACCCCCATTCCGGGCCTATAAAAAGGCACCCTTGGGTGCCTCATTTACCATCAATCAATTCATTCTTCAATCCATTCTTTCCTTCCTTTGGCTCCTTTGGAGCCTCTCTCAAGGCTTTCTAGCCTTTTGAGAGAATTCTTTAGTGGGAAATATTTTGGGGAATTTTGGGAGCATCTTAGGAAGCTCAAAGGAGTGTTCGGCGGAGCTCTAAGCGCCAAGCGAAGGGGTTTTTCGACGGTCAATTCCTTTCCTTTTATGCTCTTAAATTATGCTTTCTATTGTAAATGTTGTGGATATTTTAGCTATGTATAGCTAAACCCCAATTTGGGGTCTTGAAATGAAATTATAGTTGAAATGTTGTTATAATTACCTGTCTCTTGCCCTTTTTCCTAATTATTTGTATGGATGTGCTTAATGCTTTATTCAATCTGGCCAATTGTGTAATGATTCGATTCTTAATGGAAACTCGACGGAGAGAAGTTAGGATAGATCATAATCCATGCAACTAGTTTAATTGCCTGTCGTGACACCGGGATTAGTTGATTAAACTTAGATTCCTAAAATGAATCAGAGCGTAATAATTAATGATTTTTAATGGCGCTAAGGACACTTAGGTTGTTAAAATGAATTAATTACAATTAGGGGAAACCGACAGGAGAACCTATGTGATTAACGGAGATTCTAGGAGTATAATTAGTTGGGCAATGAGATAGGATAATTATAACAATTGTTTAGCTCATAATTGATTTTCAAGACCCCTCTTCCCATTAAAAGAAATCTCTTTCTCCATATTTTTTTATTTGATTGATCAAATTATTTTCCTGCTTTAAATCTTAAATTTTTCTTATTTGCATGAGCTGCTCCCTAAATATTATTTTGCCTAAGTACTTTTAGTGCTCAAGAGATTCTATTGTTGCTTAATTTTCGCTTCGCTTCCCTGTGGATTCGATACTCGGTATTACTACCGTTTTATATTACTTGTGTGACCCGTGCGCTTGCGGTAGCAAACAGCAAACAACAGTCACTGGATGGCGTGTGTGTATTGATTATAGGAAATTAAATAAAGCCACTAGGAAAGATCACTTCCCTCTCCCCTTTATCGATCAAATGCTTGATAGGCTAGCTGGATATCCGTATTATTGTTTTCTTGATGGTTATTCAGGCTATAATCAAGTTGCGATTGCGCCTGAAGACCAAGAGAAAACAACATTCACGTGTCCCTATGGTACTTATGCTTTCCGGCGTATGCCATTTGGACTGTGTAATGCCCCAGCTACCTTTCAGCGTTGTATGATGGCCATATTTTCAGACTTTGTAGAAGAGATTATTGAAGTATTTATGGATGATTTTTCTATTTTCGGTTCTTCATTTGATAACTGTTTGCATAATCTCTCTCGTGTTTTACAAAGATGCCAAGAGACTAACCTTGTTTTAAATTGGGAAAAATGCCATTTTATGGTAAAAGAAGTGATAGTTTTAGGCCACAAGGTGTCTGAAAGAGGTTTGGTGGTTGATAAAGCCAAAATTTCCGCTATTGAACAACTTTCTCCACCCATCAATGTTAAAGGAGTTCGTAGTTTCTTAGGCCACGCAGGGTTTTATAGGCGTTTTATAAAATATTTTTCAAAAATTGCTAAACCCCTTTGCCATTTGCTTGAAAAGGATGCTCCATTTGTGTTATCAAAAGATTGTTTGCTAGCTTTTAATCTTTTAAAAGAAAAGTTGATTTCCGCACCTATTATTGTTGTGCCTGACTGGAGTCAACCATTTGAAATCATGTGCGATGCTAGTGACTATGCTTTAGGAGCTGTATTAGGGCAACGACGAGATAAGTTCTTTAGGGCTATATAATATGCAAGTAGAACTCTAGACAGCGCTCAGCAGAATTATACCACTACAGAAAAAGAGATGCTTGCTGTTGTGTTTACATTTGATAAGTTCAAGCCCTATTTACTTAGTACGAAGGTTCTAGTGCACACTGACCACACTGCTATTCGTTATTTGAGTAGTAAAAAGGATTCCAAGCCCAGACTCATAAGATGGATTCTGTTATTGCAAGAGTTCGACTATGAGATCAAGGATAGAAAAGGTTGTGAGAATGTAGTCGCAGACAATTTGTCTAGGATAGAGCATGAAAAGAATATCGCAACCTTTCCTATTAAAGAAATTTTTCCAGATGAAAGATTATATGCTGTTAAAACTTCTTTTCCTTGGTACGCCGATTTTGTAAACTTTCTTGTAGGAAAAGAAATACCACCAGACTTGAATGCTCAGAAAAGAAAGAAGTTTTTCCATGATGTGAAATCCTACCTGTGGAATGACCCGTTTCTCTTTAAGGTATGTTTTGACCAAATAATTCGAAGGTGCATTCCAGCAGAAGAAGTAGGTAAGATTATACATGATTGTCATGCCTCTCCTTATGGTGGTCATTTTGGACCAACTCGTACTGCAGCAAAGGTACTTCAATCTGGTTTTTGTTGGCCTACTCTATTTAAAGATTGTTATACCTTTGTAAAAACATGTGATAGATGCCAGAGGACAGGTAATATTTCTAGACACCATGAAATGCCCCTAACCCCTATTCTAGAAGTAGAACTTTTTTATGTGTGGGGCATGGATTTTATGGGCCCTTTTCCTTCTTCCAATGGATACTCGTACATTTTAGTTGCTATCGATTACGTATCTAAATGGGTAAAAACAATAGCCACTAAGACTAATGATGCACGTGTTGTGTTGCGTTTTCTGCATAAAAACATTTTCACTAGATTTGGCACACCACGGGCTATAATTAGTGATGAGGGGTCCCATTTTTGTAATAAATTGTTTGAATCATTACTTAGAAAATATGGTGTCAAGCATAAAACTTCTTTAGCTTATCATCCTCAAACTAATGGTCAAGCTGAGATTTCTAACAGGGAGATTAAGCAAATCTTGGAGAAGACAGTGCGCATCAACAGAAAGGACTGGGCATATAAGTTGGATGATGCTTTGTGGGCCTATCAAACAGCTTTCAAAACTCCAATCGGTACATCCCCGTATCGACTGGTGTATGGTAAAGCCTGTCTATGCCTATGGAGCTCGAGCACAAAGCATACTGGGCTATCAAGAAGTTGAACTTGGACGCAGAAAAAGCTGGTGAACAATGGCTACTGCAGCTCAACGAATTAGAAGAATTTAGGAACCAGTCGTACGAAAATGCTAAACTATACAAAGAAAGAACGACAAGATGGCATGATCGTATAGTTCAGAAACGCTCTTTTGAGCCAGGGCAGCAGGTTCTTCTGTTCAATTCACGACTGCGATTGTTCCCTGGAAAATTGAAGTCAACATGGTCCGAGCCATTCATAGTCAAAGAAGTATCCCCGTATGGGTCAATTAAGTTGATGGATAGCAACGGGTTAACTTTTAAAGTTAATGCTCAAATAGTGAAGCACTATTGTTGATTCGAAGAGCGGAAGGTCGAAAAAATAATTTTAACGGATCCAAGGTGACCGAGCTGTTGGGTTTTATGCCCTAAAACTCGTAGATAGTGAATGTAAACAAATTTTATACTTGTGTTTAATAAAGTGTTAGTTAGTTTCTGCAATAAAATGTTATTATTAAATATTGCACTATTTGACCCAAATCCAATAAACTAAGATCCAAGGTTGTTTGTATGTAACTTGAACTAGTATGTGGGGACATATGGGGATCGATATTCAAGTAACAACCTAAAAGGTCTATAGTACAAGGATAAGGCTGGGTACCTTATCCTGGTGACAATATGGATACGGCCCACTTTGTATTATGATACAAACGCTATGATCCAACGCGTTCATGTAGTTGACATGCGAGTGGGGGTATCCTATGCAATGAGTTTGCATAAGACCGGATCGCGAAATAGTTAACCACTAACTGTAACACCGTTAGTTGGCTTGGTTTCTATTTCACTAGGATGACCTAGACAACTCAGTCTCAATCCTGAGTGGATTATGGACTCCTGTTCACGAGGAGTTGTCCTTTGATTTGTATGGGTGAGAGTGGCCAGCACGCCGACTCAATAAGCCTACCATTTTGGGGACAATACCGAGTGGGGAGCTGGGAACATAATCACACAAGATGGAATTCACTCCTTCCCGACTCTAGGGTAAGTAGAGGTGTGTTCTCTTAAGTGGTGTCTCCGGGACTTAAACAATGGGCCCAACCCTCTCTATGGCACGAGAGGGACTTCTGTTTGTTGGTTGGACCTCAAACAGGTTGTTCATTAGAGGAGCACTGGGGACTTAAGGACAAAGATGTAAACTACGGGTAAAACGGTAATTTGACCCAGCTGGGATACGAACACACGTGAAGGACTGACTTGTAGTATTGGTCGATATCCGTGGACACAGAAATATTCTGCAATGAGAAGAGTGCAGCTGAGGGTCTTTAGTGGAATGACCCACAGTTAACGAATGGAGACTAACTTGGTTAATGAGTTTAAGCCGATTAGTCTCGTATCGTTGGAGCTTCTGATCTGTAGGTCCATTAGGTCCCACTGGTAGCTCGTAAAAAGACTTGAAGCAAACAAATATAAATTGTAAATTGAAAGTGTTCAATTTATTTGGGGAATCGTATAATGTATATTGATGCATTATAATATAAAGTTTATGAAACTTTATAATATAATTTTTGAATTAATTTCAAAAATTAATTCTTGAGAGAAAATGTTTGAAAGAGTTCAAATAAATTTAATATGAATTGGATTCATATTAATTTTAATAAAATCCCTAAGATTAAATATATGATACTTAATTGGGTAATTAATTAATCATGGAATTAATTAATTATTTATTAAAATTAGAGACCTTTTCCTATTAGGAAAGAAAATATTTGAAAGAGTTCAAATAAATTTAATATGAATTGGATTCATATTAATTTTAATTTTAATAAAATCCCTAAGATTAAATATGTGATATTTAATTGGGTAATTAATTAATTATGGAATTAATTAATTATTAAAATTAGATATTGTTCAGATAATAGATTTGAACTTATTCCTAGACCTTTTCCTATTAGGAAAAGGTCTTGGCCTTTACCTATATATAGGACCTCTGGGGTGGGGTGAAAGGCATCCCATTATCTCTCATTCTCTCAGAGATTTCTCCCAAAAGACTCCCACAAGTCTCCTGCTTCAAGAAGTCTTAGAGATATACCGGTGTAGCCGATTGGTGGTGTTCGCACAAGAGGGTTGCTGCGTTTTCAATCTTATTGGCAAGAAAAGGGGAATTGATCAAGGCTTTCTACAAAAGTAAGTTTTCTATGAAATCCTTGATCACTAGAATCAATCTAGTTGATCTTTTAGCATGTTTATAGCCTATGTACAGCCCTTTAAATAGAGATTTATTGCTGTAATATTTTGCAAATTGTATTGGTATTTCAATTAGAATCTAAGACTCTGAGTAGGTTCGGTAATACTTTCCGCTGCGTGGGGCTTTTATCCCTTCAATTGGTATCAGAGCCAACTCAGTTGTTCTTGATTTTAAATTGAAATTTGCAATTTGTTTTTGGGGGGATTTATGCATTATGAATGTTATGGTTTGCGTATAAATGGTTTCGATTAATTTGGCCATAGATTTACGTTTTCTTGAATGGTTCAATGTAAAGGCCCCTGCGTTTTTGGGCATATTTTGTAAATCTATTATCCTCTGTAAGTCCGGGTCTAGACTAGGGTGTTTCATGATGAAGATCGTTGAAAATCACGTCCAAAATCGAAGTCAAACACGAAGAACAGTTGCTGGAAGTTGTTGGAACAGTTGCTGGAATATATATATATATATATAAAACCAATAAATGACACAAAAGCATGCAGTTGTTGTGTTGGTTTCAGTAGCCTTTTATGAAACTAGAGATTTGGGGTTCGAGCCTAGCCTTGTGCAATTTGGCCGAATTATTTTTATTTTTCCGCGGTTCTTCAGTTTTTGACCGGTTCGTGATATGTTTGACCGGTTCTTGACTGGTTCAAGGAGATTTGACCCGATTTATGCATTATTTGCACGGTTCAAGCATGTTTTGGCATTTTGGGGTCCGGTTCGAAGCAGTTCGGGTCGGTTCGTGCGGTCTAATCCGGTTCTGAAGCTGCAGAAGGATGTTTTTAGGATAAAATAGCTTAAATTATTGTAATTTATGTGCTTTATTTTATCCTAGGGGCCAATTAATCGGTTTATACTCTATTTAAATGCTTTATGGATGTCATTTAGATTTAAAATCCCACCTTAGGTTATAAAGCATGCTCATGCATTTTATATTATAATTAGTTATAATGTATGGATTGAAATGCATGGTTTATTTTCATGAGTTTTTAATATATAGTTGAGTTATATTAATATCATGAAAAAGGATAAGCATGATGCATACAATTACCTAGTTAAATATAAATAGTTATATTTAATAAAATTGTTTGCAGCATGCTACTTTGATTTAACCATTTTTGGCAATATTTTAATTGTTAATTTATTAATAATGGAAATCAAAGTTGCATTGGGCATGAAACATCCATAGTTTAATATAATTGTTATATTAATTTTACGCAATGCAAGGAAATATATATATAGTTTTATTATATTAACTTGAATATGATTGTTAATTATTTTAAAACTATAGTATGCATGATTATAGGGCTAATCATTAAAATTTTGAATAGTTTAAAAATTGATGATTAGAAACCGTCAACCTATAATAAAGATTGCATGCAAACATAGGATCATAGGTAAATGTATTAATTTTAAAATGTTTAAAATTAATTAGACCTAAGATCTCGTTAATTCTAATAGGATTAGAATTAAGTCTTGCTTAGTTTTTTTTTAAAAAAATAGTTTTAACCTACTAAGTAGGACAAACATTACTATGATTATAAGGGAACTCTACCGGTAAAGTTCTGTCTAAGGTTGGGGGTACTTAAGTTGACGGTTTACGGAACACCTCCTACCTGGGAACTGACCCGGAATACCGGAGTTGAATTAATCATGGTTAAATGTTAGCATGCAATGTCACTAGGTTTATTAAAAGAGTTTAATACACCTAGATCTTTAGAGTAAAGACTTTACATTACTATGGTTAAAAGGGAACTCTCCCGGTTACGTTCTGTCTAAGGCTGGAGGTATTTAAGCTGACGGTTTACGGAACACCTGCTACCTGGGAACAAACCCGGAACCTGAGTTGAAATGACCATAGTCATGTTAGCATACGGTGTTGCTAGGTTTGTTAAAAGAGTTTAATTCACCTAGAACATTACAATTCTCATTATAATAGTTATAATAGGATTAGACTTAGATAAATTGAATTAGCCGAATTTATCTAGGTTAATAAACCCTAAAATATACGGTAGGTCACTTTAGTGGGAGGTAAAATCAAAACTTGATTTAAATCGAGTTTTTGCTCCTACGTCCCTATATTCGCAACGTGAGATCCATGCTCGGCTTCGTGTCGTTTTCGACCTCCCTTCGGAAAGTGTTTGCATGAGTCAATAACAAGGTGAATGGGGAAAGTGCCCATAGTAAGTGGGAGCGGGACACGTGTCAACGTATCCCTCGGTCTCCACCCATAGGTCACACCGTGAGAGTCTTATGATCCGCCTGCGTGTTGTCCTGGAGCAACCATCCCTTCGGAGGGTCTGATCATAAGATTCGTAACACCGTGAACTCCTGGAAAGGATAGGGTCACTTAGGCTAATTACCAACAGTTTTCTTTCCCTTCGGTAGCCTGTTGGTGCGTGCCTCTGGGATCTGAAAGTGGGAGGGTTACACTTACGAGGATGAGTTAAGTGTTGTTAACAAATCCTTGACCAAATAACGGTGGCTAATGCCTATAGGAATATGAGTTATTTCGGAATTAGAATTAGCTGAGAAGTGTCTCATTTCAAAGGAGGAGTAGCTGATCACCCTTCGGTGGCTGTTGCTCTAAACCTCTGAAACATCGTTGCAAAACTAAATCAATAGTCTTAGGGTTCTATGATTGTTTGTTTTTTGCTAAGCCGATTGGATTGCATGCAATTGTTTGTATTGCTCTTGTAATGGGTTAGTGCGATTAATAATCAAGTAATTTGTTATTTCAATTCAATGATTAAATATGTGCATAGTCTTACGCCTATAACGGTGATTATACAACAAACTTAAACGATTAATTTGTGGCGAATATTTTAAGATTAGTCTTAACAGAGAAATGTTCTCATGCCCCAAATGTTTAATTCATTAAGAAGTGTTATTAATGAATGCGACATTGAGCCTTGCTCAGCCAAAGAAGACTTGTCCAAAGACAGTAAATTCAATTTACTAGTCTTGGAAGTGTAATTTGTGAAGAATGGTGATTCTACCCGAATACTTGATTCATAGTCACAAATCACGTTTGTTCTTCTTATTGAAAGGAATGAATCCCTGGCAACGGCTTGATGCTATTTAGATAACTCTCAAAGTTTTGAACTACAGAGGTTCTCTTGGCTGTAGCAATGGGAACGTTTAAGTTATTTTTCCCAGTGAGAGCAAATACATATTATTAGATAATGTGTATATAATGCCCAAGATCAAAAGAAATTTGATTTCTGTATCTTATTGGCTGGAACAATGTTACTCTTTACTTTTCCCTGCTAACGCAGTTCATTTCAAGAAAGGGAGTTAACTTTTGTTCAGCTGAATTGAAAAATAACATAAATGTTTTTAAGACTAATCAAGAGTAAGGCAGTCATAAACACTACGTTGCCTGAGGCTGCTACTATTCAAAGAAATGAAAGGCAAAAGATTTCTCCTAAAGGAAATACCTTCCTTTGGTTCTTAAGGTGTTAGGCTAGTTTTGATCTCAATATGATTGGGAGCTTAGTCTAGAGTATACTTCTAAGTTAGTTAGAAGAACACTCTCTAATACCGATTAAGTCATGCCTTATGGACAATATGACTGATAGATCTTTTACTGGAAAAGAGCAAAAAGAGCCAAAGAGCCCTTAAAGCTTGTACATTTGGATCCTTGTGGTCTAATATGTTAAAGCAGTGGGAGGGTATGAATAGTTCATCTATATTATAGTTAATTATTCAAGGTATGTGTATCTCAACCTAATGCAACTTAAGTCTAAAGCTCTTGAGAAATTCAAAGTGGTTTGAGACTGAAGTTGGAAATTTGTTAGGTGAGATGATAAAAACACTTCGATCTGATCGAGGTGTAGAGTAGATGAGACTTGAGATTCCAAGACTATTTGATAGAACATGGAATTACATCTCAACTACCCCTGAAGCACCTTAAGGAAACGGTGTATCAAATAGGAGAAATAGAACCCTATTGGATACGGTTCGATTCATTATGAGCTTTGCTCATTTGCCTGACTCGTTTTGGGGTCATGCAGTGTTGACTGCAGCACATATTTCGAACAACGTTCCATCAAAAGTGTTTCTTAAACATCTTTTGGATTGTGGATAAGACGTAAAAGTAGTTTACGTTATTTTGGGGAGTTCGACACATGTGCTTGTGACTAACCCAAAAAGAAATTGGAACACTGTTCAACAGTATACCTATTCGTAGGCTACCCCATGAAAACGAAAGATGTGGATACTTCTTCAATCCGCAAGAAAATAAAGAATTTGTACCGACAAATTCTACATTCTCAGAAGAATACCACATAAGAAATAATAAGCCACAAAGTAAGGTCGTTTTAAGTAAATTAACTGATGAAGCTACAGAAATATCAACAAGAGTTGTTGATGATGCTGGACCTTTAACAAGAGTTGTTGATAAGGCCAATACAACTGGTTAGTTACATCTATCTCAAGAGTTGAGAGTGCCTCAATGAAGTGGGAGGGTTGTTCTACAATCTGGCTGTTCCATGGGCTTAATTGAAGCCTAGATCATCATACTTGATGATGGCTTTAAGGATTCATTGTCTTAGAGCAGGACAATGTTTGATGTTAACAAGAACCAATTGGATTAAAGCAATGGACCATTAACAAGAGTTGTTGACGGGGTCAACACAACTGGTTAGTTACATCTATCTCAAAAGTTGAGAGTGCCTCAATATAGTGGGAGGATTGTTCTACAATCTGACCGTTACATGGGCTTAATAGAAGCCCAGATCGTCATACCTGATGATGATTTAGAGGATTCATTGTCTTAGAGCAAGGCGATGAATGATGTTAATAAGAACCAATTGGATTAAACTGATGGACCCGGAATTGAAATATGTGATTTCAATTCCATCTAGAATCTTGTAGATCTATCAAATGAATCTACAAGAAGAAATGAGACATAATCTTATGGTTAGACTTATGGCAAAAGGGTTATACCCAGAGACAGGGGACTGTAAGAAATTCTTATCTCCTGTCGTCATGTTGAAGTTTGTTAGAACTCTTGTCCATTTAGAATGGATGTCAAGACTACCCTTTTGAATGGTAATCTTGAGAAAAGTATCTACATGTCTCAAGCAGAATGGTTCATTTAGCAAGATCAGAAGCAAAAGGGGTTTGCAAGCTTAAGTGATCCATTCATGGATTGACCTAAGCAATTCGATCTTGGAATATAAGATTTGATACTGTGATCAAATCTTTTGGCTTTGATCAAGAACATTGATGAATCTTGTCTTTACAAGAAGATCGTCAATAGTTCAGTAGCTTTATTAATGTTCTATGTGATTGATATCCTAGTCATTGGGAATGATGTAGGTTATCTTACTGACTAGTAAAATAAGCTAGCAGCTCATTTCCAAATGAAAATTTGGGAGAAGCTAAGTTTGTTCTTCGGATCCAAATCGTTAGGAACCGTAAGAACAAAAAGCTAGCCTTGTCTCAAGTGTCTTATATCTACGAGATGTTAGTTAGATATAAGATGCAGAATTCCAAGAAGGGTTCACTACCTTTCAGGCGTGGAATTCATTTTGTCTAAGAAACTATTTCCTGAGACACCTCAAAAAGTTGAGGACATGAGACGAATGCCCTATGCAATAGGGATTGTCAGTAAGTACCAATCTAATCCAAGATTTGATCATTGGAAAACCGTTAAGAATATCCTTAAGTATCTGAGGAGAAAGAGGAACTATATGCTCGTGTATGGGACTAAGGATTTGATCCTTACGGGATACATTGACATGGATTTTAAGACTGATAAGGATATCTGTCTGAAGTAAAAGAATGGCTAGCAGCCCAATTCCAAATGAAAGATTTAGGAGAGGCCTAGTATGTTCTTGGAATCCAAATAATCCGGGATCGGAAGAACGAAACGCTAGCCCTGTCTCAAGCAACGTATATTGACAAAATGTTGTCTCGATATTCGATGCAGAACTCCAAGAAGGGCTTATTGCCTTTCAGGCATGGGGTTCACTTGTCTAAGGAATAGTGTCCTAAGACACCTCAAGAGATTGAGGATATGAGACAGATTCCCTACGCCTCCGCTGTGGGCAGCTTAATGTATGTAATGCTTTGCACGAGGCCTGACATCTGTTATGCTGTAGGGATAGTCAACACATATCAATCAGTATCCATGGTCAAACTTTACAATGGAGCTATAGTGTGGCATAGTTACAGTCTTGACCATATAGGCCGAAAATATAGCTACTTGTGAAGCAACGGTAGAGACTGTAAGACTTAGAAAGTTCTTGACTGATTTGGAATGTATTCCAAATGTGAACTTGCCCATCAGACTTTATAGTGATACAGTGGTGCTGTGACAAATTCATAAGAACTTTGCAGCCCAAGACAAGCAAGCACATTGAATTAAATTGAAATATTCACGAAGGCTCTCTCGGCTAAAGGGTATGAGGGTCATCTAGAAGGTCTAGGTCTACGAGTTATGTGCAAAGGTGAAATCTAGGGCAAGTGGGAGAAATGTAATGGGTATAGTGATACCATTATGTAATGGGTATTGTGATGCCCTAGTTTATTGTATTTGTACATTGTATATGTTTTGTACATGTATTTATACACCCACTGCTGAATAGATTGTTGTACATCCCACTAAACTAGAGTTTTAGTTCAAGTGGGAGTTTGTTGGGTTTTATGCCCTAAAACTCGTAGATAGTGAATGTAAACAAATTTTATACTTGTGTTTAATAAAGTGTTAGTTAGTTTCTGCAATAAAATGTTATTATTAAATATTGCACTATTTGACCCAAATCCAATAAACTAAGATCCAAGGTTGTTTGTATGTAACTTGAACTAGTATGTGGGGACATACGGGGATCGATATTCAAGTAACAACCTAAAAGGTCTATAGTACAAGGATAAGGCTGGGTACCTTATCCTGGTGACACTATGGATACGGCCCACTTTGTATTATGATACAAACGCTATGATCCAACGCGTTCATGTAGTTGACATGCGAGTGGGGGTATCCTATGCAATGAGTTTGCATAAGACCGGACCGCGAAATAGTTAACCACTAACTGTAACACCGTTAGTTGGCTTGGTTTCTATTTCACTAGGATGACCTAGACAACTCAGTCTCAATCCTGAGTGGATTATGGACTCCTGTTCACGAGGAGTTGTCCTTTGATTTGTATGGGTGAGAGTGGCCAGCACGCCGACTCAATAAGCCTACCATTTTGGGGACAATACCGAGTGGGGAGCTGGGAACATAATCACACAAGATGGAATTCACTCCTTCCCGACTCTAGGGTAAGTAGAGGTGTGTTCTCTTAAGTGGTGTCTCCTGGACTTGAACAATGGGCCCAACCCTCTCTATGGCACGAGAGGGACTTCTATTTGTTGGTTGGACCTCAAACAGGTTGTTCATTAGAGGAGCACTGGGGACTTAAGGACAAAGATGTAAACTAGGGGTAAAACGGTAATTTGACCTAGCTGGGATACGAACACACGTGAAGGACTGACTTGTAGTATTGGTCGATATCTGTGGACACAGAAATATTCTGCAGTGAGAAGAGTGCAGCAGAGGGTCTTTAGTGGAATGACCCACAATTAACGAATGGAGACTAACTTGGTTAATGAGTTTAAGCCGATTAGTCTCGTATCGTTGGAGCTTCTGATCTGTAGGTCCATTAGGTCCCACTGGTAGCTCGTAAAAAGACTTGAAGCAAACAAATATAAATTGTAAATTGAAAGTATTCAATTTATTTGGGGAATCGTATAATGTATATTGATGCATTATAATATAAAGTTTATGAAACTTTATAATATAATTTTTGAATTAATTTCAAAAATTAATTCTTGAGAGAAAATGTTTGAAAGAGTTCAAATAAATTTAATATGAATTGGATTCATATTAATTTTAATAAAATCCCTAAGATTAAATATATGATATTTAATTGGGTAATTAATTAATCATGGAATTAATTAATTATTTATTAAAATTAGAGACCTTTTCCTATTAGGAAAGAAAATATTTGAAAGAGTTCAAATAAATTTAATATGAATTGGATTCATATTAATTTTAATTTTAATAAAATCCCTAAGATTAAATATGTGATATTTAATTGGGTAATTAATTAATTATTAAAATTAGATATTGTTCAGATAATAGATTTGAACTTATTCCTAGACCTTTTCCTATTAGGAAAAGGTCTTGGCCTTTACCTATATATAGGACCCCTGGGGTGGGGTGAAAGGCATCCCATTGTCTCTCATTCTCTCAGAGATTTCTCCCAAAAGACTCCCACAAGTCTCCTGCTTCAAGAAGTCTTAGAGATATACCGGTGTAGCCGATTGGTGGTGTTCGCACAAGAGGGTTGCTGCGTTTTCAATCTTATTGGCAAGAAAAGGGGAATTGATCAAGACTTTCTACAAAAGTAAGTTTTCTATGAAATCCTTGATCACTAGGATCAATCTAGTTGATCTTTTAGCATGTTTATAGCCTATGTACAACCCTTTAAATAGAGATTTATTGCTGTAATATTTTGCAAATTGTATTGGTATTTCAATTAGAATCTAAGACTCTGAGTAGGTTCAGTAATACTTTCCGCTGTGTGGGGCTTTTATCCCTTCACGAGCCCCGTCTAGCTCAGGACGTTAAACAAGCGCTTCTTGGGAGGCAACCCAAGTGTTTAAAATTTTTATTTAGTTTTGATCCTTATGCTCCCATGTGATCGATCCTTGTGCAGGAAGCTCGTGAATTCATGCCTAGATTATCATTCTCTCTTCGGACGACAATTCAAGACGTTTCAGATTCTCTCGCTTTTTCTGGGCAGTATCAATCGCTCTTTATCTGATTAAATGTTCATACATTGGGGACAATGTATATTTTTAAGTTTGGGGGGGAGATTTGCTCTGCTTAGGTTTTGCGTAAGTAATGCTTATGATGATTAAATGCATGTTGATGATGATGACGTCTGCTGATTTGCTTTTAGCCATGATTCTCTCTTATTGTTGCAAATTTGAAAGCATGTCTAAATTCAAGAAAATTTAAAATTTTTTATTTGATTCCCTTGCAAAGTATGATGACCCACTTGTTTTATTATGATTTTGAAAGCCTAGATGAAAGTTATATTCTTTAGAAGTTCGTTGCCACTCCGATAGGTGTAAAGTTTGTCTAGATAGCTTCCTTGCATAATAGTAAGTAATACTGAGCTTTGGGAAAAAGAAATGCTATGATTTTCCCATAAAAAAATGCTCCACTTTCTTGAGAGCATTAGTAACCAGGGGCATTCATGACACCCATCGTTTGCCTTTGCATGAAAGTGCTGGAAAGAAATGAGCATGCCTCGACAACCTGAAAGATGAGGCACTCGTAGTTGGATGCTTTCATCACCAATGTTGGGAAGCCAAAACGAAGGCGCCACATCTAGAAGGATTTCATCTATGCAAAAAAAAAAAAAAAAAAAAGGAAGCAAGTTTGGGACCCCCCAAGAATTATGGGCACCTCAGTAAGGTAGTGCTTGCTAGATAAGTAAGATGGCTAAAAGGGCGAGCTTTAGTGCTAGTGTAGGGGGAAGATGAATGGAGGAGTGTATAAATGATTACGGGCTAGTAAAAATTGTGATAAGGCAAATGATGATTCGTTTTTGTAAGGGAGGATAGGATTAAATTTTAAACTTCTTGATGCTTGTTCATGCATTCTTATTTGTTTCATTAGTTTGCATTCATGGCTAGAAGCATTGAGGATAGAGTTGTTAGCATGCAACTGATGATTCATATGCAATACTTTATTTTGCTCGGGACTAGCAAAACTTTAAGTTTGGGGGTGTGATGACATGCAAAAATGTCATCATTTTCGTATTAATTTTAGCTAGTTTTGTGCATGAATTGTGAGCTTTAATGAATTTTTATGTTGATTTTGTAGAAAACCGAGTTCGAGAAGCAAAACCAAGAATTTTACCAATTTTGGGTATAAAAAGAAGACTTTGGGCCATAAAAGAAGAAAAGAAAAGAGAACATTTGAAGTGGAGGCCCAAAAAGCCCAAAAGGAAGAAGAAAGGAGGCCAAAATCCGCATATAGGGCTTCTAGAAGGCCTAGCGTCTCGACGCTAGGACCAGAGCGTCTCGACCCTAGGCAAGCAGCGAAGAAAATTCCATAATCGCAGTAGCGTCGCGATGATGCGACAACTTCTGCTCTAAGAAAACCTGATGTCACAGCATCTCGACGCTGTGCGTCTTGGGCAGCAAGAAAGGTCCGTTTCTGCTCCTATAAATAGTCCCCTTTCCAAAGGTGAAAATCATCCCATTTTTGGGGAGCTCTCCCCTAGCTCAATAGAGAAAAAAAGTGAGAAGAATTGTGAGGAAAAAGGCGGAATTGATCGAGATTCCAAGGTGCGGGATTCAAGATGATCGTGACGAGAGCTTGGGATCAACTTATCGGTTATTTCTTCCTTACTTCTTTGTAATTCCTTATTATAGTTTGAGTTAGGCCCATGGATCATGATCATTTTGGCAAGATTATTTCCATTTGTGAGTAGATCTTGAGACCTAGGGTCGTTATTCTAGTTAATTGGATATTGTAGCGCAATTACTTGGATTATGTAATGAATTTCTTCATATTTCATCTATGCAATTTATGTTTAATGCCTTTAATCCCTTGATCACGGATTGATTGATTTGTCGGTCTAAATTGATACTCGACAGAGAGAAATTAGATTAGATCCTAATTGCATGGCTAACGATTGCTTGGAGCACGAGAGTGAAAGAGAATTGTTAGAAATTGATAATGAAGTTGTTTAGTGCCATACTATGATTAACTAAGGAGATGGACACATAAATTAGTTATGTTAGTATGAGATGTGGAGGAGCTTGAAAGAGAAATCCACTTATAATTACTTCTAGATTTATGAAATTGAAGATTATTAGTTACATGCATCCATGTAATTGAGCTACATATCCAAGAAGCTAGTTAACACCCTAGGTCAAGTTCCCTTAATTGGATATTTCCAAATTTTTTGTTGCATGTTTCTTTTTATTAGTTTCTTTAATTTTTCGCTTTATCATTCGAGTTGGAATTCTAAATAAAATTGATCATGATGGTTCTTGGTACTTAATGGATATAATTCAAATTCCCTGAGGATTCGGAATACTTTCCGTTTTAATATTACTTGGGCAGTCGTACGCTTGCGGAAAATTGCACAACAGTTAGTAAGTAACAAGAGGCTATGCATAAATCTCACCGTGTGAATTTTATAAGGAGAATGTGAGAAAAACTATGTTTTATCTTTTTCTCGACTAAGTATTTTAAATCGTTGGGTAAATTGTTACTTAGGCATATTCTGGCTAATTGAATATTAACCTAAGTCTCAGTTATAATTAACCTACAATGTCTAGGTGTTTTATAACCTCACATCTCTCACGTGCATGCTCGTAAAATCTAGGTTAACCTAACTCAAGTACCGACTCGATACCACGGTAGGAGGTGTTCCTTAAACCGTCAACTTAAATACCTTCAGCCTTAGACAGCATCGAACCGGGTGAGTTCTCTTGTAACCTTAGCTTTACAAGTTATCGACATATTCGATGAGATTGATTGATTTGGTTCATTTTAACCTAGGTGAGCATGCAATTTATCTTATAGATTTTACGTCTATCTCGATTTATAACTCAATTATAAAAGAGATTAACCTATAACATGCTTTCTATTTGACGTTAACACTTGAAAATCGAGCTAAGGAAGTTTCATGCTGCATGCTCGTTCATTTTTTGTTTTTAAAAAACATAACGATTTTTAAATAACGAGAACTAATCATTCAACATGCATCTAACATGAAACCTAAATCATGCATACTTATATTATAACTATTTATACCATACTTAAATGCATGAAACATGCTTCTTATGGTGGGATTTTAAATCTATATGGCATACTCTTGTGCATATCTCATTCACAATTAATTATAACATGCATTCATAAATCATAAATAATTAAACACACTGAAATGGACCGGTTTTGGCAATCTAAGCAAGCAATTAACTAAATTATTACAAATAATAATCAAATATTGAGTTGTGAAGCTCCCGAGAATCTCAAACCATCACAAACCGCCTTGAAAAGACCCGAACCAAACCTCCCAAGCCATAATTATCACTAAACCGGACCAAAGGGGACTGGACCGACCGAGTTTTGGTGAACCGGCCCGGAAAAAATTTGAACCGCTCAAATCTTTAAAATCCGCACCTGTTCTTCAAAACTCATCAACGTTGAGACGCTTGATGAACAACGTCGCAATGCTGTCGCGACTGAAAGCCCCCTGTTCTTCGGCCAGCTTGAGTTCTTCTCCTTCTTTCGATCAATTACAGTACTAAATGGACTCTGTTGACTCTTCAAAAATTACAGACTCTTCTCAGCACACTAATGCTCATATACATGTGAGGAATTACATTTTCATCAACAAATTGAAGAGTAAAAAAATTTCCAAAATCGTAATATATCCATTTCTTCACCCATGCAAATTGATTTTCAAAATGCTACCCACCATGATCAAATTAAAGCAAATTAGGTTCCCAAACTTGTTCTGATACCAATTGAAAGTGTTAATATCTAAAATACGGAAGCAATTTTGGATCTTAGGCACATAAGAAGCTCAATTTGATCAAACATTGCATGTTGTTCTTATGGAGAAAAACAGAGACAATTTACCAACCTTGTTTCAATGGAGAAATTGGTTGGATTTCCTTATTGTTTTTCTTCACTGATCGGTTCTCATAGGATGATTATTTTAACACAGAAATATCGCTGATATGCATTAATCCAAGTATAAATTAAACATAATCAAGTAGTACCTAGAGTATTCTAGGGTCGAATCCACAGGGAAGAAAGGCTAAGGGATTTTAATCAACTTGACTAATGAACAAACTAACGCATGACATCATGGATTAAAATTTCGAATGGTGATAACTGTAATGAAAGTGCTGCAAAATAAACTATGCGATGGGATTAGAAGAAATATCAGATGACAAGGCTATCAAGGCTTTTGCTGCGGCAACCACATGCGTTAATAAGATATTTTGCAGCGCATACTTTGCAACTATCCATTAATGCATAAGTAATAAATAAACACCAGATTCCCTTCCGATACTACTCATGCGTTTGGCATAGAACTAACAACGTTATGTTCAATTAGTTCATGCCTTGGTACTGTTTTCTAATACTTGCAAGTGTCTACGTTAGCCCTAAAACAGTCTAAGCACATTCATAAAATATCTTATTGCGGCAGTATTAGTTTCAACACGACCAAAACTACATGCAATACTCTAACTTGCTCTATTTAGATAATTTCACATGCATTACCTATCAAGGATTTATCATGTTGCTACTGCATCAGGCTGGCCAGGTGGGAGTTAGTAATGAAAATATTATCGCATCTAAGCAGAAAGCATTAATTTTGCATTCATTCAAAATATACGCGTACAGAATAATCCTATCACCGCATGGGTGCCTAAGCTAAGCCTTGATAAGAGTGAACTACCATATGCTAAGAAAGAAAAACATAATGGAATACATCCTATCGTAATGATTTTCGTTGCGTTGGAAGAATCTTTCTTCTTCTCTGGTTCCTACCTTTCGCTATGTGCTCCTCTTCCCTCCACCTTTTCTATGAATCGGTATGCTTAGCCTTAAGCTTCTGTAGAACCAATGTATTTGTATTTTGGTTGAAACAATATTAACTACGAATCGGTCCCAATTACGCTTCCGCTTTACGGAATTAGGGAATTCCAATCCTACAGTTGCCCACCAATAGCCACTTTGTAGAACTTTGGCTGCCGTGCGCTGACCTCCAAAATGTCCTCCATATGGTGATTCGTGGCATTCTTTCAAGATTTTCAACGCATCCTGTTCTCCAACGCATCTTCGGATTATTTGATCTGGCCCCCTGCGATACAGAAAATGGTCATCCCAAAAATAGAATTTTAATTCATGGAAGAACTTCTTACGCTACTGCGCTGAATATTCCAGGGGCATTATTCTTGCGGCAAGGTAGTTTGCCACGTCAGCGAACCGCGACACTTCACTTTCAATTTTTAGCAGCTTTCCATCTGGGAATTATTCTGCAGTGAGAATGTCAAGCGCATCCACCTTTTCAGGATTGTCCAGCCGCGACAAATGGTTAGCTACTTGGTTTTCACTCCCCTTTTTGTCCTTAATTTCTAAATCAAATTCTTGGAGCAACAGAATCCATCTAATCAATTGTGGCTCTGCGTTCTTCTTTGCGATCAAGTACTTAATGGCTGCATGATCAGTGTAAACAGTGATCTTTGAGCCAATCAAGTATGCACAAAATTTATCGAACGCATAAACGACAAACAATAATTCCTTCTCGATGGTTGTGTAATTAGTGTGCGCCTCATTTAATGTTTTGCTGGCGTAATATATGGAGTGAATTGATTTCTCCTTCTTCTACGCCATCACTGCACCAATCGCCACATCACTTCCGTCACACATTAGAACAAAGGGCTCCGCCCAATTTGGCGTTGTAAGGATCGGCGCGGTTACTAGCGCATGCTTTAGGTCGCAGAAGGCCGTCATGCATTCTTTTGAAAATTCAAATTTCTTGTTTGCCTCCAATAATGCACACAAGGGCTTCGTTATATGCGAGAAGTTTTTAATGAACCGGCGGTAGAAACCCTCATGCCCTAGGAAACTGCGAATTCCTTTAACAGACGTGGGTGGCGGCAGCTTTTCAATTACATCTACCTTCGCCTTATCAACTTCTATTCCCGCTTTAGATATGTGATGGCCCAACACTATTCCTTCTTCTATCATAAAGTGACATTTTTCCAAATTTAATACCAGGTTTGTTTCTTCGCAGCGCACTAAAACTTGCTCTAGCTGCGTTAGGCAGTTTGCATAGGAATTTCCATAGACATAAAAATCATCCATGAAAACCTCAACGGATTTCTCCAGCAAATCTGAGAAAATAGCCATCATGCATCTCTGAAATGTTCCTGGCGCATTGCATAATCCAAACGGCAACCTCCTGAACGCAAATGTACAGTTGGGCAAGTAAATGTGGTCTTCTTCTGGTCTTCTGGCGCAATGGAAATTTGGTTATACCCTGAGTATCCATCCAGAAAACAGTAGTAAGCTTGTCCAGCTAGTCGACCAAGCATTTTGTCAATGAATGGGAGAGGGAAATGATCCTTCTTAGTGATTGCATTCAGCTTGCAGTAGTCCATGCACACTCGCCAACCAGTAGTTCGCGATGGAATTAGCTCATTCTTTGCATTGGTGACTACCGTCATTCCTCCCTTCTTTGGCACACATTGCACTGGACTTACCCATATGCTATTTGCGATGGGGTAAATGACTCATGCATCTAACCATTTGATAATTTTCTTGCGCACTACCTCCATCATTGCAGGGTTCAAACGCCTCTGACGCTCAACCAACTCATTAGATTCATCAATTAATCGGATTTTGTGCATGCAGTACGAGGGGCTTATTCCCTTGATGTCAGCAAGACTCCATCAGATTGCACTTTTGTGCCTTTTCAAAACCTGCATTAACAACTTTTCTTGCGTTAGATTTAATTTGGAGGAAATAATCACTGGTAGGGATTCTCCCTCGCCTAAAAATTTATATTTCAAATGCGTTGGGAGGGGTTTAAGCTCTAACGCATGAGGGTGTATGATAGAGGGTAAAGTGGACTCCCTGTTTACGAGGTCCAACGCATGGACTGTTTCGTTGGATTTTGCCATGATGCGGCACTCCTCTACTTCACATGCGTTTTGGTTGTCTTCTTCTGCCTTACGCGCAGCTTTTATCGCGTTCATTCAAAGGATGTCCATTGGTGAGCAGACGTCTATTGGTGCAAACGTTTCGCTTTCTTTTGGATCGTCTGGGTATTTTAATGCGTTGAACACATTAAATACCACTTTTTGGTCATTCATGCACATGGTCAGTTATCCTTTCTAAACGTCAATCAGTGTCTGGCCAGTTGCTAAAAAACGGTCTTCCCAAAATGATTGCAACCTCCCTATCTGTTTCATAATCAAGAACAAATTTTACAAGAACATCTTCGATCTTTCCTTCAGGATGCACTACCTGTAGGTGTTAATATCTAAAAAGCGGAAGCAATTTCGGATCTTAGGCACATAATTTGTTCAATTTTATCATTCTTTGCATGTTGTCCAGGAAGAAGAAAAACAGAGCATAGTTTACCAACCTTGAATCAATGGAGAATTGGTTGGATTTCTTTGTTGTTTTTCTTCAGCAACGAGTCACGAACCACCAAAGGATCTTCCTTGCTATCCTCAAGCCTTTAGGACGGATTGTGGGATCCTCAAGTGATTGAATTTGAGAGAGAAAGTATGAAGAACAAGCTTACAAGGTAACGTATGGTGAGTTTTCAATTTGGAAGCATTTATCTATGTTTCAAGCATGATTTCTTCAGCCATCTCCTTGCCTTTTATAGAGGGATTAGAGATGCAAGAATGCTCCAGCAATTGACACTTAATTAACAAAAGATTAGTGGGAATTTTGGTGTCCAATTTGGGGTGAGTGCATGGGTTTAGTCACCATGCACTCCACCTCCAAAAAATCAATCCTTTTTCATTTTTATTAAATCCATAATTATCCATGATAAGTTGGATAATTATTTGAACTTTAATAATCTGAAAAATTAAAATCAAATTTAAATTTTTCAATTTTAAATTAATTCAAAATTAATTTAAAATAAATAATTAATTATTAATTTAATATTAAATATTAAATTAATATTTTTCGACAACACCTATCACCTTTACTCATATTTCTCAACATGAACTAAAGAAATTCATATTTTATCCATCATATTGTTCTAAAGGTTAGTCTCGAGCTAGCAAGGGGACATAATGGACCTACAGATCATGGGCTCCAACGGTACGAGGTTAAACTAGTCAAACTCTTTTAACCTAGTCAACCAACATCCGTTAACTACCGGGACACTCCACGATAGCCTAGTAGTTGAACTCCCCTCACTGTAGATATATTTGTGTCCACTCGATGTAACCATGATTAGTAAGTCAATCCTTCACAGGTCGTTCGTTACTATAGATAGCTCAGTAATATGTTTTACCCCTATAGCACATCTTAGTTCCTTAAGTCCACTGGTCCTCTAATGAACAATTTTATTCATGGTCCAACCATTAAACAAGATCCCTCTCGAGCGAATGAGAGGGTGGGGCCCCTTGTTCAAGTCTTGGATTCAGCACTTAAGGGAACAACCTCTCTACTATTCCTAAATAGGGTAGGAGTGAATTCCATATTGCAGTACTATGTCCCCAGCCATCCATCTAGTGTTATCCCCAAAATGGGAGGTTTATTGAGCGGAATTTTATGACCACTCTCACCTATGCAAATCAAAGGATAACGCTAAACAAGCAGGAGTTCATAGTAAGCTCAAGATTAAGATCGAGTTTCCTAAGTCATCGCATGAAATAATCAGTCTTAACAGTAAACGACGTTATAAAGTACGAGTGACTTATTTCTCGGTCCAGTCTTGTGTAAACATCTTTTATACAGGATGCCCCTACTCACATGTCTTTACATGAACGATCTAGGATCACGTCGTTTGCGTTATTCGCAAACGCATCCATAGTGTTACCATAACAAGGTACCCAACCTTATTCATTTACCATAGACCATTTAGGTTATATACTCGAACTTGATCCCTGACCATATTTACTATATAGTTCGAGTATCTCATGTCATAACCATGGATGTTTCAATTGGATTATAAGTTATAAATTAACAATTTCACTGAATAACATCTTTATTTATATAAAGGATAACAAAACTTGAGTTATAGGACATAAACCCCAACACTACTGATCGGTCTGCGAGTTGAAGGGTAACAGTGGTTAGGCGCGCTTCTCCAATTCCTAGGCGTTTGTACACAGATAAGGGCATCAAGTTGATGTTTGCGCCAAGATCACACAATGCTCTTCCTACATCAATCCCTCCAATCGAGCATGGGATGGTGAAACTCCCAAGATCCTTCAACTTTCTGGGGATTTTACTCGTCAGTATTACTCTGCATTCATTTGTTAGCGCAACCATTTCGAATTCTTTCCAAGGTATTTTGTTGGATATATCCTTCAAGAATTTTGCATAACTGGGCATTTTTTCCAATGCTTCAACCAAGGGAATATTGATGTGAAGCTCTCGCAATACACCAAGAAACTTCTTAAACTGTGCTTCGTCATTTTTCTTAACCTTTGTGGAAAGGGTATCGATGGCTTATATGCATCAGGTTCTTTTTCTTTTTGCTTTTCTTTTTCTTTCTCAGGTTCTGCTTCAGTTGCCTCTGCGCTGCCTTTCTGCTCAGGATCATGGTCAGAGCTGAACGCAGGTTCGGTTGATTCTTCTTGCGCTGGCGCAAGGTCATTGGGTGAGAGCTGTCTGCCACTACGGAGAGTCAATGCGTGACATTGCTCTTTTCCTTTTGGAGTTTCTGTGTTGCTTGGCAGTGTCCCAGCTGGTCTATTCTTCAATTCTGACGCAAGCTGTCCTACTTGAACTTCCAGATTTCTTAAAGATGCAACTTGACTTTGGACTACCGCATCATTTTTTGCCATATATTCCTTCTGACTTGCCATGAATTCTTTCATCATTGTTTCTAGTGAATTAGACGATGATGCGCCTTGGTCACCTCCACTTGTATTGTTACGCTGAAAATGTCCCTACGTTGTGTGCTCATGGTTAGCATTAAACTTTCTAGGCGTAGGATTTGTATTACCTTGTTGCGGTTGTTTAACTGCACCATTGTTCCATGAGAAGTTGGGGTGATTTCTCCATTCAGGGTTGTATGTATTTGAAAATGGATTGTTGCGTGCAGTTCCTTGAGGTCCCACATAGAACACTGATTCTGGGTTAGAAGGACATTTATCATGTGCATGCCCTTCTTCGCAGATTCCTCATCCTACTGCATTGAGTTGTGCTATGAGAGGAGTTGTACTTGCTGTCAATGCATCCATCTTTGAAGTTAACGCATCGATCTTTGCATTTACTGCGGTTAACAGATCAACTTCAAAGCCTCCTGAACTGGTCTTCACTGGTCTCTTGCTTTTATCTTCTGCGGTGCCCCACTCATAGTTGTTGCGTGCAATGCGGTCAAAGATTGCATGCGCTTCGTCGTATGTTTTCCTTAACAACGCACCGTTAGCAGATGAGTCAACTAAAATTTGAGAATTTTTATTGAGCCCGACATAGAAAGTCTCTAGCTGAATGCAATGTGGCAATCCATGGTGTGGGCATCTTTGCAGCAAACTTTTGAAACGTTTCCATGCATCACTAAGTTTCTCGTCTTCCATTTGGGCGAACATCATGATTTATTTTCTGAGCCTAGACTTTGCTATTGGTGGAAAATATTTTTCCAGAAACTTCTCGGCTAAATCATTCCAGGTAGCAATGGAGTTTGTTGGCTGCTGATTTAACCAGACTTTTGCAGCATCTCGTAGGGAGTAAGGAAAAAGGATGACCTGTATCTATTCCTGAGTTACTCCGGGAATAATGAATTTGTTGCATATGTCCAGGAATGACTTGAGATGTGAATGTGGATCTTTTGCTACCCTTCCTCCAAATTGTCCTGCAGCAGTTAGCATTTGAAACATAACTGGCCTAAGCTCGAACCTTTCAGTTTCCCATGTTGGACGAACAATTCCTGGATTAAAATCACAATTTGTAGGGGCTGCATAATCTCTAATTCCTCGTGCTCTGTCATCAGCAATTTGTATGGGGTTTACTGGTAGGTTTCGAGGGTTTGGAGCTGCCATGTCTGCTGGTTGTTCAATGACTTGTCTTCAGGCACGTTGGTTTCTTCTTCTTCGATGGTATGTTCAGTCAATCTCGGGGTCTATCTCAATGTTGATGCGGCGAGCAGCACACATACACTCTTGCTTACCTGGAGAAAATTACTCAACAGGAACCAATGTAAATAACACCAAAAAGAGTGTTAGATCAGAAAGAATATTAAAAACTTAGTTGTTTCCCCGGCAACGGCGCCAAAAACTTGATCGCTTATCAGAGAGATGATTAATTTAACACAGAAATATCGCTGATATGCATTAATCCAAGTATAAATTAAACATAATCAAGTAGTACCTAGAGTATTCTAGGGTCGATCCACAGGGAAGGAAGGCTATGGGATTTTAATAAACTTGACTAATTAACACTCTAACGCATGGCATTATGGATTAAAATATCAAATGGTGATAACTGTAATGAAACTGCTGCAAAATAAACTATGCGATGGGATTCGAAGAAATATCAGATGACAAGACTATCAAGGCTTTTGTTTACAGTAAAGGACATCATAAAGTAAGAGTGACTTCTTTCTAGGTCCTGTCTTGTGTAAACATCTTTTACACAGGATGCCCCTACTCGCATGTCTCTACATGAACGATCCAGGATCACGTCGCTTACCTCATTCGCAAAGCAGGCCGCATCCATAGTGTTACCAGCACAAGGTACCCAACCATATTCATTTACTATAGAAAATTTAGGCTATATACTTGAACTTGATCCCTATCTATATCCAAGATATAGTTCAAGTATCTCATATTATAACTATGGATGTTTCTATTGGATTTTTAAGATACAAAACAAATAATTTCACTAAATAACATCTTTATTTATATAAAGGATAACAATGTTGGGTTTTATGCCCTAAAACTCGTAGATAGTGAATGTAATGGTTGACCGAATATTAATGAAATAATATTGATGTATTTATCCATTAAGTATTGTTAGTAATATTATGTTTGTCTTTGCCTAAAATAACCCCAATCCAATAAACTAGACATCCTAAGCTATTGTATGAATCTTGAACAGTATGTAGAGACATATGGGGATCACTGTTCAAGAAACAGTCTGAAAGGTCTATAGTATAGGGATAAGACTGGGTGCCTTATCCTAGTGACACTATGGATACGACCCACTTTGTATTTGATACAAATGCTATGATCCAACGCGTTCGTGTAGGAGACATGCGAGTGGGGGTATCCTATGCAACGCGTTTGCATAAGACCGAATCGCGAAATAGTAACCACTAGTCATAACACTATTAACTAGTTAGGTTTCTATTTCAGTAGGACGACCTAAACAACTTAGTCTTAATCCTGAGTTAATTATGAACTTTTGCTCATGAGGGATTGTCCTTTGATTTGTATGGGTGAGAGTGGCCAACACGCCGACTCAATAAGCCTACCATTTTGGGGACAAGACCGAGTGGGGAGATGGAAACATAATCACACAAGATGGAATTCACTCATTCTCGATTTTAGGGAAGCAGATGAGTGTTCCCTTAAGTGGTGACTCGGAGTCTTGAATAAAGGGCCCTACCCTCTCAGTGGCACGAGAGGGTTTTTTGTTTGATGGTTGGACCACAAACAGGTTGTTCATTAGAGGAGAAATGGTACTTAAGAAAATAGAAGTAACCCAGGGGTAAAACGGTAATTTGTCCCAGCTGATGTTACAGACAGTCGTGAAGGACTAACTAGTCGTTATTGGTCTATATCCATGGACACAGAAAATATGTCTCCAGTGAGAAGAGTACAACTGTGAGTCTATAGTGGAATGTACACACAGTTAACGAATATTGATTAATTTGGTCAATGAGTTTGATCAATTAATCTCACATCGTTGGAGCATCTAATCTGTAGGTCCATTAGGTCCCGTTGGTAGCTCATAAAGTAATTTGAGCCAACTAAGTAATAAATGTAAATTGAAAGTGTTCAATTTACTAAGGGAAACAATATAATATATATATTGATATATTATTATGAGAGAAATAAATATTTGAAGAAATTTCAAATATTGATATGAATTGATTCATATTAAATTTATAGGAATTTGAAAGAGTTTAATAAATATGAATTAAATTAATTTAAGGCCTAAAATTAAATTGGGCAATTAATTAATTCAAGGAGGGAAATTAAATATGTGATATTTAATTGGTGATTAATTAATTGAAAATTAATCAATTATGGAAATGATTAATCACTTATGGAAGTAATTAATCATTTATGGAAATGATCTAATCACTTATGGAAGTAATTAGTCATTTATGGAAAGGATTAATCAATTGTGGAATTGATTGATCATGAATTGATTAAACATGGAATAGATTAAATCAATTATGGAAATAATTGATTTTATGTGAATATTTTATTCATGGCTTTTCTCCTAAAAATAGAACACTAGACCTAATACTTTAGGTACCCTCTTGCTCTTAGAATCACAAGACAAGACTATTGCATTCTCTCTAGCCTCCCTCTTAGAGATATACCGGTGTAACCTCTTTGGTTATTGTGTTATTGAGAAGAAAATTCTAGCGAAGAATCTTAAAGGGGCTGCTTCATTCTTCATCCTTAGAGCATTGTTGGCGAAAATCGGTCAAGTCTACAACAAAGGTTTGAAACGGTTTCTAATCTCTCTTTGAAAAGCATGTAAATAAAAGAGTTTTATTTTTCTGTTTTTCTAGCATGTTTAAACCAATTTACAACAGCTTTAAAGTGTGTTTAAAGTAATGTTTTGCCTTTTCGTATTGATATTTTGATTTTAATTAATATACGGCGTAAGGTCCTCTCCACACGCTTTCCGTTTCGCTGGGGCTTTCATCCCCTTCAATTGGTATTAGAGCCTCCGTTGTCCCTATTAATCAATATTAAAATTTGCGATAGGCTCTAATAGGTGGGATTTATGCATAATGTATGTATAGTTTGCATTGGACTGTTTAGGTTAATTTTATGGCCATAGATTTTATTTTTTATGTGATTTGATCATATAAGGGCCCGATGTTTCGGGTATTTAATGTAAAATCGAGTCCTATGTAATTCCGGGTCTAGATTAGGTTTTTGTGAGATAAAAATCGAAGAAATCGCGGCTGAAATCAGAGAGCAAGACGAAGAACAGACGTTGTTTTTGCCCAGAAAACTGAACAGCGTCTCGACGTTGTCTCGATTCGCAGACGCTGAGATCAAATGAAGCCGCAGTAAGCTCACCTATGCAGATCAAAGGATAATCGTAAACGAACAGGAGTTCACAGTTAGCTCAGGATTAAGATCGAGTTACCTAGGTCATCGCATGAAATAGTCAGTCTTAACAGTAAACGACGTTATAAAGAAAGAGTGACTTATTTCTCGGTCCTGTCTTGTGTAAACATGTTTTACACAGGATGCCCCTACTCGCATGTCTCTACATGAACGATCCAGGATCATGTCATTTGCCTCATTCGCAGAGTAGGTCGCATCCATAGTGTTACCAGGGTACGGTACCCAACCTTATCCATTTACTATAGACCATTCAGGTTATATACTCAAACTTGATCCCTATCTATATCTACGATATAGTGTGAGTATCTAATTTTATAACCATGAATGTTTCTATTGGATTTAAGGTATAGAACAAACAATTTCACTGAATAACATCTTTATTATAAAAGGATAACAAAACTTGAGTTCTAGGACATTAACCCCAATAATTAGGACGAAGTTTCGTTCAAATTCTAGTAGTACTTTCACTGGGACGAACTTTTGCATCCGAAGTGAACAAAATTCAAACGATGTAGAATGTTGACATAGTTTCGTCCTTCATCCGCAAGAACTCTCATCGAGAACAACACTCCAAAACTCGAATGGAGAAGAAATTATGCCAATTTTTTTTCAA
This sequence comes from Luffa aegyptiaca, assembly GCA_017139565.1. Lineage (NCBI taxonomy): Eukaryota > Viridiplantae > Streptophyta > Magnoliopsida > Cucurbitales > Cucurbitaceae > Luffa > Luffa aegyptiaca. Next base: position 22,918,469 of record CM029395.1, read on the forward strand.
ATTCTTGAAGAACTCAAGTTACGACGAACTTTGGGATCGAAGTTCGAAAAACCGGAACATTGCCGAATCCAAACACTCCAAAATTTGAATTGAAAAGAATTTGCGCCAGTTTACGTTCAAATTCTTGAAGAACTCAAATTATGATGAACTTTGGGGTCGAAGTTCACGAAAACCGAAATGGCGCAGAATATTTACCACGTTTCATCCAAATTGCTGAAGTACTCTCATTTGGATAAACTCGGAGATCCAAACTCGTGAAAACTCGAACACATCAGAAATTGGACTAGGTTTCGTCCAAATGTCCAGAACAACTCTCATTGTGATCAAAACACTCAAAAACTCGAGCGAAGAAGAATTTTGGCAAGTTTCCGTAGGGTTTTCTGAAGAACACACAATGCGACTAACCTGGGCATCCAAATTTACAAAAACTTGAACGCATCAAAATTAGGACGAGCTTTAGTCCAAATTAAAGTAGTACTATCATTAGGACGAACTTTTGCATCCGAACTGAACAAAATGCAAATGCAGTATAATGATTACCAAGTTTCTTCCTTCGTCCTCAAAAACACTCATTGGGATCCAAACACTCACAAACTCGAATGGAGAAGAATTTGCGCCAGTTTCCGTTCAAATTCTTGAATAACTCAAATTACGACGAACTTTGGGATTGAAGTTCACCAAAAACGAAATGCTGCAGAATTTGGACCACATTTCCTCCAAATTGCTAAAGTACTCTCATTTAGACAAACTTTGAGATCCAAACTCACGAAAACTTTAACGCATCAAAAATTGGTCCAAGTTTCATCAAAATGTCTTGAACAACTCTCATTGTGATCAAAACTCAAGCCAGTTTTCGTTCAGATTCCTGAACAATTCACAATGCGACTAACTTGGGCCACCAAATTTACCAAAACTCGAACGCAGAAAAATTAGGACGAAGTTTCGTCGAAATTCAAGTAGTACTATCATTGGAACGAACTTTTGCATCCGAACTTAACAAAATCAAACGCAGTAGAATGTTGACCAAGTTTCTTCGTTCGTCCTCAAGAACTCTCATCAGGATCCAAAAATTTCAAACCTCGAATGGAGAAGAATTTGCGCCAGTTTTGGTTCAAATTCTTGAAGAACTCTAATTACGACGAACTTTAAGATTAAACTTCACCAAAACCAGAATGTTGCAGAATTTGGACCACGTTTCCTCCAAATTGCTGAAGTACTCTCATCTGGAAAAACTTTGAGATCCAAACTCATGAAAACTCGAACGCATCAAAAAGTGGTCAAAGCTTCGTCCAAATGTCTTACACAACTCTCATTGTGATCAAAACTCTTAAAAACTCAAACGAAGAAGAATTTCAGCCAGTTTCCGTTCAGATTCCTTAACAACTCACAATGCAACTAACTTGGGCATCCAAATTTACCAAAACTCGAACGCAGAAAAATTAGGACGAAGTTTCGTCCAAATTCTAGTAGTACAGTCATTGGGATGAACTTTTGCATCCGAACTGAACAAAATTCAAACGCAGTAGAATGTTGACCGAGTTTCTTCCTTCGTCCTCAGGAACTCTCATTGGCTTCCAAACACTCCAAAACTCGAATGGAGAAGAATTTATGCCAGTTTTCATTTCAATTCTTTAAGAACTCAAATTACGACGAACTCTGGGATCGAAGTTCACCAAAACTGGAATGGTGCAGAATATTTACCATGTTTGATCCAAATTGCTGAAGTACTCTCATTTGGACAAACTCAGAGATCCAAACTCATGAAAACTCAAATGCATCAGAAATAGGACCAGGTTTCGTCCAAAAGTCCAGAACAACTTTCATTGTGATCGAAACTCTCAAAAACTCGAGCAAAGAAGAATTTTGGCAAGTTTCCGTAGAGATTCCCGAAGAACTCACAATGCAACTAACTTGGGCATCCAAATTTACGAAAACTAGAATGCATCAAAATTAGGACGAACTTTCTTCAAAAATAAAGTGGTACTATGATCAGGACGAACTTTTTCATCCGAACTGAACAAAATTCAAATGCAGTAGAATGTTCATCAAGTTTCTTCCTTCGTCCTCAAGAACTCTCATTGGGATGCAAACACTCCAAAACTCGAATGAGAAGAATTTGCGCAAGTTTTCATTTAAAGTCCTGAAGAACTCAAATTCCAACGAACTTTGGGATCGAAGTTCACAAAAATTGAAATTGAAGGAGTGTACGAGACACACGCGGAAGCAATTCGGATCGAAACACTCAAATTACCTTTAATTTTAGTTATGAAAACATGCAAATCTTTGAACCGAAAACAGAGTTTCAAAGTTACCAACCTTTTAAACCGAACTTGAAGCAATCCGTGGATGAATTCTTTGCATAAACCGGTTGTAGACGACCACAAGAGTCTTCCCCGCTATTCTCCGACCTTGGAACGGTTTGTGGGAACCTTTTGTGTGATCAAACTTGGGAGAGAAATAAAGAGAGAAACTATGGGTTTTCTTAGAGAATTTTCCAATAAGCTTCACAGATTACCCAACCCTTTGTCTTGTGATTTCTTTCCCCTTTTAAAGGTGAACAACATGCATTATAATGCAAGCTACAAGACAACAAGCTTCAATTGAATACTCAATTGTTGGAGAGAAAGACAACACATGGATATGGTGGCAACCTCATGAAATTTGCCTTTACGATTTTTATTTAATTGAAATTGAATTTTCAATTAATTCCAACAAAATCCACTAATTCAATTTTAATTCACCAAATTAAAATTAATTTTATTTATTAATTAAACATTTTAATTAATAATAACTATTTTAATTTAATATCAAATATTATATTAAATATTTGCACCAATTCTTACTTTCTCTCAATCCAGGGTTAGACCACTGGACTGTAGTTAAAAACATCCTCAAGTATCTTCGGAGAACGAGGGTCTATCATCTTGTGTATGGCTCTAAGGATTTGATCCTTACAGGATACACAAACTCTGACTTTCAGACTGATAAGGATTCTAGGAAATCCACATCAGGGTCAGTATTTACCCTCAACGGAGGAGCTGTAGTCTGGCGTAACATCAAGCAAGGATGCATTGCAGACTCCACCATGGAGGCCGAATATGTCGCTGCTTGTGAAGCAGCTAAGGAGGCTGTATGGCTTCGGAAGTTCTTGAAGGATTTGGAAGTTGTTCCAAATATGAACTTGTCAATCACCCTTTACTGTGATAATAGTGGTGCAGTGGCAAATTCTACAAAACCTCGCAGTCACAAAAGAGGCAAGCACATAGCGCGCAAATATCATCTCATCAGAGAGATCGTGCAACGAGGGGACGTGATCGTCACGAAGGTAGCCTCTGCGCACGATATTGTTGATCCATTTACGAAGGCTCTCACGGCTAAAGTGTTCGAGGATCATCTAGAGGGTCTAGGTCTGCGAGATATGTACATAGATAAATCTAGGGCAAGTGGGAGAAGTGTAATGGGTATTATGAATGCCCTAGTTTATTGTATTTATCTGTATTTGTACTTTTCATGTATTATACAGTATTAATACAAACGACTATTCCTACTTCAATGATTATTCATTCAATTTTGATTGTTGATGTACATTGCTCACTAGAGTTTTAGTTCAAGTGGGAGTTGTTGGGTTTTATGCCCTAAAACTCGTAGATAGTAAATGAAACAAATTAATCGATCTCAATAAAGCGTTATTTGAGTAATTCAGTAATTTGGTTATTGAATAATCGAGTTTGCATTTATAAACCCTAAATCCAATAAACTAAGATCCAAGGTTGTTTAAATGAAACTTGGACTAGTATGTGGGGACATACGGGGATCGGTGTCCAAGTAACAACTTAAAATGTCATTAGTATAGGGATAAGGCTGAGTACCTTATCCTGGTGACACTATGTGATACGGCCCACCTTGTATTCGATACAGATGCAATGATCCAAAGCATCCATGTAGGAGACATTCTGGTGGGGGTATCCTATGCAATGAGTTTGCATAAGACCGGACCGCGAAATAGTAACCACTAGATGTAACGCCGTTAACTAGTTTAGGTTTCTATTTCAATAGGATGACTTAGGTAAATCAATCTCAATCCTGAGTCTGTTATGAACCCCTTTTAGGAGGGATTGTCCTTAGATTTGTATGGGTGAGAGTGGCTAGTTCGCCGACTCAATAATCCTACCATTTCAGGGGCAAGACCGAATGGGGGCTGGGAACATAAGAGTACAAGATGGAATTCACTCCTTCCCCTATTGGGGTAAGTAGATGTGTGTTCCCTTAAGAGCTGATTCTGGGGCTTGAACAAAGGCGCGTCATCCACTCTTGGCCCGAGAGGAACTCCTGTTTAGTGGTTGGATCCTAAACAACTTGTTCATTAGAGGGATCAGCGGTACTTAAGGAACCAGAGGTAACCCAAGGGTAAAACGGTAATTTGACCCAGATGGTGTTACGAACACACGTGAAAGATTGACTTACTGCATTGGTAGATATCCGTGGACACAGAAATATTCTACAGTGAGAAGAGTGCAGCTGTGGGTCTTTGGTGGAGTGACCCACAGTTGACGAATGTTGACTAACTTTGTTAATGAGTTTGGCCAATCAGTCTCGTATCGTTGGAGTTTCTAATCTGTAGGTCCATTAGGTCCCACTGGTAGCTCGTAAAGAGACTTGAGGCAATTAAGTATAAATTGTAAATTGACAGTGTTCAATTTATTTAGGGGAATCATATAATGTATATTGATGCATTATAATATAAAGTTTATGAAACTTTATAATATAATTTTTGAATTAATTTCAAAAATTAATTCTTGAGAAAAAATATTTGAAAGAGTTCAAATAAATTTAATATGAATTGGATTTATATTAATTTTAATTTTAATAAAATCTCTGAGATTAAATATATGATATTTAATTGGGTAATTAATTAATTATGGAATTAATTTATTATTTATTAAAATTAGAGACCTTTTCGTATTAGGAAAAGGACTTCCTTTTCCTATTAGGAAAAAATCTTCTCCTTTACCTATAAATAGGACCCCTGGGGTGGGGTGAAATTCATCTCATTCATTCTCCTACTCTCAGAGAATTCCCCTCAAGGCTCCCTCTAGACTCCCACCAGTCTCCTGCCTCTAGAAGTCTTAGAGTCATACCGGTGTAGACATAGTGGTGGTGTTCGCACTAGTTCGTGATTATTTCACAAGCAATTGGTGAATTTAATCTAAGTCGTCAACGAGAGTAAGTAATTTGTTAGTATATAAATTAGATTTAGATCTAATATATTTGTATGCTTAGCCTTAATATAAATCTAGAATAGTTCTAAGTTTATTGCCAATGTATTGGTATTTTAGATTAAACAAAAGTTAATTACGAATCGGTCCCAAGCACGCTTCCGCTTTACGGAATTACCGAATTCCAGTCCTTCAATTTGCCTCTAGGATTTTTATTTAATTGAAATTCAATTTTCAATTAATTTCCATAAAATCCACTAATTTAATTTTAATTCACCAAATTAAAATTAATTTTATTTATTAATTAAACATTTTAATTAATAATAACTATTTTAATTTAATATCAAATATTGAATTAAATATTTGCACCAATTCTTACTTTCTCTCAGTCCCGATTTCTAATATGAATCCCTATCCATATCCAAACCGAAATATTGTATCGAATACATTATTCTAATATTTAAACTTTCTCATCACATATGTTCTAAGGTTTTTTCCATATGAGCTAGCAGAGGGACCTAATGGACCTATAGATCATGGCCTCCAACGATTCGAGATTAACTAGTTAAACCCTTTTAACTTAGTTAAGCAACATTCGTTAACTACCAAGACACTCCACTATAGTCTGATAGTTGAACTCCCCTCACTGTAGATATATTTCTGTCCACCTGATATAACCATGATTAGTAAGTCGAACCTTCACAAGTTGTTCGTAACTAGAGCTGGATCAAATTTCTGTTTCACCCCTGAAGTTACATATTGTTCCTTAAGTCTCTAGCTGAGTCCCTAATGAACAATTGATTTGTGGTCCCACCACTAAACCTAAAACCTCTCGGGCCAATGAGAGGGCAGGATCCCTTTGTTCACGTTCCAGAGTCAATACTTAAGGGAACAACCTCTCTACTATCCCTAAATTGGGTAGGAGTGAATTCCATTTTGCAAGACTATGTTCCCAGCTAACTATCCGTTCCTATCCCTGAAATGGGGAGTTTATTGAGTCGGCGATGTTGAGCCACTCTCACCCATTGATAGTTAGCTCAGGATTAAGATCGAGTTACCTAGGTAATCGCATTGAAATAGTCAGTCTTGTTAGTAAACGACGTTATAAAGCATGAGTGACTTATTTCTCGGTCCTGGTCTTATGCAAACTCATTTGATAGGACGTCCCCATTCGCATGTCTGTACATGAACGATCCAGGATCACATCGTTTGTACTCAAACAAAGTGGGCCGCGTCACATAGTTTTCCTAGGATTAAGGTACCTAGCCTTATCCCTATACTATAGACCGTTTAGGCTATTACTCGAACTTCATCCATATTTATGTCACATCATATAGTTCAAGCACTCATGTCATAGCCAAGGATACTAGTTTATTGGATTTGGGTTATTTAACGTGCAATTCACTCATTTAATAACTTGAGTGAACAAAAACTCCATAACGCCTTTATCGAACAAGTATATAACTATTTGTTTCATTCACTATCTACGAGTTTTAGGGCACCAACCCCAACAGAAATGCTGCAGAATTTTGACCACGTTTCGTCAAAATTGCTGAAGTGTTGGGGTTTATGTCATAGAACTCAAGTTTTGTTATCCTTTATATAAATAAAGATGTTATTCAGTGAAATTGTTTATTTATAACTTATAATCCAATTGAAACATCCATGGTTATGACATGAGATACTCGAACTATATAGTAAATATGGACAGGGATCAAGTTCGAGTTTATAACCTAAATGGTCTATCGTAAATGAATAAGGTTGGGTACCTTGTTCTGGTAACACTATGGATGCGGCCTACTTTGCGAATAACGCAAATGACGTGATCCTGGATCGTTCATGTAAAGACATGCGAGTAGGGGCATCCTGTGTAAAAGATGTTTACACAAGACTGGACCGAGAAATAAGTCACTCTTACTTTATAATGCCGTTTACTGTTAAGACTGATTATTTCATGTGATGACTTAGGTAACTCGATCTTAATCCTGAACTTACTATGAACTCCTGTTTGTTTAGGGTTATCCTTTGATCTACATTGGTGAAAGTGGTCATAAAATTCCGCTCAATAAACCTCCCATTTTGGGGATAACACTAGATGGATGGCTGGGGACATAGTAATGCAATATGGAATTCACTCTTACCCTATTTAGGGATAGTAGAGAGGTTGTTCCCTTAAGTGCTGAATCCAAGACTTGAACAAGTGGCCCCACCCTCTCATTCGCTCGAGAGGGATCTTGTTTAATGGTTGGACCATGAACAAAATTGTTCATTACAGGACCAGTGGACTTAAGGAACTAAGATGTGCTATAAGGGTAAAACAGACTATTGACCTATCTATAGTAACGAACGACCTGTGAAGGATTGACTTACTAATCATGGTTACATTGAGTGAACACAAATATATCTACAGTGAGGGAAGTTCAACTACTAGGCTATAGTGGAGTGTCCCAGTAGTTAACGGATGTTGGTTGACTAGGTTAAAAGAGTTTGACTAGTTTAACCTCGTACCGTTGGAGCCCATGATTTGTAGGTCCATTAGATCCCATTGCTAGCTCAAGACTAACCTTTAGAACAATATGATGGATAAAATATGAATTGCTTTAGTTCATGTTGAGAAATATGAGTAAAGGTGATAGGAGTTGTCGATACGTCGGGTTTTTGTGAAAACCGTTATGGTGAGTATTTAATATTTAAATATGATTTAACTACCGACAACATGAATAGGGATTCATGATTGATAATAACATTTAGGAAATGTTAGGGATTGGTGGAAAAATATTAATTTAATATTTAATATTAAATTAATAATTAATTAATTATTTAATAATTATTTTAAATTAATTTTGAATTAATTTAAAATTGAAATTTTGAAATTTGATTTTAATTTTTCAGATTATTAAAGTTCAAATAATTATCCAACTTATCATGGATAATTATGGATTTAATAAAAATAAAAAAAGATTGATTTTTTGGAGGTGGAGTGCATGGTGACTAAACCCATGCACTCACCCCAAATTGGACACCAAAATTTCCACTAATCTTTTGTTAATTAAGTGTCAATTGCTGGAGCATTCTTGTATCGCTAATCCCTCTATAAAAGGCAAGGAGATGGCTGAAGAAATCATGCTTGAAACATAGATAAATGCTGCCAAATTGAAAACTCACCATACGTTTCCTTGTAAGCTTGTTCTTCATACTTTCTCTCTCAAATTCAATCACTTGAGGATCCCACAATCCGTTCTAAAGGCTTGAGGATAGCAAGGAAGATCCTTTGGTGGTTCGTGACTCGTTGGTGAAGAAAAACAACAAAGAAATCCAACAAATTCTCCATTGATTCAAGGTTGGTAAACTATGCGGTGTTTTTCTTCTTCCTGGACAGCATGCAAAGAATGATATCGAAATTGCTTCCGCTTTTTACATATTAACACCTACAATTGGTATCAGAGCATGGTTTGGGCACCTAATTTGCTTTAATTTGATCATGGTGGGTAGCATTTTGAAATTCAATTTGCATGGGTGCTGAAATGGATATATTATGGTTTGGTAATTTTTTACTCTTCAATTTGTTGATGAAAATGTAATTGCTCACATGTATATGAGCATTAATGTGTTGAGAAGAGTGTGTAATTTTTTGAGAGTCATTAGAGTCCATCTGGACAAACTTTGAGATCCAAACTCACGAAAACTCGAACTCATGTGAAATTTTACCAAGTTTTGTCCAAATGTCCAAAACAACTCTCATTGTGATCAAAGCTCTTCAAAACTCGAACGAAGAAGAATTTGGGCAAGTAGTTCATATTCCTGAAGAACTCAAAATTCGACTAACGTGGGCATCCGAATTTACCAAAACTCAAAAGCAACAAAATTAGGATGAAGTTTCATCCAAATTCAAGTAGTTCTGTCATTGGGGTGAACTTTTGCATCTGAACTGAACAAAATTCAAACGTAGTAGAATGTTGACCGAGTTTCTTCTTTCATCCTCAAGAACACTCATTGGGTTCCGAACACTCCAAAACTCAAATTCTTTTGAGTTTGCAACTGCACCACTGTTATCACAGTAGGGTGTGATGGGCAGATGCATATTTGGAACGACTTCCAAATTGGTCAAGAATTTTCTGAGCCATACCACTTCTTTTGCTGCTTCGCATGCAGCTACATATTCGGCCTCCATGGTCGAATTTGCTATGAATCCTTGTTTAATGCTACGCCAGACTATTGCTCCTCTATTCAGAGTGAATACTTAACCCGATGTGGATTTCCTCGAATCCTTATCGGTTTGGAAATCAGAATCAGTGTATCCTGTAAGGATCAAATTCTTATCGCCATACAGGAGCATATAATCCCTCGTTCTCCTAAGATACTTGAGGATATTCTTCACGGCAGTCCATTGATAAAATCCTAGATTAGATTGATACCTACTGGCAATCCCTACTGCATAACAAATATCAGGCCTTGTACACAACATGGCAGACATAAGGCTGCCTAGTGCAAAGGCATAGGGAATTCGTCTCATGTCCTTAACTTCTTGAGGTGTCTTGGGACTGTTAGGTTTAATGTCCTATAAACTCGTAGTTTTGTAAATCATTAAACATATTCTATTTCCAATAAAGACGTTATCGAGGTTATTCAGTAAAAGTTGTTATTGAATATGTAAGTTGCGAATATTTAACCTAAATCCAATAAACTAAGATCCTTGGCTATAACATGAATACTCGAACTATATGTAGGGACATATCATAGGATCAAGTTCAAGTTTATAGCCAAAATAGTCTATAGTATAAGGATACGGTTAGGTGCCTTATCCTGGGACACTATGGACGCGACCCACTTTGTATTAAGTACAAACGATGAGATCCTAAATCATGTGGAGACATGGGAGTGTGGGTGTCCTATGCAATGAGTTTGCATAAGACTGGACCTCGAAATAAGTCACTTTCTCTTTATAACGTCGTTTACTGTAGAAACTAACTATTTCACTAGATGACCTAGGTAACTCGATCTTAATCTGAGCTAACTATGAACTCTTGTTTATACGAGATTATCCTTTGATCTGCATGGGTGAGAGTGGCCAGGCATCGCCGACTCAACAAGCCTACCATTTTGGGGATAAGATTGGATAGATAGCTAGGGACATAGTCTCACAAGACGGAATTCGCTCCTACCCATTTCAGGGATAGTAGATAGGTTGTTCCCTTAAGTACAAACTCCAGGACTTGAACAAGGGGCCCCACCCTCTCCTTGGCCCGAGAGGGACTCAGGTTCGATGGTTGACCACAAACCGATTGTTCATTAGAGGATTAGTGGAACTTAAGGAACAAGAAGTACTATAGCTGTAAAACGGACATTTGGCCTGGCTATATCAAGTGGATGGAAATATATCTATGGTGAGGGGAGTGCAACTACTGGGCTATAGTGGAGTGTCCCAGTAGTTAATGAATGTTGCTTAGCTTGGTTAATGAGATTAGTCGGTTAACCTTGAAACGTTGGAGCCCATGATCTGTAGGTCAATTAGGTCCCTCTACTAGCTCATATCGGAATAAAGCTTAGAACAATAAGATAGGAAAGTTTGAATCGTTCAAAATCGGGAAACGGGTATTATCGTCAATTGTGATGGACACAATAATTTAATTATGAATTAAATTATTAAATAAGAGATAAATTATTTAAAAGTGTTTTAAATACCATATACATGAATAAGGATTCATATATGATTGATTGCACAAGGTTGGTATGATTAATTGGATTAATCATATGAAATTAATTTGAAAAGTTTCAAATTAATTACCTAAAGTTAATTTCAATTTGGAATTAAAATTAAAACAAAAATGCAAGATTGAAAAATCAGATTTTAAATCAAAGATAGTGGATTTTGTTGGATTCCCGCTCTTGCATGGTCATTCAAAGTGGAAAGACAACTCATCCATGCACTCTTGCATGTTTTGTTACATGAACACCTAGAATCCACTATAGCTTATCAATCCACCATGTGTCTTGCATCTTGAGGCTTCTCCTTACATGGATTCACTCTATAAGTAGAGTATGAATCAGATTGAGAGGGATGAGAGGCATTTCCATACTGTTATGCTGCTGGATTTTGGTCTCAAACTCACTCATCTCCATATATCTCTCTAGTGCTTGAACCTTCAAGCAATGCCCTTCCCATTCCCTATCTCTATAGACTCCCACAAGTCGTTCTTGGCCCGAAGAATAGTAGGGAAGACATTAAGGGTTGTCCTAAGTATATTGGAGAAGAAAAGAATCCTCGGAGGTCCACCTATTGAGCTGGAAAAGGTTGGTACTTCTAATCTCTTCGTTTCTGGTTTTTTAGAACAAGCATGCTTTAGGAGTGAAATTGATGTAGTTAAATGCTTTCGATCTTCAATTGCTTCCGCATGTGTTATATGAACACCTTCAAATGGTATTAGAGCATGATTAAAGCACTTAATTTGCATTAATTTTACTGTGGTGGGTACCTTTCATAAGATGAATTTTCTGTGTGCTAAAGTGGATGTTTCCTGGTTTGACATTTTATTGAGCTTCAATTTCTTTATGAAAATGTAATTGCTCGGAAATGTATGAGCTTTAATGCGTGTACAAGGGTCTGTAAATTTTTTAGAGTCAATAGAATCCATATGGGCTGTAATTTCGAAGAAATTTGGAGAAGACGCAAGCTGGAATCGAAAGCAGTGACTGCTGGTCGAGACAGCGTCAGGACGCTGTTCATGTAGCGTCTCGACGCTGTTCAACAAATTCATCCAGGCACTCCCATTTCCAGATCCGGTTCGGTCCAGGTGGTTCTTTTGGGTCCGGTTCGGTCAGAAATCAGCTGGTTCAGCCCTTTTACACATTTTAGAAGTCCGGTTCAGTCCTTGGAGGGGCGGTTTGGGGTGGTTCATGAAGCTCGGGATCGTTTCGAGCTTTTTTAATAATTATTATGTTGGGATAGGTGTCCTAAAACTCGTAGATAGTGAATGATAAACGAATTTTATACTTATTCGATAAAGGCGTTATCGAGACTAATTCAGTAAAGTTATTACTGAATAAAGTAAATTGCACATATAATTACCCAAATCCAATAAACTAAGATCCATGGCTATAGGATGAACTCTTGAGCTTTATGTAGACACATAAAAGTGGATCAAGCTTGAGTAATAGCCAAAACGGTCTATAGTATAGGAATAGGGTTGGGTACCTTATTCTGGGGACACTATGAGACGCGGCCCACTTTATAGATGGTATAGACGATGTGATCCTAAATCGTCCATGTAGAGACATGCGAGTGGGGGCGTCCTATGCAATGAGTTTGCATAAGACCAGGACCAAGAAATAAGTCACTCTCGCTTTATAACACCGTTTACTGACGAGACTGACTATTTCATGTGATGACCTAGGTAACTCGATCTTAATCCTGAGCTAACTATGAACTCCTGTTTATTTGGACTTATCCTTAGATCTGCATAGGTGAGAGTGGCTCAGTATCGCCGACTCAATAAGCCTCCCATTTCAGGGATAGGAACGGGTAGATAGCTGGGGACATAGTCGTGCAAGAAGGAATTCACTCCTACCCGAATTAGGGATAGTAGAGAGGTTGTTCCCTTAAGTGCTGACTCCGGGGCTTGAACAAAGGGATCCCGCCCTCTCATTGGTCCGAGAGGGACTCGGTTTATTGGTTGGACCATAAACCAATTGTTCATTAGAGGATCAGTGGGACTTAAGGAACTAGAAGTACTATAGGGGTAAAACGGCTTATTGACCTAGCTATAGCTACGAACAACCTGTGAAGGATTGACTTACTAATCATGGTTAAATCAAGTGGACAGAAATATATCTATAGTGAGGGGAGTGCAACTATCGGGCTATAGTGGAATGCCCCGGTAGTTAACGAATGTTGGCTAGCTTGGATAATGAGATTAGTCGGTTAGCCTCAAATCGTTGGAGCCCATGATCTATAGGTCCATTAGGTCCCCCTACTAGCTCATATCGGAATTAAGCCTAGAACAAAAGATAGGAAGCTTTGAATCGTTCAAAAATCGGGAAAAAGGATATTATCGTAAATTGTGTTTGACACAGTAATTTAATTATGAATTAAATTAGAAAATGAGAGATGGAGTATTTAAAAGTGTTTTGAATACCATATATATGTATTAGGAATCATATATGATTTATTGCACAAGATTAGAATGATTAATTGGATTAATCATAAGAAATCATTTTGTAATGCCTCAAAATCAATTACCTAATGTTAAATTCAATTTGGAATTGAAATGAACATTAAATTGCAAGCTTGAAATTAGATTTCAATTTGTATTTGGTGGATTTAGTTGGAAATCCACTTATGCATGAACATTCAAAGTGGAAAGACAACTCACTCATGCATTGTTGCATGTCTTGTGAGATGTACACCTAGAATCCACTTGAACTTGCAAATACACCATGTGTCTTGTGTCTTGAGGCTTGGCTTTGCATGAAGAATGTCTTTAAAAGGAGCTTGAATCAGATTCAAAGCTATCAGAGCCATTTTCCTTAATGTTATGCTGCTGGAATTTGGACTCAAAGTTCTCTCATCTCTCATTCTTCTCCATTGCTTGATGCTTCAAGCATTCCCTTCCCATTCCCTATCTTATATAGACTCCCACAAGTCGTTCTTGGCCCGGAGTATAGTAGGGAAGACTCTAGAGGTTGTCCAAGGAGCATAGGAGAGGCAAACACCACAAGGAGTTCAACATAAGTGAGCTACAAAGGTTGGTGTTTTCTAAACTCTCTATTCTGTCTTTTCTAGAACATGCATGCTTTAGGAGTGAAATTGAATGTCTTAAGTGCTTTCGATCTTCAATTGCTTCCGCATGTGTAATATGTACACCTTGATATTATTGTAATAATTAGTTAATTGTTTGATTGAAAATGCCAAACCAATCCAGTTTAGCTCAAATTTATTTATTTATGCATTATTGAATGTATGATTAAATTGAAATTAAATGTATGTGCATTATGAGCATGCCATGTAGTTTTAAAACCCCACCATAGGAAAGCATGATCATGCATTAATTCAATTATTATAAGAGTTATTAATAATTACTAATGCATGATTGAAGTTTTATGTTAATTAATATAAATTTTGTATTAATTTAGGGAGATGCATGCTTGAATGGTTATTTTCCAAATTGATTAATTGATATAAAAGTTATATAAATTAAAAGAGAAAATTAACCAATCATGAAGCATGAAACTTCTTTAGTTTGTTTATAAGTGTTATATTCAAATGAATGCATGTTATAGATTAGATTTATAATTGTTATAAATCACATAGACTTCTAAAATCTATAACAAAGATAAAGTGCATGATCACATAGGGTTAATTTGAATCCAACTTTCGATCAATTTCAACTAGCTTCAAATAGGTCGATTAGCTTGTAAAATAAAGGTTACAAGAGAACTCACCCGACAAGATGCTGTCTAAGGCTGGAGGTATTTAAGTTGACGGTTTACGGAACACCTCCTACCTGGGCATCGAGTCGGTTCTTGAGATAAGTTAACCCAGTTTTATGAGCATGCACGTGTGAGATGTGAGGTTATAAATCGTTATCACCTAGACATCGTAAGTTAAAAATAAACTTAGACTTAGGGTTTATTCAATTAGCCAGAATACGCCTAAGTATAAGTATACCCAAAACCGTTTAAAATACTTAGTGGGAGGGGAGAGATATATCAAATCCATTTTCCTCTCACGTTCTCCCTTTTGTTCACAACGTGAGATTTATGCTTGGCCTCCTGTTGATTATACCTCAATTGCTCCATTCGGAAGGTGTTTGCATAAATCAACAACAAGGTGAATGGAGAAAGTATTTATAGTAAGTGATTGAGCGAAGTGTGTCAACACATCCTGCAGTCTCCTCCGTTAGGTTGCACCGAGAGATTTCCATGTTCCGCCTGCTTGTATGCCCTGGAGCTACTAACCATTCGGAGGGTTGTAACATGGAGATCAGAACAACGCAAACTCCAGAAATGGATAGGATTTCTTAGGACCATTTCCAACATTAGCTTTTCCATTCGGTAGCATTGTTGGGGCCGTTCTCTAGAATCTTAAAACGGTTGGTCACACTTACAAGGGTTACTAAGTGTTAGTATATTCCTGACCAAATGTAGCGATAACTAAACCATTATAGGAATAAGAGTTATTTTGGCATTAGTATTTAGTAAAGAACGTCTTGGTTTAGTGAAGGAGTAATTGACTGCCCCTCGGTAGCAATTGCTCTAACTCACTAAAGTGTCGTTGTAAAATAATAATCTTGGTTACATTATTACTTTTGCTAAAACTGTTGGGTTTTATGCCCTAAAACTCGTAGATAGTAAACGAAACAAATTAATCGATCTCAATAAAGCGTTATTTGAGTAATTCAGTAATTTGGTTATTGAATAATCGAGTTTGCATTTATAAACCCTAAATCCAATAAACTAAGATCCAGGGTTGTTTAAATGAAACTTGGACTAGTATGTGGGGACATACGGGGATCGGTGTCCAAGTAACAACTTAAAATGTCATTAGTATAGGGATAAGGCTGGGTACCTTATCCTGGTGACACTATGTGATACGGCCCACCTTGTATTCGATACAGATGCAATGATCCAAAGCATCCATGTTGGAGACATGCAGGTGGGGGTATCCTATGCTATGAGTTTGCATAAGACCGGACCGTGAAATAGTAACCACCAGATGTAACGCCGTTAACTAGTTTAGGTTTCTATTGCAATCGGATGACCTAGGTAACTCAATCTCAATCCTGAGTCTGTTATGAACCCCTTTCAGGAGGGATTGTCCTTAGATTTGTATGGGTGAGAGTGGCCAGTTCGCCGACTCAATAATCCTACCATTTCAGGGGCAAGACCGAATGGGGGCTGGGAACATAACAATAGAAGATGAAATTCACTCTTTCCCCTATTGGGGTAAGTATATGTGTGTTCCCTTAAGCGCTGATTCCGGGGCTTGAACAAAGGCGCGCCGTCCTCTCCTGGCCCGAGAGGGACTCCTGTTTAGTGGTTGGACCCTAAACAACTTGTTCATTAGAGGGATCAGTGGTACTTAAGGAACCAGAGGTAACCCAGGGGTAAAACGATAATTTGACCCAGCTGGTGTTACGAACACACTTGAAGGATTGACTTACTGCATTGGTCGATATTCGTGGACACAGAAATATTCTACAGTGAGAAGAGTGCAGCTGTGGGTCTTTAGTGGAGTGACCCACAGTTAACGAATGTTGACTAACTTGGTTAATGAGTGTAGCCAATTAGTCTCGTATCGTTGGAGCTTCTGATCTGTAGGTCCATTAGGTCCCACTGGTAACTCGTAAAGAGACTTGAGGCAATTAAGTATAAATTGTAAATTGAAAGTGTTCAATTTATTTAGGGGAATCATATAATGTATATTGATACATTATAATATAAAGTTTATGAAACTTTATAATATAATTTTGAATTAATTTCAAAATTAATTGTTGAGAGAAAATATTTGAAAGACATCAAATAAATTTAATATGAATTGGATTCATATTAATTTTAATTTTAATAAAATCCCTAAGATTAAATATATGATATTTTATTGAGTAATTAATTAATTATTGAATTAATTAATTATTTATTAAAATTAGAGACCTTTTCCTATTAGGAAAAAGTCTTGGCCTTTACTATATATAGGACCCCTGGGGTGGGGTGAAAGGCATCCCATTCATTCTCCTACTCTCAAAGAATTCCCCTCAAGGCTCCCTCTAGACTCCCACCAGTCTCCTGCCTCTAGAAGTCTCAAAGTCATACCGATGTAACCATATTGGTGGTGTTCGCACTAGTTCGTGATTATTTCACAAGTAGTTGGTGAATTTAATCTGAGTCATCAATGAGAGTAAGTAATTTGTTACTTTATAAATTAGATTTAAATCCAATATTTTTGTATGCTTAGCCTTAATATATATTTAGAATAGTTCTAATATTATTGCCAATGTATTGGTATTTTAGATTAAACAAAATTAATTACGAATCGGTCTCAATAACGCTTCCGCTTTACGGAATTACGGAATTTCATTCCTTCAAAAACCTGATTGGATTTTTATCAAAAATGGTTAATAAGCAATTTACTAATATTATTTGTTCAATCTTTTCAGCATGTCTAGCTCACTAGTTAAATTACTCGCTTCGAAAAAGTAAACGGAGATAACTACGGGACTTGGAAATCGAATTTGAACACTATACTAGTAATCGATGATCTGAGATTCACATTAACCGAGGAGTGCCCACCTAATCCCGGCTCGTCAACGAACCGAAATGTTCGGGAAGCTTATGAAAAATGGACTCGTGCCAATGATAAGGCAAAAGTCTATATCTTAGCAAGCATATCAGATGTCTTGTCTGAGAAGCACGAGAGGATGGTCACCGCAAAGGAGATCATGACTTTGCTGCAAGGACTGGTTGGGCAACCGTCCTCACAATCTAAGCACGAAGCTCTCAAATATATTTACAACTCTCGTATGAAGGAAGGTACTTCTGTAATCGAACATGTTTTGAACATGATGGTCCATTTCAATGTGCCCGAAGTAAATGGTGCTACCATAGACGAGGGTAGTCAGGTTAGTTTTATAGTGGAGTCTCTTCCGAAGAGCTTCATTTTGTTCAGGACAAATGCAGTCATGAACAAGATAGAATACAACCTAACTACTCTACTGAATGAGCTGTAAACCTATCAAAGTATCATGAAGAAGGGACAAGAAGGTGAAGCAAATGTTGCGACTACCAAGAGGTTCCAAAAAGGATCGTCCTCCGGAACCAAATCTGGCCCTTCTACTTCACAGAACAAAAATGTTCAAATGAAGAAAAAGAAGGGAAAGGGAAAAGGAAAACCTCCGATGGCAGGCAAGGCAAAGACCAAAGTTGCAGACAAAGGAAAATGTTCCCACTGCAACGTGGATGGACATTGGAAACGCACTTGTCCAAAATACCTTGCAGAAAATAAGGCAGAAAAAGAGAAACAAGGTAAATTTGATTTGCTCGTTATTGAAACATGTTTAGTTGAGGAAGATAGCTCTGCTTGGATATTGGATTCAGGAGAAACTAACCATGTATGCTCTTCTTTATAGGAAATTAGTTCCTGGCACATGC
Source organism: Luffa aegyptiaca (assembly GCA_017139565.1). NCBI lineage: Eukaryota > Viridiplantae > Streptophyta > Magnoliopsida > Cucurbitales > Cucurbitaceae > Luffa > Luffa aegyptiaca. Next base: position 22,936,825 of record CM029395.1, read on the forward strand.
TGGCAGATGGCGAGGTAACTCTCATAGTTGGAACAGGAGAGGTTGTCTCAGCTAGAGCTACAGGAACTCTGAAGTTGTCTTTTGGAGATAGATTTATTTTACTTGAAAATGTCTTGTATGTTCCCAATATCAAAAGGAACTTAATATCTATCTCTTGTTTAATTGAACATATGTACCAAGTATCTTTTGATCTTAATGAAGTGTTTATTAACAAAAGAGGTATGCAAATATGTTCTGCAAAACTTGAAAGCAACTTATACGTGTGAAGACCAATTCAAGTTAAAGCTATATTTAATACGGAAATGTTTAAAGTAGCTAAGACTCAAAACAAAAGGCAAAAAGTTTCTCCCAATACCTATCTTTGGCACTTGAGATTAGGCCACATAAATCGCAATAGGATTGAAAGATTGGTAAAGAGTGGACTACTAAATCAATTAGAAGATGACTCGTTGCCACCATGTGAGTCCTGCCTCTTGGGAAAAATGACTAAACGACCTTTTTCTGAAAAAGGTTATAGGGCCAAAGAACCCTTAGAACTCGTGCATTCGGATCTCTGTGGTCCTATGAATGTCAAAGCATGAGGAGGTTATGAATATTTCATCAGCTTCATTGATGATATTCAAGGTACGGCTACCTTTACCTAATGCATCACAAGTCTGAAGCCCTTGAAATATTCAAGGAGTACAAGACCGATGTTGAGAACCACTTAGGTAAAAAGATTAAAACACTACGATCAGATCGAGGTGTGATGTGGAATTTTCCCACCGCAAGCGCACGGATCAAGTAATAATATAGTGAATGTGATATTCGAATGTCGTCCTCTGGATTGGATTTCTAATCAATTTTAATTACCGGAAATACTCTTGCCCAATTTTATTTAGGGAACCAATCAAAGAGAGAATGAATGTAAATCAAACACAAAAAAATGAAAAAGTATGACAATCTAATGGAGACAACGGTCTTAGGGATTTGATTTCACCAATTGGGATTATGGATTAATTCATGGTTTAATGATATGCTATGATTCATAAATCTTGGGAAACTAAAACCACACATATCTCTCCCGAGCATACATGATTCTCCCACATGCAATGAACCCGATATCCCTACCTAAATTCATTAAACATGCAAGGCATTAAGGTTAACCTTTTTAACGATTTCTAGAATTAACTATCATCTCCCGATTTCTAGCTAAATCCTAGTTATGCATAATTATTTATAAGCTAAATCCTATCTCCCGAGTTAGATTCAAGCACAAACATCAATCAATTTATGGCTGGTAAATTGAAAGCATTAAGAACAAAATTATGCATAAATGAAATCAATAGCAATAAAACCATTAAATCAATCCATAAAGTGCCCAACGGCTACATCAATCCCTAAGAATTAAACTTAGCTACACATAATCGGAGTTACAATATAAACTAAGTCTAAACAAGCCATAAAAACTACAAAAGCAAAGGGTGAAGAGAATTAAACGCTAGGTAGGCCGAGACCGCATGTCCCCGTGACGATCCCCACGAACAATGGTTTAATTCCCGCTTTTCCTCCACTTGTTTCAGCTTCCTCAGCCTCTTTTTCCTCTGTTTTACGGCTCCAAATCGTCCAAGAGAAGTCCCCAAACTCAAACCTAATCGCAAAGTATAAATAGGCTGAAAATTGGTCGTAGCGTCGCGACACTATAGGGGTAGTGTGCGACACTACCGCGATTTCACAGATTCTTGGATTTTCAACCGAGAGCGTCGCGACGCTGTGACCTTTTCGTGCGTACTCCAAATATAGAATTCCAGCGTCGAGACGCCCAGAGAGCAGCGTCCCGACGCTGGCTCTCGGCTGAGCTGAATTTGACTTCTTCCAACTTGAATCTTTTTCGATCTTTAACCCCTATTCATGTCCCGATAACACAATTAGCTCCGATATTTGTTTCCTACAAATAAAACATGAAAATGCATGATTTTGGCCATTTAAATATAAAAGACTAGCTAACTAGCTAGCTAAGCTCGCCATCAAGGTGGAGAATATATGGACGTATGATTCCAGGACTATTTGATAGAACATGGAATCTCGTCTCAACTCTCAGCCCCTGCTACACCACAACAAAATGGTGTATCAGAGAGGAGAAACCAAACCTTGTTGGACATGGTTCAATCAATGATGAGCTATGCTCAGTTGCCTGATTCGTTCTGGGGATATGCAGTAGAGACTGTTGTATACATTTTGAACATGGTTCCCTCTAAGAGTGTTCCTGAAACACCCTATGAGCTATGGAGAGGGCGTAAAGGTAGTTTACGTCACTTCAGAATTTGGGGATGCCCGGCACACGTGTTGGTGCAAAACCCAAAGAAATTGGAACGACGTTCAAAACTGTGCCTGCTTGTGGGATATCCTAAAGAAACGAAAGGTGGTCTATTTTACGATCCTCAGGAAATTAAAGTTATTGTATCGACAAACGCTACATTCTTTGAGGAAGATAACATAAGAGAACATCGACCTCGCTGTAAACTAGTATTAGGTGAGATTTCTGGAAAAACTACAAAACAACCTACAAAAGTTGTTGATCAAGCTGGTCCATCAAAAGTTGTTGATCAAACACATCCATCTCAAGAAGTGAGAGAGCTTCGACGTAGTGGGAGGGTTATAATACAACCCGACTGTTACATGGGTTTAACAGAAACTCAAACCATCATACCTGATGATGGTATAAAGGATCCATTGACCTTTAATCAGGCAATGAATGATGTAGATAAGGACCAGTGGATTAAAGCCATGGATCTCGAAATGGAGTCAATGAACTTCAATTCGGCTTGGGAACTTGTAGAGCATCCAGATGGGGTAAAACCTATTGGTTGCAAATGGATCTACAAAAGAAAATGAGACCAAGCCGGTAAAGTCCAAACCTTTAAGGCTCGACTTGTGGCAAAGGGTTTTACCCAGCGGGAAGGAGTGGATTTTGAAGAAACTTTTTCCCCTGTTGCCATGCTTAAGTCGATTAGAATACTCTTATCTATTTCCACATTTTATAATTATGAAATATGGCAAATGGATGTCAAGACGGCCTTTTTGAACGACAATCTTGAAGAGACTATCTATATGGCTCAACCAGAGGGATTCATAGTCCAGGATGATGAGCAAAAGGTTTGCAAACTTAAATGATCCATTTATGGGTTAAAACAAGCATCAAGATCCTAGAATATACATTTTGACACTGCGATCAAAACGTATGGCTTTGAGCAGAATATTGACGAACCTTGTGTTTACAAGAAAATCGTCAAATCCACTGTAGCTTTTCTAGTTCTGTACGTAGATGATATCCTACTCATTGGGAATAATGTAGGATTCCTGTCTGACATAAAACAATGGCTAACGACTCAATTCCAAATGAAAGATTTGGGTGAGGCTCAATTTGTTCTCGGCATTCAAATCATTAGAAATAGAAAGAACAAAACGCTAGCATTGTCTCAAGCATCATATATCGACAAATTGTTGGTACGATATTCGATGCAGAACTCCAAGAAAGGGTTATTACCTTTTAGGCACGGGGTTCACCTGTCAAAGGAACAAAGTCCTAAGACACCTCAAGAAGTTGAAGAAATGAGACGCATTCCCTATGCATCAGCAGTTGGTAGTTTAAATGTATGTCATGCTGTGTACCAGACCCGACATATGCTATGCAGTGGGAATTGTCAGCAGATACCAGTCCAATCCTGGACATGCACATTGGACTGCCGTTAAAAATAATCTCAAGTATCTAAGGAGAACGAGGGATTTTTCGCTCGTGTATGGTGCTAAGGATCTGATTCTTACAGGATACACTGACTCAGATTTTCAGACCGATATAGATTCAAGAAAATCAACATTGGGATCTGTGTTCACTCTAAATGGAGGAGCAGTAGTATGGAGGAGTATTAAGCAAGGTTGCATTGTTGACTCGACCATGGAAGCAGAGTACGTAGCTGCCTGCGAAGCAGCAAAAGAGGCAGTATGGCTAAGGAAATTCCTAACAGAGTTGGAAATAGTTCCAAATATGCAACTGTTTATCACCCTTTATTGTGATAATAGTGGAGCAGTTGCAAACTCTAAGGAACCTCGAAGTCACAAGCGAGGAAAACATATTGAGCGCAAATATCATCTCATCAGGGAGATTGTGCAACGAGGAGATGCGATTGTCACGCAGATTGCTTCGAAACACAACATTGCTTATCCTTTTACAAAACCCCTCACGGCTAAAGTTTTTTAGGGTCACCTAGTAAATCTAGGACTACGAGCTTTGATAGACTAGGGCAAGTGGGAGAAATGTAAGGGTATGGTTGTTGCCCTAGTTTATTGTCTTTATGTATATTATCTCTCACACCTAACTTCCTGTACCACACTAGAGTTTTTAGTCCAAGTGGGAGTTTGTTAGGTTTAATGTCCTATAAACTCGCAGTTTTGTAAATCATTAAACATATTCTATTTCCAATAAAGACGTTATTGAGGTTATTCAGTAAAAGTTGTTATTGAATATGTAAGTTGCAAATATTTAACCTAAATCCAATAAACTAAGATCCTTGGCTATAACATAAATACTCGAACTATATGTAGGGACATATCATAGGATCAAGTTCAAGTTTATAGCCAAAATAGTCTATAGTATAAGGATAGGGTCGGGTGCCTTATCCTGGGGACACTATGGACGCGGCCCACTTTGTATTAAGTACAAACGATGAGATCCTAAATCGTTCATGTGGAGACATGCGAGTGGGGGCATCCTATGCAATGAGTTTGCATAAGACTAGACCGCGAAATAAGTCACTTTCTCTTTATAACGTCGTTTACTGAAGAAACTGACTATTTCTCAAAGATGACCTAGGTAACTTGTTCTTAATCCTGAGCTAACTATGAACTCCTATTTATACGATATTATCCTTTGATCTGCAAGGGTGAGAGTGTCCAGCATCGTCGACTCAACAAGCCTACCATTTTGGGGATAAGATCGAATAGATAGCTGGGGACATAGTCTCGCCAGACAGAATTCGCTCATACCCATTTCAGGGATAGTAGAGAGGTTGTTCCCTTAAGTGCTAACTCCAGGACTTGAACAAGGGGCTCCAACCTCTCGTTGGATCGAGAGGGACTTCATTTTGATGGTTGGACCACAAACCGATTGTTCGTTAGAGGATTAGTAGAACTTAAGGAACAAGAAGTACTATAGGGGTAAAACGATCATTTGGCCTAGCTATAGCTACGAACAACCTGTAAAGGATTGACTTATTGAACATGGTTAAATCAAGTGGACGACAATATATCTAGGGTGAGGGGAGTGCAACTATCGGGCTATAGTGGAGTGTCCCGGTAGTTAACAAATGTTGGCTAGCTTGGATAATGAGATTAGTCGGTTAGCCTTGAATTGTTGGAGCCCATGATCTATAGGTCCATTAGGTCCCCCTACTAGCTCATATTGGAATAAAGCCTATAACAAATTGATAGGATTCTTTGAATCGTTCAAAACCGGGAAAAAGAGTATTATCATAAAATTGTGTTTGACACAATAATTTAATTATAAATTAAATTAGAAAATGAGAGATAAAGTATTTAAAAGGGTTTTAAATAATATATACATGAATTAAGATTCATGTATAATTGATGCACAAAATTAAGATGATTAATTTGATTAATTATGCATAATTAATTGGCCAAGCTTCAAAATTGGTTATTATTATTAATTTCAATTTAGAATTGAAATTAATATAAAAAATGAAAATTTGAAATCTGATTTTGTATCATGAGATAGTGGAAAGTGTTGTAACTCCACTCTTGCATGAAGATTCAAAGTGGAATTACACCACATTCATGCAATCTTGCATGTAGTGTTGCTTGAACACCCAGCTTCCACTTTCACTCAAATCACCACCATGTGTCTTGCATTTTGAGGCTCCTTCTTGCATGGATTCACTCTATAAGTAGAGGAAGAATCAAATTGTGGAGTGACACAGCATTTACCTTAATGTTATGCTGCTGAAATTGTGCCTCAATCACTCTCTCTTCACATGTCTCCATAGAGCTTGATCCTTCAAGCATTCCCTTCCCATTTCCTATCTCTATAGACTCCCACAATTCGTTTTTGACCGGGAGAATAGTAGGGAAGACTCTAGAGGTTGTCCAAGAAAGATCGGAGAAGAAAACACTACAAGGAGGATCATATATTTGAGCTATAAGAGGTTGGTTCATCCTATCTTTCTGTTCTGTTTTCTTTAGAATTAGCATGCTTTAAGAGTAAAATTAATAGAGTTAAGTGCTTTCGATCTTCAATTGCTTCCGCATGTGTCATATGAACACCTTCAATTGGTATCAGAGCATGATTAGAGCACTTAACTTGCATTAATTTTGCTATGGTGGGACGCATTCATAAGAAGAATTTTCTGTGTGCTAAAATGGATATGTTCTGGTTTGGCAATTTTTTGAGCTTTCATTCCTTCATGAAAATGTAATTGCTCGGAAATGTATGAGCATTAATCTGTGTTCAAGGGTCTGTAATTTTTATAGAGTCAATAGAGTCCACATAGGCTGTAAAATCGAAGAAAACTGGAGAAGTCGCAAGCAGAAAACTGCATACAGTGGCTGCTGGTCGCGAAAGCGTCAGGACGCTGTTCAAGTAGCGTCCCGACACTGTAGCACAAAATTTCCAGGCGCTGATTTTCCAGAAATTCGGTTCGGTTCAGTAGCTTCAGTTGGGGTCCGGTTCGGTCTGCTGCAGCTGGTTCAGTCCCTTTACTCACATTACAAGGCCGGTTCAGTCCATGGAGGGGCAGTTCGGGATGGTTCATGAAGCTCGGGATTGCTTCAAGCAATTTTTTAATAATTATTATTGTAATAATTAGTTAATTGCTTGTTTTAAATTGCCAAACCAATCCATTTAGCTTATTTTTAATTTATTTATGCATTGTTGAATGTATGATTAAATTAGATTAATTGTATGTGCATTTTGAAGCTTGACATATAGTTTTAAAACCCCACCAAAGGAAAGCATGATCTTGCATTAATTTATTTTTAATAAGAGTTATTAATAATATCAAATGCATGATGGAAATTTCATGTTTTATTAGTATGTCTTGTATTAATTTAGGGAGATTCATGCTCGATTGGTTAATTTCAAATTGATTAATTTATATAAAAGTTATATATTAAAAGATAAAATTAACCTAGCATGAAGCATGGAATTTCCTTAGTTTTTTGTAAGTGTTATAATCAAATGGAAAGGATGTTATAGATTAGATTTATATTTGTTATAAATAACATAGAAATTTAAAATCTATAACAAAGAAAAGGCGCATGCTCACTTAGGGTTAATTTGAATCCAAATTCTCGATCAATTTCAATTAGATTCAAATAGGTCGATAAGCTTGTAAAACATAGGTTACAAGAGAACTCACCCGACAAGATGTTGTCTAAGGTTGGAGGTATTTAAGTTGACGGTTTACGGAACACCTCCTACCTGGGCATCGAGTCGGTTCTTGAGTTAAAGTTAACCCAGTTTTATGAGCATGCACGTGTGTGATGTGAGGTTTTAATCATTATCACCTAGACATCGTAAGTGAAAATAAACTTAGACTTAGGGTTTATTCAATTAGCCGGAGTACGCCTAAGTATAAGTATACCCAAAACCGTTTAAAATACTTAGTGGGAGGGGAGACATATATCAAATCCATTTCCCTTTCACGTTCTCCCTTTTGTTCACAACGTGAGATTTATGCTTGGCCTCGTGTTGATTATACCTCAACTGCTCCATTCGGAAGGTGTTTGCATAAATCAATAACAAGGTGAATGGAGAAAGTATTTATAGTAAGTGAGTGAAGAAAGTGTGTCAACACATCCTACCGTCTCCTCCGTTTGGTTGCACCGTGAGATTTTCATGTTCCGCCTGCTTGTATGCCCTGGAGCTACTAACCATTCGGAGGGTTGTAACATGGAGATCGGAACAACACAAACTCCAGAAATGGATAGGATTACTTAGGACCATTTCCAACATTAGCTTTTCCATTTGGTAGCATTGTTGGGGCTGTTCTCTGTAATCTTAAAACGGCGGGTCACACTTACAAGGGTTACTAAGTGTTAGTATATTCCTGACCAAATGTAACGATAACTAAACCACTATAGGAATAAGAGTTATTCTGGAATTAGTATTTAGTCAAGAACGTCTTGGTTTAGTGAAGGAGTAATTGACTGCCCCTTGGTAGTGGATGCTCTAACTCACTAAAGTGTCGTTGCAAAATAATAATCTTGTGTACATTATAACTTTTGCTAAAACCTGATTGGATTTTGTCAAAAATGGTTAATTTGCTAATTACTAATAGTTTTGTTTAAATTTTTCATCATGTCTAGCTCACTAGTTCAATTACTCGCTTCGGATAATCTTAACAAGGATAATTATGGAACATGGAAGTCTAATCTGAATTCCATACTAGTAATCGAGGATCTTAGATTTGTCCTAACCGAAGAGTGTCCACCAAACCCTGGCTCGTCAACAAACTGAATTGTTTGAGAAACATATGAGAAATGGACTCGCGCAAATAAAAAAGCAAGAGTCTATATCTTAGCAAGCATTTCAGATGTCTTGTCTAAAAAGCACGAGAGGATGGTCACTGCAAGGGAGATGATGACTTCGTTGCAAGGTATGCTTGGACAACCGTCCTCACAAACTAGACACGAAGCTCTCAAGAATGTTTACAATTCCCAAATGAAGGAAGGTGCCTCTGTTAGGGAACATGTTTTGAACATGATGGTTCAGTTCAATATCGCTGAAGTAAACGGTGCTACCATAGACGAGGGTAGTCAAGTTAGTTTTATAATGGAGTCTCTTCCGAAGAGCTTCATTCAGTTCAGGACAAATGCTGTCATGAACAAAATAGACTATAACCTGACTACTTTGCTGAACGAGCTCCAAAACTACCAAAGTCTCACCAAGAGGTGACAAGAAGGGGAAGCAAACGTTGCCACCACCAAGAGGTTCCAAAAAGGATCATCTTTGGGAACCAAGTCTGGACCTTCCACTTCTAAAAATAAGAGTATTCAGATGAAGAAAAAGAAGGAAAAAGGGAAAGGAAAGTCTCCAATGGGAAGAAAGGCAAAAACAAAAGCTGCAGATAAAGGAAAATGTTTCCACTGTAATGCAGATGGACATTGGAAACGCAATTGTCCTAAATACCTTGCGGAAAAGAAGGCTGAAAAGGAAAAACAAGGTAAATTAGATTTGCTCGTTATCGAAACATGTTTAGTTGAGCAAGATAACTCTGCCTAGATATTAGATTCAGGAGTGACTAACCATGTATGCTCTTCTTTACAGGAAATTAGTTCCTGGCACATGCTGGTAGATGGCGAGGTAACTCTTAGAGTTGGAACTGGAGAGGTCGTCTCAGCCAGAGCTTCAGGAACTCTCAAGCTGTCTTTTGAAGATAGATTTTTATTACTTGAAAATGTCTTGTACGTTCCCGATATAAAAAGGAACTTAATTTCTATCTCTTGTTTGATTGAACATGAATACCAAGTATCTTTTGATATTAATGAAGTGTTTGTTAACAAAAGAGGTATGCATATATGTTCTGCAAAACTTGAAAGCAACTTATACGTGATAAGGCCAATTCAAGTTAAATCTATTTTTATTACGGAAATGTTTAAAGTAGCGGAAACTCAAAACAAAAGGCAAAAAGTTTCTCCTAATACCTATCTTTGGCACTTGAGATTAGGAAACATAAATCGCAATAGGATTGAAAGATTGGTAAAGAGTGGACTACTAAATCAGTTAGAAGATGACTCGTTGCCACCATGTGAGTCCTGCCTCGAGGGAAAAATGACCAAATGACCTTTTTCGGAAAAAGGTTATAGGGCCAAAGAACCCTTAGAACTCGTGCATTCGGATCTTTGTGGTCCTATGAATGTCAAAGCACGAGGAGGGTATGAATATTTCATCAGTTTCATTGATGATTATTCAAGGCATGGCTACCTTTACCTAATGCATCACAAGTCTGAAACCCTTGAAAAGTTCAAAGAGTTCAAGACCGAGGTTGAGAACCACTTAGGTAAAACGTTTAAAACACTACGATCAGATCGAGGTGGAGAATATATGGACCTACAATTCCAAGACTATTTGATAGAACATGGAATCACGTCCCAATTCTCAGCCCCTGCTACACCACAACAAAATGGTGTATCAGAGAGGAGAAACTGAACTTTGTTAGACATGGTTCGATCAATGATGAGCTATGCTCAGTTGCCTGATTCGTTCTTGGGATATGCGGTTGAGACTGCCGTATACATTTTGAACATGGTTCCGTCTAAGAGTGTTCCTGAAACACCCTATGAGCTATGGAGAGGGCGTAAAGGTAGTTTACGTCACTTCAGAATTTGGGGATGCCCGACACACGTGTTGGTGCAAAACCCAAAGAAATTGGAACGACGTTCAAAACTGTGCCTGTTTGTAGGATATCCTAAAGAAACGAAAGGTGGTCTATTTTACGATCCTTAGGAAAATAAAGTGATTGTATCGACAAACGCTACATTCCTTGAGGAAGATCACATAAAAGTTCATCGACCTCGCAGTAAACTAGTATTAGATGAGATTTCAAGAAAAACTACAAAAGAAACTACAAAAGTTGTTGATCAAACTGGTCCATCAAAAGTTGTTGATCAAACACATCCATTTCAAATAGTGAGAGAGCCTCGACGTAGTGGGAGGGTTATAATACAACCTAACCGTTACATGGGTTTAACAGAAACTCAAACCATCATATCTGATGATGGCATACAGGATCCATTGACCTTTGATCAGGCAATGAATGATGTTGATAAGGACCAGTGGATCAAAGCCATGGATCTCGAAATGGAGTTAATGTACTTCAATTCGGTCTGGTAACTTATAGAGCAGCCAGATTGGGTAAAACCTATTGGTTGCAAATGGATCAACAAAAGAAAACGAGACCAAGCAGGTAAGGTTCAAACCTTTAAGGCTCGACTTGTGGCAAAGGGTTTTACCCAGCGGGAAGGAGTGGATTTTGAAGAAACTTTTTCCCTTGTTGCCATGCTTAAGTCGATTATAATACTCTTATCCATTGCCACATTTTATGATTATAAAATATGGAAAATGGATGTCAAGACAGCCTTTTTGAATGGCAATCTTGAAGAGACTATCTATATGGCTCAACCAGAGGGATTCATAGTCCAGGGTGATGAGCAAAAGGTTTGCAAACTTAAACGATCCATTTATGGATTAAAACAAGCATCAAGATCTGGAATATATGTTTTGACATTGCGATCAAAATGTATGGCTTTGAGCAGAATGTTGACGAACCTTGTGTTTACAAGAAAATCGTCAAATCCACTGTAGCTTTTCTAGTTCTATACGTAGATGATATCCTACTTATTGGGAATAATATAGGATTCCTGACTGACGTAAAACAATGGCTAGCAACTCAATTCCAAATGAAAGATTTGGGTGAGGCTCAATTTGTTATGGGCATTGAAATCATAAGAAATAGAAAGAACAAAACACTAGCACTGTCTCCAGCATCATATATCGACAAAATGTTGGTACGATATTCGATGCAGAACTCCAAGAAAGGGTTATTACCTTTTAGGCACGGGGTTCATCTGTCAAAGGAACAAAGTCCTAAGACACCTCAAGAAGTTGAGGAAATGAGACGAATTTCCTATGTATCAGCAGTTGGTAGTTTGATGTATGCCATGTTATGTACCAGACCCGACATATGCTATGCCGTAGGAATTGTCAGCAGATATCAGTCTAATCCTGGACATGCACATTGGACTGCCATTAAAAACATCCTTAAGTATCTAAGGAAAACTAGGGATTATACGCTCGTGTATGGAGCTAAGGATCTGATCCTTACAGGATACACTAACTCAGATTTTCAGAACGATATAGATTCAAGAAAATCAACATCGGGATCTGTGTTTACTCTAAATGGAGGAGCAGTAGTATGGAGGAGTATTAAGCAAGGTTGCATTGCTGACTCTACCATGGAAGTAGAGTATGTAGCCGCCTGAAAAGCAGAAAAAGAGGCCGTATGTGAAGGTGTTCATATAACACATGCGGAAGCAATTGAAGATCGAAAGCACTTAAGACATTCAATTTTGCTCCTAAAGCATGCATGTTCTATAAAAGACAGAAAAGAGAGTTTACAGAACACCAACCTTTGTAGCTCACAAATGAGGAACTCCTTGTGATGTTTTCCTTCTCCAACTTCTCTTGGACAACCTTTAGAGTCTTCCCTACTATTCTCCGGGCCGAGAACGACTTGTGGGAGTCTATAGTGATAGGGAATGGGAAGGGAATGCTTGAAGGTTCAAGCTCTATGGAGATATGAGATGAGAGAGTGATTGAGGAAGAAATTCAGCAACATAACATTAAGGTAAATGCTGTGTCTTTTCACAATCTGATTCTTCCTCTATATATAGAGAGAATCCATGCAAGAAGGACCTTCAAAATGCAAGACACTTGGTGGTCTTGATGGTGAAAGTGGAAGCTAGGTGTTCAAGCAACACAACATGCACTATTGCATGAATGTGGTGTAATTCCACTTTGAGTCTTCATGCAAGAGTGGATTTCCAAGTTTTTCCACTTACTTTTGATTCAAAATCAATTATGTTTTCAGCATGAATGATATTAATTTCAATTCTCAATTGAAATTAATCACAAATTCAATTTTAAAGCTTGCCTTACAAACTGTAAATGATTAATCAAATTAATCATCCTTTTATTGTGTATTCTTTATATATGAATCTCAATTCATGTATATTGTATTTAAACCCTTTTAAATACCTTATCTCTCATTTTCTAATTTAATTCATAATTAAATTATTGTGTCGAACACAATTTTACGATAATTCCCTATTTCCCGATTTTGAACAATTCAAAGATTCCTATCAATATGTTCTAGGCTTTAATCCGATATGAGCTAGTAGAGGGACCTAATGGACCTATAGATCATGGGCTCCAACGATTCGAGGCTAGCCGACTAATCTCATTATCTAAGCTGGCCAACATTCATTAACTACCGGGACACTCCACTATAGCTCGATAGTTGCATTCCCCTCACTATAGATATATTTCCGTCCACTTGATTTAACCATGTTCAGTAAGTCGTTCCTTCACAGGTTGTTCGTAGCTATAGCTAGGTCAAATAACCGTTTTACCCCTATAGTACTTCTTGTTCCTTAAGTTCCACTAATCCTCTAATGAACAATCGGTTTGCGGTCCAACCATCAAACCTAAGTCCCTCTCGATCCAACGAGAGGATGGGGCCCCTTGTTCAAGTCCTGGAGTTAGTACTTAAGAGAACAACCTCTCTGCTATCCCTAAATTGGGTAGGAGTGAATTCCGTCTTGCAAAACTATGTCCCCAGCTATCTATTCGATCTGATCCCCAAAATTGTAGGCTTGTTGAGTCGGCGATGCTGGTCACTCTCACCCATGCAGATCAAAGGATAATCTCGTATAGACAGGAGTTCATAGTTAGCTCAGGATTAAGAACGAGTTACCTAGGTTATCTATGAGAAATAGTCAGTTTCTTCAGTAAACGGCGTTATAAAGAGAAAGTGACTTATTTCGTGGTCCTGTCTTATGTAAACTCATTGCATAGGACGCCCCCACTCGCATGTCTCCACATGAACGACTTAGGATCTCATCGTTTGTACTTAATACAAAGTGGGCCGCATCCATAGCGTCACCAGGATAAGGCACCCAACAGTATCCTTATACTATAGACTATTTTGACTATAAACTTGAACTTGATCCTACGATATGTCCCTACATATAGTTCGAGTTTTCATTTTATAGTCAAGGATCTTAGTTTATTGGATTTAGGTTAATCATTCGCAATTTACATATTCAATAACATCTTTTACTGAATAACCTCAATAACGTCTTTATTGAAAAAAGAATATGTTTAATGATTTACAAACTACGAGTTTATAGGACATTAAACCCAACAAACTCCCACTTGGACTAGAAACTCTAGTGGGGTACATGAAGTTAGGTGTGAGAGAAGTATAAAGACAATAAACTAGGGCATCATCCATACCCTTACATTTCTCCCACTTGCCCTAGTCTAACAAAGCTCGTAAACCTAGATTAACTAGGTGACCCTCAAATATTTTAGCCGTGAGGGGTTTTGTAAACGGATCAGCTATGTTGTGCTCCGAAGCAATATGCGTGACGATCACATCTCCTCGTTGCACGATCTCCCTGATGAGATGGTATTTGCGCTCAATATGCTTTCCTCGCTTGTGACTTCGAGGTTCCTTAGAGTTTGCAACTGCTCCACTGTTATCACAATAGAGGGTGATAGGCAGTTGCATATTTGGAACAATTTCCAACTCTGTTAGGAATTTTCTTAGCCATACTGCCTCTTTTCCTGCTTCGCAGGCGGCTACGTACTCTGCTTCCATGGTAGAGTCAGCAATGCAACCTTGCTTAATACTCCTCCATACTATTGCTCCTCCATTTAGGGTAAACACAGATCCCGATGTTGATTTTCTTGAATCTATATCGGTCTGAAAATCTGAGTCAGTGTATCCTGTAAGGATCAGATCCTTAGCTCCATACACGAGCGTATAATCCCTAGTTCTCCTTAGATACTTAAGGATGTTTTTAACGGCAGTCCAATGCGCATGTCCAGGATTAGACTGATATCTACTGACTATTCCTACGGCATAGCATATGTCGGGTCTGGTACACAACATTGCATACATCAAACTATCAACTGCTGATGCATAGGGAATACGTCTCATTTCCTCAACTTCTTGAGGTGTCTTAGGACTTTGTTCCTTAGACAGGTGAACCCCGTGCCTAAAAGGTAATAACCCTTTCTTGGAGTTCTGCATCGAATATCGTGCCAACATTTTGTCGATATATGATGCTTGAGACAGTGCTAGCATTTTGTTCTTTCTATTTCTAATGATTTGAATGCCCAGAACAAATTGAGCCTCACCCAAATCTTTCATTTGGAATTGAGTCGCTAGCCATTGTTTTACGTCAGTCAGGAATTCTACATTATTCCCAATAAGTAGGATATCATCTACGTATAGAACTAGAAAAGCTACAGTGGATTTGACGATTTTCTTGTAAACACAAGGTTCGTCAACATTCTGCTCGAAGCCATACGTTTTGATCGCAGTGTCAAAACATATATTCCAGGATCTTGATGCTTGTTTTAATCCATAAATGGATCGTTTAAGTTTACAAACCTTTTGCTCATCACCCTGGACTATGAATCCCTCTGGTTGAGCCATATAGATAGTCTCTTCAAGATTGCCGTTCAAAAAGGCTGTCTTGACATCCATTTGCCATATTTCATAATCATAGTATGTGGCAATGGATAAGAGTATTCTAATCGACTTAAGCATGGCAACAGGGGAAAAAGTTTCTTCATAATCCACTCCTTCCCGCTGGGTAAAACCCTTTGCCACAAGTCGAGCCTTAAAGGTTTGAACCTTACCAGCTTGGTCTCGTTTTCTTTTGTAGATCCATTTACAACCAATAGGTTTTACCCCATCCGACTGTTCTACAAGTTCCCAGACCGAATTGAAGTACATTGACTCCATTTCGAGATCCATGGCTTTGATCCACTGGTCCTTATCAACATCATTCATTGCCTGATTAAAGGACAATGGATCCTCTACACCATCATCAGACATGATGGTTTGAGTTTCTGTTAAACCCATGTAACGGTCAGGTTGAATTATAATCCTCCCACTACGTCGAGGCTCTCTCACTACCTGAGATGGATGTGTTTGATCAACAACTTTTGATGGACCAGCTTGATCTACAACTTTTGTAGATTCTTTTGTAGTTTTTCTTGAAATCTCATCTAATACTAGCTTACTGCGAGGTCGATGATCTTTTATGTGATCTTCCTCAAGGAAAGTAGCGTTTGTCGATACAATCACTTTATTATCCTGAGGGTCGTAAAATAGACCACCTTTCGTTTCTTTAGGATATCCTACAAACAGGCACAGTTTTGAACGTCGTTCCAATTTCTTTGGGTTTTGCACCAACACGTGTGTCGGGCATCCCCAAATTCTGAAGTGACGTAAACTACCTTTACGCCCTTTCCATAGCTCGTAAGGTGTTTCAGAAACACTTTTAGAGGGAACCATGTTCAAAATGTATACGGCAGTCTCAACTGCATATCCCCAGAATGAATCAAGCAACTGAGCATAGCTCATCATTGATCGAACCATGTCTAACAGAGTTCGGTTTCTCCTCTCTGATACACCATTTTGTTGTGGTGTAGCAGGGGCTGAGAGTTGAGACGTAATTCCATGTTCTATCAAATAGTCTTGGAATTGTAAGTCCATATATTCTCCACCTCGATCTGATCGTAGTGTTTTAATTGTTTTAGCTAATTGGTTCTCAACCTCGGTCTTAAACTCTTTGAACTTTTCAAGGGCTTCAGACTTGTGATGCATTAGGTAAAGGTAGCCATACCTAGAATAATCATCAATGAAGCTGACGAAATATTCATACCCTCCTCGTGCTTTGACATTAATAGGACCACAAAGATCCGAATGCACGAGTTCCAAAGGTTCTTTGACCCTATAACCTTTTTTTGAAAAAGGTCGTTTGGTCATTTTTCCCTCGAGGCAGGACTCACATGGTGGTAACGAGTCATCTTCTAACTGGTTTAGTAGTCCACTCTTTACCAATCTTTCAATCCTATTGCGATTTATGTGGCCTAATCTCAAGTGCCAAAGATAGGTATTAGGAGAAACTTTTCGCCTTTTGTTTTGAGTTTCCGCTACTTTAAACATTTCCGTATTAAAAATAGCTTTAACTTGAATTGGCCTTAACACGTATAAGTTGCTTTCAAGTTTTGCAGAACATATATGCATACCTCTTTTATTAACAAACACTTCATTAATATCAAAAGATACTTGGTATTCATGTTCAATCAAACAAGAGATAGAAATTAAGTTCCTTTTTATATCGGGAACGTACAAGACATTTTCAAGTAATAAAAATCTATCTCCAAAAGACAACTTGAGAGTTCCAGAAGCTTTGGCTGAGACGACCTCTCCAGTTCCAACTCTGAGAGTTACTTCGCCATCTGTCAGCATATGCCAGGAACTAATTTCCTGTAAAGAAGAGCATACATGGTTAGTCGCTCCTGAATCTAATATCCAGGCAGAGCTATCTTGCTCAACTAAACATGTTTCGATAACGAGCAAATCATATTTACCTTGTTTTTCCTTTTCAGCCTTCTTTTCCGCAAGGTACTTAGGACAGTTGCGTTTCCAATGTCCGTCTACATTACAATGGAAACATTTTCCTTTATCTGCAGCTTTTGCCTTGCCTCCCATTGGAGCTTTTCCTTTCCCTTTTACCTTATTTTTCTTCATCTGAATAATCTTATTCTTTGAAGTGGAAGGTCCAGACTTTGTTCCTGAGGAAGATCCCTTTTGGAACCTCTTGGTTGTGGCAACATTTGCCTCCCCTTCATGTCCTCTCTTAGTAAGACTTTGGTAAGTCTGAAGCTCGTTTAGCAAAGTGGTCAAGTTAAAGTCTATTTTGTTCATGACAGCGTTTGTCCTGAACTGAATGAAGCTCTTCGGAAGAGACTCCATTATGAAACTTACTTGACTACCCTCGTCAATTGTAGCACCGTTTACTTCAGCAATGTTAAACTGAACCATCATGTTCAAAACATGTTCCCTAACTGAAGCACCTTCCTTCATTCGGGAATTGTAAACATTCTTGAGAGCTTCGTGCCTGATTTGTGAGGACGGTTGTCCAAACATACCTTGCAACGAAGTCATGATCTCCCTTGCGGTGACCATCCTCTCGTGTTTTTTCGACAAGACATCCGAAATTCTTGCTAAAATATAGACTCTTGCTTTATCATTAGCTCGAGTCCATTTCTCATATGCTTCCCGAACAATTCGGTTTGTTGACGAGCCAGGGTTAGGCGGACACTCTTCGGTTAGGACAAATCTAAGATCCTCGATTACTAGTATTGTGTTTAGATTAGACTTCCAAGTTCCATAGTTATCCCCGTTAAGCTTATCCGAAGCGAGTAATTGTACTAGTGAGCTAGACATGCTGAAAAATTAAACAAAACTATTAGAAATTGCTTATTAACCATTTTTAGACAAAATCCAATTAGGTTTTAGCAAAAGTAATAATGTACCCAGGATTATTATTTTGCAACGATACTTTAGTGAGTTAGAGCAACTGCTACCGAGGGACAGTCAATTACTCCTTCACTAAACCAAGACGTTCTTGACTAAATACTAATCCCAGAATAACTCTTATTCCTATAGTTGTTTAGTTATCGTTACGTTTGGTCAGGAATTTACTAACACTTAGTAACCCTTGTAAGTGTGACCCGCCGTTTTAAGATTACAGAGAACGGCCCCAACAATGCTACCGAATGGAAAAGCTAATGTTGGAAATGGTCCTAAGTAATCCTATCCATCTCTGGAGTTTGCGTTGTTCCGATCTCCATGTTACAACCCTCCGAATGGTTAGTAGCTCCAGGGCATACAAGCAGGCGCAACATGGAAATCTCACGGTGCAACCTAACGGAGGAGACCGCAGGATATGTTGACACACTTCCTTCACTCACTTATTATAAATACTTTCTCCATTCACCTTGTTATTGATTTATGCAAACACCTTCCGAATGGAGCAGTTGAGGTATAATCAACACGAGGCCAAACATAAATCTCACCTTGTGAACAAAAGGGAGAACGTAAAAGGGAAATGGATTTGATATATCTCTCCCCTCCCACTAAGTATTTTAAACGGTTTTGGGTATACTTATACTTAGGCGAATTCCGGCTAATTGAATAACCCTAAGTCTAAGTTCATATAATCTTACGATGTCTAGGTGATAACGATTAAAACCTCACATCACACACGTGCATGCTCATAAAACTGGGTTAACTTTAACTCAAGAACCGACTCGATGCCCAGGTAGGAGGTGTTCCGTAAACCGTCAACTTAAATACCTCCAGCCTTAGACAGCATCTCGTCGGGTGAGTTCTCTTGTAACCTATGTTTTACAAGCTTATCGACCTATTTGAATCTAATTGAAATCGATCGAGAGTTGGATCAAATTAACCCTAAGTGAGCATGCACCTTTTTCTTTGTTATAGATTTTAAATTTCTATGTGATTTATAACAATTATAAATCTAAACTATAACAAACTTGCCTTTTGAATATAACTCTTATAAACAAAATTCTAAGGAAATTTCATGCTTCATGCTAGGTTAATTTTATCTTTTGATTAATATAACTTTTATATCAATTAATCAATTTTAATTAACCATTCAAGCATGAATCTCCCTAAATCAATACAACATTTATATCAATTTAACATGAAATTTCCCTCATGCATTTGAACTATTAATAACACTTATTAAAAATGCATGAACATGCTTTCCTATGGTGGGATTTTAAACTATATGGCATGCTCATAATGCACATACATTTAATCCAAATAAACCATACATTCTCAATGCATAAAAGAAATTAAATCAAGCTAAAATTGAATGGTTTGGCAATTTAAAACAAACAATCAACTAATTATTACAATAATAATCAATAAAATTGCTTGTGATGATCCCGAGCTTTACGAACCGACCCGAACCAACCCTCCATGGAGTGAACCGGCCTTCAAATATGTGTAAATAAGCTGCAGCAGACCGAACCGGACCCCAACAAAAGCAGCTGAACCGAACCGGACTGGAAAAGAAGAAGGAAAAAAAAAAAAAACTGCTGCTGGAATTTTCCTTTTCTGCTGCATCTTCTCCGGTTTTTCTTCGATTTTACAGCTTATATGGACTCTAATGACTCTATAAAAATTACAGACTATAGTACACACATTAACGCTCTTACATATCCGAGCAATTACAATTTCATGAAGGTTTGAATGCTCAAAAAATTACCAAACCAGAACACTTCCATTTCAGCACACAGAAAATTCAATTTCAAAATGGTACCCACCAAAGCAAAATTAAAACGAATTAAGTGCTCTAATCATGCTCTGATACCAATTGAAGGTGTTCATATAACACATGCGGAAGCAATTGAAGATCGAAAGCACTTAAGACATTCAATTTTGCTCCTAAAGCATGCATGTTCTATAAAAGACAGAAAAGAGAGTTTAGAGAACACCAACCTTTGTAGCTCACAAATAAGGAACTCCTTGTGATGTTTTCCTTCTCCAACTTCTCTTGGACAACCTTTAGAGTCTTCCCTACTATTCTCCGGGCCGAGAACGACTTGTGGGAGTCTATAGTGATAGGGAATGGGAAGGGAATGCTTGAAGGTTCAAGCTCTATGGAGATATGAGATGAGAGAGTGATTGAGGAAGAAATTCAGCAGCATAACATTAAGGTAAATGCTGTGTCTTTTCACAATCTGATTCTTCCTCTATATATAGAGAGAATCCATGCAAGAAGGACCTTCAAAATGCAAGACACTTGGTGGTCTTGATGGTGAAAGTGGAAGCTAGGTGTTCAAGCAACACAACATGCACTATTGCATGAATGTGGTGTAATTCCACTTTAAGTCTTCATGCAAGAGTGGATTTCCAAGTTTTTCCACTTACTTTTGATTCAAAATCAATTATATTTTCAGCATGAATGATATTAATTTCAATTCTCAATTGAAATTAATCACAAATTCAATTTTGAAGCTTGCCTTACAAATTGTAAATGATTAATCAAATTAATCATCCTTTTATTGTGTATTCTTTATATATGAATCTCAATTCATGTATATTGTATTTAAACCCTTTTAAATACCTTATCTCTCATTTTCTAATTTAATTCATAATTAAATTATTGTGTCGAACACAATTTTACGATAATTCCCTATTTCCCGATTTTGAACAATTCAAAGATTCCTATCAATATGTTCTAGGCTTTAATCCGATATGGGCTAGTAGAGGGACCTAATGGACCTATAGATCATGGGCTCCAACGATTCGAGGCTAGCCGACTAATCTCATTATCTAAGCTGGCCAACATTCGTTAACTACCGGGACACTCCATTATAGCTCGATAGTTGCACTCCCCTCACTATAGATATATTTCCGTCCACTTGATTTAACCATGTTCAGTAAGTCGTTCCTTCACAGGTTGTTCGTAGCTATAGCTAGGTCAAATAACCGTTTTACCCCTATAGTACTTCTTGTTCCTTAAGTTCCACTAATCCTCTAATGAACAATCGGTTTGCGGTCCAACCATCAAACCTAAGTCCCTCTCGATCCAACGAGAGGGTGGGGCCCCTTGTTCAAGTCCTGAAGTTAGTACTTAAGAGAACAACCTCTCTGCTATCCCTGAATTGGGTAGGAGTGAATTCCGTCTTGCAAAACTATGTCCCCAGCTATCTATTCGATCTCATCCCCAAAATGGTAGGCTTGTTGAGTCAGCGATGCTGGCCACTCTCACCCATGCAGATCAAAGGATAATCTCGTATAGACAGGAGTTCATAGTTAGCTCAGGATTAAGAACGAGTTACCTAGGTCATCTATGAGAAATAGTCAGTTTCTTCAGTAAACGGCGTTATAAAGAGAAAGTGACTTATTTCGTGGTTCTGTCTTATGCAAACTCATTGCATAGGACGCCCCCACTCGCATGTCTCCACATGAACGACTTAGGATCTCATCGTTTGTACTTAATACAAAGTGGGCCGCATCCATAGTGTCACCAGGATAAGGCACCCAACCGTATCCTTATACTATAGACTATTTTGACTATAAACTTGAACTTGATCCTACGATATGTCCCTACATATAGTTCGAGTTTTCATTTTATAGTCAAGGATCTTAGTTTATTGGATTTAGGTTAATCATTCGCAATTTACATATTCAATAACATCTTTTACTGAATAACCTCAATAACGTCTTTATTGAAAAAAGAATATGTTTAATGATTTACAAACTACGAGTTTATAGGACATTAAACCCAACAAACTCCCACTTGGACTAGAAACTCTAGTGGGGTACATGAAGTTAGGTGTGAGAGAAGTATAAAGACAATAAACTAGGGCATCATCCATACCCTTACAGTATGGCTAAGAAAATTCCTAACAGAATTGGAAATCGTTCCAAATATGCAACTTCCTATCACCCTCTATTGTGATAACAGTGGAGCAGTTGCAAACTCTAAGGAACCTCGAAGTCACAAGCGAGGAAAGCATATTGAGCGCAAATATCATCTCATCAGGGAGATCGTGCAAAGAGGAGATGTGATCGTCACGCAGATTGCTTCGGAGCACAACATGGCTGATCCGTTTACAAAGCCCCTCACGGCTAAAGTTTTTTAGGGTCACCTAGTTAATTTAGGTCTACATATACTCGAACTATATGTAGAGACATATCATAGGATCAAGTTCAAGTTTATAGTCAAAATAGTCTATAGTATAAGGATAGGGTTGGGTGCCTTATCCTTGGGACACTATGGACGCGACCCACTTTGTATTAAGTACAAACAATGAGATCCTAAGTCGTTCATGTGGAGACATGCGAGTGGGGGCATCCTATGCAATGAGTTTGCATAAGATTGGACAACGAAATAAGTCAATTTCTCTTTATAACGCCGTTTACTGAAGAAACTGACTATTTCTCAAAGATGACCTAGGTAACTCGTTCTTAATCCTGAGCTAACTATGAACTCCTGTTTATACGAGATTATCCTTTGATCTGCATGGGTGAGAGTGGCCAGCATCGCCGACTCAACTGTTGGGTTTTATGCCCTAAAACTCGTAGATAGTGAATGTAAACAAATTTTATACTTGTGTTTAATAAAGTGTTATTTAGTTTCTGCAATAAAATGTTATTGTTAAATATTGCACTATTTGACCCAAATCCAATAAACTAAGATCCAAGGTTGTTTGTATGTAACTTGAACTAGTATGTGGGGACACACGGGGATCAATGTTCAAGTAACAACCTAAAAGGTCTATAGTACAAGGATAAGGCTGGGTACCTTATCCTGGTAACACTATGTGATACGGCCCGCTTTGTATTTGATACAAACGTATTGATCCAAAGCGTCCATGTAGTAGACATGCGAGTGGGGGTATCCTATGCAATGAGTTTGCATAAGATCGGACCGCGAAATAGTAACCGCTAGCTGTAACACCGTTAACTAGTTAGGTTTCTATTTCACTAGGATGACCTAGGCAACTTAGTCTGAATCCTGAGTGGATTATGGACTCCTGTTCACGAGGGATTGTCCTTTGATTTGTATGGGTTAAAGTGGCCAGCACGCCGACTCAATAAGCCTACCATTTTGGGGACAAGACTGAGTGGGGAGCTGGGAACATAATCACACAAGTTGGAATTCACTTCTTCCCGACTTTTGTGGAAAGAGATGAGTGTTCCCTTAAGTGGTGTCTCCGAGTCTTGAACAAAGGGCCATACTCTGGTGAGATGTATATTCTTGAATCTCTCAATCTTTTCCTCCCCGGAAAAAATTTGAAATCAACAATTGGAAAATTTGAATATTATTGAATGGCTCTGATACCAATGGGATACAGCTTGATAGTCCCTTACAAGGATCGACTAGCTGATGAAAAGGCAAGGTGAGATTCAAGCTTTACAAGAGAAAATAGCTTGAGAGTTCACAGCGCATGCCTTTGAAATACAAGATGGAAGTCTTTTATAGACTCCGGATTCCAAATGACTAATTGAATGCGGAAAATTAAAAGATAAGACCGAATCGTCAGGACAGGACCCCTGAAAGATTCGTCTTTTGAAAAGCAATAAGGACAAAATTGAAAAAGTAAAACTAAATTATTAATCTGACAGGACAGGACCCCTGAACAGATGGACATGACATAAAAATAAATCGTTATAGACAATAATTGAAAAACGACAAAGTAGAAAAGTAAATATTAAAAGATAAGGTTGAACGTCTGCTTCTTTACAGCTGTTGAAGATGCTTCAGCTTTATCTCTTTTTAGTAGATAAGATTCTTTATCTTGTTGGCTGAATTATTAGCTCCAATCCTAACCCTCGATCACCCTAGGCTGATTATAGGCTAAAACCCGGACTTACATCATCATCTGCCGGAAAACGCCAAACTAGGTCCTCACGATCTAGGAAAGTTGCCAACAATCTTTGCTTTCAAAATATAGAATTCTTTGGTCTTGATCGCTCTGCTGCTTCATCTTCTAAAGCCATGCTTTAGCAGAAATGTATTTACAGTGTAAACTAGATTATTTACAGAGTTTACACATTTTAGATCTAAAAGATGAGAATTTACAACACTTTTTTTTTTATTTAAAATTGATGGAATTACTTCCTTTCGAAGTATTCCAGATGTATGCTGACTGCTTCTTTGTGAAACAGGATTATTTGACTCGGAGCTCACATAGTTGTGAGTTGAGGAATGGATCGTCCAGATCGTAGCCTGGCTCGCTTTCTTCTCCTTCTTGTGCAGAAGAAGCTGGTGACACGCTTCTGTCTAAAGCTGCCATCTGAATGATTCTCTGGAAGTCTGCATCAGAAGTTGTCTGAGCGAGAGCTGCCAGAAGCTTGGACTTGTCATTTAGAAATTCTGCATTTCTTTTGATGTCGATATCTTGAAGATATCCATTAGCTGCAAACCACTCTTTTATCTTATTAAGGGCGGCGTTCTGGAAATTGAATTTGTCCCACCATTTAATCTTGAGGATCTTGGTGACAGTTTTGTACTGGGGTTGATTGCTGGTTGAGAAGTTCCAGCAAAAGATCCAAGGAATTTGGAAATATAAACAGAATCTCATAGAGTTATGAAATGCTGTTTTTTGAATATTCCTTGCAAAATGATAATACAATTCTTGCAAGGGAGTCGGTAAAATATCATCCGTCAGACCGAATGTATTCCACCATTGAATGAACCATAAAGGGAATGTAATTTTGTAAGAATTTGGACAGAAGGATATGAACCAAGAATGGTTGAAAGGTGAATACCACATTACATTATACCAGGCTCTAATATAATCCCGATATGAATACGTTTATGGTACGAAAGGTTTTGAAAAGGATTTATCTGTGTATAATCCTTGATACCAGTGGGTTGGATTCAAGGCTTTGAAGATTTTAAGCTTTGAGTAAGCGATCTTTGAAGGATCATTTTTGTCGGGTATATGGGTTATCTCTGCTGACTTGGTGTCAACTAAGATAAACTCATAGAAAGTTTTTGTTTTATTGAGATCCTCAGGCATGAAATTAAAACCTGTAGGATACATGTTTGAAATGGTCTCTTCTAGGTTAAGACCCTGGAATTCAGGTTCTATGATAGGTTCCTAGATAACCTGGGATTTTTGGAAATAAGATTTGATCTCAGGGCGAGGAACAAACCTTTTTTCGGGGGTTACCGCCTGAGAATATGTTGAAGAAGATGGGATCGATGATCCTGCTATTGAAGAGGGTGAGACAGGAGGTCTCAATTGAATAATTCCGCCAGAAGGACGGACAAGGTTGGCCGAAGGCCTTGGTGGAGTGGATGACTCCATTGGAGGCATTGGGCGTATACCGCCTTGCCTGGACCTGGATCGGGTTACCGGGGTAAACCCTAAATCCATGGCATATTGATCAGCACTCATAGGAGGAGGTGCTGAGGAGGAAGATGGGCGATTGCCCCTCGAAGAGGAGGCTCTGCCTCTACTTCCGCTCATTCACTCTTTTCTTTTCTTTTTCTGAGAGAGAGAGAGAGAGAGAAGAGAGTTTTTGAGTTAGAAACTCTCTTGAGAGGTAATCTGCAAGAGGATTTTGAACTCCTTTTATAGGCAAAATTTCAAAATCAAAACATGATAAAATTGCTTGCCATCTGGCAAAAAATTGTTTTGAAACCAGATTTTTAACATCTTTTTCTAAAACGAATTTTGACGCTCTAGAATCAGTTTTGATGGTGAATTTTTTGTTTATTAAATCACCTTGAAATTTTTTAACACAGAGAACTATAGCAAGTAACTCTTTTTTGACTGTGGAGTAATTCTTTTGAGTATCATTCCAGATTCCAGAATGGAAACAGATAATTGATTCTTTCTTATCTAAACACTGTTTAAGGATTCCTCCATATCCAATATCTGACGCGTCTGTTTCCACTATCAGATTGGCTTTTGGATCGATAAGACTTAAACAGGGAATTGATTTAACTAAAGCTTTTATCTTTTGAACAGCTTTAGTGTGCTCATCTTTCCATGGTTTTGGATTTTTCTTGAGCCTTTGAAAAAGCGGCTTACAAATGGGTCGGAGATTTTGTATGAAATCAGACACATAATTGAGATAGCCCAAAAACCTTTGAAGTTGGGTTTTATCTGTAATTTGGTCCGGAAAG
Organism: Luffa aegyptiaca; assembly: GCA_017139565.1. NCBI lineage: Eukaryota > Viridiplantae > Streptophyta > Magnoliopsida > Cucurbitales > Cucurbitaceae > Luffa > Luffa aegyptiaca. Next base: position 22,963,150 of record CM029395.1, read on the forward strand.
TTTGAAGCAAAATTTATGGACCTTTGGATTGGTTTTATCAGGCCCATGTGAATATTGAAGCCCAAAAATTTAATTTGAGTTTGAAATAACTTGACTTTGGACAGGGAAACTGCCAAACCATTTTGCTTGATAATGTTAATAAACATATTTAAATGTTTGAAATGTTGATCGATGTTTGAAGAGAAAACCAAAACATCGTCAATGTAAACTATTGTAAAATCTTGAAAATCATTGAAAATGTCATTCATGATTTTTTGAAATTCAGAAGGGGCGTTTTTAAGCCCGAAAGGCATAACATTCCATTCGTATTGGCCGAATGGTACATTGAAAGCAGTTTTGTATTTATCTTTCTCTGATATTTGGATTTGCCAAAATCCAGATTTCATATCAAACTTTGAAAATACCTTTGCACTTGAAATTCGTTTTAATAAATCTTGTTTGTTGGGAATTGGATATCTAATCCATTCCAAAACTTTGTTTAAAGGTTTGTAATTAATTACTAACCTTGGCACACCACGCTCCTGTTCGGCTGCGTTGTTTACGTAGAAGGCTGCACATGACCATGGGCTTTTGGATGGTCGAATCAGCTTCTTTTTGAGTAAATCCTGTATTTCTTTTTTGCAAAATGTCAGTAGTTCTGAATTCATTTGAATAGGTCTTGCTTTGGTAGGAATTTTTGATTCATTAAAATCTTTTGAATATGGAAGATTAACAATATGTTTCTTCCTATCCCATAAAGCATTTGGGAGATTTGAACAAATTTCTTTTTCAATTTTGTTTTCTAAATCTTTTATTCTGATTTTTATTGATGGGTTATTGAGATTTTCATCAATTTTCTTGTAACTAATTTCTTCTTTTAGAAAAGAGATTTGCTTTTGCTTTTTCTTGATTTCTTCAAGTTTTAATTCACTAATTTCCATAACGTCATATGGAAGGATTGGGGTGATGAACACGAAGATTATTTCGGTTCCATCAAATTGACTAACCAAACCTTGTTCGGTTATTTTAATAGGATAGAGTTGGGTTAGGAAGGGAGTTCCTAGGATCAACTCTTGTTTTAAGTCCTTTACTAGGAGAAAGGAACTTATTATGCAAATTTCATTGTTGCATATATGGACATTTGGAAGTTTATATTGAATATTAAGGCTTTGTCCGTTAGCACTACTCAGTTTTTCAGTAGTTTTTTCGAAGTATTTAGTGGGTATTAGACCTTGCTGTATGCAATTTTGATCAGCTCCTGAATCTATAAGAGCTTTTAGTGTAATTTGAAAATCTTCGATTTTTAGGGTTATCAAAGAGTACCATTTTTGAAATTGTGACTTTGTAACTTGATTGAGAAGGAAATCTTCTCCTTCATTATTAGAATTAGTGGATTTGAGTTTAAGATTATTAATCTCAAGTTTTATGATATCAATTTCTTTTCTGTTTTCTCTTATCTCTCTTTTAAGATTGTTGATTTCAAATTGTAAGTCTTGGATTGAAAAGGCTGGAAATCTGATTTTGATTTTAAAAAATCAGGTTTTCGTTGAAGGATTTCAGATAAGCTGAGCTGTTGAAATTCTTGCCTTTCTTTTCTCGGCTCATGGTTAGTTGAAGATCCTAAAGACTCTTTTAATGTCTTTAGTATCTTTCTTTTCATTTCCTTATCTTCGATATGATCGATAGAGCTAAATAGAACTTCTTGTTCGTTAGTAAGAACATTTATGCAATGTCCTTCACGATCTTTTTTACAGGCTTTGATGCCTTCTGATTTTTCGCTATCACTTTGACTAGAGATCTCTGAATCAGTTTCTTCGAATTGAAGGTGGTTCAATTCATCGGAAGAACTGTTAGAGAAATCAGATGAATAATCTTCATCAAAGTTTAGCTCATTGATTCTCTTGTTTGGGCAATTGTTTGCATAATGCCCTTCTTTTTGGCATTTAAAACAAGAGATTTTTCTTTTTTCTTTGCGGGTGGTGCTTTGATTTGGACGAGAATAGTGTCTCTGTCCTTTTCTTTTATGAAAATGTTGCTTTGGAACATAATTTCTTTGTGGCCTCAAAAATTCTCTCTGAGGTCTTTTTTGAATATATTGACGATTGTAATTTTTGTAATATTTCCGGCTATTGTTTCTTCGGACAAATTTTCTTGATGTATGAACGGGTTCTTCCAACCGTTCACAACCATATTGAGAACAGAATGCTTTCATTTCTCTGAGTCTGTTCTTATCACTTTTTTGAACTTTTCGTTGAACTTTGGTCTCATTGCAGATTTGTAATCCACAGCTGATTACGTAAGACATTAAGTCTCCGTAAGTTAGTTCCTGCCAGTGGATGTTGCCATTGAATCTTTCTCGAAGGGTTATGTAGACTCTTTCGGCTACATAACTCGGAAGTCCATCTATGAACTTCTCTTTCCAATGGTTCCAATCCTGGTCTTTCATGTAGAATACACGAGAGAGGAACATGTCTTTGTACCAATTGAAGTTGGCAAGATTTGTACATTTCATGTTTTTAAGGATTGTTCTTTGTGTATCATCGAATTTAGTGCTATGTGCAGCTGTGAAGTTCCAAGAAATGGCATAGACCAGTGATTCAACTGCGTCTTCTTGTTCCACTTCTTCCTAGATTGTGATTGTTTTTGGAGTCTCAATTTTGACCGATGCAGCCCCTGATCCTGACGGTTCGCTTATCTTGATACCGGGATCTGGCCGTTTAACATCTTCAATTTTTACTTCTCTTGTTCTTTTAACCTTTGTCTTGTGTGTTTTGATTTCGGATTGTATTTGAGGTTTGAGACAATCCCACCAGGCTTTGAGAATACCTGAAAAGCCGTTGACAATCATGGCGTAGGATTGGTGGTTTGAATTACCATTTTCCTGATATGCAGATGATGCTATAAGCATCTCTGTTAGCATATCTATGATATGTCTTTCCGACATTCCATCTAGATTCCAAACATAAACGGATGATCCGTCATATTGTTTGTTTCTAGCGAATTTGTGGCTTTGTTCAAAATTGAGATCTGGCATAGAAGGTCTTTGATACCAGTTAATCTTGTCGCGAGGATTTGTGTATCCTATTTTATTGACAGTCGGAGGTTCGTCAATTTGAAGGGACGAGAATTGCTCTAAAAGAGAATCGACGTCGTCAGTGTCACTGTCATTAAGGACATTGATTTGTTTTGAGCTTTCTCCTTTTGAGATAGCTAGCAACTTTCTATCGATTTCGTCTAAGAGTTTGGTCTTAGGAGTTTTGAGGTTGACTCTTTCGAGTGGACTGAACATTGGTCTAGCAGGTTCTGTAGAAGGATCAATTAATTCCTCTAACCTGTAAACTTGTTCAGCTATAGAGGTCAGCATTCGGTTTGAGTAATTGTTTTGAACCTGTAGGCTCTTGATTTCTCTATTTGTGGGTAGCTGACTTTCGTCGGTATCTTTGATGAGTTGGAAGGGTTTTGCGATAATTTTATCGTGATAAAAACTATCGAACTCAACGTCTTCCATTGGAGGGAAATTACCTTGGATTTCTCCTCTTCTCATCGTTTTCCATCTTTCCTTTTCTCTGATGGTACATATATGAGAATATTCTTTTCTCTCATTGAACCATCGGAAGAAAGATATGTGCTCTTGAAGTTTTTCTAGAGTGCGAAAGTACTCTTCTTTAATGGCCTTCCTCTGTTCCTCAGAGTGGTCTTTAAAGAAGCGTTTTCTTTCTTCTCTATTCTCTTTTGCCATGAATTCCTTTTGCAGGGCTTCTTTGTCAACTTTAAACTCGTTATCAGAGATGATAACATTTAGTTGACTTTTGAATACTGACTCTGTTTCCATGTCAGTTTGAGTAGGCGAAGAAGGTCTTTCTTCTTCATATTGGAGATTTGGAACTCCGTGCTCCAATCTTACAGATTTAACCCTAAGTGAGTTAGATCTGCCAATATTTTGAATAGATTCTGGTCTAATACCAGAAGTGCTTGGTCTAGAACTCATGAACTCCTTCTTGTTCATGTTTTCTTTGACCACAGGAAATTGAGGCATTTCATCTTCAAATTTGATTTCTACTCTCCCATCTGGATGTTCGATAATATAAGAAAGTTCTTTTTCTTTCTTTTTAGGGACAAAGGCATTTTCGATTGTCCATTTTGGATTTCTTGTGAGGTTGTCCCATGAAAGCATCTTTGGGACACTTACAGAGGATTTGTTGATATTTGTTTCGATCAGCATGGTTTTTCCTTTTGGGGATTGGACCAATGCTTTTGGTTCCATAGAAGAGGTAAGAGTTTTGTAGGTAATCTTGTATAACAGTGTCATCTTCTTGACACCTTCTTCAAGGTTCAAACCTTGACCTGTAACTTCAAGGGTTAAGGTTTTGAGAATATGGGGGTCATCTAAAGCCACCATAAAGTTTGGAAAACAATTGAAGTAGATCGGACCATCGGCTAGGTTGGACTCGATGATTCCAAGAAGAGAGTTAGAGAAGTCTTTATGACGTCTATCTCTCAAGATTGCAAGAACAGGAGTATCTAGTCCCGTTCTGAACATTAGACGGAGAGCGACTTGAACTGCTCCTATATGGAGGAACTGAAAATCTTTACGATGTTTGAAGATATCGTCTTTTGGAAATAATTGAATCAAATCAATATTCCCATAGACTGGTATTTTGCGTTCAACAATCTTGATGCAATGTTGTTCTTTGCAGTTGAACGTATTATGCATGTAGATTGTTTTGTTGTCAAGTTTGGGTAGACCCCAAGTTTGAAGGTTGTTTTCGATCTTTGCTATATGCAAAGCTTCATTTGAGATATTTGAGCCTGAAGAGGCCATATGCTGGTCCTCTATTTCATTCTGGGTTAGCTCCTTTGAAGAAGCTGGTTTTGAAGGAAGGGTTTTAAAAAGGATTTTCTTTAGGAGAGACATTGATTAATAAAAGAAAATCATCTTATCAGATTAAAACCAATTAATTTTAAACTTAAAAACTATTTCTCTAAGATTCGAGAATCAAAAGATAGTTACCTTCGTTCACTCTTTTGGCAAGAAGGCAAGGTAGGCTTACCAACGGATTCACTGCGCTCTTCAATGCGTCTTACGACCGGGAACACCAACCGCAACAGTCCTTCGCAACGGTCCTCTGGAGTGAATGAGTGCAAGCAGCTTTTGATAATCTTTTCTTTGAAAGATAGCTTTATAAGGTTAAAATAAATTGAATATACTCTGGTGAGATGTATATTCTTGAATCTCTCAATCTTTTCCTCCCCGAAAAAAATTTGAAATCAACAATTGGAAAATCCCACCTTAGGTTATAAAGCATGCTCATGCATTTTATATATATTATAATTAGTTATAATGTATGGATTGAAATGCATGGTTTATTTTCATGAGTTTTTAACATATAGTTGAGCTATATTAATATCATGAAAATGGATAAGCATGATGCATGCAATTACCTAGTTAAATATAAAGAGTTATATTTAATAAGTTGTTTGCAGCATGCTACTTTGATTTACCTTCATTGGCAATATTATAATTATTATAATTATTTAATAAGGAAATCAAAGTCGCATTGAGCATGAAACATCCATAGCATAATATAATTGTTAGATTAAGATTCATGCAATGCAAGGCAATATATATAGTTTTATTATATTAACTTGAATATGATTGTTAATTATTTTAAAACTATAGTATGCATGATTATAGGGCTAATCATTAAAATTTTGAATAGTTTAAAATTGACGATTAGAAACCGTCAACCTATAATAAAGATTGCATGCAAACATAGGATCATAGGTAAATTAATTAATTTTAAAATGCTTAAAATTAATTAGACCTAAGATCGCATTAAGTCTAATAGGATTAGAATTAAGTCTTGCTTAGTTTTTTAAAATAGTTTTAACCTACTAAGTAGGACAAACATTACTATGATTATAAGGGAACTCCACTGGTAAAGTTCTGTCTAAGGTTGGGGGTACTTAAGTTGACGGTTTACGGAACACCTCTTACCTGGGAACTGATCCGGAATACCGGAGTTGAATTAATCATGGTTAAATGTTAGCATGCAATGTCACTAGGTTTATTAAAAGAGTTTAATACACCTAAATCTTTAGAGTAAAGACTTTACATTACTATGGTTAAAAGGGAACTCTCCCGGTTACGTTCTGTCTAAAGCTGGAGGTATTTAAGCTGACAGTTTACGGAACACCTGCTACCTGGGAATAAACCCGGAACCTGAGTTGAAATAACCATAGTCATGTTAGCATACGGTGTTGCTAGGTTTGTTAAAAGAGTTTAATTCACCTAGAACATTACAATCCTCATTATAATAGTTATAATAGGATTAGACTTAGATAAATTGAATTAGCCGGATTTATCTAGGTTAATAAACCCTAAAATGTACGGTAGGTCACTTTAGTGGAAGGTAAATTTTTTTACTCCTACGTCCCTATATTTACAACGTGAGATCCATGCTCGGCTTTGTGTCGTTTTAACGCGACCTCCCTTCGGAAAGTGTTTGCATGGGTCAATAACAAGGTGAATGGGGAAAGTGTCCATAGTAAGTGGGAGCGGGACACGTGTCAACGTATCCCTCGGTCTCCACCCATAGGTCACACAGTGAGAGTCTTATGATCCGCCTGCGTGTTGTCCTGGAGCAACCATCCCTTCGGAGGGCCTGATCATAGGATTCGTAACACCGTGAACTCCTGAAAAGGATAGGGTCACTTAGGCTAATTACCAACAGTTGTCTTTCCCTTCGGTAGCCTGTTGGTGCGTGCCTCTGGGATCTGAAAGTGGGAGAGTTACACTTACAAGGATGAGTTAAGTGTGCTAACAAATCCTTGACCGAATAACGGTGGCTAATGTCTATAGGAATATGAGTTATTCTGGAATTAATATTAGCTGAGAAGTGTCTCATTTCAGAGGAGGAGTAGCTGATCACCCTTCGGTGGCTGTTGCTCTAAACCTCTGAAACATCGTTGCAAAACTAAATCAATAGTCTTAGGGTTCTATGATTGCTTGTTTTTGCTAAACTTGTTGGATTGTAAGCAATTGTTTGTATTGCTCTTGTAATGGGTTAGTGCGATAAATAATCAAGTAATTTGTTATTTCAGCGATTCAATGATTAAATATGTGCATAGTCTTACGCCTATTTAATAAATAACGGTGATTATACAACAAACTTAAACGATTAATTTGTGGCGAATAATTTAAGATTAGTCTTAACAAAGAAATGTTCTCATGCCCCAAATGGTCAATTCATTAAGAAGTGTTGTTAATGAATGTGACAGTTAGCCTTGCTCAGCCAAAGAAGACATGTCCAAGGACAGTAAATTCGATTTAATAGTCTTGGAAGCGTAATTTGTGAAGAATGATGATTCTACCCGAATACTTGATTCATAGTCACAAATCACGTTTGTTCTTCTTAAAAGGAAGGAATTCCTGGCAATAGCTTGATGCTATTGAGATAACTCTCAAAAATTTTGAATTAGAGAGGTTGTCTTGGCTTTAAGCAATGGGGAACGTTAAGTTATTTTTCCCAGTGGGAGCAAATACATATTATTAGATAATATGTATATAATTCTTGAGATCAAAAGAAATTTTATTTCTGTATCGTATTGGCTGGAACAATGTTACTCTTTACCTTTCCCTGCTAACACAGTTCATTTTAAGAAAGGGAGTTGTTTTTTGTTCAGCTGAATTGAGAAATAACATAAATATTTTAAGAATAATCAAGAGTAAGGCAGTCATGAACACTGCGTTGCCTGAGGCTGCTACTACTCAAAGAAATGAAAGGCAAAGGTTTTCTCCTAAAGGAAAAATACCTTTCTTTGGCACTTAAGGTTAGGACATATTTACCTCAATATGATTGGGAGATTGGTCAAGAGTATACTTCTAAGCAAGTTAGAAGATAACTCTCTGCTACCTTATAGGTCATGCCTTAAGGGCAATATGACTAATAGATTCTTTTGTTTGAGAAGAACTATAGAGCCAAAGAGCCCTTGGAGCTTGTACATTTGGATCCTTGTGGTCCAATATGTTAAAGTAGTGGGAGGACATGAATAATTCATCTATATTATAGATAATTATTCAAGGTATGGGTATCTCAACCTAATGCAACTTAAGTCTAAAGCTCTTAAGAAATTCAAAGTGGTTTGAGACTGAAGTTGGAAACTTGTTAGGTGAGATGATAAAAATACTTCGATCTGATCGAGGTGTAGAGTGTTTGGGACATGAGATTCCAAGACTATTCGATAGAACATGGAATTGCATCCCAACTCTCAAACCCCTGAAACACCTTAGGATAACGGTGTATCAGATAGGAGAAATAGAACCCTATTGGATATGGTTCGATTCATTATGAGCTATGCTCATTTGTCTGACTCGTTTTAGGGTCATGCAGTGTAGACTGCAGTGCATATTTCCAACAACGTTCCATCAAAAGTGTTTCTGAAACATCTTTTCAATTGTGGATAAGGCGTAAAAGTAGTTTACGTTGTTTTTGGGGAGTCCAGCACATATGCTTGTGGCCAACCCAAAAGAAATTGGAACACTATTCAAACAGTATACCTATTCGTATGCTACCCCATGAAAACGAGAGATGTGGATCCTTCTTCAATCCGCAAGAGAATAAAGAATTTGTACCGACAAATGCTACATTCTCAGAAGAAGACCACATAAGAAATAATAAGCCACAAAGTAAGATCGTTTTAAGTAAATTAACTGATGAAGATACAAAAATATCAACAAGAGTTGTTGATAAGTCAACAAGGGTTGTTGATGATGCTGGACCTTTAACAAGAGTTGTTGATAGGACCAATACAACTGGTTAGCTACATCTATCTCAAGAGTTGAGAGTGCCTCAATATAGTGGGAGGGTTGTTCTACAATCTGACCTCTACATGGGCTTAATTGAAGCCCAGATCGTCATACCTAATGATGGCATTGAGGATTCATTGTCTTAGAGGAAGGCAATGAATAATGTTAACAAGAACCAATTGGATTAAAGCAATGGACCCGAAATTAAAATATGTGATTTCAATTCCATCTAGGATCTTGTAGATCTATCTAATGGGGTAACACCAATGGATTACAAATGAATCTACAAGAAGAAACGAGACATAATCTTATGGTTAGACTTATGGCAAAAGGGTTATACCCAGAGACAGGAGATTGTAAGAAATTCTTATCTCCTGTCGTCATGTTGAAGTCTGTTAGAACTCTTGTCCAGTTAGAATGGATGTCAAGACTACCTTTTTGAATGGTAATCTTGAGAAGAGTATCTACATGTCTCAAGCAGAATGGTTCATTTAGCAAGATCAGAAGCAAAAGGGATTTGCAAGCTTAAGTAATCCATTCATGGATTGACCTTAGCAATTCGATCTTGGAATATAAGATTTGATACTGTGATCAAATCTTTTGGCTTTGATCAAGAACATTGACGAATCTTGTCTTCATAAGAAAATCGTCAATAATTCAGTAGCTTTATTAGTGTTGTATGTGATTGATATCCTAGTCATTGAGAATGATGTAGGTTATCTTACTGACTAGTAAAATAAGCTAGCAGCTCATTTCCAAATGAAAATTTGGGAGAAGCTAAGTTTGTTCTTCGAATCCAAATCGTTAGGAGCCGTAAGAAAAAAAAGCTAGCCTTGTCTCGAGTGTCTTATATCTACGAGATGTTAGTTAGATATAAGATGAAGAATTCCAAGAAGGGTTCACTACCTTTCAGGTGTGGAATCCATTTTATCTAAGAAACTGTTTCCTGAGACACCTCAAGAAGTTGAGGACATGAGACGAATGCCCTATGCAATATGGATTATCAGTAAGTATCAATCTAATCCAAGATTTGATCACTGGAAAACCGTTAAGAATATCCTCAAGTATGTGAGGAGAAAGAGGAACTATATGCTCGTGTATGGGACTAAGGATTTGATCTTTACAGGATACACTGACATGGATTTTAAGATTGATAAGGATATCTGTCTGACATAAAAGAATGGCTAGCAGCCCAATTCCAAATGAAAGATTTAGGAGAGGCCCAATATGTTCTTGGAATCAAAATAATCCGGGATCGAAAGAAGAAAACGCTAGCCCTGTCTTAAGCAACGTACATCGACAAAATGTTGTCCCGATATTCAATGCAGAGCTCCAAGAAGGGCTTGTTGCCTTTCAGGCATGGGGTTTAGTTGTCTAAGGAACAGTGTCCTAAGACACCTCAAGAAGTTGAGGATATGAGACAGATTCCCTACGCCTCAGAAGTGGGCAGCTTAATGTATGCGATGCTCTGCACGAGGCCTAACATCTGTTATGCTGTAGGGATAGTCAGCATATATCAATCAGTATCCATGGCCAAACTTTACGAAGGAGCTATAGTGTGGCATAATTACAGTCTTGACCATATATGTCGAAAAATATGGCTGCTTGTGAAGCAGCGATTGTGACTGTAAGGCTTAGAAAGTTCTTGACTGATTTGAAATGTGTTCCAAATGTGAACTTGCCCTTCACACTTTATAGTGATACAGTTGTGCTGTGGAAAATTCATAAGAACTTTGCAACCGAAGACAAGCAAGCACATTGAATTAAATTGAAATATTCACGAAGGCTCTCTCGGCTAAAGGGTAAGAGGGTCATCTAGAAGGTCTAGGTCTATGAGTTATGTACAAAGATGCAATCTAGGGCAAGTGGGAGAAATGTAATGGGTATAGTGATACCATTATGTAATGGGTATAGTGATGCCCTAGTTTATTGTATTTGTATATTGTATATGTTTTATACATGTATTTATACACCCACTACTGGATAGATTGTTGTACATCCCACTAAACTAGAGTTTTAGTTCAAGTGGGAGTTTGTTGGGTTTTATTCCCTAAAACTCGTAGATATTGAATGTAAACAAATTTTATACTTGTGTTTAATAAAGTGTTATTTAGTTTCTGCAATAAAATGTTATTGTTAAATATTGCACTATTTGACTCAAATCCTATAAACTAAGATCCAAGGTTGTTTGTATGTAACTTGAACTAGTATGTGGGGACATACGGGGATCAATGTTCAAGTAACAACCTAAAAGGTCTATAGTACAAGGATAAGGCTGGGTTACCTTATCCTGGTAACACTATGTGATACGACCCGCTTTGTATTTGATACAAACGTATTGATCCAAAGCATCCATGTAGTACACATGCGAGTGGGGGTATCCTATGCAATGAGTTTGCATAAGACCGGATCGCGAAATAGTAACCGCTAGCTGTAACACCGTTAACTAGTTAGGTTTCTATTTCACTAGGATGACCTAGGCAACTTAGTCTGAATCCTGAGTGGATTATGGACTCCTGTTCACGAGGGATTGTCCTTTGATTTGTATGGGTGAGAGTGGCCAGCATGCCGACTCAATAAGCCTACCATTTTGGGGACAAGACCGAGTGGGGAGCTGGAACATAAACACACAAGATGGAATTCACTCCTTCCCGACTTTTGTGGAAGTAGATGAGTGTTCCCTCAAGTGGTGTCTCCGAGTCTTGAACAAAGGGCCCTACCCTCTCACTGGCCCGAGAGGGGTTTTCTGTTTGATGGTTGGACCACAAACAGGTTGTTCATTAGAGGAGCACTGGTACTGAAGGAGGTAGAGGTAACTCAGTGGTAAAACAGTAATTTGACCCAGCTGGAGTTACGAACACTGGTGAAGGACTAACTTGCCGTTATTGGTTGATATCCATGGACACAGAAATATTCTGCAGTGAGAAGAGTGCAGCTGTAGGTCTTTAGTGGAGTGACCCACAGTTAACGAATGGAGACTAACTTGGTTAATGAGTTTAAGTCGATTAGTCTCGTATCGTTGGAGCTTCTGATTTGTAGGTCCATTAGGTCCCACTGGTAGCTCGTAAAAAGACTTGAAGCAATTAAATATAAATTGTAAATTGAAAATGTTCAATTTATTTGGGGAATCGTATAATGTATGTTGATGCATTATAATATAAAGTTTATGAAACTTTATAATATAATTTTTGAATTAATTTCAAAAATTAATTATTGAGAGAAAATATTTGAAAGAGTTCAAATAAATTTAATATGAATTGGATTCATATTAATTTTAATTTTAATAAAATCCCTAAGATTAAATATATGATATTTAATTGGGTAATTAATTAATTAATTATTTATTAAAATTAGGTATTGCTCAGATAATAGATTTGAACTTATTAATAGACCTTTTCTTATTGGGAAAAGGAGACCGTTTCCTATTAGGAAAAGGTCTTGGCCTTTACCTATATATAGGACCCTTAGGGTGGGGTGAAAGGTATCCCATTGTCTCTCCTTCTCTCAGAGATCTCTCCCAAAAGACTCCCACAAGTCTCTTGCTTCAAGAAGTCTTAGAGATATACCGGTGTAGCCGATTGGTGGTGTTCGCACAAGAGGGTTTCTGCGTTTTCAATCTTATTGGCAAGAAAAGGCGAATTGATCAAGGCTTTCTACAAAAGTAAGTTTTCTATGAAATCCTTGATCACTAGGATCAATCTAGTTGATGTTTTAGCATGTTTATAGCCTATGTACTGCCCATTAAATATAGATTTATTGATGTAATATTTTGCAAATTGTATTGGTATTTCAATTAGAATCTAAGACTCTGACTAGGTTCGGTAATTCCTTTCGCTGCGCAGGGCTTTTATCCCATCATCAACAAGCCTACCATTTTGGGGATAAGATCGAATAGATAGCTGGGGACATAGTCTCGCAAGACGGAATTCCCTCCTACCCATTTCAGGGATAGTAGAGAGGTTGTTCACTTAAGTACTAACTCCAAGACTTGAACAAGGGGCCCCACCCTCTCTCGTTGGATCGAGAGGGACTTAGTTTTGATGGTTGGACCACAAACCGATTGTTCATTAGAGGATTAGTGGAACTTAAGGAACAAGAAGTGCTATAGGGGTAAAACAGTCATTTGACCTAGCTATAGCTACGAACAACCTGTGAAGGATCGACTTACTGAACTTGGTTAAATCAAGTGGACGTAAATATATCTATGGTGAGGGGAGTGCAACTATCGGGCTATAGTGGAGTGTCCCGGTAGTTAACGAATGTTGGCTAGCTTGGATAATGAGATTAGTCGGTTAGCCTCGAATCGTTGGAGCCCATGATCTATAGGTCCGTTAGGTCCCCCTACTAGCTCATATCAGAATAAAGCCTAGAACAAATTGATAGGATTCTTTGAATCGTTCAAAATCGGGAAAAAGGGTATTATCGTAAAATTGTGTTTGACACAATAATTTAATTATGAATTAAATTAGAAAATGTTAGATAAAGTATTTAAAAGGGTTTTAAATACTATATACATGAATTAAGATTCATGTATAATTGATGCACAAAATTAAGATGATTAATTTGATTAATCATGCATAATTAATTGGGCAAGTTTCAAGATTGGTTATTATTATTAATTTCAATTTAGAATTTAAATTAATATAAAAAATGAAAATTTGAAATCTGATTTTGTATCATAAGATAGTGGAAAGCGTTGTAACTCCACTCTTGCATGAAGATTCAAAGTGGAATTCACCACATTCATGCAATCTTGCATGTAGTGTTGCTTGAACGCCTAGCTTCCACTTTCACTCAAATCACCACCATGTGTCTTGCATTTTGAGGCTCCTTCTTGCATGGATTCACTCTATAAGTAGAGGAAGAATCAGATTGTGGAGTGACACAACATTTACCGTAATGTTATGCTGCTGAAATTGTGCCTCAATCACTCTCTCTTCACATATCTCCGTAGAGTTTGATCATTCAAGCATTCCCTTCCCATTCCCTATCTCTATAGACTCCCACAAGTTGTTCTTGGCTCGGAGAATAGTATGAAAGACTCTAGAGGTTGTCCAAGAAAGATTGGAGAAGAAAACACTACAAGGAGGATCACATATTTGATCTACAAGAGGTTGGTCCAACCTATCTTTCTGTTCTATTTTCTTTAGAACTAGCATGCTTTAGGAGTAAAATTAATAGAGTTAAGTGCTTTCGATCTTCAATTGCTTCCGCGTGTGTTATATGAACACCTTCAAAACTTACCTGACTACCATCGTCTATGGTAGCACCGTTTACTTCGGCTACATTGAACTGTACCATCATGTTCAAAACATGTTCCCTTACAGAAGCACCTTCCTTCATACGGGAATTGTAAACATTTTTTAGAGCTTCGTGTCTAGTTTGTGAGGACGGTTGTCCAAACATACCTTGCAGCGAAGTCATGATCTCCCTTGCAGTGACCATCCTCTCGTGCTTTTTAGACAAGACATCTGAAATGCTTGCTAACATATAGACTCTTGCTTTATCATTCGCACGAGTCCATTTCTCATAGGCTTCCCGAACTATTCGGTTCGTTGACAAGCCGGGATTAGGTGGACACTCTTCGGTTAAGACGAATCTCAGATCATCGATAACTAGTATAGTGTTCAGATTCGATTTCCAAGTCCCGTAGTTATCTCCGTTTAGTTTATCCGAAGCGAGTAATTGAACTAGTGAGCTAGACATGCTGAAAAATTAAACAGAACTATTAGAAAATTGCTTATTAACCATTTTTAATAAAATCCAATCAGGTTCTAGCAAAAGTAATAATGTACCCAAGATTATTATTTTGCAACGACACTTTAGTGAGTTAGAGCAACTACTACCGAGGGGCATTCAATTACTCCTTCACTAAACCAAGACGTTCTTGACTAAATACTAATGCCAGAATAACTCTTATTCCTATAGTGGTTTAGTTATCGCTACATTTGGTCAGGAATATACTAACACTTAGTAACCCTTGTAAGTGTGACCCGTCGTTTTAAGATTCTAGAGAACGACCCCAACAATGCTACCAAATGGAAAAGCTAATGTTGGAAATAGTCCTAAGAAATCCTATCCATTTCTGGAGTTTGCGTTGTTCCGATCTCCATATTACAACCCTCCGAATGGTTAGTAGCTCCAGGGCATACAAGTAGGCGGAACATGGAAATCTCACGGTGCAACCTAACGGAGGAGACCGCAGGATGTGTTTACACACTTCCTTCACTCACTTACTATAAATACTTTCTCCATTCACCTTGTTATTGATTTATGCAAACACCTTCCGAATGGAGCAGTTGAGGTATAATCAACACAAGGCCAAACATAAATCTCACGGTGTGAACAAAAGGGAGAACGTGAGAGGAAAATGGATTTGATATATCTCTCCCCTCCCACTAAATATTTTAAACGGTTTTGGGTATACTTATACTTAGGCATTCCGGCGAATTGAATAAACCCTAAGTCTAAGTTCATTTTAACTTACGATGTCTAGGTGATAACGATTTATAACCTCACATCTCACACGTGCATGCTCATAAAACTGGGTTAACTTTAACTCAAGAACCGACTCGATGCCCAGGTAGGAGGTGTTCCGTAAACCGTCAACTTAAATACCTCTAGCCTTAGACAGCATCTTGCCAGGTGAGTTCTCTTGTAACCTTTGTTTTACAAGCTTATCGACCTATTTGAATCTAATTGAAATTGATTCAAATTTCGATTCAAATTAACCCTATGTGAGCATGCACCTTATCTTTATTATAGATTTTAGATTTCAAAGTGATTTATACCAATTATAAATCTAATCTATAACATGTTTTCATTTGAATATAACATTTATAATCAAACTAAAGAAATTTCATGCTTCATCCTTTGGTTAATTTTCTCTTTTAATATATATGACAATTATATCAATTAATCAAATTGGAAATTAACCATTCAAGCATGAATCTCCCTAAATTAATACAACATTTATATTAATAAACATGAAATTTCAATCATGCATTAGAAATCATTAATAACTCTTATAAGGTGGGGTTTTAAAACTATATGGCATGCTCATAATGCACATACAATTAATTCAATTTAATCATACATTCATAATGCATAAAAAAAATTAAAAGCAAGCTAAAGTGGATTGTTTGCCATTTTTCAACAAGCAATTAACTAATTATTACAAGAATAATTATTAAAAAAATGCTTGTAGAGATCCCGAACTTCACGAACCATCCCGAACCGCCCCTCCAAGGATTGAACCGGGCTTGTAATGTGAGTAAAAGGACTGAACCGGCTGAAGGCAGATCGAACCGGACCCAAATGAAGCTCCTGGACCAAACCGGATCTGGAAAACAGGCGCTCCTGGATGAATTGTTGAACAGCGTCGGGACGCTTTATGAACAGCGTCGGGACGCTGTATCGAGCAGCAGCCACTGTATGCGATTCCAGCTTGTGTCTTCTCTAGTTTTCTTCAATTTTACAGCCTATATGGACTCTATTGACTCTATAAAAACTACAGACCCTTGAACACACATTAATGGTCATACATTTTCGAGCAATTACATTTTCATGAAGGAATGAAAGCTCAAAAAATTGCCAAACCAGAAAACTCCACTTTAGCACACACAAAAATTCTTCTTATGAATGGTACCCACCACAGTAAAATTAATGCAAATTAGGTGCTCTAATCATGCTCTGATACCAATTGAAGGTGTTCATATAACACATGCGGAAGCAATTGAAGATCGAAAGCACTTAACTACATCAATTTTAATCCTAAAGCATGCTTGTTCTAAATTTCCAGAAACAGAGAGATAGGAGTACCAACCTTTTTGTAGCTCAAGTGGATGGACCTCCTTGTAATGTTTTCCTTCTCCAATCGATTCTGGACAACCGATAGTGTCTTCCCTATTATTCTTCGGGCCAAGAACGACTTGTGGGAGTCTATAGAGATAGGGAATGGGAAGGGAATGCTTGAAGGATCAAGATCTATGGAGATATGTGAAATAAGAGTATTTGAGGCACAAATTCAGCAGCATAACATTAAGGTAATTGTTGTCCATTTCTCAATCTGATTCCTCCTCTACTTATAGAGTGAATCCATGCATGAAGAAGCCTCAAGATGCAAGACACATGGTGGTGATTTGGGTGAAAGTGGAAGCTAGGTGTTCAAGCAACATAACATGCAAGAATGAATGTATGTGGTGTAATTCCACATTGAATTTTCATGCAAGAGTGGAATTACAATATTTTCCACTACCATGTGATTTAAAATCTAATTTAAACTTGCATCTTTGATATTAATTTTAATTCTAAATTTGAAATTAATATTGATAATCAACTTTGAGGCTTGTCCAATTAATAATGCATCATTAATCAAATTAAACATCTTAACCTTGTGCATCTATTATACATGAATCTTAATTCATGTATATAGTATTTAAAACCCTTTTAAATACGTTATCTCTCATTTTCTAATTTAATTCGTATTTAAATTATTGTGTCAAACACAATTTACGATAAGACCCTTTTTCCCGATTTTGAACGATTCAAATAATCCTATCTTATTGTTCTAGGCTTTATTTGGATATGAGCTAGTAGGGGGACCTAGTGGACCTATAGATCATGGGCTCCAATGATTCGAGGCTAACCGACTAATCTCATTAACCAAGCTAGACAACATTCATTAACTACCGGGACACTCCACTATAGCCCAGTAGTTCACTCCCCTCACAATAGATATATTTCCGTCCACTTGATTTAACCATGTTCAGTAAGTCGATCCTTCACAAGTTGTTCGTAACTATAACTAGGTCAAATGACCGTTTTAGCCATATAGTACTTCTTCTTCCTTAAGTTCCACTAATCCTCTAATGAACAATCGATTTGTGGTCCAACCATCAAACCTAAGTCCCTCTCGATCCAACGAGAGGGTGGGGCCCCTTGTTCAAGTCCTGGAGTTAGTACTTAAGGGAACAACCTCTCTACTATCCCTGAAATGGGTAGGAGCGAATTTCGTCTTGCGAGACTATGTCCCCAGCTGTCTATCCGATCTTATCCCCAAAATGGTAGGCTTGTTGAGTCGGCGATGCTAGCCACTCTCACCCATGCAGATCAAAGGATAATCTCGTATAAACAGGAGTTCATAGTTAGGTCAGGATTAAGAACAAGTTACCTAGGTCATCTTTGAGAAATAGTCAGTTTCTACAGTAAACGACGTTATAAAGAGAAAGTGACTTATTTCGTGGTCCAGCCTTATGCAAACTCATTGCATAGGACGCCCCCACTCGCATGTCTCCACATGAATGATTTAGGATCTCATCGTTTGTACTTAATACAAAGTGGGTCGCGTCCATTGTGTCCCCAGGATAAGGCACCCAACCCTATCCTTATACTATAGACTATTTTGACTATAAACTTGAACTTGATCCTATGATATGTCCCTACATACAGTTCGAGTATTCATGTTATAGCCAAGGATCTTAGTTTATTGTATTTAGGTTAATCATTCGCAATTTACATTTTCAATAACATCTTTTACTGAATAACCTCAATAACGACTTTATTGGAAATAGAATATGTTTAATGATTTACAAACTACGAGTTCATAGGACATTAAACCCAACATAATGGACCGATTATGGCATCATAATCAAGCAAATACTAAAAATTATTACAAGAATAATTGAAAAATGGCTTTGAACCGCTCCCGAATCATTTGAACCGGCCCGAACCGCCTTGGAATTTCTTGAACCGAACCCAAAAGAGTTGAAATTGGCCTGAACCAGTCTTGAATTGGGTGAACCGGACCAGAAATAAATCGAACCACCCGAACCACCGTTTGAATCTTCAAACGTGCCTTTGAAGGTTGAACAGCATCGCGACACTGATTTAACAGCGTTTAGACGCTGTTCATACAGCAGCCCAGAAATTGCAGTTTTCTTTGTGTTTTGTTTTTTCGGCTAGCAGACACTTCATCTTCTTTCTTCGATTACAGCCTAATTCCCACTCTATTGACTCAAGCCAACACATATATGCCCATAAAACATGTAGGCAATTACAACTTTCACCCACGCAATTAAAGCTAATTTGATGCCAAAATCATAATAAGCCCATTTTAGCAACCATTCAAACATCTCATGAAAATTCAACCCACCAAGCTAAAATTAAATGAAATTGAGTGCTCAATTCATGCTCTGATACCCATTGAAGGAGTGTACGAGACACACGCGAAAGCAATTCGGATCGAAACACTCAAATTACCTTCAATTTTAGTTATGAAAACATGCAAAACTTTGAACCGAAAAACAGAGTTTCAAAGTTACCAACCTTTTAAACCGAAATTGAAGCAATCCGTGGATGAATTCTTTGCATAAACTGGTTGTAGACGACCACAAGAGTCTTCCCCGCTATTCTCCGGTCTTGGAACGGTTTGTGGGAACCTTTTGTGTGATCAAACTTGGGAGAGAAATAAAGAGAGAAACTATGGGTTTTCTTAGAGAATTTTCCAGCAAGCTTCACAGATTACCCAACCCTTTGTCTTGTGATTTCTTTCCCCTTTTAAAGGTGAACAACATGCATTATAATGCAAACTACACAAGACAACAAGTCTCAATTGAATACTCAATTGTTGGAGAGAAAGACAGCACATGGATATGGTGGCAACCTCGTGAAATTTGCCTCTTGGATTTTTATTTAATTGAAATTGAATTTTCAATTAATTTCAATAAATTCCACTAATTCAATTTTAATTCACCAAATTAAAATTAATTTTATTTATTAATTAAACGTTTTAATTAATAATAACTATTTTAATTTTGTTGGGATTGGTGCCCTAAAACTCGTAGATAGTGATTGTTAAACAAAATTATATACTTATTACGGAATAAGTAAATTGCACATAAGATAACCCAAATCCAATAAACTAAGATCCATGGCTATAAGATGAACACTTGAGCTTTATGTAGAGACATAAAAGTGGATCAAGCTCGAGTAATAGCCAAAACGGTCTATAGTATAGGGATAGGGCTGGGTACCTTATTCTGGGGACACTATGAGACACGACCCACTTTGTAGATAGTACAGACGATGTGATCCTAAATCGTTCATGTAGGGACATGCGAGTGGGGGAGTCATATGTAATGAGTTTGCATAAGACCAGGACCGAGAAATAAGTCACTCTCGCTTTCTAACACCGTTTACTGACGAGATTGACTCTTTCATGTGATGACCTAGGTAACTCGATCTTAATCCTGAGCTAACTATGAACTCCTGTTTATTCGAGCTTATCCTTAGATCTGCATAGGTGAGAGTGGCTCAGTATCGCCGACTCAATAAGCCTCCCATTTCAGGGATAGGAATGGGTAGATAGCTGGGGATATAGTACTACGAGAAGGAATTCACTCCTGCTCGGATTAGGGATGGTAGAGAGGTTGTTCCCTTAAGTGCTTACTCCGGGGCTTGAACAAAGGGATTATGCCCTCTCATTGGCCCGAGAGGGACTCAGTTTATTGGTTGGACCATAAACCAATTGTTCATTAGAGGATCAATGGGACTTAAAGAACTAGAAGTACTATAGGGGTAAAACGGACTTTTGACCTAGTTATAGCTACAAACAACCTGTGAAGGATCGACATACTGAACATGGTTAAATCAAGTGGACGGAAATATATCTATGGTGAGGGGAGTGCAACTACTGGGCTATAGTGGAGTGTCCCGGTAGTTAACGAATGTTGGCTAGCTTGGTTAATGAGATTAGTCGTTTAGCCTCGAATCATTGGAGCCCATGACCTATAGGTCCATTAGGTAGCCCTACTAGCTCATATCGGAATAAAGCCTAGAACAATAAGATAGGAATCTTTGAATCGTTCAAAATCGGAAAAAAGGGTATTATCGTAAATTGTGTTTGACACAATAATTTAATTATGGATTAAATTATAAAATGAGAGATAAAGTATTTAAAAGTGTTTTAAATACTATATATATGTATTAGGAATCATATATAATGAATTGCACAAGGTGACAATGATTAATTGGATTAATCATATCAAACTAATTGGAAATGTTTCAAATTAATTACCAAGAAATCAATTTCCATTTAGAATTGAAATTAGGGTTAATTTGCAAGCTTGAAATCAGATTTCCAATTGAAGTTAGTGGATTTAGTTGGATTCCCGCTCTTGCATGAAGATACAAAGTGGAATACAACACATCCATGCATTAGTTGCATGTATAGATACTTCAACATCTAGAATCCACTATGGCTTGCATCCCCAACATGTGTCTTGCTTCTTGAGGCTTCTCCTTGCACGAGATCACTCTATAAGTAGAGTGTGAATCAGATTGAAGCCCAAGAGAGCCATTTCCTTACTGTTATGCTGCTGGAATTGAAGGTGTTCATATAACACGTGCGGAAGCAATTGAATATTGAAAACACTTAACTCTATTAATTTTACTCCTAAAACATGCTTGTTCTAAAGAAAACATAACAGAAAGTTTAGAAGCACCAACCTTTTGTAGCTCAAATGGATGGATCTCCTTGTGACGTTTTCTTTCTCCAATCAACTCTGGATAACCGATAGAGTCTTCCCTACTATTCTCCGGGCCAAGAACGACTTGTGGGAGTCTATAGTGATAGGGAATGGGAAGGGAATGCTTGAAGGTACAAGCACTTGAGAGATATATGGAGTTGAATGAGTTTGAGAGTAAATTCCAATAGCATAACAGTAAGGAAATCACTCTCTTGGCCTTGAATATGATTCACACTCTACTTATAGAGATATTCTATGCAAGGAGAAGCCTCAAGACACAAGACACATAGTAGTCTTGCAAGCCAAAGTGGATTCTAGGTGTTGATATCACAACACATGCAACTAGTGCATGGATGTGTTGTTTTCCACTTTGTATCTACTTGCAAGAGATGGAATCCAACTAAATCCACTAATCTTGAATCCAAAATCTGATTTCTTAGCTTGCAATTTAATTGTAAATTTCAATTCCAAATTGACTTTAACTTTAGGTAATTAATTTGAGCTTTTCAAAATAATTTCTTATGATTAATCCAATTAATCATACCAACCTTGTGCAATTCATTATATATGATTCCTAATACATATATAATGTATTTAAAACACTTTTAAACACTTTATCTCTCATTTTCTAATTTAATTCATAATTAAATTATTGTGTCAAACATAATTTACGATAATACCTTTTTTTCTGATTTTGAACGATTCAAAGAATCCTATCAATTTGTTCTAGGCTTTATTCCGATATGAGCTAGTAGGGGGACCTAATGGACCTATAGATCATGGGATCCAATGATTCGAGGCTAACTGACTAATCTCATTAACCAAGCTTAACCAACATTCGTTAACTACCGGGACACTCCACTATAGCCCGATAGTTGAACTCCCCTCACCATAGATATATTTCCGTCCACTTGATTTAACCATGTTCAGTAAGTCGGTCCTTCACAGGTTGTTCGTAGCTATAGCTAGGTCAAATGATCGTTTTACCCCTATAGTACTTGTTCCGTAAGTTCCACTAATCCTCTAATGAACAATCGGTTTGTGTTCCAAACATCAAACTGAAGTCCCTCTCGGTCCAACGAGAGGGTGGGGCCCCTTGTTCAAGTCCTGGAGTTAGTACTTAAGGGAACAACCTCTCTACTATCCCTGAAATGGGTAGGAGCGAATTTCGTCTTGCGAGACTATGTCCCCAGCTGTCTATCCGATCTTATCCCCAAAATGGTAGGCTTGTTGAGTCGACGATGCTGGCCACTCTCACCCATGCAGATCAAAGGATAATCTCGTATAAACAGGAGTTCATAGTTAGCTCAGGATAAAGAACAAGTTACCTAGGTCATCTTTGAGAAATAGTCAGTTTCTACAGTAAACGACGTTATAAAGAGAAAGTGACTTATTTCGTGGTCCAGCCTTATGCAAACTCATTGCATAGGACGCCCCCACTCGCATGTCTCCACATGAACGATTTAGGATCTCATCGTTTGTACTTAATACAAAGTGGGTCGCGTCCATAGTGTCCCCAGGATAAGGCACCCAACCCTATCCTTATACTATAGACTATTTTGACTATAAACTTGAACTTGATCCTACGATACGTCTCTACACATAGTTCGAGTATTCATTTTATAGCCAAGGATCTTAGTTTATTGGATTTATGTTAATCATTCGCAATTTACATATTCAATAACATCTTTTACTGAATAACCTCAATAACGTCTTTATTGGAAATAAAATATGTTTAATGATTTACAAACTACGAGTTTATAGGACATTAAACCCAACAGGAATTTGCTCTCAAACTCACTTATCTCCACATATCTCTCAAGTGCTTGAACCTTCAAGCATTCCCTTCTCATTCCCTATCTTTATAGACTCTCACAAGTCGTTCTTGCCCTGATGAATAGTAGGGAAGATACTAATGGTTGTCCTAAGAAGATTGGAGAAGAAAAGAATCCAAGGAGGTCCACCTGTTGAGCTGCAAAAAGGTTGGTACTTCCACTCACTCTGTTTTTGGATTTTTAGAACATGCATGCTTTAGGAGTAAAATTGATGTAGTTAGGTGCTTCCGATCTTCAATTGCTTTCACACGTGTTATATGAACACGTTCAAATTTAATATCACATATTAAATTAAATATTTGCACCAATTCTTACTTTCTCTCAATCCCGAATTCTAATATGAATCCCTATCCATATCCAATCTGAAATATTGTATCGAATACATTATTCTAATATTTAAAATTTATTTAAATATTCTTGACTCTCTCTAATGTAGTTTAATTCGTAATTAAAGCTTAGTGTAACTTAACGACAACTCCCTAATTTGAGTTTGAACGTTTCAAACTTTCTCATCACATATGTTGTAAGGTTTATTCCATAAGAGCTAGCAAGGGGACCTAATGGACCTACAGATCATGGGCTCCAACGATTCGAGATTAACTAGTTAAATCTTTTAACTTAGTTAAGCAACATTCGTTAACTACCGAGACACTCCACTAAAGTTCGATAGTTGAACTCCCCTCACTGTAGATATATTTCTGTCCACCTGATATAACCATGATTAGTAAGTCGACCCTTCACAGGTTGTTCGTAACTAGAGCTGGGTCAAATGTCCGTTTTACCCCTGAAGTTACATATTGTTCCTTAAGTCTCTAGTTGAGTCCCTAATGAACAATCGGTTTGTGATCCCACCACTAAACCTAAAACCTCTCGGGCCAATGAGAGGGTGGGATCCCTTTGTTCACGTTCCGAAGTCAGTACTTAAGGGAACAACCTCTCTACTATCCCTAAATTGGGTAGGAGTGAATTTCATTTTGCAAGACTATGTCCCCAGCTATCGATTCGTTCCTATCCCTTAAATGGGGGGTTATTGAGTCGGCGATGTTGAGTCACTCTCACCCATTCATAGTTAGCTTAGGATTAAGATCGAGTTACCTAGGTCATCGCATTGAAATAGTCAGTCTTGTTAGTAAACGACGTTATAAAGCAAGAGTAACTTATTCCTCGGTCCTGGTCTTATGCAAACTCATTTCCATAGGACGCCCCCACTCGTATGTCTTTACATGAACGATCTAGGATCACGTCGTTTGTACTCAAACAAAGTGGGCCGCGTCACGTAGTTTTCCTAGGATTAAGGTACCCATCCTTATCCCTATACTATAGACCGTTTAGGCTATAACTTGAACTTGATCCATATTTATGTCACATCATATAGTTCAAGCACTCATGTCATAGCCAAGGATACTAGTTTATTGGATTTGGGTTATTTAACGTGCAATTCACTCATTTAGTAACTTGAGTGAAAAAAAACTCCATAACGACTTTATCGAACAAGTATATAACTATTTGTTTCATTCACTATCTACCAGTTTTAGGGCACCAACCCCAACAGAAATGCTGCAGAATTTTGACCACATTTCGTCCAAATTGTTAAAGTAGTCTCATCTGGACAAACTTTGAGATCCAAACTCACGAAAACTCGAACTCATCAGAAATTTTACCAGGTTTTGACCAAATGTCCATAACAACTCTCATTGTGATCAAAGCTCTTAAAAACTTGAACGAAGAAGAATTTGGGCCAGTTACTGTTCATATTCCTGAAGAACTCACAATTCGACTAACGTGGGCATCCAAATTAACCAAAACTTGAAAGCAGCAAAATTAGGATGAATTTTCGTCCAAATTCAAGTAGTTCTGTCATTTGGATGAACTTTTGCATCCGAACTGAACAAAATTCAAACGCAGTAGAATGTTGATCGAGTTTCTTCCTTCGTCCTCAGGAACACTCATTGGGTTCCAAACACTCCAAAACTCGAATGGAGAAGAGTTTGTACCAGTTTTCATTCAAATTCTTGAAGAATTCAAATTACGTCGAACTTTGGGATCGAAGTTCACCAAAACCAAAATGCTGCAGAATTTGGACCATGTTTTGTCCAAATTGCTGAAGTACTCTCATTGGCACAAACTTTCAGATCCAAACTCAGGAAAATTTGAACGCATCAAAATATTGACTAGGTTTCGTCCAAATGTATAAAATAACTCTCATTGTGATCAAAACTCTAAAAAACTCAAACGAAGAAGAATTTTTGCTAGTTTTCATTCAGATTCTTGATGAACTCACAATGCGACTAATTTGGACATCCAAATTTACCAAAACTCGAATGCAACAAAATTAGGACGAAGTTTCATCCAAATTGAAGTACTGTCATTGGGACGAACATTTGCATACAAACTGAACAAAATTCAAACGCAGCAGAATGTTGACCAAGTTTCGTCCTTCGTCCTCAACCAACCAAATTGGGAGCAAGACACATGTGTTCCTACGGTCTCCATCCCTAGGTCGCAGTATGAGATTCTTACGATCCGCCCGCGTATCGTCCTGGAGCAACCATCCCTTCTTGAGGGCATGATCATAGGTTTCAGAATATCACAAACTCTAGAAATGGGTAGGGTCACTTAGGTTAATTACCAACAATTGTCTTTCCTTTCGGTAGCCTGTTGGTGCGTACCTCTGGGATCTGAAAGTGGGAGGGTTACACTTACGGGGATGAGTTAAGTGAGTTAACGAATCCTTGACCGAATAATGGTAACTAAACACTCATGGATTATGAGTTATTCTGGTGTTAGAGCTTGATTGAGATTGTCTTGATTCAGAGGAGGAGTAACTGATCACCCATTCGGTGGCTGTTGCTCTAAACCTTTGAAGTATCGTTGCAAAAACTAAACCAATAGTTCATTAGGGTTTGCTTTGATTGCTTGTTTGTTTTTTGCAAAATCTGATTGGATTAGATGTAATGGGTTAGTGCGATTAGTTAATACAAGTAATGTTTTTTGACAATATGTGGATTAATACAAGTAATTTGTTACTTCAGCAATTAAATAATAATTAATGTGCATTGTCTTACGTCATTTTATAAATAACGATAATACAACAAGCTTAAACGACAAATTGTGGTAAATAAGTCTAGGATTAGTCTTGACTGAGGAATGTCATCATGCCCCATATGTCTTATTCATTAAGAAATGTTCTTAGTGAATATGACATAGGACCCTGCTTAGCAAAAGAGAACTTGTCCAAAACTGTAATTTTCATTTACTTGTCTTGAAAACGTGTTAGTGAAGAATAGTGATTCTCCCTGAATACTTGATTCAGAGGTCACAAATCACGTGAGTTCTTCTTTTAAAGGAATGAGTTCCTGGCAACAGTTTGCTGTTGATGTAATAACTCTCAAAGTTAGAACTAAATAGGTTATCTCGGCTGTAGCAATGAGGAACATTAAGTTATTTTTTTCCAGTGGGAGCAAATACATGTTATTAGATAATGTGTATGTATTTCCTATCATTAACAGAAATTTGATTTATGTATCTTATATGCTAAAATAATGTTACTCTATACCTTTCTCTGCTAACGCAGTTTTATTTCAAGAAAGGGAGTTGACATTTGTTAAGCTAGACTGGAAAATAACCTATATGTTTTTAAGACTAATCGAGAGTAAAGCAGTCATGAACACTGAGCTGTTTAAGACTGCTACTACTAAAAGTGATAAGAGGCAAAGGATTTCTCCTAAAGGAAAATGCCTTTCTTTGGCACTTAAGTTAGACCATATTGATCTCAATATGATTGGGAACTTGGTCAATAGTGTACTTCTTAGAGAGTTTCCTGGAAAAGAGCTAAAGAGCCAAAGAGCCCTTAGAGCTTGTACATTTGGAACCTTGTGATCCAATATGTTATAGCAACGGGACGGTGTGAATAACTCATCTCTTTTATAGATGATTATTCAAGGTATGAGTATCTCAACCTAATGCAACTTAAGTCTAAAGCTCTTGAGAAATTTGGAGGGGCTCAAGACTGAAGTTGAAAACTTGTTAGGTGAGATGATAAAAACACTTTGATCTGATCAAAGTGTTGAGTATATGGACTTGAGATTCGAAGTCTATTTCATAGAACATGGAATCACATCCTAAATCTCAATTAGGAGAAATAGAACCCTATTAGAAACGGTTCGATCCATGTTGAGCTATGCTCAATTGCCTGTCTCGTTTTGGGGTCATGCAGTGTTGACTGCAATCACATTTCGAACAATGTTTCATCAAAAGAGTTTCTGAAACATCTTTTTGTAAGGATTGGAATTCCCTAATTCCGTTAGCGGAAGTGAATTGAGACCAATTCGTATTTAATTTTGTTTCTACCAAAATAACAATACATTGGCAAAGATTCAGAAAACTATTCTAAATCTATTGATTAAGACTAATCATACAACCTTAGAATTAATCTAAAAGGGAGAAGCATACATACCATCGTTGTCGTCTCTGAAATATCAAGAACGCCTTTCTTGATTTCATAGGGACCAATCGTCAACAATTGGGACACCACCAATATCCTTGCTATAAATATGAGATTAGGAACGTAGTTGTGGGACTACCTAATCTTGAATGGGAAAAACTCCAGAGAGAAAATTCCATAGAGTTCTTGAGTTGAGCGAATATGAGAGGGAGGCAAGAATGAGACCTTTGGCCTTATGGTGGCCATATGTTGTAGTACCTAAACCCTAGGTTTAGTGTTCTATTTATAAGAGAAAGGCCATGAATAAAATATTCATTTAAAATCAATTATTTCCATTACTGATTTAATATTTTCCATAATTAATCAATTCCATAACCAATCAATTCAATAATTGATTAATATTTTCCATAAATGATTGATCACTTCCATAAGTGATTAAATCATTTCCATAAATGATTAATGATAACATGCAAAAAGCAAGTTATTTCTCCTTTAAATCTAAACTAAGTAAGGCTGAAAAGATCTAAGTTGCGTTGGTCTAGCGTATAATAGTAAGGGAATTGCGGTAGCTAATCTTGTAAAGAAGTATTTTTAGATGCGGTAGGAAATTATGTGATTTTAACCACTAACATATGAATTTGTAGTTGTTTCCTTGCTCAAGTTTTCTCCAGCGCAGGCGTAGATCCCAGAGCATAATTTGTACGATGATAGCTGGAAAGATGACCGCCCTGACGTATGACTGATGTGCAAGCTGGCAAAAGAAGACTGGGGCACGCAAGCTTATTTCTTGGAGAAGTCAGCGTCCTCAGCCTCGGCCAGCTGCTAGAGAGAAGGAGAAGAGGAGGATCGGAGAGAACAAAAGAGCGAAAAGTATAAACCAGGAAAGAAGAAGATTCTCCCAGTGCAGCGAATTTATTGCGATAGGATGTATTGTGCTATGTTTTTCTTTCTTAGCATGAGCTAATTCACTCTTATCAAGGCTTAGCTTAGGGGCACCCATGCGGTGATAGGATTATTTTGTATGCGTACATTTTGAATGAGTGACAAATTAATGTTTTCTACTTAGATGCGATAATATTTTCATTACTAACTCCCGCCTAGCCAGCCAGATGAGGTAGCAGCATGATAAGTCCCTGACAGGTAATGCATGTGCTTAGACTGTTTTAGGACTAACGTAGTCACTTGCAAGTTATTAGAGAACAGTACCAACGCATGAGCTAATTGAATAAAACATTGTTAGTTCTATGTTAAACGCATGGGTAGTACCGGAAGGGAATCACATGTTTATTTCTCACTTAAGCATTACTGGACATTTGAGCAAAGTTTGCGTTGCAAAATAGCTTATTGACGCATGTGGTTGCCTCAGCAAAAGCCTTGATTGCCTTATCATCTGATATTTCTTCTATTCCCATCGCATAGTTTATTTTACAGCATACTTTAATTTCATCACATTCATCACCATCCAAATTTTAATCCAAAATGCCCTGCGTCCGAGTGTTTATTGGTAAAGTTTATTAAAATCCCTTAGCTTTCCTTCCCTGTGGATTCGACCCTATAATACTCTAGGTACTACTTGAGTATGTTTAATTTATACTTGGATTAATGCATATCAGCGATATTTTTGTATGAAACTAATAATCTCTCTGAGAACCGATCAAGTTTTTGGCACCGTTGCCGGGAAAGGCTAGTAAGTTTTTAATATTCTTTCTAATCTAACATTCTGTTTGGTGCTAGTACCTTGTTTCCTATTGTGTAATTTTCTCCAGGAACGCAAGATTGTATGCGTGCTGCTCGCCGCATCCACATTGAGATAGATTCCGAGATTGACCGAACATACCACCGAAGAAGAAGAAATCGGCATGCCCAAAGACAAATCGTTGAGCAACCAGCAGAAATGGTAGCGCCAAACCCTCAAAACCTGCCCGTAAATCCAATACAAATGGTTGATGATAGAGCCTGAGGAATTAGAGATTATGCAACCCCTGCAAATTGTGATTTTAACCCAGGAATTGTATGTCCAACGTTGGAAACTGAAAGGTTCGAGCTTAAACCTGTTATGTTTCAAATGTTAACTGCTGTAGGACAATTTGGAGGAAGTGTAGCAGAAGATCCACATTCACATCTCAAATCATTCCTGGACATATGCAACAAATTTATTATTCCCGGAGTAACTCAGGAACAGTTACAGGTCATCATTTTTCCTTACTCCCTGAAAGACGCTGCAAAAGTCTGGTTAAATCGGCAGCCAGAAAACTCCATTGCTACATAGAATGATTTAGCCAAAAAGTTTCTGGAAAAATATTTTCCACCAACAGCAAATTCTAGGCTCAGAAAAGAAATCATGACGTTCGCCCAGATGGAAGACGAAACACTTAGTGATGGATGGGAACGTTTCAAAAGTCTGCTG
The DNA here is from genome assembly GCA_017139565.1 of Luffa aegyptiaca. Taxonomy (NCBI): domain Eukaryota; kingdom Viridiplantae; phylum Streptophyta; class Magnoliopsida; order Cucurbitales; family Cucurbitaceae; genus Luffa; species Luffa aegyptiaca. The sequence goes on from CM029395.1 coordinate 22,993,151, forward strand.
CGAAGATGCCCACACCATGGATTGCCACATTGCATTCAGTTAGAGACTTTCTACGTCGGACTTAATAAAAATTCTCAAATTTCAGTTGACTCGTCTGCTAACGGTGCGTTGTTAAGGAAAACATACGACGACGCGCATGCAATCCTTGACCGCATTGCATGCAACAACTATGAGTGGGGCACTGATAACTCTCCAAAAGGGAGTTATTTAGACCTAATTTCTATAGTGATTTGTGTGTCTTTTATGCTTAATAGGGTTGCTTTTAGATAAATATTATATGTTTTAACCCATTTGGAAGAATGGAAGCTTTGGAAATTATTTGTGCAGAATATGTTGCTGGGCGACTTAAGGGAGCAAAATCTGTGCTGGAGCAAAGCTGGGAGCAAAAACTGCCACGTCACAGCTCGTTAGCCAATTTAACAAACTGAATTCTGTTAAGCTAATCTCGGGATAAAGGAGCAAGGAGAGCCATCCACTTGTCTAGGTCAACCTAATTCAAGCTTTCCTCAACTCTATAAAAGGAGATAGCCACCCAAGTCAAATTCATTCCATCTTTGGGAGAAACATTCCATTCTTGGAAAGGTTACTTCCACCTTTGGGAGCCGAATAGAGGAGAGATTGGAGACCATCAAGAAGACCATCAATTGCAAGTTGATCAAGGGAATTAATACTTTCTTGTGTTATTTTGTAATTATGGATATGCTTACTCAGATTGTAACGTGTGTTTCCATGCATTTTATGAACTAAGTAGCTTTAGGCGTTGGTTAGGGAACATGTAGTTGCCATGCTTAATATCTAGTAATAAATATTGATTTGATGCATCTTGATTAATTGTTGTGTTCATTTATATTTTATGCCCGCCTGGCCAGCCGATATGAATACCTTCTCTAGTTTCAGGGATGATTTAGGGAGTGTGTGGCGGTTAATCACACTAGATCATTGTGTATTGGTGAACGCCAGTGACTGAGCTAGGGATAGCCAGTTGCCTAGTGCTTGATCGGTAGAGCTTCATTGGAGTTGAAACATATTCTAAAAAATCTGGAGTTCCGGGAGGAATCTGCTAATAAGACTGCGAGAGTTTTGCATGATCAATAATATTGCTAAAGCATCTTTTAAAACAACTACTAAATCCTGACCAGCGCCTGTTTCTAATCTGTCTGCCTATTTGTTTATTTTCTGTTCTGTCATTTCTTTTGCTTCAACATTCTAAAAAACCAATCATTTTAACCATTCTTGAAACCATTGAAAAACTAGACAAAATAGATAAAGTGAAAGCTAATCCAGACCTTGGATTCGATAAATACTTATTACTTGCTGCGGACTGTGTATACTTGCACAGAGTTCTAGAGCATTTTTATCTTATTTTTACTCACTCTGGAAACCCAACAAGTTTTTGGCACCGTTGCCGGGGACTTGAATAAGTTTTTATCTAATCTGTTTTGTGTATGTGTTTTAGTTGTTTGGTGCTAGAACTTTTTGATTGTTTCTTTTGTTTCTGCAGGTGTGAGTTTGGTGCATGAGCGATCCGCCTAGGGTAAGGTTCGAGCTTGATCCAGAAATCGAAAGGACATTCAGGAGAAGAAGGAGAGAGTAGCGTAGAAACCAAAATTCAATCGCTGATGTGCCGCGTCTCCCGCAAGCTCTAGAAGATCCAGAGAACCCCGAGCAGAATCGTGTGCTGCAGCAAAACCAGCCGCTGGAGCAAAATGGACAGCAAAATAACCAGGCTGAGAATCCTATCTTGGTAGCAAATGATAGGGCCAGAGCCATTCGAGCGAATGCTTTTCCAATGTTTGATGAGTTAACTCCAGGGATTGCACGTCCTCACATTGAGGCAGCAAATTTTGAAATGAAACCGGTAATGTTTCAGATGTTGCAAACTGTGGGTCAGTTCCATGGTTTGTCATCTGAAGACCCTCATTTACATCTTACGTCTTTTCTAGGAGTTAGTGATTCTTTTGTAATTCAGGGAGTGCCTAAAGATGCCCTTAGATTAACTTTGTTCCCGTATTCTCTTAGAGATGGAGCAAAGGCGTGGTTAAATTCTTTTGCTCCAGGATCAATTAGAACATGGAATGAGTTAGCAGAAAAAATCTTGAGTAAATATTTCCCACCAAATAGAAATGCTAAATTGAGGAGTGAAATAGTAGGGTTTAGGCAACTTGAAGATGAGACTTTTAGTGAGGCTTGGGAGAGGTTTAAGGAGCTTTTGCGAAAGTGTCCCCACCATGGTTTACCACATTGTATCCAAATGGAAACATTTTACAATGGGTTAAATGAGCAACCCAAGGTATGGTTGATGCTTCGGCTGGAGGGGCCCTTTTGGCAAAAACTTTTAATGAAGCCCATGAAATTTTATAAAGAATATCAACTAATAGTTGTCAGTGGTCGGATGTTAGAGGCACAAATAAAAAAGTTAAGAGTGTGTTAGAGGTTGATGTTCTGTCTACTACTAGGGCTAATATTGCAATGTTAGCTAACGCTCTTAAAAATGTGACAGTGGTTAGTCATCAGCAGCCGCCAGCTGTGGAGCCTGCTGCAGTGGTGAACCAAGTTGCAGAAGAAGCATGTGTCTATTGTGGTGAAGAGCACAACTACGAGTTTTGCCCCAACAATCCAGCTTCTGTGTTTTTTGTAGGTAATTAGAGGAACAACCCATATTCTAACTTTTATAATCCAGGTTGGCGCAACCACCCCAATTTCTCATGGGGAGGACAAGGAAGTAATGTGCAAGCACAGCAAAAGGTGAACCAATCGAGATTTGCTAAAGCGCAGGTATTGCCCCAGCAAAATAAGCAGGCTTTGCCCTAGCAAAGTTCAGAGAGTTCTCTTGAGGCAATGATGAAAGAATATATGGCTCGTACAGATGCCGCTATTCAAAGTAATCAAGCTTCAATGAGAGCCCTAGAATTGCAAATGGGTCAGCTAGCTAATGAGCTGAAGGCAAGGCCTCAAGGGAAACTTCCTTCAGATACTGAACACCCTAAAAGGGAAGGTAAGGAGCAGGTAAAGGCAGTGACTCTTAGGAGTGGTAAGCCACTAGAAGAAAGAAAAGAGCCTAGTAAACCCCAGGAATTAGATAATAATTGTGATAAAAATGTTGTTATTGAGAAAGAGTTGGAGTCTGGTCAGGGTGCTGGAGGCAGCAATAATGATGCTGGAGCATCTGGTTCTGTTCCATATGTGGAACCACCTTATGTGCCGCCCCCACCTTCTATACCACCTCTACCTTTTCCACAAAGGCGAAGACCTAAGAATCAGGATGGTCAATTTAAGAAGTTTTTAGAGATTCTTAAGCAATTACATATAAATATCCCTTTAGTATAAGCTATTGAGCAAATGCCTAATTATGCTAAATTTCTTAAGGATATTTTAACTAAAAAGAAGAGGTTAGGTGAGTTTGAAACTGTATCTCTTACTGAGGAATGTAGTGCTATTCTTAAGAATGGGCTACCAACCAAGGTTAAGGATCCAGGGTCATTTACTATACCTGTGTCAATAGGTGGAAAAGAGTTAGGTAAAGCACTCTGTGATTTAGGTGCAAGCATTAACCTTATGCCTTTTTCGGTCTATCGAAAGCTAGGTATTGGTGAAGTTAGGCCCACCGTAGTCACACTCCAATTAGCTGATAGGTCTATCACATATCCAGAGGGTAAAATTGAGGATGTCTTAGTGAAAGTAGATAAGTTCATATTTCCTGTTGATTTTATTATCTTAGACTATGAGGCTGATAAAGATGTCCCCCAATTATTTTAGGTCGTCCATATTTGGCTACTGGTAGGGTATTGATAGATGTTCAAAAAGGGGAATTAACAATGAGGGTTTACAATGAGGAAGTAAAATTTAATGTGTTTAAGGCCATGAAGTATCCAGACGAAATGGAAGATTGCTCTTTCATTAGGATTCTGGAGAACACAATTGTTGAGACAACAATGCAGGATTTGGCTGACAAACATTTGGAAGATCATGGAGAGGTTAGTGTAGAGGATTTAGAAGTTTGTTCTTTAGAAACAAAAAATGAAAAAGAAATGTTTAGGTGTGAAGATGTTTTTGAGTCTTTAGATTTAGATCAAAGAAAGGCTCCTCCTATTAAGCCATCCCTAATTGAGGCACCCACTTTAGATTTGAAGCCCTTGCCGGATCATCTAAAGTATGTGTATCTTCGGGAGGGTGAGACGTTGCCCATTATTGTCGCATCAGATTTAATGCCAGAGCATGAGGAGACCTTAATAAAATTGCTGCAGCAATATCGCAAGGCAATAGGTTGGACATTGGCTGACATTCAGGGAATTAGCCCATCTTTCTGTATGCACAAAATCACTCTAGAGGAGGGATCCTTTAGAAGTATTGAGCAACAGAGAAGGCTCAACCCTGTGATGAAAGAGGTCGTTAAAAAGGAGGTGATCAAATGGTTGGTTGCTGGCATTATTTATCCGATTGCAGACAACAATTGGGTAAGCCCTGTCCAATGTGTTCCTAAGAAAGGAGGTGTCACGGTGGTGAGCAATAAAGATAATGAATTAATCCCAACCAGGACAGTAACTAGCTGGAGGGTTTGCATGGATTACAAGAGGCTTAATAAAGCCACCCGTAAGGGCCACTTCCCTCTACCATTTATTGACCACATGTTGGATAGATTGGCTGGTCAGGCCTACTACTGTTTCTTGGATGGTTATTCTGGGTATAACCAGATTACTATTGCTCCTGAGGATCAGGAAAAAACCACTTTCACCTGCCCTTATGGGACGTTTGCTTTAGGCGAATGCCTTTTGGCCTTTGCAATGCTCTAGCAACATTTCAGCGGTGTATGTTAGCAATTTTTTCTGATATGATCGAGTCCACTGTTGAGGTATTTATGGACGATTTTTTAGTTTTTGGAGGGTCTTTTCAGAGTTGTTTGGATAATTTAGGTAAGGTGTTAAAGAGATGTGAGGATACCCATCTAGTTCTTAATTGGGAGAAATGCCACTTCATGGTGAAGGAGGGCATTGTGTTAGGACATAGGATTTCTAAGAATGGTCTAGAAGTTGATAGAGCAAAAATTGAGGTTATTGAGAGACTAGAACCACCGAATTCAGTGAAAGGTATTCGAAGTTTTTTAGGTCATGCTGGATTTTATAGAAGGTTCATAAAGGATTTCTCAAAAATCAGTGAACATCTTTGTAACTTATTGTGCACTGATCATGTTTTTGACTTTAATGCAGATTGTAGGAAGGCTTTTGAGACTTTAAAGGATGCTTTAATCTCAGCACCCATTCTTTGTGCACCTAATTGGAATTTACCATTTGAGGTTGATGTTGTGTCTACCATTATGGCTGATATTGCAATGTTAGCTAATGCTCTTAAGAATGTGACAGTGGTTAGTCATCAGCAGCCGCCAGCTGTGGAGCCTGCTGTAGTGGTGAACCAAGTTACGGAGGAATCATGTGTCTATTGTGGTGAAGAGCACAACTATGAGTTTTGCCCCAGCAATCCAGCTTCTGTGTTTTTTGTAGGTAATCAAAGGAATAACCCTTATTCTAACTTTTATAATCCAGGTTGGCACAACCACCCCAACTTTGCATGGGGAGTGCAAGGTAGCATTCCGCAAGCACAGCAAAAGGTAAACCAATCAGAATTTGCTAAATCGCAGGCATTGCCCCAGCAAAATAAGCAGGCTTTGCCCCAGCAAAATTTAGAGAGTTCTCTTGACGCAATGATGAAAAAATATATGGCTCGTACCGATGCAGCTATTCAAAGTAATCAAGCTTCAATGAGAGCCCTAGAATTGCAAATGGGTCAGCTACCTAATGAGCTGAAGGCAAGACCTCAAGGGAAACTTCCTGCGGATACTGAACACCCTAGAAGGGAAGGTAAGGAGCAGGTACAGGCAGTGACTCTAAGGAGTGGTAAGCCACTAGAAGAGAGAAGAGAGCCTAGTAAAACCCAGGATGAAGAGAAGAGTAGTGATAAAAATGTTGTTGTTGAGAAAGAGTTGGAGTCTAATAAGGGTGATGGAGGCAGCAATAATGATGTTGTAGCATCTGGTTCTGTTCCAGATGTGGAACAACCTTATGTACCGCCCCCACCTTATGTACCACCTCTACCTTTTCAACAAAGGCAAAAGCCTAAGAATCAGAATGGTCAATTTAAGAAGTTTTTAGAAATTCTTAAGCAATTGCATATAAATATTCCTTTAGTAGAAGCTACAGAGCAAATGTCAAATTATGCTCAATTTATAAAGGATATTTTGACTAAAAAGAAAAGGTTAGGAGAATTTGAAACTGTGTCTCTTATTGAGAAATGTAGTGCTATTCTTAAGAATGGGCTACCAACCAAGGCTAAGGATCCAAGATCATTTACTATTCCTGTCTCAATAGGTGGAAAAGAGTTAGGTAGAGCACTTTGTGATTTAGGCGCAAGCATCAACCTTATGCCTCTTTCGGTTTATCGAAAGTTAGGTATTGGTGAAGCTAGGCCTACCACAGTCACACTTCAACTAGCTGTAGGTCTATCACATATCCAGAGGGTAAAATTGAGGATGTCTTAGTGAAAGTAGATAAATTCATATTTCCTGTTGATTTAATTATCTTAGATTATGAGGCAGATAAAGATGTCCGAATTATTCTTGGTCGTCCATTTTTGGCTACTGGTAGAGCATTGATAGATGTTCAGAAAGGGGAATTAATAATGAGGGTTTATAATTAGGAAGTGAAATTTAATGTTTTTAAGGCCATGAAGTATCCAGACGAAGTGGAAGATTGTTCTTTCATTACGATTCTGGAGAACACAATTGTTGAGACAGGAATGGAGGATTTGACAAATAAACATTTGGAAGATCATGGAGAGATTAGTGTAGAGGATTTAGAAGTTTGATCTTTAGAAAGAAAAAGTGAAAAAGAAGTTTCTAGGTGTGAGGATGTTTTTTAGTCTTTAGACTTGGATGAAAAGGAAGCTCCTCCTATTAAGCCATCTCTGATTGAGGCACCCACTTTAGATTTGAACCCCTTACCAGATCATCTAAAGTATGTGTATCTTGGGGAGGGTGAGACTGTTGGGTTTAATGTCCTATAAACTCGTAGTTTGTAAATCATTAAGCATATTCTATATCCAATAAAGACTTTATTGAGGTTATTCAGTAAAAGATGTTATTGAATATGTAAATTGCGAATGATTAACCTAAATCCAATAAACTAAGATCCTTGACTATAACATGAATACTCGAACTATATGTAGGGACATATCATAGGATCAAGTTCAAGTTTATAGACAGAATAGTCTATAGTATAAGGATAGGGTTGGGTGCCTTATCCTAGGGACACTATGGACGCGACCCACTTTGTATTAAGTACAAATGATGAGATCCTAAATCATTCATGTGGAGACATGCGAGTGGGGGCGTCCTATGCAATGAGTTTGCATAAGACTGGACCACGAAATAAGTCACTTTCTCTCTATAACGTCGTTTACTGTAGAAACTGACTATTTCACAAGATGACCTAGGTAACTTGTTCTTAATCCTGAGCTAACGATGAACTCCTGTTTATACGAGATTATCCTTTGATCTGCATGGGTGAGAGTGGCCAGACTTCGCCAACTCAATAAGCCTACCATTTTGGGGATAAGATCGGATAGATAGCTGGGGACATGATCTCGCAAGACGGAATTTGCTCCTACCCATTTCAGGGATAGTAGAGAGGTTGTTCCCTTAAGTACTAACTCCAAGACTTGAACAAGGGGCCCCACCCTCTCGTTGGACCGAGAGGGACTTAGGTTTGATGTTTGGAACACAAATCGATTGTTCATTAAAGGATTAGTGGAACTTAAGGAACAAGAAGTACTATAGGGGTAAAACGGTCATTTGACCTAGCTATAGCTACCAACAACCTGTGAAGGATCGACTTACTGATCATGGTTAAAATCAAGTGGACGGAAATATATCAATGGTGAGGGGAGTGCAACTATCGGGCTATAGTTGAGTGTCCCGGTAGTTAATGAATGTTGGTTAAGCTTGGTTAATGAGATTAGTCGGTTAGCCTCGAATCGTTGGAGCCCATGATCTATAGGTCCATTAGGTCCCCTTACTAGCTCATATCGGAATAAAACCTTGAACAATAAGATAAGATTCTTTGAATCGTTCAAAATCGGGAAAAAGGGTATTATCGTAAAATTGTGTTTGACACAATAATTTAATTATGAATTAAATTAGATTCATGTATGATAGATGCACAAGATTGAAATGATTAATTTGATTAATCATGCATAATTAATTGGACAAGCCTCAAAGTTGATTATCTATATTTATTTCATATTTAGAATTGATATTAATATCAAAGATGCAAGTTTAAATCAGATTTTAATCACATGGTAGTGGAAAATGTTGTAATTCCACTCTTGCATGAAGATTCAAAGTGGAATTACACCACATACATGCATTCTTGCATGTTATGTTGCTTAAACACCTAGCTTCCACTTTCAACCAAAAGACCACTATGTGTCTTGCATCTTGAGGCTTATTCATGCATGGATTCACTCTATATATAGAGGAGGAATCTGATTGAAAAACATAAAGCAATTACCTTAGGCCCCGTTTGATAACCATTTGGTTTTTGGTTTTTGGTTTTTGAAAATTAAGCTTATAAATCCTACTTCCACCTACAAGTTTATTTGTTTTTCTAATACCTTTCTTTTCTTGTTTTTAAAAACCAAGCAAATTTTGAAAACTAAAAAAAGTAGTTTTCAAAAACTTGTTTTTGTTTTTAGAATTTGGCTAGGAATTCAGATGTGTCATTGACAAATATGAAAACCATGATAGGGAAATTGGTAGAAAAAAAGCCTAATTTTCAAAAACCAAAAACAAAAAACCAAATGGTTATCAAACGGGGCATTAATGTTATGCTTCTGAAATTGTGCTTCAAACACTCTCATTTCACATATCTCCATAGAACTTGATCCTTCAAGCATTCCCTTCCCATTCCCTATCTCTATAGACTTCCACAAGTCGTTCTTGGCCAGGAGAATAGTAGGGAAGACACTATCGGTTGTCCAGAGTTGATTGGAGAAGGAAAACGGTACAAAGAAGTCCATCCATTTGAGCTACAAAAAGGTTGGTACTCCTATCTCTCTGTTTCTGGAAATTTAGAACAAGCATGCTTTAGGAGTAAAATTGGTGTAATTAAGTGCTTTCGATCTTCAATTGCTTCCACGTGTGTTATATGAACACCTCCAGAGACGTTGCCCATTATTGTTGCATCAGATTTAATGCTGGAGGATGAAGAGGCCTTAATAATGTTGCTGCAGCAATATCGCAAAGCAATAGGTTGGACATTGGTTGACATTCAGGGAATTAGCCCGTCTTTCTATATGCATAAAATCACTCTAGAGGAGGGATCCTGTAGGAGTATTGAGCAACAGAGAAGGCTTAACCCTGCAATGAAAAAAGTTGTTAAGAAGGAGGTGATCAAATGGTTGGATGCTGGGATTATTTATCCAATTGCAGATAGTAGTTGGGTAAGCCCTGTCCAATGTGTTCCTAAGAAAGGAGGTGTTACGGTAGTGACTAATAAACACAATGAGTTGATCCCAACCAGGACGGTAACTGGCTGGATGGTTTGCATGGATTACAGAAGGCTTAACAAAGCCACTCGTAAGAACCATTTTCGTCTACCATTTATTGACCAGATGTTGAATAGATTGGTTGGTCAGGCTTTGATGGAAGAGATTGTCGAGGTCTCTTATCAAATAAATTTATAATCCTCAACATCTAAAGCTAACTTGTAGCAGTAGCGGCCGGGGTCGATCATAAGGAGTCTATGCAAACAAATCTTTAATTCCTTAATTGGTTTAAGTAACCAAAAAGGGGGGGTTTTTATATATGGAAAGAAAGTTAAGAAGGAAAGAAAACCAAATATGGAAAATAACAAAAGAGGAAAGTAAGAGAATTAAATTTAGGAAAGAAATCAATACCTCAAAGATCATGCAACCGGGTTAGTCATGGTAAGTTCAATTCAATTAAATCATCAATTTCACTAATAAGTCAAAACAAGTTTAAGCCCGGCGTATTCCGGCAACAAACCGAGAATCATGATCCACTACCACAAACATGAAAACGCTAAGTTTGATTCTAGTTTAAACTAATTAATTGGCCAATTAATTAACCTAAACCGCAATTCGATCTAGCCAAGTTAATTTACATGCAACGGGCAACAAACCACAATTGCAATTAATTAAATCATTTAGTTCTAGGGACGCATGCATATAATCATAACGTTAACCTATATGCTACTAAGATTTAGCAAGTAAATTTAGAGAGGGCGTGGTCAAGTTTGTCAAGCTTTCCTACCACAATCTAAACTTATATAAAAAGAACTAAAATGACATAAACATGCTTTGATAATTCAAACAAGAAATTTCATTAAAGGAATATGAACTCACTCTTGACACCTCGGTTACATGAATGAAGTACTTAGCCTCTCATGGAGCAAGAGCAAGCTTGATTCTTCATGGAATACATCAAGGAAAGCAATAAAAACTAAAACTAAGAAGAATGGTGGAAAAGAGGGAGAGAGATGGACTACAAAGTTGTAGTGAATTATGTGTTGAGGGATGATTCTAAACCTACACCAAGGCCCTCTATTTATAGTGTTTCTTGGCCTTCAATTCGTGATAGAATGGTGCTGAATTGGGTCTTCAAACAAGGAAAAATTCTAGCCAAAATTGGAAAAAATCGATTATGGAAAATTTCCTAGCGTCGCGACGCTAGGACACAGCGTCGCGACGCTATGCCTTCTGACTTGGAAAAAATCTACGGATCACACATAGCGTCGCGACCCTCTCGCTTCAGCTTCGCACCCATGTCTTTTCCTTATTTGAGCAGCGTCCCGACACCTGGGTTGAAGGGTCTCGACGTTGCGACGGCTCAGGGGCAGAATAGTCATTTAACGCTCCGGTTTTGCTCGTTTAAGCCCTGAATCGCTTCCAAAGCTCCAACGAGGACCTATAGACATATTATACTCATTTTAAAGCATTTTTCGCAAGGAATTCAACTAAGATAAGCAAATTGGGAGATTCTAAGTGTATAATAAATTGGACTTATCAAACACCCCCAACCTAAACCTTGCTAGTCCTCATGACTCAATTTCTCAAAGACAAGCATGATCAACATTTTTCTTAAGAGAATTAAATGTGAGACTGGCATACTTAGAGACAAACTAAAATTAGCCAAATTCTTTCTTATGCAAAATATGAGCTAAGTCTTTCCTAGAGATGTTTTGAAAAGTTCGAGAAGGACTTATAAAATTCCCTATTCCATCTTCCCTCTACACTGGACAAAGGCATAATGCATTAACGGAAGGGAGCAAACTAACTTGTTTACGGATTCAAAGGGGGTCGTAAGCGACGACTGCAAAGTGCACGGGCCGCAACTAATAATAAAACGGAAATATTCCGAGTATCGAATCCACAGGGAGGTTGTGCGATATTTAAGCAAAGCAATTAATTTTTTATCACCAAAAATATTAGAGTCGAATATTATTTAGGAACCTAATCTTGATGCTAAAACGAATTAAGAATTAAAGCAATTAAAGAAATTAAATTGATCAATCAAAGAAATAAAAAAATATGGAGAAAGAGTTCGAGTGAGAAGTGGGGTCTTGAAAATCAATTTATAGCTAATTAATTACTATAATTATCCTATCTCATTGCCCGACTAATTATAATCCTAGAATCTCCGTTAATAACATAGGTTCTCCTGTTGGTCTCCCCTAATTAAAATTAACTCATATTAACAACCTAAGTGTCCACAGCGCCATTAAAATTTGTTAATTAATACGCTCTGATTCATTATCGGAATCTAAGTCTAACCAACTAATCCCGTTGTCACTACGAGCAGTTAAACTAGTTGCATGGATTATGATCTATCCTAATTGTTCTCCGTCGAGTTTCCATTAGGAATCGAATCAATATATAACTGGCCAGATCATATACAACATTACGAGCATTCATACAAATAATTAGTAAATGGAGAAGAGATAGGCAATCATAATAATAATTAGGGAAAAATACACTTTCAGTCCCTGAGGTTTGGGTTAGGTTTCATTTTGGTCCCTGAGTTTTCAAACTCAACAAAATTACCCCTGAGGTTTGAGATAAGGAGCAATTTGGTCCCTGCCATCCATTTTGCCGTTAAATCTAACGGATTGCTGACGTGGCACTATTATTTTAATTAAAAATAATAATTTTTAAAATTTTTAAATAAAAATATATTAAAATAATAAAAAAATATTATTATTTTATTATTTATTTTTATTCTTTCTCCCTCTCTCTCTTTCTTCTTCTTCCTCAACCATCTTCATCTTCAACCTTTTCTTCTTCCCTTCTTCTTTAGCAGGTCACCGGCGCCGGCGACCGGCGACCACCGCTCGCCGGCGGTCGCCGCCGCCTGGCGGCGACTTTTTTTTTTTTTTTTTTTTTATTCTCTTCTTCTTCCCTCATCTTTTCTTCTTCTTCTTTTTCTCATTTTCACACCAATTCATTTTTTCTTTTTTTTTTTTTAAAAAAAAAGCTTGCCGAAAATCGAAAAAGGAGGGAGTCGATTTTCCGGCGAAGGGACCTCCCTCTCTTTCTTTCTCCTCGTCGGTCTGCCACTCTTCACGCCCAGTTGCCTCGCGCCCTCATCATCTTTCTGTCTCTCGCGGCCAAAAATCCATGCCTGAAACGAAGGGGAAATCCCCCTCGTTTCAGATCTGGAACGAAACCCTGGGTTTCGTTCCAGATCTGAAACGAGGGGGATTTCCCCTTCGTTTCAGGTCGTTCCCTTCGATTTCAGCCGCGCGTGCGAGGACAGAAGCTTCTTACGGCGGGTCTGGGTTACAAACGAGCAGCGACGGCTTTGTGTTACGTACAAGCAGCGGCGCCGGTGGATCTGAAGCTTCTTACGGCGAGTCTGGGTTACAAATGAGCAGCGGCGGTTCTGGAGTAACGCACGTCAGCACGGAGGGAGAGAGGAAAACCGAAGGAAGAGAGAGAGAGCCGGAAAATTGAGGAAGGAGAAGAGTGGCAGTGGGGGAGAGAAAGGAAGGGAGAGAAAATACCGGAAAACGAGGAGAGAAAAGAAGAAAAAAAAAAAAAAGTCGCCGGCTGCCGGAGGCCACCGGCGAGCGGTGGTCGCCGGCTGTCGGCAACCGGTGGTGTGCTGCTGTTGAAGAAGAAGAATAAGATAATGATGAAGGAGAGAAGAAGAAAGAGAGGGAGAAAGGGTGAAAAAATAATAATAAAATAATAATATTTTAATTATTTTAATACATTTTTATTTTAAAAAATCAAAAAATAATTTTTTTAATAAAAAAATATGTGCCACGTCAGCATTCCGTGAGGGTTTAACGGCAAACTGGACGGCAGGGACCAAATTGCTCCTTATCTCAAACCTCAGGGGTAATTTTGTTGAGTTTGAAAACTCAGGGACCAAAATGAAACCTAACCCAAACCTCAGGGACTAAAAGTGTATTTTTCCCTAATAATTAACTAAGAATTTTCATTTCAAGACCCCAAAATGGGTTTAGCTATACATGGTCACAATGTATACAATAAAAAGCATCAATTGGAGCAAAATAAGAGTAAGGAAAGTGACCGTCGAAAACCTCGTCGCTTGCGCTTGGAGTCCCTTCGAACCACGCTCCGAGCCTCCTAGAGTGCTCACTACAAGCTTCCCACAAAATTTCTCACTCTTGACCCTCAAAAAGGCTAAAAAGCCTTGAAGGACTCCTCAAGGAGAGGAAAGGAAGGAATGGAAGAAAGGTGGATGGAATGATTGTTGCCAAAATGGGGTACCAAAGGGTCCCTTATATAGGCCCGGAATAGGGACAGCGTCGCGACGCTGTGACATCACGCGACTTGTGATGTGGAATTTTCCTTACCGCAAGCGCACGGGTCAAGTAATAATAAAGTGTTCGTGTAAACGAGTGTCGTCCTCTGGATTGGATTTTTAAGCAAATCAAGTATTGTGAATTATCTTGCTCAATTTTATTTAGGGATCAAAAAGTAGTGAGTGAATGATATGAAAACTAAATCAAAGCAAGTAAAAAGTGGAAATTCAATTGGAAAAACACTTAGGGAATTGATTTCGCCGATTTGGTCTAGGATTGATTTTAAGGAGTAAGTTATTATGCACAATGAAATTATGAGCCAAAGACCCTTTAATCACAACTACCTCTCCCGAGTATAATTGATTCTCATGCAAATTAACCAACTTGATATCCCTATCTAAGTTTATTAATATGCAAGGCAATGAGATCTTTTGACCAATTCTAAAGTTAATCTAAAACCGTCACGAATTAGAAAATAAACTTTAGTCATGCAATCTTGAGTATGTCTATATCAAATCCCCTCTCCCGAGCTAGATTCAAAACATAAATCATCCAACTAATGGCCAATCAATTGAAAGCATTAAATCAAGATTACAAACATAATAAACATTGCACAACTTAAACCATAAATCAATCCATAAACTCAACCAACTACATCAATCCCTAAGCTACAAGTTTAGCTACTCATGATTTGTATTACAAGCTCAACTAAACATAATAAAGCCATAAAATCTCGCTAAGAAAAGGAAAGGGAAAAGAAAACTCAATGTAGGCCGAGATCGAACGTCCCCGTCACGATCCCCACGAACAATGGGTTGATTTCCGCTTTTCTCCCTCTTGTTCAGCCTCAATCCTCTGTTTTCTCCTCTGTTTTACGACTCCAAAAGTATCCAAGAGAGTCCCAAAATTGAATCCCCCAAAAAACCTAGCCGAAAGGAAGCTTTTATTCTGATTTTTCGTCGTAGCGTCGAGACGCTATCCAGACAGCGTCTCGACGCTGCCTCTAAAACACGCGCGTCTGGAATGGAAATAACGGTAGCGTCGAGAAGCTATTGTCACAGCGTCTCGACACTGTGACGCTGCCGCCTCTTCTAATTAAGGAAAACCAGCGTCGAGACCCTCCAAGAGTGGCGTCTCGACGCTGATGGGCAGAATGCCCTCTCTTGGCTCCTTGTTGCTTGAACTTTCCGGTTCTTTGGCATATTTTCACGTCCCGAACACCCGATTAACTCCAATTCCACGTTTTAGCTCTAATCATCGCTTTCCTACAAAAGAAACAATAAAGCACAATAAAATGGCCCAAAAATCATAAAAGACTAGCTAAATTAAATAAGTAAAAGTAGCTAGCTATGCTCGCTATCAAATACCCCCAAACTTAAGCTTTTGCTAGTCCTCGAGCAAACTACAAATCAAACACACAGTAGAAGAATGGATGCAATAATCATAACTCAATCCTCAAGGCTCAAAAGTCAACAGTCAAGCAAGCAAGAGGCATGCACATAAGGACCAATGAGGGAGACAAATTAAAATTTTTCCAAAATTAACTTGCACAAGCGAGATCTAACTCAACAAGATCAGACTCTACTAGCCCGGGATTGGATTATTAAACTCTCGGCTCATCTTCCCTGTACACTGGCACTAAGGTTTCACTAACGAGTTAATGAAACAAATTAGTTTGTTTTCCTCCCAACTTATTAAACTCTCGGCTCATCTTCCCTCTACACTGGCACTAAGGTTTCACTAACGAGTTAATGAAACAAATTAGTTTGTTTTCCTCCCAACTTAGGTGCTTATAATTAACAATTAAATTAAGCAAGTATATGTGGCACTAACTTTCACACACCCATTGCAGGGACCCTTAACATGAGTTTTCTCTGGTTGGCCTAACTGATCACAACAGGGGTAGCTCTTTTTGCCTAAATCTTTATTACTCATTGCTTTGCGCGCACAAGTCATGACTTTCTCGATTTCAAATTGTAACAATAAAATTGATTTTTCTTTATGAGCATGATAAGCAATTAATCTTTTCTTTCCTCCTAAGCAAGATCAAACATGCTAATTTGCAAAAAAATTAACTCTTTAGCTCTACCCTACACCTATCGAGGTGACAACAAGCATATGAACCTAATAATTCGCTCTTAAGCATTCAAATCCAAATCTCGCCAAGACAAATACTCTACTCATGCAAGCCATCTCCTAGAAAAAGTTTAAAAAATCTCCCTTTTTGGGCACTCATGCTTACAACTCAACGCAAGCTTGAAAATTGACAAGAAAGCCTATCCTAGGACATCATAATCATGCAAAAATAGCATCCAGAAAACAACCATATGCTTAATTCAAAGAAAGCTCAAAACTATAGCCCGAACTCAGATGCTCAAGGGCTCCACAAACATGCTAATCCACCCCCAAACTTAAAACATGCATTGTCCTCAATGTATCAAGAAAATAAGGCATAAACAAGCATGAGAACAATAAAATAATGAAAGGAGTGAACAATACTGGCCTGGAATAATGATGACTTCTTGACTGAAAGCTTGGAATCTTGAAAGCTTGAAAGCAAAGGAGAGAAAGACAACAAGACCTACAAAACAAACACAAACAATAAATAAAACTCAAAAGAAAGACACAACTAACTTACTTGGGTTGCCTCCCATAAGCGCTTGTTTAACGTCATTCGCTCGACGTGTTGACCGTGCTTCAAGGAGGCTTCTTTTCTGTGAATCCAACAGAGGTGCTCTTTCTTGCACCTTTCTTGTAGCCCATGAACAGCACTTCAGATTGTTCTTTAGAGTCTTCCACTGCTTTAAAAATTTCTTTTTCGTTCCTGACTCTAAGAGTGAGCTCCCTACGCTCAATATCAATAATCACTCGCCCAGTAGCGAGGAATGGTCTTCCTAATATGACAGGCATTGAAGGATTTTCTATCATGTCCATAACATATAAATCAATAGGGAGGAAAAATCTACCTACTCTGATTAAAACATTTTCTACAATGCCAACTGGTCTAACCACAGACTGATCAGCCAATTGGAGCTTTACAGGAGTAGATTTAATCTCACCTATGTCTAACTTTTTGCATAAAGATAGAGGAATGATATTAATGCTAGCACCTAAGTCACATAATGCTCTAAAAGAGTAAGTACCAAAACTGCAAGGAACAGAAAAACTTCCTGGATCTGCTACTTTTTCAGGTACCTTCTGTTGGACTCTAGTGCTGCATGTGGAAGCAAGATACACCGTGTCAACCTTCTTTTCCTTTCGCTTCTTTGCTAACCACTCCTTCATGAACCTGTTATACTGGGGCATCTCTAACGCCTCTGCAAAAGGAATATTAATATTCAGATTCATAAAAGCATTCATAAATTTGTCAAACTGAACCTGGTTGTTCTTTTTCTTCTTTTTCTTTTTCTTTTCTTTGGGAACCATCAGTGTGGGAGAAGGAATAGGAGGCTCAGGTTCAGGCTTTTCAGCCTCATCAGATGATGTGTCCTCCTCAGCTTCCCCTGTGGGCGTGTCATAGTCCTCAGACTCAGGCTCCTCTTCATTTTCCTCCTGGTGCACAGTGATTGCCTTACAGTATTCCATCTGAGTTTTCTCCTGCTCAGCTGGGGCCTTAAGTTTATTCATGGTGCTTACAACACTTACCAACTGTCCCAGCTGAGTCTCAATGTTCTTTATGGTTGCACTGTGGCCATTGACTGTGGTGTTGATGGCCATGACTGCCTCCTCTAACTTGGTTGTCCTGTTACTTGACTCTGCAATGAAAGCTCCAACAAGATCTTCTAACTTTTTATTTTCTTGAGTTTGAGGGGCAAAACCAGGGGGATTAAGAACATTCTTAGTATTGGCATAAGAGAAATTTTCATGGTTCCTATTGTTAGGGTGATAATGTGTAGGTGTAGAATTATTATTATATCCCCTAAAATTAGAATTTGATACATACTGAACCTGTTCAATGGTCTCCTCCTGAGGTCTAGATGCCAAAGCAGCAGCTGATTCAATTGACTGTGCACTCCCTGTACCTGAAAATTTCATAAAAGCATTAGCAAGGGAGGTCATCTGGGCCTGGAGTGCACTTACTTTATCAACCTCAAACACTCCAGCAGCAATCTTTTTAGGTGCAGACCGCTCATATGGCCACTGATAGCTGTTGGTGGCCATATCCTCTAATAATGTTCGAGCATTTTCCACGGTCTTGGAGAACAGAGTCCCACCTGCAGCTGCATCAACAATCGTTTTTGTACTAGGAGTTAAACCATTATAAAACAATTGAACCTGGAGCCAGTCGGGGTAGCCATGCTGAGGGCACTTCCTCAGTAACTCTTTAAATCGCTCCCAGGCCTCGAACAGTTGTTCATCATATTGTTGTTGGAATGTCCCAATCTCGGTCCTCAGCTTGACCGTCTTTGCAGGAGGGAAAAATTTATTTAAAAAGGCCTGGACCAAAGCATCCCAAGTGGTGATGCTCCCAGGGGGAATGGACTGCAGCCAATCTCGTGCTTTATCCTGCAAAGAAAAAGGAAATAAGCGTAAGGGAATAGCATCCTCAGACACTCCATTAATTTTTACCGTCCCACAAATATCCAAAAATGATTTAAGATGAGAATTTGGGTCCTCGGTGGGCGATCCTCTATATGCACAGTCTCGAGCCATCTGAATGAGACCGGTCTTCAGCTCAAAATTGTTGGCATTAATTGGGGCATAGACAATCCCCGATTGTTGCCCCTGAAACACGGGCTGAAAGTAATCTCTAATAGGCCTAGGCTCCTCAGGTGGATTTGGGTCGGCCATTTGAAAATTTTCTCTAGTTTCCCTTCGAATCTCCTATGAATTGTTCTCTCGATCTCGGGATCCAAAGGTTCCAAAATTAAATCTTTATTACTTCGCATAAACAATCTACACTAACCTAAAAGGAAAAGAAAACAATTATGGAAAGAAACAAAGAAAAGAAAACAACTAATCTAAATATCGAAAAATATAATCTATAAAAGGAAACAGAATAACCTAATATGGAATGCGAAAATAAATATGGCAACCACAAATAAGGAAACTAACAAATAAAAAAAAACTAATCTACAAAGGAAAGAAAACACTAAAAAGGAAAAAAAGACTATCTATGGAAAAAAATCAAACAATCCTAAACTAGAAAAACAAATATGGAAAGAAAAACAAATAAGGAAAAAAATGCAAACAACCTAGAAAAGTAAAAATACACCCTAAATTAAGATCAAACAATTTTTTCACAATATCAATCTAGCTAAATGTGCCAATCCCCGGCAACGGGGCCAAAAACTTGATGTGGAATTTTCCTTACCGCAAGCGCACGGGTCAAGTAATAATAAAGTGTTCGTGTAAACGAGTGTCGTCCTCTGGATTGGATTTTTAAGCAAATCAAGTATTGTGAATTATCTTGCTCAATTTTATTTAGGGATCAAAAAGTAGTGAGTGAATGATATGAAAACTAAATCAAAGCAAGTAAAAAGTGGAAATTCAATTGGAAAAACACTTAGGGAATTGATTTCGCCGATTTGGTCTAGGATTGATTTTAAGGAGTAAGTTATTATGCACAATGAAATTATGAGCCAAAGACCCTTTAATCACAACTACCTCTCCCGAGTATAATTGATTCTCATGCAAATTAACCAACTTGATATCCCTATCTAAGTTTATTAATATGCAAGGCAATGAGATCTTTTGACCAATTCTAAAGTTAATCTAAAACCGTCACGAATTAGAAAATAAACTTTAGTCATGCAATCTTGAGTATGTCTATATCAAATCCCCTCTCCCGAGCTAGATTCAAAACATAAATCATCCAACTAATGGCCAATCAATTGAAAGCATTAAATCAAGATTACAAACATAATAAACATTGCACAACTTAAACCATAAATCAATCCATAAACTCAACCAACTACATCAATCCCTAAGCTACAAGTTTAGCTACTCATGATTTGTATTACAAGCTCAACTAAACATAATAAAGCCATAAAATCTCGCTGAGAAAAGGAAAGGGAAAAGAAAACTCAATGTAGGCCGAGACCGAACGTCCCCGTCACGATCCCCACGAACAATGGGTTGATTTTCGCTTTTCTCCCTCTTGTTCAGCCTCAATCCTCTGTTTTCTCCTCTGTTTTACGGCTCCAAAAGTATCCAAGAGAGTCCCAAAATTGAATCCCCCAAAAACCTAGCCGAAAGGAAGCTTTTATTCTGATTTTTCGTCGTAGCGTCGAGACGCTATCCAGACAGCGTCTCGACGCTGCCTCTAAAACACGCGCGTCTGGAATGGAAATAACGGTAGCGTCGAGACGCTATTGTCACAGTGTCTCGACGCTGTGACGCTGCCGCCTCTTCTAATTAAGGAAAACCAGCGTCGAGACCCTCCAAGAGTGGCGTCTCGACGCTGATGGGCAGAATGCTCTCTCTTGGCTCCTTGTTGCTTGAACTTTCCGGTTCTTTGGCATATTTTCACGTCCCGAACACCCGATTAACTCCAATTCCACGTTTTAGCTCTAATCATCGCTTTCCTACAAAATAAACAATAAAGCACAATAAAATGGCCCAAAAATCATAAAAGACTAGCTAAATTAAATAAGTAAAAGTAGCTAGCTATGCTCGCTATCAACTTGCTCGGCAAGAAAAGGGACAGCATCGCGACGCTGTGCTGCTTCCAGAACTTCTCCGCACGGGCTGGGCTTGACCTTGGGCCTCCTTTCTTTTTTTTTATTTTCACTTGGATTGTTGACTTTTGGGCTTCCCCTTTGACCCATCCTTGGAAGATTGTCTTGATATGCTCATTTTTGGGCCTTTTTTAACCAAAATTCCACAATTTGCTCCTTAGGACAAAATAATGAATTTCATTAAATTTTCTAAATAAAAACACAATAGAAGTACTCAAAAGCCTAATAATTTAGGACTACAATATCGACATTTCTCCCCGCTATCACAACCCCAAACTTAAGCTTTTGCTAGTCCCGAGCAAAATAAATTCGAAAGATGCATGAAATAGAATCACTCGAGCCTCAATGATTTTAGAACTCTCAAGCAAATATGGAAAACATGCAAGTGGAATAAGCAAGCACCGCATACTCATGAAGAAATCTTAAAAGAATTTGAACTTAAGATTAACGAATAGCATGCTCGGGACTTGTCTAATGATTCTTTTACTAACCTAGATTAGTCTTATGGGTTTCTCCATTTGTTTTCCCCCTACACCGACTAAGAGTCCCTAATAGGTCGGTGTTTTACTATCATGCAAACAAAGAAACCAGGGCGCCTGATATTTTTCTTTTTCATGGGGAGCCAAAACTCACAAATATTTTTCACTTCCTTTTTCTTTTGCTTCCCCCCCCCCCCCCCAAACTTGCATTTTTATATATAATGTTACTAGCTTTCACACTACGATGCAGGGACCCTTAACCTGAAATCTTTCTCTAGAAAAAGAAAGAATCGAGCTACCTAACGAAGTCCTAAAAATAGGAACAAAAACATCTAAACACGCAGTAATGTGAAATTGGTATCCGCAACCTTCCTTCCCAGATATCCAATTTGAAGAGAAAACACAAATGACTCAAGCCTCTTACGACGGATTAGCCATCCATGATTGGAATGTAGATGGTATATCCGATTATCTTATTCTCAATTTGATCAATGAAATGTTGATTGCCTCAAACGCTTGTCGTCAAAGAGGTAAGAGAGACCCTTAAATAGCCCAACTGCTTGTTGCAGGATTCACAGGGAAATTAAAACAATGGTGGGATAAATATTTGACAGAAAGTGATCGTCAATATATTTTAACCCACACTACTACTGAAAAGAAAAGACAAACAATCAAACTCGAAGGGCAATTACCTCAAACTGTTGAAAGAGAAAAAAGCGTAGAAGATGCTGTAAATACCCTCGTTTATACCATTACAAATGCCTTTGTAGGTGATCCAGCTCAATATCAAGCCAGATCAGCTGAAATTCTTTTAAATCTCAAATGCCCAACGTTAAGAGACTTTAGATGGTACAAAGACATGTTCCTAAGCAAAGTCCTCATCAGAGCTGATTGCTCTTCTCCAATTTGAAAGGAACAATATATTAAAGGCCTTCCTAGCTACTTTGCTGAAAGAATCAAAATTGATCTCAATTCAAAATATGATGGGAAAATTCCATAGGATACCCTAACCTATGGAAATCTAACTTCCTTCATAATAAGTGAAGGTCTTCGTCTCTGCAACGAATCAAAGATTCAGTCCAAGCTTAATAAATCTTTTGGATTCAAACAAGCAGAATTACGAATTTTCTGCGATCAATATGGATATGGAAAAGTCCGACCACCATCAACAGTGAGAAAATCATCTATCAAAAGAAAATCATCTATCAAAAGATACCAAGATCGACAAAACTACAGGCCATATAGGCAATTTCAAAGGAGGAATTATAAAAAATCCTATAATTCATACAAAAAACGCCCCTCATACAAAGGAGGAAGTTCAAAAAGAAACATCCAATGTTACAAATGTAGATCTCATGGACATTATGCTAATAAGTGTCCTATGAAAAAGAAGATCAATGAATTAGAAATAGATGACAATACGAAGCAACAACTTCTAAACATTATTCAATCTGATTCTGAAGAATCAATCATATACAGCTCCGATGAAGGTCAAATTCTTGAATTACAAGAATAAACCGATTCATATTCTAGTAGTGATTATGAAGAAGAAGAAAATGAAGGCAGAAGAGTTTGTTCAAGATGCATATGTGTCCTAACAAAAGATCAAGAAACTCTACTCAATGTTGTTGACAAAATAGACAATGTAGAACTCCAAAAATCAATCTTACATAGCCTTAAAAATTCAATTCTTGAAAGAAGAAAACAGGAAGAATCAAGTAACTTCCAGCCTTATGAATGGAAGAACGTTGTCAAAAAATTCGAAGAACCAAAACCAGTCACCATTCAAGATCTTCAAGAACGAGATCAATATCCTAAAAAGAGAAGTCTCAGAACTCAAAAGAGATACTGTTAGAGGAATCTTTCAACTCCGTCAGGAAATATTTCAAATCAAAATGGAAGTAGAAACAGTTCCCAACGAAGAGGAGGAGTCTTTCGTTGGAGCTATTTTGAGCATACGATTCCAAAAATGGTATTCGTTAGTAACTCTGAAGATCCATGATTTTACAATTATGCTCCATGCTCTAATTGATTCAGGTTCCGATCAAAATTGTATCCGAGAAGGATTAATACCCTCTATATATTTTGAAAAAAACTTCTGAAACCCTTCGTGGTGCTAATAATAATCAACTCATGATTAATTACAAATTATCAAAAGTTCATGTTTTCAATGAAGGAGTTTGTTTCGTAAATTCATTCCTCTTAGTAAAGGACTTAGGTCAAGAATTGATCCTAGGTACTCCATTCCTTACTCAACTTTACCCTATAACAATATCTGAGGAAGGTATAATCTTTGATGTTTTGGGGCAAGAAATTATATTCAAGTTTACAAGTCCTATAACCCGTCACGAAATCCGTAACTTACAACAAAACACAGTTCAAAATTCTATTAATATCATAGAAAGCAAACAAAAAAAATCCAATTCTTAAAAGAAGAAATTTCTTACAAAAAATTTGATGAAGAATTAAAAAAGAAATCACTACAAGACAAAATATCCCATTTCAAAACAAGATTAGAAAAAGAAGTTTGTTCAAATCTTCCAAATGCTTTTTGGAAAAGAAAACAACATATAGTCAATCTCCCTTATGTTAAAGATTTCAATGAAGAGAAAAATCCAACAAAGGCTAGGCCAATTCAAATGAATTCTGATTTATTAACCCATTGCAAAAAAGAAATTGATGATCTTTTGCAGAAAGGTCTCATTTGCCCGTCCAAAAGCCCTTGGTCTTGCGCGGCTTTTTATGTCAACAATCAAGCAGAGAAAGAACGAGGAGTTCAAAGTTTAGTCATAAACTACAAACCTTTAAACAAAGTTTTGGAATGGATTAGATATCCAATTCCTAATAAACAAGATTTACTCAAAAGAATTTCCAATTCAAAAGTATTTTCAAAATTTGATATGAAGTCGGGATTCTGGCAAATCCAGATTTCGGAAGAAGACCGATACAAAACTGCTTTGAACGTCCCTTTTGGACAATATGAATGGAACGTTATGCCATTTGGTTTAAAAAAATGCTCCATCAGAATTTCAAAAAATCATGAACGATATTTTTAATCCTTTTCAAGAATTTTCAATTGTTTAAATTGATGATGTATTAATATTTTCTCAAAATATAGATCAACACTTCAAACATCTCAATACCTTTTTAGATATTGTTAAACGAAATGGTTTAGTAGTATCTCTTCCAAAAATTAAATTATTTCAAACACAAATCTGATTTTTAGGATTTGATATTCATTTAGGTTTAATAAAACCTATTCAAAGGTCAATTGAGTTTGCATCAAATTTTCCTGATCAAATTCCTGATAAAACCCAATTGCAACGATTTCTAGGTTGCCTCAATTATGTATCTGACCTTATTCAAAATCTGATAACCATTTGCAAACCTCTTTATGAGAGATTAAAAAAGAATCCTGAGCCCTGGTCCGATAAGCACACAAAGGCTATCAAGTCTATCAAAACTTTAGTCAAATCAATTCCCTGTTTAAGCCTTATCAATCCAAAAGCAGACCTCATAATGGAATCCGACGCATCCGATATCGGATATGGAGGAATCCCGAAACAGTGTATTGATAACAAAGAATCAATTATCAGATTTCATTATGGAGTTTGGAATAGTACTCAGAAAAACTATTCAACAGTCAAAAAGGAGATTTTAGCAATAGTCGTTTTATGTGTTCAAAAGTTTCAAGGAGATTTAATTAATAAGAGTTTTATAATTAAAACGGATTCAAGAGCCTCTAGATTTGTTTTAGAGAAAGATGTAAAAAATCTCGTTTCAAAACAAATCTTTGCAAGGTGGCAAGCTATCTTGTCATGCTTTGATTTTCAAATTTTGCCTATAAAAGGCGTTCAAAACCCCCTTGTTGATTATCTCTCAATGAAATTTCTTACAAGGAAAACTTCTTCTCTCTCTCTATTAAAAAATGAGTGATCATCGAGGCAAAACCTCTTCTTCAAAGGGCAAAAGCCCAGCTTCTTCTTCAAAGTCACCAGCTCCTATGAGCGCCGACGAATATGCAATGGACTTGGGTTTCACTACAGTGAATCGCCCAAGGACCAGAAGTGCTTCAATACAAATCAGAGATTCAATGGAGTCTTTAACTCCACCACCGAGGCCATCTGCCTCTCTCGTACGGCCTACTGCCGTTACTCCAATGAGACCTACTGTCTCACCTTCTACTCCATCTTCATCTCATCAGGGATCATCAACCCCTACAACTTTTGCTGAAGTCGTTCGGCCTCCCAAAAGATTCATTCCAAAACCTGAAATAAAAAATTATTTCGAAAAATCTCTTCAATTATCTGAACCAATAGTAGAATCCGAATTCGATGGGAGTTCAATTATTGAAATTATTCAAAATATTTATCCTCAAGGATTCTATTTCATCCCAGAATCCTTAATCAAAACAAGAAAATATTACGAATTCATTCTTGTTGATTCAAAATTTGTCGAGATAACCCATATCCCCGACAGAAATGATCCTTCAAAAATAGCTTATTATAAGCTAAAAATCAAAAAGGTCATCAATCCGACCCATTGGAATCAAAATATCCTTACAGAAAGGACACTCTCCAAACCATTCAATCCACAAACTTAATCGTATCGGGATTACATTAAAGCCTGGTACAATGTTATGTGGTACAAAAATTATGAGCATTCTTGGTTCATTCAATTTTGCCAAAATGCTTATAAAGTCAATTTTCCATTCTGGTTTATCAAATGGTGGAAAACCTTCGAATCTTCAGAAGAAATCTTTCTAGTTCCTATTTAAGAATCTTTTCATTATTTTCTCAAACCATTTACAAAAATGCATTGCCCCTTAATATGCGTTTTTGTTTATACTTTCAAATCCCCTGGATTTTCTACTGGAATTTCCAGACAAACACCTATACTTATTTCAAACAAATTGTTAAAATTCTTCAAATCAAATGGTGGAACAAGTATAAGTTCTCACATGCAGAACTCAAAGCCGTCAAACAATGGTTCGCCGACAACGGCTACCTTCAAGACCTCTCCAAAAAGAAAAATGCAGAGTTTCTAAATTCAAAATCCAAGCTGATAGCTGCTTTGGCGCAAACTACGACCGAGGCAGACTTTCAAAAAATTCTCAACCAAGCAACTTCAATAGCATCATCATCCTCTCATCACAACTCCGACATTGAAGACGATGAGGATGAATATGATCTAAATGATCTTTTCTTAGATTCACAACCTATGAAAGTCTGATGAGAAAAAAAAAAGGTGTGTAAATTAACTTATGTAAATTAAGCATGTCACACCCCCTCCCGGACCACCTGCTAGCTTAGCCCGAAAGACGGCGTGAAGCCAACAGACATCGTCACCTCTAACGATCCCTGTTGACCCTACTGAAACGTTGAACCTGATAAACATACTAATCATAGATATACAACATTCTATATGAAACACCACACAGCGGAATCCACGGAAACCTTTCAACATACACATGGTGCAGCCCTGACATAACCTGGTTTGGAAAGTAACCTGATATAGATATCACGACCAAAACATATACAACTAGGGTTATACATCCACGACCTCTAGGACGATATTATACAACCCTTACAAAACATATACAATATGAACGGACTCAATATACAACTCCAACCACGTACTGGAGCTTGATCTAGAACTTTCAGCAGACGTTGGCAGTGTATCAGGCACCGGGAGCTCGATCTCTACCTGAAAGTGGAAAAACATTTTGAAAGGATGAGCTACGAAGCCCAGTGAGTGACTAACTTTAAAACTCTAAATCCGGAAGTCAAACACGTGATAAACCTTTAAACGTATAAATATGCTCAATCAAAGTGTTTAACATAAACGTGTAATGAAAAAGGCTTTCTAAAATATCTCGTAAGTTCGTCATTAAAAATCTAGCAAGGCATATCAAGTACATCAAACGTTTTAACTAACATGACCGATCTACGTTGTGTAGGGCACGCCCAGTACAACCAACGTTTACTAGTCCTACTATGTAGTGGGGCCCGTCCAGCACTCCCATTGTCTTTGTCGTAGTGGGGCCCGCCCAGCACTCACGACAGCATCGTTGTCACGGAGTACACTCAACGTCAACAACGGAATATAACCTGTGTGCACACGGTACCATATAGCCTCGGGCTCAATATCTCAGTCATGTAGTCAATAGAAATCTCAGAAAATCACATGAAAACATTAAAACATGCCTGTTTATCGTTATCTTTCGTAAAACTTAAGCTTACTCAGCTTGCTCATGAAAAACTGGAAATCGTTTAAAAGTACTTGCTAATCCATACTTTGCTTTAAAAGATATCGTTTCAGCTACTTTTCATAAAATCATTAGACACGTGCTCGTATATAAACCTCATTAGAAAATCTAAGCTCAAAACTCATGCTTGAAACCGTTCATAAAAACCATGTATCATTCATAGGAATGCATGTAAAACATATAATCATGAACAACCGTTTAAGAACATTTTCGAAATTCATTTTGTCACTCACAGTCTTATCTAGTTCCCCGGTTTGTAGACTCGACCTATTTCCTCTTGGCCTGTCAAATAACCAAAACCGAGCATTAGAACCATAGATAGCTTTGTCTTTCCATTCTCATGAATTTTTAAACAATTGGATTAAGAATCACATTCACACTCTACTCTCCAGATTTTCCAGATTCTATACCCTAAATTCCAACACCCATAACTTCCTCAATACTTAACCAACATTAATGAAATACACATCAAACTCTTCATTTTCGAACACTCTACAACGTACCTGAAGAAATGAAAACGAGATTCCCAACCAATTTGTCCAGAAATGCCCCGAAGTCAGACAACACAGATTCGAGCTTCTCTGTTACCCTTTATCTTCCTCCTGAAATTAAACCTACTTCAAGTCATTTTTGGCTCACAAATTCTTCATGAAAGTTGTAGATAATTGAATAAGCTTTCCAACCATACCAAATAGAGCTTCTGATTCAACTTTTACACCCCAGAATGCTCAAAACATCAGAGAAAACCAGAGATCCTCCTGCTTTGCTCGAAAATCCTGTGCTCTGTTTTCCATTCCAAAAACCATCCACTTCTCATACGATTTAGGTCAAGCTTCCTTCATGAAATTTGTTAGAAAAAGAACTTACTTCCAAGAAAATCAAACCTCACCTCTTGATTCCTTCTGTGTAGCTCAAACCGAATAAAAAACCAGAGGTTGACAGTTTGCACCTAGATTCTGCAATGGCTGGCTTTGCATGAACTTTTCCCTATCTTCTTCAACCTCAAACCACGAAATTCTTCTTCTTATTCTTCCTTCACTCTCTCCCTCAAGTGCTCTGAAAGTTTGAATGGAAAATGATGGAGAAATGAAATGAAATTGGGCTGAAAAATGTGGTTGTCGGTGGTGGGCTTTGTGCTGTCCATTTCCACTTCCTTTCTTTTCTCTTTTTTTTTTTTCTTTGCTGATTTCTTTTCTCTCTTTTTTTTTTTTTTTTTCTTTTCCTTCCATTTTCCTTTTCCTTTTCCTTTTCTTTTCTTTCCTTTCTTCTTTTAACTTAGTAATCCCAACAAGAGGTGACAAGAGAAAATGATCCTAGAGAAAATGATCCTAGACGAAGACAACGATTATCAACTTTATTAAAGCTACTTTAATAAAGAGATACGACAAAAGATGGTGGAGTGTTAGCATTATTATAAATAGTATGTCGAATATGTGTGCATTTATTGTACCTACCTATATGTGTGCATTTATTGTACCTATGTCATATTTTGTCTTTACCTTTTGGTGTAAAATAATTATAGTGTGTAGCAAGAAAGGAATAGTGTGTAGCACAAGCGTGCAAGAAAATAGTCTTTTATCTTTTCGTATGTTTTGTAATCTTTTACTTTTGTACTTTTGTTGTAATTATATCTTTTGTCATATCAATCCAGTCAGGGGTCCTGTCCTGTCAGATTGATTCTTATCTTTTAATTTCTGATTTTCAATTGTAATTTCAAATCCGGAGTCTATAAAAGGCTTCGATAATGTAATCAAGGGGCAAGTGGAATAAGCAAGCACCGCATACTCATGAAGAAATCTTAAAAGAATTTGAACTTAAGATTAACGAATAGCATGCTCAAGACTTGTCTAATGATTCTTTTACTAACCTAGATTAGTCTTATGGCTTTCTCCATTTGTTTTCCCCCTACACTGGCTAAGAGTCCCTAATAGGTCGGAGTTCTACTATCATGCAAACAAAGAAACTAGGGTGCCTGATATTTTTCTTTTTCAGAGGGAGCCAAAACTCACAAATATTTTTCACTTCCTTTTTCTTTTGCTTCCCCCCCCCCCCCCCCAAACTTGCATTTTTATATCTAATGGTACTATCTTTCACACTACGATGCAGGGACCCTTAACCCGAATTTTATTCTTGGTTGGCCTAACTGGTCACACCTTAGGTAGCTCTCTTTACCCCTAGTCTTTGTCTTTTATGCAAGCAAAAATTTTCTTTTCAACAGATATTTCTTTTTTTTTCTCTCTTTTCTTTTGTTGCTTTTCTCTCAGAAGGCATAGCATTTCTTCACGTAGTTCTTAAAACAGTCAAGCATGAACTCCTAGTGTTAGAAACTAAGCCTATCGGAGTGACAACAAACTTATAAAAACCATAATAAAAATCTAGATATTCAAAGATTTCATAAGATAAGTCTATTGCATGCTTTAAACATTAAAACTAAGTATCAAAAATTTTTTAAATTTCACAATTTCTGCTATGCTCCCAAATTCCACAACATATAAACCATACTCCCCAAAACTTCTAAAATCAAATCCTCAGTTATGATTGCTATCTACTCATGCATCCTAAAGAATTTAAACTTGCTCAACACAACGAAAGCCTCCCCCCCCCCCCCCAAACATAAACTAAACATTGTCCCCAATGTTTAAAAACAATAAAGCATAAAGTGTTGGGTTTTATGCCCTAAAACTTGTAGATAGTGAGAGAGAACATCTTTGATTGCTCTCAGTTCAGCTTCCGTCCCTTCCAAATTCAGATCTACAAAATGCATGGCCGCCCTAACAAGGATTCCTGCCGAATCTCTACAGATCACTCCAATTCCAATGGCAGGAAGAGAGGGAGACCAGGCAGCATCGACGTTAAATTTCCAAACACCATTTGGAGGAGGAGACCAGCGGACGTTAGCGGCACCAGGGTCATTTCTCCGGTTAGCCGAAATGCCTACAGGGGTCTTCGAATTCGCTTCCAGAAATTTAGTCAGGTACTCAGATATCCATTTGCTTCTAACTTCAATTGGTGGAATAGCTTCATTATGAATCAGTTTATTCCTATCCGTCCAAATAGCCCAGCACGTCACCGCGACCAGTCCAATCTCCTCTAACGAACAGCTCGAACAAATGCGCTCCCATCTATCTACGAAGCTGCCATTGAAATTTGTATTCAGGTACACTCGATTGAAGGTGCGTTCCCAAATTTGCTTAGCCTGATCACACTGAAAAAGAATATGGTCAGTAGATTCTGCAGAGTTTAAACAACAAGGGCAAACCCAGCTAATGTTTAGTCCTCGATTTAAAAGATTAACTCTAGTTGGCAAAGTGTTATTCAAGGCTTTCCAACAGAAATGTTTAACTTTAGGGGGAATCTTAAGTTTCCACAGGGTATTCCAAATTTTAGACATAGAATAAGAGTTAGAGGAGACACCATCAATTTTAGCTTGCATAAAAAGCTTGTAGCCACTCTTAACAGTGTAATTTCGGGTTTTATCATAATGCCATACAAGCTTGTCTTCTAGATTAGAATTAATATGGATTTTCCTGATCAGATCTATGTCATGGTCCAGAACACACCTAGAAAGCTTTGGAAGCAACCAGTCACCACTAAGAGAAATGAAATCACAAACTTTAGCATCCAAAACCGAACTCTCAATGCAAACTGGCTTGAAGGAAATTTCTTTGGGAATCCAGGGGTCCTTAAACATAGATATGTTCTTACCATTACCTAATCGGAACCTAAGACCTTTTATCAAAAGATCCCTACCCCAAAGCAAACTTTTCCAAAGGAAAGAAGGGGTGCGACCTTCTTCAGCCTCTAAAATATTCCCATTCTTGTAATATATGGATTTCAAAAACCTAGCAACAAGAGAATTAGGGGAGGAAATCAACCTCCAAACCTGTTTGGCTATAAGAGATTTATTGAAACCTTCTAGGTCTCTAAAATTCAAGCCCCCTAGACTCTTTGGAAGACACATCTTGTCCCATCTACACCAATGAAGCTTTCTCTTGTTTTCCTTAGAGCCCCACCAAAATCTAGCAAAGTTTCTAGTTATTTCATCACATAGACCTTTAGGGAAACGAAAAACGCTCATAGCATAGGAAGGTATTGCCTGACCTATACTTTTAATAAGCAACTCCTTCCCTGCTACAGAAAAAAGGGATCTCTTCCAGCCCTGAACAGAGTTCCATATTTTTTCTAGGATGTAACTAAAATCTTTTGCCTTGCTCCTAGAGAAGACCGAGGGAACACCTAAATACTTCCCAAAATCCTCAACCAAGGGAACACCAAGAATACTACTCAGAAAAGAACCCCTATCTTTATTCACTCTTTTGGAAAAAAGGATAGCAGATTTAGTAAAATTTATACTTTCACCTGAAGCCAATTCATAGGTATTAAGCAGATTTTTCAAATTAACCAATTCTCGTTCTTCTGCTTTACAAAATATTAAACTATCATCTGCAAATAGCAAGTGAGAAATCAAAGGACCCCCTGAAATGGAAAGGCTCGATAACAAACCATTAGAATTAGCTTTTGATATTAAGTGAGAAAGGCCTTCTGCTACAATTAAAAACAGATAAGGGGATAGATGGTCACCTTGGCGGAGCCCCCTACTAGAAACAAAATTTCCTCTCTGTTCACCATTTATTAAGATGGAAAAATTTGGACAAGAGATGCAATTCATAATAAGGGAAACCCAATGAGCATCAAAACCCAATTTAAGCATAATCTCCTTAAGATAAGACCACTCAACCCTATCATAAGCCTTACTAATATCTATCTTAAGGGCTGCCATATTATTTTTTATCGAGTTGTTATTATTCAAATAATTGATGCATTCATGGCCTAAGATGATATTGTCCGTATAAGCCTCCCTTGAATAAAAGCAGATTGGGATTCTGAAACGATGTCTTTAAGAACTAATTTCAGCCTATTAGCTATAGTTTTGGTTACTATTTTGTAATTAACGTTACATAAACTAATAGGACGAAAGTCTCGCACATCTTGGGGGTTAGGTTTCTTAGGAATTAAGACAATATTTGTATGATTCCAACTACTAATATTCCTAGAGCCATTTAAAATTTCCAGACATTCCTTTACTGTTTTCTCTCCCACTATGTACCAGAATTTTTGGTAAAAGACTGCAGGGTAGCCATCTGGGCCAGGGGACTTTGTAGGAAACATTTGAGAAATAGATCTTTCAATCTCCGCTCTAGTGAAGGGAGCTACTAACTTATTATTCATTTCTGGACTAATCTTTGGGAGTAAATCCTCAAGGGCAGATTCTATATTTTGTGAGCTAGGATTTGAAGATGTAAACAATTTTTCAAAATAGGATAGAAAGGTCTCTTCTACAATGCTTTCATCTTCAGTCCAAAACCCATTTTTATCTAGAATTCCATTGATTTCATTAGTTTTTCTCCTTAATGAGGCTTTTTTATTAAACCATTTAGTATTATTATCTCCCCATTTAAGCCACTCTTCCCGTGTTTCCAGTAGATTTCCTCTTCTTCTAATAATTTGTTTAATTCAAATTCTATTCCATGAATTTTATCAAAATCAACAGAGTAAGGGTTACTATATGCATCTTTTAGGGCCAGTTTGCATTTTGAAATATCTTTCTTTCGTCTACTGTTTAAATCCCTCCCCCATTTAGAAAGTGCTTTGGAACAATTATTAAGATCCAAAGGAAGAGAGGTAAGAAAAGAAGTACTCCCCTTCCAATTGCCATTATCAGTTATGAGCTCGCCACACCTTTCATGAGTTGTCCAGAATTCTTCAAATTTAAAAGATCTCCTCCAATGACCTCTCTGCTTCTTCTTCCTTGTATCCAACTTGAGTTCAATGGGGCGATGGTCCAAAAAGAGCCAATCGAGATTAAAGGCCCCTACAAAACCAAAATGATCATCAAAATCAGTATTACATAAAAACCTATCGAGCCTATCCCAAACATGATGCCCTCTACGATTGCTGTGCCATGTAAATTTATCTCCAGGAGGTTTGATGTCTCTAAGATTGCACTCATCTAGAACTTCTTTGAAATCTTCCAAACATCTTATATCCCTGCTGGGGCCGCCCATTTTCTCAGAATCATCTAATATTTCATTTAGATCACCACCGATTAGCCAAGGTAATTTAAGTTGATTATCAAGGCTTCTAATAAGGTTCCAAGTAAGGTTCTTCTTTCCGGCTTCAGGGTGACCGTAAATTCCAGAAAATCTCCAAGTCCTGCCACCCCAAGAAATAGTAGAGTCTATGTGGTTATTAGAAAAAGAATTGATGGAAACTAGGTCTTTATCTTTCCAAAGGAGACATATTCCGCCACTGGCGCCCACACTATTGACTGTAAAGCACCCTTCAAACTTACAACTGAGTTTAATTCTGTTTGTGGTTTTATCATCGCATTTGGTCTCTGTGAAGAAAAGGATATTGGGGTTTCTTACACCTACTAAGTTCCTAAGGGCTCGGAATGCTCTCGGGTTCCCCAAACCCCGAGCATTCCAACATAGAACATTCATAATCCTAGGCAGGGCTGGTTCCCAGCCGCTGCCAAATGGGTATCACAGTCATTCATCTCCATCACACTGCTCTCATCCTCCTTATTCCTTTTGGAATTAACTACTAGGTCTTCTGTTGCTTTTCGTTTTCGGCTGACAATTTTTTCTTCATGATGTTTTTCTCTAGAGCCCATTCTAGTCTTCCTCTTCCAACTTATTTTCTTTTGCGCTGGAAGTTCAAAAGAACTCTTTTCCCCAGATGGACCTGGATCTTTATGAGATTGCAAATCTAAATTTGGACTCTCCATAACCAAAAGATCATCAGAACCCTCTTCTCCCACATCTGAAATATTTAGGTTAATTTCCCACAAGATGTCTTTAGGTTCAGGGGTGATCTCCTCTGTTGATCTGACCTTTAAGAGGTTCCCAGTTACCGGACTACCAGAATTTGCTTCCAAGTGTACACCCGAAGGATCTGCTTCAAATGTCGTACACTCCTCATTCTGGTTTCCTTTGTCTTTGTGTGGGGGATCTGGTCTTGTACTAGTTCTTGAAAAGCCCTGAAATCTCATCCAACTCCCAAACTCAAAGTTACTATGGTCCTCACTTTCCTTCTCATGTTCCTTTTCACATTCTTTAGCTAAATGGCCAATCCTTCCGCAATTAAAGCAAAAGTCGGGTAGCTTCTCATAGCGGATGGTTATCCATCGTTTATCTTTAATTCCTCGACCCTTAAGCATTAATCCTCTTAACAACGGTTTTGAAATATCCACTTTTACGCGAATGCGCATACTCTGACCCCAGAGACTTATTTCTTTCCCGTTATCAAACTCCAAGAATTCACCAATATTATTGCCTAATCTCTTTGCTACTGATTTATTGCAGAACCCCAGAGGGAGATTGAACAGCCGGATCCAGAAGGTTGTATGCTTGAAAACCATTTCCGCTTTGCTTTGATCGACTGCCGGAACCTCAAGAATCAGCAAATATTTGTCAAACATCCAAGGTCCATTTTTTAGAACCCAATCCCTATCATCTTGGCTTTCAAATTTGAAATTAAACACATTTCTCCCCAAAGATTCTATATTAAAATTGCCTCTTGTTTTCCAGGCACTGTTTAAGGCGTTTTTCATTGGCATTGGGGAT
Organism: Luffa aegyptiaca; assembly: GCA_017139565.1. NCBI lineage: Eukaryota > Viridiplantae > Streptophyta > Magnoliopsida > Cucurbitales > Cucurbitaceae > Luffa > Luffa aegyptiaca. The sequence continues at coordinate 23,028,047 of CM029395.1, forward strand.
ATAATCCGACTGGTGAAGAGCTTGCCTACTAGACAATGATCCAGATTGCCGTGGATTTCCTGCATTTCACTATCGTCAAAATCTAAGTAAGTGCCTTGCTCTCTTTCAAGGAGATTAAACCTCTCCCATTCGTTAACCAGATCTTCTATTTCCATCGCAATGTCTTAAATATCAGCAACTGCCCGAGGACACAAAGAGAATACCCAGCACTAAGGCTGACGACAATTCTCAGGGGAAACCTCCAAGAACCAGACTTGCTGGTCTTGACTTTTTTTAAAAAAGTTGATTCAAATAGTAAATTAATTAAATATATCATATTTAATTAATGAATTAATTAATTAATTTAATTTAATTAAATGTGATTTAATTAAATTAATTCTATAGTTAATATTAATGTACATTATGATGCACATTAAAACTATAGGTTAAATGAGAGAGATTAAAATTGAATATGATTCAATTGTAATATTAATTAAATATTGGATATTTAATTAATGTGGATTCAATTAATGAGATTAATTGAATGGCCAAATTAATTCAATTTAATATGATTCAGATTGAATAAAAATACCTTATGTTATAATTGATTTAATTAATATTTTTTTAATTAAATTAATTATAATTAATTAATTAATTAAATGATTATTTAATTAATAGACGGCCAAGATCATTTGGATTAGATCCAACGATTGAGATCCAATAGGGTAATAACTCCCTCCCCACTTATCGTACAGGGGAGAGGGAGTTCCCCAACGGTCTCGCTCATTCTCTCATTCTCACGAAAAACAGAGTGGAATTCTCTGAGTTTTTTCTCTCTTCCTCTCTCAATATTCCAACAATTTTCCTTGCTGAAAATTCCCAACACAAGATTGGATCCCACAATCCAAGTCTCATGAATTCAGAGGATAGCGGGTGCTCTTTGATGGTTGTGTTCAAGACATCGTGACAAAGTGTTCGTTGAGGAGCATAGTGCAGTGAATCCCGGTCTCCATCACGTAAGTTTTCATTGATCTAAAATCGTTTTGGATTCCTTGAATTACAGCATGCTTAGCGTTAGAAAATAGTTTTCTGTTTTGCCCAACGTACCAGTATTCGAAATAATTGAAATTAAATCACGCTCGATTCAATTCGCTTCCGCTTTAAGGATTCAATTCCTTCAAATGGTATCCGAGCCAGGTTGTGATTTTAATTTCAATTTTAGAATTTGCGTTGTGGTTTTTGGTGGGATCGATTTGCATTATGAATGTGGTTTGCTTTAAAGACTGTTTTGGTATTTTTTTGGCATTAGATGTACATTTTTTTTATGATTTGATCATGTAAGGGCCCATGTTTTTGGGGCAAAATTAATGTAAATAGAGTCTTGTAAGTCCGTGTCTAGAGATTTAGGATCAATTTGTTGATCGGTGCTCGAATCGGGGTTGAAATCAGAGAAGAACGGCTGCTGGAAACGAAGAACAGAGGCTGTCCAGAGGGGTAGCGTCGCGACCCTGCTCAACGGAGTCGCAACGATGAAGAACAATGGCTGGAAAAAATTGAGCCAGCGTCGGGACGCTTTGCCTACAGCTTCTCGACGCTGATGGTAGTTTCCGAATTGGCGGAACGTTGAGCGAGACGTGCGGCGTGGAGCAGTTACTTCAGACGGTTATGAAATATCATTTTATTTGCTTCAATATATCTTAAACATGGGCATCTGGAGTGGTGGCATGCGCGTGTCTTTAGCAACCGTGAGGCTTCGAGTTCGAAGCAGGCCGAGTTCATTTTTTTAATTTCGTGCGCGCGTGCTGTGTTTGGCAGTTCAGAGTTCGGCTTGGTCCGGTTCATGCTGGTCTGGTCCGGTTCAAGGTCATATTGGGCCGGTTTAAGGCATTTTGGGTTCGGTTTGGGCAATTCTGACATGGTTCGGGCTGGTTCTGAGCGATTCGAAGCGGTTCGAGGCGGTTTAGACCTATTACAAGGTGGTTTAGGGCCAGATTTTGAATTATTATTGTAATTTTCATTATTTTTGCTCTAGGATGCCAAAATACCGGTCTTTATAGCTATTTATTGCTTTATGAATGTCATTTAGCTAGATCCCACCATAGGTTAAGCATGTTTTCATGCATATTTATGTTATAATTGTTATAATATATGGTAATTATGCATGAATTTAAATTTCATGAGTTATTTGGTATAATTGTTATATTAAATATATGAAATTGGAGAAGCATGATGCATGACATTAATTAGATAAATATAAAATGTTATATTTATATTAATGTAGCATGCATGCTTAGATTTATTTTCATGAGTATTAATATAATAGTTATATTATGAATGGAAATAAATTTCAATGCTTGATTTTCATGTATATTTTTAATATAAATTGTTATATTAATTTAATGAAAATGGAATAGCATTGAGCATGACATTAATTAGATTAATATAAATGTTATATTATATTAATGTCAAATTTCATGTAATTTTAATTTCGTGGATGATTAATTAATATAATCGATATTAATTAAATGAAATTGAAATTGCATGAAGCATGACACCTTTTTTAGATTAATATAATCGTTATATTATCGGCGTCATGAGAGTTATGGTGTTTAATAATTTGAATTAGATTGTTATTATGAAACACCATAGAAGCATGTTATAGGGCTAATTATTAAAAATTTATAATAGTTATAAAATTGATTAGAAACCGTCAACCTATAACAAAGAGTTGCATGCAAACATAGGACCTTAGGTTAAAATGAATTGATTTTAAATTGTTTAAAATTAATTAGACCTAAGCTCATTTTAATTCTAATAGGATTAGAATTATTTTCTTACTTAGGATTAAAATAGTTTTAATATACTAAGTAGGAAAAGCATTACTATGGTTATAAGGGAACTCTCCCGGTGAAGTTCTGTCTAGGTTGGGGGTATTTAAGTTGACGGTTTACGGAACACCTCCTACCTGGGAATTGACCTGGAACCTGAGTTGAATTAATCATAGTATAATGTTATCATGCAATGTCACTAGGTAATTAAAAGAGTTTAATTCACCTAGACATTAGAGTAAAGACCTCTATATAAGAGTTATATACAGGCATATACTTAGATAGATTCATTTAGCCGGAATTTACCTAAGTAATAGACCCTTAAATTATAAAAATACTTAGTGGGAGGAAATATATCAAAACAAGATTTTCATAAATCAAGTTTTGCTCTCACGTCCTCAAGAGTTCACAACGTGAGGTCCATGCTTGGCCTCGAGCCACCGTGGGAGTGACCCCCTACGGATGGTGTTTGCATGGATCAATATCAAGGTGAATGAGGGAGTATTTTATAGTAAGTGGGAGCAGGACACGTGTCAACGTATCCTACGGTCTCCTCCATTAGGTTGCACCATGAGATTCCTATGATCTGCCTGCGAGTCGCCCTGGGAGCGATCACCCTACGGAGGGCTTGATCATGGGATTCGGAACAACGCAAACTCCATAAATGGATAGGGTTTCTTAGGTCCATTCCCAACTTTGACTTTCCCTACAGTAGCATTGTTGGGGCCGACCTCTGGAATCTGAAAATGGAGGGTCACACTTACGAGAAATTGTTAAGGTGTTAATGATTTCCTGACCGAGAAAAACGGTAGCTAAGAACTATTGGAATATGAGTTATTCTGGTAATAGGGATTGGCTGAGTTTGTCTCAATTCAGAGGAGGAGTAGCTGACTGCCCTACGGTGGCTGTTACTCTAAACCTCTGAAGTATCGTTGCAAATATGTATCATATTTTTGGGTCGATGATTACTTTTGCTAAACTGATTGGATTAAAAAAATATATTATTTTGTGTAATGGGTTTAGTGCAAAACAAGTAATTTGTTGTTTCAGTGATAATTTCTATGTGCATTGTCTTAAGTCAATTTATTGATAACAGTTTTAGATACAACTAGCTTAAACGACAAACTTGTGGTAAATGATTTTAGATTAGTCTTGAGTGAGGAATGTCCTCAGGCCCAAATGTATAGTTCATCTTGAATCGTTTATGATGATTATGACATTAACTGCCTAGCCAATGTCGATGACAATGAATGTGATTTATTGGTCATTGAAACGTGCATAGTGGAAAATGAGGATACAGCCTGAATTTTTTAATTCAGGTGCCACTTATCACGTTTGCTTTTCCTTTCTAGGAATAAGCTCATGGCAACTGTTGCAAGTAGGTGGATGACTCTCAGATTTTGATCTCGAGAGCATGTCTCGGCTATGGCAGAGGGGCACATTAAGTTATTTTATCTAGTGGGAGAAAATACACATTATTAGATAATGTATATGCATTTCCTAAAGATTAACTGAAATTTGATTTCTGTATCTTACATGCTGGAACAATGTTACTCTATACCTTTCTCTGCTAACGCATATTTATTTTAGAAAGGGAGTTGACATTTGTTCAGCTTTACTGGAAAATAACTTATGTGTTTTAAGACTAATCGAGAGTAAAGCAAGTCATGAGCATTGAGTTGCTTAAGATTGCTTATACTCAAAGAAATAAAGGCAAAGGATATCTCCTAAAGGAAATACCTTTCTTTGGTTCTTAAGGTTAGGCTATTTTGATCTCAATATGATTGGGAACTTAGTCTAGAGTATACTTCTAATTAGTTAGAAGAAGACTCTCATATACCTGTTAAGTCATGCCTTACGGGCAATATGACCGATAGATCTTTTACTGGAAAATAGCTAAAAGAGCCAAAGAGCCCTTGGAGCTTGTACATTTGGATCCTTGTGGTCTAGTATGTTAAAGCAGTGGGAGGGTATGAATAATTTATCTTTGTTATAGATGATTATTCATAGGTATGAATATCTCTACCTAATGCAATTTCAGTCTAAAGCTCTAGAGATATTTGAAGGGGCTTAAGACTGAAGTTGAAAACTTGTTAGGTGAGATAATAAAAACACTTTGATCTGATCAATGTGTTGAGTATAGGGATTTGAGATTCCAAAACTGTTTGATAGTACATGGGATCACATCCTAAATCTCAGTTAGGAGTAATAGAACCCTATTGGATATGGTTCAACCCATATTGAGCTATGCTCAATTGCCTGACTCGTTTTGGGGTCATGAAGTGTTGGCTTCATTACATACTTTGTAGGTTACCCCAAAGGAAACGAGGAGTGGATATTTCTTCAATCCACAAGAGAATTACGAATTTGTATTTGACAAATGCTACATTCTCGAAAGAAGACCATATGAGAAATCCTAAGCCACAAAGTAAAGTCAGTTTGAGTGTATTAACTAATGAAGCTACGTAAAAATCAACAAGAGTTGTTGATAAGACTGGTTATTCAATAAGAGTTGTTTGATAAGGCCAGTGTTTTTTGTCAAGTCACATCCATCTCAAGAGTTGAGAATGCCTTGATGTAGTGGGAGGGTTGTTTTATAACCTGACGGTTACATGGGCTTATTTGAAGCTCATGTCGTCATTCTTGATGATGACATAGAGGATTCATTGTCTTTTACAAAAGAAATGAATGATGTTGATAACGATCAGAAGATTAAAGCCATTTACTTGGAAATGAAATCTTTGTATTTCAATTCCATCTGGGATCTTGTACATCTGCTTGATGGGTAACACCTATTGGTTACAAGTGGATATACAAGAGGGAATGAGACATTAAGGTCTTAACCAGAAGTGTTTATACAACAAGATCAAAAGCAAAAGGGTTTGCAAGCTTAAGTGATCCATTCATGGATTGACCTAAGCATCTCGATCTTGGAATGTAAGATTTGATTCGGTGATCAGATCTTTTGGCTTTAATAAGGACGTTGATGAGTTTTATGTCTGCAAGAAGATCATCAGTAGTTCAGTAGCTTTCTTCATGTTGTATGTGATTGATATCCTACTCATTAGGAATGAAGTAGGCCAACTTATTGACATTAAAGGTGACTAGCAGCTCATTTCCAAATAAAAGTTGGGAGAAGCTTAGTTTGTTCTTAGGTTCTAAATTGTTTAGAACAGTAAGAACAAAATGCTAGGCATGTTTCAAGCGTCTTATATCTATAAATGTTATTAGATATGAGATGCAGAATTCTAAGAAGGGTTCACGACCTTTTAGGGTAGAATTCTTTTGTCTAAGAAACTGTCTTCTTAGACACCTCAAGGAGTTGAGGAATGCCCTATGCAATAGGCATTGTCAGTGAGTATCAATCGAATCCAGGATATGATCACTGGACAGCCGTTAATTATATTCTCAAGTATCTTTGGAGAATGAGGAACTATATGCTCGTGTATGGCGCTAAGGATTTGATCCTTACAGGATACACTGACACAGATGTTTTAACTGGTAAGGATTTGATGAAATCCACATCAGTGTCTGTCTTCACTCTTAAATAGAGGAGATATAGTATGGCATTGCATCGAGCTAGGATGCAATGCAGCCTCGACCTATAGGCCGAAAACTACGCTGTTTGTGAAGCAGCGATCGAGGCTGTATGACTTGGAAAGTTCGAGGCTGATTTGGAAAGTGTTCCAAATATGACCTTTCCTAATGCAAGACAAGCATGCACATTGAATTGAATGAAAGAATTGCTGATCATTCACGAACGCTCTCTCTGCTAAAGTGTATGAGGGTTATCTAGATGGTCTAGATCTACGAGATAAGTACGAGGATGTAATCTAGGGCAAGTGGGAGAAATGTAATGGGTATAGTGGATGCCCTAGTTTATTGTATTTGTACATAGTATATATACGTTTTATGTATTATACATGTATCTATACACCCATTGCCATGATAGATTATTGTACATCCCACTAAGCTACAGTTTTAGTTCAAGTGGGAGTTGTTGGGTTTTATGCCCTAAAACTCGTAGATAGTGAATGATGACAAATTGTTCACTTGTCTCAATACGTTGTTATTGAGGCTTGTACAATAAAGAGTTATTGTTACTAAAATTGCACAATTTGACCCAAATCCAATAAACTAAGTCCTAGGTTCTTTAGATGAAACTTGAACTAGTATGTGGGGACATACGGGGATCAATGTTCAAGTAACAACCTAAATGGTCTATAGTATAGGGATAAGGCTGGGTACCTTATCCCAGTAACACTATGTGATACGGCCCACTTTGTATTTGATACAGATGCAATGATCCAAAGCATCCATGTAGAAGACATGCGAGTGGGGGTATCTTGTGCAATGAGTTTGCATAAGACCGGACCGCGAAATAGTAACCACTAGATGTAACACAATTGACTAGTTTAGGTTTCTATTTCAATAGAATGACCTAAGTAACTCAATCTCAATCCTGAGTCTGTTATGAACTCCTTTTCAGGAGGGATTGTCCTTAGATCTGTATGGGTGAGAGTGGCCAGTTCGCCGACTCAATAATCCTACCATTTCAAGGGCAAGACCAAATGGGGGCTGGGAACATAACAGTACAAGATGGAATTCACTCCTTCCCCTATTGGGGCAAGTGGATGTGTGTTCCCTTAAGGTCTGATTCCAGGTCTTGAACAAGGGCGCCCATCCTCTCCTGGCCTGAGAGGAACTGCTGTTTATTGATTGGATCATAAACAGATTGTTCATTAGAGGAATCAGTGGTACTTAAGGATCCAGAGGTAACCCAGGGGTAAAACGGTAATTTGACCCTGCTGGCGTTACGAACACTCATGAAGGATTGACTTACTGTTATTGGTCGATATCCGTGGACACATAAATATTTTACAGTGAGAAGAGTGCAGTTGTTGGTCTTTAATGGAGTGGCCCACAGTTAACGAATGTTGACTAATTTGGTTAATGAGTTTAGCCAATTAGTCTCGTATCGTTGGAGCTTCTGATCTGTAGGTCCATTAGGTCCACCTGCTAGCTCGTAAAGGGATCTGAGGTTAAATAGTCTTGAATAGAATTTGAAGTATGTTCAAATTCGTTAAGGGAATTTTATTGTGTTTGATACAATTAAAATAATGTATAAAGATACATTATAATATAAGTTTAATCGATGAATTAAACTTTATATTATAAAATTAATTTTGGATGTGATTCAAAATTAATTAATGAGAGAATTAAATATTTGAAAGAGTTCAAATATTAAATATGAATTAGATTCATATTGAAACTATCGGTTAAATTTAATGTGAATGAGATTCATATTAAAACTATAGTATATGAGAGAATTATTTGAATAATGATTCAAATAGTAAATTAATTAAATATATGATATTTAATTAATGAATTAATTAATTGGAGAATTAATTAATTTAATTTAATTTAATGTGATTTAATTAAATTAATTCTATAGTTAATATTAATGTACATTATGATGCACATTAAAACTATAGGTTAAATGAGAGAGATTAAAATTGAATATGATTCAATTGTAATATTAATTAAATATTGGATATTTAATTAATGTGGATTCAATTAATGAGATTAATTGAATGGCCAAATTAATTCAATTTAATATGATTCAGATTGAATTAAAGTACCTTATGTTATAATTGATTTAATTAATATTGTTGTAATTACATTAATTATAATTAATTAATTAATTAAATGATGATTATTATTTAATTAATAAACGACCAATATCGTTTGGATTAGATCCAACGATCGAGATCCAGTAGGGTAATAACTCCCTCCCCACTTATCGTACAGGGGAGAGGGAGTTCCCCAACGGTCTCGCTCATTCTCTCATTCTCACGAAAAACAGAGTGGAATTCTTTGAGTTTTTTCTCTCTTCCTCTCTCAATATTCCAACAATCTTCCTTGCTGAAAATTTCCAACTAAAGATTGGATCCCACAATCCAAGCCTCATGAATTCAGAGGATAGCGGGTGCTCTTTGATGGTTGTGTTCAAGAGATCGTGACGAAGTGTTCGTTGAGGAGCATAGTGCAGTGAATCCCAGTCTCCATCACGTAAGTTTTCATTGATCTAAAATCGTTTTAGATTCCTTGAATTACAGCATGCTTAGCGTTAGAAAATAGTTTTCTGTTTTGCCCAACGTACCAGTATTCGAAATAATTGAAATTAAATCACGCTCGATTCAATTCGCTTCCGCTTTAAGGATTCAATTCCTTAATATAGAGGGAAACTGAGACTTCCCTGAGTTAGGAGCAATTCATCCTCCTCCTTTGGGTCGAGAAAATGAGATTTTTGGAGCCTTGGGACTTGCTAAGGTGATCCTGCAAAACAAAATTGGATCACGAAGCAAAGAAAATTATTTACCGCAAACTAACTAAACTTTTAATCTTGGGTTTCCTCCCAAGCAGCGCTTTCTTTAACTTCTTTAGCTAGACGAGGCTCGGCACGCTCATGGTGGCTCGAAATAAAAATTCTCGTCATCCTCCAGGCTCTGAAGAAAATCTCATACGGAATTACATACTGCAAACAGGGGAGAAAAAAACTTTTCCCTGGCCCGTCATCACTAAAATGATTGTCATAATAACAAGTCAAGAAATATGTGACAACATCAAATCTTTTCTCTAAATCTCTATTTTCAAAACAATTATTCACAGAGTCATCTAGCGTCATGATATCAACTGCTCTCAGATCTAAGGATGGCCTATCCACTACACCTATCCATTTATCAGATGCAATATGTATATGCTCATGCTCCTGAGACTTAGTATTCATAAAAGACTCAACCAGGCTATCAAATGACTCATCATCAGAAGAATCAAAGAATTCAACCATATCAGGGTCAGATTCTATACTATTAACACTATTAGAACCCGAATTAAAACTATCAACAATTTCAGGTTTCGATTCAATATATTCAGCAATATCAAGATCAGACTCAATGGATTCAGCAATGTCAGGATCAGACTCAATATTTTCAGCAATGTCAGGACCAGACTCAATATTTTCATCTATCAAGTAATCCTCTAAATTCAAAACAGGCAGATCATCTATTGCAGGCATAGCATTTTCATTCACAAAAGCAGGCATCTCGATGTCAATCAATTCATTTTCAAACAAAGGATCATCAAAGAATGCATTAGGATTAAAATCTTCATCATCATAGGTGCCTCCCCTAGTCCTAAGCCTAGATTAAAGTCTTCCTCATCATCATCATCAGTCAATAATTCTGGACCAATTGAAAAACAGGTATGCAAACTACACACAGACTCATCATGTCCAAAAATACTGAAAACGATTTTTTCATCATCAACATTCAAGGTCAACTTACCAGTGTAAACACTGATCTCGACTTTACCTGTGGCTAGGAAGGGTCTAACCAAGATAATGGGCACTTCCTTGTCCTCTTGCATGTCTAGCACCACGAAGTCTACTGGGAAGATGAATTTGTTGACTTTCAGCAATACGTCCTCCACGACACCCATTGGTTGGGTGATCGATCTATCAACAAGCTGGAGGGTAATATAGGTGTCTTTCAATATCTCCAAGTGGGAGGGACATCATGTGTCCTTGGGTCGGGGAACGTCGTGGCAACAAAAGTCGAAAAACGTCAATTGTCCTTGTACTTATGCTGGAAAACGTTGCAACAGTAAAGGATCCCAAGTAGGAGTGACATCATGTGTCCTTGGGCCAGGGAACGTCGTAGCAACAAAAGTCCAAGAACGTCAATTGTCCTTGTACTTATGTTTGCTGTTTGCTACCGCAAGCGCACGGGTCGCACAAGTAATATAAAACGGTAGTAATACCGAGTATCGAATCCACAGGGAAGCGAAGCGAAAATTAAGCAAAAATAGAATCTCTTGAGCACTAAAAGTACTTAGGCAAAATAATATTTAGGGAGCAGCTCATGCAAATAAGAAAAATTTAAGATTTAAAGCAGGAAAATAATTTGATCAATCAAATAAAAAAAAAAATATGGAGAAAGAGTTTTCTTTTAATGGGAAGAGGGGTCTTGAAAATCAATTATGAGCTAAACAATTGTTATAATTATCCTATCTCATTGCCCAACTAATTATACTCCTAGAATCTCCGTTAATCACATAGGTTCTCCTGTCGGTTTCCCCTAATTGTAATTAATTCATTTTAACAACCTAAGTGTCCTTAGCGCCATTAAAAATCATTAATTATTACGCTCTGATTCATTTTAGGAATCTAAGTTTAATCAACTAATCCCGGTGTCACGACGGGCAATTAAACTAGTTGCATGGATTATGATCTATCCTAACTTCTCTCCGTCGAGTTTCCATTAAGAATCGAATCATTACACAATTGGCCAGATTGAATAAAGCATTAAGCACATCCATACAAATAATTAGGAAAAAGGGCAAGAGACAGGTAATTATAACAACGTTTCAACTATAATTTCATTCCAAGACCCCAAATTGGGGTTTAGCTATACATAGCTAAAATATCCACAACATTTACAATAGAAAGCATAATTTAAGAGCATAAAAGGAAAGGAATTGACCGTCGAAAAATCCCTTCGCTTGGCGCTCAGAGCTCCGCTGAACACTCCTTTGAGCTTCCTAAGATGCTCCCAAAATTCCCCAAAATATTTCCCACTAAAGAATTCTCTCAAAAAGGCTAGAAAGCCTTGAGAGAGGCTCCAAAGGAGCCAAAGGAAGGAAAGAATGGATTGAAGAATGAATTGATTGATGGTAAATGAGGCACCCAAGGGTGCCTTTTTATAGGCCCGGAATGGGGGTAGCGTCGCGACGCTACATTGCACAGCGTCGCGACGCTGCAACGCACGCGTCTTGTTGCCCAAGAAATGGGTAGCGTCGCGACGCTGCCCCAATTTTCAGAATTTCCAGCTTTGGTTTTGGGCTGATTTTTGGGCCTTCTCTTCACTTCTTTTGGGCATTTTAATCATGATTGGTTTCATTGGATCCCCTTTTGATCCATGCTTGGATTTGGGCTTCATTTGCTTCATTTTTTGCACTTTTTCTCCCAAAATCACCAACTTTGCTCCTAAGGACCAAATAACGGAATTCATTAAATATTTTCATTAAAAACACGATTAAAGCACAGAAAAGCCTAATAAATTGGGACTAAAATAGCGACATTTCTGCTCGCTATCACACCCCCAAACTTAAGCTTTTGCTAGTCCCGAGCAAAATAAATTCTAAAGATGCATGAAATAGAATCGCTCAAGCCTCAATGATTTTGGAATTCTTAAGATAGAATGGAAAACATGCAAGTGGAATAAGCAAGCACCGCATACTCTTGAAGAAATCTTAAACTAGATTGAACTTAAGATTAATGAATAGCATGCTCAAGACTTATCTATTGATTCTTTTACTAACCTAGATTAGTCTTATGGCTTTCTCCATTTGTTTTCCCCCTACACTGGCTAAGAGCCCCTAATAGGTCGGAGTCCTTCTATCATGCAAAAAAAAAGAAACTAGGGTGCCTGTCATTTTCTTTTTCATGGGGGAGCAAAACTCACAATTGATTTTTCTCTTTCTTTTGCTTTTTCTTTTGCTACTCCCCCAAACTTGCATTTTGATATCTAATGGTACTAGCTTTCACACTACGGTGCAGGGACCCTTAACCCGAATTTTATTCTCTGGTTGGCCTAACTGATCACACCGCAGGTAGCTCTTTTTACCCCTAGGCTTTTTCTTTTGTGCAAGCAAAAATTTTCTTTTTTCAACAGATTTTTCTTTTCTCTCATTTTCTTTTGTTGCTTTTGCTTTTCTCTCAGCAGGCATAACATTTTTTTCTACCTAGCTCTTTAGAACAATCAAGCATGAACTTCCTAATATTAGAAACTAAGCCTATCGGGGTGACAACAAACTTTAAAAATCATAATAAGAATCTAGATTTTCAAAGACGTCATTAGATAAGGCTATTGCATGCTTTAGACATCAAAACTAAGTATCAAAAAATTTTAAAATTTCACAAATTCTGCCGTGCTCCCAGATTCCACAACATATAAACTATTTTCTCCCAAAATTTCTAAAATCACATCCTTGGCTATCATGGCTATCTATTCATGCATCCAAAAGAATTCAAATATGCTCAACACAGCGGAAGCCTCCCCCCCAAACTTAAACTAAACATTGTCCCCAATGTTTTTTAAGACAGTAAAGCAAATAGAGGGATACTGAGACTTCCCTGAGCTAGGAGCGCTTTATCCTCTTCCTTTCGATCCAGAAAAATGGGATTCTTGGAATTTTGGGATTTGCTTAAGGTGATCCTGCAAAACAAAATTGGATCTCGAAGCAAAGAAAATTATTTACCGCAAAAATAACTATTTAAACTTTAATCCTTGGGTTGCCTCCCAAGCAGCGCTTTCTTTAACGTCTTTAGCTAGACGAGGCTCGGCACGCTTACGGAGGCTCGAAATAAAAATTTTCATCATCCTCCGGGCCCTGTAAAAAATCACGCACCGAGTTGCATACCGCAAACAGGGGAGAAAAAAAACTTTCCCCTGGCCCATCATCACTAAAGAGATTATCATAATAACATTGCAGAAAATATGTAACAGCATCAAATCTCTTTTCTAAGTCTCTATTCACAAAGCAATTGTTAACAGAGTCATCAAGAGTTATAATATCTACCGGTCTAGGATCTAAAGATGGCCTATCAATCATGCCAGACCATTCATCAGAAAAAACATTTACATGCTCCTCAGATTCCTCAGACTCAGTATTAAAAAATGATTCAACTAGGCTATCACATGACTCACTATCAGAATTAAAGAATTCAAGCTCTTCAGGGTCAGATTCTATACTATGCACAGATTCGAGTTCCTCTGGGTCAGTTTCTATGCTATATACATCATCAGGACACGAATCAACGGTATTAACATTATCAGGGTTCATGCATTCAGGAATGTCAAGATCAGACTCAATAGATTCAGTGTAATCACGATCAGACTCAAAATTATCTACCAAGTAATCTTTTTTATGCATTTCATGCTCATCCTCAATGTCAGGCAACTCTATATCATCATCAAAATTATCCATTTCAGGCAAATCTAATTCATTCTCAAAGGAAGGTAAATCATCAACTGCAGATCTTTCATTGTCACAAGCAGGCAAGTCTAATTCATTTTCAAAGTCAGGCAGTTCTAAATCATTCTCAAACAGAGGATTATTCAAATATGCATTGTGATCAAAATCCTCATCATCCATAGGCACTTCTCCTAAGCCTAAGCCAAGATTAAACTCTACCTCCTCATCATCGTCAGTCAAGTATTCAGGACCAATAGAAAAACATGTATGCAAACTACATATAGACTCATCTTGTCCAAAAATACTAAACACAACTTTTTCATCATCAATGTTCAAGGTAAGCTTACCTGTGTGGACACTGATCTCAGCTTTACCTGTAGCTAGGAAAGGTCTGCCTAGAATAATGGGCACCTCCTTGTCCTCCTTCATGTCTAGTACCACAAAATCTACGGGGAAGATAAACTTGTTGACCTTCAGCAATACGTCCTCCACAACACCCATTGGTTGGGTAATTGATCTGTCAGCAAGCTGGAGAGTGACGTCGGTGTCCTTCATACCTGTTAAACCAATCCTCCTGTAAACAGAATAGGGCATCAAGTTTATACTTGCTCCTAAATCACATAAGGCCCTATCGAAAGATGCTTCTCCTATGGTGCAGGGAACCGTAAAACTCCCTGGATCTTTTTGTTTAGAAGGCATCTTCCCAGATACTATGGTACTGCTACTCTCAGACAATTTAAAAATTTCTTTTTTCAGACTTTTCTTTCTAGAAAGCATTTCTTTCATGAATTTCCCATAATTAGGCATGTTATACAAGGCATCTACTAAGGGAATATTCACAGACAATTTCTTAAACATTTCTAGAAATTTTTGAAACTGCTCATCTAATTTAACATTCTTAAAGCGCTGAGGAAAAGGTAACTCCCTGTAGTCAAAGGTTGGACATTCGCCCCTTCGCCTGGGCGGGCTGATGTGCGAGCCTTTGTCATGGTGGTTGCATGGGACCACTTCTTCCTCGTACAGTTTCTTGTTGTGCCTGCCATCCTGCTTTTTATCTTCTTTTCTACCTGCAAAATTGTTAGAAAAATCACAATTTAAGTCAATAGAGTCAGGAGGATGTTGGGACCTTTCAGAGGAGGCTTTTTGTGCCTCAGCCCTTTCATCTTCATCCCTTCTCTTTTCTTCTTCCTTCTTCTTTTCTGAACTGTTCTCCAGCTGTCTACCACTTCTCAGTGTCACCATCTTGCACTGCTCTCTTGGGTTAGGCTCAGTGTCGCTTGGAAATTTTCCCTTTTGAAGTGCATTCACTGCTGAAGCGATCTGTCCTATTTGAACTTCCATGTTTTTCAGAGCTGTGTCGTGGTTATTGACTGCTGTCTGGAGATTGACGTTCAAAACTTTCTGTTCCTTTACAAACATAGCCACCAACTCCTCCAGGTTATTCTTCTTTTCAGGCACACTAGATGATGCAAAACCTGGCGGTGGCTGCAAGACATTCTTTGTATTTGAGTATGAGAAGTTCTCGTGATTGCGTAGACTGGGGTGGTAGAAGTTCGGTATTCCTTGCGTAAATGGTCTATTTCCTACGTACTGGACTTCTTCCACATCTTGACCTTCCTTCTTTGAATGACCTTCAGCTAAGGTGGAAATGGACTTGACCACCTCAGACGAAGTCAACTTGTTCAGCACATTGGTCAGAGATGCCAGCTGTGCCTTCAGTGAACTTGACTCATCCAATTCATATAATCCAGCCTTCTTTGAAATTGCTCCCCTCTCGGTTGGCCATTGATAACTGGTTGCCGCCATTTCCTCAAGCAGATCTTTGGCTTCTGTCACTGTTTTTGAAAGAAAACTTCCTCCTGCTGATGTGTCTAGGACTATCTTCGTGGAGGGATTCAATCCATTATAAAATAACTGTACTTGAAGCCAATCAGGATATCCGTGTTGGGGGCACCGCCTAAGCATTTCTTTGTATCTTTCCCACGCCTCGTACAGCTGCTCCTCGTCAAGCTGCCTAAATGTTCCGATTTCAGTCCGGAGCTTGGTAGTCTTGGCAGGCGGGAAAAATTTTGTCAGAAAAGCCTGGGTAAGCTCATCCCATGTACTTATGCTGCCCGTCTCGACTGATTCGAGCCAATCCTTTGCTTTATCCTGTAGAGAGAATGGAAATAACCTCAATCTGATAGCGTCGGCCGGAACTCCGTTCATCTTCACCGTCCCACAAATTTCCAGGAATGATCGCAGATGTGAGTGTGGGTCCTCAGAAGGGTGTCCCTTAAACGAGTTATCGCGCGCCATCTGAATCAATCCCGTCTTTAACTCAAAATTTGTAGCTTGGATTGGGGCGTAGACAATCCCAGAATTCTCGGTGGGGAGAACTGACTGTAAGAAATCTCTAATTGCCTTGGGAGCTTCCTCTTGGTGGGCCATTGCTTCTGCTAATCTTTTCTCTCTTCGAATGGATCTAAGAGTCCTGTCAATTTCAAGATCTAACGGAAACAAATTAACCACCTTGTTCCTTCGCATACAATACTCCCAATCAATCAAGAGAACCAAACAAAATAAAACAAAAACAAATGATATTCACAAAATAATAAAAGAAAAATATTTACACCTAAATTACTATTTATCCCTTTCTTTTTGATGTCAAGAAAAATTAATTTGCTTAAAAATCAAGCTTCCCCGGCAACGGCGCCAAAAACTTGTTTGCTGTTTGCTACCGCAAGCGCACGGGTCGCACAAGTAATATAAAACGGTAGTAATACCGAGTATCGAATCCACAGGGAAGCGAAGCGAAAATTAAGCAAAAATAGAATCTCTTGAGCACTAAAAGTACTTAGGCAAAATAATATTTAGGGAGCAGCTCATGCAAATAAGAAAAATTTAAGATTTAAAGCAGGAAAATAATTTGATCAATCAAATAAAAAAAAAATATGGAGAAAGAGTTTTCTTTTAATGGGAAGAGGGGTCTTGAAAATCAATTATGAGCTAAACAATTGTTATAATTATCCTATCTCATTGCCCAACTAATTATACTCCTAGAATCTCCGTTAATCACATAGGTTCTCCTGTCGGTTTCCCCTAATTGTAATTAATTCATTTTAACAACCTAAGTGTCCTTAGCGCCATTAAAAATCATTAATTATTACGCTCTGATTCATTTTAGGAATCTAAGTTTAATCAACTAATCCCGGTGTCACGACGGGCAATTAAACTAGTTGCATGGATTATGATCTATCCTAACTTCTCTCCGTCGAGTTTCCATTAAGAATCGAATCATTACACAATTGGCCAGATTGAATAAAGCATTAAGCACATCCATACAAATAATTAGGAAAAAGGGCAAGAGACAGGTAATTATAACAACGTTTCAACTATAATTTCATTCCAAGACCCCAAATTGGGGTTTAGCTATACATAGCTAAAATATCCACAACATTTACAATAGAAAGCATAATTTAAGAGCATAAAAGGAAAGGAATTGACCGTCGAAAAATCCCTTCGCTTGGCGCTCAGAGCTCCGCTGAACACTCCTTTGAGCTTCCTAAGATGCTCCCAAAATTCCCCAAAATATTTCCCACTAAAGAATTCTCTCAAAAAGGCTAGAAAGCCTTGAGAGAGGCTCCAAAGGAGCCAAAGGAAGGAAAGAATGGATTGAAGAATGAATTGATTGATGGTAAATGAGGCACCCAAGGGTGCCTTTTTATAGGCCCGGAATGGGGGTAGCGTCGCGACGCTACATTGCACAGCGTCGCGACGCTGCAACGCACGCGTCTTGTTGCCCAAGAAATGGGTAGCGTCGCGACGCTGCCTTGCATAGCGTCTCGACGCTGCCCCAATTTTCAGAATTTCCAGCTTTGGTTTTGGGCTGATTTTTGGGCCTTCTCTTCACTTCTTTTGGGCATTTTCATCATGATTGGTTTCATTGGATCCCCTTTTGATCCATGCTTGGATTTGGGCTTCATTTGCTTCATTTTTTGCACTTTTTCTCCCAAAATCACCAACTTTGCTCCTAAGGACCAAATAACGGAATTCATTAAATATTTTCATTAAAAACACGATTAAAGCACAGAAAAGCCTAATAAATTGGGACTAAAATAGCGACATTTCTGCTCGCTATCAACTTATGCTGGAAGACGTTGCAGCAGTAAAGAAGCCCAAGTGGGAGTGACATCATGTGTCCTTGGGCCGGGGAACGTCGTGGCAACAAAAGTCCAAAGACGTCAATTGTCCTTGTACTTATGCTGGAAAACGTTGCAGCAGTAAAGGAGTCCAAGTGGGAGTGCATCATGTGTACTTAGGCCGGGGAACGTCGTGGCAACAAAAGTCCAGAGACGTTAATTGTCCTTGTACTTATGCTGGAAGACGTTGCAGCAGTAAAGGAGCCCAAATGGGAGTGACATCATGTGTCCTTAGGCCAGGGAACGTCGTAGCAACAAAAGTCCAAAGACGTCAATTGTCCTTGTACTTATGCTTGAAGACGTTCCAGCAGTAAAGGAGCCCAAGTGGGAGTGACATCATGCATCCTTGGGCCGGGGAACGTCGTGGCAACAAAAGTCCAAATACGTCAATTGTCCTTGTACTTATGTTGGAAGACGTTGCAGCAGTAAAGGAGCCCAAGTGGGAGTGACATCATGTGTCCTTGGGCCGGGGTTGGGCAGGGGAACGTCGTAGCAACAAAAGTCCAAAGACGTCAATTGCCCTTGTACTTATGCTAGAAGACATTGCAGCAGTAAAGGAGCCCAAGTGGGAGTGACATCATGTGTCCTTGGGCCAGGGAACGTCGTGGCAACAAAAGTCCAAAGACGTTAATTGTTCTTATACTTATGCTGGAAGACGTTGCAGCAGTAAAGGAGCCCAAGTGGGAGTGACATCATGTGTCCTTGGGTCGGGGAACGTCCTGGCAACAAAAGTCCAAAGATGCCAATTGTCGTTGTACTTATGCTGGAAGACGTTGCAGCAGTAAAGGAGCCCAAGTGGGAGTGACATCATGTGTCCTTGGGCCAGAGGGCGTCGTAGCAACAAAAGTCCAAAGACGTCATATGTCCTTAGATTAATGTCGAAAGACGTTGTACTTGCAAATTGAAGACAACAAAGATATGTATGCCTTAAAAAAAATCACTTACCTACGTACTTACCTTTTGGATTGTGGATGAAAGCACTGTGCTTGTAATTGAAATATAGGCAAAGTGTTGTGAGTTCAAAAAACAAAAAGAAGGAAAAATCTTAATAAAAAAAAAAAAAAAACTAATTTTAAAAGAAAAAAAGAAAAAAAAACAAAAATTATAAAAAAAAAGAAAGTAAAATTAAAAAAAAAAAAAAAAAAGGGAGAAGAAAGTTTCCTACTTGAATCCTTTCTTGAATGCTCTTTGCAACTGATGTGTGCTCTCCCCTACTGAGGTTGAACCCTATTTATAGAATGGAAAGTTGGGATTCAAATAGACAAATCTTATCTCCAACGACAATCTTTATCAATTTTGGGATTTTGGGTTATCAATTTTGGGATTTTGGGTTCAGATTTTAACCCAAAGTTATGAGATTTGATTTAAATCAAATAGAAAGATAAAAATTTGTGGATTTTGTTTCAAATTTCAATCCAAAGTATGAGATTTGATTTAAATCAAATTGGGAGATAAATTCAAATTGATTGGATAGACTCCTAAATTGATTTAGATTGAATTAAACTGAATTTGAGTATAATTAAACCCTTATCCCATATCAAATTTTCTAAGTTCCATATGAAAATTTTATTCCAAATTCCCACCAAATTTTGGATGCAGTCTTAAATTTACTTGAATTAAATTTTGGGCATAATCCAAATTTTATCCCAAATGGAGCAAAGTCCAAACCTCAAATTCTATTCCAAATGCAAGTTAAAATTGGGTAGAATTTTGCCTCAAATCAAAATTTGGGCATAAACCAAATTTTGCCCAAACTTAAGTTCAAATCAAAGTTTGCTGCCAAATAAGGAAAATCAAAATTTTGACCAAACTTCAAATTTTGATTAATTGGCGATAAGAGTGTGTCAAATAAAAAAAATAAAATTTTGACCAAAATCCATATTTTGATTAAATTGACACACCAAATGGAGTCAAAATCAAGAACAAATACCTTGCATTTTTATTCCAAAATATCTTTTTCGAGATTCACTCCCACATAACTTGAGGCTAAATCTCGAAAAGGGGGCATTTGTTGAAGGAGAGATTTTGTCCAATCACAAATTGCCACGTCATTATTTAAAATTAATGAAGAAATTACAAATAATTAAATTTGGGACCAATTATAAATTGACATGTGTCCCAAATTTAATTTGAAGACAAAGTTGGCCAATTATAAATTTAAAGAGCCAAATTTTTATTTGACCAATTAATTAGAAAATAAATTATTTTGATCAAATTAATTAACAAAATACTTAATTGGATCAAATTTGGGTCTTTTAAATATTTGGGTCATATGGTATTGGGTAAAATATGAACCAAACCCAAGACTAAATAGTTGAGCCGAAGACCAATAAAGCCCAAGCCCAAGTTGTTAGGCCCAAAAACCACCAGGGCCCATCCAGCGAGAACTCTATAAATAGAGGGGTTCTCCTCCATTTCAAGAGTTCATAAATTCTACACTCTCACAAAAAAAAAGAGTTCAGAAATTCTAGACTCTCACAAAGACAAGAGTTCATAAATTTAAAGCTCTCAAGCAGAACCAGAGAATTAAGAGAGACTCCACCAAGTCTAAAGACCGAAGACTCTCTGCAATTCATAAGTTCAAGTGTTGAACACTTCTTGAAGACCAAACACTCTTCAAGACTTCAACACTCCTTGAAGATCAAAGACTCTTCAGGACATCAACACTTCTTGAAGGCCAAACACTCTTCAAGATTTCAACACTCCTTGAAGATCAAAGACTCTTCAGGACATCAACACTTCTTGAAGACTAAAGACTTCGAGCTCCAAGAATCCATTGAAGCTTCAGACTCGAGATCAAGCGCTACAGCCCTCGAGTGAAACACAATCACACACAAGAGAGAGAATCAGAGGATTAAAGTTAGTGATTGTACACCCACACGCATACAAACATCAATACAATATATTTTTTATTCCACGTGTCTCCATCTTCGAAGTTAAGTGTGAACAAGGGCATAAACAATGCCGGAATTCTCGGTTGGGAGAACTAGCTGTAGAAAATCTCTGATTCCTTTGGGAGTGTCGTCTTGTTGGTGGGCCATTGCTTCCGTTAATCTTCTTTCTCTATGAATGGCTCTAATTGTCCTGTCAATTTCAAGATCTAGAGGAAACAAATTAACCACCTTATCTCTTCGCATGCACTAACCCCCAAATTAATCAATATTAAAAAAAATATATATATTCACAAAAAGAATAAAAGAAAAAAAAATAATTACGACCGAAATTAATATTCAGCCCGTTCTTTTTAATGTCAAAAATAAATTATTTTGCTTAAAAAAAATCTATCCTCCCCGGCAACGGCGCCAAAAACTTGATGACCGCAAAGTGCACGGGCCACAAGTAATAATAAAACGGAAATATTCCGAGTATCGAATCCAAAGGGAGGATGTGCGATATTTAAGCAAAGTAATTAATTTTTTATCATAAAAAGTATTAGAGTCGAATATTATTTAGGAACCTAATCTTGATGCTAAAACAAATTAAGAATTAAAGCAATTAAAGAAATTAAATTTATCAATCAAAGAAATAAAAAAATATGGAGAAAGAGTTCGAGTGAGAAGCGGGGTCTTGAAAATCAATTTATAGCTAATTAATTACTATAATTATCCTATCTCATTGCCCAAATAATTATAATCCTAGAATCTCCGTTAATCACATAGGTTCTCCTGTCGGTCTCCCCTAGTGATAATTAACTCATATTAACAACCTAAGTGTCCTTAGCGCCATTAAAATTCGTTAATTAATACACTCTGATTCATTATCAAAATCTAAGTCTAACCAACTAATCCCGTTGTCACTACGAGCAGTTAAACTAGTTGCATGGATTATGATCTATCCTAATTTCTCTCCGTCGAGTTTCCACTAGGAATCGAATCAATATATAACTGGCCAGATCATATACAACATTACGATCATTCATACAAATAATTAGTAAATGGAAAAGAGATAGGCAATCATAATAATAATTAACTAAGAATTTTCATTTCAAGACCCCAAAATGGGTTTAGCTATACATGGTCATAATATCCACAATGTATACAATAAAAAGCATAAATTGGAGCAAATAAGAGTAAGGAAAGTGACCATCGAGAACCCCGTCGCTTGCGCTTGGAGTCCCTTCGAACCACGCTCCGAGCCTCCTAGAGTGCTCACGACAAGCTTCCCACAAAATTTCTCACTCTTGACCCTCAAAAAGGCTAAAAAGCCTTGAAGGACTCCTCAAGGAGAGGAAAGGAAGGAATGGAAGAGAGGTGGATGGAATGATTGATGCCAAAATGGGGTACCAAGGGGTCCCTTATATAGGGCCGGAATAGGGATAGTGTCGCAACGCTAAGGAGCGTCGTGACACTGTGACGTCACGCGACTTGCTTCCAGAACATCTCCGCGCGGGCTGGGCTTGAACTTGGGCCTCCTTCTTTCTTTTTTTTTTTTTTTTTTTTATTTTCACTTGGATTGTTGACTTTTGAGCTTTCCCTTTGACCCATCCTTGGAAGATTGGCTTGATTTGCTCATTTTTGGGCCTTTTTTCACCAAAATTCCACAATTTGCTCCTTAGGACAAAATAATGAATTTCATTAAATTTTCTAAATAAAAACACAATAGAAGTACTCAAAAGCCTAATAATTTAGGACTAAAATAGCGATATTTCTGCACGCTATCAGTAAGCTTGCATAGAAATGATTATTAAGGGGTACTAGCTTTCACACAACTAATGCAGGACCACTTTTCCCCGAGTTTGCTCTAGGGCGACCTAACTGATCACACTAGAGGTAGCTCTTTTTACCCCGGCAAGCTAAAATATATTTTTCTTCTTTTATCGCATTCTTTTTCTTGATAAAATAAATGAGGGTTTTATTTTTTTAATTTTTTTGTTGATAGGCACGAAACAAGCTGTTTTGCAAAAATTTCCTCTAAACATGCTACCTATCCTATCGAGGTGACAACGGAGGCGTGAATCTTATTAGGCCATCTAAAACCAACAAAACTACACTATGAAGGACTCATGCTCAATTTAGTTAAGAAAAATTTTGAAAAATTTTAACGAAGTCTCTAAAGATGCTAGAATGCATCCAATTCAACTATAAGAAAAATATATACTCATGCTTTTCCTATCCTAGAAATTTCATAATCAATTATAGAGCAAGGCATAAAATCTCAAATTTTTTTTTCTAGTTTGCTCAATTTAAAGATAAATTTGAACATTGATTCAGATTAGTTCCAAGGTAGGAGGTGTTCCGTAAACCGTCAACTTAAATACCTCCAGCCTTAGACAGAACTTCACTGGTTCGGGTCAGTTCCTAAGTAGGAGGTGTTTCGTAAACCGTCAACTTAAATACCTCCAGCCTTAGACAGAACTTCACCGATTCAGGATCTAATTTATTTTTAAATTAAAGTAATAGGTCAATCAAAGCATAAAGCAAACATGCATATGTTTCCCACCCCCAACCCAAACATTACATTGTCCTCAATGTAAATTAAACATGGAAAGTAAGGGAAAAAAAGTAAAAGGGAACAGAAAACCTCCCCTGTTTAAGCATTGGGTTGGAAAAGTATGGAAATTCCCACGACTGGCAAGATTTATAGAGATTTGGTGTAGGGGTCCTATAAAGTAATAAAGAAAGACAATTAAGGAAATAATAAGGAATAAACTACTAAATAAGGAAAGGATCGAAATTTAGGTTGCCTCCCATAAGCGCAATTTTTTAACGTCGTTATGCTCGACGAGTTTGAACCAATCAACCCGGGCTGTCATCTTCACTGTTGTAGACAAATGGTGCACAACTTCGAAAGGATTCATCATCAGAAGAAACATAATCAACATGGTCAGAAATAACAGTGCTTAGATTAGTAGAGGAATGAGGGTCATTACCAACTACCCTAAATGTCATTGACTTTCCTTTGAATCCTACTGTAACAACTCCTGAATCTACATCAATGTTTACCTTAGCCGTTTTCATGAAAGGGCGGCCCAAAATAATAGAGGCAGAAGTAGAGTTACATGGTGCAGGCATATCAAGAATATAGAAGTCAGCAGGAAAGACAAAATCCTCTACTTTAATAAGGACATTCTCACAGATAACTAAAGGGGTAATGCTAGATCTATCAACTAATTGAATTATTACACTAGTCTCATGCAAATTAGACAATCCTAACTCATGATATAGAGACATAGGCATAACATTGATTGAAGCTCCTAAGTCTAGCATGGCATGTTTAACATGGTGATGTCCTATCATGCAAGGTAAGGAAAACATACCTAGATCTAAGCATTTTTCAGGCAAAGGTTTAACATTTTCACTAACCTTTTTGTTGGAGACTTTCTTTTTGGTACACCATCTTTTCAAAAATTTGGCATACCTTGGGAATTGTTGAACGGCCTCCAAGAGTGGAATGTTGACTGAAACTTTCCTAAATACTTCTAAGGCATCATTGTCCTATTCCTCCTTTTTCTTATTATGCTGGACTAATCTAGAAGGAAAGGGAGCAGGCTTAGTGTAATAAAAAACAATAGAGGGTTCAGAACTTACCTTATCAGTCTTTTCTTTCATATTTTTGGAAGGAATTGGAGGTGGCTTCAAGGTGGATCCACTCCTCAGTGTGATTGCGTTTAGACCTTCCTTTTTTGGAATTTTTGGTTGGGCAGGCAACTTTCCATATTGGACCTCCAATCTACTTATTGAAGTGGCCAATTGTGTAATTTGATTTCCCATATTTTGCATACCGGCCTTAGTCTCCTATTGAAACTTA
Source organism: Luffa aegyptiaca (assembly GCA_017139565.1). Classification (NCBI taxonomy): domain Eukaryota; kingdom Viridiplantae; phylum Streptophyta; class Magnoliopsida; order Cucurbitales; family Cucurbitaceae; genus Luffa; species Luffa aegyptiaca. Next base: position 23,052,819 of record CM029395.1, read on the forward strand.
GAAGTAGATTCAGCTAAAGACTTAATCATATCTTCAAGAGACATACCTGATTGGGAAGATTGCCCTCCAAAGTTCTATTTCTGATTATTGTTTTGGCCATAGCTAAAGTTAGGGTGATCCCTCCATCCCGGATTGTAAGTGTTGGAATATGGATCGTACTTCCTACCTTGGCCATTCTGATTTGCATACCCTCCTATTGCGTTGACTTCTGCAGTTTGGCCTTCTTGCAACTGTGGAAAGGAATCAGTGGGGTGTGGATTGAACAAATTCCACAAACTTTTTCTTTAGCAATTTGTCCTGTCACAAGGTGTTTAACAAGATCAGCAAGTTTAGACATTTTTTAATCAAGATTACTTACTTCATTCACAGCTGATACTTTTGGTAATAGCCCGAGAACTCGTGTTCCAAATTGTTGAGAATTTTCGGCCATGGAAGATATGAGTGCTCGGGCCTCTACTGCAGTTCTGTTCACCAATGCTCCTCCACTAGCTACATCGATCATGCCTCGATCTATGGGAAGTAAACCTTCATAGAAATATTGAATTAGCAATTGATCGGCTATTTGATGGTGAGGAAAACTATCACATAATCTTTTAAAACGTTCCCAATATTCGTAAAGAGTTTCACCGGCAATTTGAGTGATACCGTAAATTTCTTTACGAAGATTGGTAGCCCTACTTGCAGGAAACTTTTTTTCTAATTTTTTTTTTTTTTCATATCAGCCCAAGTATTAATTGAACCACTAGGAAGAAAATACAACCAATCTTTTGCCATATCTTTTAAAGAAAAAGGGAAAGCACGTAAACTTATTTGTTCGTTGGTTACACCATTGGGTTTCATTCCCGTGCAAATGATGTAGAACTCCTTTAAGTGCTTGTGTGGGTCCTCCCCTGAAAATAGGAAAAAGATGGATTAGTCTAGATTTTAATTCAAATGCACCTTCGGTCTCGGGATAAGTGATGCAAAGTGGTTGTTGGTTCAAATTTGGGGCCGCGAGTTGTTTCAATGTTTTCTCGGCCATAGCTTGTGGTTTGATGCCTTCCTCCCTTTTTGCCTCTCTTCGAAGTCTACGTTCTTCCCTCGTGATGTCAGGACAAAACAAAAATTCTCTATCCTGCGAAGAACGGGTTTGCATAAACTGTAGACAAAAAGTAGAAAAGTCAAATGAAAACAAAAAAGGAAAGAAAAATTTGCCGAAGACTCCCCGGCAACGGTGCCAATTTGATGGAAGAGATTGTCGAGGTCTCTTATCAAATAAATTTATAATCCTCAACATCTAAAGCTAACTTGTAGTAGTAGCGGTCGGGGTCGATCACAGGAAGTCTATGCAAAAAAATCTTTAATTCCTTAATTGTTTTAAGTAACTGAAAAGGGGGGTTTTTATATATGGAAAGAAAGTTAACAAGGAAAGAAAACCAAATATGGAAAATAACAAAAGATGAAAGTAAGAGAATTAAATTTAGGAAAGAAATCAATACCTCAAAGATCATGCAACTGGGTTAGTCATGGTAAGTTCAATTCAATTAAATCATCAATTTCACTAATAAGTCAAAACAAGTTTAAGCCCAGCGTATTCCGGCAACAAACCAAGAATCATGATCCACTATCACAAACATGCAAACGCTAAGTTTGATTCTAGTTTAAACTAATTAATTGGCCGATTAATTAACCTAAACCGCAATGGGATCTAACCGAGTTAATTTACATGCAACAGGCAACAAACCACAATTACAATTAATTAAATCATTTAGTTCTAGGGACGCATACGTATAATCATATCGTTAACCTATGTGCTACTAAGATTTAGCAAGTAAATTTAGAGAGGGCACGATCATGGTTGTCAAGCTTTCCTACCACAATCTAAACTTATAGAAAAGGAACTAAAATCACATAAACATGCTTTGTGATAGCGGGTAGAAATGTCGCTATTTTAGTCCTAAAATATTAAGCTTTTTAGTGCTTTAATTGTGTTTTTATTGATAAATTCTAATTTAATTTATTATTTTGTCCAAAGGAGCACTTTGTGGATTTTTGGTGGAAAAAGGCCCTAAAATGAGCAATCCAACCCAAATTTCCATCCATGGGTCAAAGGGGGAGCCCATCAAGTCAACCATTCAAAGAAGATCCAAAAAGAAAAGAAGAAAGGCCCAAATCCAAGCCCAAATCCGCGCCAGCCTGTTCTGGAATCTGCATAGCATCGAGACGCTGTGGGGACAGCGTCGCGACACTCTCCCATTTCTTAGCCAGCAAGTTGGGTGACATCACAGTGTCGTGACGTTGTGTCAATAGCGTCGCGACGCTGTCCTATTTCCGGGCCAATATAAGGCGCCCCTTGGTGCCCATTTTCAGAATCAATCATTCCTTCATTCATTCATTCCCTTCCTTCCTAGGCTCCTTTTGAGCCTTCTCTCAAGGCTTTTTAGCCTTTTTGAGAGATTTTTAATGGGAAAATTTTGGGGAGCTTTTGGGGAGCACTCTATGAGGCTCAAGGCGTGCTCGGAGGGACTCCAAGCGCTAGCGACGGGGTCTTCCACGGTCATTTCCTTTCCTTTTATTTTTCTCATATTTATGCATTCCATTGTATATTTTGTGGATATTTTAGCCATGTGAAGCTAAACCCCAATTTGGGGTCTTGAAATGAAAATATATAGTTAAATGTTATTATAGTTGTCTTTCTCTTGCCCTCTTTTACTAAATATTTGTATGGATGCTCGTAATGCTGTATGCAATCTGGCCAATTGTTTACTGATCTGATTCTTAATGGAAACTCGACGGAGAGAAATTAGGATAGATCGTAATCCATGCAACTAGTTTAATTGCCCGTCGTGACAACGAGATTAGTTGATTAAACTTAGATTCCTAAAATGAATCAGAGCGTAATAATTAACGAATTTTAATGGCGCTAAGGACACTTAGGTTGTTAAAATGGATTAATAAGAATTAGGGGAAACCGACAGGAGATCCTATGTGATTAACGGAGATTCTAGGAGTGTAATTAGTTGGGCAATGAGATAGGTTAATTGTAATAATTATTTAGCTATTAATTGATTTTCAAGACCCCATTTCTCACTAAAAATCTCTTTTTCCATATTTTTTTTTCTTGATTGATCAAATTGATTTCATCCCTTTAATTGCTTTAATTTTTAAATTCATTTTAATTTCATGTTTTGGTCCCTAAATATTATTTCGCCCAAGTATCTCTAGTGTTCAAGAAATTTTCTGCTTTGCTTAATTTTCGCTTCACCACCTTGAGGATTCGATACTCGAAATATTTTCGTTTTATATTACTTGCGGCCCGTGCGCTTGCGATTGTGGCAACAAGTTTTTGGCGCCGTTGGCAGAGAGGTTTGATTTTTAAGCAAAGTATTTTTCTTGACAGAAAAAAGAAACGGATAAATAGTAATTTAGGTTGTAAATATTTTTTTTTCTAATGAATATCATTTTACTTTTGTTTTTGTTTGGTTCTTTTGATTGTTTGGGAGTGTTGTATGCGAAGACATAAGGTGGTTGAATTGTTTCCTTTAGATCTTGAAATTACCAGGACACTCAGATCTATTCATAGATAGAAAAGACTAACGGAAGTAATGGCCCATCAAGATGAAGCTCCCAAGGCAATCAGAGACTTTTTACAGCCAGTCCTCCCAACAGAGAATTCAGGCATCGTTTACGCCTCGATCCAAGTAAATAATTTTGAGTTGAAGACAGGATTGATTCAGATGGCGGGAGAAAATTCGTTTAAGGGACATCCTTCGGAGGACCCACATTCGCATTTGCGATCATTCTTGGAGATTTGCAGGACCGTAAAGATGAATGGAGTTCCGGCCGACGCGATAAGATTGAGGTTATTCCCATTTTCTCTTTAAGATAAGGCGAAAGATTGGCTTGAATCAGTCGAGACGGACAGTATCAGCACATGGGACGAGCTTGCCCAGGCATTCCTGACGAAATATTTCCCGCCTGCCAAGACGACGAAGCTCCGAGTAGAGATCGGAACATTCAAACAGTTAGACGAAAAGCAACTTTACGAGGCATGAGAGAGATATAAGGAGATGCTTAGGCGGTGCCCGCAACATGGCTATCCAGATTGGCTCCAGGTGCAGTTATTTTACAATGGACTGAATCCTTCCACCAAGACGGTTCTAGATACATCAGCGGGTGGGAGTTTTCTTTCCAAAACAGTGACGGAAGCCAAGGATCTTTTAGAGGAAATGGCAGCGACCAGTTACCAGTGGCCGACAGAAAGGGGGATAGTTTCCAAGAAGGCTGGTATTTATGAAATAGGTGAATCAAGTTTGTTGAAGGCACAGATGGCATCATTGACAAATGCGCTAAACAAGCTGACTTCATCGGAGCTGGTCAAGTCCATCTCCACCTTAGCTGAAGGATATTCAAAGAAGGAGAATCAAGATGTTGAAGAAGTTCAGTATGTGGGAAACAAAGCATTCACTCAAGGAGTACCGAACTTCTACCATCCTAGTTTGCGCAATCATGAGAACTTTTCCTATTCGACACCAAGAACGTATTGCAGCCACCACCAAGATTTGCTTCAACCAGTACTCTAGAAAAGAAGAGCAACCTGGAGGAGATGGTGGCCATGTTCATCAAGGAACAGAAGGTGTTAAATTTGAATCTCCAGACAACGGCTAATAACCACGACACAGCTCTTAAGAATATGGAAGTTCAGATAGGTCAGGTCGCTTCAGCGGTAAATGCCCTTCAGAAAGGGAAGTTCCCTAGTGACACTGAAACCAATTTGAGAGAGCAGTGTAAGATGGTGACACTGAGAAGTGGTAGACTATTGGAGGTCAGTTCGGAGAAGAAGAAAGAAGACAAGAGCATGGATGAAGATGGAAGGGCTGAGGCACAAAAAGCCTCCTTTGAAAGGTCCCAACATCCTCCTAACTCTATTGATTGTGATTTTTCTAACTCTTTTGCAGGATCAAAGAAAGATGAAAGGCATGAAGTGAAGCTGAATGAGGAAGAAATGGTCCCATGCAACCATCATGATAAAGGATCGCACATTAGCCCGCCCAAGAGGAGGGGCGAATGTCCTACCTTTGACTACAGGGAGTTACATTTTCCTCAGCGTTTTAAAAATGTTAAATTGGATGAACAGTTTCAGAAATTCCTAGAAATGTTTTGAAAATTATCTGTGAATATTCCCTTAGTAGATGCTTTGTATAATATGCCTAATTACGGGACGTTCATGAAAGATATGCTATCTAGGAATAAAAGCTTGAAAAAAGAGGTTTTTAGATTGTCTGAAAACAGTAGTACCATAGTGTCAGGAAAGATGCCTTCTAAACAAAAAGACCCAGGGAGTTTTACTGTTCCCTGTATTATAGGAGAAGTATCTTTCGATAGGGCCTTGTGTGATCTAGGTGCTAGTATAAATTTGATGCCCTTTTCATTGTACAGGAAGATTGGTTTGACAGGTCTGAAAGATACCGACATCACTCTACAGCTTGCTGATAGATCGATTACCCAACCGATGGGTATTGTGGAGGACGTGTTGGTGAAGGTCAACAAATTCATCTTCCTTGTAGATTTTGTGGTACTTGACATGACAGAAGACAAAGAGGTACCTATCATCTTAGGCAGACCTTTCTTAGCCACAGGTAAGGCTGAAATTAGCGTACATATAGGTAAGTTAACCTTAAATGTGGATGATGAAAAGGTTGTTTTTAGTATTTTTGGACAGGATGAGTCTGTATGTAGTCTGCATACCTGCTTTTCTATAGGTCCAGAATATTTGACTGACGATGATGATGAGGTACAATATGATTTAGGCTTAGGATTAGAAGAAGTGCCCATGAATAATAAAAATTTCAATCCTAATGCATTTTTTTATGATCCTCTGTTTGAAAATGAGCTGATTGATATAGATTTGCCTGACTTTGAAAATGAATTAGATTTGCCTGCTTTTGAGAATGAAATGTCTGCAATTGAAGATTTGCCTGATTTCGAAAATGAAATAGAAATGCCTGAAATGGACGATTTGCCTGATTTTGAGAATGAGCTTGATCTGCCTAAGTTAGATAATGATTTGATTGGAGATGATTACTTGATAGATGATAATTTTGATTCTGATCATGTTAATGTTGAATCTATCGAGTCTGATCCAGATGAGTATATAGAGTCGGACCTTGAAGTGTTAATAATTTTGATTCGGGTCCTGATGATGTGGATAATAATATAGAATCTGACCAAGATGAGCTTGAATCCTTTAATTCTTCTGATAGTGAGTCATATGATAGCTTGGTTGAGTCATTTTTTAATACTGAGTCTGAGGAATTTCATGAGCATGTAGATATTGAATCTGATGAATGGATAGGCATAGTTGATAGGTCGTCCTTAGATCCTAGACCAGTAAATATCATGACGCTGGATGACTCTGTTAATAACTGTTTTGAGAATAGAGACTTAGAAAAGAGATTTGATGCTACTACATATTTTTTTGAAATGTTATTATAACGATCTCTTTAGTGGGGAAAGTTTTTTTTGCTCCCCTGTTTGCAGTGTGCAATTCGGTGCGTGATTTTCTGCAAGGCCCGGAGGACGATGAAAATTTTTATTTCGAGCCTCTGTGATCGTGCCGAGCCTCGTCTAGCTAAAGACGTTAAAGAAAGCGTTGCTTGGGAGGCAACCCAAGGATTAAAGTTTAGGTAGTTGTTTTTGCGGTAAATAATTTTCCTTGCTTCGTGATCTAATTTTGTTTTGCAGGATCACCTTAGCAAAGCCCAAAGCTCCAAGAATCCCATTTTTTTGGATCCAAAGGAAGAGGTTGAGTTGCTCCCAACTCAGGGAAGTCTCTGTATCCCTCTATATGCCTTTTATTTGTAAACATTGGGGACAATGTTTAGTTTAAGTTTGGGGGGAGGCTTTCGCTGTGTTGAGCATATTTAAATTCTGTTGGATGCATGAATAGATAGCCATGATAGCCGAGGATGTGATTTTAGATGTTTTGGGAGAAAATGGTTTATATGTTGTGGAATCTGGGAGCATAGCAGAAATTGTGAAATTTTAAAATTTTTTGATACTTAGTTTTAGTGTCTAAAGCATGCAATAGACTTATCTGATGACGTCTTTGAAAATATAGATTTTTATTATGATTTTTAAAGTTTGTTGTCACCCCGATAGGCTTAGTTTCTAACACTAGGAGTTCATGCTTGATTGTTTCAAAGAACTACGTAGAAAAAAAAATGTTATGCCTGCTGAGAGAAAAACAACAAAAGAAAAAGAGAGAAGAGAAAAATCTATTGAAAAAGAAAATTTTTGCTTGGACAAAAGAAAAAGCCTGGGGGTAAAAAGATCTACCTGCGGTGTGATCAGTTAGGCCAACCAAAGAATAAAATTCGAGTTAAGGGTCCCTGCACCGTAGTGTGAAAGCTAGTACCATTAGATATCAAAATGCAAGTTTGGGGGAGTAGCAAAAGAAAAAGAAAGTGAAAAATATTTATGAGTTTTGCTCCCCCATGAAAAAGAAAAATGTTAGGAGCCCTAGTTTCTTTTTTTTTTTGCATGATAGTAGAACTCCGACCTATTAGGGACTCTTTGCCAGTGTAGGGGGAAAACAAATGGAGAAAGCCATAAGACTAATCTAGGTTAGTAAAAGAATCATTAGAAAAGTCTTGAGCATGCTATTCATTATCTTTAGCCGAATAAATCAGGAAATTATATTTTTAAAAATCTAATCTTAACTTAAATTTAAATAACGAGAATACAAACTGAAATTAAATATACACTAAACTAATCCGATTAAATTAAATAAATAAATTAGCGAAATAAAAGATAAATAAACCGGTAATAAAATCTACGAAAATTTAAAAATACCAACGAATTAAAATAAATCAGATAAGAACCAAATAAACCGACTCTAATTCAAAATAATTCGAATTAAAATCAAATCAAATTAGCGAAAAATAAAATCATAACAAACACTGGGAGCTAAAAATGTTGCATTATGAACTACTCCCGCAAAACTCTCGCTCGCTCATTCATCGACCAATTTTAGGGAAGGATATTTCGAACGGAATTCCTCTCCCCAATAATGCTTGACTCGCTGTCCATTAACCTTGAACACTCACCCATCTTTTTCATCTCGCAAAGTAATTGCTCCATGAGGGAAACTTCAATCACAATAAATGGCCCAGACCATTTAGATTCTAATTTTTCAGGAAACAATTTCAGTCTAGAGTTGTATAACAAGACTCTCAGACCCTTAATAAATTCTTTAGGTTTTATCTTCTTATCATGCCACCGCTTGGTCTTTTCTTTATACATCTCTGCATTTTTATAAGAAAACTGACAAAATTCCTCTAGCTCGCTAAGCTGCAGCGTTCTTATTGCCCCTACTCGACTTAAATCAAAATTCAATTTCTTTAAAGCCCAAAATGTTTTATGCTCAAGCTCTAACGGTAAATGACAAGCCTTTCCATACACTAACCTATAGGGAGACATACCTAAAGGAGTCTTATAGGCTGTCCTATAAGGCCAAAGAGCCTCATCTAACCGAAAAGACCAATCTTTCCTAGATGGATGGACTACTTTCTCTAAAATAGATTTAATTTCCCTATTACTAACTTTAGCTTGACCATTTGCTTGTGGGTGATACGGGGTAGCTATCCTATGCTTAATTCCATACTTAGCTAAAAGCTTAGTTAAAACATTATTCACAAAGTGTGTACCCTCATCACTCACTAGAGCTCTAGGTGTCCCAAACCGCGCAAAGATGTGCGATTGGAGAAACCTTGATACCGTTTTAGCGTCATTCTGATGGCATGCAATGGCCTCCATCCATTTGGACACGTAATCAACTGCCAATAAGATAAAAACATTACCGTTAGGAGGTGGAAATGGGCCCATAACATCAATACCCCATACGTCGAATAATTCTATTTCCAAAACATAAGTAAGAGGCATTTCATCTCTAGGTCCTAAATTTCCTCTCCTTTGGAAAGCATCACATTGCTTGTAAAACAAATGAGCATCCTTAAATAAGGAAGGCCAAAAGAATCCACATTGCAAAATCCTCATAGCTGTCATCTGACCGCTGAAATGACCTCCATACGGCGAAGAGTGACATTGCTCCAGGATTTCCTGTGCTTCATCACCTGACACACATCTTCGAATAATACCATCAGAGAATTGCCTATACATAAATGGCTCATCCCAATAAAAGAATTTTGCATCATGCTTAAACCTTTGCACCTGCCTCCAATCCATATCAATAGGAGTTACTCATTTTACCAAAAAGTTTTCTATATCTGCATACCAAGGAGTATTACTCACTACCTTTACCTCAACAGCAAAAAGCTGCTCATCTGGAAATGAATCTGAAATGGTAGATTTCTCCAGCAAAGATGATGTTGGATCAAGACGAGACAAATGATCTGCAATAACATTCTCTGATCCCTTCTTATCCTTTATCTCCAAGTCGAATTCCTGCAATAACAAAACCCAACGAATCAATCTAGGAATTGCATCTTTTTTAGACATTAAGTACCTTATTACTGCATGATCTGTGAAAACCGTGACTTTGGACCCAACCAAATATGGACGGAATTTCTCAAAGGCAAACACAACCGCTAACAACTCATTTTCAGTAGTTGTGTAGTTGACTTGTGCGTCATTTAAAACCTTGCTTGCATAATAGATAGGATGGACAAATTTGCCTTGCTTTTGCCCTAACATTGCATCTACTGCAACATCACTCGCGTCACACATTACCTCAAATGGCAAACTCCAGTTAGGTGCACAAAAAATGGGTGCTGAGATTATAGCAACCTTTAAAGTGTCAAAAGCCTTCCTACAATCTGCATTAAAGTCAAAAACACTATCAGCACACAATAAGTTACAAAGAGGTTTACTAATTTTGGAAAAATCCTTGATGAACCTTCTATAAAATCTAGCATGGCCTAAAAAGCTCTGAATCCCTTTAACTTAATTCGGTGGTTCTAACTTCTTAATAACCTCTATTTTTGCTCGATCAACTTCTAGACCTTTCTTTGAAATCTTATGACCTAACACTATGCCCTCCTACACCATGAATTAGCATTTCTCCCAATTAAGAACTCGATAGGTATCCTCACATCTCTTTAACACCTTACCTAAATTATTCAAACAATGCTAAAAAGACCCTCCAAAAACTGAAAAATCGTCCATAAATACCTCAACAATGGACTCAATCATATCAGAAAAAATTGCTAACATACACTGCTGAAATGTTGCTGGAGCATTCCAAAGGCCAAAAGGCATTCGCCTGAAAGCAAATGTCCCATAAGGGCAGGTGAAAAGTTGTTTTTTCCTGATCCTCGGGAGCAATGGTAATTTGGTTGTACCCAGAATAACCATCTAAGAAACAGTAGTAGGCCTGATAAGTCCAATGTATTATACACTTAGAATCTCCCAATTTGATTATCTTAGTTGAATTCCTTGCGAAAAATGCTTTAAAATGAGTATAATATGTCTATAGGTCCTCGTCGGAGCTTTGGAAGCGATTCGAGGCTTAAACGAGCAAAACCAGAGCGTAAAATGACCATTCTACCCCTAGAGCTGTCGCACCTTCAACCCAGGCGTCGGGACGCTGCTCAAATAAGGAAATGACGTGGGCGTGAAGCTGAAGCGAGAGCGTCGCGACGCTATGTGTGATCCGCAGATTTTTTCCAAGTTTGAAGGCATAGCGTCGCGACGGTAGGCAATTTTCCAGAATCGATTTTTTCCAATTTTGGTTGGAATTTTTCCTTGTTTGAAGACCCAATTCAGCACCACTCTACCACGAATTGAAGGCCAAGAAACACTATAAATAGAGGGCCTTGGTGTAGGTTTAGAATCATCCCTCAACACATAATTCACTACAACTTTGTAGTCAATCTCTCTCCCCCTTTTCCAACATTCTTCTTAGTTTTAGTTTTTATTGCTTTCCTTGATGTATTCCATGAAGAATCAAGCTTGGTCTTGCTCCATGAGAGGCTAAGTTCTTCATTCATGTAACCGGGGTGTCAAGAGTAAGTTCATATTCTTTTAATGAAATTTCTTGTTTGAATTATCAAAGTGTTGCCACAACCGCAAGCACATGGGCCGCAAGTAATATAAAACGAAAATATTCCGAGTATCAAATCCTCAGGGTGGCGAAGCGAAAATTAAGCAAAGCAGAAAATTTCTTGAACACTAGAGATACTTGGGCGAAATAATATTTAAGGACCAAAGCATGAAATTAAAATGAATTTAAAAATTAAAGCAATTAAAGGGATGAAATCCATTTGATCAATGAAGAAAAAAAAATATGGAGAAAGAGATCTTAGTGAGAAGTGGGGTCTTGAAAATCAATTAATAGCTAAATAATTATTACAATTAACCTATCTCATTGCCCAACTAATTACACTCCTAGAATCTCCGTTAATCACATAGGATCTCCTGTCGGTTTCCCCTAATTCTAATTAATCCATTTTAACAACCTAAGTGTCCTTAGCGCCATTAAAATTCGTTAATTATTACGCTCTGATTCATTTTAGGAATCTAAGTTTAATCAACTAATCTCGTTGTCACGACGGACTATTAAACTAGTTGGTTGTGAATTAAATATTTTACCGTCAGGATTTAAATTTTCTGTGGGCAGGTAAAATGCATGGTCATCTGGTGCTTCCACGTGTCACGTAGGGGAGATCTAACGGTCTAGCTGTTGGATAGCACATCACGCATTTACCATGCGATTTATTTTTACCGTTTAAGGAAATTAATTTTCCATGATTACATGCAAATTAAACGGTAATTTTTATTTCATTGGGGCAGAATATTTCGGTTAGGATTTAAAGTGTTGGTGCCCTATTTATTCAAGACCCACGGTTCGTTTTCGTTTCACTTCATCTTCTTGCTTTCGTTCCTTGATTTTATTATTTCTCTCTGCCTTGTTTCTGGTATTGTGAGATACTTTACATCTGAGATGGCTAAGACAAGAGGGAGGAGAGAAAGAGATACGGAGGAAGAAGAAGTGTCGATTACGCCTGAGGCACCGAAGACAAGAACGAAGAGAAGAAAGAAGTCGGAAGAGAGAGAGGCCAAGAGACGAAGACGACAATAGCAAGCTAAGGTTACGGAAGTAGTGAAGAAAATGATTGAAGACATTGCTGAAGAAACGGTTGAGGAAGAGCAACCGAAAGACCCTGAGAAAAAAAGAAAGATTATGAACAAAGTGAACAGACAGTTGAAAATCCGCAAGAGGGAAAAGAAAAACGAGCAGAAGATGTGCAAGGACAAGGTAATGGTCAGGAACAGCAGACTCAAGAAGTTGTGACGGAGATTCCACGTCGTTGCCGCTGCAAGCAAAAGGCGGGACGAATTAAGGTGATCAGGACAGACACTCCATCTCCGTCGACGAAAGAATCTGACAAAGAAAATCTTGAAAAAGAAGAGCAAGAGAAAGAAGAAACTAAAAAGAAGGTTGAAGAAGAAGCCCTGACGAAGCAACAAGAAGACAAAGGCAAAGGGGTTGCTGACGCGCCGGTAGAGACAGAAGAGACTGACGTTGAGGAACCGAGTCTGTCGTATGCGTGCTTCATCAACGATCTTGCCAGAGCAAAATATCTGGAAATGCTGAAGAGGGACTTCTTGTTCGAAAGGGGATTCGGCGATGACTTGCCTCATTTCCTACGTGCTGGGATTACTGATAGCATGCATAAATGCTATCAATTTCCTATTATTTTTAGCTAGTTTTATCCTTGAATTGTGTACTTTAATGCTATTTTATGTTTAAATTTCAGAAAACCGAGCCAAGGAAGCAAAACCAGAATTTTGAGAGATTTTGGATGATTTTAGGGGCTTTTTGAAGCATTTTTTAGAAGTCCATTACAGACCCAAGTCCAAAAGCCCAAGAAAAATGAGTTAGAAGCCTAAATTCATGAATTCCAAGCCTTAACTATCAAGTTGGGTCAATAAAAAGAGGCCAAGATCCATTACATGAAGCATTTGGGCCAAAAGAAAGTTAGAAGCCCCAAAATATAAATAAAAAACGGGCCATTCTTTGAAGACCAAGGCCTAGCGTCTCCACGCTTGGCAGCCGCGCGGAGAGTTCTGGAATCGCGATAGCGTCGCGACGCTGCACCATCTTGAGCGGCAAGAAAAGGATGACATCACAGAGTGCGAGAATGTTCTAGAAAGTGGGTAGCGTTGCGATGCTGTCCACGTAGCGTCGCGACGCTGCGACGACTTGGAGCCCAAGACAGAAGTGACGTCAAAGCGTTGCGACGCTGTGACATAGCGTCGCGACGTTGCGCCTGCTGGGAGCCTATAAATAGAGCCATTTTCATCCAAGTTTGGGGAGCCAATTTGTGGGTTTTCACACCATTCTAGAGTCCACACTAAAATTGGGGATTTTTGGGAGAGTTTTGGAGCTTTGTTGAAGATCTTTGGAGCTCGGGATCGATGGAGGTCGGCACGAGATCGAGGAGATCGACACTTTTATGAGCATTTCTCTTCCCCTTTCCTTTTTGTTTTAGTTTCTAGAATTGTTGTGATTAGGAATTATTGGATTTTAGTGATTATGAGTAGTTAATTCCTAAATTCTTTGAAATTGATTTAGTTGTTGAACCTTTGCTGAATTAATGAATTGATTTGGTTTAATTGTCATTATTGTTCATTTGTGCATTTTATCCTTAATGCTTTTAATCAACTGATCACTGATTAAATGAATCGTTACTAAGTGGAAACTCGACGGAGAGAAGCTTAGACTAGAACTGAATGCATGACTGACGTTTATTTACCCGAGTGACACGAGATAAGATAAATAACGTTAGAGGTTGTATTGAAGGGTCGTAATGCCATGCAAAGTAAATAAAGAGGAAACCGAAAGGAGATTCTTTATTGAAAGGTATGAGATAGGAGGAAACCGACAGGAGAGTCCTTGTCATTAGGCTTCTAGACTTATGAATCAAATGATTAGTTAATCCATATTAGTTAATTGTTTAAGCATTAAAGGTCCAATTGATTAAATCAACCCTCTAAGAATTATCCCTCCAAATTGTGTCTCCATTTATCTTTTGCTTTCTAGATTAGCTTGTTAGTTTATCTTTTCGGCATTAGATTTTGTTCTCTAAATAAAGCATAGCAAGATTATTCATGGTAATTAATTGAATAAATCCAATCCTTGTGGAGACGATACTTTATACTCAAAATCACTATATTACTTGTGACGACCCGTACGCTTGCGGTACAAAATCGTGCAACAATTACAAACCACGGATGGGATCAGTTTTGCACGAAGGCAGAACCGGTGAATTCAAATATTGTTCGTGAATTCTACGTGAACATAGATGATCAGAAGGGATTCAAAGCCATGGTCCAAGGGGTAGTTGTCGATTGGAGCCCAGGAGCGATAAATTCTTTCTTCAACCTCCAGGATTTTCCACATGCCGGATTTAATGAGATGGTGGTGGCACCATCTAATGATCAACTGAACACGGCTGTCAGAGAGGTTGGTATTGGCGGGGCCCAGTGGAGGTTGTCAAAAACGGAGAAACGCACATTCCAAGCAGCCTATTTGAAGAGTGAGGCTAACACATGGTTGGGCTTCATCAAATTGCGTTTACTCCCGACAATTCATGATTCGGCAGTATCCCGGGATAGAGTGCTTCTAGTGTTTGCCATTCTGAGATCCTTGAGTATAGATGTTGGTAAGATAATTTCTAGTGAAATCTACAATTGCTGGCATAAGAAGGTGGGAAAATTGTTCTTCCCAAACACGATTACCATGTTGTGCAGCAGGGCAGGAGTGCCCACGAGTCCAGAGGATGTTATTCTACTTGATAAGGGGATTATAGACACGCCCAATTTGACTCGGCTTCAGCGCACGCAGGAGGCACGCCAAGGTGGGCTAGTGTGCGACATCCATCAAATTCTAGAGCAACTTCAACTTTCGGCCAGTAGACAAGAGTATACTGAGAGGCAAGCTCAGACCTACTGGACCTATGCTAAGAGGAGGGATGCCACCCTAAGGAAGGCCTCGCAATCCAATTTTTCAAAACCATATCAGGCCTTCCCAATTTTCTCCGATGACTTGTTTAATCCCTGGATTCTGCCGCCGCCAGTAGAAAGAGAGGAAGATGAGCAGGGTTAGGAGGATTGATGAAGACAGAGAAGTTGGGCAAGCATTATTTTTGTTCGAATATTTTTGTTGCTCGCGTATTCCTGACCCCAGTTTCTTTTCGATATTTATGCTTTTCTGTTTTTCTTGTTTTTATTTTCTAGGCCTATCAAAATTATCTGCTGAATGTAAATTTTTTTCTGTTATTTTTAATGAAATATCTGAAGTGTTTTCTGTTCTATAGCACTAAGCATTCCTAACTTAACCATTTTCTTCTGAATTTTTGAAGCTTGGACTAGTTAGCTTAATTAGATCAAGGTGTTCTGATCTCCAGAAACCTTTTGCTTGAGCATTTCTTCTAGCCTGGTCATCGATGCGGCAAGAAGATTCTGAGGTAGTATTGACTTATTTGATCCACTTTAAGCTTAATCTTAGTCCCACGCTTAGTTTAAAATTCAGATAGAAAAAGATTTAAGTTTGAGGGTAATTATCATGATTCATTGGGCACAATGAATAATTTAAGTTTGGGGGACTTTTACCTACTCCGCTTCTTTTGCTTGAGCATTACTCTCCTTCATAATTAATTTTCTAGGTTGTTGAGGAACCAGGGACATTTGTGACACCCACAGTTTGTCTTTGCATCAAAAGATGACCTAAAGAATATTGGAAAAATGAGAAATTATTTGCTGAAAAGAAAATTGTTGAAAATGTTGCTGAGAAAATTCACAGAGCAAAAGTTTTGAAGGATGAATGATAATCTAGTAGTTTTTCTGTCTCCCAGGGTTTTGGTGAGCTTCATCACAAAATGTTGTCATTCTGAGAAGCAAGGGATAAAATAACTAAGGATTTTTGAGCTAGCAATGAGTATTTAGCCTAGTTGGTGATAAGTTTGAGGCAAGGGTATACTGCACCATAAAGTGGGTCATCTCATGCTTAAGAGCTTATGACTATATGGCTGCTTTAAGTCCGAAGAACAAAAATAAAACCCCTTAAAAATGTGTGTTTTAATATGTCTGATAATATGGTTAAGCTGTGGTAAGTTCTTAGGATTGAGTTAAAGGTGGTGATTATCTGTTCAATGCTGAAAGAATTACTTTGCTGCAGCAGTGCGTGGTTTTGCATAATGCTCAGGTAAAGGTTGAAGGTAGTGATGGATTATCTGTTTTGATTAAGTTATGCTATGTCTAATGTTTTGAATTCTCAAGGGAAGGTTAGTTAGTATTGCTCGGGACGCGCAATAGTTCAAGTTTGGGGGTATGATAACTCTCCAAAAAGGAGTTATTTAGGCCTTATTTCTATAGTGTTTTGTGTATCATTTGTGTTAAATAGGGTTGCTTTTAGATGAATACTGTATGTTTTAACCCATTTGGAAGAATGGATGCTTCGGAAGTTATTTTGTGCATAATATAATGCTGAGCGACTTGAAGGAGCAAAATCCGTGATCAAGCAAAGCAGGGAGCAAAACCGCCACGTGAGTTGCACGTGATTCATTAAATGAGGTGGCGTTAGCTAAATTAATCTCGGATCTAGGAAGCTTGGAGAGCCCTCCATGTGTAAAGTTTGACCTCATTTGGGCTTGACTCCACTCTATAAAAGGAAGGAGCCGTCTCAAGTCAAGAACATTCCAATTTCGAGAAAGGAAAGTCCTATTCCATTCGTGGAGGCTTACTTTCCATCTTTGGGAGCCGAATAGAGGAGGAAAGACTGGAGACTTTAAGAAGACCATTAACTACGGATCAAATCAAGGGAATTAATCTTTTCTTGTAATTTCTTGTAGTTATGGATGCACATACTCAGATTGTAGCGTGTGTTGCTTTGAACTTCATGAACTAAATTTGCTTAGGTGTTTGTTAGGAATTATGTAATTGTTGTACTTCATTCTGTATGCAATATATGTTGATTTGAGCATCTTGATTATTTGTTGTGTCTATTTCTATTTTGTGCCCGCCTGGCTAGCCAGTATGAATATCACCTCTTAGTTTCAGGGATGATATGAATATCAACTTTTTACATTATTTGAGACTTGCATTCCGCAGATGGAAAAAGAATTTTTAAGGTCAACGGACAACGAATCAAGCCATACATTGACGGGACCTATGACGAGGTTGTTGAAATCATCATTTTGACAGATCCACCATGAGAATGTAAAAAGTTAGGTCCAGTAAAGGAGTGCTCTCATCTGCGACAGGACCTATCACATCAAGAGAACTCCGGCAGGTAAAAGTTTTCTCGTTTATTTTCTTTCCGCATAGCATTTTTCATTATGCGTTAGATTATTTTGGTAGGATAGAGCCTTGATAAGGGTCTCAGCGCATGCTTCGAATATTCAATCGAGTAATCTGCTTTCGGAACCGAACGGTCATCACATCGCCATTAATGAGCCTCCTAGAATCCCATCCGCTGCACGATACCCGAGGAGACGCCACAATCCCCCACATCGATCATGAGTAATCTGTATGCGTGGGATGTGAAAGGACATGATTGCTTCGAAACTGTTGAAATTCCCCTCAAATGCGCAGATATAAAGCCTCAAGGGATGCATTTTTTCTCCCCATTTCATTTTCTTCATTGCACCAGCTTTCAACAATCGCTCTCGCCCTCTCGCAAAACCCTAAACCCGCCTATTCGCACCATGTCGCTTGACGATTCCCAAAACCTCTTCGTCGCCGGCTACGCAAACGATGATGAAGTTCCATCTTCGCCGGAAGCGAACGGGCCAAATAAGGACATCGTCATCTCCTCCGATGAAGAGCAAAATGAAATCAGCCATGAGGAAGGCGCTCTCAGCCAAGAAGAAGAGCCTGAAGTCGTCAACGGAGAGCGACCTTCAGCACAAGACCCATCCACTCTTCCTTCCACCTCCGGAGCCCCAGCCGAAGTTCTCGACCTCCTGCCTCTCGACACCTCCTCATTCTAAGTAAACCCAGTCCACATCTCCCCTGTCGAAAATCCTCCCCCTCGCCGGAACCTCACCCCTTTCCCTCTCCATTTTCGTCAACCCTTCTCTCGTCGCCGCCAGACTCCTCGACCCTTCCATCTTCCGACCCATCTCATTCCGCACCTCTTTCCTCCAACACCATTTCTGACCCTTTACCTCCATCAACCACAGCCAACCTTTCCCCTTCTCCCATCCTTCATCTTTCGGAAAGGGAAGAAGCTGCATGGAACTTACTGTTGAGAAAGGCCAAAGCAAAGGCCACGGCAGACGAAGCAGCGAGGAAAGCTACTGTATACGAAGAGCATGCGAAGAAGGAAGCGCAAGATAGATCGGGCGAAGAACTGGCCGAAGCAGGACTGGTGCCATCGCAGCCGCTTACAATCACCGGCGCATGAGTCCGCGTCTATGGACTCTGAAGACAATCTCCCGTTGACTCAACGCCACAACGTCCAGTCCACCGCACTCACCATCAAAAAGCCGGCGCAAGAAAATGCGGCAGGCCCCACCATCTAGAACAAGAGAAAGAGGGCTTCTGCTGCAGCCAAAGGAAAAGAGAAAGTTGGTGAAGACGAGGGAAAACTTCACCGAGGAGCGCAGTTTCAGCTGTGCGCTTGCTTAAGTCCAAGAATTCTACCGGGCGCAGTGGCGGGAAGAAATCGACAAAGTGATGGTGTTCGATAAAACAGTCGCATTCGCTCCAAGCATCATCAACCTTGCCTTTGAGCTACCCGACGAACCTGAAACTGAAGGTAATGCACTGTTATCCTCGCAGGATGAGGATCTTCTGGCCGCAGTCCTAGCTACGGTAGCTCGACCTGGCACTCATTAGGACGGGTGTGGCTCTGCAAGAACCCTCAAAACGCAGTGGCTGGACATTGAGGCCGAGGCATGGATGCACTGGATAAAGAACCGCATCATGCCCACAACGCATGATGCCAGTCTTTCAATCCCGCGGGTGGTCCCCGTCTGTTGCATCATCAAAGGGATCCCCATTGACTTAGGCCCTATTCTTTGCGACTCCCTGCGCCAGACTACCTACAAGCCAAAGGGAGTCATGTTCTGCCCTAGTCTCGTCACGAAGCTCTGTCGCATGGCCGGCCTTGTACCCACAACATCAGATGAAGTCAGGGCCATCCGGCAGACGTTCGATGACCAGCGGCTCGAGCGCATTACTCAGACGCACAACATTCGCATCCGCGCAGCCATTGTTCCTCTCCAAGATCCTGCCCCTACAGCCGAAGAGCAGCCTCCTACACCCGAGCCCCAAAAGAAGAAGAGACAAAAACAAATCGCGGGCCGCAATCCCTCAGTCGCGACAAGGCACGTGCGAGAAGTTCCTCAAGCACAGGAAAATCCTGTATGCGCTCTAAATCAGCAAGCCTTGCCACCACTTCCATCATCACCTGTGCACCGGCCCAGTCCTCCTGAAGTGCGCGTGGAGACCGTGCATCAAGTAGAAGTCAGCAACCAAATGGCTTCTCCCCCAGATCTCCAGCGCCAAGAAGAGCATATTTCTGCGTAGTCTAATCAGCTGCCGCAAGGCAATCCTACTGCATGCGACGCTCGCATCCCGCCTGACCAAATTCTTGATATCGACGAAGCGCGAGTGTTTGCCGAAATGCGGCGTCAACTTGAAGAGATCGTCGATCCCCTGTGCCAGCAGCAGAACGAGCTTTCCCAGCGCGTCAACACAGTGATGGTATTTCTACTGTGCTGGACGAATTCTTTTGGAAGGTTGCCAGTTGCGCAAGAGCAATTCAGACACCCTCAATGGCAACCTAGACCAGATGGCGCAGGACCCTCCCAGGTGCGCCCACACATGCCTCCGTTGCCGCCTCCCAGACAGCCCAGACAACCGCCGCCGTAGGAGTAAAAATATTTTCCTTTCTGTACTTATCAATTTTCTTTTTTAATGCGCGGATTTCTAATGTACACAATTTCTCGCCGCATGAATGAAATTCTTCTTTTGATCTATCGCATTATCTCATAGCCTTAACAACATGCCTACATCTGTAAAATCCTCTGCGTTAGCTCTTCGACATTTGCTCTTCGCATCCCAATTTTTGTAGATATCTTAGTCGCCGCAAAATTTTAGCAAAGGATTTCCCTTTGGTTATATTCCCCTTTTGCCTTAGGAAATTTTCGTATGCTTAGTGCTTTAGTCTCTGTCGCAGCTCAGCAAGCTTCTCCATCGTCCATCACACTCCAGTTTAAGTTTGGGGGACAATGGGGACATTGTCCAATTTAAGTTGGGGGGTGCGATAGTTAGTGCAAGTCAAGTATATGTGTTCCTCTGGTTTCTATGCGTTGGTAGCCAGGGGCATTCATGACACCCATCGTTTGCCACTACGCGAAAGCGCATTTGTATCCCATCAGCGTTTAGGGCAGTAAAAAAATGTAATGCCCGTAGTTGGATACCTTTCATCACAAATGTGGGTAAGCTGAAACGAAAGCATGCGCTTTGATGTCGAAAAATTAATGCTTTCTGCTAAAAAAAAAGAAAAAAGAAAAAGGGGAAAATAATTATTTTGCGCATAAAGCCTATCAGAAGGGAGTTTGTTGTGTTATTGCAAGAAAAAGCGTCTAAGCGCAGGAATAATCCTTGGTTAAAAAGGAAATCTAATGGAAGGTCAAATCATGTGTTTTAGTTGTAGAGAAAAAGATGAGGAGAAATTAGGATGTGAGAGTCCAAATCAGTTGAGCTAAGTCATTCTCGCAGAGTGGATGGAGGGTATTGCTTGGGGACAAGCAATAGTTTAAGTTTGGGGGTTGATAACTTGCAAAAAGCAAGTTATTTCTCCTTTAAATCTAAACTAAGTAAGGCTGAAAAGATCTAAGTTGCGTTGGTCTAGCGCATAATAGTAAGGGAATTGCGGTAGCTAATCTTGTAAAGAAGTATTTTTAGATGCGGTAGGAAATTATGTGATTTTAACCATTAACGCATGATTTTGTAGTTGTTTCCTTGCCCAAGTTTTCTCCAGCGAAGCGCAGATCCCAGAGCATAATTCGTACGATGATAGCTGGAAAGATGATCGCCCTGACGTATGACTGATGTGCAAGCTGGCAAAAGAAGACTGGGGCACGCAAGCTTATTTCTTGGAGAAGTCAGCGTCCTCAACCTATAAAAAGCAGCCAGCTGCTAGAGAGAAGGAGAGGAGGAGGATCGGAGAGAACAAAAGAGCGAAAAGGAGAAACCAGGAAAGAAGAAGATTCTCCCAGCGCAGCGAATTTATTGCGATAGGATGTATTGTGCTACGTTTTTCTTTCTTAGCATGAGCTAATTCACTCTTACCAAGGCT
This sequence comes from Luffa aegyptiaca, assembly GCA_017139565.1. Taxonomy (NCBI): domain Eukaryota; kingdom Viridiplantae; phylum Streptophyta; class Magnoliopsida; order Cucurbitales; family Cucurbitaceae; genus Luffa; species Luffa aegyptiaca. The sequence continues at coordinate 23,074,132 of CM029395.1, forward strand.
TAGCTTAGGCACCCATGCAGTGATATGATTATTCTGTATGCGTACATTTTGAATGAATGACAAATTAATGCTTTCTGCTTAGAAGCTATAATATTTTCATTACTAACTCCCGTCTGGCCAGTCGGATGCTGTAGCAGCATGATAAATCCTTGACAGGTAATGCTTGTGGAAATATCTAAGTAGAGCAAGTTAACGCATTGCATGTAGTCTTGGTAGTGTTAGAGCTAATACTGCCGCAATAAGATATTTCATGAATGTGCTTAGACTGTTTTAGGACTAACGCAGTCACTTGCAAGTTATTAGAGAACAGTACCAACGCATGAGCTAATTGAATAAAACTTTGTTAGTTCTATGTCAAACGCATGAGTAGTACCGGAAGGGAATCACATGTTTATTTCTCACTTAAGCATTACTGGACATTTAAGCAAAGTATGCACTGCAAAATAGCTTATTGACGCATGTGGTTGTCGCAGCAAAAGCCTTGATAGCCTTGTCATTTGATATTTCTTCTATTCCGATTGCATAGTTTATTTTACAACATACTTTCATTTCATCGCATTCATCACCGTCCAAATTTTAATCCAATATGCCCTACGTCCGAGTGTTTATTGGTAAAGTTTACTAAAATCCCTTAGCATTCATTCCCTGTGGATTCAACCCTAGAATACTCTAGGTACTACTTGATTATGTTTAATTTATACTTGGATTAATCCATATCAGCGATATTTCTGTATCAAGTTAATCATCCCTCTGAGAACCGATCAATTAATTACTTCCATAACTGATTAATCATTTCCATAATTGATTAATTTCCAATTAATTAATTCTTTAATTAATTAATCACCAATTAATTATCATATATTTAATTTCAGACCTTCTATTAGTTAATTAATTATGCCCCGTTTGATAACCATTTGGTTTTTGTTTTTGGTTTTTTGTTTTTAAGCTTATAAACACCATTTCCAACTCTAAGTTTCTTTGGCTTTTCACCTACCTTCTTCCCTTGTTTTAAAAAACCAAGCCAATTTTTGAAAACTAAAAAAAAGTAGTTTTCAAAAACTTGTTTTTGTTTTTAGAATTTGGTTAGGAATTCAAGTATGCCTTTAACAAAAATGAAAACCATGGTGAGGAAATTTAAAGAAACCAAGCCTAATTTTCAAAAACCAAAAACAAAAAACCAAATGGTTATCAAACGGGGCCTTAATTACCCAATTAAATATCATATATTTAATTTCAGGCCTTCAATTAATTAATTCTATAATATGAATCAAATTCATATTAAAATTTGAACTCCTTCAAATTCTCTTATATCCTATAAATTTAATATGAATCAAATTCATATTAATATTTGAACTTCTTCAAATATTTATTTCTCTCATAATAATAAAGTTTAATCCCAAATTAGACTTTATATTTTAATGTATCACTATACATTATATTAATTTGTATCTCATACAATTAACTTAATTCCCAATATGAATTTGAACTATTCAAATTCTCTCAAGATATAATTGTTCCTAATTACTCTTTACGAGCTAGCAGAGGGACCTAATGGACCTACAGATCAAAAGCTCTAATGATATGAGGTTAATTGATTAAACTCATTAATCAGGTTAACCAATATTCATTAACTGTGGTTCACTAAAGACCCGCAACTGAACTCTTCTCACTGTAGAACATTTCTGTGTCCACGGATGTAGACCTATATCGGTAAGTCAATCCTTCACGAGTGTCCGTAATCACAGCTGGATCAAATTACCGTTTTACCCCTCTGTTACATTTGTCTCCTTAAGTACCAGTGCTCCTCTAATGAACAACCTGTTTATGGTCCAACCAATAAACAGAAAAGTCCCTCTCGGGCCAGTGAGAGGGTGGGATCCCTTTGTTTAAGTCCGGGAGTCACCACTTAAGGGAACACTCATCTACTTCTCCTATAAGTGGGAAGGAGTGAATTCCTTTGTGTGTTGTCATGTTCCCAGCCTCCCACTCGGTCTTGTCCCCAAAAAGGAAGGCATATTGAGTCGGCGTATTGGCCACTCTCACCCATGCTAATGAAAGGACAATCCCTCATGAGAAGGAGTTCATGAAACACTAAGGATTAAGACTGAGTTACCTAGGTCATCCTATTGAAACAGTAACCTAACTAGTTAACAGTGTTATATTTAGTGGTTTACTATTTCATGGTCCGGTCTTATGCAAACTGATAACTCTCCAAAAGGGAGTTATTTAGGCCTTTTTTCTATAGTGATTTGTGTGTCCTTTGTGCCAAATAAGTGTGCTTTTAGATGAATATTATGTATTTTACCCTATTTAGAAGAATGGATGCTTTGGAAGTTATTTTGCAGAGAAAATAATGTTGAACGACTTGAAGGAGCAAATTCCATGATCCAGCAAAGCTAGGAGCAAAACTGGTCACATGAGCTGCACGTGATTCATTAATGAGGTGGCGTTTTCTGAATCAATCTTGGATCTAGGAAGCTTGGAGAGCCCTCATTGTGTAATCTTTGATCTAATTAGGGTTGACTCCACTCTATAAAAGGAAGTAGTCGTCTCAAGTCAATTCATTCCAAGTTGGAGACTCACTTTCCATCTTTGGATACCGAATAAATGAGGAACGATTGGAGACTCCAAGAAGACCAGCAGCTACGGATTTCTTCAAGGAAATTAACATTTTCTTGTAAAAGTCTTGTAGTTATGGATGCACGTACTCAGATTGTAACGTGTGTTACTTTTTACTCCATGAACTAAAATTTACTTACGTGTTGGTTAGGATCTATGTAATTGTCGTACTTCATACTTTATTAATTGATATTGATTTGAGCATCTTGATTACTTGTTATTATTCTTATTTTGTGCCCTCCTGGCCAGCCGGTATGAATACCATCTCTTAGTTTCAGGGATGATTTGAGAGGTGTGTGGCTCGTAATCACACTAGACCATTATGTGTTGGTGGGCACCAGTAACTAAGTTAGGGATAACCAGTCACCTAGTGCTTGATCGATAAAACGTCATTGGAGATGAAGCACAAGCCAAAAAATTCAGAGTTCCGGGAGGACCCTACTGATAAGACTGCAAGAGAATGCCTAATCAATATTTAACAATAACACTTTATTGTAGAAACTCAATAACACTTTATTAAAACAAGTATACAATTTGTTTATATTCATTATCTATGAGTTTTAGGGCATAAAACCAACACTTTTGATTTGTGGATAAGGCGTAAAGGTGGTTTACGTTATTTCAATTTTCGGGTGTTCAACACATGTGCTTGTGGCTAACCCAAAGGAAACTGGAACACCGTTCAATAATGTCTATTTATAGGCTACCCCAAATGAAACGAGAAATGGATACTTCATCGATCCACGAGAGAATAAAGAACTTATATCGATAAATGCTACATTATCAGAACAAGACCAAAAGAGAAATCATAAGCCACGAAGTAAGGTCGGTTTACGTGTATTAACTAATGAAGCTACAAGAACATCAACAAGAGTTGTTAATGAGGTTGGCTTTTCATCAAGTGTTGTTGATGGGCCAGTGCATCTGGTCAGTCACATCCATCTCAATAGTTGAGAGTGCTTCGATGTAGTGGGAGGGTTATTCTACAACCTTTCCATTACATGGGCTTAATTGAAGTCCAGGTCATCATACCTGATGATGACATAGAGGATAGACATTGAATGATGTTAACAAGGACCAATGGACTAAAGCCATGGACTTGGAATTTGAGTCTTTGTATTTCAATTCCATCTGGGATCTTGTAGATCTGCTTGATGGGGTAACACCTATAGGTTACAAATGGGTCTACAAGAGGAAACAAGACATAACCTTATGGTTAGACTTGTGGCAGAGGGTTATACTTAGAGACAGGGAACTGTAGGGAAACCTTATCTCCTGTTGCCATGTTGAAGTCTGTTAGAACTCTTGTCCATTTCGAATGGATGTCAAGACTACCATTTTCAATGGTAATCTTGAGGAGAGTTTCTACATGTCTCAACCAGGAGGGTTTATTCAGCAAGATCCAAAGCAAAAGGTTTGTGAAAGAGTGTACAAGACACTAGCGGAAGCAATTTGGATCGATGACCTCTCAATTTCATTAATTTTTTAATTGAAAACCTGCAAAAAACAAGAACAAAAACAGAGTTTCAACACCGACCTTTTTAATTTTGCAAATTCATGAGTTTCGTGAATGAATCTTAACACGAACACAACGTAGACGACCACCGCGATTTTCCCCGCTATTCTCCAGCCTTAGAACGAGTTGTGGGACTCGAATTCGTGATGAAATTTAGAGAGAAAAAGAATCATTTTGAGAGAGAGAAAGCTTTTGTTTTCAAGAAATTCCAGCAGCCATTTTTTAGAAGATTAACCTTTAAACTTCTGTATTCTTCTTCTTATATTGAAGAGTAACTTTGAACCTTTTCATATTAAGAAGAAAACAAGGCATGAGGTGTGATCATGGTTGCAATTCATGGTTAAAACCATGAAGAGAGTCATCCTCCACCACCTCCAAAAAATAGATTTTTTATTTGAATTTAAAAAATTCAAAAACTAATTTTAATTTAATTTTAATTTAAAATTAATTCTAATAACTAATTTTAATTCATTTAACAATTTAATTAATAATTTATATTCAATATCAAATATTAAATTAACCGTTTTGCACCAATCCCAATCATTCTCGATCCCGATTTATTAATATGAATCCCTATTCGTATGAAAAATATTTAAATCGTATTTAAATGTTATTAACTCTCTCTCTAAATAAAGTTTAAACCATAATTAAACTATAACGTTAAATACATCGTACATAATTTAACGATAACTCCCTAATTTGAATTTGAATGCTTCAAACTCTCTCATCACTATGTTCTAAACCCAAACTCTCTCATCACTATGTTCTAAGGTTTATTCTATATGAGCTAGCAGGGAGACCTAATGGACTTACATATCATGGGCTCCAACGATTCGAGATTAACTGACTAAACTCTTTTAACCTAGTTAACCAACATTCGTTAACTACTGAGACACTCCACTATAGCCCGATAGTTGAACTCCCCTCACTGTAGATATATTTCTGTCCATCCGATATAACCATGATTAGTAAGTCGACCCTTCATAGGTTGTTCGTAACTACAGCTGGGTCAAATGTCCATTTTACCCTTGAAGTTACATCTGTTTCCTTAAGTCCCCATTGAGTCCCCACTGAGTCCCTAATGAACAATTGGTTTGTGGTCCCACCACTAAACCTAAAACCTCTCATGCCAATGAGAGGGCGGGATCCCTTTGTTCACGTCCCGGAGTCAGCACTTAAGGGAACAACCGCTCTACTATCCCTAAATCGGGTAGGAGTGAATTTCATCTTGTAGGATTATGTCCCCAGCTATATACCTGGTCTTATCCCCAAAATGGTAGGCTTATTGAGTCGGCGATGATGAGCCACTCTCACCCATGCAAATCAAAGGATAATCCCGAATAAACAAGAGTTCATAGTTAGCTCAGGATTAAGATCGAGTTACCTAGGTCATCACATGAAATAGTCAGTCTTGTTAGTAAACGGCATTATAAAGCAAGAGTGACTTATTTCTCGATCCTGGTCTTATGCAAACTCATTTGCATAGGATGCCCCCACTTGCATGTCTCTACACGAAGAATTCAAGATCACATCGTTTGCACTATATACAAAGTGGGCTGCGTAACATAGTTTTCCTAAAATAAGGTACCCAGCCTTATCCCTATACTATAGACCGTTTAGGCTATTGCTTGAACTTGATCCACTTTTATGTCACTATATAAAGTTCAAGTTTTCATAACATAGCCCGGGGTTACTAGTTTATTGGATTTTTGGTTATTTAGGCAATACTAATCATTCAAAATCAATAACACTTTATTTATAAACAGTCGTCAAAATGTTACACTTACTATCAATGAGTTTTAAGGCATAAAACCCAACAGTTTGGTAGCTTAATTGATCCATTCATGGATTGACCTAAGCATCTCGATCTTGGACATTAAGATTTGATATAATGATCAAATCTTTTGGCTTTAATCAGGACATTGATGAGTCTTGTGTCTACAAGATGATCGTCAACAATTAAGTAGCTTTCTTAATGTTGTATATGATTGATATCCTAATCATTGGGAATGATGTAGGTTATCTTACTGACATTAAAAGAGGCTAGCAACTCATTTGTAAATGAAAATTTGGGAGAAGCTAAGGTTTTTCTTGGGATCCAAATTGTTAGGAACCATAAGAACAAAAAGCTAGTCTCTTGTCTCAAATGTCTTATGTCTACAAAATGTTAGTTAGATATAAGATGCAGAATTCCAAGAAGGGTTCAGTATCTTTTCAGGGATGGAATTCTTTAGTCTAAGGAATTGTGTCCTAAGGCACCTCAAGAAGTTGAGGATATGAGACGTATGTGTAAGATTGGAATTCCCTAATTATGTTAAGCAAAAGCGAATTGATACTGATTCGTAGTTTATTTTGTTTAATCTAAAATATCAATACATTGGCAATAAACTTAGAACTATTCTAGATTTATATTCATTAAGGCTAAGCATACAACCTTAGATCTAGTCTAAAAGGGAGAAGCATACATACCGTTGTTGTCATCTCTGAAATATCAATAACGCCTTTCTTGATTTCATAGGGACCAAGCGTCAACAATTGGGACACCACCACTATGGCTACATCGGTATGACTCTGAGACTTCTAAAGGCAGGAGACTGGTGGGAGTCTAAGGAGTCTTCAGGGGAATTCTCTAAGAGTAGGAGAATGAATGGGATGTCTTTCACCCCACCCCAGGGGTCCTATTTATAGGGAAAGACCATAAGATCTAATCCTTATAGGAAAAGGTCATGAATAAGATCTAATCAAATCTATTATCTTATTCATATCTAATTTTAATAATTAATTAATTAATTACCCAATTAAATATCATATATTTAATTTTAGGGATTTTATTAAATTATTAATATGAATCCAATTCATAATAATTATTTGAACTCTTTCAAATATTTTCTCTCAAATTAATTTTGAAATTAATTCAAAATTATATTATAAAGTTTCATAAACTTTTTATTATAATGTATCAATATACATTATATATGATTCCCCTAATTAAACTGAACACTTTCAGTTTACAATTAATACTTAATTGCCTCAAGTCTCTTTACGAGCTACCAATGGGACCTAATGGACCTGCATATCAGAAGCTTCAACGATATGAGATTAATCGACTAAACTCATTAACCAATTAATCAATTTTCGTTAATTGTGGGTTCTCCATATTTTTTTGTTTCTTGATTGATCAAATTGATTTCATCCCTTTAATTGCTTTTATTTTTAAATTCATTTTAATTTCATGTTTTGGTCCCTAAATATTATTTTGCCCAAGTATCTTTAGTGTTCAAGAAATTTTCTGCTTTGCTTAATTTTCGCTTCGCCTCCCTGAGGATTCGATACTCGGAATATTTCCCGTTTTATATTACTTGTGGCCCGTGCGCTTGCGGTTGTGGTCATTGAAGGATTGGAATTCCGTAATTCCGTATAGCGGAAGCGTGATTGGGACCGATTCGTAATTAATTTTGTTTAATCTAAAATATCAATACATTGGCAATAATTTTAGAACTATTCTAAATTTATATTAAGGCCAAGGATACAAAAATTAGATCTAAATCTAATTTATATAGTAACAAATTACTTACTCTCGTTGACGACTCAGATTAAATCACCAACTGCTTGTGAAATAATCACGAACTAGTGCGAACACCACCACTATGGCTACACCGGTATGACTCTGAGACTTCTAGAGGCAGGAGACTGGTGGGAGTCCAGAGGAAGCCTTGAGGGGAATTCTCTGAGAGTAGAAGAATGAATGGGATGTCTTTCACCCCACCCTAGGGGTCCTATATATAGGCCAAGACCTTTTTCCTAATAGGAAAAGGAAGACCTTTTCCTAATAGGGAAAGGTCTCTAATTTTAATAAACAATTAATTAATTCCTTAATTAATTAATTTTCCAATTAAATATCATATATTTAATCTTAGGGATTTTATTAAAATTAAAATTAATATGAATCCAATTCATATTAAATTTATTTGAACTCTTTCAAATATTTTCTTTCCTAATAGGAAAAGGTCTCTAATTTTAATAAATAATTAATTAATTCCATAATTAATTAATTATCCAATTATATATCATATATTTAATCTTAGGGATTTTATTAAAATTAATATGAATCCAATTCATATTAAATTTATTTGAACTCTTTCAAATATTTTCTCTCAAGAATTAATTTTTTAAATTAATTAAAAAATTATATTATAAAGTTTCATAAACTTTATAATGCATCAATATACATTATACGATTTCCCAAATAAATTGAACACTTTCAATTTACAATTTATACTTAATTGTCTCAAGTCTCTTTACGAGCTACCAATGGGACCTAATGGACCTACAGATCAAAAGCTCCAACGATACGAGACTAATTGGCCAAACTCATTAACCAAGTTAGTCAACATTCGTTAACTGTGGGTCACTCCACTAAAGACCCACAGCTTCACTCTTCTCACTGTAGAATATTTCTGTGTCCACGGATATCGACCAATGCAGTAAGTCAATCCTTCACGTTTGTTCTTAACACCAGCTGGGTCAAATTACTATTTTACCTCTGGGTTACCTCTGGTTTCTTAAGTACCACTAATTCCTCTAATGAACAAGTTGTTTAGGGTCCAACCACTAAACAGGAGTTCCTCTCGGGCCAGGAGAGGACGGCGCACCTTTGTTCAAGCCCCGGAATCAGCCCTTAAGGGAACACACATCTACTTACCCCAATAGGGGAAGGAGGGAATTCCATCTTGTACTGTTATGTTCCCAGCCCCCATTCGGTCTTGCCCCTGAAATGGTAGGATTATTGAGTCAGCGAACTGGCCACTCTCACCCATACAAATCTAAGGACAATCCCTCCTGAAAGGGGTTCATAACAGACTCAGGATTGAGATTGAGTTACGAAGGTCATCCTATTGAAATAGAAACCTAAACTAGTTAACGGTGTTACATCTAGTGGTTACTATTTCGCGGTCCGGTCTTATGCAAACTCATGGCATAGGATACCCCCACCCGCATGTCTCCTACATGGATGCTTTGGATCATTGCATCTGTATCGAATACAAGGTGGGTCGTATCACATAGTGTCACCAGGATAAGGTACCCAGCCTTATCCCTATACTATAGACCTTTTAGGTTGTTACTTGGACACTGATCCCCGTATGTCCCCACATATTAGTCCAAGTTTCATTTAAACAACTTTGGATCTTAGTTTATTGGATTTAGGGTTTATTAATGCAAACTCGATTATTCAATAACCAAATTACTGAATTACTCAAATAACACTTTATTGAGATCGATTAATTTGTTTCATTTACTATCTACGAGTTTTAGCGCATAAAACCCAACAGTCATAACATTCCTAACGAACAACCTGTTTGTGGTCCAACCATCAAACAGAAACCCCTCTCGGGCTAGTGAGAGGGTAGGGCCCTTTGTTCAAGATCCGGAGACACCACTTATGGGAACACTCATCTACTTCCTCAAAAGTCGGGAAGAAGTAAATTCCATCTTGTGTGATTATGTTCCTGTATAAAACATATACAATGTACAAATACAATAAACTAGGGCATCACTATACCCATTACATAATGGTATCACTATACCCATTACATTTCTCCCACTTGCCCTAGATTACACCTTTGTACATATCTCGTAGATCTAGACCTTCTTGATGACCTTCAAACACTTTAGCCGAGAGAGTCTTTGTAAATGAATCAACAATATTTCATTCAATTTAATGTGTCTGCTTGTCTTGGGCTGCGATGTTCTTTTGAATTTGCCACAACACCACTATATCACCATAAAGTGTGATGGGCAAGTTCACATTTGGAACACATTCCAAATCAATCAAGAACTTCCTAAGTCATACAATCTTTATCGCTACTTCAGAAGCAGCTATGTTTTCGGCCTATACGGTCAAGACTGTAGCTATGTCATACTATAGCTCCATCGTAAAGAGTGACCACAAATACTTGATGTAGATTTCCTCAAATCCTTATCAGTCTTAAAATCTGTGTCAGTGTATCCTGTAAGGATCAAATCCTTAGTCCCATACACGAGCACATAGTTCCTTGTTCTCTTAAGATACTTGAGGATATTCTTAACGGTTTTCCAGTGATCAAATCTTGGATAGATTGATACTTACTGACAATCCATACTGCATAGGGCATTCGTCTCATGTTCTCAACTTCTTGAGGTGTCTCAGGAAACAGTTTCTTAGACAAAAGAATTCCATGTCTGAAAGGTAGTGAACCCTTCTTGGAATTCTGCATCTTATATCTAACTAACATCTTGTAGATATAAGACACTTGAGACAAGGCTAGCTTTTTTTTCTTACGGTTCCTAATAACTTGGATCCCAAGAACAAACTCGGCTTCTCCCAAATTTTCATTTGGAAATGAGCTGCTAGCTCCTTTTACTAGTCAGTAAGATAACCTACATCATTCCCAATGACTAGGATATCAATCATATACAACACTAAGTAAGCTACTAAATTATTGACGATCTTCTTGTAGAGACAAGATTCATCAATGTTCTGATTAAAGGCAAAAAGATTTGATCGCAGTATCAAATCTTCTATTCCAAGATCAAGATGCTTATTTCAATCCATGAATGGATTGATTAAGCATGCAAAACCTTTTGCTCTTGACCTCGCTAAATGAACCCTTTTGGTTGAGACAAGTAGACACTCTCAACGTCTCGTTTCCTCTTGTAGATCCATTTGTAACCTATAGGTTTTACCCCATAAGGTTGATCTACAAGATCCCAGATAGAATTGAAACGCATAGATTCCATTTCTAAGTGCATGGCTTTAATCCACTGGTCCTAGTTAACATCATTCATTTTCTTTCTAAAAGATAATGAATCCTCTATGTCATCATCAGGTATGATGACCTACGCTTCAATCAAGCCCATGTAACGTTCAGGTTATAAAACAACCCTCCCACTACATCGAGGCACTCTCAACTATTGAGATGGATGTGTCTGACCAGATGCACTGGTCCATCAACAACTCTTGTTGAACAGCCAACTTCATCAACAACTCTTGTGGATGTTTCTGTAGCTTCATTAGTTAACTTACTTAAATCGACTTTACTCTGTGGTTTATGATTTTTGATGTGGACTTCTTCTGAGAATTTAGCATTTGTCGATACAAATTCTTTATTCTCTTGTGAATTGAAGAAGTATCCACTTCTCGTTTCCTTTGGGGTTGCCTACTGCAGTATGCAATGCAGTCAACACTGCATGACCCCAAAACGAGCCAGACAATTGAGTATAACTCAACATGGAATGAACCATATCCAATAGGGTTCTATTTCTCCTAAATGTGATTTAGGGTGTGATCCCATGTACTATCAAATAGTCCTGGAATCTCAAATCCCTATACTCAACACTTTGATCAGATCGAAGTGTTTTTATCATCTCACCTAACAAGTTTTCAACTTTAGTCCTAAGCCCCTTCGAATATCTCAAGAGCTTCAGAATTAAGTTGCATTAGGTAAAGATACTCATACCTTTAAATAATCATCCAAAAGAGATGAATTATTCATGCCCTCCCACTGCTTTAACATATTGAACCACAAGGATCCAAATGTACAAGCTCCAAGGGCTCTTTGGCTCTTGGACCTTTTCCAGTAAAAGACCTATCAGTCATATTGCCCACAAGGCATGACTTACAAGGTAGTAGAGAGTCATCTTCTAACTCGCTTAGAAGTTCACTCTTGTCCAATCTCCCAATCAAATTGAGATTAATATGGTCTACCTTAGAACCAAAGAAAGGTATTTTCCTTTAGGAGACATCCTTTGCCTCTTTTCACATTGAGTAGTAGCAGTCTTAAACAACCCAGTGTTCATGACTGCTATACTCTTGATTAGTCTTAAAACATTTAGGTTACTTTCCAGTAAAGCTAAACAAATGTCAACTCTCTTTCTTGAAATAAAACTGCGTTAGTAGAGAAAGGTAAAGAGTAACATTGTTCCAGCAAATAAGACATAGAAATCAAATTTCTTTTGATCTTAGGAATTACATACACATTATCTAATAATATATATTTTCTCCCACTGAGAAAAATAACTCAATGTTCCCCACTGCTATAGCCAAAATGACCTCTCTAATTCTAACTTTGAGAGTTATTACACAAGCAGCAAGTCGTTGCCAGGAACTTATTCCTTTAAAATAAGAACACACGTGATTTGTTGCCCCTGAATCAAGTATTCAGGGAGAATCACTATTCTTCACTAATCACGCTTTCAATACAAGTAAATGAAAATTACGGTCTTGAACAAGTTCTCTTTTTGCTAAGCAGGGTTCTATGTCATATTCACCAAGAACAATTCCTAATAAATTAAACATATGGGGCATGAGGACATTCCTCAGTTAAGAATAATCCTAGACTTATTTACCACAATTTGTCGTTTAAGCTTGTTGTATTACCGTTATTTATAAAACGACGTAAGGCAATACACATAAAATTATTATATATAATTGCTGAAGTAACAAATTACTTGTATTATTAATTGCACTAACCCATTACAAATAATCCAATCAAATTCTGCAAAAACAAATAAGCAATCAAAGAAACCCTATAAAACTTTTGATTTAGTTTTTGCAACGATACTTCAAAGGTTTAGAACAACAACCACCGAAGGGTGGTCAGCTACTCCTCCTCTGAATTGAGACAATCTCAACCAAACTCTAACACCAGAATAACTCATATTCCGTTAGCGTTTAGTTACCGTTGTTCGGTCAAGGATTAGTTAACACATTTAACTCATCCCCGTAAGTGTAACCCTCCCACTTTCAGATCTCAGAGGCACGCACCAACAAGCTACCGAAGGGAAAGACAACTGTTAGTAATTAGCCTAAGAGTTCCTATCCTATTCAAGAGTTCACGATGTTCCGAATCCTATGATCAGGCCCTTCGAAAGGGATGGTTGCGCCAGGACAACCTGCAGGTGGATCATAGGACTCTCACGGTGTGTACTAGGGGCGGAGACCGAGGGATACGTTGACACGTGTCCCGCTCCCACTTACTCTAGACATTTTTCCCATTCACCTTGTTATTGATTCATGCAAACACTTTCCGAAGGGAGGCCGCTCCTAGGGTGACTCGAAGTCGAGCATGAACCTCACGTTGTGAAAATAGGGACGTAGGAGCAAAACTTGATTTAAATCTCGTTTTGTAATTTTCCTCCCACTGAAAATGTCCTAAGGTTAATTTAGGGTTATTTAACTTAGATAAAATTCGGCTAAGTCAATCTATCTAAGTCTGATCCTATTATAACAATTATGGAAAGGATTCAACCACAATGTTTTAGGTGAATTAAACTTCTTTTAATAAACCCAACATTGCAAGTCAACATTACTATGGTTAATTCAACTCAAGGTTCAGGTCAGTTCCCAGGTAGGAGGTGTTCCGTAAACCGTCAACTTAAATACCCCCAACCTTAGACAGAACTTTACCGAGAGAGTTCCCTTATAACCACAGTAATGTAAGGTCTTTACTCTAAAGATCTAGGTGCATTAAACAATTTCAACAAACCTAGTGACATTGCATGCCAACATTTAGCTATGATTAATTCAACTCCGGTATTCCAGGTCAGTTCACAGGTAGGAGGTGTTTCGTAAACCGTCAGCTTAAATACCCCCAGCCTTAGACAGAACTTAACCGGTGGAGTTCCCTTATAATCATAGCAATGTTTTTCTTACTTAGTCAATTAAAACTAATTTTAATTCTAAGTAAGAATAATTTTAATCCTATTAGAAATGTGATCTTAGGTCTAATTAATTTTAAAAATTTTAAAATTAATTCATTTATCCTAAGATCCTATGTTTGCATGCAATTCTTTGTTATAGGTTAACAGTTTCTATTCATTAATTTTATAACTATTATAAATTTTAATGAATTAACCCTATAACATACTACTATGGTGAATAAATTAACAATCAAATTCTAATTAATTTATAAAACCATACATTAGCATACATGACATACCAAAAATATAACAATTATATTAATCTAAGGTAATGTCATGCTTAATGCAATTTAATTTTCTTTTAATTAACCTAACTCTTAAATTAATTACCCAAGAAAATCAAAATTAAGCATACCATTTTCATACATTAACATAACATTTATATTAATAGCTCATGAAAAATAAGCATGTTAATTACTAATATAAATATAACTCTTATATTTTTAAACTAAAGTAATTTCATGCTCAATGCAAATTAATTTTCTTCAATTAATCTAACTCTTAAATTAATTACCCAAGAAAATTAAAATAAGCATTCACATTTTCATACATTAACATAACACTTTATATTAATAGCTCATAAAAATAAATAAGCATATAAATTACTTTCATAAATATAACTTTTTATATTTTTACTAAAGTAATTTCATGCTCAATGCTTCTCAATTTTCATCCATTTAATCATAACAATTTATATTAAATACCCATGAAAATTAAATTCATGCACAATACTTATATTATAACAATTATAATTAAAAATGCATGAATATGCTTAACCTATGGTGGGATTTTAAGCTATATGACATCCATAAAGCAATTAAATAGCTAAGTAGACGGGTTTTGGCATCCTAGGACTCAAAACAATAGAAACATTACATTAATTTATCTATAAAAGTTCCATCCCGCCGTAAATCAGCCCGAACCAGCTCCAAAATTGCCCAAACCAAGCTGAACCGCGCTGAATCGGGCCAAAAAAATCAAGAACAGGTCAAAATCCTCTTGAACCGCCCCTATCCTGCTCGAACCAGACCACTTTTCTTAGGGCTGACGTCATCTGCACGTGCACAAAATCAACACATATAAAACGCTGCTGATTAAAGACTTAAGAACATCTCACAGATCAGTTGGTTGCCGTGGACGCCTGCTTGCTTCATGTTTGGAGTTTGAGCCCCAAAAAACGCGTCTTCTTCGAACTTGTTTGTTTGTTTTTTTTTTTTCAGCACGCGAAAATTGAAGAAAAAAACACGCCCACGGACGCTCGAACCGCCGCACTGTCGCTCCATGACGCGCGCGCGCGTCTCAGCCACCCACGCTGCACGAGTTCGAGCCCAAACGAAAGCGATTTTCGTCCCCTTTGTTTTTCTTGTTTTTTTTCTTCTTTGCGCGATTTCGTCTGATTTCTGGGTTTTCAGCGCTGTTTTCTTCGACTTTGGCCTCAAATTTCAGCAAATCTTGGAATTTCACCAAAAACCATTGACACGGACTTACAGACTCGATTGCAATTAAATGCCCAAAACATCGGGCCCTTACATTGATCAAATCAACTAAAAATTGCAAAACTAATGCCAAAACCTTAAACATCTACTAGCAAACCTTTATACATCAAATGTAGAAAAATCCCACCAAAGAACCAATGCAAATTTTTGGAAACAAAATTAAAATCTACGATCGGCTCGGATACCAATTGAAGGATTGGAATTCCCAATTCCGTTACAGCGGAAGCAATTGGACCGTTCGTAAATTAATTTTGTTCTACAAAATACCAATACATTGGCAAAAAGTTAAGCGATGAGAAACATACCTCCGTTGACGACTCTGAATACTTCAACGGACACCACCATTTGATTATCCCCGCTATAACTCTGAGATTAGGAACGTAGTTGTGGGACTACCTAATCTTGAATCGGAAAAACTCTAGAGAGAAAATTCTCCCTATAGTTCTTTAGTTGAGAGAATATGAGAGGGAGGCTAGAATGAGACCTTAGGGTTAGGGTGCTCATAACCTTTCCTTTTATAAGAGAGGAAACCCTAATGTGAGGTTAGGAAACAATCTTGACCGTTAGATCAAGATCAATTAATTAAATGTTAATTAACTAATCATATTAATTAATTAAATGTTAATTAATTAATCATATTAATTATTTAATCTCATGATTTAAATGTAATTTCCTCACATAATATATTTTAATTAAACTTAATTAAATCATATTTAATTAATTCAATTAAACTAATCAATTAATTAATTTCAATAATTAATTAATTTTACAATTAATTAAATATCTCCCATATTCAATTAATTACATATTAGAATCATATTCTAATAATTCCCTCAAGACTAGTTTAATTAAATCTCATTTAATTTAAACTAAATTGAATAATTAATTCATCTTCTAATTAAATACAATATATTTAATTAGACATATATTTGAACTCTTTCAAATATATCAATCTCTCAATATAATAAAGTTTAATCTCAAATTAGACTTGATATTTTAATGCATCACTATACATTATATTAATTTATATCTCATACAATTAACTTAATTCCCAATATGAATTTGAACTATTCAAATTCTCTCAAGATATATTTGTTCCTAATTACTCTTTACGAGCTAGCAGGGGGACCTAATGGACCTACAAATCAGAAGCTCCAATGATATGAGGTTAACTAATTAAACTCATTAATCAAGTTAACCAATATTCATTAACTGTGGGTTATTCCACTAAAGACCCACAACTGAACTCTTCTCACTGTAGAACATTTCTGTGTCCATGGATGTAGACCTATGCCGGTAAGTCAATCCTTCACGAGTGTCCGTAATCACAGCTGGTTCAAATGATCGTTTTACCCCTGTGTTACATCTTTCTCCTTAAGTACCAGCGCTCCTCTAATGAACAACCTGTTTATGGTCTAACCATTAAACAGAAAGTCCCTCTCGGGCCAGTGAGAGGGCGGGATCCCTTTGTTCAAGTACCGGAGTCACCACTTAAGGGAACACTCATCTACTTCTCCTAGAAGCGGGAAGGAGTGAATTCCTTCTTGTGTTGTCATGTCCCCAGCCTCCCACTCGGTCTTGTCCCCAAAAAGGAAGGAATATTGAGTCGGCGTATTGGCCACTCTCACCCATGCTAATCAAAGGACAATCCCTCATGAGAAGGAGTTCATGACACAATTAGGATTAAGACTGAGTTACCTAGGTCATCCTATTGAAATAGTAACCTAACTAGTTAACGGTGTTATAACTAATGGTTGACTATTTCGTGGTCCGGTCTTATGCAAAATCATTGCATAGGATACCCCCGCTTGCATGTCTACTACATGGACGTTTTGGATCAATACATTTGTATCAAATACAAAGCGGGCCGTATCTCATAGTGTTACCAGGATAAGGTACCCAACCTTATCTTTGTACTATAGACCTTTTAGGTTCTTACTTGAACATCGATCCCCGTATGTCCCCACATACTAGTTCAAGTTACATACAAACAACCTTGGATCTTAGTTTATTGGATTTGGGTCAAATTGTGCAATATTTAACAATAACACTTTATTGTAGAAACTCAATAACACTTTATTGAAACAAGTATACAATTTGTTTACATTCACTATCTACGAGTTTTAGGGCATAAAACCCAACAGTTCCCAGCTCCTCACTCGATCTTATCCCTAAAATGGGAGGCTTATTGAGTCGACGTACTGGACACTATCACCCATACAAATCAAAGGACAATCCCTCGTGAAGAGGAGTCCATAATCCACTCAGAATTCAGACTGAGTTGCCTAGGTCATCCTAGTGAAATAAAAACCTAACTAGTTAACGGTGTTACAGCTAGCGGTTACTATTTCGTGATCCGGTCTTATGCAAACTCATTGCATAGGATACCCCCACTCGCATGTCCCCTACATGAACGCATTGGATCATTGTCTTTGTATCAAATACAAAGTGGGTCGTATCCATAGTGTCACCAAGATATGGTACCCAACCTTATCCCTATACTATAGACCTTTTAGGTTGTTACTTGAAGAGTGATCCCCGTATGTCCCCACATACTAGTTCAAGTACATACAAACAACCTTGGATCTTAATTTACTGGATTTGGGTTATATTGTGCAATACTTTGTTGGGTTTTATGCCCTAAAACTCGTAGATAGTAAATGAAACAAATTAATCGATCTCAATAAAGTGTTATTTGAGTAATTCAGTAATTTGGTTATTGAATAATCGAGTTTGCATTAATAAACCCTAAATCCAATAAACTAAGATCCAAGGTTGTTTAAATGAAACTTGGACTAGTATGTGGGGACATACGGGGATCGGTGTCCAAGTAACAACCTAAATGGTCTATAGTATAGGGATAAGGCTGGGTACCTTATCCTGGTGACACTATGTGATACGGCCCACCTTGTATTCGATACAGATGCAATGATCCAAAGCATCCATGTAGGAGACATGCGGGTGGGGGTATCCTATGCAATGAGTTTGCATAAGACCGGACCGCGAAATAGTAACCACTAGATGTAACGCCGTTAACTAGTTTAGGTTTCTATTTCAATAGGATGACTTAGGTAACTCAATCTCAATCCTGAGTCTGTTATGAACCCCTTTCAGGAGGGACTGTCCTTAGATTTGTATGGGTGAGAGTGGCCAGTTCGTCGACTCAATAAGCCTACCATTTCAGGGGCAAGACCGAATAGGGGCTGGGAACATAACAGTACAAGATGGAATTCACTCCTTCCCCTATTGGGGTAAGTAGATGTGTGTTCCCTTAAGGGATGATTCTAGGGCTTGAACAAAGGCGCGCCGTCCTCTCCTAGCCTGGGAGGAACTCCTGTTTAGTGGTTGGACCCTAAACAACTTGTTCATTAGAGGAATCAGTGGTACTTAAGGAACCAGAGGTAACCCAGGGGTAAAACGGTAATTTGACCAGCTGGTGTTACGAACACACGTGAAGGATTGACTTACTGCTTGGTCGATATCCGTGGACACAAAAATATTCTATAGTGAGAAGAGTGCAGCTGTGGGTCTTTAGTGGAGTGACCCACAGTTAACGAATGTTGACTAAACTTGGTCAATGAGTTTGGCCAATTAGTCTTGTATCGTTGGAGCTTCTGATCTGTAGGTCCATTAGGTCCCACTGGTAGCTAGTAAAGAGACTTTAGGCAATTAAGTATAAATTGTAAATTGAAAGTGTTCAATTTATTTGGGGAATCGTATAATGTATATTGATTCATTATAATATAAAGTTTATGAAACTTTATAATATAATTTTTTTGAATTAATTTAAAAAAAAAATTAATTCTTGAGAGAAAGTATTTGAAAGAGTTCAAATAAATTTAATATGAATTGGACTCATATTAATTTTAATTTTAATAAAATCCCTAAGATTAAATATATGATATTTAATTGGGTAAATTAATTAATTATTTATTAAAATTAGAGACCTTTTCCTATTAGGAAAGAAAACATTTGAAAGAGTTCAAATAAATTTAATATGAATCGGATTCATATTAATTTTAATTTTAATAAAATCCCTAAGATTAAATATATGATATTTAATTGGGAAATTAATTAATTATGGAATTAATTAATTATTTATTAAAATTAGAGACTTTTTCCTATTAGGAAAAGGTCTCCCTTTTCCTATTAGGAAAAAGGTCTTGGCCTTTACTATATATAGGACCCTTGGGGTGGGGTGAAAGGCATCCCATTCATTCTCCTACTCTCAGAGAATTCTCCCAAAGGCTCCCACAAGTCTCCTGCCTCTAGAAGTCTCAGAGTCATACCGGTGTAGCCATAGTGGTGGTGTTCACACTAGTTCGTGATTAATTCACAAGCAGTTGGTGAATTTAATCTGAGTCGTCAACGAGAGTAAGTAATTTGTTACTTTGTAAATTAGATTTAGATCTAATATTTTTGTATGCTTAGCCTTAATATATATTTAGAATAGTTCTAATATTATTGCCAATGTATTGGTATTTTAGATTAAACCAAATTAATTACGAATCGGTCCCAATCACGCTTCCGCTTTACGGAATTACGGAATTCCAATCCTTCATACTTAACAACAACACTTTATTGTATAAACTCAATAACACTATATTGAAACAAGTATACAATTTGTTTACATTCACTATCTACGAATTTTAGGGCATAAAACCCAACAGTATGCCCTATACAGTAGGGATTGTCAGTAAGTATCAATCAAATTCAGGATTTGATCATTGGAGAGTCGTTGAGTATATCCTCAAGTATCTTAGGAGAACGAGGATCTATATGCTCGTGTATAGCGCTAAGGATTTGATCCTTACAGGATACACTAACACACAGATGTTCAGACTAATAAAGATTTGAGAGAATCTACATCAGTATCTGTGTGTTCACTCTTAATGGAGGAGTTATAGTATAACATATCTACACTCTCGACCATATAGGTTGAAAACATAGCTATTTGTGAAGCAGTTATAGAGACTGTATGACTTAGGAAGTTCTTGACTATTTTGGAAACTGTTCCAAATATGAACTTGCCTATAGCAAGACAAGCAAGCATATGAAATTGAATGGAATATTACTGATTCATTCATGAAGGCTCTCTCGGCTAAAGTGTATGAGGATCATCTAAAAGGTCTAGATCTACAAGTTATGTTCAAAGATGTAATCTAGGGCAAATGGAAGAAGTGTAATGGGTATAGTGATACCATTATGTAATGTGTATAGTGATGCCCTAGTTTATTGTATTTGTACATTGTAAATATGTTTTATGTATTATACCTGCATTTATACACCCACTGCTGGTGTAAACCAAAGACTTTCCTTGGATTATTTGCTCTTGTTACCTATTGTGGAAGTTGGATTAAAGTCGTTGTGGTTTCATTGTTGAAGAAAAATGAGCAAGCTTTTGGTTCAAGATGTCTTTGATAATTTTGGATTTTATTTAAAGAAAAAGGAAAGAAAGGAAACAAAGAAAATGAAAGGAAAAAGAAAAAAGAAAGAAAGAAAGAAAAAAATTTTGGTGTTATAAAGAATCCACTCCACCGCCTAAGATACCCATTTTCTTCATCATTTCCCATACACCGCTTTAGCCCATTTGCTCCATCATTTCCCATCAAATTTCAAAGAATTTTGAGAGAGAGAGTGAAGGAAGAGGAAGAAGAAGCTTGCTGGAGGTTCGAGGTTGAAGAAGAGAGGAAAAAGTTCATGCAAGTGCAACCATGAAAGAATCTCGGTTCAATTTGCCTATCTCTAGTTTTTAATTCGGTTTGAGCTACACAGGAAGAACTAAGAGGTGAGGTTTGACTTTCTTGAACGTTACTTCATTTTCTAACAAATTGCATGAAGGACGCTTGAGCTAATTTTGATGTTAAGTTAATGGGTTTTGAAGAGGAAACAGAGCACAAAATTTTCGTGCCAATCTGAAGGGTCTCTGCTACTCTCTGGTTTTTCGAACGTTGTGGGGTGTACAAGTTGCATTTGGTAAGGATGCAAAGCTTATTTAATTTCCTATGACTTTCATGAAGAATTCGTGAGCCAAAAATGACTAGAAGTAGGTTTAATTTTAGGAGCAAAGTAGAGGGTAGCAGGGAAGAATGAATTTGGAATAGCTATGCTCGGGGGATTTCTGGAGAAATCCGTTGGGAATCTCATTTTCATTCCTTCTCGTATGTTGTAGAGGGTTCCAAAATGAAGAGTTGGATACATAGTACATTAATGTTGGTCAAGTATTGAAGAAGTTATGAGTGTTTGAAGTTAGGGTATTGAATCTGGAAAATATGGAAAAAGTGTGGAATGTGATTTTAATTCTAGAGTTTAGAATTCATGAGTATAGAAAGACAAGACTATTTAAGGTTATGATGCTCGGTTTTTGTTTGTTTGATAGGCCAAGAGGAAATAGGACGAGTCTACAGACTAGGGAACTAGCCAAGGCTGTGAGTGACAAAACGAATTTCGAAAATGATTTCTAAACTGTTGTTTATGATTAAATGTTTTACATGCTCGAATCTGAACTTATGAATAATATATGATTTCTATGAATGGTTTCAAGCATGAGTTTCAAGCTTAGATTTTCTAATGAGATTTATATACGAGCACGTGATTATTGACTTTTTGAAAAGTAGTTGAAATGATATCATTCTAAGCAAAGTATGTATTAGCGGGTATTGCTTTAAGATTTTTAGTTTTCCACGAGCAAGCTGAGTAAGCTTGAGTTTTACGAAAGATAAAGATAGGCATACATGTTTTCATGTGATTTCCTGAGACTTTTATTGACTGCATGACTAAGATATTGAGCCCGAGGCTAGATGGTACCATGTGCACACAGGTTATATTCTGTTGTTGACGTTGAGTGTACTCCGTGACAACGATGCTGTCGAGAGTGTTGGGCGGGCCCCACTACGACAAAGACGATGGGAGTGTTGGGCGGGCCCCACTACATCGTAGAGCTAGTACGCATTGGTTGTATTGGGCGTGCCCTACACAACGTAGATCTGTCATGTTAGTTAAAACGTTTGATATACTTTGATATGCCTTGCTAGATTTTAATGACTACTTGAGGAGTATTTGAGAAAGCTTTTATCATTACACGTTTATATTTCACGCTTTGATTAAACAGATTTATATGTTAAAGGTTTATCATGTGTTCTGATTTTCGGATTAACAGTTTTAAATTTAGTCACTCACTGGGCTTCATAGCTCACTCTTTCAAATTTTTTTCCCTCTTTCCAGGTAGAGATCGAGCTCTCAGTGCCTGATAAACTGCCAAAGTCTGCTAAAAGCTTTCAGCTCAAGCTCTAGTACGAGGGTGGAGTTGTACATTGTGTCTGTTTTTATTGTAAATGTCTTGGTAAGAATTGGATAGTTTATGATTTGTGTAAGCTCTAGATGTTGTGGTTGTGTAAACCCTAGTTGGATATGTCTTTGGTTGTGATATCTCTATGAGGTTTATTTTCGAAACTGAGTTAAGTCACGATTGCACTTCATGTATGTCTAAAGGTTTTCAAGGTTCCGATGTGCTGTGTTGCATGTAAAGTATTCCATATCTGAGATTAGCATGTTTATCAGGTTCAACGGTTCAGCAAGGTCAACAGGTATCGTTAGAGGAGGACGATGTTCGTTGGCTTCACTCCATCTCCCGGACTAAGCTAGCTGGTAGTTCAGGATGGGGTGTGACAACTTGGTATCAGAGCAGTTAGCTCCATGGGAAATGAGACAGAGCAGTTAGCGCTAAGAAGAAACTAGAAAGTAAATAGTTAGATGTTGAGTTGGTTCAGATAGAACTAGCAGAGTGTAGTCCAAGTATGGATAAGAGTAAGTCCAGTCAGAACTAGAATGTGGGTAGAAGTTTTGTATCATGCATCTGAGTTAAGCATCTATAGCATGTTTGGTGTATTGATATGTTATAGGAGTCATTGAAGGTGTTCATATAACACATGCGGAAGCAATTTTAGGATCGGAGGCACTTAACTACATCAATTTTAGAAAATGAAAGCACGTTGCCCAAATACCGTAAACAGAGAGCATAATTTGTACCAACCTTTTTGGAGACTGATTCAGCAACTCCCTTTGATTATTTTGATCACGAACGGTGTGTGGACCACCTCTAGTGTCTTCCCTACTATTCTCTGGGCCAAGAACGACTTGTGGGAGTCTATAGAGATAGGGAAGGGGAAGGGAATGCTTGAAGGATCAAGCTCTAAAGAGATCCTTGAAGGTGAGCGTGTCTGAGACACAATTCCAGTAGCATGACAGTATGGGAATGGCTCTCTCTTAACTCTTAATCTGATTTTGCATCTACTTATAGAGAAAATCCATGCACCTTGGAGTCTCAAGATGAAGGACACATGGTGGATAGTCAAGCAATAGTGGATTCTAGGTGTTCATGTAATATTTCATGCAAGAGTGCATGCATGGGTTGTTTTTCCACTTTGAATCACCATGCAAGAGTGGGATTCCAACAAAATCCACTTTCTCATATTGATGCAAGATTACAAATTTGTCTTGTAATTTAATTTAAATTCAATTCAAAAGTGAGTTTAACTTAGTAATTGATTTGAAACCAATTTACAATCAATTTCATGTGATTAATCAAATTAATCAATCTTACCTAAAGAAATCCACTAGTCATGAATTCTTATTCATGTATATAGTATTTAACACATATTTAAATACTTCTATCTCTCAAGTAATAATTTAATTCATAATTAAATTATTATGTCAATAATATCAAATATGTAATTGACATTATAATTCCCTTTCTCGATTTTGAACGATTCAAACTTTCCTATCTCATTGTTCTAAGCTTTATTCTGATATGAGCTAGCAGAGGGACCTAATGGACTTACAGATCATGGGCTCCAACGATTCAAGGTTAATCGACTAATCTCATTAACTAAGCTACCCAACATTCGTTAACTACCGGGACACTCCACTATAGCCCAGTAGTTGCACTCCCCTTACCGTAGATATATTTCCGTCCACATGATAAAACCATGTTCAGTAAGTCGATCCTTCACAGGTTGTTCGTAGCAATAGCCGGGTCAAATGACCGTTTTACCCCTATAGTACGTCTTGTTCCTTAAGTTCCACTAATCCTCTAATGAACAATCGGTTTGTGGTCCAACCATCAAACCTGAGTCCCTCTCGGGCCAAGGAGAGGGTGGGGCCCCTTGTTCAAGTCCTGGAGTTAGTACTTAAGGGAACAACCTATCTACTATCCCTGAATGGGTAGGAGCGAATTCCGTCTTGCGAGATTATGTCCCCAGCTATCTATCCGACCTTATCCCCAAAATGATAGGCTTGTTGAGTCGGCGATGTCTGGCCACTCTCACCCATGCAGATCAAAGGATAATCTCTTATAAACAGGAGTTCATAGTTAGCTCAGGATTAAGATCGAGTTACCTAGGTCATCTTGTGAAATAGTCAGTTTCTACAGTAAACCGCGTTATAAAGAGAAAGTGACTAATTTCCAAGTCCTGTCTTATGCAAACTCATTGCATAGGACGTCCCCACTCACATGTCTCTACACGAACGATTTAGGATCTCGTTGTTTGTACTTAATACAAAGTGGGTCGCGTCCATAGTGTCCACAGGATAAGGTACTCAACCCTATTCTTATACTATAGACAACTTTGGCTATATAATTGAACTTGATCCTATGATATGTCTCTACATATAGTTCGAGTATTCATGTTATAGCCAAGGATCTTAGTTTATTGGATTTAGGTTAAATATTTGCAACTTACATATTCAATAACATCTTTTACTGAATAACCTCAATAACGTCTTTATTGGAAATAGAATATGTTTAATGATTTACAAAACTACGAGTTTATAGGACATTAAACCCAACAGTCATGCCACCACGTACTAGCAGACGACCCAGGCAGAATCAGGACGGGACGCAGGATCCTACCCAGGGTCAATCTGAAAGGGATCCAGTACCCCGAGAGTTCAGACAGGGGTAGGAAACGAGCAGTTTGCTAGATCTGCATAGGAGGTCGGTAGGCCAGAGAGAGCAGGGCCTAGTGATCTGGAAAAGATGTACGAAATAGAACGACTGAAGAAATTAGGAGCCGCAGTGTTTGAGGGTTCCACAGATCCGGCTGATGCCGAAGTTTGGTTAAACATGCTTGAGAAATGCTATGATGTGATGCACATACCTTAGACTGGCAAACTTTCAGAGGCATATTCGAAGACAAGTATTATCCTAGCACATACTGTGAGGCAAAGAGAGATGAGTTTTTGGGGTTGAAGCAAGGGTCACTTTCAGTGGCCGAGTACGAGAGAAAGTGTATCGAGCTTTCATGGTATGCTGATGTGATTGTGGCATCAGAGAGTGACAGGTGTCGAAGGTTAGAAAGACGGTTGCATTTTGAGATATTGTAAACCCGAGACTTTCCTTGGATCATTTCCTCTTGTCATCTATTGTGGAAGTTGAATTAAAAGTTGTTGTTATTCATTGTTGAGGAAAAATGGAAAAGTTTTGTGGTTCTTTGTGGTTCATTGTTGGTTGAAGTTGTTAGAGCTTACTAATTTAAAAGAAGAAATGGAATAAAAGAAGAAAAAGGAAAGAAAAGGAAAGGAAAAAGGAAATGAAATAGGGAAAAGAAAAACAAAAAAAAAAAGAAAAAGAAAAGAAAGGAAATGGGAAATGACAGCAAAAAACCCACCACCGACAAGCTTACCTTCAACCCATTTTCAGTCATGTCCAGCCACATTTCTCATCATTTTTCATCCAAAACTATAGAGCTTTCAAGGGAGAGAGTGAGGGAAGAAGAAGAAGAAGATTGTTGAGGGTTTGAGGTTGAAGAAGAGAGGAAAAGCTCATGCAAGGCAGCCATAGCAGAATTTGAGATCAACCTGTGTATCTCTGGTTTTTTATTCGGTTTGAGCTACACAGAAAGAGCTAAGAGGTGAGGTTTGGTTTTCTTTAAAGTTAATCCACTTTCTAACAAATTTCATGAAGGAAGCTTGAGTGACAAAACAAACTAGCTAAGGCATGTTTTAATGTTTTCATGTGATTTTCTGAGACTTTTATTGACTACATGACTGAGATATTGAGCCCGAGGCTATATGGTACCGTGTGCACGCAGGTTATATTCCGTTGTTGACGTTGAGTGTACTCCGTGACAACGATGCTGTCGTGAGTGCTGGGCGGGCCCCACTACGACAAAGACGAATGAAGTGTTGGGCGGGCCCCACTACATCGTAGAGCTAGTACACGTTGGTTGTACTGGGCGTGCCCTACACAACGTAGATCGGTCATGTTAGTTAAAATATTTTATATACTTGATATGTCTTGCTAGATTTTTAATGACGTACTTGTGGAGTATTTGAGAAAGCTTTTATCATTACACGTTTATGTTTAACGTTGTGATTGAACAGATTTATACGTTTAAAGGTTTATCACGCGTTCTGATTTGCGGATTTACAGTTTTAAATTTAGTCACTCACTAGGCTTCGTAGCTCACTCTTTCAAAATGTTTTTCCACTTTTCAAGTAGAGATCGAGCTCCCAATGCCTGATAACTGCCAAAGTCTGTTTTTTGCTAAAAGCTTCCAGATCAAGCTCTAGTATGTGGGTGGAGTGGTACATTGTGTCTGTTTCTATTGTAAATGTCTTTGTAAGAACTGGATAGTTTATGGTTGTGTAAGCACTAGATGTCGTGGTTTTGTAAACCCTAGTTGGATATGTTTTGGGTTGTGATATCTCTATTATGTTATTTTCCAAACCGAGTTATGTCAGGGCTGCACTTCATGTATGTCTAAATGTTTTCAGGGATTCCGCTGTGTTGTGTTACATGTAAAGTATTTTATTTCTATGACTAGCATGTTTATCAGGTGCAACGATTCAGCAGGGTCAACAGGTATCGTTAGAGGAGGACGATGTCTGTTGGCTTCACGTCATCTCCTTGACTAAGCTAGCAGGTAGTTGGGAGGGGGTGTGACAACTTGGTATCAGAGCAGTTAGCTCCATGGGAAATGAGACAGAGCAGTTAGTGCTAAGAAGAATTTAGGAAGTAAATAGTTAGACGTTGAGTCAGTTAAGATAGAACTAGCAGAGTATGGTCCAAGTATGGATAAGAGTGAGTCCAGTCAGGAATAGAATGTGGGTAGAAGTTTAGTATCATGCATCTGATTTAAGTATCTATAGCATGTCTGATGTATTGACATGTTATAGGAGTCATGCCACCACGTACAAGCAGACGACGCATGTAGAATTAGGACGGGACGCAGGATCCTACCTAGGGTCAATCTGAAAGGGGATCCAGTACCCCGAGAGTTCAGACTGGGGCAGGAAACGAGCAGTTTTCTAGATCTTCACAGGAGGTATGTAGGCCAAAAAGAGTAGGGCCTAGTGATCCGGAAAAGATGTATGAAATAGAACGGCTGAAGAAATTAGGAGCCACAGTGTTTGAGGGTTCCACAAATCCAACTGACGCCGAGGTTTGGTTAAATATGCTTGAGAAATGCTTCGATGTGATGAGTTGTCCTGAGGAGCGAAAAGTCAGATTGGCCACATTTCTGCTGTAGAAGGAGGCAGAGGGATGGTGGAAATCCATATTAGCCAGGTGCAGTGATGCACGTACTGTTGGGTTTTATGTCCTAAAACTCGTAGATAGTGAATGATTAACGAATTATACACTTGTATCAATAAAGTGTTATTGAGGTTTTTGCAATAAAGTGTTATTGTCATATTAAGTCTAGAATTGCTCAATATGACCCAAATCCAATAAACTAAGATCCTAGGTTGTTTACATGTAACTTGAACTAGTATGTGGGGACATACGGGGATCAGTGTTCAAGTAACAACCTAAAAGGTCTATAGTACAGGGATAAGGCTGGGTACCTTATCCTGGTAACACTATGTGATACAGCCCGCTTTGTATTCGATACAGACGTATTGATCCAAGGCGTCCATGTAGGAGACATGCGAGCGGGGGTATCCTATGCAATGAGTTTGCATAAGACCGGACCACGAAATAGTAAACCACTAGATGTAACACCGTTGACTAGTTAGGTTACTGTTTCAATAGGATGACCTAGGTAACTCAATCTTAATCCTGAGTGTGTCATGAACTCCTTCTCACGAGGGATTGTCCTTTGATTAGTACGGGTGAGAGTGGCCAGCACGCCGACTCAATAAGCCTACCTTCTTGGGGACAAGACCGAGTGGGGGGCTGGGGACATGACAATACAATATGGAATTCACTCCTTCCCCTATTGGGGTAAGCAGATGTGTGTTCCCTTAAGGGCTGATTCCGGGTCTTGAACAAGGGCGCCCATCCTCTCCTGGCCCGAGAGGAACTGCTGTTTATTGATTGGATCATAAACAGATTGTTCATTAGAGGAATCAGTGGTACTTAAGGATCCAGAGGTAACCCAGGGGTAAAACGGTAATTTGACCCAGCTGGCGTTACGAACACTCGTGAAGGATTGACTTACTGTTATTGGTCGATATCCGTGGACACAGAAATATTCTACAGTGAGAAGAGTGCAGCTGTGGGTCTTTAGTGGAGTGACCCACAGTTAACGAATGTTGACTAATTTGGTTAATGAGTTTAGCCAATTAGTCTCGTATCGTTGGAGCTTCTGATCTGTAGGTCCATTAGGTCCACCTGCTAGCTTGTAAAGGGTTCTGAGGTTAAATAGTCTTGAATAGAATTTGAAGTGTGTTCAAATTCGTTAAGGGAATTTTATTGTATTTGATACAATTAAAATAATGTATAAAGATACATTATAATATAAGTTTAATTAATGAATTAAACTTTATATTATAAATTAATTTTGGATATGATTCAAAATTAATTAATGAGAGAATTAAATATTTGAAAGAGTTCAAATATTAAATATGAATTAGATTCATATTGAAACTATAGGTTAAATTTAATGTGAATGAGATTCAGATTAAAACTATAGTATATGAGAGAATTATTTGAATAATGATTCAAATAGTAAATTAATTAAATATATGATATTTAATCAATGAATTAATTAATTGGAGAATTAATTAATTTAATTTAATTAAATACGATTTAATTAAATTAATTCTATAGTTAATATTAATGTACATTATGATGCACATTAAAACTATAGGTTAAATGAGAGAGATTAAAATTGAATATGATTCAATTGTAATATTAATTAAATATTGGATATTTAATTAATGTGGATTCAATTAATGATAATAATTGAATGGCCAAATTAATTCAATTTAATATGATTCAGATTGAATTAAAATACCTTATGTTATAATTGATTTAATTAATATTGTTTTAATTAAATTAATTATAATTAATTAATTAATTAAATGATTATTATTATTTAATTAATAGACGGCCAAGATCGTTTGGATTAGATCCAACGATTGAGATCTAGTAGGGTAATAACTCCCTCCCCACTTATCGTACAGGGGAGAGGGAGTTCCCCAACGAAGGCTCATTCTCTCCCATTATCACGAAAAAGACAGAGAGAAAATTCTCTCTCAACTCTCTCCTCTCTCAACCAAAAACACAGCAATCTTCCTTGCTGTGATTCCCCTCCAAGACTAATTTTGGATCCCACCATCCCTATCTCATGGATCCAGAGAATAGCGGGTGTTCGCGATTGGTCGTGTTCTTGGAAGAAAATGTCGCTATACAATTATTGGAGCATCGTGCAGTGAATCTCGGTCTCCAACATGTAAGTTTTCATGAATCTAAAATTGTTTTAGATTTGTAATTGCATGCTTAATCTAGTTTAGAAAATAAGTTTCTAATTTTGCCCAACGTATCGGTTTTCTTTAATTGAAATTAAATCACGCTCGATTTAATTCGCTTCCGCTAGAGGATTCAATTCCTTCACGTACGTTAGACTGGCAAACTTTCAGAGGCATATTCGAAGACAAGTATTATCCCAGCACATACTGTGAGGCAATGAGGGGTCAGTTTCTAGGGTTGAAGCAAGGGTCACTTTCAGTGGCCGAGTACGAGAGAAAGTATATCGAGCTTTCACGGTATGTTGATGTGGTTGTGGCATCTGAGAGTAGAAATACTCACCAAGACAGCGTGGTTTATACCGATTAAAGCGACGTCTACACTAGATCAGCTAGCTAAGTTATACGTCGACAGGATTGTGAGTCAACATGGAGTGCCAGTGTCCATAGTTCCAGATAGGGATCCAAGGTTTACTTCTAAGTTTTGGCCTAGTGTGCAGAAAGCAATGGGAACAAAGTTGAAGTTTAGTACAACGTTCCATCCCTAGACAGATGGCCAGTCAGAGAGGACCATCCAGACCTTAGAGGACATGTTGAGAGCATGTGTCCTTCATTTTAAGGAAAGTTGGGATACCCACTTATCACTTATGGAGTTCGCTTATAATAACAGCTATCAATCTAGTATCGAAATGGAACCATTCGAGGCTTTGTATGGCAAACAATGCAGAACTCCTGTGTGTTGGAACGATGTGGGAGAGCGAAAGCTAGTTGGTCCGGAGTTAGTACAAGTTATGACAGACAGTATTAAGCTGATTAGAGAGAACCTGAAAATAGCTCAAGATCGACAGAAGAGCTATGCAGATAAGCGACGAAGAGACTTAGAATTCCAGGTTGGAGATCAAGTTTTCTTGAAGTTATCTCCGTGGAGAGGTGTTCTTGGCTTTGGGAGGAAAGGTAAGCTGAGTCCTAGATATATTGGTCCTTACCAGATAACAGAACAGGTTGGGCCAGCAGCCTATAGACCTGAGTTGCCAGCTCGAATACATGATGTTTTTCATGTGTCCTTGCTGAGGAAATATATTCCAAATCCATCACATGTGTTGCAAGCGCAACCAGTTGAGCTGAAAGAATACTCAAGTTATGAAGAGGAAGCGGTTCAAATCCTCGACAAAAAAGAGCAAGTTTTGAGGAACAAGACGATCCCACTTGTGAAGGTCCTTTGGAGACATCACGGAGTGGAGGAGGCAACCTGAGAGTAAGAAAACCAGATGAGGAGGAGCTACCCGACACTCTTCACCTAAAGACTTCTAAATTTCGAGGATGAAATTTCATAAGGGGGAGGTAAGTTGTAAACCCGAGACTTTCCTTGGATTATTTGCTCTTGTGGATTGTGGAAGTTGGATTAAAGTCGTTGTGGTTTCATTGTTGAAGAAAATGGGCAAGCTTTTGGTTCAAGATGTCTTTGATAATTTTGGAGTTTATTTAAAGAAAAAGGAAAGAAAGTAAACAATGAAAATGAAAGGAAAAAGAAAAAAAAAAAGAAAAAAAGAAAGAAAAGACTTTTGGTGCTTTAAAGAATCCACTCCACCGCCTAAGATACCCATTTTCTTCATCATTTCCCATCCACCGCCTCAACCCATTTTCTCCATCATTTCCCATAAAAGTTTAGAGCATTTTGAGAGAGAGAGAGAGTGAAGGAAGAGGAAGAAGAAGCTTGCTGGAGGTTTGAGGTTGAAGAAGAGAGGAAAAAGTTCATGCAAGTGCAACCATGGCAGAATCTGGGTTCAATCTGCCTATCTTTGGTTTTTAATTCGGTTTGCGCTACACAAGAAGACCTAAGAGGTGAAGCCTGACTTTCTTGAAAGTTACTTCATTTTCTAACAAATTTCATGCAGGACGCTTGAGCTAATTCTAATGTTAAGTTAATGGGTTTTGAAGAGGAAAACAGAGCACATAATTTTCGTGCCAATCTGAAGGGTCTCTGCTTTTCTCTTGTTTTTCGAACGTTGTGGGGTGTACAGGTTGAATTAGAAGCTCAATTTGGTATGGTTGGAACGGTTATTTAATTTCCTATGACGTTCATGAAGAATTCATGAGCCAAATATGACTAGAAGTAGGTTTAATTTCAGGAGCAAAATAGATGGTAGCAGGGAAGCGCAAATTTGGAATAGCTGTGTTCGGGGGATTTCTGGACAAATCTGTTGGGAATCTCATTTTCATTCCTTCTCGTATGTTGTAGAGGGTTCCAAAATGAAGAGTTCGATATATAGTACATTAATTTTGGTCAAGCATTGAGGAAGTTATGAGTGTTTGAAGTTAGGGTATTGAATCTGGAAAATGTGAAAAAAGTGTGGAATGTGAATTTAATTCTAGAGTTTAAAATTCATGAGCATAGAAAGACAAGACTATTTAAGGTTCTGATGGTCGGTTTTGGCTTGTTTGACAGGCCAAGAGGAATTAGGTTGAGTCTACAGACCAGGGAACTAGCCAAGGCTGTGAGTGACAAAACGAATTTCGAAAATGATTTATAAAATGTTGTTTATGATTAAATGTTTTACATGTTTTACATGTTCGAAGCTGAACTTATGAATAATACATGATTTCTATGAATGGTTTCAAGCATGAGTTTCAAGCTTAGATTTTCTAATGAGATTTATATATGAGCACGTGATTATTGACTTTCTGAAAATTAGTTAAAATGATATCATTTTAAGCAAAGTATGTATTAGCGAGTATTGTTTAAAGATTTTTCAGTTTTACGAAAGATAAAGATAAGCGTCCATGTTTTTTAATGTTTTCATGTGATTTCCTGAGACTTTTATTGACTACATGACTGAGATATTGAGCCCGAGGCTAGATGGTACCATGTGCACACAGGTTATATTCCGTTATTGACGTTTAGTGTACTCCATGACAAAGATGTTGTCGTGAGTGTTGGGCGGGCCCCACTACGACAAAGACGATGGGAGTGCTGGGCAGGCCCCACTACATCGTAGAGCTAGTAAACGTTGGTTGTACTGGACGTGCCCTACACAACGTAGATCTGTCATGTTAGTTAAAATGTTTTATATACTTGATATGCCTTGCTAGATTTTAATGACTACTTGCGGAGTATTTGAGAAAGCTTTTATCATTACACGTTTATATTTGATGCTTTAATTAAACAGATTTATATGTTAAAGGTTTATCATGTGTTCTGATTTTCGAATTAACAGTTTTATATTTAGTCACTCACTGGGCTTCATAGCTCACTCTTTCAAAATGTTTTCCCATTTTCCAGATAGAGATCGAGCTCCCGGTGACTGATAAATTGCCAAAGTCTGATAAAAGCTTCCAAATCAAGTTCCAGTACGTGGGTGGAGTTGTACATTGTGTCTGTTTGTATTGTAAATGTCTTTGTAAGAATTGGATAGTTTACGGTTTGTGTAAGCTCTAGATGTTGTGGTTGTGTAAACCCTAGTTGGATATGTCTTTGGTTGTGATATCTCTATCAGGTTTATTTTCCAAACTGAGTTAAGTCACGACTACACTTCATGTATGTCTAAAGGTTTTCAAGGTTCCGCTGTGTTGTGTTGCATGTAAAGTATTCCATATTTAAGATTAGCATGTTTATTAGGTTCAACGGTTCAGTAGGGTCAATCGGTATCGTTAGAGGAGGACGATGTCCGTTGGCTTCACACCATCTCCCGGACTAAGCTAGCAGGTAGTTCGGGAGGGGGTGTGACAACTGTGATAGATTATTGTACATCCCACTAAACTAAATTTTTAGTCCAAGTGGAAATTTGTTGGGTTTTATGTCCTAAAACTCGTAGCTAGTGACGGTTAACGAATTATATACTTGTATTAATAAAGTGTTATTGAGGTTTAAGCAATAAAATGTTATTGTCATATTAAGTCTAGAATTGCACAATATGACCAAAATCCAATAAACTAAAATCCAAGGTTGTTTACATGTAACTAGAATTAGTATGTGGGGAAATACGGGGATTAGTGTTCAAGTGACAACCTAAAAGGTCTATAGTACAGGGATAAGGTTGGGTACCTTATCCTGGTAAAACTATGAGATACGACCTGCTGATAAGTCTAAATTGTTATACGTTCATAATCTCCAAATTTGCTTATCTTTATTGAATTCCTTGCGAAAAACGCTTTAAAATGAGTATAATATGTGTATAGGTCCTCAGCGGAGCTTTGGAAACAATTTGGGGCTTAAGCGAGCAAAACCGAAGCGTAAAATGACCATTCTGCCCTTGGAGCCTTGCCAGCATCGAGACCCCCACCAAATAGGATCGGAACGTCGTGTAAATAAGGAAAGATTGGAGCCCAAGTCCGAGACTCAGCGTCAAAACGCTCAAATCCTAGTGTCTCGACGCTAGGCTGATCCGAGAGATACTTTCCTATTCTTAAGGAGCAGCGTCACGACACCAGCCCACAACATCTCGACGCCAGCCCACAGCGTCTCGATGCTGTCAATTTTCCAAAAGTGAAATTTTCCATATTTGCTCCACGATTTTTCCAGATTTGAGGCTCTCTTCAGCTCCGAGTTTCCACGATTTGAAGGCCAAAAAGTCCTATAAATAGAGTGTCTTGGTTTAGGTTTAGAATCATCCCTTGTATTAGCTCAATGACAGGACTTGTCGAAGGTCCAAGCCAAATAAATTTACAATCGAGGGCACTACAACTATTTTGTAGAAATAGTGGCCGGGGTCGTGAAGGATTAAAATTCCTTGGCAACGGAAACATATAAAACCGTCCGTATAAAATATTGTTTACGAAAAACCAATACATTGGCAAATTTAAATTACAGAAACAATTCCTATAAAACCTAACTAAATTAAGCATACATTCTAAAATTCTAAACCTTTTGGAAGTGGAAACTTACTTGTTGAAGAACAAATTTCTTATATGTGTTCCTTCCAACGAACACCACCAATAGCATTCACCCGTTGTATCTCTTGGGATTCTAAGATCTGGTTGGTGGGAACCACAATCTTGAAAGGGAATTAAAAAAAAAAAAACTACAGCAAGGTTGCTGTAACTTTCCTTGAAAAAAAAAAACCTGAGAGAATTTTGAGAGAGATTCCTCTCTGTGATTTTGCGTGAGAGACCGAAAAAAAGAGCAACTGACCAAAACCCCACCTACACTTACGTGAAAGATGGGAAGGGAGTTACCCATAACTCCCTAACCAATCTTAGTAGTTGATTGGATCAACATGAATCATATTCAATTTTATATCTCTCATTTAACCTATAGTTTTAATGTGCATCAAATGGACATTAATCAATAACTATAGTATTAATTTAATTAAATCACATTTAACCAAATTAAATTAAATTAATTCATTCTCCAATTAATTAATTTATGAATTAATCAAATAACACATATTTAATTAAATTCATAATTCTCTCATAAATTAATTTTCAATCATATCCAAAATAATTATAAAGTTTAATTCTCTAATTAAACGTTATACTATAACGTATCTCCATAGATTATATTAATTCCCTTAATATTCAAGACTATTTAATCTCAGTACCCGTTACGAGCTAGCAGGTGTACCTAATGGACCTACAAATCAGAAGCTCCAACGATACGAGATTAACTAGCTAAACTCATTAACCGAGTTAATGAACATTCGTTAACTGTGGGTCACTCCACTAAAGACCCACAACTGCACTCTTCTCACTGTAGAATATTTCTGTGTCCACGGATATCGACCAATACAGTAAGTCAATCCTTCACGAGTGTTCGTAACTCCAGCTGGGTCAAATTACCGTTTTACCCCTGGGTTACCTCTGGATCCTTAAGTACCACTAATCCCTCTAATGAACAACTTGTTTAGGGTCCAACCACTAAAAAGAAATTCTTCTCGGGCCAGGAGAGGACAACGCGCTTTTGTTCAAGTCCCGGAATCGGCCCTTAAGGGAACACACATCTACTTACCGAATAGGGGAAGAAGTGAATTCCATCTTGTACTGTTATGTTCCCAGCCCCCACTCAGTCTTGCCCCTAAAATGGTAGGATTATTGAGTCAGTAAACAGGCCACTCTCATCCATACAAATCTAAGGACAATCCCTCCTGAAAAGGGGCTCATAACAGACTCAGGATTGAGATTGAGTTACCTAGGTCATCCTATTGAAATAGAAACCTAAACTAGTTAACGACGTTACATCTAGTGGTTACTATTTCGTAGTCCGGTCTTATGAAAACTCATTGCATAGGATACCCCCACTCGCATGTTTCCTACATGGATGTTGTGGATCAATACATCTGTATCGAATACAAAGTGGGTCGTATCACATAGTGTCACCAGGATAAGGTACCCAACCTTATCCCTATACTATAGAGCATTTAGGTTGTTACTTGAACATCGATCCCCGTATGTCCCCACATACTAGTCCAAGTTTCATTTAAACAACTTTGGATCTTAGTTTATTGGATTTAGGGTTTATTAATGCAAACTCGATTATTCAATAACCAAATTACTGAATCACTCAAATAACGCTTTATTCAGATCGATTAATTTGTTTCATTTACTATCTACGAGTTTTAGGGCATAAAACCCAACAACTCCCACTTGAACTAAAACTCTAGTGGGCAATGTACATCATTAATCATAATTAATTGAACAATCATTGTAGTAGGAATAATGGATTATATTAATACTGTATAATACATGAAAAGTACAAATACAGGTAAGTACAATAAACTAGGGCATTCACGACAATACCCATTACACTGTTGTAAATACAATAAATTAGGGAATTCACAACAATACCCATTACATTTCTCCCACTTGTCCTAGATTATTCTATGTACATATCTCGCAGACATAGACTTTCTAGATGACCCTCGAACACTTTAGTCGTGATAGCCTTCATAAATGGATCAGCAATGTTGTGCTACGAAGCAAAATTTGTGACGATCACATCCCCTCGTTGCACGATCTCTCTGATGAGATGATATTTGCGCTCTATGTGTTTGCCTCTTTTGTGACCGCGAGGTTCTTTTGAATTTGCCACTACACCACTATTATCACAATAAAGGGTGATTGACAAGTTCATATTTGGAACAACTTCCAAATCCATTAAGAACTTCCTAAGCCATACAGCCTCCTTAGCTACTTCACAAGCAGCGACATATTTGGCCTCCATGGTGGAGTCTGCAATGCATCCTTGTTTGATGCTACGCGAGACTACAACTCCCTCGTTGAGGGTAAACACTGGCCCTGGTGTGGATTTCCTAGAATCCTTATCAGTCTGAAAGTCAGAGTCTGTGTATCCTGTAAGGATTAAATCCTTAGCGCCATACACAAGCTGATAGTCCCTCGTTCTCCGAAGATACCTGAGGATGTTTTTCGCTGCAGTCCAGTGGTCTAACCCTGGATTAGACTGGTATCTACTGACCATCCCAACTGCATAGCATATGTCAGGTCTAGTACACAACATGACATACGTAAGGCTACCCACAACTGAAGCATAAGGGATCCGTCTCATATCCTCAATTTCTTGAGGTGCCTTAGGACACTGTTCCTTAGACAAATGAACTCCATGCTTGAAGGGTAATAAACTCCTCTTGGAATTCTACATCTTATATCTAGACAACATCTTGTCTATATATGATGCTTGAGACAGGGCTAACGTTCTGTTCTTACGATTCCTTATTATTTGAATCCCTAGAACATACTGAGCTTCACACAAATCTTTCATTTGGAACTCAGTCGATAGCCAGGTTTTAATGTCAGCTAGATATTCTACATCATTCCCTATGAGTAGAATATCATCTACATACAACAGTAGAAAAGCTACTGAACAGTTGATAATCCTTTTGTAAACACAAGGCTCATCAACGTTCTGGTCAAAGCCATAAGATTTGATAGTAGCATCAAACCTTATATTCTAAGATCTGGAAGCTTGCTTCAACCCATAAATGGATCATTTAAGCTTGCAAACTTTTTGCTCTTGACCTTGAGCAATGAACCCCTCTAGTTGAGACATAAATATGTTCTCATCAAGATTGTCATTCAGAAAAACAATCTTGACATCCATTTACCAAATTTCATAATCATAAAATGTGGCAATGGACAAGAGAATCCTTATCGACTTTAACATGGCAACTGGAGAGAAGGTTTCTTCATAGTCCACCCCTTCCTTTTGGGTATAACCCTTTGCCACAAGTCGAGTTTTGAAAGTCTGTACTTTACCAGCTGCATCTCGCTTCCTCTTGTAGATCCATTTGCACCCTATAGGTTTAACCCCTTCAGATTTGTCTACAAGATCCCAGACTTGATTGAAGTACATAGACTCCATCTCTAGGTCCATAGCTTTGACCTACTGGTCATGGTCCACATCATTCATTGCCTGTCTGAAGGTCAATGGATCCTCAACTCCATCATCAGGTATGACAATGGAGTTTCTACTAAACCCAGATAGCGTTCAGGTTGAGTAACAATCCTCCCACTACGTCGAGACATTCTCAACTTTTGAGAAGGATGAGGTTGACCAGATGTACTGGGCTCATCAACAACCCTTGTTGAAGGTCCAACCTCATCAACAACTCTTGGTGATGAGTTTGTAGCTTCACCATAAATTTCATTTAACACTATCTTACTATCTGGCTTATGTTCTCGAACGTGGTCTTCTTCCAAGAAAGTAGCATTTGTCGATACAAATACTTTATTTTCTTGTGGATCGAAGAAGTATCCACCTCTTGTTTCTTTTGGGTAGCCTACAAATAGGCATAATTTTGAACGTGAATCCAATTTCTTTAGGTTTACTACTAGCACATGTGTGATAGCGAGCGTAGCAAGCTATTTTTCCCTAATTATTTTCCCCTAAGTTCTGGGCATCTCGACGCTGGAATTTCCTTATTTGATTCAGGCGGCAAAAGGTCACAGCATTGTAACATTGTGACCATAGCGTCTCGACGCTCTCGATAATTTCCTAAGCAAAATGCACGGTTAGCGACAGCGTCGCGACGCTATGCCTATAGTGTCTTGACGTTGTCAACAATTTTCCTATAAATAGAATGCGATTAGGGTTGGCCAAGGGGACTTTTTTTATGCAATTTTAGCCTAAACTCAACTAAATACCCTCTATGGGAGCTGAAGCAAGTTGGAGGAGTGGGATTCGAAGGCTAGGATCGTGGAGATCGTGACGGGGACGTGCGGTTTCGACGACTTAGCATTTAATCTCTCTTCCCTCTTGATTTTAGTTGGTTTCAATGGTTGTTTTAGACTTAACTTACATCGTAACGCGTTTTATGAGTAGCTAGGTTCTTTATCTTAGGGATTGATGTAGGCCTTTGGGCAATTATGAATTGATTTTGGATACTTGCTATGATTTCATTTATGCATGATGTTTCCTTAACGTTTTCAATTTACCGGCCATGAGTTGATTGATGATTGTGTTTAAATCTTGCTCAGGAGAGGGGGGTTTAGCTTAGATCTCATTATGCATAACTAGGATAGTCTTGAGATCGGGAGTTAAAAGATAATCTTAAAAATTGTTAAAAAAGGATATCCTTAATGCCTTGCATGTTAATGAATTTAGATAGGGATATTGGATTCATTGCATGTGAGAGAATTATGTATGCTCGGGAGAGATATATATGAGTTAAGTATTCCAAGATTTATGAATCATAGCATGTTGATCATCCATGAATTAATTCATAATCCCAATTGGTGAAATCAACTCCCTAAGAAATTGCCATCATTTGATTTCCATATTTTTAGTTTTGAGTTAATTTTCCATTCTTTATGGCTAAAGTTGGTTCCCTAGATAAAATTGGATTAGATT
Organism: Luffa aegyptiaca; assembly: GCA_017139565.1. Taxonomy (NCBI): domain Eukaryota; kingdom Viridiplantae; phylum Streptophyta; class Magnoliopsida; order Cucurbitales; family Cucurbitaceae; genus Luffa; species Luffa aegyptiaca. The sequence goes on from CM029395.1 coordinate 23,113,991, forward strand.
ATTTGCTGTAATTAAATTGATTAGAAAACCAATCCAGAGGACGACATTCGATTTAAAAATCACTATATTTTAGCTTGGCCCGTACACTTGCGGTGAGCAAATTTGCGCATCAAGTTTTTGGCACCGTTGTCGGGAATTGCCATATTTAATCAAATTATTATCGTAGAAAAATTGTCCGGTTTTAATTTAGGGTGTATTTTTATTTTTATTTTTTATTTTTATTTTTAGGTAGATTGCATTTTTTTCTTATTTGCTTTCTTTCCATATTTAGTTTTTCCTTATTTGTTTAAATTTTCCATAGATAGAATTTTCCTTTTTTGTTTTATCCTTTTTAGATTAATTTTTCCTTATTTGTTAGTTTCCTAAATTGATTTTGCCATATTTTCTTTTTGCATTCGTTATTTGTTTGTCTTTTCCTTTTTAGAATTTATTTCCTTATTTAGATTTAGTTCTTTCCTTTTCTAGTTTCATTCCTTATTTGTTTTCTTTCCTCTTCTTGTATTTTCCTTTTTAGGTTAGATTAGTTTGTGCATGCGAAAGGTTAGGGAGTTGGCCTTAGTTCCCTTTGACCCGGAGATAGAGAGGACTTATAATAGACTTCGAAGGGAGAACCCAGCAAATCTCATCCAAATGGCCAATCCTAACCCTGAGGAGCCTAAGCCAATTAGGGACTACTTTCAGTCGGTCTTTCATTAGCAACAATCGGGGATTGTCTATGACCCGATCAATGCCAACAATTTCGAGCTGAAAACTTGTCTCATTGAAATGGCTCGAGACTGCGCTTACAGAGGATCACCCATGGAGGATCCAAACTCTCACCTGAAATCCTTCCTAGACATCTGTGGGACGGTAAAGTTAAATGGAGTATCTGAAGATGTCATTCGCTTACGTTTATTTCCTTTTTCATTGCAGGATAAAGCGAGGAACTGGTTGCAATCGATTCCACCTGGGATCATTACCACCTGGATGCTTTGGTCCAAGCGTTCTTAAAGAAATTCTTCCCTCCTGCCAAGACGGTCAAGCTAAGGACCAAAATTCGAACGTTCCAGCAGCAGTTTGATGAGCAGTCGTTCGAGGCTTTGGAGCGTTACAAAGAGTTGCTGAGGAAGTGCCCTCAGCATGGTTATCCTGACTGGTTACAAAACCAACTCTTTTATAACGGTCTGAATCCCAGTCTAAAACCATTGTTTATGCAGCTACAGGTGGGACTCTGTTGTCCAAGACCGTGGAGAACGAGTGCACACTACTAGAGGATATGGCCACCAACAGCTATCGGTGGCCATCTTGTAGGATTGGAATTCCCTAATACCGTAAAGCAGAAGCGTAACTGGGACCGATTCGTAGTTAATTTTGTTTAATCTAAAATACCAATACATTGACAATAAGCTTAGAACTATTCTAGATTTATATTAATAAGGCTAAGCATACAAAATCATTAGATCTAAATCTAATAGGGAGTAGCGAACATACCGTCGTTGTCGTCTCTGAAATATGAAGAACGCCTTTCTTGATTTTGGATCAAGCGTCAACAATTGGAACACCACCAATTGATCTTCTCCGCTACGACTCTGAGATTAGGAACGTAGTTGTGGGACTACCTAATCTTAAATGGGAAAAACTCTAGAGAGAAAATTCTCCCTTGAGTTCTTGCGTTGAGAGAATATGAGTGGGAGGCTAGAGAGCATGCAAGAGTGCATTCTTGTGGCATTATGTTGTATTACCTAAACCCTAGGTTTAGTGTTCCATTTATAGGAGAAATGTCATGAATAAAATATTCATTTAAAATCAATTATTTCCATAACTGATTTAATCTTTTCCATAATTAATCAATTCCATAACCAATCAATTCCATAATTGATTAATATTTTCCATAAATGATTGATCACTTCCATAAGTGATTAAATTATTTCCATAAATGATTAATTACTTCCATAAGTGATTAATCATTTCCATAATTGACTAATTTCCAATTAATTAATTCTTTTATTAATTAATCACCAATTAAATATTGTAGACACCGTATTTGGTCCGGCTTGATTTTTAGTATAATATTTGATTTTTTTTCAATTTGTTATTTGGTTTTCATTGTTTATTTCATTTTCATTTTTTATTTTCATTGTTTATGTAATTTATTTATTGTTTTTATTTTTATTTTCTTAATTTCATTTTTTATATTTTTTTCCCATTCTTCCACTCCCTTCTCCTTCTCCCCCTTTTTCTCTAACTTTCTAACCTCACTCCCCCCTTTTCTCAACTCCCCACCCCTATTCTCTCCAACCACTCTTGAAGCTGTCCTATAAAAGGAGAGCTGCTGGAGGAGAGCAGGACAAGAACAATCTGGGAGAAAAACTGCTAAGAAGAAAGAACGAAGGGGAGGAGAATAACACAAAAAAGGAGGAAGAACGAAAGGGGAGAAGCATTTCAATGGTGAAAACCTTCTCCATTTTTTTCTTCCTCCTAATCCTACATCTCGCCACCATTATTTGTCCACCACCGTTCCAACGAACGCACCCCCACTTCCATCATAGTCTTGATCCAATGAACCCTTGCTTTCATTCGCAACGAACCTGCGCACACAACCTCCGATGACCCACGACTTCGTTCTGGTGAGCTGATCTATGGATTAGGTGAGATGAAAGGTTGGTGGGAGAATGAATTGAAGAATCTCACTCATTCTTTTATTTGTTTTTTTATCATTTTTTATTATTTCTTTTCCTTATTTGCATGGAAGAAATTTTTTTTACCTTCTTTAGTTTAAAATGAGGTTTTTTGGTGTTTCTTCTTTCCATTTTGATTTTAACTTAAAGTTTTTTAATTTGAATTTTCAAATTAATATAAATTGACTTGATTTGAATATCTCAATTCAATTCTAATTTAATTTTAATTTGAAGTGTTGGTTTCAATTCCATTTTGATTTTAAATTCGGATTTCCAATTCAATTTCATTTTAGTTTTAAATTGATCCAATTTAATTTGGTTTAATTTGGAATTTTAGAAATTAATATCAATTTGATTTAGTTTAGGTTTTTTTTTTAATTTTTTATTCAATTAAACAAATAATTTCAATCTGATTATAAATTAAATTTTCAAAATCATTTTCAGTTTGGTCTAAGTTTGAAATTAAATTTGGGATTTCAACTTTCCTTTGTTTTCAATTTGACATTGCCCAAATGAATTTCAATTGGAACTTTATTTGGAATTTCAAATTTTTCCTCAATTGGTTTTAATCTCGAGTTCAAAGAGTTTCAAAGTGATTTTGGATTTTTTTCAAATGAATTTCAAATTGTATCTAATTAATTTGGAATTTCTAAGTAAAATTCAAATTAGGTTTTAATGTAGAATTTCAACATCAATGTCAATTTGGTTTAATTTGGATTCCTAATTCAATTTCATTTCGGTTTTAAATTGATGATTTCAATTTGGTTTAATTTGTAATTTTAGAAATTAATTTGAATTTGATTTAATTGAGATTTCCAATTCAATTCACTTTGTTTTTAAATTGATTCAATTTCAATTTGATTTTAAATTTGATTTCCTAAATCAATTTCAAATTACCTTTACTGTGTTACTTCTCGAATGAATTTCATTTCAAATTGGATTTTATATTGAAATCTCTAAATCAATTTCAGTTAGGTTTTAATTTAGAATTTCTAATTTCAACCTTAAATTGGTTTTAATTTGGATTTTTTCATTAAATTTCAATAGGTTCTAATTGGATTTCAAAGTCAATGTCTATTTGATTTTATATCAACAATAAATTTCAATTTTAACTAAATTGGAAATTAACCAATGGCTATGAATTTTCAATTAAGTTGGAAGTCATTTTCAATTGTTAAAGTTAAAAAAAAAAATGAGGTTTAGCCCATTTTCTCTTCTCTTTTATATAGTTAAGTTGATTATGGAAACTTTAGGCTAATTTTGTCTAAGAAGGGGTATTTAAGCTGGCCGAAAGGGAACACCCTGCCTGGAAATTAGCCTAAATATTTTGTAATCAACTTTAACTTGACTTTTCAAATGAATTTCAATTTGATTTTAATTTAGATTTTCAAAATTAATTTCAATTGGCTGTAAATTGGGTTCTTAAATAAATTTCAAAATAGGTTTTGATTGAAGATTTTGAAGTCAATCTTAATTTGGTTAATATCTGAATTCCAATTTTTCTTCAAACGATTTAAATTTGAAATACCCAAATGAATTTCAAAGTGAATTTTACTTTGGTATTCAAATTTGAACTGTTTAAATGAATCTCAAATGGAATTTAATTTGAAGTTTCAAATTGGATTTCAATTTCCTACTTTCCAAACAAATTTCATTGAAAGAGAGAGAAAAGTTTTTTTTAAGTTGATTATGGAAACTTTAGGCTAATTTTGTCTAAGAACGGGTATTTAAGCTGACCAAAAGGGAACACCCTGCCTGGAAATTAGCCTAAATATTTTTTGCAATCAACTTGAATTTGGTCTTAATTTAGAATTTTTGAAATTGATTTCAATTTGACTTTAAATTGGATTTCTCAAAACAATTTAAAAATGTTTTAAATTGAGATTTCCAATTGAATTTCAATTTGGTTTAGTTCGAATTTCTAAATGATTTAACTTTCTTTCAATTGATTTCAAATTCTTTATTTTAATTTTTTAACTTTGAAATTTCTAATTAGTTTTTTAATTTGGAAAATAAAAAAGATTTCTTTTTATTGAATGGTGTCATACCACTCATAATTATTAATTTACATTTTATTTCTAAAATGTGAAATAATAGACATGAGACAAATAAAATCATGTAAAACCTATGACGGAGTGAGATAATCTCTCAAATTCTTGATGTGATAAATTTTCTTTTACTTGAAAGAAAATTCTAACATGACGAGCAATTATTGGGTATAACCCCACTTACTACATCAAATCCTTACTTTATGTTTTAAAGCTAAGGTAAGATCAAGTGGGACATTTGTTATTTATTTATTCCAAATAAAGGGTCGTTTCATGTTATAAAAGGATAATTTTAAAATAAAATGTGGTAACCGTTTTTAAACGGGTGTTGTAGGGGTGCTAACACCTTCCCTACACTCAATCGACTCCCGAGCCTAATTTTTGGTTTTCAAAGATCGGTTTTTCTTTAAAATGGGTGACCAATCACACCCCAAGATGATTGGTGGCGACTCCAAACTTTTAACCTCGAAAAAGACCCTTAGGAAAGGACGTCGGTCGCTCCGCGTCGCGATGACGTTGCGACAAATATCATGTATTTAATTTCAAACCTTCTATTAGTTAATTAATTAGTTACCCAATTAAATATCACATATTTAATTTCAGGCCTTCAATTAATTAATTCTATAATATGAATCAAATTCATATTAAAATTTGAACTCCTTCAAATTCTCTTATATCCTATAAATCTAATATGAATCAAATTCATATTAATATTTGAACTTCTTCAAATATTTATTTCTCTCATAGACTATATTTTAATTAAATCTCATTTAATTTAAACTAAATTGAATAATTAATTAATTCATAATTAATTAATTCATCTTCTAATTAAATACCATATATTTAATTAAACATATATTTGACCTCTTTCAGATATATCAATCTCTAAATATAATAAAGTTTAATCTCAAATTAGACTTTATATTTTAATGCATCACTATACATTATATTTATTTGTATCTCATACAATTAACTTAATTCCCAATATGAATTTGAACTATTCCAATTCTCTCAAGATATATTTATTCCTAATTACTCTTTACAAGCTAGCAGGGGGACCTAATGGACCTACATATCAGAAGTTCCAATGATATGAGGTTAACCGATTAAACTCATTAATCAGGTTAACCAATATACTGTGGGTCATTCCACTAAAGACCCACAACTGAACTCTTCTCATTCTAGAACATTTCTGTGTCCACGGATATAGACCTATATTGGTAAGTCAATCCTTCACGAGTGTCCGTAATCAAAGTTGGGTCAAATTACCGTTTTACCCCTGTGTTACATCTGTCTTCTTAAGTACCAGTGCTCCTCTAATGAACAACCTGTTTATGGTCCAACCAATAAACAGAAAGTCCCTCTCGGGCCAGTGAGAGGGCAGGATCCCTTGTTCAAATCCTGGAGTCACCACTTAAGGGAACACTTATCTACTTCTCCTATAAGTGGGAATGAGTGAATTCCTTCTTGTGTTGTCATGTCCCCAGCCTCCCACTCGGTGTTGTCCCCAAAAAGGAAGGCATATTGAGTCGGCGTATTAGTCACTCTCACCCATGCTAATCAAAGGACAATCCCTCATGAGAAAGAGTTCATGACACACTGAGGATTAAGACTGAGTTACCTAGGTCATCCTATTGAAACAGTAACCTAACTAGTTAACGGTGTTATATCTAGTGGTTTACTATTTCATGGTCCGGTCTTATGCAAACTCATTGCATAGGATACCCCCGCTTGCATGTCTACTACATGGACACTTTGGATCAATGCGTCTGTATCAAATACAAAGCGGGTCGTATCTCATAGTGTTACTAGGATAAGGTACCCAACCTATAGACCTTTTAGGTTGTTACTTGAACATCGATCCCCGTATGTCCCCACATACTAGTTCAAGTTACATACAAATAACCTTGGATCTTAGTTTATTGGATTTGGGTCAAATTGTGCAATATTTAACAATAACACTTTATTGTTGAAACTCAATAACACTTTATTGAAACAAGCATACAATTTGTTTACGTTCACTATTTACGAGTTTTAGGGCATAAATCCGAACACATCTGAGCGGTCTACAGCGAAAAAGATTGTTGCTGGAGTGTTCGAGATTGACAACGTAAGTGCACTTCAGGCCCAAATGTATTCCCTTGCTAATGCTTTTCTGAAATTTTCAGGTACAGGGAGTGCTCAATCGATCGAGTCTGCAGCTGCCCTTGCAACTCAGTCTCAGGAGGAGAATTTAGAGCAGGTTCAGTATGTTTCGAAATTTAATTCTAGAGGATATAATAATAATTCTACACCTACACATCATCACCCTAGCAATAGAATTCACGAGAACTTCTCTTATGCTAATACTAAAAATGTGTTAAATCCTCCTGGTTTTACCCCTCCTAAGCAAGAAAATAAACAATCGTTAGAGGATCTTGTTGGAGCTTTCATTGCAGAATCTAGTAACAGGACGAACAAGCTTGAGGTGGCTGTGATCTCTATAAACACCACGGTAAATGGCCATAGTGCAGCCATAAAGAACATTGAAACTTAGTTGGGACAACTGGTAAGTGTTGTAAATACCATGAACAAGGGTAAGGCCCCAGTTGAACAGGAGAAATCACATTTGGAGTACTGCAAGGCCATCTCTGTGCATCAAGAGGACGAAACTCACGTAGTTGAGGAGTAGGAGACTACTGAACCAGAGGATCTCGCTGAAGAAGCTAAGGAGGGCACAACCTTAAACAAAGCTGAGAAGCTTAATCCTGAGCCCTCTATCCCTTCTCCTACTGTTCCAGTCCCTAAATTGAGGAAAAAGAAAACGAAGAATTCGAAAGCTCAGTTTGAAAAATTTTTAGATGCTTTCATGGGTTTTGAATGTTAATATTCCTTTTGCAAATGCACTGGAGCAGATGCCTAGTAACAAGAAGTTCATGAAGGAATGGCTCAACAAGAAAAAGAAGGAAAAGTAGTTGGAGACCATGTACCTTGCATCAACTTGCAGTGCTCTCCTTCAGCAGAAAGTACCTGAGAAACTGGCTGATCCAGGGAGTTTTTCTATCCCTTGTAATTTTGGTACTTACTTCTGTAGAGCACTATGTGATCTAGGTGCTTGCATAAATATTATTCATTTGTCATTATGTAAGAAACTGAACATAGGAGAAATAAAATCTACTTCTGGTAGGCTCCAGTTGGCTGACCAGTCTGTGGTTAGTCCATATGGAATTGTTGAGTATGTGTTAATTAAAGTAGGTAAATTTTTCCTTCCTGTTGATTTCTTTGTGATGGACATCAAAGAGAATCCTACTATGCCTATTATTTTAGGGAGACCATTCCTTGCTACAGGGCGAGCTATAATTGACATTGAGCACAGGGAGCTTATCATTAAGGTCCAACATGAGAGAGAGATTTTGAAGGCATTTGAGGACCCTTAGGGCACACCAGAGACAATAGTTGTGGGGCATAGGAAAGGTGCTAGGAAGAGCACCATTGATGGAACACCTGACATTAGACCACCATGATGCACATTCGGTCAACACGTCGAGCTAATGACGTTAAACAAGTGCTTTTCGGAGGCAACCCAAGTAAGTTAAATTGTGTTTTTCTTTTTGCTTTTGATTTTCTTTTTGTTTTTGTTTTGTAGGTCTTGTAATCTCGTGGCTTCTAGCTTGTGAGCATCCATGAGAAGGTCATCATCATTCCAGGGCAGTATTGTTCACTCCTTCCATTCTTTCATTGTTCTCATGCTTGATTATGCTTTATTTTGTCTATACATTGAGGACAATGCATGCTTTAAGTTTGGGGGTGGAATGCTTTGCTTGTTGAGCCCATGAGCATCTGGGTTCGGGCTAAATTTTTTTTTAGCTTACTTTGAATCTAGCATATGGTTGTTTTGTGGATGCTATTTTTGCATGACTATGATTTCCTAGGATAGGCTTTCTTGTCAATTTTCAAGCTTTTGATGAGTTGTAAGCATGAGTGCCCAAAAGGGAGGCTTTTTAAACTTTTTATAGGAGATGTCTTGCATTGGTAGAGTATTTTCCTTGGTTAGAATATGACTTGAATGCTTAGGAGTGAATTATTAGGTTCATATACTTGTTGTCACCTCGATAGGTGTAGGGAAGAGCTAAAGAGTTAATTTTTTTTAAAATTAGCATGTTTAATCTAACCTAGGAGGAAAGGAAAGAACATATGTTTATCATGATCATGAAAGAAAAATCATTCTTGTATTTACTTTTGAAAGAAAAAAAATAATGACGTCATATGAGCTCAATATGCAATGTTTAATAATGTTTTAGGCAAAAAGAGCTATCCCTGTTGTGAACAGTTAGGCCAACCAAGGGTTAAACTCGGGTTATGGGTCCCTACAATAGGTGTGTGAAAGCTAGTGCCACTTTTATTAGCTTCATTCAATTTAATTTAAAAGCATTTAGGTATGGATGAAAACAAACTAATTTGTTCCATTGGCTCATTAGTAAATCATCAGTGCCAGTGTAAGGGGAAGATGAGTTGAGAGTTTAATAATCCAATCCCGAGCTATTAGAGTTTAGTCTAGCTAAGTTAGATCTCGCTGATGCAAGTTAATTTTGGAAAATTTTTTATTTGTCTCCCTCATTGGGCCTTGTGTGCATGTCTCTTGATTGTTTGGTTATTGACTTGTGAGCCTTGAGGAGTGAGTCATGTTTGTTGCATCTATTCTTCAACCATTGCTTGATTTTTAGTTTGCTCGAGGACTAGCAAAAGCTTAAGTTTGGGGGTGTTTGATAGCGAGCGTAGCAATCTATTTTTCCCTGATTAATTTAGTTAGCCTTTGATATTAAATTAGCCAAATTTATGCATTTTAGTGTTTTATTTGTCGGAATCAAGTATTAGAGCTAAAACATGAAAATGGGATTGATCGGGTGTTTGGGACGCAAAAAGATGCCAAAGAAACGAAGTGAATCGAAGTTGGAAGCCTATTGAAGTGTGCAAGTCGAGGGCCAGCGTCGAGACCCTAGTTTATGGGCATCTCGACACTGTAATTTCCTTATTTGATTCAGGCGGCAAAAGGTCACAGCGTCGACGCTGTGACCATAGCGTCTCGACGCTCTCGATAATTTCCTAAACATAATGCACGGTTAGCGACAGCGTCGCGACACTGTGCCTATAGCGTCTCGACGCTGTCGACAATTTTCCTATAAATAGAATGCGATTAGGGTTGGCCAAGGGGACTTTTTTTATGCAATTTTCGCCTAAACTCGACTAAATACCTTTTGTGTGAGCTGAAGAAAGTTGGAGGAGCGGGATTCGAAGGCTCGGATCGTGGAGATTATGACGGGGACGTGCCGTTTCGACGACTTAGCATTTAATCTCTTTTCCCTCTTGATTTTAGTTGGTTTCAATGGTTGTTTTAGACTTAGCTTGTAAACTCGAGACTTCTCTAGGATTATTTTCTCTTGTCATCTATTGTGGAAGTTGAATTAAAGTTGTTGTTCATTGTTGAAGGACAATGGCAAGTTTTGTGGTTATTGTGGTTTCATTGTTGGTTTAAGTTGTTGGGATTTACTAAGTTAAAAGAAGAAAGAAAAGAAAAGAAAAGGAAAAAGAAAAGTAAAATAGAAGAAAAAAAAGGAAACAAATCAGCCAAAGGGAAATGAAAACAAAAAAAAGAAAAAGAAAAAGAAAAGAAAGGAAATGGGAATGGACAGCAAAAATTCCACCACCGACAAAGCTTTACTTCAGCTCATTCCAGCCACATTTCTCAAAATTTTCCAACCAAAATTTCAGGGCACTTGAGGGAGAGAGTGAAGGAAGAAGAAGAAGAAGATTTTCGTGGTTTTGAGGTTGAAGAAGATAGGAAATAGCTCAAGCAAAGGCAGCCATAGGAGAAGCTGAGTTCAACCTGTCAACCTCTGGTTTTTTATTCGGTTTGAGCTACACAAAAGGAACTAAGAGGTGAGGTTTGATTTTCTTGAAATTTAGTCCATTTTATAACAAATTTCATGAAGGAAGCTTGAGCTAAATATGATGAGAAGTTAATGGTTTTTGAAATGGAAAACAGAGCACAGGATTTTCGAGCAAAGCAGGAGGATCTCTGGTTTTCTCTGGTTTTTCGAGCATTCTGGGGTGTACAAGTTGAATCAGAAGCTCTATTTGGTATGGTTGGAAATCTTATTCAATTTCCTACAACTTTCATGAAGACTTCGTGAGCCAAAAATGACTTGAAGTAGGTTTAATTTCAGGAGAAAGATAAAGGGTAGCAGAGAACCTCGAATCTGTGTTGTCTCTGTTCGGTGCATTTCTGGAAAATTCGGTTGGGAATCTCGTTTTGATTTCTTCAGGCAAGTTGTATAGTGTTCGAAAATGAAGAGTTTGATGTATAGTACATTAATTTTGGTTAAGTATTGAGGAAGTTAGGGTATAGAATCTGGAAAATCTGGAAAAGTAGAATGTGAAGTGTGATTTTTAATTTAAGTGTTTAGAATTCATGAGCATGGAAGAATAAGACTATCTATGGTTCTAATGCTCGGTTTTGGTTGTTTGACAGTTCAAGAGGAAATAGATCGAGTCTACAGACCAGGAAACTAGCTAAGACTGTGAGTGCCAAAACGAATTTCAAAAATTGTTTCCAAACGGTTCCACATGTTTAGATGTTTTATATGCTTTCTATGAATGATACATGGTTTTTATGAATGGTTTCAAGCTTAAGTTATGAGCTTAGATTTTCTAATGAGGTTTATAAATGAGCACGTGATTATTGAGTTTCTGAAAAATAGTTGAAACGACATCCTTTTAAGCCAAGCATGTATTAGCAAGAATTATTTAAAGATTTTCGGTTTTTTTTTCCACGAGCAAGCTGAGTAAGATATTGACTACATGACTAAGATATTGAGCCCGAGGCTATATGGTACCATGTGCACACAGGTTATATTCCGTTGTTGACGTTGAGTGTACTCCGTGACAACGATGCTGTCATGAGTGCTGGGCGGGCCCCACTATGACAAAGACGATGGGAGTGCTGGGCGGACCCCACTACATCGTAGGACTAGTAAACGTTGGTTGTACTGGGCGTGCCCTACACAACGTAGATCGATCATGTTAGTTAAAACGTTTGATGTACTTGATATGCCTTGCTAGATTTTTTATGATGAACCTGCAATGTTTTAAGGAAGCTTTTATCGTTGCACGTTTATGTTTAACGCCTTGGTTGAGCAGCTTTATGCGTTTAAAGTTTTATCATGTGTTCTAATTTCCAAATTTACAGTTGTAAATTTAGTCACTCACTGGGCTTCGTAGTTCACTCTTTCAAAATGTTTTTCCACTTTTCAGGTAGAGATCGAGCTCCCGGTGCCTGATACACTGCCAACGTCTGCTGAAAGTTCCAGAACAAGCTCCAGTACGTGGGTGGAGTTGTATATTGAGTCTGTCTATATTGTAAATGTTTTGTAAGGACTGGATACTTTACGGTTTGTGTAAGTTCTAGAGGTCGTGGTTGTATAAACCCCAGTTGAATATGTTTTGGGTTGTGATATCTATGTCAGGTTATTTTCCAAACCGAGTTATGTCAGGGCTGCACCTCGTGTATGTTAAATGGTTTTCAGGGATTCCGCTGTGTTGTGTTTCATGTAGAATATTTTATATATAGGTTTAGTACGTTTATCAGGTTCAATGAAGCAAGAGGGTCAACGGGTATCGTTAGAGGAGGACTATGTTCGTTGGCTTCACGCCATCTTCCAGACTAAGCTACACGTGGTCCGGGAGGGGGTGTGACATAGCTTACATCGTAACGCGTTTTATGAGTAGCTAGGTTCTTTATCTTAGGGATTGATGTAGGCCTTTGGGCAATAATGAATTGATTTTTGGATGATTGCTATGATTTCATTTATGCATGATGTTTCCTTAACGCTTTCAATTTACCGGCCATGAGTTGATTGATGATTGTGTTTAAATCTTGCTCGGGAGAGGGGGTTTAGCTTAGATCTCATTATGCATAACTAGGATAGTCTTGAGATCGGGAGTTAAAGGATAATCTTAAAAATTGTTAAAAAAGGATAGCCTTAATGTCTTGCATGTTAATGAATTTAGATAGGGATATTGGATTCATTGCATGTGAGAGAATTATGTATGCTCGGGATAGATATATATGAGTTAAGTATTCCAAGATTTATGAATCATAGCATGTTAATCATCCATGAATTAATTCATAATCCCAATTGGTGAAATCAACTCCCTAAGAAATTGCCATCATTTGATTTCCATATTTTTAGTTTTGTGTTAATTTTCCATTCTTTATCACTAAAGTTGGTTCCCTAGATAAAATTGGATTAGATTATTTGCAGTAATTAAATTGATTAGAAAACCAATCCAGAGGACGACATTCGATTTAAAAATCACTATATTATAACTTGGCATGTACACTTGCGGTAAGAAAATTTACGCATCAATCCAGAAAAGAACATTGTAAAAACAATAAATGAACAAGAATAGGGAATAGGAACTAAACCAACGATGGATCCCTTGCTTACGCCGTGATCCGTCGCGCAACAAGCTCTCGATCTTCCCTGAAAAATGCCCAAAAACAAGATTTAAGCACTCCTCTCACTCACTCTCATCCCAACCCCCAAAAATGGCTCAAAGAGCCTTTAATTCTTTTGGAGAACGTTGCTTGATGTCCTAAACCGAGGCCAAAATCGCACTTTATATAGAGCTCCAGGGGTCATAGCGTCGCGACGCTATGACATAATTGTCTTGTTGCCCAAGTCGTCCCAGCGTCGAGACGCTGGGGGTAGCGTCAAGACTCTATCCAATGGATTGAACTTCCAGCTTCTCGGTTTTGGGTTGAACTTTGGGCCTTCCTCACCATATTTTTGGTCTTTGGTCTTCCATTTAAAGCCCTTCAATTCTCCCTTTGACCCAACCTTGATCTCTCATGATCACATCTTCATAAAATGGGTCAATTTATTCTCCTTTTTCTCCAAAAATTTATCAAAAGCTTCTAGGGACAAAAATTCATAATTAAACATATTTGAACATTAAAACCACAATAAAACCCAACAAAAACTCTAAAATCTAAACCAAAAATTGAGAATCGGTAGAAGAGTTTAGCAGTGTAAGGACCAAGCTAAATAATTGAGTAAGAAAGAAACTCTGGAATATTTCTGATATCATTTTTCATGTACAACAGCTTACTTATATATTTGCACAAAGGAATAATAAATGATCCAATTAAGGGAAAGAGACCTTTGATTTAGCAATGGTACAATCAAACTAAGGAACGTAATCAAGGTTTTAATGATTAGCCAAAATCAGAGAGATTTCAGCTTATTTGAGGGCAATTTATTAGTTGAGGAGTTTCCTTATCAAGCTGTCATTGATATTCCAAAATTGTTGTAATTAGTTGTCATTGAAATTCCTTCAGATCAAATTGCTGCAATTTTCCATTAGTGCTATTGTTTTCATCTCTCCTCAAACAGGAGGTAGGTGCATCACGGACTCCAAGTTTGCTTCGAAGGCCTTTAAAGGTAGCTTTGGGTAATGGTTTGGTGAAAATGTCTGCCAATTGGTCTTGTGAAGGAACATATCTAGTGATAAGTGATCCATGAGCAACCTTTTCACGCACAAAATGATAGTCTAACTCAATGTGTGTGGTGCGTGCATGAAAAACTGGATTAACTGACATTTGCAGGGCACTTAAATTATCACAAAACAATTCAGGAGGTTTTAGTAAAGGCATACCGAGTTCTCGAAAGAGGAAGGTTGACCAAGTTATCTCAACTGTGGTTGTGGCCATTGCTCAATATTCAACTTCAGAACTGGACCTAGCAACAGTAGGTTTCTTCTTTGATGACCAAGAGATGATGTTTGATCCAAGGTAAACACAAAAGCCAGTTGTGCTTCGACGAGTAATTGGGCATCCTCCCCAGTTAGCATCACAAAATGCATAAAGGTGGAGGTTATTATTTTTGTAGAAAGTGATCCCAAATTGAGTTATGCCAACTAGATATCGAAGCATCCTTTTGACTTCTTTAAAGTCTTTGATAGTTGGATTTTGAAAATGTTGGCAAACTTTATTTACTGCTTGAACAAGATCTAGACGTGTGAGAGTGAGGTACAATAAGGAGCCTGTTATGCTATGGTAGGAGGTTGCATCCACGGGTGTGTCATCTGTTCGTGTTTTGGAGGATGCAAGGGCCATTGGAGTTGCACTAAAGGAGGCTTCAAGCATCCCTGCCTTTTGTAAAATAGTTTGAGCATATTTCCTTTGGGAGAGCATACCATTGGATACGGAGTGCACTTCAATTCCTAAGAAGTAGTGGAGAGCTCCAAGGTCTTTAATGGCAAATTCTATATTGAGTTGATGAATAAGATCCTGAAGATATTGGTTGTCATTTCCTGTCAAAATAATGTCAGGTGCAAAGGAATTAGGTACATTATAAATAAGATCATAAATTAACATAAGTATAATGATCGAGTTCTTTTTATAAATAAACAAAGATGGGTCAGATCGACATGAAAAGAATCCTAGATGGTTAGAAATTTTGATAATCTATCAAACCATGCCCTTGGGGCTTGTTTTAACTTATTTAGTGAAAGGTTCAGTTTGCACACATAGTGAGGATTCTTTTCATCTTGAAAGTCTGGTGGTTGTGAGATGTAGACGTCTTCTTTGAGGAATCCATGTAGGAAAGCATTTTTTACATCTAATTGTTTGAGAGCCCATCGAGAGGTTACGGCCAAGGCTAAGACGACACGAATAGTTGTTGGCCAAACCTTCAACCTGTGTGTAACCTTGTGCAACAGGTCGAGCTTTGTATCGATCAAGAGATCCATCTTCCTTTAGTTTTGTTTTAAAATTCCATTTTGATCCAATCACATTGGTGTCTGAAGGAGGTGACACAAGATCCCAGGTGTGATTTTGGTGTAGTGCTTGAAGTTCCTCCTCCATGGCTGTCTACCAATGAGGGATTTGTAGTGTTGTCTTATAGGACTTCGGTTCTGAGGTGGAGATAGCTACTAGGAGAGAATGGTTTTTATTTTCCTTATGGAACTTTAAATTTTGTACTTCTCTGTGTAATTGTGGATCAAGTGAAGGATTAGAAGTGAGCTTTTTTCGTGTGATCATTTGATGAGTGCATGAGGAGTGCGTTGAAGTATCTTAACAGTCCATGTTTCGAGAAAGCATTGGTTGAGTGAAGCTTGATTCTCCTGTACACAAAAAAGGAAGGTCAATAAAGAGTTGGTTGCTTATATCAGGAAGAGAATGTAAAGAATTTGAGCTAGGATCAGAAATGTTGTTTGTATCACTAATATTTTGTGGATAGGCAGCTTGATGGTTTGTTAAGTCACCTGCAGTAGAAGTTGATAAATTTGTTAGTGAGTGATTAGTACAATGATTTAGATCATACAAAGAGGAAAAATTTAAGGGTTCTAAATGCTCATTGTAGGTTGCTACGATGTCATCTCACTACAAGAAAATGTGTTTTTAGTGACAAGTTTTTAGTGACGCAGCCAAAATAAGTCACTAAAGGCGACTTTCAGCGACATCGTAAACTGGATGTCACAAATAAATATTTACAGTGGCGCAATAAAATTAGATGCCGCTAATAGTTTCAGAGACGCATAAAACTCGCGCCACAAAAAAATTTATTTTTAGAAACATGTTCACCATATCGCTAAAGGATGTTTTTCGAGTCACTAAATATTAAAACATTAAAATAACTTAGGTCTGCGTTTTTTTCCCTTTTCCCTCCTCTATTTTCGGCCCTTGCATATTTTCCCACTCAAGAGAGCCGTTTGCACGTTTTCCCTCTCATTCGATTAAGCTCGCCACTGCCGTTTTCCATCTTTCCCTCGTTGAATCTCGCCGCCGCCGTTCTCCATCTCTCCCTCGTTGAAGTTTGCCACCGCCCTTTTCCATCTCTCACTCGTTGAAGCTCATCGCCGCCCCTTTTCCATCTCTCACCCGATTGAAGGTCGCCGGCGAAGCTCCAGTCAGTGAGGTCGCCGTCGAAGCTCCGGTCACTGAGGTCGCCGTTGAAGCTCAGGTTTTTTCCCTTTTCCCTCTTCTATTTTCAGCCATCGCCCCAACCCACTTTCACTCGATTGTAACCCTCACTCGATTGAAGGTGGTCGTCGAAGCTCCAGTGGCTGAGGTCACCTATGTCGTCGTCGTCGAAGCTTAGGACGCCTACGTCGTTGCCGAAGTTGAAGTCGCTAAGGTCGCTGCCCCGTTTCACTCTCTTCTATTAATTTGAAGTTTTTAAATTTTTTGTGGTGGACAAAAAACATTAGCCTATTGTTATTTTGTAACCTAAGGTACATGGTTTGAACAAAAATAGAGACATAAGTTGAGAGGGTGGAATGGAAACAGAGAAGTTTTAGGTATGGGGGAAGAAAAAAACACGACAAACAATCTAAAAAGCAATTGGGAAAACCTATATTTCGTTAGCTTGATTTTGATTTCGTAAATTCTATTTGAGCTGCTCTTTCCTTTGATGGAATATTGGATTGGCAGTCACTCGGCTGTTTTTTGCCTCCTTGTTCAATTGCTTTTTCAAGAAAATTGTGGGGTGTAAACTGAAGTTATAAGCTATTCTTGGTTTTTTTTTTTTTTTTTTTGATAGTTTTTCCCCTCTAATGATTGAGTTTCTTAAGCCCTTAAATCACGGAGCTATTTTTTTTTATAAATATGGAGTGAGCTTTTTGTGAAGAACACTGAAGAATAACTTTATCCTGGGAAAAAAATGATAGGCTTCACTTTTTGTGGGGAGGGATTTCGAGCACCTGACACATAGATTCCTTTACCTTTTTGCTTCTTTTGGTTTTCCTTTTTATATTTTGACTTTTAATCTAATTGTCCCGGTTTTGTTCCTTTATTTGGATTAAGTCGATCAACTTCTTATTAAACTAGGCACTAATCTAAATTGGTGTTATTTGAAGTGCAAGTTAGTTACACAAATAAGTGTTTCTGTATTATGGATGATCTTCTTAATGATGTTTTTGCTTTCATCATTATTTAAGGTTGGTTTGTTCCATTGTCGTGGATGTAATTGCTATATATTGTAGTTCTTGAGGAGATAAGTATAGTGGAAGAATATCTTTGTATTTTGGAGTTAGGTGATGAAGGATTCCCGAGATTCGTTAGACTGCATCTTTGTTTCTTAGGATCGTTTTGTTGTCTTGTTCATTATGTTTATTTATTTATTTTATAGATGAAAAGATGTTTGAGTGTAATCCAATCTAGTCATAGTTGTAGCTTCAGTTTCAAGCCAGGCTCAGAGCATTAACGAGCTAAGCAGTATTTATTTGGATATGAGAAGCAATACCTATGGTGTGCTTATTTTTTCTTGAGTTTAATACTTGTTAGTTTATAGATAGACTTATATTTTGTCTAAATTATTAAATGTGGCCTTTTATCCTGCACTGATTCTATGCTCCTATCTTATACTCATTATCAGACAACTTAGTTTGCTCAAGTGAAGCAGCTTTAGTCTTGTGGGTTGATAATTTCACTTAAGAAAACATTTGCAGTTTAAATGTTTCATGATTCGGGTGTTAAGTTTCAGTTTGCTGGTTGGTATATATATATGTTATATAAATCATGAACTTGGAGTGGAGTTACTTGATAGTTGATATTCTTTTCTTGAATCACTATATTGGATTTCCAATTCTTCATATCGTGGATTTTGAGAACATTGATCTTTGTCTCTTTATTTTGTCTCAGTCTCGATGAGTTTTAAGAAATTATTTTGATTACATTCAAATTAGATGCTATTATTTGAAAATTGGACTACTGTGTTTCCTGAATTGCCTGCGTAAAAAGATTTCCAATTTCTCACTTAGGAGCTTGTTGTTGCAGAGTCGAAGCGAAGCATTTACAATCTATCATACATGGATGAATACCCTAGTAAAAACGAGTTATTGTGTTTTTGAAAGTTTAGTTTCACTTATTTTCCATTTAGTTGTGTTTAGATAGGTTGATACTTATTTGCACTTAGTTCCTTTAATGAGTTATTGGGTTTTTGAAAGTTTAGTTTCACTTATTTTCCATTTAGTTATTGTGTTTTTAAAATTTTAGTTTCACTTATTTTCCATTTAGTTGTTTTGTTTAGGAAGGTTGATACCTATTTGCATTGAGTTCCTTTAACGAATTATTGTGTTTTTGAAAGTTTAGTTTCACTTATTTTCCATTTAGTTGTTGTGTTTAGGAAGGTTGATACCTATTTGCACTTAAGTATTTTAACTCGTCTACTTGTTATGATGTTGATAAGTTTAGTTTCATTAAGTTTTTATAACTTTTGCATCATTGTTTTGATTCAGTTCTTTGAATAGAGATGGTTTCTTATGTTGTTAAGTTTGTGTTCATTATTTCTCATAAGTGTAGTGGTGTTCATGTTTGTTATTTTTCATTAGCGTTGTTTAATTAAAAGGTTTTGATGATATAAGATAAGTTTGAAAGTTCTTGTTGTTGTAAGTTTAGTTTCATAGCTTTTGATGAGTTGTTTATCTTGATTTGATGATATATATGCAGGTAAGGGAGCAAGGTCAGCAGAAGGGTGAAGTGAGTCCTTACCTTGCAGAACTACTACGTCTTGAAGACCAAGCAAAGCAACAAGGTCCTGGGCGTTGGAGCAAGGTTACTACTTAGACACTTGCATTTACACTCACTACCATTATTTGTTTACCGAGTGCTAGTCCACATCGAACAATTCTTTATCTCTGAATCCTTAGTAATTAATATCTTTGACAATAGATCTTCTTACATTTAGTTCTTTTGAGCATGGGATTGTTTAAGATGACTGATTAAATCATGTAAAGTAGTTTAGTTTCACTTGCTTTCCATTGAGTTTAGTTATTTTAAGGAGTTTAGTTGTTTTGGTTGATAAGCTGAGTTTAGTTCATTTAATAAGTTCGGTTGTTTGTGTTGATAAATTTTGTTGTTATGCTTGTATGCATTTTAATCTGTCGTGCCATTATTTGTGTTCATTATTTTTCTTAAGTGCAATTCCTCACGTTCATTGTTTTTTTATTAGTTGTTTCATTCAAAAGTTTGGATGATTTGAGATAAGTTCATAATTTTTGGTTGTTATAAGTTTAGTTTCATAAGTTTTGATGAGTTGTAGAATAATGGGAGCTTCATTTGGTTAGTACAGTAATGGGAGTCAAAAGGAAAGGAAGATCATTAATAAGGAAAGGAAGATCATTAATTTTACTATTTCAATATATATTGTAGTTCTGAGTGCAAACATAAGAGTTTGTATTAATTTGAGGTGAAGAAGTTTAAATTTGTATAACATGAGTTTGAATTGGAGCAATTTCAAAATTTTGAGTACTCAGATGTATGAACTCATTCTATGAACCAAATGAGTTCATACGACGAGACTTGGGTTTTATACCTATATTGGTAGGAACGGATCTCCAATTGTCAGGGTCATGTTCCTGGATGTAGGAGACAAGAATGATATCTTCTTAGGGTTAACCCAAAGTTAACAAGTTTGGAGGATGTATAGCTAGTTTGTGATGCTCACAAACTTCATGCCTAACTTGTTGGGTCTATTTTGAGTGTTGGTATATGAGTTGTCTAGTCTCACTAAGTTTAGACTACAATCCACTTTAGTGACTTCTTGTCTCAACTGATTAGACTATGACTTACTTGGTAACTTTGGTACTCTTTGGCCCAACCTAAACTAATCTAACCTAACTAGCTCATCTCACTTCTCTAGATGGTCGGTAGGTTTAATTTTGATCTATCCAATAACACCTAGTCTAGTTAGTTTCTAGTCTTACTTGATTGAGTTAGGACTCACATGACATGATCAAGTTTCAATCCATATTTCAAGTTCGACTTCACTTCCTAGTTCTAGATGTATGAACTCATTCCATGAACCAAATGCTCCCTAATTTACACTAAACTACCAAGTCGAGCATAGTCTTCACTTCCTAGTTCTATTTAATGTTTATGTCTATATAGACATAAGCATTCAAAAAAACATTTACTCGTCAAACCTTTAAGGGCTATTGAAGAGGTGTAACCCTCTTATTATTGAGAAAAAAGCCTAAGCCTCTCAAGGCTAAAAGTTAGAGGCTAGCCTCAAAATTCTTTTAAAGTTCCTATTCTAAGTCATCATGGACAAGAATAGTAATGAACTCACAATCAGTAGAATATTGAAATTAACAATATTTCGACCTATATGATCAACTCACAATCAAATACATATCGAAGAACAAGAATGAACTCAAAAGGCAAGGTCAGGGAGATCAGATAAATATGCATGACTAATAGTTATGCATAAGGATGACTCTCAAGAATGGAGGCAAGAGTTGAAGTTTTATTCCTCAAAAGTAATGGTGCTACGAGATAAATGCTCCAAACTAAGTACTCTATTTTGCTCCCTTTGGCACCTTGCAAGGAATGTCATACATTCCTTTTTAACTCTATTTCGGTCTAATTTGGATTTTCCTATCAGTGGAAGAGGAGAGGAGAGGGACAATGACAAAGGAAACTCGTGCCTAAATATTGTTAATGCAATATATCCTTTATAGGAACTCTAAGAGGGAAATGGAATCATGAGCATATTTATGGCATAATGGAAGTATTTCCACTTTGATGTGGCATTGGCACCAATAAGATATCAAACTTTGATATCTACTTTGATTGCCTATTTGGCTATTTACATAAGACTTAGACATCTAACCCTTCAATTTTCAATTTAGGTACTCATTCCACTTGCAATGGATCGAAGTTGGATAAATCTAAAAGATCGAGGGTGCAGTCAATATTCAAACGGTGTTGATAGCTTTATTCAAGAATGGATGGGTGGATGAGGCAAAGAAAAAACACGTAAGTAAAAACTTTGTTATGTTTTTTCTTTTAAATTTTTACAACATAATAATATTATTGTTACGTATTTTGTTATAGGACGAAATGGTGGCATTAAAAACTGCTTCATCACAAGACGGCGGTGAAACTCTTCAGGACAAAGAGATATGTGAACAAGTACTAGGCACGCGACCTGGGCATGTGAAGGGCCTTGGTTGGGGACCGAGACCAAGAAATGCTAAGAATGATCATGCAAGCTACCAAAAATCTAAAGCGACAGAGGCTCAAGTTGCTCAATTGCAAAGTATAGTTGAATCACAACAAGCGACAATTGAAGAAATTTTAAGAAGGTTGGCAAGTGGAGAAGGTTCATCGTCGAATGTGGAAAGGACTCCAGAACAGTCAAATAATGAAAATTAAAAGGTAATATTAATTGTTTCTAATGACTTGGTATTGCTTGATTGCTATGGCTATCCTGCAGTTATGGTAGTCATAGCTTAAAATTAGTTCATTTATTTGTTTCTAATGACTTGGTATTGCTTGATTGCTATGGCTATCCTGCAGTTATGGTAGTCATAGCTTAAAATTAGTTCATTTATTTGTTTATAATGACTTGGTATTACTTGATTGCTATGGCTATCCTGCAGCTATGGTAGTCATAGCTTGAAATTAGTTCATTTATTTGTTTCTAATGACTTGGTATTATTTGGGATGTTTAGTTGTCTTCATTGATATGTTTAGTTGTTATGGTGTTGTTGAGTTGAGTTTAATTGCAAATGAATTTCATGATATTTGGGATAAGTGTTTAGGGAGTTGGACACCTTGTTGAGTTGTTCCATTTGTAAAGTTGAGTTTCGTTGTTTGATTTGTTAAGTTAATGTGTTTGGGGGGGGGGGGGTCAATACCCTGTTGCACTTACGAGTTTACTTGTTTTCATTGATATGTTTAGTTGTCATAGTGTTTTTGAGTTGTGTTTGATTGCAAATGACTTTCATGATATTTGGGATAAGTGTTTAGGGAGTTGGACACCTTGTTGAAAGTTGTTCCATTTGCAAAGTTGAGTTTCTAAGTTGGAGTTGTTGAGTTATTCTATTTAGGGGAGTCAATACCTTGTTGCACTTAGTTCTTTTAACGGGTTATTGTGTAATTTTTGAAAGTTTAGTTTCACTTATTTTCCATTTAGTTGTTGTGTTTAGAAAGGTCGATACCTATTTGAACTTAAGTATTTTAACTAGTGCAGTTGTTGTGATGTTGATAAGTTTAGTTTCATTAAGTTCTTATCAATTTAGTTTCAGTTGTTTCAAGTTTTTGTTGTTGTAGGTTTAGTTTCATAGCTTTTGATGAGTTGTTTATCTCGATTTGAGTTATATCTTCTCTAATTCAATTATTGAAGTTCATTTATTTGTTTCTAATGACTTGGTATTTTTTGTGTAAGCTGATTTAGTTGTCTTCGTTGATATGTTTAGTTGTTATGGTGTTGTTGAGTTGAGTTTGATTGCAAATGAATTTCATGATATTTGGGATAAGTGTTTAGGGAGTTCATTTTTGTTGTTGAGTTGAGTTTGATTGCAAATGAATTTCATGATATTTGGGATAAGTGTTTAGGGAGTTCATTTTTGTTGTTGAGTTGTTCCATTTGCAAAGTTGAGTTTCGTTGTTTGATTTGTTAAGTTAATGTGTTTGGGGGGGGGGGGGGGGGTTCAATACCCTGTTGCACTTACGAGTTTACTTGTTTTCATTGATATGTTTAGTTGTCATAGTGTTGTTGAGTTGTGTTTGATTGCAAATGGCTTTCATGATTTTTGGGATAAGTGTTTAGGGAGTTGGACACCTTGTTGAGTTGTTCCATTTGCAAAGTTGAGTTTCTAAGTTGGAGTTGTTGAGTTATTCTATTTAGGGGAGTCAATACCTTGTTGCATTTAGTTCTTTTAACGAGTTATTGTGTTTTTGAAAGTTTAGTTTCACTTATTTTCCATTTAGTTGTTGTGTTTAGAAAGGTCGATACCTATTTGTACTTGCGTATTTTAACTAGTGTAGTTGTCGTGATGTTGCTAAGTTTAGTTTAGTTTAGTTGTGATTTTGAATAGATGGGATTTCTTATGTTTTTAAGTTTCTGTTCATTATTTCTCATAAGTGTAGTTGTGTTCATGTTTGATATTTTTCATTACTTGTTTAATTATTAAGTTTCATAGCTTTTAATGAGTTGTTTATCAATTATTCAATCTCAAGCTTACATATTTTTATTTCCTTTTATTTTTCAGCTTGGATGCACGAATCGTTTCGACAAGGATCCCCTTTTTTGTATGGAAATGTGAAGAATGTAGGTTGGTTTTTTTGTTTGTGATCTTTTGTTAGTGAATCGTTTTGTATATAAATGTGAAGAATGTAGGTTGTGATCTTTTGTGTTGTGAATCATTTTGTTAAGCAAACTTATTCACCTAGACACTTGAGATCATTTTAGAAAATGATCAATTTGTATATTCTAGACATGTTTCTTGATTATGGTTAATATGAAGGTGCATTTTCACTATAATTGACATATTACATTTTCTATTTGATTAATTGTAGAATTGTTAATTAGTTCGAAGATGGTAATATTATTTTATTTACAGGTTTACTAATTGAATTAACTATTTATTTTTTAAATCATAAACAATTTTTAGCGACGTTTGATATAATGTCGGTAAACCATCATGGTACGGTGCGTTTCCAAAACCTCATCGAAAGCATACCCAAAAAAAAAAACTAGCATTCAGTTTTTAGTGACGGGTAAGTTTTCTTTTACCAGCGTTATCCACATCACTAAAACTTCTTTTCTGTGACAAGTTTGACATGCTGACCACGTCACTGAATATTGTTTTCAGCGACAGTTTGGATGTTACTGAAAGTATACCTTTTAGTGACGTGATGACCATGTCACTGAATATCTTTTTCAGCGACAACAGTTTGGATGTTACTGAAAGTATATCTTTTAGTGACGTGCTATCTGTGTCACTGAATATCATTTTCAGCGACAACGGGCTAGACGTTGCTGAAAGTGATCTTCAGTGACGTATCCCCACGTCCCTACCTATCGCTTACACCGGCCTGTAGACGTCACTGAAGATGACTTTCAGCAACGTCTACAGTAGTATGTCGCAAATACTTGCGACTACATAAATACAGCGACGGATGCAGCGGCGAAGCTACGCGTGCCGCTGAAAGTTTTACCGATGCATTTTTCGTTTCAGCGACATATTTTATACGCCACTGAAAGTGTTTTTTCTTGTAGTGTCTTGTTGGCAGTTTTCAGAAACATGTTGCGAGGCTGGATGTGAAGCTTCATTTGGTTCCGTTTGTTCTGAAGCTGCTATGGTGGCTATTGACAGTACAAGCTCTTTCCCCAATGTTAGCCTTGTTTGTTCAGCACCTTGTTGCTCAAATTTGTTTGAAATTTCTGAGTTATTTCTAACTCTTTCCTCAATGTTGTCTAGCGGAGGGTCTTCAAGTAGCCTTATTTTCTTTGGTTGATCATTTACTAGGGCATTGTTGTCTACAGTGGTTTGATAGGTGGTTTTGCAATTTATCCAACCTTCCAAATCTGTAAACTCTGTAACCTCTAGTTGTGTTGTGTTTGATGAATTGGTTAGTGTGGGCTTAAAAGGATATACTTCTTCATCAAAAATTACATGCCTAGATATATATATTCTATTTGTTTTAGGATCTAGACACCTATAACCTTTGTGTATAGTGAATGGGATGAAAGTCCCGGCGTAGCGGAAGCGCATCGATAGGACCTTCCGCCGTATATTAATTAATATCAAAATACCGTTACGAAAAGGAAAAACAAAACTTTAAACATGCTTTAAAGCCGCTGTAAAACACTATAAACATGTTGAAAACAACTAGAAAATAAACTACTTTTATTTTCATGCTTTTCTAAAGAAATGGGAAAGAACCGTTACAAACCTTCGTTGTAGACTTGACCGTTTTTCGCCAATGATTCTTCAACAATCAAAAAGCAACAGCCTGCTTTGTAGTTTTCTTCGCTGGAAATTTCTTCTCAAGAACACAATCACCAAAGAGGTTACACCGGTATGTCTCTAAGTCTAGGAGGCAAAAGACTTGTGGGAGTCTTTCTCTAAGAGGGAGGCTAGAGAGAATTATAGGGTCTTGTCTTGTGAGTCTAAGAGCAAGAGGGCTACTAAACCATTAAGTCTAGTGTTCTATTTATAGGAGAAAGGTCATGAATAAAATATTCACATTAAATAAATTATTTCCATAAATGATTTAATCTATTCCTTATTTAATCAATCCATGATTAGTCAATTCCATAATTGATTAATCTTTTCCACAAATGACTAATTACTTCCCTAAGTGATTAGATCATTTCCATAAATGATTAATCACTTCCATAAATGATTAATTATTTCCATAATTGATTAATTTTCAATTAATTAACTCTTTAATTAATTAGTCACCAATTAAATATCACATATTTAGTTTTCGGCCTTGAATTAATTAATTGTCCAAATTAATTTTAGGCCTTAAATTAATAAATCATATTTGAACTCTTTCAAATTCCTATAAATTTAATATGAATCAAATTCACATTTATATTTGAAATTTCTTCAAATATTTATTTCTCTCATAATAATATATCAATATATATTATATTGTTTCCCTTAGTAAATTGAACACTTCCAATTTACATTTATTACTTAGTTGCCTCAAATTACTTTATGAGCTAGCAGTGGGACCTAATAGACCTGCATATTAAAAGCTCCAACGATGTGAGATTAATTGGTCAAACTCATTAACCAAATTAATCAATATTCGTTAACTGTGTGTACATTCCACTATAGACTCACAGTTGCACTCTTCTCACTGCAAACATATTTTCTGTGTCCACGGATATAGATCAATAACGACTAGTTAGTCCTTCACGAGTGTCCGTAACACCAGCTGGGTCAAATTACCGTTTTACCCCTGGGTTACTTCTATTTCCTTAAGTACCAGTTCTCCTCTAATGAACAACCTGTTTGTGGTCCAACCATCAAACAAAAAATCCTCTCGTGCCATTGAGAGGGTAGGGCCCTTTGTTCAAGACTCGGAGTCACCACTTAAGGGAACACTCATCTACTTCCCTAAAGTCGGGAAGGAGTGAATTCCATCTTGTACGATTATGTTCCCAGCTTCCCACTCGGTCTTGTCCCCAAAGTGGTAGGCTTATTGAGTCGGTGTATTGGCCACTCTCACCCATACAAATCAAAGGACAATCCCTCATGAGTAGGAGTCCATAATCAACTCAGGATTAAGACTAAGTTGTCTAGGTCGTCCTAGTGAAATAGAAACCTAACTAGTTAACGGTGTTATAACTAGTGGTTACTATTTCACAGTCCGGTCTTATGCAAACTCATTGCACAGGATACCCCTACTCGCATGTCTCCTACACGAACGCGTTGGATCATAGCTTTTGTATCAAATAAAAAGTGAGTCGTATCCATAGTGTCACCAGGATAAGGCACCCAGTCTTATCCCTATACTACAGACCCTTTAGGCTGTTTCTTGAACAGTGATCCCCATATGTCGCTACATATAGTTCAAGACTCATATTACAACCTAGGATGTCTAGTTTATTGGATTAGGGTTATTTTAGGCAAAGAAAAACAATAAAATAACTAATAATACTTAATGGAAAAATACATCAATATTATTTCATTAATATTCGGTCAACGGTTACATTCACTATCTACGAGTTTTAGGGCATAAAACCCAACAAATAGGACTATAGCCAATGAACACACATGGGTATGTTCTTTTATCAAACTTGTTATGACTATAGTTGCTTAAATACGAAAAGTAACGACAACCAAACACTCTCAAGATATCATAAGTAGGTAAGCTAAAGGGGGTTTTCATGCTTAGGGATTGACAAGGCATGCGATTTATCAAAAATACAGTCGTGAGAAAGGAGTCAACCCAATAGTTTATAGGAACATTTCCCTTGGAAAAGAAGAGTGAAACCTGTCTCCATGATGTGTCTATGCTTCCTCTTCACTACTCCATTTTGTTGTGGTGTATGAGGACAACTAAACTGATGTTGAATACCTCTTTCCTCGAGGAGTGTTGTCAAAGCAAGAGAAGTGAATCTCCACCCCATTCGATATGAAAAATTTTGATCCTTTGGCCAAACTGTGTTTCTGTCATTTTTAGGAACTTCACAAAACAATTAAAAAACTCTGATTTCTTCTTTAAATGGTATATCCATGTAAACCTTGAATAGTCATCTATAAAGCATGCATAGTACTTAAAATTTTGACAAGATGATGTGGGAGCTGGCCCCCAAAATTCACAGTATACTTTATCAAAGCTAGAGAGACTTATATTATGACTTGAATGAAAATGTAGCTTTGAGCTTTTACCCAATTGACCGTCAGTACATATATTTTCATCTTTTTTTCCAACTAGAAACATCAATAGCTTGACTATTACTTAGAATCTTAAGATAGCTTTCATTTAAATGCCACATTCTTTTATGCCAAATGGAGTAAGAAGCTTTATTTAAATGACAGGCTGTAAAATAAGCATATAACTCGCTGCTTTGCTTCGGTTGGTGTAGATCCAAAGCGTAAAGTCCTCCTTTTTTATGCCCCCTGGCTAGTATCTCGCCCTGTTTGTTCTTCACAACAAAATGATTAGTGGAAAAAGTAATTACGCAGTCATTGTCCTTAGCTAACTTGCTAACAGATAATAGATTTTTTGTCATGCTAGGTACCACAAGAATATCTTTAACAAGTAAATGCCCAAAATCAATGTTTATTTTGTTGTGACCTATATGAGAGATTTCTAGTGCATTTCCATCACCTATATATATTGATTCATTACCTTTGTAAGTTGTAATTGAAGATAGCTTACCAATATCATTTAGAACATGAGATGTGGCCCCTGAATCTGCATATAAATTTGGATCTGATGTGTCTTTGAGATTGAATGCAGATAAGGCTTTAGGCAAATCCTCTGGTTGGAAACTATGGTCAAATCTATTCCAACACTCAATGGCAGTATGATTTGCCTTTCCACATATTTGACAAGTCACTCTTCCTTCAATTTTGAAGGGTGAATTGCTATTTGCTTTGTCTGTTTTGTACTGTAATGGAGATTGGTTACAATCGTTGTGTTGCACTATGGGAGATCTACTCTGTTGAAAGCCTCGACCTCTTGAAGAAAAATGTTTCCTTTTGCCTCTACCTCTTCCACGTTGAATGTAGAAGGCTTGGTTATGATCTAGGTGTAGGAATTAAATCCCTAGTGCAGCGGAAGATTTATCAGAGGACCTATGACTGTGTTTAATCTAGATCAAAATACCGATACGACGGGCAAAATTTACAATAATTATCATGCATAATCTACTGTAAATATAGCTAGATTAAGCATGCTGAAAATCATATAGAATCTAATTCTAATTTATTTAGTAACAAGTTACTTACTCTCTGATAGGACCAATTTAGTCTTATTTATTTGTTGTTAATCTAAACCTGTTAGAGTGCACTTTACGCTTTATTTGCCTATTTTGTAGATTATTTGTGCATTAAGGGCATCAGGGACAAACTACACAAATTGTAGCTAATTCGGGCGATTTAGAGAGTTTTTGAGCAAACTTGAAGTCCATGGATCTCGAGGAGGTGAGAAGACCGTGAGAATCCTGACGAGCCTGAAGAATGGTTCCAAGGAGTCAAAGGTTCGAGTCCCAAGCCGCGGGAGCAACCAAGAAGAAATAGAAGAATGAGACACGCTGGAAAAAGGCCACACGTCGAGATGTCGTGGCCAGCGTCTCGACGCCGTCCCGTTCCCAAACCCTAGGCCTAGACGGCACGACGTCGAGACTCCATGCCCAGCGCCTCGACGCCACGATTAAATTTCTATATAAACCCTCGTTTTTTTCCGCCGTTCAAGGTAAGATTTTGGTTGTAATTTTTGGTCTTCCTCTCGGTTTCTCTCTGCCTTGCACGTCCAGAACCTGAGGGTGTATGTTTTCTTATTGATTTCTCTTGTATTTCTTTATTATTGTAGCATAGGGTCGCGGGTTTTAGTCGGCCTTACCGTCCCGTCTAAACCCGTTGACACCGATTGGATGATTTTTGGGTTATAGAATGAGTTCCTTTGTGCGTTTCATGTTCTGAATGTTTCTTTGATTTCATATTGCTATTGTATTTTGGATTCGGCTTGTATAATTAGCATGTGCAGTAGGTTAGATTGACGCCCTAACTTGCAACTCGTATGTTAATAATATGCTAAAGAATTAACTTCCAAGTAGCTAATGGATAATCAATGTTACGTTTTATGTCCTAAAACTCGTAGATAGTGAATGTTAACGAATTATACACTTGTATCAATAAAGTGTTATTGAGGATTAAGCAATAAAGTGTTATTGTCCTTTAAGTCTAAAATTGCACAATATAACCCAAACGCCAAATCCAATAAACTAAGATCCAAGGTTGTTTATATGTAACTTGAACTAGTATGTGGGGACATACGGGGATCAATGTTCAAGTAACAACCTAAAAGGTCTATAATACAAGGATAAGGTTGGGAACCTTATCCTGGTAACACTATGTGATACGACCCGCTTTGTATTCTATACAGACGTATTGATCCAAGGTGTCCATGTAGGAGACATGCGAGCGGGGGTATCCTATGCAATGAGTTTGCATACGACCAGACCACGAAATAGTAAACCACTAGATGTAACACCGTTAACTAGTTAGGTTACTGTTTCAATAGGATGACCTAGGTAACTCAGTCTTAATCCTGAGTGTGTCATGAACTCCTTCTCACGTGGGATTGTCCTTTGATTAGTATGGGTGAGAGTGGCCTGCACGCTGACTCAATAAGCCTACCTTCTTGGGGACAAGATCGAGTGGGGGGCTGGAGACATGACAACACAAGATGGAATTCACTCCTTCCCGCTTCTAGGAGAAGTAGATGAGTGTTCCCTTAAGTGGTGACTCCGGGTCTTGTACAAAGGGATCTCGTGCTCTCACTGGCCCGAGAGGGACTTTTTGTTTACTGGTTAGACCATAAACAGGTTGTTCATTAGAGGAGCACTGGTACTTTAGGAGCCAGAGGTAACTCAGGGGTAAAACGATAATTTGACCCAACTGTAGTTACGAACACTCGTGAAGGATTGACTTACCGTTATTGGTCAATATCCGTGGACACATAAATATTCTACAGTGAGAAGAGTGCAACTGTGGGTTTTTAGTGGAGTGACCCATAGTTAATGGATATTGGTTAACTCAATTAATGAGTTTAGTCAATTAACCTCATATCATTGAAGCTTTTGATTTGTTCGTGCATTTATGGTGTGGTTCGACCTGGTTCAAGGAGTTTTGATCGAGTTTTGACCGGTTCTCGATTGTCAGGCACGGTTCAATGAGGTTCAAGGAGTTTTGATCGAGTGTTGACCGGTTCAGTATTATTTTGACCGGTTCAACAGGGTTTTGGCTTGGTTCACGCGGTCTGGACAATTGTTGGGTCAGTTCAGCGGGTTTTGGGCCGGTTCAAGGTGGTTTTGAGCTGGTTCAGCAAGGTTCAACCCAATTTCTTGCCAGTTCAAAGAGTTTGGACGCGGTTTGAGGCTGTTTTGGGCTGGTTCACGGTAGGATAGGGCTGTAATAGAATAATTAATATAATTATTTCTATTGTTTTGAGTCCTAGGATGCCAAAACCCTTCTACTTAGTTATTTAATTGCTTTATGAATGTCATATAGTATTTAAATCCCACCATAGGTTAAACATATTCATGCATATTTATTTATAATTGTTATAATATGTGGATTATGCATGGATTTTATTTTCATGAGTATTTAATATAAATTGTTATGTTAAATGGATGAAAATTGAGAAGCATTGAGCATGAAATTATTTTAGTAAAAATATAAGGGTTATATTTATGAAAATAATTTATTTGCTTAATTTATTTTTCATGGGAATTAATACAAAAGAGTTATATTAATTTATGAAAATAGTCGATGCATATTTTAATTTTCTTGTATAATTAATTTAAGAGTTAGATTAATTAAAGTAAATTAAATTGCATTGAGCATGACATTACCTTAGAATTAATATAATTGTTATATTATTTAATGTCATGAATGCTATTGTGTGGTAATAAATTAATTAGAATTTGATTGTTAATTTATTTCACCATAGTAGCATGTTATAGGTTCAATTCATTGAAATTTATAATAGTTATAAAAATTAATGATTAGAAATCAATTAACCTATAACAAAGAGTTGCATGCAAACATAGGATCTTAGGAAAAATGAATAATTTTAAAATTGTTTAAAATTAATTAGACCTAAGATCACTATTTCTAATAGGATTAGAATTTTTTTTCTTGCTTAATATTTTAATAGATTTAAAATATGATAAGTAGGACAAATAGGATCTTGGTTATAAGGGAACTCTCCCGGTGAGGTTCTGTCCAGGCTGGAGTTATCTCCTATCTAGGAACTGACCCGGTACCTGAGTTGAATTAACCATTGTCCTATTAGCATGCAATGTCACTAGGTAATTAAAAGAGTTTAATTAATCTAGACATTAGTGTAAAGACCTGGTGATAAGAGTTATAATAGGCATAGACTTAGATAGATTGACTTAGCCGATTTTATCTAAGTCAAATAACCCTAAACTACGGTAGGACATTTCAGTGGGAGGAAAAATATAAAAACAAGATTTTCATATCGAGTTTTTACTCTCACGTCCCCCTGTGTTCACACTGTGAGATCCATGCTCGGCTTCGTGTCGCCTTGGGCGCAGCCTCCCTTCGGAAAGTGTTTGCATGGGTTAATAACAAGGTGAATGGGGAGTGTCTATAGTAAGTGGGAGCAGGACACGTGTCAACCTATCCTACGGTCTCCACCCCTAGGTCGCACCGTGAGATTCTTATGATCTACCCGCGTGTCGTCCTGGTGCGACCATCCCTTCGGAGGGCTTGGTCATAGGTTTCGGAACACCGCGAACTCCAGAAATGGATAGGGTCACTTAGGTTAATTACCAACAGTTGTCTTCCCTTTCTGTAGCTTGTTGGTGCGTACCTCTGGGATCCGAAAGTGGGAGGGTAACACTTACGAGGATGAGTTAAGTGAGTTAACGAATCATTGACCAAACAACGGTAACTAAACGCTAACGAAATATGAGTTATTCTAGTGTTAGAGTTTGGTTGAGATTGTCTCAATTCAGAGGAGAAGTAGCTGACCACCCTTCGGTGGTTGTTGTTCTAAACCTTTGAAGTATCGTTGCAAAAACTAAATCAATAGTTTTATACGGTTTCTTTGATTGCTTGTTTGTTTTTGCAGAATTTGATTGGATTAGATGTAATGGGTTAGTGCGATAAATTACAAGTAATTTGTTATTCAACAATTCAAAAATAATAATTTGTATGTGTGTTGTCTGACGTTTATTAATAACGGTAATAAAACAACGAGCTTAAATGACAAATTGTGGTAAATAAGTCTAGGATTAGTCTTAACTCAGGAATGTCATCATGTCCCAAATGTCTAATTCATTAAGAATTGTTCTTGTTGAATATATCATAGGACCCTGCTTAGAAAAAGAGAACTTGTTCTAGGCCGTAATTTTCATATACTTCTCTTGAAAACGTGATTAGTGAAGAATAGTGATTCTCCTTGAATACTTGATTCAGGGGTCACAAATCATGTGTGTTCTTCTTTTAAAGAAATGAGTTCCTGACAACAGCTTGCTGTTGATGAAATAATTCTTAAAGTTAGAACTAGAGAGGTTATTTCGGTTGTAGCAGTGGGGAACATTAAGTTATTTTTCTCAGTGGGAGCAAATACATATTATTAGATAATGTGTATGTAAATCCTAAGATCAAAAGAAATTAGATTTTTGTATCTTACTTGCTGGAACAATGTTGCTCTTCACCTTTCTCTCTACTACTGCAGTTTTCATTTCGAGAAAGGGAGTTGACATCTGTTCAGCTATTCTGAAAAATAACCTATATGTTTTAAGACTAATCGAGAGTAAAGCAGTCATGAGCACTTAACTGTTTAGGACTGCTAATACTTTAAGTGATAAAGAGGCAAAGAATTTCTCCTAAAGGAAAATACCTTTCTTTGGCACTTAAGGTTAGGCCATATTAATCTCAATTTGATTGGGAGATTGGTCAAGAGTGTACTTCTAAGTGAGTTAGAAGATGACTCTCTATTATCTTATAGGTCATGCCTTAAGGGCAATATGACCAATAGAACTTTTACTAGAAAAGAGCTATGAAGCCAAAGAGCCCTTAAGCTTGTACATTTGGATCATTGTGGTCCAATATGTTAAAGTAGTGGGAGGACATGAATAATTCATCTTTTTTGGATGATTATTCAAAGGTATGAATATCTTTACCTAATGCAACTTAAGTCTGAAGCTCTTGAGATATTCGAAGGGGCTTAGGACTGAAGTTGGAAACTTGTTAGGTGAGATGATAAAAAATCTTCGATCTGATCAAAGTGTTAAGTATAGGGACTTGAGATTCCAGGACTATTTGATAGTACATGGGATCACATCCTAAATCTCAGTTACAAGAAATAGAACCCTATTGGATATGGTTCGATCCATGTTGAGCTATGCTCAATTGCCTAAGCCCGTTTTGGGGTCATGCATTATTGACTATAGTAGGCAACCCCAAAGGAAACGAGAAGTGGATACTTCTTCAATCCATAAGAGAATAAAGAATTTGTATCGACAAATGCTAAATTCTCAGAAGAACACCACATGAGAAATCATAAGCCACAAAGTAAGGTCGGTTTAAGTGGAAAGCTGATGAAGCTATGGGATCATCTACAAGAGTTGTTGATGAGGCTGGCTGTTCATCAAGAGTTGTTGATGGACCAGTGCATCTGGTCAGTCACATCCATCTCAATAGTTGAGATTGCCTCAATGTAGTGGGAGGGTTGTTTTATAACCTGAACGTTACATGGGCTTGTTTGAAGCCTAGGTCATCATACCTGATGATGGCATAGAGGATTAAAGCCATGGACCTGGAATTGAAGTCTTTGCATTTCAATCCAACCTGGGATCTTGTAGATCTGCTTGATGGTAACACCTATAAGTTACAAGTGAATTTACAAGAGAAAACGAGACATTAAAGGTCTTAACCAGAAGGGTTCATACAGCAAGATCAAAAGCAAAAGGGTTTGCAAGCTTGAGTGATCCATTCATGGATTGACTTAAGCAATATTTCGATCTTGGTATATAAGATTTGATATACTGATCAAATCTTTTGGCTTTAATCAGGACATTGACGAGTCTTGTGTTTACAAGTAATCATCAATAGTTCAGTAGCTCACTTAGTGTTGTATATGATTGATATCCTAATCATTGGGAATGATGTAGGTTATCTTACTTACATTAAAAGAGGCTGGCAGCTCATTTGCAAATGAAAGTTTGGGAGAAGCTGAGATAGCCTTGTCTCAAGTGTCTTATGTCTACAAGATGTTAGTTAGATATAAGATGCATAATTTCTAGAAAGGTTTACCACCTTTCGGCGTGAAATTCTTCTATCTAAGGAACTGTGTCCAAAGACACCTCAAGAAGTTGAGGACATGAGACATAAGCCGTATGCAGTAGGGATTGACAGTAAGTATCAATCAAATCTAGGATTTGATCTTTGGAGAGTCGTTACGTACATCCTCCAGTATCTTAGGAGAACGAGGATCTATACGCTCGTGTATGAAACTAAGGATTGGATCCTTACCGGATACACTAACACACAAATGTTCACACTGTCTGTGTTCACTCTTAATGGAGGAGCTATAGTATGACATATCTGCAGTCTCGATCATATAGGCCGATAAGCAATTGCTTATGAAGTAGCAATAGAGACTGTATGACTTAGGAAGTTCTAGACTATTTATGAATGTGTTCCAAATGTGAACTTCCAATGCAAGACAAACAGGCACATGAAATTGAAACAATATTGCTGATTCATTCAAAAAGGCTCTCTTGGCTAAGGTGTATGAGGGTCATCTAGAAGGTCTAGGTCTACGAGTTAGGTACAAAGATGTAATCTAGGGCAAGTGGGAGAAGTGTAATGGGTATAGTGATACCATTATGTAATGGGTATTGTGATGTCCTAGTTTATTGTATTTGTACATTGTAAATACGTTTTATGTATTATACATGTATTTATACACTCACTGCTAAGATAGATTATTGTACATTCCACTAAACTAGATTTTTAGTCCAAGTGGGAGTTTGTTAGGTTTTATGTCCTAAAACTCGTATATAGTGAATGTTAACGAATTATACACTTGTATCAATAAAGTGTTATTGAGGATTAAGCAATAAAGTCTTATTGTCCTTCAAGTCTAAAATTGCACAATTTAACCAAAATCCAATAAACTAAGTTCCAAGGTTGTTTATGTGTAACTTGAACTAGTATGTTGGGACATACGGGGATCAATATTCAAGTAACAACCTAAAAGGTCTATAGTAAGGGGTAAGGTTGGGTACTTATCCTGGTAACACTATCTGATATGACCCGCTTTGTATTCGATACAGACGTATTGATCCAAGGCGTCCATTTAGGAGACATGCGAATGGGGGTATCCTATGTAATGAGTTTGCATAAGACCGGACCACGAAATAGTAAACCACTAGATGTAACACCGTTAACTAGTTAGCTTACCGTTTCAATAGGATGACCTAGGTAACTCAGTCTTAATCCTGAGTGTGTCATGAACTCCTTCTCACGTGGGATTGTCCTTTGATTAGTATGGGTGAGAGTGGCCTGCACGCCGACTCAATAAGCCTACCTTGTTGGGGACAAGACCGAGTGGGGGGCTAGGGACATGACAACACAAAATGGAATTCACTCCTTCCCGCTTCTAGGAGAAGTAGATGAGTGATCCCTTAAGTGGTGACTCCGGGTCTTGAACAAAGGGATCCCGCCCTCCCACTGGCCCGAGAGGGACTTTCTGTTTACTGGTTAGACCATAAACAGGTTGTTCATTAGAGGAGCACTGGTACTTAAGGAGCCAGAGGTAACTCAAGGGTAAAACGATAATTTGACCCAGCTGTAGTTATGAACACTCGTGAAGGATTGACTTACCTTTATTGGTGATAGCGGGCAGAAGTGTCGTTATTTTAGCCCTAAAATATTAAGCTTTTTTGTGCTTTAATTGTGTTTTTATTGAAGATATTTAATATATTTCGTTATTTGGTCTTTAGGAGCAAATTATGGATTTTGGTGAAAAAAATGTCCAAAAAGGAGCCATTCAAGCCCAAATTCAATACATGGGTCAAGGGGGAGTCCAAAAAAGTCAACCATGAGAAAGAGGCCCAAAAGAAATGAAGAGAGGCCCAAGTTCAAGCCCAAAAACACGCCTGAAAGTTCTGGAATTCGCCTAGCGTCGAGACACTGTAGGGACAGCGTCGCGACGCTGTCCCATTTCTTGGCCGGCAAGTCGATGATGTCACAACGTCGCGACGCTGTCCAATTTTCGGGCCTATAAATAGCACCCCTTGGAGCCATTTTTTATCATCAATCACCATTCCATTCCTTCATTCCTTTCTCTCCTTGCCTCCTTTGGAGCCTTCTCTCAAGGCTTTTAGCCTTTTTTAGAGTTCTTTAGTGGGAAATTTTGGAGAATTTTGGGGAGCACTCTAGGAGGCTCAAGGTCTGCTCGGAGGGACTCCAAGCGTCAACGACGGGGTCTTCGACGGTCAATTCCTTCCCTTTTATTGTGCTCTTATTTATGCTTTCCATTGTAAATTTTGTGAATATTTAGCTATGTATAGCTAAACTTCAATTTGGGGTCTTGAAATGAAATTATAGTTAAATGTTGTTATAATTGCCTATCTCTTGCCCTGTTTACTATTTGTTTGTATGGATGCTCGTAATGCTGTATGCAATCTGGCCAGTTGTGTATTGATTCGATTCTTAATGGAGACTCGACGGAGAGAAGTTAGGATAGATCATACCATGCAACTAGTTTAATTGCCCGTACTGACAACGGGATTAGTTGATTAGACTTAGATTCCTAAAATGAATCAGAGCGTATTAATTAACGATTTTTAATGGTGCTAAGGACACTTAGGTTGTTAAAATGGATTAATTACAATTAGGGGAGACCGACAGGAGAACCTATGTGATTAACGGAGATTCTAGGAGTATAATTAGTTGGGCAATGAGATAGGATAATTGTAATAATTATTTAGCTATTAATTGAGTTTCAAGACCCCACTTCCCATAAAAAAAGCTCTTTCTCCATATTTTATTTCGTGATTGATCAAATTGATTTCTTTAATCGCTTTAATTTTTAAATTCATTTTAATTGCATGCTTAGGTCCCTAAATATTAGTTTTCCCAAGTACCTCAAGTGTTCAAGGAGTTTTTGCTTTGCTTAATTTTCGCTTCGCCTCCCTGTGGATTCGATACTCGGAATATTTCTATTTTATATTACTTGCGACCCGTGCACTTGCGGTACGACCGTCGAACAAGTTTTTGGCGCCGTTGCCGGGGAGGCTTGATTTTTAAGCAGAAATTTTTTTTCTTGACATTAAAAAGAAAGGGATAAATAGTAATTTAGGTTGTGAATATTTTATTTTTGTGAATATATTATTCTATTTTTATTTGGTTCTTTTGATTGTTGGGGAGTGTTGCATGCGAAGAAACAAGGTGGTTGAATTGTTTCCTTTAGATCTTGAAATTAATAGGACGCTCAGATCTATTCATCGAAAGAAAAGACTAACGGAAGCAATGGCCCATCAAGATGAAGCTCCCAAGGCAATCAAAGACTTTTTACTCTTAATTGTTTACGCCCCAATCCAAGCTAACAATTTTGAGTTGAACACAGGAATGATTCAGATGGCGCTCGATAATTCTTTTAAGGGACATCCTTCGGAGGATCCACACTCACATCTGCAATCATTCTTGGAGATATGCGGGACGGTAAAGATGAATGGAGTTCCGGCCGACGCTATAAGATTGAGGTTTTCCCATTTTCTCTATAAGATAAGGCAAAAGATTGGCTCGAATCAGTCGAGACGGGCAGTATCAGTACATGGGACGAGCTTGCCCAGGCTTTCCTGACGAAATTTTTCCCGCCTGCCAAGACTACGAAGCTCCGGACTGAGATCGGAACGTTTAGACAGCTTGACGAGGAGCAGTTGTACGAGGCATGAGAGAGGTATAAGGAGATGCTTAGGTGATGCCCGCAGCATGGCTACCCAGATTGGCTCCAGGTGCAGTTATTTTACAATGGACTGAATCCATCCACCAAGACAGTTTTAGACACATCAGCGGGTGGGAGTTTTCTTTCCAAGACAGTGACAGAAGCCAAGGATCTTCTAGAGGAAATGGCAGCGACCAGCTATCAGTGGCCGATTGAGAGGGGGATAGTTTCTAAGAAGGCTGGCATTTATGAATTAGATGAGTCAAGTTCGTTGAAGGCACAGATGGCATCTTTGACAAACGCCCTGAACAAGCTGACTTCATCTGAGGTGGTCAAGTCCATTTCCACCTTAGCTGAAGGATATTCAAAGAACGAGAGTCAAGATGTGGAAGAAGTTCAGTATGTGGGAAATAGACCATTCACTCAAGAAGTACCGAACTTCTACCATCCCAGTCTGCGCAATCATGAGAACTTTTCGTACTCGAACACGAAGAATGTTTTGCAGCCACTGCCAGGATTTGCATCAACCAGTTAGCCAGAAAAGAAGAGTAACCTAGAGGAGATGGTGGCCATGTTTATCAAAGAACAGAAAGTGTTAAATGTGAATCTCCATACAACAGTTAATAACCACGACACAGCTCTGAAGAATATGGAAGTTCAGATAGGTCAGATCGCTTCAGCGGTTAATGCCCTTCAGAAAGGGAAGTTTCCAAGCGACACTGAACCCAATCCTCGAGAGTAGTGCAAGATGGTGACACTGAGAAGTGGTAGATAGCTGGAGATCAGTTCAGAAAAGAAGAAAGAAGAAAAGAGCAAGGATGAAGATGGAAGGGCTGAGGCACAAAAAGCCTCATCTAAAAGATCCCAACATCCTCCTAACTCCGTTGATTTCAATTGTGATTTTTCTAACTCTTTTGCAGGAGAGAAACAAGATGAAAAGCAGAATGACAAGCATGAAGAGAAGCTGAACGAGGAAGAAGTGGTTCCATGCAACCATCATGACAAAGGCTCGCACATTAGGCCGCCCAAGCGGAGGGGCGAATGTCCTACCTTTGATTACAGGGAGTTACCTTTTCCTCAGCGCTTTAAAAATGTTAAATTAGATGAGCAGTTTCAAAAATTCCTAGAGATGTTTAGAAAGTTGTTTGTGAACATTCCCTTAGTTGATGCTTTGTATAATATGCCTAATTATGGGAAGTTTATGAAAGAAATTTTATCTAGGAAGAGAAGTTTGAGAAAAGAAGTTTTTAAATTATCTGAGAGCAGTAGTACCATAGTTTCTGGAAAGATGCCTTCTAAACAAAAAGACCCAGGGAGTTTTACTGTTCCCTGCATTATAGGAGAAGTATCTTTCAATAGGCCTTTGTGTGATCTAGGTGCTAGTATAAATTTGATGCCCTATTTTGTGTATAGGAAGATTGGTTTGACAGGAATGAAAGACACCGACGTCACCCTCCAGCTTGCTGATAGATCGATTACCCACCCGATGGATGTTGTGGAGGACGTGCTGGTGAAGGTCAACAAATTTATCTTCCCTGTAGATTTTGTGGTACTTGACTTCCAGGAAGAAAGAGAGGTACCCATTATTCTAGGCAAACCTTTCTTAGCAACTGGTAAGGCTGAGATTAGTGTGCATACTGGTAAGCTCACCTTGAATATTGATGATGAAAAAGTTGTTTTTAATATTTTTGGCCAAGAAGAGTCTGTATGTAGTTTGCATACTTGTTTCTCTATAGGTGCAGAATATTTGACTGACGATGATGAGGAGGTAGAGTATAATCTTGGCCAAGGATTAGGAGAGGCGCCTATGGATGATGAGAATTTTAATCATAATGCATTTTTCGATGATCCTCTGTTTGAGAATGAGCTAATTGATGTAGATTTGCCTGATTTTGAAAATGAATTAGAACTACCTGCTTTTGAGAATGAAATGTCTGCAATTGATGACTTACCTTCTTTTGAGAATGAATTGGAATTGCCTGAAATTGATAATTTTGATAATGAGATTGAATTGCCTGATTATGAGAATGAGCATGATTTGTCTGATAATGTGCATAATTTGCATGGAGATGACTACTTGATAGATGATAATTTTGAGTCTGATCATGATAATGTTGAATCTATCGAGTCTGATCCAAATGAGTACATAGAGTCAGACCCTGAAAGTGTGAATAGTGTTGATTCGGGTCCTGATGATGTAGATAGTATAGAATCAAACCCAGAGGAGCTTATATTCTTTAATTCTTATGATAGTGAGTCATATGATAGCTTAGTTGAATAATTTTTTAATTTTGAGTCTGAGGAATCTTCTGAGCATTTAGATATTGAATCTGACGAATGGATAGGCATAATTGATAGGCCATCTTTAGATCCTAGACCAGTAGATATCATAACGCTGGATGACTCAGTAAACAATTATTTTGTGAATAGAGACTTAAGAAAGAGATTTGATGCTGCTACATATTTTCTGAAATATTATTATAACGATCTCTTTAGTGGTGATGGGCCAGGGGAAAGTTTTTTTTCTCCCCTGTTTGCAGTGTGCAATTCGATGCGAGATTTTCTGCAGAGCCCGGAGGATGATGAAAACTTTTATTTCGAGCCTCCGTGATCGTGCCGAGCCTCGTCTAGCTAAAGACGTTAAAGAAAGCGTTGCTTGGGAGGCAACCCAATGATTTAAGTCTAGGTAGTTGTTTTTGCGGTAAATAATTTTCTTTGCTTCGTGATCCAATTTTGTTTTGCAGGATCACCTTAGCAAATCCCAAAGCTTCAAGAATCCCATTTTTCTGGAACCAAAGGAAGAGGATGAATTGCTCCTAACTCAGGGAAGTCTCAGTATCCCTCTTTTTGCTTTATTGTCTATAAACATTAGGGACAATGTTTAGTTTAAATTTGGGGGGGAGGCTTTCGCAGTGTTGAGCATATTTAAATTCCGTTGGATGCATGAGTAGATAGCCATGATAGCCGAGGATGTGATTTTAGAAGTTTTGGGAGAAAATGGTTTATATGTTGTGGAATCTGGGAGCATAGCAGAAATTGTGAAATTTTAAAATTTTTTGATACTTAGTTTTGATGTCTAAAGCATGTGATAGACTTATCTAATGACGTCTTTGAAAATCTAGATTCTTATTATGATTTTTAAAGTTTGTTGTCACCCCGATAGGCTTAGTTTCTAATATTAGGAAGTTCATGCTTCATTGTTCTAAAGAGCTAGGTAGAAAAAAAAATGCTATACATGCTGAGAGAAAAGCAAAAGCAACAAAAGAAAATGAGAGAAAAGAAAAATCTGTTGAAAAAGAAAAAATTTTGCTTGCACAAAAGAAAAAGCCTAGGGGTAAAAAGAGCTACCTGCGGTGTGATCAGTTAGGCCAATCAGAGAATAAAATTCGGGTTAAGGTTCCCTGCACCGTAGTGTGAAAGCTAGTACCATTAGATATCAAAATGCAAGTTTGGGGGAGTAGCAAAAGAAAAAGAAAAGAAAAATCAATTGTGAGTTTAGCTCCCCCATGAAAAGAAAATGTCAGGCGCCCTAGTTTCTTTTTTTTTTTTTTGCATGATAGAAGAACTCCGACCTATTAGAGGCTCTTAGCCAGTGTAGGGGGGAAAAAAATGGAGAAAGCCATAAGACTAATCTAGGTTAGTAAAAGAATCAGTAGATAAGTCTTGAGCATGCTATTCATTAATCTTAAGTTCAAACTATTTTAAGATTTCTTCATGAGTATGCGGTGCTTGCTTATTCCACTTGCATGTTTTCCATTCTATCTTAAAAGTTCCAAAATCATTGAGGCTTGAGCGATTCTATTTCATGCATCTTTCGAAATTATTTTGCTCGGGACTAGCAAAAGCTTAAGTTTGGGGGTGTGATAGCGGGCAGAAATGTCGCTATTTTAGCCCTAAAATATTAAGCTTTTTAGTGCTTTAATTGTGTTTTTATTGAAGATATTTAATATATTTCGTTATTTGGTCTTTAGGAGAAAATTATGGATTTTGGTGAAAAAAATGCCCAAAAAGGAGCCATTCAAGCCCAAATTCCATACATGGGTCAAGGGGGAGTCCAAAAAAGTCAACCATGAGAAAGAGGCCCAAAAGAAATGAAGAGAAGCCCAACTTCAAGCCCAAAAACGCGCCTGAAAGTTCTGGAATTCGCCTAGCGTCGAGAAGCTGTCCCATTTCTTGGAGGGAGAGTCGATGACGTCACAGCGACAGCGTCGCGATGCTGTCCAATTTTCGGGCCTATAAATAGCGCCCCTTGGAACCATTTTTTATCATCAATCACCATTCCATTCCTTCATTCCTTTCTCTCCTTGGCTCCTTTGGAGCCTTCTTTCAAGGCTTTTCGCCTTTTTGAGAGTTCTTTAGTGGAAAATTTTGGGGAATTTTGGGGAGCGCTCTAGGAGGCTCAAGGTCTGCTCGGAGGGACTCCAAGCGCCAGCGACGGGGTCTTCGACGGTCAATTCCTTCCCTTTTATTGTGCTCTTATTTATGATTTCCATTGTAAATTTTGTGAATATTTTAGCTATGTATAGCTAAACCCCAACTTGGGGTCTTGAAATGAAACTATAGTTAAATGTTGTTATAATTGCCTATCTCTTGCCCTGTTTACTATTAATTTGAATGGATGCTCGTAATGTTGTATTCAATCTGGCCAGTTGTGTATTGATTCGATTCTTAATGGAGACTCGACGGAGAGAAGTTAGGATAGATCATAATCCATGCAACTAGTTTAATTGCCCGTAGTGACAACGGGATTAGTTGATTAGACTTAGATTCCTAAAATGAATCAGAGCGTATTAATTAACGATTTTTAATGGCGCTAAGGACACTTAGGTTGTTAAAATGGATTAATTACAATTAGGGGAGACCGACAGGAGAACCTATGTGATTAACGGAGATTCTAGGAGTATAATTAGTTGGGCAATGAGATAGGATAATTGTAATAATTATTTAGCTATTAATTGAGTTTCAAGA
Source organism: Luffa aegyptiaca (assembly GCA_017139565.1). Classification (NCBI taxonomy): domain Eukaryota; kingdom Viridiplantae; phylum Streptophyta; class Magnoliopsida; order Cucurbitales; family Cucurbitaceae; genus Luffa; species Luffa aegyptiaca. The sequence continues at coordinate 23,157,616 of CM029395.1, forward strand.
CCCCACTTCCCATAAAAAAAGCTCTTTCTCCATATTTTATTTCGTGATTGATCAAATTGATTTCTTTAATCGCTTTAATTTTTAAATTCATTTTAGTTGCATGCTTAGGTCCCTAAATATTATTTTTCCCAAGTACCTCTAGTGTTCAAGGAGTTTTTGCTTTGCTTAATTTTCGCTTCGCCACCCTGTGGATTCGATACTTGGAATATTTCCGTTTTATATTACTTGCGACCCGTGCACTTGCAGTACGACCGTCGAACAATTGGTCAATATCCGTGGACACAGAAATATTCTACAGTGAGAAGAGTGCAACTGTGGGTCTTTAGTGGAGTGACCGACAATTAATGAATATTGGTTAACTCGATTAATGAGTTTAGTTAGTTAACCTCATATCATTGGAGCTTCTGATCTATAGGTCCATTAGGTCCCCCTGTTAACTCGTAAAGAGTAATTGGGAACAATTTATCTTGAAAGAATTTGAATAGTTCAAATTCAATATGGGAATCAAGTTAATTGTATGAGATACAATTAATATAATGTATAGTGATACATTATAATATAAAGTTTAATGTGAGATTAAACTTTATTAAATTGAGAGAATAATATATTTGAAGGAGTTCAAATATATAAATTAATTAAATATATGATATTTAATTAATTAATTAATTAATTAATTATGAATTAATTAATTACTCAATTTAGTTTAAATTAAATGTAATTTAATTAAACCATATAATGTATGAGAGAGTAAATTAGAATATGATCTAATATGTAATTAATTAAATATATGATATTTAATTAATCACAATAATTAATTAATTTTGGATTAATTAATTGTTCAATATTAATTTAGTTAAATATGATTTAATTAAATTAATATTTATAGATTAATTTTAATGTGAATATGATTTATATTAAAACTATAGGTTATAAGAGAGATGCACATTTGAATATGATTCGAATGTTTGATTATTTGAATATGTGATATTTAATTGGTCAGAGAATTGATTAATTATGAATTAATTAATTGTGTAGTTTAATTAATTTAATTAAATATGATTTAATTAATTTTAATTAAAACTATAACTTATGTGAGGGATGTGCATTTAATATGATTAAAATGCTCATGGAATTAAATATGGAAATGTTTAATTCTAATTGTTTAATTAATATAGTTAATTAAATGTTATTTAATTAATTGTATTAATTAATTTAGATTAATTAAATTTTCTTCCCTCACATTATTATTATTATTATTTTAAGAAAAACATAACGTTGGAGGGGTTCCATGATTCACTCTCATTCTTACGTTTTTTCTCTCAAGGATACATCTCTCTCTCCCTCCCAGACTCTCTCAAGCTTTGAACACAAAAGACTTCTGTGTTTTTCTCCTCCCAAATTCAAGAGGTCACGAAGTCCCACCACTTCGTTCCCAATCTCAGAGGATAGCGGGGAAGCCCTTGTGGTGGTGTCCATTGAAGAATTCAGAGTCGTCAACGGAGGTATGCTTCTCATGCTTAATTTTTTGTCAATGTATTGGTATTTTGTAGAATGAAATTAAAATACGATTTGGTCCAATTGCTTTTGCTGTAACGGAATTGGGAATTCCAATCCTTCAATTAGTTCAATAGTTAGCACATAGACCGATTCGTGGGCACGGGTCGCAAGAGCAGTTCTCTGACTTTGTTGCTTGACACGATAGGTCTAGGATCCAAAATAGCATGAGAAGTAATCTAGGCCTAATTATTTCTAATGTCCTAATCAATCCACTGGACTTAAGGCAATTGGTCAATTGTTAGATTTGATGAGTTAATCGAATTAATTAGTTAATCAATTAGAGTCTAATTCGATGGACGCTGTTGAAGGATTGGAATTCCCAATTCCGTTACAGCGAAGCAATTAGATCGTTCGCAATTTAATTTCGTTTAACAAAATACCGAATACATTGGCAAAATACAGAATTCATAATTCTACAATTTAAGGTTAAGCAAACTTAATTTAGAAGCATACTCACCGTCGTTGTCGACTCAGAACGATCAAGAACACCTTCTTGATTTGCAGGGACTAAAAGCGAAATCACCAACGATGTTTTAGACACCACCATGAGATTTCCCCGCTATCCTCTGAGATCAGGAATGAGATTGTGGGAGCTCTGAATCTCGAATTTGGGATGGAAAAACAGAGAATAATTTCTCTCTGTTTTCTTGTTGAGAGAGAATGAGAGAGTGAGAAATCTTGAGAGAGTGCCTAATCTTGCAGAATCCTCCTAAGGCCAAAAGATTCCTTCTGCGTTAACTTAATCCTTGGTGTGAGGGATGGTGACATGTGTCATACATCAAATAACACCTTAAATTGAACAATTAATTAATTATTGTGATTAATTAAATATCACATATTTAATTAATTAAATATTAGAATAATATTCTAATTAAATCTCTCATATAATATATTGTTTAATTAAATCACATTTAATTTAAACTAAATTGAATAATTAATTAATTCATAATTAATTAATTATATATCTGAACTCCTTCAAATATATTATTCTCTCAATTTAAAAAAGTTTAATCTCAAATTAATCTTTATATTATAATGTATCACAATACATTATATTAATTGTATCTCATACAATTAACTTGATTCCCAAAATTGAATTTGAACTATTCAAATTCTTTCAAGATAAATTGTTCCCATTTACTCTTTACGAGCTAGCAGGGGGGCCTAATGGACCTACAGATTAGAAGCTCCAATGATATGAGGTTAACTAACTAAACTCATTAATCGAGTTAACCAATATTCATTAACTGTGGGTCACTCCACTATAGACCCACAGTTGCACTCTTCTCACTGTAGAATATTTCTGTGTCCACGGATATTGACCAATAACGGTAAGTCAATCCTTCACGAGTGTTCGTAACTTCAGTTGGGTCAAATGACCGTTTTACCCCTGAGTTACCTCTAGCTCCTTAAGTACCAGTGCTCTTCTAATGAACAACCTGTTTATGGTCCAACCAGTAAACAAAAAGTCCCTCTCGGACCAGTGAGAGGGCGGGTTTCCTTTGTTCAAGTCCCAGAGTCACCACTTAAGGGAACACTCATCTGCTTCTCCTAGAAGTGGGAAGGATTGAATTTCATCTTGTGTTGTCATGTCTCCAGCCCCCCACTCGGTCTTGTCCCCAAGAAGGTAGGCTTATTGAGTCAGCGTGCAGGCCACTCTCACCCGTACTAATCAAAGGACAATCCCTCGTGAGAAGGAGTTCATGACACACTCAGGATTAAGACTGAGTTACCTAGGTCATCCTATTGAAACAGTAACCTAACTAGTTTACGGTGTTACATCTAGTGGTTTACTATTTCGTGGTCCCGTCTTATGCAAACTCATTGCATAGGATACCCCCGCTCGCATGTCTCCTACATGGATGCCTTGGATCAATACGTCTGTATCGAATACAAAGCGGGTCGTATCACATAGTGTTACCAGGATAAGGTACCCAACCTTATCCCTATACTATAGACCTTTTAGGTTGTTACTTGAACACCGATCCCCGTATGTCTCCACATACTAATTCAAGTTACATATCAACAACCTTGGATCTTAGTTTATTGGATTTGGGTTATATTGTGCAATTTTAGACTTAAAATGACAATAACACTTTATTGCATAAACCTTAATAACACTTTATTGATACAAGTATATAATTCGTTAACATTCACTATCTACGAGTTTTAGGTCATAAAACCTAACAAACTCCCACTTGGACTAAAAATCTAGTTTAGTGGGATGTACAATAATCTATCACAGCAGTGGGTGTATAAATACATGTATAATACATAAAACATATTTACAATATACAAATACAATAAACTTGGGCATCACTATACCCATTACATAATGGTATCACTATACCCATTACGTTTCTCCCACTTGCCCTAGATTACATGTTTGTACATAACTCGTAGACCTAGACCATCTAGATGACCCTCATACACTTTAGCCGAGAGAGTCTTCGTGAATGAATCAGCAATATATCCTTTAGATTCAATGTGCTTGCTTGTCTTGCAATAGACAAGTTCATATTTGGAACACCTTCCAAATTAGGCTTGAACTTCCTAAGTCATACAGTCTCTTTCGCTGCTTCATAAGCAACTGCTTATCGGCCTATATGGTCGAGACTGCAGATAAATCGTACTATAGCTCCTCTATTAAGAGTTAACACAAACACTGATGAACATCTGTGTGTTAGTGTATCCTGAAAGGATTCAATCCTCAGTGCCATACACGAGCATATATATCCCCGTTCTCCTAAGATACTGAAGTACATCCTTCAGTATCTTAGGATTCAATACTCCCCGTTAAGTACATCCTTCAGTATCTTAGGATGTACTTCAGTATCTTAGGAGAACGGGGATATATATGCTCGTGTATGGCACTGAGGATTGAATCCTTTCAGGATACACTAACACACAGATGTTCATCAGTGTTTGTGTTCACTCTTAATAGAGGAGCTATAGTACGATTTATCTGCAGTCTCTTCCATATAGGCCGATAAGCAGTTGCTTATGAAGCAGCGAAAGAGACTGTATGACTTAGGAAGTTCAAGCCTAATTTGGAAGGTGTTCCAAATATGAACTTGTCTATTGCAAGACAAGCAAGCACATTGAATCTAAAGGATATATTGCTGATTCATTCACGAAGACTCTCTCGGCTAAAGTGTATGAGGGTCATCTAGATGGTCTAGGTCTACGAGTTATGTACAAACATGTAATCTAGGGCAAGTGGGAGAAATGTAATGGGTATAGTGATACCATTATGTAATGGGTATAGTGATGCCCCAGTTTATTGTATTTGTATATTGTAAATATGTTTTATGTATTATACATGTATTTATACACCCACTGCTGTGATAGATTATTGTACATCCCATTAAACTAGATTTTTAGTCCAAGTGGGAGTTTGTTAGGTTTTATGACCTAAAACTCGTAGATAGTGAATGTTAACGAATTATATACTTGTATCAATAAAGTGTTATTAAGGTTTATGCAATAAAGTGTTATTGTCATTTTAAGTCTAAAATTGCACAATATAACCCAAATCCAATAAACTAAGATCCAAGGTTGTTGATATGTAACTTGAATTAGTATGTGGAGACATACGGGGATCGGTGTTCAAGTAACAACCTAAAAGGTCTATAGTATAGGGATAAGGTTGGGTACCTTATCCTGGTAACACTATGTGATACTTCCCGCTTTGTATTCGATACAGACGTATTGATCCAAGGCGTCCATGTAGGAGACATGCGAGCGGGGGTACCTATGCAATGAGTTTGCATAAGACGGGACCACGAAATAGTAAACCACTAGATGTAACACCGTAAACTAGTTAGGTTACTGTTTCAATAGGATGACCTAGGTAACTCAGTCTTAATCCTGAGTGTGTCATGAACTCCTTCTCACGAGGGATTGTCCTTTGATTAGTACGGGTGAGAGTGGCCTGCACGCCGACTCAATAAGCCTACCTTCTTGGGGACAAGACCGAGTGGGGGGCTGGAGACATGACAACACAAGATGAAATTCACTCCTTCCCACTTCTAGGAGAAGCAGATGAGTGTTCCCTTAAGTGGTGACTCCGGGACTTGAACAAAGGAAACCCGCCCTCTCACAAGGTGTCAAAGTTTGCAAAAAAGATTGTGAAGGACATTGCATAAATGTTCTTACCACAGAACAAGAAGTTCTTTTCAACTTTATAGACCATATAGAGGATAAAGAGATGAAGAAGACAATTCTTAAAACCCTTAAGCAATCTTTGTCTTCTCCAAGTACCTCTGATTACGCCAAAGAAAAAATTGAGGTAAAACATTCTAGCCTTTCAGAAATCCTTCAAAGAAATGATTTTTTTAAACAAAAATCCGATATTCAACCCTCTTCAATTCAAGACTTGCAATTTGAAATCAACAATCTCAAAAAAGAGATAAGGGAAAACAAAACTGAAATCGATTTAATAAAAATCGAACTCAGTAATCTAAAACTCAAATCTACCAATTCCGAAAATGAAGGAGAAGATTTCCTTCTAAATCAAATTACCAAAACCCAGTTTCAAAAATGGTATTCTCTAATTACTCTGAAAATAGAAGATTTTCAGATCACCCTCAAAGCCTTAATTGACTCTGGGGCTGATCAAAATTGTGTCCAACAGGGCCTTATCCCTACAAAATATTTTGAAAAAACTACTCAAAAGCTGAGTAGCGCTAATGGTCAAGGATTAAATGTTCAATACAAATTGTCTAATGCTCATATCTGCAACAATGAAATTTGCATTATTTGCTCATTTCTTTTAGTCAAAGATTTAAAACAAGAGTTGATCTTAGGAACCCCATTCCTAACCCAACTCTATCCTTTAAGTATAACCGAAAAAGGTTTAGTTTCCAATTTTGACGGAACCAATGTCATTTTCGAGTTCATTACTCCAATCCTTCCATATGATATTATGGAAGTTAGCGAGTTAAAATTAGAAGAAATCCAAAGAAAGCAAAAACAAATTTCCTTTTTAAAAGAAGAAATTAGCTATAAAAAGATTGAAGAAAATCTAAAAAATCCTTCTGTAAAAATCAGAATAAAAGAAATAGAAAGCAAAATTGAAAAAGAAATTTGCTCCAATCTTCCAAATGCTTTTTGGGATAGGAAGAAACACATTGTTAATCTTCCATATTCAAAAGACTTCGATGAATCAAAAATCCCTACAAAGGCAAGACCTATTCAAATGAATGCAGATCTACTAACATTTTGTAAATCAGAAATACAGGATTTACTCAAAAAGAAACTGATACGACCATCCAAAAGCCCATGGTCTTGTGCCGCTTTCTATGTCAACAACGCAGCCGAACAGGAGCGTGGTGTGCCAAGGTTAGTAATCAATTACAAACCTTTGAACAAAGTTTTGGAATGGATTAGATATCCAATTCCCAACAAACAAGATTTACTAAAACGTATTTCCAGTGCAAAAGTATTTTCAAAATTTGATATGAAATCCGGATTTTGGCAAATCCAAATATCTGAGAAAGACAAATACAAAACAGCTTTCAATGTACCCTTTGGTCAATACGAATGGAATGTCATGCCATTCGGGCTTAAAAACGCCCCTTCCGAATTTCAAAAAATCATGAATGACATTTTCAATGATTTTCAAGATTTTGCAATCGTTTACATTGACGATGTTTTGGTTTTCTCTTCAAACATCGATCAACATTTCAAATATTTAAATATGTTTATTAATATTATCAAGCAAAATGGTTTGGCAGTTTCCCTGTCAAAAGTCAAATTATTCCAAACCCAAATTAAATTTTTGGGCTTCAATATCCACATGGGCCTGATAAAACCAATTCAGAGGTCCATAAATTTTGCTTCAAACTTTCCGGATCAAATCACAGACAAAACCCAACTTCAAAGGTTTTTGGGCTGTCTCAATTATGTGTCTGATTTCATTCAAAATCTCAGACCCATTTGCAAGCCGCTTTTTCAAAGGCTCAGGAAAAATCCAAAACCATGGAAAGATGAGCACACTAAAGCTGTTCAAAAGATAAAAGCTTTAGTTAAATCAATTCCCTGTTTAAGTCTTATCGATCCAAAAGCCAATCTGATAGTGGAAACAGACGCGTCAGATATTGGATATGGAGGAATCCTTAAACAGTGTTTAGATAAGGAAGAATCAATTATCCGTTTCCATTCTGGAATCTGGAATGATACTCAAAAGAATTACTCCACAGTCAAAAAAGAGTTACTTGCTATAGTTCTCTGTGTTCAAAAATTTCAAGGTGATTTAATAAACAAAAAATTCACCATCAAAACTGATTCTAGAGCGTCAAAATTCGTTTTAGAAAAAGATGTTAAAAATCTGGTTTCAAAACAAATTTTTGCCAGATGGCAAGCAATTTTATCATGTTTTGATTTCGAAATTTTACCTATAAAAGGAGTTCAAAATCCTCTTGCAGATTATCTCTCAAGAGAGTTTCTAACTCAAAAACTCTCTCATCTCTCTCTCCCTCTCTCTGAGAAAGAAAAGAAAAGAGTGAATGAGCGGAAATAGAGGCAGAGCCTCATCCTCAAGGGGCAGTCGCCCATCTTCTTCTTCTCCAGCACCTCCTCCTATGAGTGCTGATCAATATGCCATGGATTTAGGGTTTACTCCGGTAACCCGATCCAGGTCAAGGCAAGGCGGTATTCGCCCGATGCCTCCAATGGAGTCTTCTACTCCACCTCCACGGCCTTCGACCAACCTTGTCCGTCCTTCTGGCAGAGTTGTTCAATTGAGACCTCCTGTCTCTCCTTCCTCAATAACAGGATCATCGATCCCGTCGTCATCAACTTATTCTCAGGCAGTTGTACCTGAAAAGAGGTTTGTACCTCGTCCTGAGATTAAGTCTTATTTTCAAAAATCCCAGGTCATCTATGAACCTATCATAGAACCTGAATTCCAAGGTCTCAACCTTGACGAGACCATTTCAAACATGTATCCTACAGGTTTTAATTTCATGCCTGAGGATCTCAACAAAACAAGAACCTTTTACGAGTTTATCTTAGTTGACACCAAGTCAGCAGAGATAACTCACATTCCGGACAAAAATGATCCATCAAAAATCGCTTACTCAAAGCTTAAAATCTTCAAAGCCTTGAATCCAACCCACTGGAATCAAGGATTATACACCGACAAATCTTTCTCAAAACCTTTCGTACCACAAACATATTCATATCGGGACTACATAAGAGCCTGGTATAATGTAATGTGGTATTCACCATTCAAACATTCATGGTTCATATCCTTTTGTCCAAACTCGTACAAAATTACTTTTCCTTTATGGTTCATTCAATGGTGGAATACATTCGGTTTGACGGATGATATTTTACCAACACCCTTGCAAGAATCATATTATCATTTTGCAAGAAACATTCAAAAAACAGCGTTTCATAACTCTATGAGATTCTGTTTATACTTTCAAATTCCTTGGATCTTTTGCTGGAACTTTTCGACCAGTAATCAACCTCAATACAAGACTATCACCAAGATCCTAAAGATCAAATGGTGGGACAAATTCAATTTCCAGAACGCCACCCTTAATAAGGTAAAGGAGTGGTTTGCAGCAAATGGATATCTTCAAGATATTGATATCAAAAGAAATGCAGAATTTCTAAATGACAAGTCCAAGCTTCTGGCAGCTCTTGCTCAGACTACATCTGATGCAGACTTCCAGAGAATATTGCAGATGGCAGCTTCAGACAGAAGCACATCTCCAGCTTCTTTAGCACAAGAAGGAGAAGAAAGCGAGCCAGACTACGATCTGGACGACCCATTTCTCGACTCACAACCCATGTGAGCTCCGAGTCAAATAATCCTGTTTCACAAAGAAGCAGTCTGTATGTATCTGGAATATTTCAAAAAGGAAATAATTCCATCAAAAAAAAAAAAAAAGGTGTAAATTCTATCCCTTTAGATTTAAAAGGTGTAAACTCTGTAAATAATCTAGTTTACACTGTAAATACATTTCTGCTAAAGCACAGCTTTAGAAGATGAAGCAGCAGAGCTTTCAAGACCAAAGATCCTATATTTTGAAGACGAAGATAGTTGGTAATTTTCCTGAAAATCGTGAGGACCTAGTTTGGTGTTCCCGGCCGTAAGTCTCGCAAATGTTTAAGAGCAGTGAGTCCGTTGGTAAGCCTGTAATTCGCCTAGGGTGATCGAGGATTAGGAGAAAAGCCAATTATTCAGCCGACAAGATAAAGAATCTTATCTTCTGAAAAGAGATAAAGCTGAAGCACCTTCAACAGTTGTAAAGTAGCAGACGTGAAATCTTATCTTTTATCATTATGACTAGTCTATCCGGTCAGGGGTCCTGTCCTGTCGGATTAATAATTTAGTTCTTCTTTTTCAATTTTGTCGTTTTTACTTTTCCCAAAGACGAATCTATCAGGGGTCCTGTCCTGACGATTCGATCTTATCTTTTAATTTTCCGCATTCAATTATCATTTGAAATCTGGGGTCTATAAAAGACTTCCATCTTGTATTTCAAAGGCATGCGCTGAGACTTCTCAAGCTATCTTCATTTGTAAAGCTTGAATCTCACCTTGCTTTTTGCTTTCTGTAATCAACTAGTCGATCCTTAAAAGGGACTCTCAAGCTGTTCTCCAAGTTGGTATCAGAGCCAAATAAATCCAATACAATTTTTTCAATTGTTGATTTCAAATTTTTCTGGGGGGGAGAAGGGATTCTATTCCAGAAAAACCAATCCTCTTAAATTTATTCCATAATCTTTGAAGTTAAAACCTATCTTCGACGAAGAGATCGTCAGAAGCTATTTACGTTCATCTACTCCGAAGGACTGTTGCAAAGGACTGTTGCGGTTGGTGGTCCCAGTCGTAAGACGCAAAGAAGAGCGCAGTGAATCCGTTGGTCAGCCTACCTTGCCTTCTTGCCAAAAGAGTAAGTGAAGGTATATATCTTTTGATCTTTAATTCAGAGAAAATAGTTTTCGATTTCAAAGTTTATTGTTTGAATTTTTGAAAATGTTTTTCTTTAATTAATCCATGTCTCTCTTAAAGAAAATTTTGTTCAAAACTCTTCCTTCAAAACCAGCTTCCTCTAAGGAGCTAACTCAAAATGAAATTGAGGACCAGCATATGGCCTCATCAGGCTCTGACATCTCTAATGAAGCTTTGCATATAGCAAAGATCGAAAACAACCTTCAAGCCTGGGGTCTACCCAAACTTGACAACAAAACAATCTATATGCATAATACGTTCAATTTCAAAGAGCAACACTGCATCAAGATTGTTGAACGCAAAATTCCAGTCTATGGGAATATTGATTCGATTCAATTATTTCCAAAAGACGATATCCTCAAGCACCGAAAGGATTTTCAGTTCCTTCATATAGGAGCAGTTCAAGTCGCTCTCCGTCCAATGTTCAGAACGAGTCTCGACACTCCTGTTCTTGCAATCCTGAGAGATAGACGTCACAAAGACTTCTCTAACTCTCTTCTTGGAATCATCGAGTCCAATCTTGCCGATGGTCCAGTCTATTTCAATTGTTTCCCAAACTTTATGGTGGCCCTTGATGACCCCCATATTCTCAAGACCTTAACTCTGGAGGTTACAGGTCAAGGTTTGAATCTTGAAGAAGGTGTCAAGAAGATGACACTGTTATACAAGATCACCTACAAAACTCTTACCTCTTCAATGGAACCAAAAGCACTGGTCCAATCCCCAAAAGGAAAAACCATGCTGATCGAAACAAACATCAATAAATCCTCTGTAAGTGTCCCAAAGATGCTTTCATGGGATAACCTCACAAGAAATCCTAGATGGACAATCGAAAATGCTTTTGTCCCTAATAAGAAAGAAAAAGAACTTTCCCATATTATCGAACATCCAGATGGGAGAGTAGAAATCAAATTTGAGGATGAAGAACCTCGTTTCCCAGTGGTCAAAGAAAACATGAACAGAAATGAGTTTAAGTGTTCTAGACCAAGTACCTCTGGCATTAGGCCAGAATCTCTTCAAAATATTGGCAGAACTAGCTCACTCAGAGTTAAGTCTGTAAGACTAGAACACGGAGTTCCAAATCTCCAATATGAAGAAGAAAGACCTCCTTCTCAAACCCAAACCGATATGGAAACCGAATCGGTTTTCAAAAGCCAACTGAACGTCATCATTGTTGATAACGAATTCAAAGTTGACAAAGAAGCTCTGCAAAAGGAGTTAATGGCCAAAGAAAATAGAGAAGAAAGAAAACGCTTCTTTAAGACTCACTCTGAAGAACAGAGAAAAGTTATTAAAGAAGAGTACTTTCAAACTCTTGAAAAGCTTCAAGAACATATTTCCTTTTTCAGATGGTTCAATCAGAGAAAAGAATATTCTCACATATGTGCCATAAGAGAAAAGGAAAAATGGAAAACAATGAGGCAAGGAGAAGTTCAAGGAAACTTCCCTCCAATGGAAGATGTTGAGTTCGACAGTTTTTACCATGAAAAAATTGTCGCAAAACCCTTTCAACTCATTAGAGAAGCTGAAGAGGCTCAACCTCCTACCAATAAAGAAATCAAAAGCATTCAGGTCCAAAACAATTTCTCGAACCGAATGCTAACCTCCATAGCTGAACAAGTTTACCGGCTAGAGGAATTAATCGATCCTCCTCCAGCACCTATCAAACCCATGTTCAGCCCTCTTGAACAAGTCAATCTCAAGACTCCAAAGACTAAACTCTTGGAAGAGATTGATAGAAAGCTTTCTGCCATAGCAAGAGGAGAAAGCTCAAGTCAGATAAATGTTTTGAATGATAGTGACAGTGATGAAACTGATTCTATTATTGAACAATTATCTGGCCTCCAAATTGAAGAGCCTCAATCCCTTAACAAACTGGGTTATCTAAATCCAGGAGACCGTGTGAACTGGTATCAAAGACCCTCGATGCCAGACCTCAATTACGAACAAAGTCACAAGTTCGTCAAAACCAAACAATTTGACGGTCAATCTATTGTTGTTTGGAACCTTGATGGAAAGTCCGATAGACAGATTCAAGATCTGAACAGCATACCAAGAAAATGGGAATTCAAACCATGTAGCCTGTGTAACCTTAATCAATGGTTTTACAGGTGTCCTTAAAGCATGGTGGGACTGCCTCAATACTTCTCTCAAATTAGAAATCAAGCTACATACTACAAAGGTCAAGAGAAAAAGAGCGATTTCTGATACAAAGGCAGACCCAGGTATAAGGATAGGTGGAGAACCTATCACTAAACCTGAAACCTCTAAAACTCCTCCAAAGGTAGTTGTCATAGAAGAAGAGGTAGACCAGCAAGATGCCGTTGAGGCATTAATATATGCTATATCTTGGGCCTTCACAACTGCTCACAATGTGAAGCATGACGATACCCAAAGAACCATTCTCAAAAACCTCAAATGCAAAAATCTTGCCAACTTCAATTGGTACAAAGACATGTTCATATCTAGGGTCTACTACATGAAAGATCCAGATTGGAACCATTGGAAGGAGAAGTTCATAGATGGACTTCCTAGCTATGTCTCAGAGAGAGTTTATATGACTCTTCGAGATCGCTTCAATGGTAACATCAATTGGGATAATTTGACCTATGGTGATTTAACATCCTATGTTATCAACTGTGGTCTTCATATCTGCAATGAAATCAAGGTGCAACGCAAAGTTCAAAAGAACGAAAAGAGCAGATTAAGAGATATGAAAGCTTTCTGCTCTCAGTATGGGTGCGAACGAATAGAAGAACCAAGTCGCCCCTCTAACAAAATCATCCGTCGGCGTAATAGCCGAAGGTATTACAAAAACCAATACAATGATAGACCTCAGTTCTATCAAAGGCAACCTAGGAAGTATATTCCTAGAAAAAATTACACCCCAAATCCTCGTTTTAAGAGGAGACAACCACGGCACAATCCTAAACCAAATCAAACCGCTTTCAAAAACAAAGGGAAAACCTTTTGTTTCAAATGTCAAAAGGAAGGTCACTATGCAAATAGATGCCCAACCAGAAGGATAAATGAGCTAGATTTAGAAGACGAATATTCTTCTATGTATGATAGCTCTGATCAAGAATTGAATGAATTTCAATTCGACGACACTGACTCTGAAGCTTCCAGTCATGGCCAGAGTGACCATTCAAAAGGTGTCAAAGTTTGCAAAAAAGATTGTGAAGGACATTGCATAAATGTTCTTACCACAGAACAAGAAGTTCTTTTCAACTCTATAGACCATATAGACCAAAATCCTATTTGTCCTACTGACCATATTTTAAATCTATTAAAATACTAAGTAAGACATAATTTCTAATCCTATTAGAAATTGTGATCTTAGGTCTAATTAATTTTAAACAATTTTAAAATTAATTTATTTTCCTTAAGATCCTATGTTTGCATGCAATTCTTTGTTATAGGTTTATTGATATCTAATCATTAATTTTATAACTATTATAAATTTTAATGAATTAGACCTATAACATGCTACTATGGTGAAATAAATTAACAATCTAATTCCAATTAACTTATTAACCATCCAATAGCAATCATGACATCAAATAATATAACATTTATATTAAACTAAGGTAATGTCATGCTCAATGCAATTTTAATTTCCTTTAATTAATTTAACTCTTAAAATAATTATACAAGAAAATTAATGACATGCATTGACATTTTCATACATTAATATAACTCTTTATATTAATTGCCCATGAAAATAAACTAAGCATATAAATTACTTAAAGAAATATAACTTTTATATTTTTAAACTAAAGTAATTTCATGCTCAATGCTTCTCAATTTTCATCCATTTAATATAACATTTTATATTAAACATTCATGAAAATTAAATCCATACATATTACATAATTATAACATTTATAATAATAAATATGCATGAATATGCTTAACCTATGGTGGGATTTATATACTATATGACATTCATAAAGCAATTAAATAGCTAAGTATACGGGTTTTGGCATCCTAGGACTCAAAACAATAGAAAAATTACCTTAATTAATCTATTACAGCCCTATCATGTCGTAAACCAACCGAAATTAGCCTTGAAACGCGTTCAAACCCTTCGAACCGGCAAGAAAACGAGCTGAACCGCACTGAACCAGCTCAAAATTGCTTGGACCGCATTGAACCAGCTCAAAAAACCCATGAACCAGCCTAACATGCGCTGAACCGACCCCAAATCAGCTTGAATCGGTCAAAAAACGGTTAACAACTCTTGAACCGTACCTGAACCGAGCGAACCGAACTGAACCACATGAAAACCGACGAACCAGACCGCACGTAAATTACAACTGCACGGAAGATTAACGCCTGACACACGCTCTACATGAACCATTCAACCCTTAACACGTGTCTCTTGCAGCCGACCACTTTCAAAATACCCGCACGAAAGTTTAAACACGCAGCCACAAACTGTTTGAAATCGCACGCCTTGAGTTCGAGCCCAAAAAAATGCAGATTTCCTTTTTCTTTTTTAATTTTAAATCCGTCCGTGACCAGGTTCGAACCCCTGCACTCGAAGCCGAAGACGCACGCTCACACGCAAAGCAGCCCCAGCGCACGCGTTCGAATCCTTACGAACGCAGTTCTCCCAATTTTTTTTCTTTTTCACGTTTCACCAGCGAGTGTTTCTTCAATTTTCTGGGTTTTTCCGGTAGCAGCCTCTTTTTTCCCAGAAAACTCATTTTTCAGCAGCTATTTGCATCCAAATTGGTCCCAAAATTGCATCGATTTCACCCAAATTGATGCATTATCAAAGACAAGGACTTACAACCATAAATTTGCAACAAAAATGCCCAAAAACAACGGGCCTTTACATGATCAGATCAAGAAAATTTTACAAATTCTAATGCCAAAAACCCAAACCATCTACGTGTTAGCTTTACGAGCTTCAATCATACTATATGTTTTGATGATAACAAACTTTAATTTACTAATGATTTTAGTGTTTTAAATTGTTCATAATGTAGAGCTCGGAAAGACGATTCCAACGCATCTTGAATCGCTCAAATCGGAGTTCAAACGAGAAAGTTATAAGCAAAAGAAGATTGGAAGAGAAAATCCTCGTGGCAATGACACGTGGCACCATGATGACGTGGCATCCGACGTGGCACACAAACGGTCACAATTGATGACGTGGCACTGACATGGCGGATGATGTGGCAATCCAAAACGGTCCATTTTTCTGACGTGGCGGTGACGTGGCAAATGACGTGTCGATGCGTGGTCCAATGATGTTGTGACACGTGGCAGTTGAATTTCTTTAATAATAAAGAAAGTCAAATGGTCAACTCTTGAATATAATATTATTTTATTATTAATTTTGATTTTCTTTTATTGCAGTCAATCAGAGAGCGACACATGGCAGCCAACAGCTAGTTTAGCCATTTTTGGTCTATTTAAGGCTTGAAAAAATTCCGAAAAAAATGTGAAAAAATTCTGAAAAATTCTACTCATCTTGGAGGGCATTTCAACTATTTTTGATAAATTTTTTAGCTTCATTTTTTCATTTTCCTTAATCCAAATTTCTCCAAAATTCATCAATTACACCTCATTCAAATTTGAATTCTTTCCAAATTTCATAACCTTTCAAATCCCCATTTTATTCTCAAATCTCCCAATTTCAATCTTTCAAATTTCATTCTTAATTTCAAAATCTCTTAATATATTCTCAATCTCATTTTTAAATTCAAATCATTTCCTTTTTTATAAAATTAAATCTTCACCATCCATTCTGAAATTAATCCAATGGCCAAAATTCAATTCCTCCATCTATAAATTGAGCTATTTTCTTCTCCTCCAACACACACTAAAAGACATCAAAGTTTTAAACTCAAGTCTCCTTACTCTCCATTCTTGTCAAAATTCCTCCCTTGCTCCTAAATTGGCCTATTGTTATTTTGTGAGGTTGTATTATTGTGAGTGCTCAACCTTGTGTAATTAGCCTTCAAGAGGTATTTTATTTTGTGAGCTTATTTTCTTCTTTTATCATTGGGAACTTGTAATAAGGTGTGGGTGCACCTTGGGAATTGAGTGAGTGGTTTGATCCTGAACCCAAAAAAGGATTTGTAGTGGTTTGATCCTGAACCAGGTTAAAAAGGATCCTAGTGGTTTGATCTTGAACCCGTTTAAAAAGATCGGTATAGGTTGGGTCCTGAACCTGTAAAAGGATCGGTAACGGTTTACTCTTGAACCTGAAAAAGAGTCGGTTTGGTTCTCACCCGTAAGAGAGCTGTTGCAGTAAAATACCCAAGAAGGAGTCTTGGGGAGTGGAGTAGGAATTTCCGAACCACTATAAAATTTCCTGGTGTTATCTCTTTCTCTCTACTCTTTTAATTTTCGCTATTTCATTTTTATGAGTAGATTACATGCCTAGGAAAATTGTCAAATATTTCTAGCATATTTTATGCTTTATAGTGCTTATTAAATTTCTTTAGTTTAAATCAAT
Source organism: Luffa aegyptiaca (assembly GCA_017139565.1). Lineage (NCBI taxonomy): Eukaryota > Viridiplantae > Streptophyta > Magnoliopsida > Cucurbitales > Cucurbitaceae > Luffa > Luffa aegyptiaca. Next base: position 23,174,618 of record CM029395.1, read on the forward strand.
TCCTTTTAATTTAGCAAAAAGTTTTAAATTTTATTAAGCAACTCTATTCACCCCCCCTCTAGTGTTGCCATACGATCCTACAATTGGTATAAGAGCGGGTTGCTCTTGTTTTTAATTAAAAATATTTTTCAAAAACTCATTTGTATTAACATTCATTGTTTGAGTTCTTTACTCCAATAATTGGTATTTGAAAAATTATTTGAAAAGCTTAATTGCTAAGAGCTATGGCAACTATAAATTTTCTTGAAGGTCAATGTATTGATAAGCCTCCATTCTTTAATGGTAAAAATTACGATGTTTGGAGAAAAAGAATGAAAACTTTTTTGCTTGCTATTGATTTTAATATTTTGTATGCTTGTGACCATGATTTATCTAAATTGAAATTGAATGATAAATTTTTCTCTTTTAATGCCCAAGCCATGAATATTATATGTTGTGCTTTGGAAAGTAAAATATGTGATAAAATTTCACATTTTAATTATGCATATGATGTTTGGAATTTTCTTGATAATATGTATAATGTTGAAAATTCTCTTTGTACTACTAATGATTTCTTTGATGTGAAGGAGAATTATAATTCTCAAAATCAAGAAAAGTTTCACGGAGTAGAAAAAGAAAAATGTTATGGATCCTCCTTATGCTTGATGGCTCATTCGGATAATGATTCTGGTGATGATAGTGATGAAAATGAGGTAAATCACAAATCTCTTACTTATGATGAACTTTATGATGCTTTTGAAAGTATGCATCAAGATTTAGAAAAACTTGGTTCAAAATATGTGAAATTATCAAAGAAATATAAGACATTGTCTATTGAGAATAAATCTTTGATAAATGAAAATGCATGTTTGAAAAATGGAGCTAATAATGTTTTGTTGCATAATGAGGTTGATAGTGATTGTGATGAGAAAAATGTTAAGGTTAATAGAATTAAATTTCTTGAGAAAGAGAATGAGGATCTCAAATCTTTATCTTGTGAATTGAAACTTGAATTGAATGATTTGAGAAACAATAATGAAAAAAATTGAATCTTTTTCATTAGAATTGAAAGATGAAATTGCTAGTTTGAAAAATAAAATTATGGATTTGGAAACTAGCAATACTTCTTTAGAGAATGATAAACTTGCCTTGATTGACAAGATTAAATTTATTGAATGTGATAGTCATGAGAAAAATGACCTTTTGCATGTGCTTAAAGAAAAAGAATTGTTAGCTAATAAAGAGCTTGAAATTGCAAAAGAGTCTATTAAGAAATTGACTATAGGTGCACAAAAATTAGATAAAATTATTGACATGGGTAAACCTTTTAATGACAAAAGGGGATTAGGCTATGTGGATGAAAATTCTTCATCTAATTCTAAGACTATTTTTGTTAAAGCTACTCCTAGTATGCCTAAAAATATTTTACCCAATGTGTCCAATTTTGTTGAATCTAAATTTGTGTCAAAACATGAGAAATCTAGAGATATGCATGAACAATCAAAATTTGTGCCTAAACATGTCCATGAAAATTTCAAATGTATACACAATGCTAAATTTGTGCCTAATCATGGAAATACTAAAAATGTGGATGTAAAATCAAAATTTGTGCCTATATGTCATTATTGTGGTATTAAAGGTCATATTAGACCAAATTGCTATAAATTGAAAAATGTTCTTAATGGTTATGGAAAGAGAAATGTTCCTTATAAAACAAAAATTCAAAATACTCATAAAAGGAACACTTATGTGAAAGAGAATATGCATAGATATTATGTGAATAAAAAGTTTATGCATAATGTTACTTATTATTCATGTGGCAAAATTGGTCATAAATTTAATGGTTGTTATTTTTCAGAAATGAATGCTAGTAACATTGGAACTAAAAAGAAATGGGTTCCAAAAATTGAGACTAACCTACATGGACCCAAACAAGTATGGGTACCAAAGACTATTTGTTAAATTATTTCGTAGGTGTGCTCCAAGAATTAAGTTTTGAAGATTGGATGAGCTCCATAAGGAAATTATTCAAATTTCAAATCCAAGCTTATAACTCTCTTGGTGCTTCAAAAGGAAAAACTCTTATTTGGTAACTTTATCTCTTAAATGTGCTATGATATCTTCTTTTAAATTTGAATTTGAAATTGAAATTCTTGGATTGCTTGAATGGATGTTTTTATAAATGAAACATATCTATGATTCTCCTATTAATACTCTCTTGAGATAATTTGAGATATTTTATGATATTACATTTGAATTTGAATATTAGATTTTTTGAATTGTTTGAATGGAAATATTTTTATCCATATATTGTGATATTGTTTGGAATTGGAATTATGATTTGCTTATCAATATAGTTATTGATGGTTGAATATATTCCTTGAGATATGCATATTGAGTTTGAATTTTATATTCTTGAATTATTAGTAAGGTAAACTATTATTTTTGTTCAATGATTTAAATGTTGATCTATTTTTTTGTTTTTTTTTTTCAAACTTTGTTATTGTTGAATTGTGAATTACCTACTATATTGGTATTAAAAAAAAAAAAATTGTCCTTAGATTGATTATTGAATTTTGTTGATTATTATATTAAATGTTCATGAGATAATTAAGAATGTTCTTTGATGACATTTACCTTGATTGCTTGTTTATTTATGGATCACATGATTATATGCTCGTCAAATTAAAATGGATTAATTTCAAATTGCTCCATGTTTATTTTATATTCTTATTTGCTTTATGTTTAAATTTATAGAATTGATTACATGTCATAAGAAATTGTTGAAAATCTATTTTGACATACTATTGATTCTTTTGAATTTGAGTCTTATGAAATACTTGATATCTTATTTCTTTGAAATATTGGATTTTGATAGTATCTCTAAATTTGACCATAGAATATTTGATGATTGAAATTGTTTTTGGAATCTTTTGTGGATTAATTATTGCATGATTATTAAAATTTGATTAGAATTAATTCTTGTTATTAATTTGTCAAAGAAGTTTAAAAATATTTTTTAACTATCTCACTTTATACTTTATTGTTTGAGTTCCACTCTTACAATTGGTATTAAGGGTTGTTAGTTTGAAAATATTTTGAATTGCTTAAATGCTTTTATGAGCTTGAATGTCTATTTCTAAATTAAAGCATTATGTTTTGATGATCTAGTTCTTAAAAGTTATTATGTGTTATGGAAAAGAGATGTTAAATTCCTTTTAATAGGGGGAGTACTTAAAAAAAAAAAAAAATGTTCCCTATTGGTTGTGAATTTGAATTTATGTTGTCTCTTGATGAAATTTGTTTCACTTGTATTAATTATTGACATATTTCATTTATTGATAACTTTTCCTTTTGTGAACTAAATTGCTTTGAGATTATGGTTGTTATTGATGTATTGTTTTGTCTCTCGTATTAGTATTTTGTTAATTTTTGGCATAATGCATATTGCATAAAATTAATATATTTTTGTTAAAATAAATTTGATATTATGCCTTAATTCTATGAATTAGATTCTATCAATTGGTATATGGTGTGAAATTTTTTTTGTGTTAAATGTTTAAATATTTTATATGTCTTGTTTTTTTTAATTGGTATCTCATATTGCCTAAATGTTTGATTTTATGAGATTTTTTTTTTTTTTTGAGTACATCAACATTTGGGGATGAGAGATTCGAACCTTTGACCTCAAGATCGAAGGTACATGCCAATTACCACTGAGCTAAGCTCGCTTTGGCGTTTGATTTTATGAGATTGTTTATGTGATTGAGTACTTTGAATTGAATTCCATATTTGGTATGTTCTTAGGTGATTTACTCTATTTGGAATATTTTGATTTAGTGTCCTTTTCATTATGGTTAATTGAGCAAATTGAAAAGGTGATTAGAATTTCAATTACTCTTTATTTTGATTTGTGAATCTCCATGAAATTTCTTCATATTTAAGTTTGCTTATTTTTAGAGAGAGCAAATGCCTTTTAAAATAAAATATTTTTTTGTGGGCTTAATTGTGGACTAATTATTTGTGATATTTTTAAATAATTATGAATTATCCTTTTGCAATATTTATGTAGTATGAGAAATTCAAGTATTGATTAAATTGATTAATGTTTGGTTGTTCCTCATTTGCGATATTTATATGACTCACATGTTTAGGGGGAGCTACATATATTTTGTTAAAAATATCATGTTGCTTATTTTTGTAGTGTGATATTTATTGATTTATTAAAATCAATCATTACTTACATTTGAATTTAAATGTGATATTACAAGTTTTGATTAGTCATTATATTTCTTAATATTAGTTTTGCTCAAATTGATTGACTTCATTTATTAGGGGTGCTTAAATGAACTTATTGTTATTACTTGCTTGATTATTGTTTTGAGGGGGAGCTTTAACTTTCAATTATTATTTTGAGGGGAAGCCTTATCTTTAATTATTCCTATGATTATTCTTTTTAGGGGGAGCTTATACTTTAAATTGTTATCTTTTGATGATAACAAAAGGGGGAGAATTTAGAAAAATATATGTGATGTTAAATGAATAAATACAATGTTTATTGATTGAATTCTTTCTATACTATTATTCACATTCTACTTTGAGAATATTTTTCTTAAGTAGTTTGTCATCATCAGAAAGGGGGAGATTGTTAGCTTTACGAGCTTCAATCATACTATATGTTTTGATGATAACAAACTTTAATTTACTAATGATTTTAGTGTTTTGAAGTGTTCATATTGTAGAGCTCGGAAAGACGATTCCAATGCATCTTGAATCACTCGAATCGGAGTTCAAACAAGAAAGTTATAAGCAAAAGAAGATTGGAAGAGAAAATCCTCGTGGCAATGACACGTGGCACCATGATGACGTGGAATCCGACGTGGCACACAAATGGTCACAATTGATGATGTGGCACTGACGTGGTGGATGACGTGGCAATCCAAAACGGTCCATTTTGCTGACGTGGTGGTGACGTGGCAAATGACGTGTCGATGCGTGGTCCAATGATGTTGTGACACGTGGCAGTCGAATTTCTTTAATAATAAAGAAAGTCAAATGGTCAACTCTTGAATATAATATTATTTTATTATTAATTTTGATTTTCTTTTATTGCAGCCAATCAGAGAGCGACACGTGGCAGCCAACGGCTAGTTTGGCCATTTTTGGTCTATTTAAGGTTTGAAAAAATTCCGAAAAAATGTGAAAAAATTATGAAAAATTCTACTCATCTTGGAGAGCATTTCAACTATTTTTGATAAATTTTTTAGCTTACTTTTTTCATTTTCCTTCATCCAAATTTCTCCAAAATTCATCAATTACACCTCATTCAAATTTGAATTCTTTCCAAATTTCATAACCTTTCAAATCCCCATTTTATTCTCAAATCTCCCAATTTCAATCTTTCAAATTTCATTCTTAATTTCAAAATCTCTTAATATATTCTCAATCTCATTTTTAAATTCAAAACATTTCCTTTTTTATAAAATTAAATCTTCACCATCCATTCTGAAATTAATCCAATGGCCAAAATTCAATTCCTCCATCTATAAATTGAGCTATTTTCTTCTCCTCCAACACACACTAAAAGACATCAAAGTCTTAAACTCTCAAGTCTCCTTACTCTCCATTCTTGTCAAAATTCCTCCCTTGCTCCTAAATTGGCCTATTGTTATTTTGTGAGGTTGTATTATTGTGAGTGCTCAACCTTGTGTAATTAGCCTTCAAGAGGTATTTTATTTTGTGAGCTTATTTTCTTCTTTTATCATTGGGAACTTGTAATAAGGTGTGGGTGCACCTTGGGAATTGAGTGAGTGGTTTGATCCTGAACCCGAAAAAGGATTTGTAGTGGTTTGATCCTGAACCAGGTTAAAAAGGATCCTAGTGGTTTGATCTTGAACCCGTTTAAAAAGATCGGTATAGGTTGGGTCCTGAACCTGTAAAAGGATCGGTAACGGTTTACTCTTGAACCTGAAAAAGAGTCGGTTTGGTTCTCACCCGTAAGAGAGCTGTTGCAGTAAAATACCCAAGAAGGAGTCTTGGGGAGTGGAGTAGGAATTTCCGAACCACTATAAAATTTCCTGGTGTTATCTCTTTCTCTCTACTCTTTTAATTTTCGCTATTTCATTTTTATGAGTAGATTGCATGCCTAGGAAAATTGTCAAATATTTCTAGCATATTTTATGCTTTATAGTGCTTATTAAATTTCTTTAGTTTAAATCAATTCCTTTTAATTTAGCAAAAAGTTTTAAATTTTATTAAGCAACTCTATTCACCCCCCCTCTAGTGTTGCCATACGATCCTACAATTGGTATCAGAGCAGGTTGCTCTTGTTTTTAATTAAAAATATTTTTCAAAAACTCATTTGTATTAACATTCATTGTTTGAGTTCTTTACTCCAATAATTGGTATTTGAAAAATTATTTGAAAAGCTTAATTGCTAAGAGCTATGGCAACTATAAATTTTCTTGAAGGTCAATGTATTGATAAGCCTCCATTCTTTAATGGTAAAAATTATGATGTTTGGAGAAAAAGAATGAAAACTTTTTTGCTTGCTATTGATTTTAATATTTTGTATGCTTGTGACCATGATTTATCTAATGAACAACCTGTTTATGGTCCAACCAGTAAACAAAAAGTCCCTCTCGGGCCAGTGAGAGGGTGGGATCCCTTTGTTCAAGTCCCGGAGTCACCACTTAAGGGAACACTAATCTACTTCTCCTAGAAGCGGGAAGGAGTGAATTCCATCTTGTGTTGTCATGTCCCCAGCCCCCCACTCGGTCTTGTCCCCAAGAAAGTAGGCTTATTGAGTCGGCGTGCAGGCCACTCTCACCCGTACTAATCAAAGGATAATCCCTCGTGAGAAGGAGTTCATGACACACTCAGGATTAAGGCTGAGTTACCTAGGTCATCCTATTGAAACAGTAACCTAACTAGTTTACGGTGTTACATCTAGTGGTTTACTATTTCGTGGTCCCGTCTTATGCAAACTCATTGCATAGGATACCCCCGTTCGCATGTCTCCTACATGGACGCCTTGGATCAATACGTCTGTATCGAATACAAAGCGGGTCGTATCACATAGTGTTACCAGGATAAGGTACCCAATCTTATCCCTATACTATAGACCTTTTAGGTTGTTACTTGAACACCGATCCCCGTATGTCTCCACATACTAGTTCAAGTTACATATCAACAACCTTGGATCTTAGTTTATTGGATTTGGGTTATATTGTGCAATTTTAGACTTAAAATGACAATAACACTTTATTGCATAAACCTCAATAACACTTTATTGATACAAGTATATAATTCGTTAACATTCACTATCTACGAGTTTTAGGACATAAAACCTAACAGGTGTATGATTGGATTAGATGGCTTAGATGGGCTTAGGGCCTTTTCTAGGTTCAGACTAGATCGATTGGGCAATTAAGCAAGGTAAGTCAGCCTTAAAATAGGAAGGAAGACAATGATCAAAGTAAACCATTCAACCCCAAGAATCTCTCCAATCGGTGTTGCTTAATTTAATTAATTTTATCGCCTATTTATGTTTCCTGCAATTTAATTTATAGCCTTTTAATCTCCTATCATTTAAATTCCCACATTTTAATTCTTTGCATCTTTATCTCCCTATCATTTCAATCCCCCCTTTTACTGCTGTTATAATTCAAAGTAAATAGGAAATAAATAACCAACCACCACTCTCTGTGATCGACCCCGGCCACTACTATTGCAAGTAGTTTAGTGTTCGTGGACTATAAATTTGCTTTGATCCGGACCTTCGACAAGTCCCGTTAAACTGGCACCGTTGTCGGGGAACACAGTGTTTATTTTTAATTAATTTTGTGTTTTTCACCTTTTTCTTGTCTCTTGTGTATGAGTTTGTTTCTTGCAGATCCAGTGACGAATCTTTACAAGAGCAAACACCTCCCTGCCAAGAAACAAGGAAAGGAAATTGAGCTTCAAGAATATCTGGCAAACTCTCAATCCGCTGTCTGTTGAGATAGAAAGGGTCAAGCGTGCTGTGCAAGTTCACTTTTCAGCTCCTAAATATCCACCACCTCCCTGCAACGTAAATCACGAAGAAGGTAATTTTGTCTCGCTATATGAATTTATCTTCTTAGTTCCTTCCTTTTGTGGTAAACCAGGAACAGGTGCCTACTTTCATGTATATGAGTTCTTCTCGAGCTATTCCGAAAAGAAACCCCTGGAGGTGTCTGAAGATCAATTCAAATTGAGGGTGTTTCCGTACTCACTACAAGGAAAGGCTAGGAAGTGGATTTTCTCGTTACCTCCAAGGTCGGTATCTTCTTGGAGCGAAATGAGAAGAATTTTCCTGAAGAAGTACTACCCAATTGCGATGTTAATAGAAGCCACCGGAAGAATTGTCGACGCTGCGCAAGCACCTGAAGAGTTGTTCCACGAGTTTGTGAACCACTTCAATCTATACTGCATGGAACATCACACCCCACTCTCAGAGGAATCCCTGATAGAAAGCTTCTATGGAGGGTTAACACCTGACAACAGAAGAATGCTCGACTCAGCTAGTGGTGGTGATGTGCTTGCTACAACACCCAATGAGGTGTGGGAGATTATTGCAAAACTGGCGAAAGTCACTAGATTCCGTGCCAACTCCCCTGATGAGCTAAAGATCCAAATCTCACTGCAGCATGAAGGTAAGTCCGAAGAAAATCCCAACGAGGTCAGTAAGCCTGAACTTAATTCTTCCTTTAATTCTAGCTCTGATTCATGTAGTACTTCATGCATATTAGGAGAATTAGAAATTAGGAATGATGAGCAAAGTTCTGATTATTTCACACCTAATTCCTTTGCGCTTGATGTCCTTAATTCTAAAAAGAATGATTTAGGCTTAGAGTTTCAAGTGGCTGACCAAGTTGAGCCTGTGGTGCTTAGAATTAGCATAATTTGGACGAATGAGGACATGCTGCTTAAAATTTCTTACGCTGTGCACTCTGTGTGCAAGTTGAGTTTTCCTGTGCAGAAGCTGATTAAGAAAAAGAAGAAAGATCCTTTGAGGATCAAAGAAGTGGATTTCGGTTGAAGACTGCAAATACCGTCGAGCAATCGATGTTAAAGATTTACGCTTCTGGGAGGCAGCCCAGCTTTAAAAATAATTTCTATCTGATCAGTCTAATTTGTTATACACTTAGAATCTCCCAATTTTCTTATCTTATTTGAATTCCTTGTGAAAAATGCTTAAAAATGAGTATAATATGTCTATAGGTCCTCACTAGAGCTTCGAAAGCAATTCGAAGCTTAAACGAGCGAAATCGGAGTGTAAAATGACCTTTCTGCCCCTGGAGCATCATCAGCGTCGAGACCCTCCCAAGCAGCGTCGGGACGCCATGCAAATAAGGAAAAAATCTTGGAATTCAAGCTGGAGCAACAACGTCGAGACGTTGCAATCCTAGTGTCGAGACGTTGTGCAGACCTGAGGCCACTTTCCTATTCTGAAAGGGGTAGCGTCGCAACACTGTTACATAGTGTCTCGACGCTGCGACTGGATATAAAAAGAAATTTTTAGATTTTAGGTCATTCTCTCTTAGTTTTTTCTTCCTCTTAGTCTATTTCTTCCCCTTTCTCTCTGTACTTCTTTGCATTCTCTTGTAATTTTAATTAGTTTTATTGCATTTTGGGATGGTTAATCCAGCCGAGGAGCTTAGTTGGAGCATTTCGATGACCGGCTAAGTTTAAATCGTCGCAATTGGGGACTTCTAATGTAAGTTTGGCATACTCTTGAGACCTTGTTTATGATTTGTATGAATTATTGTTGGTTATGCCTTGAATTCTCGTTCTTAATTACAATTTCTTTGATAGAATAGCTTGACAAACTATTTGCTTGACTTAAAGTAATTGCATAACTAAATTGGTTAGTGATAGATTTATTGTGTGATTGTGTTGAATGGAGTGTTATCCCAATTAATATAATTGCATGATAGATTTAGGAATTTGAGCTTGGAATTGTATAAACCTAGGTTGTTCCTAGTTTATGCAAATCTACTTAACGATCCAATTCACTTGATGCGGTTAGGTTCATGTTAATGAATTCTAATTAGATTCTAAATTTGATGTATTGGTCAAGTTGGAAAGGTTAGAGATCTTAATCATTGGTTCCAATGATAGTTGAGTAATTAATAATAATTCTATTAATTTGAGAGTCAATGATTGAGTTGCCAAACCGAAGTTGGAATAACCAATTGCTCGATATCGAGGTGAGATTAACTAACTTATCTTTACTTTTCCATTATTTTAGTTTATTGCAATTTTATGTTTTTAATCAATCCATCTTTTAAACCCCCTTTTGGTTATTAATTGAGAAATCTAATTAAATTAATTAATTACGCTGCTCCCTGTGATCGACCCCGGCCACTACTACTATAAGTTAGCGTTAGAAGTTGTGGATTACAAATTTATTTGACACGACCCTTGACAAGTCGTCCGTCACTATCACTTCTCTTTATTTTAAGTTGTTTTTCTTCTAGTTAGTTTTTATTTATGTTTGTTTCCCTTTCTTGTTTTTTAGGATTTTGTGACCTACTTATGCAAAAAGGCTATCTTTCAAGTCATGGTGAATCATTCCCTTCCAACCATTGAGCTTAAAATCAGGGGAGATTTCTGTTCCCTTACTCTTTGTCGTTCGAATTTTTCTTGATTAGATACATTGAGGACAATGTATGATTTTAGGTTGGGGGTGGAGTTGGTCTTGCATGCCTGTCTTGGTTGAGTCTTGATGCACCTGAGCGTCATACTATTTTATTAAGAATGCATTATTTTAATGTTCTATGTTTTCCAGATTGAGGCCATGCATCTGAGCATTGCACCTGTTTTTAAGCAAATTTTAAAAGATCGAGTGTTGATGTATGGATGATCTGGTTGCCTTTTCTCTGATTATGAAAATCAACGATGTGTCATTGCCAACTTTATTCCTTTTATTGGATTATAAACATGTTGCCTAGAAATTGTGGCTTTTTAAAAATTTTCTAGTACTTTTCTTGCAAGAGTAAACCTTAGCATGTCTAGGATTAGTTTGAAGGCTTAGGAGCGAATTATAAGATCCATATGCTTGTTGTCACCTCGATAGGTGTAGGGATGAGCTAGAGAGTCAAATGCCTACAAATTAGCATGTAATATCTTGCCTAGGAGAAAAGAAAGAAAATATACCTAAGAGAAAAAAAGAGAGAGAAAGAAAAAGAAAAGAAGAAAAAGAAAGAAAAGAAAAATGAGCGCGAGCTTAAAAGAAAATCATATGCTCGTTTATATTATTTTTATTTTAAAGAAAAAGCATGTTATGCAATGTTCATGAGCGATAAAGGGGTAAAAAGAGCTACCTACGGTGTGACCACTTAGGCTAACCAAGGGTTAAACTCAGGTAATGGGTCCTTGCATCGTAGTGTGAAAGCTAGTGTCCCGCCTAAAAAGAATGCAGAAAGAAAATGTCTTTTATTTTTCGGCACCTAGGTAATGAGAAAAATAGTCTAATTTGTTATGTTTGCTCCTTGGTTAGTTCCTAGTGCCAGTGTAGAGGGAAGATAGGTTGAGGGTTGTATAATCTAATCCAGGGTCAGTAAAATTGGTTCTAAGTAGACTAAGTGTGAGCTTTAGTGAGAAGCTTCATGAAAAATTTTAATTTGTCTCTTTGATGGGCAGTGTGTGCATGATTCTTAATTGCAATGATTTTAGTATTTTTAGAATTGAGGTTTGAGTTTAAGAGCTGCAACTTTTGAATCCTATACTTTTGTTTTATGTGTTTACTCGAGGACTAGCAAGGTTTAGGTTGGAGTATTTGATAGGACAAATTTAGTCCTATTTATTTGTTGTTAATCTAAACCTGTTAGAGTGCACTTTACACTTTATTTGTCTATTTTGTAGATTATTTGTGCATTAAGGGCATCAAGGACAAACTACACAAATTGGAGTTAATTTGGGCGATTTAGAGAGTTTTCGAGCTAACATGAAGTCCATGGATCTCGAGGAGGTGAGAAGACCGTAAGGATCACGACGAGCCCGAAGAATGGTTCTAAATAGTCAAAGGTTCGAGTCCCAAGCCGAGCGAGCAACAAAGAAAAAATAGAAGAATGAGGCACGCTAGAAAAAGGCAAAGCGTCGAGATGCCGTGGCCAGTGTCAAGACGCCGACTCGTTCCCGAACCCTAGGCCCAGATGGCACGGCATCGAGATGCCATGCCCAGCGTCTCGATGCCACGATTAAATTTCGATATAAACCCTCGTTGGCGACTCAGATTAAATTCACCAACTGCTTGTGAAATAATCACAAAATATTGCGAACACCACCACTATGGCTACACAGGTATGACTCTGAGACTTCTAGAGGCAGGAGACTGGTGGGAGCCTTCAGGTGAATGGGATGTCTTTCACCCCACCCCAGGGGTTCTATTTATAGGAAAAGGACTAGTCCTTTTCCTTATAGGAAAAGTTCATGAATAAGATCAAATCTATTATCTTATTTATATCTAATTTTAATAAATAATTAATTAATTCCATATTTAATTAATTACCCAATTAAATATCAGATATTTAATCTTAGAGATTTTATTAAATTATTTATATGAATCCAATTCATATTAATTATTTGAAATCTTTCAAATATTTTCTCTCAAGAATTAATTTTGAAATTAATTTAAAATTATATTATAAAGTTTCATAAACTTTATATTATAATGTATCAATACATTATATGTTCCCCTAAATAAATTGAACACTTTCAATTTACAATTTATACTTAATTGCCTCAAGTCTCTTTACCAGCTACCAGTGGGACCTAATGGACCTGCAGATCAGTATATCCAACGATATGAGATTTAATCAGCTAAACTCATTAACCAATTAATCAATTTTCGTTAACCGTGGGTTCACTCTACTAAAGACCCACAGTTGCACTCTTCTCACTGTAGACATAATTCTTTGTCCACGGATATAGACCAATAACAGCAAGTTAGTCCTTCACGAGTATTCGTAACTCTAGTTGGGTCAAATTACCGTTTTACCCCTGAGTTATCTCTACCTCCTTAAGTACCAGTGCTCCTCTAATGAACAACCTGTTTGTGGTCCAACCATCAAACAGAAACACCTCTCGGGCCAGTGAGAGGGTAGGGCCCTTTGTTCAAGACCCGAAGACACCACTTAAGGGAACACTCATCTACTTCCTCAAAAGTCGGGAATGAGTGAATTCCATCTTGTGTGATTATGTTCCTAGCTCCCCACTCGGTCTTGTCCCCAAAATGGTAGGCTTATTGAGTCGGCGTACTGGCCACTCTCACCCATACAAATCAAATGACAATCCCTCATGAACAGGAGTCCATAATCCACTCAGGATTCATACTAAGTTGCCTAGGTGATCCTAGTGAAATAGATGTTGGGTCTTATGCCCTAAAACTCGTAGATAGTGAATGTAACCGTTGACCGAATATTAATGAAATAATATTGATGTATTTTTCCATTAAGTGTTATTAGTTATTTTATTGTTTGTCTTTGCCTAAAATAACCCTAATCCAATAAACTAGACATCCTAGGCTGTAATATGAGTCTTGAACTATATGGGGATCACTATTCAAGAAACAGCCTGAAGGGTCTATAATATAGGGATAAGACTGGGTGCCTTATCCTGGGGACACTATGGATACGACCCACTTTGTATTTGATACAAACGCCATGATTCAATGCGTTCGTGTAGGAGACATGCGAGTGGGGGTATCCTATGTAATGAGTTTGCATAAGACCTGACCGCGAAATAGTAACCACTAGTTATAACACCGTTAACTAAGTTGGTTTTCTATTTCACTAGGACGACCTAGACAACTTAGTCTTAACCCTGAGTTGATTATGGCTCCTGCTCATGAGGGATTGTCCTTTGATTTGTATGGGTGAGTGATGTGGAATTTTCCTACCGCAAGCGCACGGGTCAAGTAATAATAAAGTGTTCGTATAAACGAGTGTCGTCCTCTGGATTGGATTTTTAAGCTAAATCAAGTATTGTGAATTGTCTTGCTCAATTTTATTTAGGGAACACAAAGTAGTGAGTGAAAGACCGAAAACTAAATCAAAACAAGTAATGATGGAGATGCAATTGAAAGAACACTTAGGGAATTGATTTCGCCAATTTTAGTCTAGGATTGATTTTAGGAAATAAGTTATCATGCACAATGGAATTATGAGCCTAAGAACCTTTAATCACAACTACCTCTCCCGAGTATAATTGATTCTCATACACATTAACCAACTCGATATCCCTATCTAAGTTTATTAACATGCAAGGCATTGAGTTCTTTTGACTAATTCCAAAGTTAATCTAAAATTCGTCACGAGCTTAGAATATAAACTTTAGTCATGCAATATTGAATAAGTCTACATTAAATCCCCTCTCCCGAGCTAGATTCAACACTTAGATCATTCAACTAATGGCCAATTAATTGAAAGCATTAAATCAAAATTGCATACATAATAACCATTGCACAACTTATAACGTAAATCAATCCATAAACTAAAACGACTACATCAATCCCTAAGCCACAAGTTTAGCTACTCATACATGGCGTTACAAGCTCAACTAAACAAGAAAAAGCCATTAAATCTAGCTAGAGATAAGGAAAAGGAAAGGAAACACTTAATGTCGTCGAACCCGGCACGTCCCCGTCTCGATATTTGCGCCACCAAGTGAGATTCCCGGTCCTCGTCCTTGCTTCAGCTCCCACAGAAGGTCTGTAGTCGAAATTAAGGCTAAAATCTCTCAATTTGGCCTCCCCCTTGGCCGTAGCACAAAAAGATGAATTTATAGACGCTGTCGCGATACCGCATTTTTGGAAAATTTGCCTATAGCGTCGCGACGCTGGTCATAGAGTCGCGACGCTATGAATTTTTTTTTTTTTTTTTTTTTTTTTTTTTTTTTTTTTTAAAAAAAGATTGGAAACTTCATTTGACTCCAGTTGCTCAATTAAGCTTCAAACACATACTTCCTACAAATAAAACATAAAAATGCATAAATTTGGGCAAATAATTGTAAAAGACTAGCTTAATTAATCAGAGAAAAATAGCTAGCTATGCTCGCTATCAGTTTTTGAGACAAGACCGAGTGGGGAGCTGGGAACATAAATGTACAAGATGGAATTCATTCCTTCCCGACTTTAGGGAAGCAGATGAGTGTTCCCTTAAGTGGTGACTCCGAGTCTTGAACAAAGGGCCCTACCCTCTCAATGGCACGAGAGGGTTTTCTGTTTGATGGTTGGACCACAAACAGGTTGTTCATAAGAGGAGAACTAGATCTTAAGGAAATAGAAGTAACCCAGGGGTAAAACGGTAATTTGACCCAACTGGTGTTACAGACACTCATGAAGGACTAACTAGTTATTATTGGTCTATATCCGTGGACGCAGAAAATATGTCTGCAGTGAGAAGAGTGCAACTGTGAGTCTATAGTGGAATGTACACACAGTTAACGAATATTGATTAGTTTGGTTAATGAGTTTGACCAATTAATCTCACATCGTTGGAGTTTCTGATCTGCAGGTCTATTAGGTCCCCCTGGTAGCTCATAAATTAATTTGAGGCAACTAAGTAATAAATGTAAATTGGAAGTGTTCAATTTACCAAGGGAAACAATATAATATATATTGATATATTATTATGAGAGAAATAAATATTTGAAGAAATTTCAAATATAAATGTGAATTTGATTCATATTAAATTTATAGGAATTTGAAAGAGTTCAAATATGAATTAATTAATTTAAGGCCTAAAATAAATTTGGGCAATTAATTAATTCAAGGCCGAAAATTAAATATGTGATATTTAATTGGTGACTAATTAATTAAAGGGTTAATTAATTGAAAATTAATCAATTATGGAAATAATTAATCACTTATGGAAGTGATTAATCATATATGGAAATGATCTAATCACTTATGGAAGTAATTAGTCATTTGTGGAAAAGATTAATCAATTATGGAATTGATTGATCATGAATTGATTAAATAAGGAATAGATTAAATCATTTATGGAAATAATTGATTTAATGTGAATAATTTATTCATGGCCTTTCTCCTATAAATAGAACACTAGACCTAATGGTTTGGTAGCCCTCTTGCTCTTAGACTCTCAAGACAAGACCCCAGATCTCTAGCCTCCCTCTTAGAGAAAAACTCCCACAAGTCTTTTGTCTCCTAGACTTAGAGACATACCAGTGTAACCTCTTTGGTGATTGTGTTCTTGATAAGAAATTTCCAGCAAAGAAATCAAAAGGGGGCTGCTGCGTTTTTGTTCGTTGAAGTGTCGTTTGCGAAGAATCGTCAAGTCTACAATGAAGGTTTGTAACGGTTCTTTCCCGTTTCTTTAGAAAAGCATGAAAATAAAAGTAGTTTTATTTTATAGTTGTTTTCAACATGTTTATAGCGTTTTACAGCGGCTTTAAATCATTTTTAAAGTTTCGTTTTGCCTTTTCGTAACGGTATTTTGATATTAATTAATATACGACGCAAGGTCCTATCGATGTGCTTCTGCTGCGTCGAGGCTTTGATCCCCTTCAATCGACATCAGAGCCTTCGTTGTCCCTATTAATCGATATTAAAATTTGTGATAGCCTCTAATAGGTGGGATTTATGTTGGGTTTTATTTCCTAAAACACGTAGATAGTAAATGTACTTTTGACCTAACATTAATAAAATGATGTATTATTCATTTATCTATGTTTGTATTATGCAATCTTGTCTGATTAACACTAATCCAATAAACTAAACATCCTAGGCTAATAGAATGAGGCTTGAACTAGTATGTAGGGGCATACAGGGATCAATGTTCAAGATTTAGCCTAAAGGGTTTGTAGTATAGGGATAACGTTGGGTACCTTATCCTTGTGACACTATGGATATGGCCCGCTTTGTATTTTAATACAAACGTAATGATCCAACGCGTTCATGTAGTTGACATGCTAGTGGGGGTATCCTGTGCAATGAGTTTGCACAAAGACCGGACCGCGAAATAGTTAACCACTAACTGTAACACCGTTATTTAGCTTTGTTTCTATTTCACTAGGATGACTTAGGCAACTTGGTCTCAATCCTGAGTGGGATTATGGACTCTTGTCCGTGAGGGATTGTCCATTGATTTGTACGGGTGAGAGTGGCCTGCACGCCGACTCAATAAGCCTACCATTTTGGGGACAAGATCGAGTGGGGAGTTGGGAACATAGTCACACAAGATGGAATTTACTCATTCCCGGCTCTAGGGAAAGTAGAGGTGTGTTCCCTTAAGTGGTGTCTCCGAATCTTGAACAATGGGCTCTGCCCTCTCTATGGCACGAGAGGGACTTCTGTTTGTTGGTTTGACCTCAAACAGGTTGTTCATTAGAGAAGCACTGGTACTTAAGGATAAAGAGGTAGCCCAGGGGTAAAACGGTAATTGGACCTAGCTGGGATACGAACACACGTGAAAGGTTGACTTGCTGTTTGATAGCATGCATAAATGCTACCAATTTTCTATTATTTTTAGCTAGTTTTATGCTTGGATTGTGTACTTTAATGATATTTTATGTTTAAATTTCAAAAAACCGAGCCAAGGAAGCAAAACCGAAATTTTGAGAGATTTTGGATGATTTTGGGGTCTTTTTGAAGCATTTTGGAGAAGTCCATTGAAGACCCAAGTCCAAAAGCCCAAGAAGAATGAGTTAGAAGCCCAAATTCATGAATTCCAAGCCTTAGCTATCAAGTTGGGTCCAGAAAATAGCCCAAGATCCATTACATGAAGCATTTGGGCCAAAAGAAAGTTGGAAGCCCAAAAATATAAGTAAAAAATGGGCCATTCTTTGAAGACCGAGGCCTAGCGTCTCGACGCTTGGCAGCCGCGCGGAGAAGTTCTAGAAATGGGACAGCGTCGCGACGCTGCGACGACTTGGAGCCCAAGATTGCTGACGTAATCCGCGCATTGGAAAATTCTGGAATTGTGACAGCGTCGCGTCGCTGTCTCCTTGCGTCTCGACGTTGTCCTATTATTGCCGCCCAAGCCAAGGTGACGTCATAGCGTCGCGACGCTGCGCCTGCTGAACAACTATAAAAGGGGCCTTTTGCATCCAAGTTTGGGGAGCCAATTTGTGGGTTTTCACCCCATTCTAGAGTCCACACTAAAATTGGGGATTTTGGGGAGAGTTTAGGAGCTTTGTTGAAGATCTTTAGTGCTCGGGATCGATGGAGGTCGGCGCGGGATCGAGGAGATGGACACTTTTATGAGCATTTCTCTTCCCTTTTCCTTTATGTTTTAGTTCTAGAATTGTTGTGATTAGGAACTATTGGATTTTAGTGATTATGAGTAGTTAGTTCCTAAATTCTATGAGATTGATTTAGTTGTTGAACCTTTGCTGAATTAATGAATTGATTTGGTTTAATTTTCATTATTGTTCATTTGTGCATTTTGTCCTTAATGCTTTTAATCAATTGATCACTGATTAAATGAATCGTTACTAAGTGGAAACTCGACGGAGAGAAGCTTAGACTAGAACTGAATGCATGACTAACGTTTATTTACCCGAGTGACATGGGATAGAATAAATAACGTTAGAGGTTCTATTGAAGGGTCGTAATGCCATGCTAAGTAAATAAAGAGGAAACTGAAAGGAGATTCTTTATTGAAAGGTATGAGATAGGAGGAAACAGACAGGAGAGTCCTTGAAATTAGGCTTCTAGACTTATGAATTGAATGATTAATTAATCTAAGTTAGTTAATTGATTAAGCGATTAAAGGTCCAATTGATGAAATCATCCTTCTAAGAATTATCCCTCCAAATTGTGTCTCCATTTATCTTTTGCTTTCTAGATTAGCTTTTAGTTTATTCTTTTCGGCATTAGATTTTGTTCTCTAAATAAAGCATAGCAAGATTATTCGCAGTAATTAATTGAATAAATCCAATCCCTGTGGAGACGATACTCAATACTCAAAATCACTATATTACTTGTGACGACCCGTACGCTTGCGGTAAAATACGTCAACAAGTTTTTGGTGCCGTTGCCGAGGATTGGCTAATTTCATTCAATTAATATTTTGAAGAAATTGTTTGCTTTAATTTAGTGGTTTTATTTTACTTTCTTTGTTTTTATTTTATTTTTATGCTGGTCCATTGTTCTTGTTGTGCATATAATTGGTGTTTGTAACTAACTGAAAGCCTGATTATTGTTGATTTAATTGTTTTAAATGGCTTTTAATAGTTTCGGGTGGCCCTTTAGGGAATCTGAGCCCGAAGAACCAACACCATCGTCCAATTTATTCTTTTTAAATTATCCCCCTTTAGAAATAAAAATCTCTCATAGAGAGCCTACTTCAAGACTATATAGAGGATAATAGAGCCATGAATTTAGCTCTAGAAAAATCCATAGGGAGATGGCAACCTCAAGAGGAGGAGAGTGAATTGCAATCCGCTTCTTTAGAAAAATAGTCTTCCTTAGAGAGCTTGATGCAGAATTTTATTGAGGAATCTAGAGCCATAAATTTAGAATTAGAAATATCTATAGAGAGATTCCAAGCCCAAAAGGAAGATAGGGAAGTAGGATCCACTTCCATAGAGTGTCTAGTGAGTCAAGTGGCTACTGATTCATTAGCACCCATTCAGGAGCCCAATTCTTTCGATTTTGCTGAGTTTGAGCATATAGGGGTGAGCTGTGTAGATAGTAAGGAAGAGTTGGATAGTTTTAGCACCCATCAAGAACAAGTTTGTGAGGAAGAAAAAGAAAATGAGCCCATAGTGTTTAAGGAATTTCAGGAGGTAGAGTTTAAGGTTGAAATGCCTTTGTCTGTTTTATCCTCTCCATCCTCTCTTAATGATGAGTGTTATTTTTCTTATTCTCACGAGTCAGCGTCAGTGTCAGAGTCCCTTTATTTTGATCTTTCTCCTTTTATGCTTTTATTAAAATAAAATACCAAAAATATTTCTGCTTCTGGGGCCCTGATAAGGGTAAAAAATATACCTATTTTACCCTTATATTTAGCTCATTTCTTGGTTAAATGTTGTATGTTGTGATCAATTTACTGTTCCCGAGCTCAAAATATGTTTAATTTGATAAGTTAGGGTGTTGAGAATCACTTTTGTCAAATTTAACTCATTTGTGCTTATAAAGACTTGATTTTAAGAGAATTTGACATAGTTTGTTGCTGTGCAGAAAAACAGAGGAAAAGCTGGAATTCCCCAGAAATGCGCAAAAATGAAATGCAACCGCATTTCTGGAAAAAACTGAAGCCGTTCCGAGTCGTCCGCGATTTGTTGTTGATGAGTCTTCTTCGCATCTAACTGGCTGTTTTGACCCCAAAACTGACTGGGCAACCTTCCAGCACCTATTTCACAGCTCCTCAACCACTTTCTACACTATATAAGCTCAAGATTCAAAGTTAAATTCATGCAGAACTCACTTGGAAGAAAAGGGTGGTGACAGAACCCTGGCTCAACGCCAATGAGTAGGGATGCCCGAGGTCCTTCTTAGATGACTAAATTCTAACCTGAGTTAGACATCAAACCTTGTGGTTTGTAGAGAGTTTCACCCATTCCCACCTTGTAAAAGTGAGAGATTGGAGTGTCTTAGCGACCTCTAGTAGGATTGAGTAAATAGAAAAACCCATAATATTAAGCTATCTCCTTTATTTCCAGCTCTTGAATCTTTTCATTATTCTGTATTATTTACATTCTTATTTCAATGAAAATGTGTTCATTTGCTTTTTATCCCATCATGAGTAGCTAAATCCCGTTGAGGGGTTCAATGTGGTGAATTCCCTTAGGGTTTAATGGCTTGAAAGTGCTTTATTTGCTTAAGTTGTGTTCAATGCATGTCATTCTTTATTGATTATCACTCTAATCTTGCCGAGTTTAATTTGATCACTTAGACTTTGCATGCTATGTGAGTTTGATCTCGAAAGGGACAAACAATATCGGTTCTCATAAAGGTGATATAGGAGAAAAAGCTCGAAAGAGATTGTTCGGCGGTATAGGGCAAGCTGCCTAAGGCACCCTATATCGACTATAGGGTTATAGGTTGCATTCGTGAATTATCTATGTCAGAGTCGAGTCACTGAAATGTGCATAACGTGTCACACCCCCTCCCAGACCACCTGCTAGCTTAGTCCGGAAGATGGCATGAAGCCAACGAACATCGTCCTCCTCTAACGATACCCATTGACCCTCCTGAAACGTAGAACCTGATAAACATACTAATCTTAGATATAAAACATTCCACATGAAACACAACACAGCGGAATCCCTGAAAACCTTCTAATATACACAAGGTGCAGCCCTGACATAACTCGATTTGGAAAATAACCTGATATAGACTTCACAACCAAAAACATATACAAATGGGGTTTATACAACCACGACCTCTAGGACTAAATTGTCCAATCCTTACAAAACATTTACAATATAGACGGACTCAATATACAACTCCACCCACATACTGGAGCTTGATCTGGAACTTTCAGCAGACGTTGGCAGTGTATCAGGCACCAGGAGCTCGATCTCTACCTGAAAGTGGAAAAACATTCTGAAAGAATGAGCTACGAAGCCCAGTGAGTGACTAACTTTAAAATTGTACATTCGGAAATCAGAACACGTGATAAAACTTGAAACGTATAACGATGCTCAACCAAGGCGTTAAATATAAACGTGCAATGATAAAAGCTTTCTTCAAAACATTGCAGGCTCGTCATTAAAAAATGTAGCAAGACATATCAAGTACATCAAACATTTTAACTAACATGACCGATCTACGTTGTGTAGGGCACGCCCAGTACAACCAACGTTTACTAGTCCTACGATGTAGTGGGGCCCGCCCAGCACTCCCATCGTCTTTGTCGTAGTGGGGCCCGTCCAGCACTCACGACAGCATCGTTGTCATGGAGTACA
The DNA here is from genome assembly GCA_017139565.1 of Luffa aegyptiaca. NCBI lineage: Eukaryota > Viridiplantae > Streptophyta > Magnoliopsida > Cucurbitales > Cucurbitaceae > Luffa > Luffa aegyptiaca. The sequence goes on from CM029395.1 coordinate 23,196,497, forward strand.
CTCAACGTCAACAACAGAATATAACTTGTGTGCACACGGTACCATATAGCCTCGGGCTCAATATCTCAGTCATGTAGTCAATAGAAATCTCAGAAAATCCCATGAAAACATTAGAACATGCCTGCTTATCGTTATCCCTCGTAAAACTCAAGCTTATTCAGCTTGCTCGTGGAAAAACTGAAAATGTTTAAATAATTCTTGCTAACGCATGCTTGACTTAAAAGGATGTCGTTTCAACTATTTTTCTGAAACTCAATAATCACGTGCTCATTTATAAATCTCATTAGAAAATCTAAGCTCATATCTTAAGCTTGAAACCATTCATAAAAACCATGTATCATTTATAGAAAAGCATGTAAAACATCTAAACATGAACAACCGTTAGAAACAATTTTCGAAATTCATTTTGTCACTCACCGTCTTAGCTAGTTCCCTGGTTTATAGACCCGACCTATTTCCTCTTGGCCTGTCAACCAACCAAAACCGAGCATTAGAACCATAATTAGTTTTGTCTTTCCATGCTCATGAATTTCTAAACAATTGAATTAAGAATCACATTCACATTCTACTCTCCAGATTTTCCAGATTCTATACCCTAACTTCCAACACCCATAACTTCTTCAATACTTAACCAAAATTAATGTACTATACATCAAAAGATTCATTTTCGAACACTCTACAACTTACCTGAAGCATTTAAAACGGGATTCCCAACGAATTTGTCCAGAAATGCCCCGAACACAGACAACACAGATTCGAGGTTCTCTTCTGCCCTTTATCTTTCTCCTGAAAATAAACCTACTTCAAGTCATTTTTGGCTCACGAATTCTTCATGAAAGTTGTAGGAAATTGAATATTCTTTCCAACCATATCAAATAGAGCTTCTGATTCAACTTGTACACCCCAGAATGCTCAAAACACCAGAGAACACCAGAGATCCTCCTTATTTGAACGAAAATCCTGTGCTCTGTTTTCCATTTCAAAAACCATAAACTTCTCATCAGATTTAGCTCAAGCTTCCTTCATGAAATTGGTTAGAAAATGGATTAAATTTCAAGAAAATCAAACCTCACCTCTTAATTCTTTCTGTGTAGCACAAACCGAATAAAAAACCAGGGGTTGACAGGTTGAACACAGATTCTGCAATGGCTGGTTTTGCTTGAGCTTTTCCTATCTTCTTCAACCTCAAAACCACGAAAATCTTCTTCTTCTTGTTCCCTCACTCTCTCCCTCAAGTGCTCTGTAACTTTGGATGCAAAATGATGAAGAAAATGACTGGTAGTGGGCTGAAGTAGTTGATTGTCGGTGGTGGAGTCTTCCCAAATCCACTACCCACCGAATGGGTTATTTCCTATTTCCTTTCTTTTTTTTTTTCCTTTTTCCCTTTTCCTTTTCCTTTTCTTTTCTTTTCTTTTCTTCCTTATTTCCATTATTTTCTTCATTCCTTTTCTTCTTTTAAATTAGGAAATCCCAACAACGTAAATTCAACAATGAAACCACAATAGATGACAAGAGTAAATGATCCAAGGAAAGTCTCGGGTTTACATAACGGTACTCGCTTAGCCTTCTAACGGTTTTTGGAAACAAGGGCCAAATAGTAGTTAAATCTGACCCAATGCATTGAATACACTTAAGTTAGATATTACATGACTGATTATTATCTTAGGGATGAATCCATGTTGAATACCTCGTTTATTTCATATTGTTATTCTTTTAGTTATTTGCATGTTTTATCTATCTTTTCAAAAACCCAATCAATCAAACTTATTTTCTTTGGTTACCTTTTCAAAAGCAATCATTTGAGCAGTTTCTTCATTAAATCTGAATTTCCAGTTTAGTCCTCGTGGGATCGATACCCTTGGAATACTTCTAAGGTTTTTTTATTACTACGTGCGACAGTGTATACTTGCACTAAGTGTTTGCTGAATTATTCTTTACTCTTATTTATCATCTTATCTCACATCCATCTATTCAGCTGACGACGCACCAAGTTTTTGGCGCCGTTGCCGGAGACCAAAAGTGAAACCAGATTTGTTTTTGAAATTGTGATCAGATTGCGACCGCATTTCTGTCTCAAAGGGAATTTGACTTCGGTTTGCATTTGTTTTTCTTTTGCAGGTTGAAGTTAGTGCATGAGCAAGGGGTATCCACTCCTTGACATTGATCCAAAGATAGAAAGAACCTTTTGTCATCAAAGGAAAGAATAGAGACGCGCACAGGAATTTCTAGAGGAAGCATCTTACATTCAAGAGTTTCCAATGGAACCTCCTGGAGTCGATCCTCAAGTTGATCCACAAGATCATAGAAGGGAGAAGAATGGCGGGAGAATTCCTCCTGTTCCTCCAGTTCCACCGGTGCCACAACAGGAAAACCCGATCTACATTGCGGAAGATCGAAATATAGCAATAAGGGACTACGCTTTACCAGTTTTCCAAACATTGAATCTAGGAATTTTGGAGGCACCGATTGATGCTCCACAGTTTGAACTTAAACCAGTGATGTTCCAGATGTTAAATACAATGGGCCAATTCTCTGGGCTTCCAAATGAAGATCCACACAAGCATATTAAGTTATTTTTGAGAGTTTGCAATTCTTTTAAAGTAACAAGAGTGCCAGAAGATACTTTGAAGTTAAAACTTTTTCTGTTTTCTTTGCAGGGAGATGCTGAAGCCTGGTTGGATTCATTTCCTCAATACTCCATCACCTCTTAGAATGATTTGGCAGAGAAATTCTTGGAGAAGTTTTTTCCCCTCCAATAAAAATGCCAAGTACAGAGCAGAAATCATTGCTTTCAGATAGTCGTACAATGAACCTTTGGATGCAGCTTGGGAAAGATTCCAGAGGCTGGTTCGAAAGTGTCCACACCATGGATTTCCTGCTTGCATTATTTTGGAGCATTTTTATAGTGGGTTAGATCAAGCTTCAAAGGCACTAGTAAACGCATCTGCGAACGGATCTTTTCTGAAGAAGTCTGCTAATGAGGCGCATGCTATTCTAGATACCATAGCCACCAACAATCGACATTGGGGAGAAAATGAACCAACAACCATTTTGAAAAATCTAGTGAAAGCAGTGGAAACAGAGGCTAACTCTACGATGCAAGCCCACATCAAAGCCATCCATAGCATGATGATGGGCATGTCCATGAACAATCAAGCCAATATAGCCCCTGCCAATGCTGTCTCTTCTCTCTGTTGTGAGATATGTGGTGAGGAACACATCGCTGATAATTGTCCACTAAATCCAACATCTGTTTTTTATGTAGGTCCACAAGGAAATCAGAACCAGAATAGATGGAATCCTTATTCGACCACATTCAACCCAAGATGGAGACAACATCCGAATTTTTCTTGGGGAGGACAAGCCGGGTCGAGTAATTCCAACACTCATCAGTTTGGAAAGCAACCTACACAACAACAGCCGCAGAAAAACTTCCAACAAGTTCCGGTGCAGGTGCAAGAGTCAAATCTAGAGACTCTTATGAAGGAGTACATGGCAAGGAACGATGCTGCAGTAAGGAATTTGGAAGTTCATCTTGGACAAATTGCTCAGGAGATTAAGAATAGACCTCAAGGGACGTTGCCTAGCAAATCCGAGATCCCTCACAGAGAAGGCAAGGAACAATGCAAGGCAGTGACCTTAAGAAGTGGATTAGAATACGATGGACCAAAATATCCAGTAAGTCAAGAAGCAGAGATCCCAGTTGAAGCTCGAGAAAAGATTTGTGAAAAGAAATCAGACATTACCACAGATGTTGCAGAGAATAAAAAAGATAAAGTAGAAAAGACCAAGGAGCATGAAGCCTAGGTGGAAAAAGAAGAAAAATCAAAGTTGGAGAAAAAGCAAGGTAATGCGACCGCAAAACCTCGAAAATTTGTGATAGACCCAGATTACTGACCACCTCCTCCGTACCCTCAGAGATTCAAACATGCCTCACAAGATGTACAGTTCAAGAAGTTTTTAGATGTATTGAAGCAGTTGCACATCAACATACCATTAGTAGAGGCACTTGAACAAATGCCAACATATGTGAAGTTCCTAAAAGATATTCTGTCAAAAAAGAGAAGGTTGGGACAATACGAAACGGTTGCACTCACGGAATGTTCCAGTGCATTGGTGAAGAACGAGATTCCTCCCAAGCTTAAAGACCCAGGAAGCTTCACCATTACATGCTCTATCAGAGGCAGGGATGTAGGCAGAGCTTTGTGCGACTTAGGAGCAAGCATCAACTTAATGCCATACTCAGTTTTTAAATAGTTAGGGATAGGTGAAGCGCAACCGACAACTGTGACCTTGCAGTTGGCAGACCGATCACTCACACATCCCATTGGAAAGATTGAGGACGTATTGGTTAAAGTTGATAAGTTTGTTTTTCCTGCAGATTTCATCATTTTAGACTGTGAAGCTGACAAGGACGTGCCAATCATCTTAGGACGACCGTTCCTAGCCACTGGCAGAACCTTAATAGATGTGCAGAAGGGATAATTGACCATGAGGGTCAACGATCAGCAAGTCACGTTTAATGTGATGAACGCAATGAAGTTCCCTGGAGATTTTGAGGAATGTTCTATGATCGATGAAATTGATGTACTCTCTCAATCTACTTTGCAGGAAATAATGAAAAAAGAAACTTTGGAGGATATACTTGGAAATGAAGAATTAGAAGAAAAAGGTGAAAAAAAGATTGAAGTTGAAAAGATCAGTCAGACCATGAAACAACAAAGGATAAAACCGTATTGGGGGAGAGGCTTCGAGGACGAGGAAGCCCATGTCTCCGTGATTGATTTGGTAAGACTTCTACACCTTGAAAGAATTCATTTTGTATATTATCTGGATCTATAAAATAATAGTCTAGACAAGAGCCTTAAAATATCTGGTCAAGAGTAAAACTCTGTCTAGGAAAATCCTGTCTAGGAAAAAGTACTTAAGATGACCATTGGGAACACCTTTTCCTGGGGATTTACCTGGGAGTTTTGAAAAGTCCATAGTATTTTGAGCCTTGTCTTGTGTTTGAAAATAAAAAGCAGGAAAATGGGAAAAGTGTAGGTTTGTTTTGAATAAATGATTTTTGATCAAGAGGGAACTTTGTCTAAGGCAAGTCCTGCCTAGGCTGAGGTATTTAAACTGACCGTAGGGAACACCTCTACCTGGGGACTTACCTGGAAGTTTAATTGATCAAAACATTTCCTTAATTCTTTTTAAAATGAGAGATAAAAAAATAATAATAATAAAATCATGATTGAGCATATGAGCTTTCTAACTTGTTTATGAGTGTTTCAGAGAAGAGGAGAAAGCAAAGAGAAAAGTGAAAAGTCAGAAAAAATCAAAGCAGAAAAACTGGGTGAAATGCGATCGCATTTCTCCCCAGTGTATTTGGGAATGCGATCGCATTTGTCCGAATAAAAAGGGAGTTACGAAAATCGTTTGACCTGCACGTGACCTAATTAGAAAACTATAAGTAGCTTGACTTAAGTTCTTTTTCTTTTCACCAAACACTAAACCCTTTGCATTCAAGTCAAGCCTTCAACTCTCCATATTCTCCATCGTGAAACCGAAAGACCCACGCTCAAAGAAGATGAAGAACACTCCAAAACCCTCATCATCACGCAAGAACACTCGATCTCAGAGTGCTCAAGCAACCCACGAAGCTGAAGCAAACGTGCGACGACAAGAGGAGAACCTCGAAACGCCCATGCATGGAACAAGAAGAACGAGACCCATGGGATTCTCACCGGCGGTCGTGAACAAGCGGCCAACGCTCCAACTCCATCTTCTTCGACAATGCCGGCTAGTTCGAGGGAGATGCCGAGTTTGTTTACGCCGAGACGGTTCACGCGCGCCACTGCCGTCCATCAAACCCAAAAACCCGCCGCTCAACAGTTCAAGAAACGTTCGCTGGAGTGGTTTGCAATGATCCGGGAGATGGGTGCTCAGAGACGTGCTGCCCTTGAAGAGGAAGGGAATCGGCAAGATGAAAAAGAAGCCGCCAAGGCAGCTGGAAGCTCTCGGCAAGAGGGAACTTCAATGGGAAAGGTTTCTGAACCTTCAACTAACCCTTCTCTATCTTGCAGGATCAAGCCCGTTGTTACTTACAGCGCAAGAAAGAGGAGCCCTAAGAAAAATGTGCCTGAAAACCCGCTCGAGGTCAAGCCCCTCAAAACCGCAAGGATGCCTCCGGATGTATTCGAATGAATAATTCGCCAAGCAATGGCAAAGGCCCTTGCGACTGCTGAAGGGTACAAGGCTGAACAGGATGCTTTGAAAGAGATTGAGACTGAGAGAGAGATGGAAAATCAGAAAATGGTTGAGGAAGACGAGCTTGCAAAGGAAAGAGACCGTGAAGAAGAGAAAAGAATGAGAGAAGAAGAGCAAGAGGCCGAGAGGGCCTTAGAAGCTGAGTATGAGGAAAACCTCAGGAGGGCAGCCATGGATTTGCAACTCCTTGAGGAAGAGAAAAAGAGAAGAAAAGAAATAAAAGAAGATGAAAAAAGAAGAAAGGAAGCTGAAGACTTCCTTGCAGCTTTTGAGCCACTCCACGAGGCTCAAAGTGAAGCTGAAGCACTGCAAGGAAGGGTAGAAGAAGAGGCCTAACAGGGGCCAGCTGAAGAAAATTTAGAAAAAGAAAAAGAAAGAGAAGTAGAGGAAGAAGGACATAATACGACCGCATCTGGGTCGCATTCTGAAGAAGGCCTAGCCGAGGCCACCATTGATCAGCCAACAGAAGAGGTTTTTGAACCTCTATTCACGAATGACCCACCAGCAGCTGACAACACCTCTTCAGGAGAGAAGAGGGAAGAAGAGGAAAAAGAAGATGAGGAGGCCGAGACCTCCACTAACTCTGATACAGAATCTGATTCGGAGATAAGGGAACTAGATGGCGACCAAGTTCCTATCTCTGCAGCAATAAGAAGAAAGAGAAAGAGAGAGATTAAGGCTGAGAGGAGGACAAAGAACAAGAATGACCCAATATTTTCCAAGAGGCCAAGGACAAGGTCCATGGACGCCTCTCCAACAGTTCCTCCTACCATCTCACCCGCCAAGCCAAAGGGCAAATCACCCAAGGTTGCATCTCCCAAAAATCCATTCCTTGAGGTATTTAGAGATGTTAATTTTCAGGAACGAATGGAGATTATGAAGAAAAGGGATTTCCTCAATGAAAAGGGATTCTCTAATCGAGCAGGAGCACTGCCAGAGTTCGTGAGCAGGATCATATCTCAATACACTACAACAAATTATACTTTTGATGTCGGACGAAAAATAACGCGTTGGACTTTTAATGTCGGACGAAAAAACACGCGAGACTTTTAATGTCAGACGGGCGAAACGCGCATTTTTTTAAATGTTTTCAGGCTTTTAATGTCGGTCAAATGGTGGAATTTAAACAAAATCAACTTTATCTCTCTTCCAGAAATAGTACTCAGTTGCGTTCTCTCTCCCTGAAATACCTCCACCGTGCAGATCGTTTTCTTCCTTTCTTTGCCCAGATCGTCTCTTCCTCTCTCTCCTCGATTTTTAGCGGATCGTCTTCTTCCTCTCACCAGCGGCGACGCGTTCCTCCGTTGTTTTCTCTCTCACCGACGGCGTGTCTCTCTCCCCGAAAATACCTCCAACGCTACCCCTCCCTTGTTTTCTCTCTCACCAAAGACGTTTCTTCCTCTCATCGGGGGCGGCACGTTGTGGATTGTCGTGGGTGTCTTGTTTTTACCGTGGGTGGTACTTGTTTTTGCCGTGGGTGGTTGTTCTTTGTTGTGGGTGGTTGTTTTGACCGTGGGTGGTGGACGTTGAGGTCGTGGGTTGTGCTCGGTAGTAGATCTAAGGTCGAGGGTAGCAGATCTGAACAAATCTGAGTTAGATCTAGTTAGATTTTTCAGATTTGAGTCGTATCAACCTCGATTGCTTTGAAGATGATTTTTTTTTAAAAAAAAATCCTTTTAATTTTTTAAAAATTTTTGGGCTACTTGCTTTTGAATTTCGAACAGCTTGTTCAATTTTCTGCAACTATTGTGTAAAGAGATGAGAAATTTAGGAGTTCGATACGACAAGAACCGTGGTGGTGTTGGTGTGTGTTTGGTTTATGCTCATTAGGTGTTCGATGATATGTCTCCAAAACTAGAGAGGCCAAATTATAATGGAAAATTAACATGGAATTCCCCTTTTTTTTCCCTTTTATTGGCATTGTGTGTTGATGAAGAGTGAAACGTCGAGTCCAAATTGAGATGATCTTTTTATACTGATGCTTACACGCCTGTTTTGTCCCTTTGTTTTCATGTAAAATAGTTGCAGTTGTACAAGCCTTACCTCGTAATCATTCCTTCAATCAATGAAACTGAGCTGGGGTTTGTGTTTTGCTTTTTGTCTTTGAAATTGGTTGCAACAAAGTTGTTTGTTGGAATGTTTTGGTTTCTTTTCCATTCTTCTAAGGAGTTATTATAAAAGTTTTGGGTTTCTTTTTCATTCTTCTAAGAACTAACAGTTGAGGTTTTGTGATTCTTTCTCAATATACTTGTATTTTTATATGTAAATCGTGCACGTACAGTTTTGTGTCTAAGTTTGAAACTTAGTCAAGTAATGTAGGCAACTATTTCAAATTTACAATCTTTCATATGTTACGGTTATGTGTTTTACTTCTTTGATATGTTAATTTAATTGTTCACAAATGACTGAAGCTAGGATTGTACAGGTACAAATTGGATGCGGTGGATATTTTTAGTTGTTCTTAAATTTCTGCCTATGGTATCAATACACCAGAGGTGATTTGGAAACATTTGAGTGGAGGTTAGTTGCTATTAATCATTAATAATGTATTTGAGTTAGATTGAATCAGGGCGTGCATCTTATTTGCTCCTACTGTTTAAATTCTTTGTTAATTTGAAGATTTTAATTAGTAAGGTTATTGTCACGTATGGTTGTTCTCTTATTGTCGCAGTGGTGCCATGGCCTCATTTTTTAGTGGGTATTGTTCCTTGACCGTGTGTTCTGATTCTTGTTCTTCTTGCTTGTCTTTGCCTATCCTTGTTATTCATATTTTGTTTCTTTTAAGTTAGCATGCGATTTATAAGCACATATGATAATTATTGTACTCCTTTTTTTAAATGTTTTCTTAATAGTTAGCTATCTTATCAAGCTTTAGTTGGCTGATAAACTTTCCATTGTTTATTAAAGGGCTCGGCGGAGGTGGTATATACTCGTAGAAGTGATGCATTTGCTGCTCTGAAGTGCTATAACAATGTTTTACTGGATGGGAAGGCAATGAAGATTGAAATGCTTGGTGATAATGCTGAAATGCCAGTTTCTACGCATATAAATGTTACTGGAGTGAATGGAAGAAGTAGGACAGTTGTTCTAACGTACGTATTCTAGTTACTTTTCTCTCTTCCTTTTTGTCCTTTTTCTTATTTAATCTTAACACCTTTATAACTAATTATTGTCCTTTTCGACGTCGGCCTACATGTCGTCTTTCTCAACACCGACTAGAACCCCGTTGAATCTCGAACGAGAAGTCACCGCTCGACTCGAGAAGCCGCCACTCGCCGCCGTCGCACTAATCACCGCCCTCTCTCCTCAGTCACATCGCTGTTGCACCAATCCCTCGTCATTGCTTGTTCTTCCTATGAGTCCAGTGTCGCTGCTTGTTCACTGGCGTCATTCGCGTTGACCTCGCATTATTTAATTTCATTGTTAAGGTATGCCCCATTAGACTGTTTTAATTTCGTCCTTCTTGCGATTATCTACAATGTGAAGTTTTCAGTTGATTTTGAATTTGTTGGTTGCTAAATGTGGACTATTGCATGTTGATGGATTTTCTTGGAAGAGTCTTTTTGAGATATGAAATGGAATTTTGAAAAATGTTATTCTGATGCTTCTATATTATATAGTTATTTTTTCTGGACTTTTGTGAACTAATTCTTTTAGGGCAATATGACATTAACCAAGTGTAGGACGTCTTCATCAGTTCTCAATTTCCAAGAGGGATCTTGGACTGGCTTAAAGGTTAAGCTTGTGGCTCTGTGGATGTGTGTCTCTTCATATAAAGATATATTCTAAAACCAATATATATTACTTATTTCACTCTCCGTTTTAGTATCTTTTTTAAGATTAATTATTCATTGACTCTACTATGTATCTTCCTTTGGTCTTGTCTTCTTCTCCCTCTTCCACATGTTCTTTTTCCTTTTTCGATTTGAAGCTAAGAATCTCTCTCAAAATAGACTCAGTTCTTTTCTCTCAAAATAGACTCAGTTCTTTTCTTGGCTCAAAATAGACTCTACTATCCATATTCTTTGCATTTGTTCATTTCCATTCGGTAAGCTTGCTTTTTTGGTTGGATATGTGGTGTATAATTTTTAATTTTATTTTTTTTTCTACAAAATGGATGGAACCAGATGATGATGCATCTTCTTTTGTATGCTTTGTGACATCAGTGTAACCAACAAAGTAGTGCTTAATAATTGTGTTTCTTATCACTTGTTTTCTGCTTATATAGCCGTGAAGTAGATAAGTGAAATAGGCCTCTGTGCTTATCTTAGTGACAGCTCTCTCATCACGTGTGTGTGTGTGTCATTGTATTTTTTGCTCGCTTAATGTTAGAAAAAACACTTAAGCATACACAAAATAGCCAGAGGAACTATATCTTGTTATGAGATTTGTATTTCTTGTAGGTGGAGGATGCTAGCAAAGCTCTTGATGCCACAAATGGCACAACCCTCGAGAAGAATGGACAAATTTTACGAGTAGCATATGCTAAGAGCATTCTTGGTCCAGGATCAGGACCGTCTGGATCTTCACAGTCTAGCAGCCTTGCAGCTGCAACGTTTGCCCAGCAGGTATTTTAAAGCTATTACCCCCCTCCCCCCAATTCATTTGCAGGAACACATTAATTCTCTGCTTCTTATAGACCTGCTTTTAGGTGTAAGTTCTGTTGGAGTGAACCCTATCTATCTTTTTTTTTAAAACCAGGGATTCGTAATTAACACACATTCATTTAAGTAGGTATACACTCATGCAGATTTTGCATGATTCAGAACTAAATATTGTTTATATTGGTCATGGTGCCATAAATAAAAAAAAAAAGGCATTGCTCTTAATTTAGAACTAATGGGTGATGGGTTGATGATAAGGATGGGGAGCTATGCAAAAGGTATACCTTTTCTTTCTTCTGTTTTAGATGTCTGAAATATTTATTTCTAACAAATTTCTGCTGTAAGAATCCTTCGCTATCCTAACATGTATTAGGTAGATATATGATTCATAAGTCTTGTTATCAATGGCATCCAAATTATTGTTATCTGTACTTCTAAGGGTATTTTGTGCATAATTATTCTTTCTTGTGTTTTTTAGTATGATGCTGTTGGATGGGCACCAAAGGAATACAACCCAGACGACAAACAATCCAATGGTGGCCAGGAACAAGGAGGTAAGGAGGTGGCAGTTCAAAGTCATGGTTCTGCTCCACAATCCGGCTTTGTGTGGGATGAAGCGTCAGGTTACTATTATGATGCTGCTTCTGAGTTCTACTATGACGGAAATACAGGTATGTCTCTGATAGAACCCGGACTATTTTGCAATGTAAAAGCTAACCAAACTACAAGGTAAACCAAATATTTCAAGGTACTTGGACCCTCCTCTCTTGAGATATCCCTCTCAAGTCCTAATTCACTCAACCAAAGTAATGTCTGCCTTTCTCCTTTCCCAGTCCCTCTATTTATAATCAAAGACCCTAACAAACTCCTTAACTAATTGCTAATATCCCTTACTAATCTTCCTAATTCCACCCTAACGACATTCCTATCTGTCTCTTGATGAATATTGCCTTCCGCTTCTTTGTGACTAATTGGCTTCTTTTATTTTTAAAGATTTTTGCGACTATTTTCTGACTGTCGTGCACATTGGCCCATCTATTCTCATTAATTGTTATACTAATATGTTGTCTTGCTTAATATATTAGGTCTATTTCATTATGTCTGACAACATTGATAAATTTTACTGACACAAATTTTGATTGAACAATCAATTCTTGCATTTTTATTCATCTTCTCTTGCTGTTTTACAATGTCAAAAGTTTATGCATGAAGTTGCTATTCTAGTTAAATTCCTTTTTGTTCTACAACATTTTTATTCATCTTCTCTACTTTACCCATACATCTTGAGCTTTAATTTTAGTTTAAGGATTTGATTGGAGATGTGTGTCGATTGTATTTCACTTATACATTTTTGATTTGTATAAGGTTTGGAATTCATCTTGTTAAGCGAGAACTGTTGCAGATGATGAAATGGATATTCTTGAAGAGAGGCTCGAAGATGAACTTGGGAAAGAGCATCGGGAGTTGTGTACTTATTTTAGTAATTTTACTTTTTCTTTGTAAATTTGGTTCATGGATGTGATTTGTGGATGGACGGAAAGTTTCATGTATTATATACACTGTTATATTTTATTAATTAAATTCATGTTCGTTGAGTTTTAGTTGTTATGTCAAAATACTTTCGAGATTTTATTTTGTGTATATGTTTAAATTCTATTTTGTTTACAGGTTTTTTACAAAATGAAGAAATAGTATTGTTGGTTAGCTACGTGTGCAACCAACAATTTTTTTTTAAATTTAATATCGCACATTTAATGTCGGACACTTTTAATGTCACAGCTTTTAATGTCGGGCAATGACCGACATTAAAAACTGACCAACATTAAAAGTGACTTTTAATGTCGGACAAAGAGTGGTTGACCGACATAAAAAGTTCACTTTTAATGTCGGGCATTGACCGACATTAAAAGTCACTTTTAATGTCGGTCAAAGCTTGTTGGATGACATTAAAAGTGTCCTTTTAATGTCGGGCAATGACCGACATTAAAAGGGTACTTTTAATGTCGGACAGAGCTTTTAATGTCGGGCATTGACCGACATTTAAAGCGACAGACATTAAAAGCGACCGACATTAAAACTTTTAATGTCGGTGTTTTTAATGTCGGTCAGTGACCGACATTAAAGACTTTTAATGTCGGGCATTGCCCGACATTAAAAGCCAAATTTGTTGTAGTGATACAAATGGTAGGACTTCTGTGCTCACCCTCAGGAGGCTGTTGTGCCTTTAGTTCGTGAGTTTTACACCGGCCTAAGGGAGGAGAGCATTAGCATGGCGGTTGTGAGGGGGAAGATGGTCAGTTTCTCCTCAGTCGACATTAATAGGGTGTACAGGATCAAGGCACCCTTGATCCCAAGAGGGAACGACGTTATTAGGAACCCTTCGGCCAAGCAGATGAAGGAAGCTCTTAAACTTGTGGCCAACAAGGGGGTTCAGTGGAAAGAATCATGGAGGAAAGTGAAGTTTTTAGCGACCTAAAGCCAGAATCGGCAGTTTGGCTTCACTTCATCAACAACCACTTGATGCCAACCACCCACAACAGCACGATTTCAGTGGATGAGTGATGCTACTCTATTGCCTTATGAAGGGGTTGGAGATCAACGTAGGGAGCATTATCAAGGATGAGATCTTAGCCTGTGGGAGAAAGCGAGCAGACAAGTTTTTCTTTGGATCACTCATCACCCAGCTTTGCCAAAGGGTGAAGATCGTTCCAGGCAAGGAAGAGGAGTGTCACTTCAAGCCGACCATCGACCTGTCCTTGATTGGGAAGCTCCAACAGAACAGTATCCAGAGGAAAGACAAAGCCTCTACATCTCAGGCTACTCCTCCAGTAGGGTCGAATGTAGCTTCTCCATCCCAGCACACTCCTTTCATAGGGCCTTCGCCATCATCGGAAGCCCTAGCTATTGCCTACCGCCAGTTAGATCAAATCAGGGAGAACCTGAAGACGTATTGGGTATATGCAAAGGAGCGGGATGAAGCCATTAGAGAGTTTTATCTCTCTATAGCCCCGAGTATTGCTCCGGTCTTTCCAAATTTCCCTCAGTCGCTGCTGCCTGAAGAAGAGAAGGATTCTGATGAAGAGGAGGATGAAGAGAATGATGATGAAGATGATGAAGAGAAAGAGAGTTCCTCGGACGAGGAATAGGGGAGTTTTCTGATCCCCTTTGACTGAATTTTTTTGTGAATAATACTTTTTACTGTTTTTTTTTTTGCTTGCTGTTTTTTTAGTTTTAGCATGTTTGCATTCTGTTTTTAGTAGTTTAATTGCTGTTTTGATGGATTTAAATTGTTTAGTTTGTTAATAGTTTTTATCATAGGGTAGTTTAGATAGCTTGTGGATAGCTTAGAGTAGATAAACTTAGGTTTTTAGCTTTTCTTTGAAAAAATTCTGCTTGCTGTTTTGAGCTTTACCTATGAACTTTTTGGAAGGAAAAATCAACTTTAAGAAAAAAGTCCTTTAAAAATGTTTTGGAAGAAAAGCAAGTTTTCAAAGGAGTTTTCTTTTAAGTCCTTAATGATGAAAACTAGAGCTTTGTTCTATCTCAAAAGTGCCACTGTCACAACTGAGTTGTTTTCTAGTCATAGGCTTTCCATTAATCTTTTTCTTTACAAAATTGTCTTAGAGTCTAAACTTCCTCGTGTTTAACCTTTCTAACACTCTAGGAGAGTTTAGCCTTGAAGTTTTGAAAAAAGCCTTATGTTAAGCCCATGCCTTAAAAACAAGCCAATGAGGACATTGTCTACCTTTAAGTTTAGGGGGGCAGTGCTTTATGCTTTACTATGTAAATATCTTTTGTAAATTTGTACTGCTGGAAAAGAAGTTGTGCTCAGCATTTGAAAAAAAAAATGAAAAAAAAAAAGAGAAAAACCAAGAGTTACTCCTCCTTCCTAGGGTTTACTGAGTAACCAGGGGCATTCATGACACCCATGGTTTGCCACTGCATGAAAGGTTTACGTAGGGAAGTGAGTATCATTCCGAGTTTGTGAACTTTTCTCGTAGTTAGATATCTTCATCACAAAGTGTTGATAAGCTACAATGAAGGTAAAGATGACAACAAGGATGCTCTTGGAAGAAAAAAGAAAAAAGAAAAAAAAGAAGTTGAATAAAAAGAGCAGCAACAGTCAAATAAGTTTGGGGGAGATAGAAAAAGTCTAGTAGTTCATATATGCTCATGTTTTTCCTCAAGATTGTTTTCTTAACTAAAAGGACTACACTAGGCTCTATGAGTAGAAGTTAGGTAGTTTAAGCACATTGGTTAGGATGGATTAGGGAGAGTTTTTCTATGAAAAAGAACGATAGAAATCTTCATGCTTAGGAAACTCAGACGTTGTGACTGGCACTAGAGTAGAACCCTCTCCTGAAAGGTAAACTTTTGAGAAAACGATCTTGAAAAACATGTTTAATTGATTCCATGTCACTTGATTTGAAATTGAAAGTTGAAACTAGTACCATGATTGATTACTATGCATGAGCTCTAACATTTTGATTGGCAATTAGAAAAAGTTGATCTCTAACATTTTGATTGGCAATTGCTTGAGGACAAGCAATGAGTTAAGTTTGGGGGTATGATAAGGGTAAAAAATATACCTATTTTACCCTTATATTTAGCTCATTTCTTTGTTAAATGTTGTATGTTGTGATCAATTTACTGTTCCCGAGCTCAAAATATGTTTAATTTGTTAAGTTAGGGTGTTGAGAATCACTTTTGTCAAATTTAACTCATTTGTGCTTAAAAAGACTTCATTTTAAGAGAATTTGACTTAGTTTGTTGTTGTGCAGAAAAACAGAGGAAAAGCTGGAATTCCCCAGAAATGTGACCGCATTTCTGGGAAGGAAAAAATGAAATGCGTCCGCATTTCTGAAAAAAACCGAAGCCGTTCCGAGTCTTCCGCGGGTCGTTGTTGACGAGTCTTCTTCGCACCTAACTGGCTGTTTTGACCCCGAAACTGACTGGGCAACCTTACAACACCTATTTCGCAGCTCCTCAACCACTTTCTATACTATACAAGCTCAAGATTCGAAGTCAAATTCAAGCAGAACTCACTTGGAAGAAAAGGGTGGTGACAGAACCCTGGCTCGACGCCAATGAGTAGGGATGCCCGAGGTCCTTCTTAGATGACTGAATTCTAACCTGAGTTAGACATCAAACCTTGTGGTTTGTAGAGAGTTTCACCCATTCCCACCTTGTAAAAGTAAGAGATTGGAGTGTCTTGGCGAACTCTAGAAGGGTTGAGTAAATAGAAAAACCCATTATATTTAGCTATCTCCTTTATTTCCAGCTCTTGAATCTTTTCATTATTTTGTATTATTTACATTCTTATTTCAATGAAAATGTGTTCATTTTCTTTTTATCCCATCATGTGTAGCTAAATCCCGTTGAGGGGTTCAATGTGGTGAATTCCCTTAGGGTTTAATGGCTTGAAAGTGCTTTATTTGCTTAAGTTGTGTTCAATGCATGTCATTCTTTATTGATTATCATTCTAATCTTGATGAGTTTAATTTGATCACTTAGACTTTGCATGCTATGTGAGTTTGATCTCGAAAGGGACAAACGATATTGGTTCTCATAAAGGTGATATAGGAGAAAAATCTCGAAAGAGATTGTTCGGCGGTATAGGGCAAGCTGCCTAAGGCGCCCTATATCGACTATAGGGTTAGAGGTTACATTCGTGAATTATCTATGTCGGAGTCGAGTCACAGAAATGTGTATAACGGTACTCGCTTATCCTTCTAACGGTTTTTGGGAACAAGGGCCAAATAGGAGTTAAATCTGACCCAATGCATTGAATACACTTAAGTTAGATATTGCATGACTAGTTGGTTTTCTATTTGACTAGGACGACCTAGACAACTTGGTCTTAATCCTGAGTTGATTATGGACTCCTGCTCATGAGGGATTGTCCTTTAATTTGTATGGGTGAGAGTGGCCAAGCAGCCGACTCAATAAGCCTACCATTTTGGGGACAAGACCAAGTGGGGAGTTGATTACATAATCGTACAAGATGGAATTCACTCCTTCCCGACTTTAGGGAAGCAGATGAGTGTTCCCTTAAGTGGTGACTCCGAGTCTTGAACAAAGGGCCCTACCCTCTCAATCGCACGAGAGGATTTTCTCTTTGATGGTTGGACCACAAACAGGTTGTTCATTAGAGGAGAACTGGTACTTAAGGAAATAGAAGTAACCCAGGGGTAAAACGGTAATTTGACCTAGCTGGTGTTACGGACACTCGTGAAGGACTAACTAGTCGTTATTGGTCTATATCCGTGGACATAGAAAATATGTTTGCAGTGTGAAGAGTGCAACTGTGAGACTATAGTGGAATGTACACACAGTTAACGAATATTGATTAATTTGGTTAATGAGTTTGACTAATTAATCTCACATCGTTGGAGCTTCTGATCTGCAGGTCCATTAGGTCCCACTAGTAGCTCATAAAGTAATTTGAGGCAACTAAGTAATAAATGTATATTGAAAGTGTTCAATTTACTAAGGGAAACAATATAATATATATTGATATATTATTATGAGAGAAATTAATATTTGAAGAAATTCAAATATTAATATAAATTTGAGTCACATTAAATTTATGGAAGTTTGAAAGAGTTCAAATATGAATTAATTAATTTTAAGGCCTAAAATCTATTTGGGCAAATTAATTAATTCAAAGCCGGAAATTAAATATGTGATATTTAATTGGTGGTTAATTAATTAAGGAATTCATTAACCGGGAATTAATCAATTATGGAAATAATTAATCACTTAAGGAAGTGATTAATCTTTTATGGAAATGATCTAATCACTTATGGAAGTAATTAGTCATTTGTGGAAAAGATGAATCAATTATGGAGTTGATTGATCTTGGATTGATTAATAAGGAATAAGATTGAATCAATTTTGGAAAAGATTGATTTAATTGAATATTTTATTCATGACCACTCTTCTATAAATAGAACACTAGACCTAATTGGTTTGGTAGCCCTCTTGCTCTTAGACTCACAAGACAAGACCCTAGAATTCTCTCTAGCCTCCCTCTTAGAGAAAGACTCCCACAAGTCTTTTGCCTAGACTTAGAGATATACCGGTGTAACCTCTTTGGTTATTGTGTCTTTGAAGAAGAAATTTCCAGCAAAGAAATCAAGAAGGAATCGCTGCATTTTCGTTCGTTGGAGCATCGTTGGCGAAGAACGGTCAAGTCTACAACGAAGGTTTGTAACGATTCTTTCCCGTTTCTTTAGAAGAGCATGAAAATAAATTTAGATTTAATTTTCAAGCATGTTTATAGCAATTTCTAGCAACTTTGAAGTATGTTTAAAGTTTATTTTGCCTTTTCGTAACAGTATTTTAATGTTAATTAATATACGGCGTAAGGTCCTTTCGATGCGCTTTCGTTGCGTGGGGACTTTCATTCCCTTCAATCGGCATCAGAGCCATCGCTGTCCCTATTAATTGATATTAAAATTTGCGATAGGCTCTAATAGGTGGGATTTATGCATAATGTATGTTCGGTTTGCATTGAACTGTGTGGGTTAATTTTATGGCCATAGATTTTATTTTTATGTGATTTTGATCATGTAAGGGCCCTGTGTTCGGGTATTTTGTGTAAAATCGAGTCCTTTGTAAGTCAGAGTCTAGAATAGGTTCTTTTGAGATAAAAATCGGAGTAATCACCGCTGAAATCGGAGGAAAAATCGAAGAAATCGTGCTGTTCTGCCCAAATTCTGCCTCCAGACGCAACAGCGTCGGGACGCTGCTCCAAAAGCGTCTCGAAGCTGTCTCGATACCGCAGGCGCTCAGGTAAGGAAATCGCACAGCGTCGGGACGCTGCATTGCAAGCCTTTCGACGCTGTCACGATGACGGTGCGAATTAGGGCTTGCACAAGACGCGGTTCAACTGGTGGGCGGTCCGGTTCACTCTGGTTCGGCTGGGCTGGGACCTATTTGGTTCGATTTAGCTGAATTTCAGCTTGGTTCGTGATTTTGAAGGCCAGTTAGAGGTTATTTGGGGCGGTTCGTGCTGCATAGACCAATTTTTGGAGTTGCAGAAGGCTTTTAGGATAGAATTTAGCTAAAATTAATGTAATTTAATGCTTTATTTTATCCTAGGGGCCAAAATTAACCGGTTTAATTGCTATTTATATGCTTTATGGACTTCATATAGAATTTTTAATCCCACCTTAGGTTATAAACATGCTCATGCATTTATTTATATATTATAAAATTGTTTTAATGTATGTTTTAAATGCATGGAATTGTTTACATATTTTTTAATATAAGTGTATATGAATTATATGAAAAATAATAAAGCATGAAGCATGTCATTACTTAGATTAAATATAAATAGTTATGTTTAATGTGATGAATGCAGCATGCTTGATTGATTTTCATGATTGGCTTATAATTGTTATATTAAAAGGAAATCAATATTGCATGAAGCATGAAACATCCATAGTTATTAATATAATTGTTATATCATTCATGCGATGCAATTAGTATGGTTTAATTATTTAATTTGAATGAGATTGTTGAATGAATTAAACCCTAGATTCTTGATTATAGGATTAATCATTAAAATTTGAAATAGTTCTTTAATATTAATGGTTAGAAACCGTCAATCTATAATCAAGAATTGCATGCAAACATAAGATCATAGGATAAATTGGATTAATTTTAAATTTTAAAAATTAATTAGACCTAGATCAATTTCTAATAGGATTAAAATTATTTCTTACTTAGAATTAAAAATAGTTTTAATTGACTAAGTAGGAAAAACATTGCTATGATTATAAGGGAACTCCACCGATAATGTTCTGTCTAAGGCTGGGGGAATTTAAGTTGACGGTTTACGGAACACCTCCTACCTGGGAACTGACCCGGAATACCGGAGTTGAATGAATCATAGTTAAATGTTAGCACGCAATGTCACTAGGTTTGTTAAAAGTGTTTAGTGCACCTAGATCTTTAGAGTAAAGACCTTACATTACTGTGGTTATAAGGGAACTCTCTCGGTAAAGTTCTGTCTAATGTTGGGGGTATTTAAGTTGACGGTTTACGGAACACCTCCTACCTAGGAACTGACCCGAACCTTGAGTTGAATTAACCATAGTAATGTTGACTTGCAATGTTGGGTTTATTAAAAGAAGTTTAATTCACCTCAAACATTGCGGTTGAATCCTTTCCATAATTGTTATAATAGGATCAGACTTAGATAGATTGACTTAGCCGAATTTTATCTAAGTTAAACAACCCTAAATTAACCTTAGGACATTTTCAGTGGGAGGAAAATTACAAAACGAGATTTAAATCAAGTTTTGCTCCTACGTCCCTATATTCACAACGTGAGGTTCATGCTCGGCTTCGAGTCGCCTTAGGAGCGGCCTCCCTTCGGAAAGTGTTTGCATGAATCAATAACAAGGTGAATGGGAAAAATGTCTAGAGTAAGTGGGAGCGGGACACGTGTCAACGTATCCCACAGTCTCCACCCCTAGTTCACACCGTGAGAGTCCTATGATCCGCCTGCAGGTTGTCCTGGCGCAACCATCCCTTCGGAGGGCCTGATCATAGGATTTGGAACATCGTGAACTCCTGAATAGGATAGGAACTCTTAGGCTAATTACAAACAGTTGTCTTTCCCTTCGGTAGCCTGTTGGTGCGTGCCTCTAAGATCTGAAAGTGGGAGGGTTACACTTACAAGGATGAGTTAAAAGTGTTAACAAATCCTTGGCCGAACAACGGTGGCTAATGTCTATAGGAATATGAGTTATTATGGAATTAGAATTAGCTGAGAAATGTCTCATTTCAGAGGAGGAGTACTTGATCACCCTTCGGTGTCTGATATTCTAAACCGCTAAAACATCGTTGGAAAACTAAATCAATAGTTTTAGGGGTTCTGTGATTGCTTGTTTTGCTAAATTGATTGGATTGTGTGCAAATGTTTGCTTGTATGATGGGTTAAGGCAAAGATAACTAATACGGTCATTGTTTGTTTAAATTTCAGCAATGTCTTCCTCAATAGTCTGTCTGTTTAAAGGTGAAAAATTAACCGGCGAAAATTACGCTACGTTGAAGTCGAACCTGAATACGATTCTTGTTGTCAATGATCTGCGGTTTGTCTTAACGGAGGATTGTCCTCCAGCCCCTACTCGTAATGCATCCCAAGCAATTAAGGATGCTTATGACTGCTGGACAAAGGCCAATGATAAGGCTCGCGTCTATATCCTAGCCAGCTTATCTAAAGTTTTGGCTAAAAGGCATGAGGGCATGGTCACAACGAGGGAGATTATGAACTCTCTCCAGGAGATGTTTGGACAACCGTCCTACCAACTCCACCATGACGCTCTCAAATACGTTTATAGCTGCTGCATGAAAGAGGGCACATCTGTTCGGGAACATGTCCTGGATATGATGGTCCAATTCAACATGACAGAAGCAAACGGGGCGGTCATAGATGAGCGAAGTCAGGTTGCATTCATCTTAGAATCTCTTCTGAAGAGTTTTCTACAGTTTCGAAGCAATGCAATGATGAATAAAATAGTATTCAACCTGACTAGCCTCTTGAATGAGCTACAACTCTATCAGTCTCTTCTTAAGAACAAGGGACAAGTAGAAGGAGAGACAAACGTTGTTCACTCTAAAAGAAAGTTCGAGAAGGGTTGATCCTCTGGAACTAAATCTGTAGCCACTTCTTCAAAGAAGATTCAGAAGAAGAAAGGAAACAAGGGGAAGGCTCCCGCTACTTCTGTTAAAAACAAGGTAAAAGCCAAAGTTGTGGCAGACAAGGGCAAGTGTTACCACCGCAATGTAGATGGACACTGGAAGAGAAACTGCCCAAAGTACCTTGCTGAGAAAAAGAAGGAAAAGGAAGGTAAATTTGATTTACTGGTTTTAGAAACATGCCTTGTAGAACATGATGAGTTTACCTGGATACTTAACTCAGGAGCAACTAATCATGTTTGCTCTTCTTTTCGAGAAAATAATTCCTTTCGGCAGTTGAACGATGGGGAAATGACACTCAGGGTCGGAACTGGAGAAATCATTTCAGCTAAAGCAGTTGGAGCTGCGAAGTTATTTTTTAGAAATAGATTCTTACTTTTAGAAAGTCTGTTAATTGTTCCCAAGATTAAGAGGAACTTAATTTCTATCTCATATTTGATTGAACAATCGTATACAAGTACTTTTAATATGAATGACGCGTTCATTTATAAGAATGGTGTACTTATTTGTTTAGCCAAATTAGAAAATAACTTGTATGTCTTAAGACCAACCGAAAACAAAGCACTTTTAAATTACGAATTATTTAAAACTGCTGAAACTCAAAGAAAAAGGCAAAGGATTTCTCCAACAAGTAACAATACACATCTTTGGCATCTTAGACTTGGTCATATAAACATCGATAGAATCAGTCGTTTGGTAAAGAATGGACTTCTAAGCAAGTTAGAAGATGATTCACTACCACCTTGTGAATCTTGTCTCGAGGGCAAAATGGCCAAAAGATCCTTTTTCTGGAAAAGGTTACAGAGCCAAAGAACCCTTAGAGTTAATACATTCTGATCTTTGTGGTCCAATGAATGTAAAAGCTCGAGGATGGTATGAATATTTCATCTCATTTATAGATGATTATTCCAGATATGGTTACTTGTACCTAATGGGACATAAGTCTGAAGCCCTTGAAAATTTTAAGGAGTTTAAGGCTGAAGTTGAAAACCTATTAGGTAAATCAATTAAAGTACTTCGATCTGATCGAAGAGGGGAGTATATGGATTAAAGATTCCAGGATTATATGATAGAACATGGAATCCAATCCCAACTCTCAGCCCCTGGTACACCTCAACAAAATGGTGTATCAAAAAGGAGAAATAAAACCTTGTTAGACATGGTTCGATCAATGATGAGCTATGCTCAATTGCCTAGCTCGTTTTGGGGGTATGTAGTAGAGACTGCAGTACACATCTTGAACAATATTCCCTCGAAAAGTGTTTCTGAAACGCCTTTCGAATTATGGAAGGGGCGTAAACCTAGTTTGCATCACTTTCGCATCTGGGGTTGTCCAACACACGTGCTTGTGACAAATTCTAAGAAACTGGAACCTCGTTCAAAACTGTGCCAATTTGTTGGTTACCCTAAAGAAACGAGAGGTGGTTATTTCTACGACCCACAAGAAAATAAGGTGATTGTATCGACAAACGCCATCTTCTTGGAGGAAGACCACATGAGGGATCATAAACCACGTAGCAAAATAATATTAGGAGAAGCTATTGAAGAATCACTAAGAGTTGTTGACGAAGCTGGACCTTCAACAAGGGTTGATGAAGGAACTAGTTCTTCAGATCCATCCCGTCCATCTCAAACGTTGAGAATGCCTCGACGTAGTGGGAGGATTGTATTACAACCTGATCGCTACTTGGGTTTAACTGAAACTCAGGTTGTCATACCTAATGATGGCATTGAGGATCCATTGTCTTATCGACAGGCAATGAATGACGAAGATAAGGATGAATGGGTCAAAGCCATGAACTTAGAAATGGAGTCAATGCACTCCAATTCTGTATGGGAACTCACAGATCTACCAGATGGGGTAAAACCCATAGGGTGTAAGTGGATCTATAAGAGAAAAAGAGATGCAGCTGGGAAGGTATAGACCTTCAAAGCTAGACTGGTGGCAAAGGGTTATACCCAAAAGGAAGGGGTTGACTATGAGGAAACCTTTTCTTCTATAGCCATGTTAAAGTCCATAAGAATTCTCTTGTCCATAGCCACATATTATGACTATGCAATATGGCAAATGGACGTCAAGACTGCCTTCCTGAATGGTAATCTTGAAGAGAATATCTTCATGTCTCAACCCGAAGGATTCATAGCCCATGGTCACGAACAAAAGGTTTGTAAGCTCAATCGATCCATTTATGGATTGAAACAAGCATCCAGATCATGGAACATTAGATTTGATACTGCGATCAAATTTTTTGGTTTTGACCAAAACGTTGATGAGCCTTGTGTGTACAAGAAAATCAACAAAAAGAAAATAGCTTTTCTAATACTTTATGTAGGCGATATCCTACTCATTGGGAATGATGTAGGATACCTCACTGACATTAAGAAATGGCTAGCAGCCCAATTCCAAATGAAAGATCTGGGAGAGGCTCAATATGTTCTTGGAATCCAAATCATTAGGAATCGTAAGAACAAAACACTAGCACTGTCTCAAGCAACGTATATTGACAAAATGTTGTCTCGATATTCGATGCAAAACTCCAAGAAGTGATTATTACCCTTCAGACATGGGGTACACTTGTCTAAGGAACAGTCTCTTAAGACACCTTAAGAAATTGAGAACATGAGACATATTCCCTACGCCTCAGCTGTGGGCAGTTTAATGTATGTTATGCTCTGCACTAGACCTGACATATGTTATGCAGTGGGAGTAGTCAGTAGGTATCAGTCTAATCCAGGGTTGGACCACTGGGGAGCAGTTAAGAATATCCTCAAGTATCTTCGGAGAACGAGGGACTACATGCTTGTGTATGGAGCTAAGGATTTGATTCTTACTTGATACACTGACTCTGACTTTCAAGCTGATAAGGATTCAAGAAAATCAACATCAGGGTCAGTATTCACCCTCAATGGAGGAGCAGTAGTTTGGAGAAGCATTAAACAAGGATGCATGGCAGACTCAACCATGGAGTCTGAGTATGTAGCAGCTAAAGAGGCAGTCTGGCTTAGAAAGTTTTTGACTGATTTGGAAGTTGTTCCGAATATGAACGTGCCCATAACACTATACTGTGACAACAGTGGGGCTGTAGCCAACTCAAAAGAACCTCGAAGCCACAAACGGGGTAAACACATCGAGAGGAAGTATCACCTGATATGGGAGATTGTGCAACGAGGAGATGTGATCGTCACTAAGATCGCTTCAGAGCACAACATCGCTGATCCATTTACGAAGGCTCTCACAGCTAAAGTGTTTGAGGGTCATCTAGAGGGTCTAGGTCTACGAGATATGTATGCCATCTAATATAGGGTAAGTGGGAGAAATGTATAATGGGTATAAGGATGCCCTAGTTCATTATATTATTTTAGTATACATGACATTTCCAGCTTTAGATTATTGCATTTACATCCCACTAACTAGTGTTTTAGTTCAAGTGGGAGTTTGTTGGGTTTTATGCCCTAAAACTCGTAGATAGTGAATGTAACCGTTGACCAGATATTAATGAAATCATATTGATATATTTTTTCCATTAAATGTTATTAGTTATTTTATATTTGTCCTTGCCTAAAATAACCCTAATCCAATAAACTTGACATCCTAGGCTGTAATATGAGTCTTGAACTATATGTAGCGACATATGGGGATCACTGTTCAAGAAACAGCCTAAAGGGTCTATAGTATAGGGATAAGACTGGGTGCCTTATCCTGCTGACACTATGGATACGATTCACTTTGTATTTGATACAAACTCTATGATCCAACGCGTTCGTGTAGGAGACATGCGAGTGGGGGTATCCTATGCAATGAGTTTGCATAAGACTGGACCGTAAAATAGTAACCACTTGTTATAACACCGTTAACTAGTTGGTTTTCTATTTCACTAGGACGACCTAGGCAACTTGGTCTTAATCCTGAGTTGATTATGGACTCCTGCTCATGAGGGATTGCCCTTTGATTTGTATGGGTGAGAGTGGCCAATACGCCAACTCAATAAGCCTACCATTTTGGGGACAAGACCGAGTGGGGAACTGGGAACATAATCGTACAAGATGGAATTCACTCCTCACTCCTTCCCGACTTTAGGGAAACAGATGAGTGTTCCCTTAAGTGGTGACTCCGAGTCTTGAACAAAGGGCCCTACCCTCTCAATGGCACGAGAGGGTTTTCGGTTTGATGGTTGGACCACAAACAGGTTGTTCATTAGAGGATAACTGGTACTTAAGGAAATAGAAGTAACCTAGGGGTAAAACGGTAATTTGACCTAGCTGGTGTTACGGACACTCGTGAAGGACTAACTAGTCGTTATTGGTCTATATCCGTGGACATATAAAATATGTTTGCAGTGAGAAGAGTGCAACTGTGAGACTATAGTGGAATGTACACACAGTTAACGAATATTGATTAATTTGGTTAATGAGTTTGACAAATTAATCTCACATCGTTGGAGCTTCTGATCTGCAAGTCCATTAGGTCCCACTGGTAGCTCATAAAGTAATTTGAGGCAACTAAGTAATAAATGTAAATTGAAAGTGTTCAATTTACTAAGGGAAACAATATAATATATATTGATATATTATTATGAGAGAAATTAATATTTGAAGAAATTCAAATATTAATATAAATTTGAGTCACATTAAATTTATGGAAGTTTGAAAGAGTTCAAATATGAATTAATTAATTTTAAGGCCTAAAATCTATTTGGGCAAATTAATTAATTCAAGGCCGAAAATTAAATATGTGATATTTAATTGGTGGTTAATTAATTAAGGAATTCATTAACCGAGAATTAATCAATTATGGAAATAATTAATCACTTAAGGAAGTGATTAATCTTTTACGGAAATGATCTAATCACTTATGGAAGTAATTAGTCATTTGTGGAAAAGATGAATCAATTATGGAATTGATTGATCTTGGATTGATTAAATAAGGAATAAGATTGAATCAATTTTGGAAAAGATTGATTTAATTGAATATTTTATTCATGGCCACTCTTCTATAAATAGAACACTAGACCTAATTGGTTTGGTAGCCCTCTTA
Source organism: Luffa aegyptiaca (assembly GCA_017139565.1). Lineage (NCBI taxonomy): Eukaryota > Viridiplantae > Streptophyta > Magnoliopsida > Cucurbitales > Cucurbitaceae > Luffa > Luffa aegyptiaca. The sequence continues at coordinate 23,223,104 of CM029395.1, forward strand.
GAGATATACTGGTGTAACCTCCCTCTCTAGCCTCCCTCTTAGAGAAAGACTCCCACAAGTCTTTTGCCTAGACTTAGAGATATACTGGTGTAACCTCTGTGGTTATTGTGTCTTTAAAGAAGAAATTTCCAGCAAAGATCAAGAAGGAATCGCGGCGTTTTCAATCGTTGGAGCATCGTTGGCGAAGAACGGTCAAGTCTACAACGAAGGTTTGTAACGGTTCTTTCCCGTTTCTTTAGAAAAGCATGAAAATAAATTTAGATTTAATTTTCAAGCATGTTTATAGCAATTTCCAGCAACTTTAAAGTATATTTAAAGTTTATTTTGCCTTTTCGTAATTGTATTTTAATGTTAATTAATATACGGCGTAAGGTCCTTTCTATGCGCTTCCGCTGCGTGGGGACTTTCATTCCCTTCAGTTATTACCTTAGGGATGAATCCATGTTGAATACCTCGTTTATTTCTTATTGTTATTCTTTTTTAGTTATTTGCATGTTTTATCTATCTTTTCAAAAACCCAATCAATCAAACTTATTTTCTTTGGTTACCTTTTCAAAAGCAATCATTTGAGCAGTTTCTTCATCAAATCTGAATTTTCAGTTTAGTCCTCGTTTGATCGATACCCTTGGAATACTTCTAAGGTTTTTTTATTACTACGTGCGATAGTGTATACTTGCACTAAGTGTTAGCTGAATTATTCTGTACTCTTATTCATCATCTTATCTCACATCCATCTATTCAGCTGACGACGCACCAGGCCCATGAAAAGCTAGTAAGCCTGCTAGCAATAGAGTGCTTCATTGATTCAAGGAAGAAGGGCCCGAAGAAATACGAGAATTTTTATGTGCCTTGAAAGCTTGTGCAAGCTCGTCTAGCTAAGAGACGTTAAAAAAGCGCTTCTTGGGAGGCAACCCAAGTTTGATTTTCGTTAATTTTCTTTTCTTTGTTTTTAATTTTTTTTATGGCGTGTTGATCTTTCGCTTCTGTTGGTTGAATTTTTATAGGAACTCGAGAACCACAATTTCTTCCATAAAACAATCCCAATGATTGAAGAGGCTGACATCCATGGTTTCTCTCGCACTTCAGGGCAGTACTGTTCTCCCTTTATTTTTTTAATTGTCCTTATGCATGCTTAATTAGTTTGAATAATTAATACATTGAGGGCAATGTACGATTTAAGTTTGGGGGGGAGGCTTTGTTGTTCTGATCTGAGCTTATTGAAAATTTTCATGATGATTCTATTGCATCTGTTTTGATGAGGACGGTCTATGATATGATCTAGATAATGAATTTTGTTCAATTTTTGTGAAATATGAAAGCATGTTCAAGATTCATGTAAATTAAAATTTTTTCTTTGATTTCCTTGCACATGTTGAGCACTTAGCCTACTTATATGGTTTTGAATGCTTAGAATTGGATTATATTATCTAGATGTTTGTTGTCACTCTGATAGGCTTAAGATCTGATTTGAAAGTTGAACTGCATGAGAGTTTGTAATGCTTTACTTGGGAGAAAAATCATGTCTATTAGTCTGCAAAAAAATAGCGAATAAAAAAACTTGCTATGTTTAAAAAGCTAGAGGCAAAAAGAGCTACCTGCGGTGTGGTCAGTTAGGCCAACCAAGAATAAAATTCGGGTTATGGGTCCCTACACCGTAGTGTGTAAGCTAGTGCAATTAGAATCATAAAAAAGCAAGTTTGGGGGAGGCATACCCCGTTGTTTCAGGCACCTTAGTGGGATATTGCTTTCTTGATTGTTGGAAAGCTAGATAATTAGAGCTTAGGGCCAGTGTAGGGGGAAGATGAACTGAGGATTTTATAAACCTTTTCTAGGCTAGTAAAGACCTAATAGGGAGGCTCGCACACACACACGCAAGGGATGAAAAGTTTAAATTTAAATTTCATGATGAATGAATATGTTTTAATATTTCCTTTAATTGTTAGAGTTCATTATTTTGATCATTGAGCTTAGAGTCATGCATTTGCAATAGTTGATTCATATATGAGGTTTTAGCTTTGCTCGGGACTAGAAAAGGTTTAAGTTTGGGGGTGTGATAGCATGCATAAATGCTATCAATTTCCTATTATTTTTAGCTAGTTTTTTGCTTGAATTGTGTACTTTAATGCTATTTTATGTTTAAATTTCACAAAACCGAGCCAAGGAAGCAAAACCGGAATTTTGAGAGATTTTGGATGATTTTGGGGGCTTTTTGAAGCATTTTGGAGAAGTCCATTGAAGACCCAAGTCCAAAAGCCCAAGAAGAATGAGTTAGAAGCTCAAATTCATGAATTCCAAGCCTTAACCATCAAGTTGGGTCAAGAAAAGAGCCCAAGATCCATTACATGAAGCATTTGGGCCAAAAGAAAGTTGGAAGCCCAAAAATATAAATAAAAAACGGGCCATTCTTTGAAGACCGAGGCCTAGCGTCAAGACACTGGGTCGAAGCGTCTCGACACTTGGCAGCCGTGCGAAGAAGTTCTAGAAATGGGACAGCGTCGTGACGCTGTCCATGTAGCATCGCGACGCTGCGACGACTTGGAGCCCAAGACTGCTGACGTAATCCACGCATTGGAAAATTCTGGAATTGTGACAGCGTCGCGACGCTGTCCTATTCTTGCCGCCCAAGCCAAGGTGACGTCATAGCGTCGCGACGCTGCGCCTGCTGAACAACTATAAAAGGGGCCTTTTACATCCAAGTTTGGGGAGCCAATTTGTGGGTTTTCACCCCATTCTAGAGACCACACTAAAATTGGGAATTTTTTGGAGAGTTTTGGAGCTTTGTTGGAGATCTTTCGAGCTCGGGATCGATGGAGGTCGGCGCGGTATCGAGGAGATCGACACTTTTATGAGCATTTCTCTTCCCTTTTCCTTTATGTTTTAGTTTCTATAATTGTTGTGATTAGGAACTATTGGATTTTAGTGATTATGAGTAGTTAGTTCCTAAATTCTATGAGATTGACTTAGTTGTTGAACCTTTGCTGAATCAATGAATTGAGTTGGTTTAATTGTCATTATTGTTCATTTGTGCATTTTGTCCATAATGCTTTTAATCAACTGATCACTGATTAAATGAATCGTTACTAAGTGGAAACTCGACGGAGAGAAGTTTAGACTAGAACTGAATGCATGACCAACGTTTATTTACCCAAGTGACACGGGATAGAATAAATAACGTTAGAGGTTGTATTGAAGGGTCGTAATGCCATGCTAAGTAAATAAAGTGGAAACCAAAAGAAGATTCTTTATTGAAAGGTATGAGATAGGAGAAAACCGACAGGAGAGTCCTTGAAATTAGGCTTCTAGACTTATGAATTGAATGATTAATTAATCTAAGTTAGTTAATTGATTAAGCGATTAAAGGTCCAATTGATGAAATAATCCCTCTAAGAATTATCCCTCCAAATTGTGTCTCCATTTATCTTTTGCTTTCTAGATTAGCTTTTAGTTTATTCTTTTCGACATCAGATTTTGTTCTCTAAATAAAGCATAGCAAGATTATTCGCAGTAATTAATTGAATAAATCCAATCCCTGTGGAGACGATACTCAATACTCAAAATCACTATATTACTTGTGACGACCCGTACGCTTGCGGTAAAATACGTCAACACTGTTGATGGTCAATATCCGTGGACACAGAAATATATATGCAGTGAGAAGAGTGCAGCTGTGGTTCTATAGTTGAGTGAACCACAGTTAACGAACATTGATTAACTTGGTTAATGAGTTTCGCCAATTAATCTCATATCGTTGGAGCTTCTGATCTGTAGGTCCATAAGGTCCCACCGGTAGCTCTATTAGGGCGTTGAGGTAAATTTCTAATGGAGAATTGAATATTCGAAGTGATTCGAATATTAAATTAAAATATGAATTTGATTCACATTAAAACTATAGGTTATAATTAATGCACATTAGATGTACATTAATACTATAGTTTATAAGAGAGATATATAGTTAAATATGCGATATTTAATTATAATATTAATTAATTGAAGAATTAATTAATTATTGTTTTAATTTAATTTAATTAAATTTAGTTTAATTGAATTTCATTAAAACTATAGGTTATGTGGGATATTTATATAAAAGTGTTTTATATAAATAATAATGTTAAATTAATTGTTAATTTAATAAATTAATTAGTTAATAATTTTGATTATTAATTTAATTTTTTATCAGTTGTTTTAACTGATCAAAAATTAGTCTTCCCACTTACCTAGTGCTACGCGTGAAGAGGAGACTTTTTAGGAGTGGGAGGTTTATTCATCCATTGAATAACCTCCTCACTTGAAACCCTAGAGTTTACTCACGCAAGTCTCTCACTCTCTCACTTTTACTCTGAGATTTTCTTGCTCTCTCTCTCGTTTTATAGAGAAAAAGAAATCCCTTAGAAACTCTTGCTCCCACAACCATCCTCTTCCAATTTCCCAAGGAGAATACTGGTGCAACGCTTGTGGTGGTGTACGTACAGAAAATTCCAACAAGAAATACACATTGGGGTTGCTGTTTTTTTAGTAACAAAAGGAGAATTTGGTGATATTCTGTCAAGATCATCCACGGTAGTAAGTTATTCTTAACCTTAGATCATTAGGATCTTCTTGTAGATTAGGTCTAAGGTTTTTAGTTCTATAATCGGCATGTTTATTATAACCTATTCAGTAGTTTAATATTGATTTTTCTACTGTGAAATATTTGCCAACGTACGGTATTTTAATCCCGATTAAAAACTGAGTTTAATGGTATGATCGTTTCCGCTGTGCTAGGGCTTTAATCCCTGCAATTGGTATTAGAGCCATCTCTGTATTTTAATTGTGGAATTAAAATTTCCATTGGTTTTAGGTGGGATTTGCATTATGAATGTTAATTTACGAAAAACTGTTTAGGTTTAATTGGCCTTCGTTTTTTATGAATTTTTTATGCGATCAAATGTAAGGGTCCCTGTGTTTTTGGGCATGAATTCATGAAAATCGAGTCTGTACAGTCTGGGTCTAGAATAGGTTGAAGATCTGTGAAGAACGCGGTAAAAATCGAGGTCAATTAGAAGAAATCAGTCGTTGTTCTGCCCCGAATCGAGCTCCAGACGCAACAGCGTCGGGACGCTTAGCCTTGCGCGTCTCGACGCTGTCGCAATTTCACGCTACGGAAGGTTGAAATCACGCCAGCGTCGGGACGTTGTTGCTTAAGCGTCTCGACGTTGTCGCAATTTCATGCGGCAGTTGGATTTACATGGAAACATGGACTGAAACCTTAGAGGTCGGTCCGGTTCGCGTGGAATGGTTGAGCTGGGACCGGTTTGGTCCGGTTCAACCCGTTTTTGGTGCTTTTCGAGATTTTCAAGGTCGGTTCGAAGCGGTTCGGGTCAGTTCATGGATTCTAGACCAGTTTTGGAGTTGTATATTTTGTAATAGGATAGATTTAAAGCTTTATTAGTGTAATTTTGCTTAAATTTATCCTAGGGGTCAATTAAATCAGTTTATTCGCTGTTTAAATGCTTTGTGGATGTCATTTAAATTATAATCCCACCTTAGGTTATAAAGCATGCTCATGCATTATGTATGTTATAATATGATTATAATGTATGCTTGATAATGCATGGTTTTTATTTTCATGATTGATTAATATATAGTTGAGTTATATTAATATCATGAAAATGGAATAGTATGATGCATGCAATTACATAGTTTAAGTATAATAGTTATATTTAAAAGGAATTGTATGCAGCATGCTACTTTGATTTACCATTTTTGGCAATAATTAATTGTTAATTTATTAATAAATGGAAATCGAAGTTGCATTGAGCATGAAACATCCATAATTTAATATAAATGTTATATTAATATTCATGCAATGCAAATCAATATAGTTTTAATTTCATTAACTAGAATATGATTGTTAATTGCTTCTAAAACTATAGTATGCATGATTATAGGGCTAATCATTAAAATTTTGAAATAGTTTAAAATTTATGATTAGAAATCGTCAATCTATAATCAAGATATGCATGCTCACATAGGACCATATGTTAAAAGGAATTAATTTAAAATGAGTTCAAATTAATTAGATCTAAGGTCACATTCTAATAGGATTAGAAATTTTTACTTAGTTTTAAAATAGTTTTAATGAACTAAGTAGGATCAAGATTCCTGTGATTATAAGGAAACTCTACCAATGATGTTCTGTCTAAGGATTGGAGGTATTTATGTTGACGGTTTACGGAACACCTCCTACTTGGGAACTGATCTGGATCACCGGAGTTGAATTAATCATAGGTTAATATTATAATAATGTCGCTAGGTTTATTAATTTTTTTTAATGCGCCTAGACATTAGGTCTTATCATAATAGTTATAATAGGACTAGACTTAGATAAATGACTTAGCCGGATTTATCTAGGTTTAAACAAACCCTAAAATACTCGATAGGTTACTTTAGTGGGAGGAAAATTACAAAACTTGATTTAAATCGAGTTTTGCTCCTACGTCCCTATATTCACAACGTGAGATCCATGCTCGGCTTCTTGTCGTTTTAGCGCGGCCTCCCTTCGGAAAGTGTTTGCATGGATCAATAACAAGGTGAATGTGGAAAGTGACCATAGTAAGTGGGAGTGGGACGCGTGTCAACGCATCCCTCGGTCTCCACCCCTAGGTCACAACGTGAGATTCCTATGATCCGCCTGCGTGTTGCCTTGGAGCAACCATCCCTTCGAAGGGCCTGATCATAGGATTCGGAACACCGTGAACTCCTGAAAAGGATAGGATCGCTTAGGCTAATTACCAACAGTTGTCTTTCCTAACGGTAGCCTGTTGGTCCGTGCCTTTGAGATCTGAAAGTGGGAGTGTTATACTTACGGGGATGAGTTAACTTGTTAACAAATCCTTGACCGAACAATGGTGGTTAACATCTAATGGAATATGAGTTATTCTGGAATTAGAGTTAACTGAGAAGAGTCTCATATTAGAGGAGGAACAACTGATCACCCTTCAGTGACTGTTCTTCTAAACCTCTAAAACATTGTTGCTAAACACAATCAATAGTTTTATTAGGATTCTTTGATTGATTGTTTGCAAAATTGATTGGATGTATGCAATTGAATGTATTGCTTGTGTGATGGGTTAAGGCAAAGATAACTAATACGGTCAATTGTTTGTTTTTTCAGCAATGTCTTCCTCTGTAATTGCTTTGCTTAAAAACGAGAAATTAACTGGTGAAAATTTCCCTACGTGGAAGTCCAACATGAATACGATTCTGGTTGTCGAGGATCTCAGGTATGTCTTGACGGAGGTGAAGGGATAAAAGCCCCACGCAGCGGAAAGTATTACCGAACCTACTCAGAGTCTTAGATTCTAATTGAAATACCAATACAATTTGCAAAATATTACAGCAATAAATCTATATTTAATGGGCTGTACATAGGCTATAAACATGCTAAAAAGATCAACTAGATTGATCCTAGTGATCAAGGATTTCATAGAAAACTTACTTTTGTAGAAAGCCTTAATCAATTCGCCTTTTCTTGCCAATAAGAATGAAAACGCAGCAACCCTCTTGTGCGAACACCACCAATCGGCTACACAGGTATATCTCTAAGACTTCTTGAAGCAGGAGACTTGTGGGAGTCTTTTGGGAGAGATCTCTGAGAGAATGAGAGACAATGGGATACCTTTCACCCCACCCCAGGGGTCCTATATATAGGTAAAGGCCAAGACCTTTTCCTAATAGGAAAAGGTCTAGGAATAAGTTCAAATCTATTATCTGAACAATATCTAATTTTAATAATTAATTAATTCCATAATTAATTAATTACCCAATTAAATATCACATATTTAATCTTAGGGATTTTATTAAAATTAAAATTAATATGAATCCAATTCATATTAAATTTATTTGAACTCTTTCAAATATTTTCTTTCCTAATAGGAAAAGGTCTCTAATTTTAATAAATAATTAATTAATTCCATGATTAATTAATTACCCAATTAAATATCATATATTTAATCTTAGGGATTTTATTAAAATTAATATGAATCCAATTCATATTAAATTTATTTGAACTCTTTCAAATATTTTCTCTCAAGAATTAATTTTTGAAATTAATTCAAAAATTATATTATAAAGTTTCATAAACTTTATATTATAATGCATCAATATACATTATACGATTTCCCAAATAAATTGAACACTTTCAATTTACAATTTATATTTGTTTGCTTCAAGTCTTTTTACGAGCTACCAGTGGGACCTAATGGACCTACAGATCAGAAGCTCCAACGATACGAGATTAATCGGCTTAAACTCATTAACCAAGTTAGTCTCCATTCGTTAACTGTGGGTCATTCCACTAAAGACCCTCAGCTGCACTCTTCTCACTGCAGAATATTTCTGTGTCCACGGATATCGACCAATACTACAAGTCAGTCCTTCACGTGTGTTCGTATCCCAGCTGGGTCAAATTACCGTTTTACCCCTGGTTTACATCTTTGTCCTTAAGTCCCCAGTGTTCCTCTAATGAACAACCTGTTTGAGGTCCAACCAACAAACAGAAGTCCCTCTCGTGCCATAGAGAGGGTTGGGCCCATTGTTCAAGTCCCGGAGACACCACTTAAGGGAACACACCTCTACTTACCCTAGAATCGGGAAGGAGTGAATTCCATCTTGTGTGATTATGTTCCCAGCTCCCCACTCGGTATTGTCCCCAAAATGGTAGGCTTATTGAGTCGGCGTGCTGGCCACTCTCACCCATACAAATCAAAGGACAACTCCTCGTGAACAGGAGTCCATAATCCACTCAGGATTGAGACTGAGTTGTCTAGGTCATCCTAGTGAAATAGAAACCAAGCCAACTAACGGTGTTACAGTTAGTGGTTAACTATTTCGCGGTCCGGTCTTATGCAAACTCATTGCATAGGATACCCCCACTCGCATGTCAACTACATGAACGCGTTGGATCATAGCGTTTGTATCATAATACAAAGCGGGCCGTATCCATAGTGTCACCAGGATAAGGTACCCAGCCTTATCCCTATACTATAGACCTTTTAGGTTGTTACTTGAACATCGATCCCCGTATGTCCCCACATACTAGTTCAAGTTACATAAACAACCTTGGATCTTAGTTTATTGGATTTGGGTCAAATAGTGCAATATTTAACAATAACATTTTATTGCAGAAACTAAATAACACTTTATTAAATACAAGTATAAAATTTGTTTACATTCATTATCTACGAGTTTTAGGGCATAAAACCCAACAGGAGGACTGTCCTCCAGTTCCTCCTTGTACTGTCGCTCAGGCAATAAAAGACACCCACGAACGCTGGACAAAGGCCAACGAGAAGGCCGGAGTCTATACATTGACCAGCTTGAATGAAGTTTTGGCCAAGTGTTATGGGACCGTGGAAATGGCTAGGGGAATTATGAATTCCCTAAAGGAGATGTTTGGACTTTCGTCCTATCAACTCCACCACGACGCCCTGAAGAATGTCTTCAACGCCCGTATGCAAGAGGGGCATCCTGTTCGGGAACATGTTCTCGACATGATGAACCAGTTTAACATTGCCGAGGCGAACGGCGGGGTTGTCTGCGAGCGCAGTCAGGTTGCGTTCATACTGCTGGTGACCGCAAAGTGCACGGGCCCCAAGTAATATAAAACGGTAGGTAATACCGAGTATCGAATCCACAGGGAGGCGAAGCGAAATTTAAGCAAGTAAAAAGATTCTTGAACACTAAAAATACTTGGGAGAAATAATATCTAGGGACCAAAACATGCAATTAAAATGAATTAAAAAATTAAAGCAATTAAAGAGGGAATTTGATCAACCACAGGAAAAATAAAATGTGGAGAAAGAGCTTTTAATGGGAAGTGGGGTCTTGAAACTTAATTAATAGCTAAGTAATTATTATAATTATCCTATCTCATTGCCCAACTAATTATACTCCTAGAATCTCCGTTAATCACATAGGTTCTCCTGTCGGTCTCCCCTAATTGTAATTAATCCATTTTAACAACCTAAGTGTCTTTAGCGCCATTAACAATCGTTAATTAATACGCTCTGATTCATTTTAGGAATCTAAGTTTAATCAACTAATCCCGTTGTGACGACGGGCAATTAAACTAGTTTCATGGATTACGATCTATCCTAACTTCTCTTCGTCGAGTCTCCATTAAGAATCAGATCAATACACAATTGGCCAGATTGCATACAGAATTAAGCACATCCATACAAATAATTAGGAAAAAGGGCAAGAGATAGGCAATTATAACAATATTCAACTATAATTTCATTTCAAGACCCCAAATTGGGGTTTAGCTATACATAGCTAAAATATTCACAAAATTTACAATGGAAAGCATAAATATGAGCACAATAAAAGGGAAGGAAATGACCGTCGAAAACCCCGTCGCTGACGCTTGTAGTCCCTCCGAGCTTCCCTAGAGCCTCCTAGAGCGCTCCCCAAAACTCCCCAAAATTTTCCCACTAAAGAACTCTCAAAAAGGCTAGAGAGCCTTTGAGAGAAGGCTCCAAAGGAGCCTTAGAAAGAAAAGAATGAAGGAATGAAATGATGGTTGATGGTGAAAAAGGGCTCCAAGGGGCGCCTTATATAGGCCCAGAAATGGGACAGCGTCGCGACGCTGTGACGTCATTGACTTGTCGGCCAAGAAATGGACGCTGTCCCTACAGCGTCTCGACGCTAGGCGATTTCCAGAACAGTCCACGCGGGCTGGGCTTCATTTCTTGGGCCAACTTCAATTCTTTTTGGGCCTTTTCTTCATGGATGACTTCTTGGGCTTCCCCTTGACCCATGGATGGAAACTTGGCTTGGATTGCTCATTTTTTGGGCTTTTTTCCACAAATTTCCATAAAGTGCTCCTTAGGACAAAATAATAAATTAAATTAGGATTTTTCAATAAAAACACAATTAAAGCACTAAAAAGCTTAATATTTTGAGACTAAAATAGCGACATTTATGCCCGCTATAACACCCCCAAAATTAAGCTTTTGCTAGTCCTGAGCAAAATAAATTCTAAAGATGCATGAAATAGAATCGCTCAAGCCTCAATGATTTTGGAGCTTTTAAGATAGAATGGAAAACCTGCAAGTGGAATAAGCAAGCACCGCATACTCATGAAGAAATCTTAAAATAGTTTGAACTTAAGATTAATGAATAGCATGCTCAAGACTTATCTATTGATTCTTTTACTAACCTAGATTAGTCTTATGGCTTTCTCCGTTTGTTTTCCCCCTACACTGGCTAAGAGCCCCTAATAGGTCGGAGTTCTTCTATCATGCGAAAAAAAGAAACTAGGGCGCCTGTCATTTTTCTTTTCATGGGGGAGCTAAACTCACAATTGATTTTTCTTTTCTTTTTCTTTTGCTACTCCCGCAAACTTGCATTTTGATATCTAATGGTACTAGCTTTCACACTATGGTGCAGGGACCCTTAACCCGAATTTTATTCTCTGGTTGGCCTAACTGATCACACCGCATGTAGCTCTTTTTACCCCTAGGCTTTTTCTTTTGTGCAAGCAAAAAAAAAAAAAATCTTTTTCAACAGATTTTTCTTTTCTCTCATTTTCTTTTGTTGCTTTTGCTTTTCTCTCAGCAGGCATATCATTTTTTTCTACCTAGTTCTTTAGAACAATCAAGCATGAACTTTCTAATATTAGAAACTAAGCCTATCGGGGTGACAACAAACTTTAAAAATCATAATAAGAATCTAGATTTTCAAAGACGTCATTAGATAAGTCTATCACATGCTTTAGACATCAAAACTAAGTATCAAAAAATTTTAAAATTTCACAATTTTTGCTATGCTCCAGATTCCACAACATATAAACCATTTTCTCCCAAAACTTCTAAAATCACATCCTCGGCTATCATGGCTATCTATTCATGCATCCAACATAATTCAAATATGCTCAACCCAGCGAAAGCCTCCCCCCCAAACTTAAATTAAACACTGTCCCTAATGTTTAAAAACAGTAAAGCATAAAGAGGGATACTGAGACTTCCCTGAGCTAGGAGCGATTCATCCTCTTCCTTTGGATCTAGAAAATGGGAATCATGGAGTTTTTGGATTTGCTAAGGTGATCCTACAAAACAAAATTGGATCACGAAGCAAAGAAATTTATTTACCGCAAAAACAACTACCTAAACTTAAATCCTTGGGTTGCCTCCCAAGCAGCGCTTTCTTTAACGTCTTTAGCTAGATGAGGCTCGGCACGATCACGGAGGCTTGAAATACAAGTTTTCATCATCCTCCGAGCTCTGCAGAAAATCTCGCACCGAATTGCACACTGCAAACAGGGGAGAAAAAAAACTTTCCCATGGCCCATCATCACTAAAGAGATTGTTATAATAACATTTCAGAAAATATTTAGCAGCATCAAATCTCTTTTCTAAATCTCTATTCACAAAACAATTGTTTATTGAGTCATCAAGCGTTATGATATCTACCGGTCTAGGATCTGAAGGTGGCCTATCAACCATGCCAGTCCATTCATCAGATATAATATCTATATGCTCAGAAGATTCCTCAGACTCAGAATTAAAAAATGATTCGACCAAGCTATCATAGACTCGTTATCAGAAGAATTAAAGAATATAAGCTCCTCTAGGTCAGATTCTATACTATCTACATCATTAGGACCCGAATCAACATTATTCACACTTTCAGGGTCTGACTCTATATACTCATCAGGATCAGACTCAATAGATTCAGCATTATCATGATCAGACTCAAAATTATCATCTATCAAGTAGTCATCTCCATGCAAATTATGCACATTATCAGACAAACCATGCTCATTCTCATAATCAGAATTTTCAATCTCATTATCAAAATTATTAATTTCAGGAAATTCCAATTCATTCTCAAAAGAAGGTAAGTCATCAATTGCAGACATTTCATTCTCAAAAGCAGGCAAGTCTAATTCATTTTCAAAATCAGGCAATTCTACATCAATTAGCTCATTCTCAAACAGAGGGTCATCGAAAAATGCATTCGGATTGAAATTCCCATCATCCATAGGCACCTCTCCTAATCCTAGGCCAAGATTATACTCTACCTCCTCATCATCGGCAGTCAAGTATTCAGGACCAATAGAAAAACAAGTATGCAGACTACATATAGATTCTTCTTGGCCAAAAATATTAAAAACGACTTTTTCATCATCAATATTCAAGGTAAGCTTACTAGTATGCAGACTAATCTCAGCCTTACCAGCACCTAGATCACACAAAGCCCTATTGAAACAGAATAGGGCATCAAATTTATACTAGCACCTAGATCACACAAAGCCCTATTGAAATATACTTCTCCTATAGTGCAGGGAACAGTAAAACTCACTAGGTCTTTTTGTTTAGAAGGCATCTTTCCAGAAACTATGGTACTACTGCTCTCAGATAATTTAAAAACTTCTTTTTTCAAACTTTTCTTCCTAGAAAGCATCTCTTTCATAAACTTCCCATAATTAGGCATATTATATAAAACATCAACCAAGGGAATGTTTACAAACAATTTTCTAAACATCTCTAGGAATTTCTGAAACTGCTCATCTAATTTAACATTTTTAAAGCGCTGAGGAAAAGGTAACTCCCTGTAGTCAAAGGTTGGACATTCGCCCCTCCGCTTGGGCGGGCTAATGTGTGAGCCTTTGTCATGATGGTTGCATGGAACCACTTCTTCCTCGTTCAGTTTCACTTCATGCCTTTCATCCTGCTTTTCATCTTTTTTCTTTCCTGCAAAAGAGTTAGAAACATCATAATTGAAATCAATAGAGTTAGGAGGATGTTGGGACCTTTCAGAGGAGGCTTTTTGTGCCTCAGCTCTTTCATCTTCATCCTTGCTCTTTTCTTCTTTCTTCTTTTCTGAACTGATCTCCAACTGTCTACCACTTCTCAGTGTCACCATCTTGCACTGCTCTCTTGGATTGGGTTCAGTGTCACTTGGAAACTTCCCTTTCTGAAGGGCATTCACTGCTGACGCTATCTGACCAATCTGAACTTCCATCTTTTTCAGAGCTGTGTCGTGGTTATTTACTGCCGTTTGGAGATTTACATTTAACACATTTTGTTCTTTTATAAACATGGCCACCATCTCTTCCAGGTTACTCTTCTTTTCTGGCGAACTCGATGATGCAAATCCTGGTGGTGGCTACAAAACATTCTTCGTGTTTGAGTACGAAAAGTTCTCATGATTGCGCATACTGGGATGGTAGAAGTTCGGTACTCCTTGAGTAAATGGTCTATTTCTTACATACTGAACTTCTTCCACATCTTGACCTTCCTTCTTTGAATATCCTTCAGCTAAGGTGGAAATGGACTTGACCACCTCAGATGAAGTCAGCTTGTTTAGAGCGCTCGTCAACAATGTCATATGTGCCTTCAATGAACTTGACTCATCTATTTCATAAATTCCAGCCTTCTTGGAAATTGTCCCCCTCTCAGTCGGCCACTGATAGCTGGTTGCTGCCATTTTCTCTAGAAGATCCTTGGCTTCCGTCACTGTCTTGGAAAGAAAACTCCCACCCGTTAATGTGTCTAGAACTGTCTTGGTGGATGGATTCAGTCCATTGTACAATAACAGCACCTGGAGCCAATCTGGGTATCCATGTTGCGGGCATCGCCTAAGCATCTCCTTATATCTCTGCCATGCCTCGTACAACTGCTCCTCGTCAAGCTGTCTAAACGTTCTGATCTCAGTCCGGAGCTTCGTGGTCTTGGCAGGCAGGAAAAATTTCGTCAGGAAAGCCTGGGCAAGCTCGTCCCATGTGCTGAAACTGCCCGTCTCGACTGATTCGAGCCAATCCTTAGCCTTATCTTGTAGAGAAAATGGGAATAACCTCAATCTTATAGCATCGGCTGGAACTCCATTCATCTTTACAGTCCCGAAAATTTCCAAGAATGATCGCAGATGTGAGTGTGGATCCTCCGAAGGGTGTCCCTTAAAAGAATTATCGCGCGCCATCTGAATCAATCCTGTCTTTAACCCAAAATTAGTAGCTTGAATCGGGGTGAAAACGATTCCTGAATTCTCGGTTGGGAGAACTGGCTGTAAAAAGTCTCTAAACAAAAACAATCAAAAGAACTAAACAAAAACAAAAATAAAATAATATTCACAAAGAAAAAAATATTTACACCTAAATTACTATTTATCCCTTTCTTTTTGATGTCAAGAAAATTTTAATTTGCTTAAAAATCAAGCCTCCCCGACAACGGCGCCAAAAACTTGATGACCGCAAAGGCACGGACCGCAAGTTATATAAAACGGTAGGTAATACCGAGTATCGAATCCACAGGGAGGCGTAGCGAAATTTAAGCAAGTAAAAAGATTCTTGAACACTAAAAATACTTGGGAGAAATAATATCTAGGGACCAAAACATGCAATTAAAATGAATTCAAAAATTAAAGCAATTAAAGAGGAAATAATATCTAGGGTCCCCCCTAATTGTAATTAATCCATTTTAACAACCTAAGTGTCCTTAGCGCCATTAAAAATCGTTAATTAATACGCTTTGATTCATTTTAGGAATCTAAGTTTAATCAACTAATCTCGTTGTCACGACGGGCAATTAAACTAGTTGCATGGATTACGATCTATCCTAACTTTTCTCTCCGTCGAGTCTCCATTAAGAATCAGATCAATACACAATTGGCCAGATTGCATACAGCATTAAGCACATCCATACAAATAATTAGGAAAAAGGGCAAGAGATAGGCAATTATAACAATATTCAACTATAATTTCATTTCAAGACCCCAAATTGGGGTTTAGCCATACATAGCTAAAATATTCACAAAATTTACAATGGAAAGCATAAATATGAGCACAATAAAAGGGAATGAAATGACCGTCGAAAACCCCGTTGCTGAAGCTTGGAGTCCCTCCGAGCTTCCCTTGAGCCTCCTAGAGCGCTCCCCAAAACTCCCCAAAATTTTCCCACTAAAGAACTCTCAAAAAGGCTAGAGAGCCTTTGAGAGAGGAGCCTTAGAAAGAAAAGAATGAAGGAATGAAATGATGGTTGATGGTGAAAAAGGGCTCCAAGGGCGCCTTATATAGGCCCGGAAATGGGACAGCGTCGCTGATTAGTCGTGTCAGTATGTTCAGAAATATAGTCGTTGATAGTAATCAATCCAAGTATAAATTGACAAAATCAAGTAGTAGTACCTGGTAAGTCCAGGGTCGATTCCACAGGGAAGGGATATTCACAAAGTCTTTAACAATATTTACTGATCTAAACTCAAAAACGTATGATATTATTTAAAAGAATAAACAAAAGATTTGGTATATTTGAAAAGTAAATACTTGCATAAAACAACACATGCGACGAGAATGAAAGTAAAATTTATAAGGAGAATAAAATCAAGGCTGTTGCGGTCGCAACCTCATGCGTTTACAAGAACTTTGTAGCGCATACTTTGAGTACTTGATCCATTAATGCCTAAGTGAGAAAAATTCATAAGTTTCCCTTCCGGTACTCCTTATGCGTTTCGCACAAAACTATCAAATTGGTTATTTGGCTAGTTTATGCGTGAGGCTTAGTTCTCTAAAAACTTACAAGGGACTGCGTTAGTCACAATGCAATCACAGCTCATGCATGCAATATCTTTTAGCGGTAGTATTTCTGTTCTACCAAGACTACATGTCATGCGCTAACTTGTTCTACTTAGAGATGTCCGCATGCATTACCTGTCAAGGATTTAGCATACTGCTACCGCATCGGGCTGGCCAAGCGGGAGTTAGTAATGAAAAGATTATAGCAACTAAGTAGAAGGCAAATAATGTTTCATTTATCTCAAAATATGTGCTTACAAAATATACTTATCACCGCATGAGGTGCTTGCGCTAAGCCTTGGAGAAGAATTTAGCTCATGCGAGCAAAACAAGACATTATGAAATAGAACATTACAAATGCAAGCTGCTCTTAATCACAGTTCTCTGTGATTTCTTTCTTTCTCCTTCGTTCTTCTTCTTTTTCTCCTCAATCGACTTCCCCTTTCTTGGAATATGGGGCTTCTATTTATAGGCGAGGGAAGGAGACTTCTCCAAGTTATTAGCAACTTGGGTTAATCATCATTAGACAACTTGCTCACTTTTCAGCCCTTTTTCCATCCACTTGCGATAGTTGCAAAAGTTGTGTCAGCGCTTGTCTTGTCATCATCTTATCTGTTTCTTGATCATCTTGGAATGTGTGCCCGCGCTGAGAAGGAACTAAAACAAACAACTGAATTAGTTTGCGTTTGCGCCCTATATTTTATAATTCCTCACCGCATACATGAATATATAGCTCGCCGCATAAAATTATCACATTTTTCTTTCTTTATGCGCTGAAGTGACGCATCTTTGTTTCTTTTTGGCCTTGTTTTAATCTAAGTTTAAAGGACAAATAACTTGCTTTTTGCAAGTTATCAAACCCCCAAACTTAAACTATTGCTTGTCCTCAAGCAATGCCTATTATCAACTTTGCGATAGTTACTCAGCTCTTCAGTGCTTGCGATCTTAGCATCCTCTTTTCTTTTTTTCTTGCACGAATTACTAAACCATGTTAACTTTTGCCAAATTTCCTTCATTGCTTAAAGAAAGCTCTTTGCGCTTAGATTCTTCCTTGCGTTAACTCAGCCAATCTTCTCCTGTATGTCCTGAGCGCATGTATATATATATTATTATTTTTTTTTTCTTCTCTCAAAATTTTATTTTATTTTTTTTTTTTTAGAAGGCAAATAATTGTCAAAACCATAGACATCAAAACGTATGCTTTCGTTTTGGCTTACCCACATTTGTGATGAAAGGTATCCAACTTCGGGCATTACATTTTTTTACTGTCTTATACGCTCATGGGATGCGTTTGTCTTCGCGCAGTGGCAAACTATGGGTGTCATAAATGCCCCTGGCTACAAACATGCCACATACCTAGAGGAACGCATGTATTATTTATTTATGCGCTGACTCCCCCAAACTTAAATCGGACAATGCCCTCATTGTCCCCCAAACTTACACTTGAACGCAGGGAACCATGGAGATCAAAGCTAAGTTGCGGCAAGTCGAAAATGTGAAGGAATTTTCCTTAAGGTCTGAGGAAATAAAAACAAAGGTTAAACTAATTTAAGAAATGTGTTTAAGAAAATTGCGAAGGTCAGATGCGTGGAGAGAAAACAAAGGAGCTAACGCAGAGAATTTGATAGATAAAGACATTATAGTAAGGCAGAGAGAAAATTTGCGATGAAAAAGAGCGAGATATATTAATGTAATGAGATACAAAAATTATAAAACAAGGGCTCATACATTAAAGGGAACAAAAGAAAATGAGAAAAGTAAGTGAGTGACTTCTATTCTTGCGGCGGTGGAGGTGGAGGTGGAGGTGCTCTTGGGCCCCTAGGTGCAGGTTGAGGCATTGTTTTGTGCATTGGAGATGGGCTGGCGCCTGGAGGTCTTTGTTGTCCAGCTGGCCGAGCGAATAAGTTGGTTGAGACTGGTAAGCGGGCAAAACCTTCAGTCCATCGCATTAGAAAAAGGAGCAAGGCATTCACTCGCTGCGACAGCTCATCCTGTTGTGTGCGTAGCAACTCTTGTTGCTGGAATAATCGCACTTGCTGCAAACGCAAGGGTTCGACGACTCCCTGAATCATCTGCCGCATCTGTGAAAAAATCAGGGTTGCGTCTACATCTATGGTTAGATCAGGTGCAGCCGGATGTGTGCTCGCAGAAGCTGTGGCTCGCGGCGTGGGGATTGGCGCAGGAACTTCTTGATTGATGTGAGGAGAGTCTGGCAATGATTCTTCAAAATGCGTCTCCTCCTGCCGTAAGTCTTCGTTGTGCTGCAGAGGGGCTATGTTCTGGTCGATTTCTGGTGGCGGCGGCGGTGGTGGTGGCAAGCTTTCACACAGTGGTGGCAAGGAGCCTTGAGGTTAAGCGCAGACAGTGCTTTCCTGCGCTGGAGGAGTAGTTTGAGGCGTCCTTGCGGCTGGGCGAGGGTTTTTGCCTGCGGTTTGCTTGCTCCTTTTCTTCTTTTGTACTTCAGGAGCAAGCGTGGGCTCGGTGGGTTGAGATACGGGGACTGTTGGCTGCTGCGTGCTTCATTGCGGACGCTTATTGCGAGTGCTGTTTACACGCGTCCACCATTGCTCATCGAAATCCTTCCGCATTGTTCGTAATTCTTTATCAGCTGCGGGCAGGAGGTTTGATGCGCGGCATAAAGATGTGACAAGGCCAGGACAAAACATTGTGAATTTTGGTTTAGCTGCGGTTTGGCACAATGTTTCGACGAGGATGCGACCTAAGTCAATTGGGGTGCCCCTCATGATGCAGTAGATCGCTGCAGGCTTAATGTGGCATCATGCGTTGTGGGCATGATGCGATTTTTTACCCAATGCATCCAGCAAGTTGCTTCAAACTCTAGCAATTGGGATTTGAGGGTCCTTGCCGCTCCGTGCCCATCCCATTCGGCCCCAGGTCTGGCCACAGCAAGAAGAACTGCGTCAGAAAGTCATCATCAAGACATTCGAGGAGTGCATTCCCTTCTGCGTTTGGGATGTCTAGCAGCTCATAGACATTGTTGATGTGCGCGGAGGAAAATGCGACTGTGTGACCCCTAACCACGACTTCATGGATTTCCTCTTGCCATTGCGCCCGGTAGAAGTCATGGACTAGCGTAGGGGCGTAGCTGCGAGGGTTTTGGCAGACGTTTTCCCATCTGCGCAGGGAGATCTGCTCAGTCATTGTTTGCGGTAAGGGGCAGCTGAATCCACGTTCTTCTTGAAATTTGCCCCAGTTGTTGCCCTCTTTTTCATTGACTGCACCCACTTTGGCTTTGCCTTTGTCTTTGGTTGCGGTTGGTGCTTTTTGTTTCTTGCTGGGGGCTTCCGCAAGCTTTTCAGAAGGCTCGCGAATGACTACCCCTGTGGACTGGATATTGCGGCGATGAGTGAAGGGAAGCTGATCCTCCGAGTCAGAAATTTCAACTTCCATAGCTGCCGCAATTATTGCGAGGTTGGTTGCGGCGATTTCTGCGGCAGTCTGGTCCTCTGCCTGCTTACTGGGGCCCTCTTGTTCTTTCGCCGCACTTGCTTCTACGACAGTCTTTTCTTTTGCTTCCCGCAGATGAATTGCTTCTCCTTCTTCTCCTAGTTCCCCCATTAGGGAGTTCCATGTGGCCACTTCCCACTCAGAAAACTGTAGGGAAGTGGGTTGCGTTGCGGTGGCTGGTGTTTGAGAAGTTTTTGTGGGGGAAATGGAGGAAGATGAAGGGTTTCTTGATGATGCGAGGGAAGCCGAGGAATCTGGAGGTGGAGAAAGAAGGGGCATCAAAGGGAATGGCGATGGAAATGGGGTTAGGTTTCGAGGGGTGGGAAGATTTTGTGCGGGCTGAAGGTTGACGGGTTGGATGACGAAGGTCGAGGTATCCAGAGGTGCAATGTCAAGCACCTCCGAGGGTTGGTCGCGAACATGGGTGGTTGCTCGAGGTTGATAACCTCGTTTTCCTCTGTTTCCATGGGGTTTTGCTGTGGCTCCCCTCCGTTTCGGTTCGTATTCTCCTCGCTAGACGAGGGACTTTTGCTTTTGAGAGGACCTTCAACCTCTGGTGAGGACGGGGAAGCTTCATCTGCGTATTCGACAACTGAAAGGTTTTGGGAATCCGACATTGCAAGGGTTCGGTGAAGCTTAAGGAGAGAAACAAGGGTTTAGGGCTTTTGCAAGGATGAAGAAGATGAAGGAAATGAGGAAGAGAAAGAGAAACCGCATCCCTATTTTATAGCTACCGCAAGGCAATGCTTTCTTTGGTACTGGTGCCCTTTCGCATGCACATAGGTCGGTTATCATGATTATCATGGGGGGATGTGAGCGGTTGCCTTGGTTATTGTGCAAAGACAGGGATTAGTGCGGCTCATTAAATGAAAACATGATTATGGCTGCGCCTCCAATTCTAGAGAGATACAGATGGATTGGGACATGCGATGGGATTTCCTTCTAAGGCTCTTTCGCAACAAAAACTACTAACGCAATAAAATAAAATACTAACGCAATAAAATAAACATGCGGAACGAAACAAATAATTACAACTTCTAACCTGTTGTGCTCTTACGCTAGGTCCTGACGCAACTGAGAGCACTTTTTGTCCTGGACCTATTTTGTCTTGCTCCTTTAAGGCGGATCTTTCAGAAGAATAATCTCAACTACCTCTTCCAAGGTCCCTTCAATGTACAGCTTAATTCTTTGCTCGTTGACCTTGAAAATTCTCTTTCCATCAGTAGAATGGAGGCCCACTGCCCCATGTGGATATACTTTATGGATAGTAAATGGGCCCGACCATCTGGATTTTAGCTTACCTGGAAAGAGACGTAAGCGAGAATTAAATAACAATACTTTCATACCTTCTTTGAGATCCTTTTTGCATATTCTTTAATCGTGCCATTGTTTCTGTTTATCTTTACTGTTCTTGGCATTTTCATATGCACATCTTCTGAATTCTTCCAATTCTGATAGCTGACGCAATCGTTCTTGTCCTGCTACTTCTAGATCGAAATTTAGACGCTTCATTGCCCAATGCGCCTTGTGCTCTAATTCCAAGGGCAAATGACAGGCCTTGCCAAACACCAACGCATATGGAGATGTTCCTATGGGTGTTTTAAAGGCTGTGCGGTATGCCCATAATGCATCATCTAGGTGTTGCGCCCAGTCTTTTCTGCTTGTGCTGACAACTTTCTCGAGTATTTTCTTAATTTCCCTATTCGACACTTCGGCCTGTCCATTGCTTTGCGGGTGATAAACTGTTGCGATATGATGTTTAACATTGTATTTCTGCAACAACTTATTCATGACCTTATTTATGAAATGGGTCCCTTCATCACTAATCAGTCTGTGTGGCACACCAAATCTTGTAAAAATATTCTTTTTAAGAAATTTTGCCACGGTCATCGCATTGTTTTTTACGCAAGCGATTGCCTCCACCCACTTTGTGTCGTAGTCAACTGCGAGGAGTATATATTGATATCCTTGCGACGATGGGAAAGGTCCCATGAAATCAATACCCCAGACATCAAACGGCTCAATTTCTATTATATAGTTTTGTGGCATCTCGTTCCTTGTGCTGATATTGCCAGTGGGTTGGCACTTGTCGCAACTATCCACATATTTCTTTGCGTCCTGGAACAAAGTTGGCCACCAATAACCACTCTGTAATACTTTAGCCGCGGTGCGTTGACCTCCAAAGTGTCCCCCATATGGGGCTTCATGACAGGCTTCCAAAATTCTCATCGCATCCCTATGTCCAACGCATCTCCTAATGATCTAGTCAGGTCCCCTGCCATAGAGATAAGGGTCATCCCATAAATAAAATTTTAATTCATGAAAGAATTTCTTACGGTGTTGCGCTGAGTATTCCTCAGGTAAGACCCCTGCGACAAGGTAGTTTGTGATGTCTGCAAACCAAGGTTCTTCATCTCTAATCACCCAAAGCTTCTCATCAGGAAATTCTTCTGCGATAGGGATTCTTGACGCATCTACCCTTTCAGGATTCTCCAATTGTGACAAATGATCTGCGACCAAATTCTCACTCCCCTTTTTGTCCTTTATCTCTAGGTCAAGTTCCTGCAACAATAAGATCCACCTGATCAACCTAGGTTTCGCATCTTTTTTTGTGATCAGATATTTTATCGCCGCATGATCTGTATAGACAACGACTTTGGAGCCAATTAAATAAGCACGAAATTTGTCAAAAGCATACACAACCGCCAATAATTCCTTCTCGGTTGTTGTGTAGTTAGTTTGTGCTTCATTCAATGTTCTGCTGGCATAATAAATAGGGTGCAGAATCTTTTCCTTTTTTAGTGTCAGGACTGCTCCAACTGCCACATCACTAGCATCGCACATAAGGACAAAGGGTTCCCTCCAATCAAGAATTGCGAGAATGGGTGCACTCACTAGCGCAAGCTTCAAATCCTTGAATGCCTTGATGCATTCTTCTGAAAATTCAAATTTTCTATTTGCTTCCAGCAACGCGCATAGTGGTTTTGTAATATGCGAGAAGTTTCTAATGAACTTGCGATAGAATCCTGTGTGTCCCAAGAAACTTCGAATTCCCTTTACAGAGGTAGGAGGTGGTAATTTTTCAATAACCTCAATTTTTGCCTTATCAACTTCAATACCTGCTTGTGATATGCGATGACCTAGGACGATACCTTCTTCTACCATAAAATTACATTTCTCCCAGTTCAACACCAGGTTAGTCTCCTCGCATCGCTCTAACACTCGATCAAGCTGCGTTAGATAGTCTGTGAAGGACTTCCCATAAACTGAGAAGTCGTCCATAAAAACTTCCACGAAATTTTCTAGTAGATCTGAAAAGATAGCCTTCATACACCTCTGGAATGTTCCAGGTGCATTACACAACCCAAAAGGCATCCTTCTGAATGCAAAGGTGCCATAAGGGCAAGTGAATGTAGTCTTTTCTTGGTCTTCTGGCGCAATGGTAATTTGATTGTACCCAAAGTATCCATCAAGGAAACAATAATATGTTTGTCCTGCAAGTCGATCCAGCATTTGATTAATGAATGGAAGGGGGAAGTGATCCTTCTTAGTAATTGCGTTCAACTTGCGATAATCCATGCATATGCGCCATCCTGTAGTTGTGCGAGATGGAATCAATTCGTTGTTTGCGTTGGTGATCACTGTCATTCCGCCTTTCCTGGGCACGCATTGTACTGGGCTCACCCATCTGCTGTCTACGATGGGATATATTATTCCTGCGTCGAGCCACTTGATAATTTCTTTTCGCACGACTTCCATCATTGCAAGATTTAACATTCTTTGTCGTTCAATAAATTCATTGGATTCATCTAGCAACCGAATTTTATGCATACAGTATGAGGGGCTAATTCCCTTAATATCCGCTAGGATCCATCCAATGGCTTTCTTATGCTTTGCGAGGTCCTGCATTAAAAGGTGCTCCTGCGGTTGATCAAGCTTCGATGAAATGATGACTGGGAGTGATTCTTTTGCTCCTAAAAACCTGTACTTCAAATGCATTGGGAGTGGTTTAAGTTCTAGCGCAGGGGGTTGCGCTATAGAAGGCAAGGTGGGGATTTTTAGCTTCATCGCATGGATAATTTCTTCGTGTTGCGCTAGGATGCAATTTTCTTCCACCTGTTCTTCCTCTGTCTCTTTTCTCATGGAGCTGAACGCATTTGATTGTAATATCTCATGTGGGGAACATACATCTATGCGAGCTACCATATCGCATTCTTTGTTGTCGTCAGGGTATTTTAATGAAGAGAGAACATTAAAAACCACTTTCTGATCATTCATTCGCATTGTCAGTTCTCCTGTTTGCACGTCTATCAGTGTTTTTCCGGTGGCAAGGAATGGTCTTTCCAAGATAATGGGAACTTCTCTGTCAGCTTCATAATCTAGTATGATAAAATCTGCAGGAAAAATAAATTTGTCAACTTTGACCAAAACGTCTTCAATTTTTCCTTCTGGGTGGACCACAGATCTGTCCGCCAATTGTAGTGTGACAGTAGTCGGTCTTGCTTCTCCGATCCCTAGGCGTTTGTAAACAGATAATGGCATTAAATTTATGCTTGCTAGGTCGCATAATGCTCTGCCAACATCGATTCCTCCTATCGAACAAGGAATCGTGAAGCTTCCAGGATCTTTCAATTTGGGTGGAAGCTTGTTGGCAAGGATTGCGCTACACTCACTTGTCAGCGCAATAGTCTCAAACTCTTTCCAAGGTCGTCTATTCATTAGAATGTCTTTTAAGAACTTTGCGTAGCTAGGCATCTTCTCTAATTCCTCTACAAGTGGGACGTTGATGTGCAGCTCTCGCAAGACACTTAAAAATTTCTTAAACTGAGCTTCATCATTTTTCTTCCTTAATCTTTGCGGAAACGGTATTGCGGGCTTATATGCGTCAGACTCCTTTTCTGCGTGAGCCTCCTTCTCTTTGGTTTCTTCTTCTTGAGTTACTTTTTCTTCTTACGCCTGGTTGCTGTCTCTTGCGGTTGTGTTATGGATCAAATTTTTTTTGTGTTGGCGCAGGGTCATTTGCCTGCAACTGCTTTCCACTACGAAGAGTCACCGCATGGTAGTGCTCCTTCCCCTTTGGGTCTTCAGTATTGCTGGGCAACGCTCCCGCAGGTCTATTCTTTAGCTCCGACGCAAGTTGAACTACCTACATTTCCAGACTGTGCAAGGATGCGGCTTGGCTTTGTACCACCGCATCATTCTTTGCCATATACTCCTTCTGACTCGTCATAAATTCTTTCATCATGGTTTCCAACGCATTCGAGGAAGATGGTCTTTGATTTCCATTGTCTGTGTTGCGTTGAAACTGTCCTTGCGAGGATTGTTCATTGTTAGAATTATATAATCTGGGCGCAGGATTTACATTACCTTGTTGTGGCTGTTTATTTGCGCCACCATTCCATGAAAAGTTCGGGTGATTTCTCCATCCTGGATTATATGTGTTTGAAAATGGGTTATTGAGCACAGCTCCTTGTGGTCCAACGTAGAAAACTGATTCTGGGTTTGAAGGACACTGGTCATGCGTGTGTCCTTCACCACAAATCCCACACCCAACTGCATTGAGTTGTGCGATCAAAGGTGATGTACTGGCCGTGAGAGCATCCATCTTAGTGGTCAACGCATCAATCTTTGCGTTTACTGAGGTCATTGGATCAACTTCAAAACTTCCCAAGCTGGTTTTAACGGGTCTCCTTCTTCTATCTTCCGCAGTGCCCCACTCGTAATTGTTGCATGCAATCCGATCGAGAATTGCGTGAGCTTCATCGTATGTTTTTCGGAGTAGTGCACCATTTGCGGATGAGTCTACCAAGACTTGCGAGTTCTTGTTAAGTCCAACGTAAAAGGTTTCCAGTTGGATGCATAGGGGTAGTCCATGGTGCGGGCACCTTTGTAATAGGCTCTTGAAACGTTCCCACGCCTCACTCAACGTTTGATCTTCCATTTGCGTGAAAGTCATTATTTCCTTCAGCAATCTAGAATTTGCGGTAGGCGGAAAGTATTTTTCCAGAAATTTCTCTGCCAGATCATTCCATGTTGCGATGGAATTTGCTGGCTGCTGATTGAGCCATACTTTCGCCGCATCTCTTAATGAGTAAGGAAATAGGATAACTGGCAACTGCTCATGCGTTACTCCTGGAATAATAAATTTATTGCAAATATCCAGAAATGACTTTAGATGAGAGTGTGGGTCTTCTGTTGGACTTCCTCCAAATTGTCCTACAGCCTTCAGCATTTGAAACATAACTGGTTTTAATTCAAACCTATCTGTTTCAAGAGTGGGCTAAACTATCCCTGGATTAAAATTACAATTTGCAGGGGCTGCATAGTCTTTAATCCCTCTGGCCCTATCATCGGCCATCTGAATAGGATTTAATGGTCTGTTTGGTTGTGCTGCCATTTCTCCTGATTGTCTTCGAGTTCTTCGATTCCTTCTTCTTCTATGATATGTTCTATCAATTTCAGGATCAACTTCGAAGTCGATTCGTCGGGCGGCACGCATACAACTTCTGGTTACCTTGAGAAAAAGTACTCGACAGGGAACACAGTAAATAATATCAACAGAGTGTCAGATCAGAAAAATTATTAAAAATTTTGTTGCCCTTCCCCGACAACGGCGCCAAAAACTTGATTAGTCGTGTCAGTATGTTCAGAAATATAGTCGTTGATAGTAATCAATCCAAGTATAAATTGACAAAATCAAGTAGTAGTACCTGGTAAGTCCAGGGTCGATTCCACAGGGAAGGGATATTCACAAAGTCTTTAACAATATTTATTGATCTAAACTCAAAAACGTATGATATTATTTAAAAGAATAAACAAAAGATTTGGTATATTTGAAAAGTAAATATTTGCATAAAACAACACATGCGACGAGAATGAAAGGAAAATTTATAAGGAGAATAAAATCAAGGTTGTTGCGGTTGCAACCTCATGCGTTTACAAGAACTTTGTAGCGCATACTTTGAGTACTTGATCCATTAATGCCTAAGTGTGAAAAATTCATAAGTTTCCCTTCCGGTACTCCTTATGTGTTTAGCACAAAACTATCAATTGGTTATTTGGCTAGTTTATGCGTGAGGCTTAGTTCTCTAAAAACTTACAAGGGACTGCGTTAGTCACAACGCAATCACAGCTCATGCATGCACTATCTTTTAGCGATAGTATTTCTGTTCTACCAAGACTACATGTCATGCGCTAACTTGTTCTACTTAGAGATGTCCACATGCATTACCTGTCAGGGATTTAGCATACTGCTACCGCATCGGGCTGGTCAAGCGGGAGTTAGTAATGAAAAGATTATAGCAACTAAGTAGAAGGCAAATAATGTTTCATTTATCTCAAAATATGTGCTTACAAAATATACTTATCACCGCATGAGGTGCTTGCGCTAAGCCTTGAAGAAGAATTTAGCTCATGTGAGCAAAACAAGACATTATGAAATAGAACATTACAAACGCAAGCTGCTCCTAATCACAGTTCTCTGTGATTTCTTTCTTTCTCCTTCGTTCTTCTTCTTTTTCTCCTCAATCGACTTCCCCTTTCTTGGAATATGGGGCTTCTATTTATAGGCGAGGGAAGGAGACTTCTTCAAGTTATTAGCAACTTGGGTTAATCATCATTAGACAACTTGCTCACTTTTCAGCCCTTTTTCCATCCACTTGCGATAGTTGGAAAAGTTGTGTCAGCGCTTGTCTTGTCATCATCTTATCTGTTTCTTGATCATCTTGGAATGTGTGCCTACGCTGAGAAGGAACTAAAAAAAACAACTGAATTAGTTTGCGTTAGAGCCCTATATTTTATAATTCCTCATCGCATACATGAATATATAGCTCGCCGCATAAAATTATCACATTTTTCTTTCTTTATGCGCTGAAGTGACGCATCTTTGTTTCTTTTTGGCCTTGTTTTAATCTAAGTTTAAAGGACAAATAACTTGCTTTTTGCAAGTTATTAGTCGCGACACTGTGATGTCATCGACTTGCCGGCCAAGAAATGGGACAGCGTCTCGACGTTAGGCGATTTCCAGAACAGTCCACGCGGGCTGGGCTTCATTTCTTGGGCCAACTTCAATTGTTTTTGGGTCTTTTCTTCATGGATTACTTCTTGGGCTTCCCCTTGACCCATGGATGGAAACTTGGCTTGGATTGCTCATTTTTTGAGCTTTTTTCCACAAATTTCCATAAAGTGCTCCTTAGGACAAAATAATAAATTAAATTAGGATTTTTCAATAAAAACACAATTAAAGCACTAAAAAGCTTAATATTTTGAGACTAAAATAGCGGCATTTCTGCCCGCTATCAACTGCATTCGCTTCCTCCAAGCTTCATGCAGTTCAGGACGAATGCGATCATGAACAAGATACAGTTCAACCTGACCACCCTCCTCAACAAGCTACAGATTTATGAGTCCATGCTGAAAAGCAAGGGCAAAAATGTGGTGAAAGGAGAGGCCAATGTGGCCCATTCCAAGAAGAAGTTCCTGAAGGGTTCATCCTTAGGAACAAAATCTGTACCTTAGGCTTCTTCATCGAAGCAAATTCTAAAGAGGAAGGGTGATAAGGGGAAGGCTCCTGTGCAAGCTGTTCAGGATAAGGGAAAGGCCAAGGTCGTGACCGACAAGGGTAGATGCTTCCACTGCAATGTGGATGGTCACTAGAAGAGGAACTGCCCCCGTTACCTCGCTGAAAAGAGAAAAGAGAAAGAAGGTAAATTTGATTTACTGGTTTTAGAAACTTCTCTCATTGAACATGATGAGTTCGCCTGGATATTGGTTTCGGGAGCCACTAATCATGTTTGTTCATCTTTTCAGGGAAATGATTTCCAGCAGCTGGCTGATGGCGAAATGACTCTCAAGGTTGGAACGGGAGAGGTCATTTCAGCGAGAGCAGTGGGAGCTGCAAAATGGTTTTTTAGGAATAAGTTTTTAATTTTAGAGGAC
This sequence comes from Luffa aegyptiaca, assembly GCA_017139565.1. Lineage (NCBI taxonomy): Eukaryota > Viridiplantae > Streptophyta > Magnoliopsida > Cucurbitales > Cucurbitaceae > Luffa > Luffa aegyptiaca. The sequence goes on from CM029395.1 coordinate 23,252,061, forward strand.
TTATATTTGCTTCCTAAAATTAAGAGGAACCTTATTTCTATATCTGTTTTACTTGAACAACAATATTCTATTTCGTTTATGCTTAGTGAAGATATTATTTCCCAAAATGGAATTTATATTTGTTCTGCTAAGCGTGAAAACAATTTATTTGTGTTAAGACCTACCGACACTAAAGCTATCTTAAATCATGAGATGTTTAAAACGATGAAACTCAGAATAAAAGGCAAAAGATTTCTCCGTTAAGTAACAATACATATCTTTCGCACCTTCGTCTTGGTCATATTAACATCGATCAGATCGATCGTTTGGTAAAAAATGGACTTCTAACTGATTTAGAAGATACTTCTTTACCACCCTGTGAATCGTGTCTCGAGGGTAAAATGACCAAGAGGCCTTTTACTGGAAAAGGTTAGTGGGAGAGCCTCGACGTAGTGGGAGGGTTGTAATTCAACCTGATCGTTACTTGGTTTTAACTGAAACACAAGTAGTCATACCTGATGACGGCGTTGAGGATTCATTGTCTTATCGTCTGACAATGAATGATGTAGATAAAGATGAATGGGCCAAAGCCATGGACCTTGAGATGGAGTCTATATACTTCAATCAAGTTTGGGAACTTGTATGATCCACCTGAAGGGGTCAAACCCATAGGGTATAAATGGATCTATAAGAGGAAAAAAGATGCTGCTGGGAAAGTACAGACTTTCAAAGCAAGACTTGTAGCAAAGGGTTATACCCAAAGAGAAGGGGTGGACTATGAAGAAACGTTTTCTCCAGTTTCTATGCTTAAGTCCATAAGAATTCTCTTATCCATTGCCACATTTTATGACTGTGAGATATGGCAAATGGATGTCAAGACTGCTTTTCTGAATGGCAATCTTGAAGAGAGTATCTTCATGTCTCAGCCCGAAGGGTTCATAACCCAAGGTCAGGAGCAAAAGGTTTGCAAACTGAATCGATCCATTTATGGGTTGAAACAGGCCTCCAGATCTTGGAATATTAGATTCGATACTGCGGTCAAACCATTTGGCTTTGACCAAAATGTTGATGAGCCTTGTGTATATAAGAAAATCAACAAAAATAAAGTAGCTTTCCCTGTACTTTATGTTGACGACATCCTACTCATTGGGAATGATGTAGGATATCTGACTGACGTAAAAGATTGGTTAGCGGCCCAATTCCAAATGAAAGATTTGGGTGAGGCCCAATATGTTCTTGGAATCCAGATCATTCGAGATCGAAAGAACAAAACGCTAGCCCTGTCTCAAGCAACGTATATCGACAAGATGTTGGCTCGATATTCGATGCAGAACTCCAAGAAGGGCTTATTGCCTTTCAGGCATGGGGTTCACCTGTCTAAGGAACAGTCTCCTAAGACACCTCAAGAAGTTGAGGATATGAGACGGATTCCCTACACCTCTGCTGTGGGCAACTTAATGTATGCGATGCTCTCCACGAGGCCTGACATCTGTTATGCTGTAGGGATTGTCAGCAGATATCAGTCAAATCCAGGGTTAGACCACTGGACCGCCGTTAAAGGAATCCTCAAGTATCTTAGGAGAACGAGGGACTACATGTTGGTGTTTGGGGCTAAGGAGTTAGTTCTCACTTGATACACCGACTCTGACTTTCAGTCTGACAAGGATTCTAGGAAATCCACGTCAGGGTCAGTGTTCACCCTTAACGGGGGAGCTGTAGTTTGGAGAAGCAATAAGCAAGGATGCATAACAGACTCAACCATGGAGGCTGAGTATGTAGTTGCTTTTGAAGCAGATAAGGAAGCAGTTTGGCTCAGGAAGTTCTTGACTGATTTGGAAGTTGTTCCAAACATGAACTTGCCCATTACTTTATACTGTGACAACAGTGGGGCTGTAGCCAATTCAAAGGAACCTCGTAGCCACAAATGAGGTAAACACATAGAGAGGAAGTATCATCTGATTCGAGAGATTGTGCAACGAGGAGATGTGGTCGTGACCAAGATCGCTTCAGAGCACAACATTGTTGATCCGTTTACGAAGGCCCTCTCGGCTAAAGTGTTCGAGGGTCATCTAGAAAGTCTAGGTCTGCGAGACATGTATATAGTGTAATCTAGGGCAAGTGGGAGATGTGTAATGGGTGTAAGGTTGCCCTAGGTTATTGTATTTTGTATATTTACTTTTTATGTAATGTACAACATACATGTACCATTTCCAGCTTTGGATTATTTAGTATATACTTTCCCCATTATCTTGAGTTTTAGTTCAAGTGGGAATTTGTTGGGTTTTATGCCCTAAAACTCGTAGATAGTAAATGTACTTTTGACCGAACATTAATAAAATGATGTATTATTCATTTATCTATGTTTGTATTATGCAATCTGTTCTTATTAACCCTAATCCAATAAACTAAACATCCTAGGCTAATAGAATGAGGCTTGAAATAGTATGTAGGGACATATGGGGATCAATGTTCAAGATTTAGCCTAAAGGGTCTTTAGTATAGGGATAAGGCTGGGTACCTTATCCTGGTGACACTATGGATACGACCCACTTTGTATTTTGATACAAACGTAATGATCCAACGCGTTCATGTAGTTGACATGCGAGTGGGGGTATCCTGTGCAATGAGCTTGCACAAAGACCGGACCGCGAAATAGTTAACCACTAACTGTAACACCGTTAGTTAGCTTGGTTTCTATTTCACTAGGATGACCTAGGCAACTTGGTCTCAATCCTGAGTGGATTATGGACTCCTGTCCGTGAGGGATTGTCCTTTGATTTCTACGGGTGAGAGTGGCCTGCACGCCGACTCAATAAGCCTACCATTTTGGGGACAAGACCGAGTGGGGCGTTGGGAACATAGTCACACAAGATGGAATTCACTTCTTCCTGACTCTAGGGTAAGTAGAGGTATGTTCCCTTAAGTGGTGTCTCCGAGTCTTGAACAATGAGCCCTGCCCTCTCTATGGCACGAGAGGGACTTCTGTTTGTTGGTTGGACCTCAAACAGGTTGTTCATTAGAGGAGCACTGGTACTTAAGGATAAAGAGGTAGCCCAGGGGTAAAACGATAATTTGACCTAGCTGGGATACGAACACACGTGAAGGGCTGACTTGCTGTTGATGGCCAATATCTGTGGACACAGAAATATATCTGCAGTGAGAAGAGTGCAGTTGTGGTTCTATAGTGGAGTGAACCACAGTTAACGAACATTGATTAACTTGGTTAATGAGTTTAGCCAATTAATCTCGTATCGTTGGAGCTTCTGATCTGTAGGTCCATAAGGTCCCACCGGTAGCCCTATTAGGGCGTTGAGGTAAATTTCTAATGGAGAATTGAATATTCGAAGTGGTTCAAATATTAAATTAAAATATGAATTTGATTAACATTAAAACTATAGGTTATAATTAATGCACATTAGATGTACATTAATACTATAGTTTATGAGAGAGATATAGTTAAATATGGGATATTTAATTATAATATTAATTAATTGAATAATTAATTAATTATTGTTTTAATTTAATTTATTTAAATTTAGTTTAATTGAATTTCATTAAAACTATAGGTTATGTGGGATATTTATATAAAAGTGTTTTATATGAATAAAAATGTTAAATTAATTGTTAATTTAATAAATTAATTAATTAATAATTTTGATTATTAATTTAATTTTTTATCAGTTGTTTTAACTGATCAAAAATTAGTCTTCCCACTTACCTGGTGCTACGCGTGAAGAGGAGACTTTTTAGGAGTGGGAGGTTTATTCATCCGTTGAATAACCTCCTCACTTGAAACCCTAGAGTTTACTCACGCAAGTCTCTCACTCTCTCACTTTTACTCTGAGATTTTCTTGCTCTCTCTCTCGTTTTACAGAGAAAAAGAAATCCCTTAGAAACTATTGCTCCCACAAGCATCCTCTTCCAATTTCCCAAGGAGAATATCGGTGCAACGCTTGTGGTGGTGTTCGTACAGAAAATTCCAGCAAGAAATACACATTGGGGTTGTTGTTTTTTGGGTAACAAAAGGAGAATTTGGCGAAAGTCTGTCAAGATCATCCACGGTAGTAAGTTATTCTTAACCTTAGATCATTAGGATCTTCTTGTAGATTAGATCTAAGGTTTTTTGTTCTATAATCAACATGTTTATTATAACCTATTTAGTAGTTTAATATTGATTTTTCTGCTGTGAATGATTTGTCAACGTACGGTATTTTAATCCCGATTAAATACTGAGTTTAATGGTCTGATTGTTTCAGCTGCGCTAGGGCTTTAATCCCTGCAATTTATGCATAATGTATGTTCGGTTTGCATTGAACTGTTTAGGTTAATTTTATGGCCATAGATTTTATTTTTATGTGATTTTGATCATGTAAAGGCCCAATGTTTCGGGTATTTTATGTAAAATCGAGTCCTATGTAAGTCCGGGTCTAGAATAGATTTTTATGAGATGAAAATCGGAGTAATCGCGACTGAAATCGAAGAAAAAATCGAAGAAAATATGTTGTTTCTGCCCAGATTTTTCTTCCAGACGTAACAGCGTCAGAACGCTGTTCAGTTAGCGTCTCGACGCTGTCTCGATACCGTAGGCGCTGAGTTCAGACAAACCCGCAGCGTCGTGACGCTGCGTTGCAAGCATCTCGACACTGTCACGATGGCGACACGAAATAGGGCTTCAACAAGGCGCGGTTCAGCAGGGGGTGGTCAGGTTCGCTCGGTTCGACTGGGCTTGGACCAATTTGGTCCGGTTCAGCTAGATTTTGACTTGGTTCGTGATTTTGGAGGCTGGTTCGAGGCTATTCGGGTCGGTTCATGCTGTCTAAACCAATTTTTGGAGCTGCAAAAGGATTTTAGGGTAGAATTTAGCAATAATTATTGTAATTTAATGCTTTATTTTATCCTAGGGGCCAAAATTAACCGGTTCAATTGCTATTTATATGCTTTATGGATGTCATATAGAATATTTAATCTCACCTTAGGTTATAAACATGCTCATGCATTTATTTATATATTATAAGTTGTTATAATGTATGTTTTAAATGCATGGAATATTTTCAAATTTTTTTAATATAAGTGTATACTAATTATATGAAAATAATAAAACATGAAGCCTGTCATTACTTAGATTAAATATAAGTAGTTATGTTTAATGTGATGAATGCAACATGCTTGATTGATTTTCTTGATTGACTTATAATTGTTATACTAAAAGAAAATAAAAATTGCATGAAGCATGAAACATCCATAGTTATTAATTTAATTGTTATATTATTTTTCATTCGATGCAAATAGTATGGTTTAATTATTTAATTTGAATGAGATTGTTGAATGAATTAAACCCTAGATTCTTGATTATAGGATTAATCATTAAAATTTGAAATGGTTTTAATATTAATGATTAGAAACCGTCAATCTATAATCAAGAATTGCATGCAAACATAAGATCATAGGATAAATTGGATTAATTTTAAATTGTTTAAAATTAATTAGACCTAGATCAGTTTCTAATAGGATTAGAATTATTTCTTACTTAGAATTAAAAATAGTTTTAATTGACTAAGTAGGAAAAACATTGTCATGATTATAAGGGAACTCCACCAGTTAAGTTATGCTAAGGCTGGGGGTATTTAAGTTGACGGTTTACGGAACACCTCCTACCTGGGAACTGACCCGGAATACCGGAGTTGAATTAATCGTAGTCAAATGTTAGCATGCAATGTCACTAGGTTTGTTAAAAGAGTTTAATGCACCTAGATCTTTAGAGTAAAGACTTTACATTACTATGGTTATAAGGGAACTCTCTCGGTAAAGTTCTGTCTAAGGCTGGGGGTACTTAAGTTGATGATTTACGGAACACCTCCTACCTGGGAACTGACCCGAACCTTGAGTTGAATTAACCATAGTCATGTTGACTTGCAATGTTGATGGGTTTATTAAAGGAGTTTAATTCACCTAAAACGTTACGGTTGAATCCTTTCCATAATTGTTATAATAGGATTAGACTTAGATAGATTGACTTAGTCGAATTTTGTCTAAGTTAAATAACCCTAAATAAATCTTAGGACATTTTCAGTGGGAGGAAAATTGCAAAACGAGATTTAAATCAAGTTTTGCTCCTACGTCCCTATATTTACAACGTGAGGTTCATGCTCGACTTCGTGTCGCCTTAGGAGTGGCCTCCCTTCGGAAAGTGTTTGCATGGATCAATAACAAGGTGAATGGGAAAAATGTCTAAAGTAAGTGGGAGCGGGACATGTGTCAACGTATCCCTCGGTCTCCGCCCCTAGTTCCCACCATGAGAGTCCTATGATCCGCTTGCATGTTGTCTTGGCGCAACCATCCCTTCGGAGGGCCTGATCATAGGTTTCGGAACACCGTGAACTCCTGAACAGGATAGGGACTCTTAGGCTAATTACCAACAGTTGTCTGACCCTTCGGTAGCCTGTTGGTGGGTGCCTCTGAGATCTGAAAGTGGGAGGGTTACACTTACGAGGATTAGTTAAATGTGTTAACAAATCTTTGACCGAGCAACGGTGGCTAATGTCTATAGGAATATGAGTTATTCTGGAATTAGAATTAGCTGAGAAATGTCTCATTTCAGAGGAGTAGCTGAGCACCCTTCGGTGGCTAATATTCTAAACCTCTAAAACATCGTTGCAAAATTAAATCAATAGTTTTAGGGTTCTGTGATTGCTTGGTTTGCTAAATTGATTAGATTGTGTGCAATTGTTTGCTTGTATGATGGGTTAAGGCAAAGATAACTAATACGGTCATTGTTTGTTTAATTTCAGCAATGTCTTCCTCAATAGTCTCTCTGCTTAAAAATGAGAAATTAACCGGCAAAAATTACGCTACGTGGAAATCGAACCTAAATACGTTTCTTGTTATCAATGTTTTGCGGTTCGTCTTAACGGAGGATTGTCCTCAGGCCCCTGCTCATAATGCATCCCAAGAAATTAAGGATGCTCATAACCACTGGACAAAGGCCAATGATAAGGCCCACGTCTGTATCTTAGCCAGCTTATCTGAAGTTTTGGCTAAGATACATGAAAGCATGATTACAGCGAGGGAGATTATGAACTCTCTCCAAGAGATGAAAACTCCACTATCATGCTCTCAAACGGATTTACAACTGTCACATGAAAGAGGGCACATCTGTCCTGGAACACGTCCTGGAAATGATGGTCCAATTTGATATGGTAGAAACATATGGGGGGTCATAAATGAGCAAACTCAGGTTGCATTCATCTTGGAATCTCTTCCGGAGAGTTTCCTATAATTTCGCAGCAATGTGATAGTGAACAAGATAATGTACAACTTGACCGGTCTCTTAAATGAGCTGCAGCTCTATCAATCACTTCTGGAAAACAAGGGTAAGATAAAAGATGAGACAATAGTTGTTCATTCCAAGGGTTCATCCTCTAAATCTAAAGCTGCATCTCAGAATTCTTCTTTGAATAAGATTCTTTCTCTATCAATACCACAAGTGCACGGGCCGCAAGAAATATAAAACAGAAATATTCCGAGTATCGAATCCACAGGGAGGCGAAGCGAAAATTAAGCAAAGCAAAAATTCTTTGAACACTAAGGATACTTAGGAGAAATAATATTTAGGGACCAAACATGAAAATAAAATGATTTTTAAAATTAATGCGATTAAGGAAATTAAAGTGATCAATCAAGAAATAAAAATATGGAGAAAGAATTTTAAAATGGAAGTGGGGTCTTGAAACTCAATTAGTAGCTAAATAATTATTATAATTAACCTATCTCGTTGCCCAACTAATCATATTCCTAGAATCTTCGTTAGTCACATAGGATCTCCTGTCGGTTTCCCAAAATTATAATTAATCCATTTTGACAACCTAAGTGTCCTTAGCGCCATTAAAATTCATTAATTATTACGCTCTGATTCATTTTAGGAATCTAAGTTTAATCAACTAATCTCGTTGTCACGTCGGGCAATTAAACTAGTTGCATGGATTATGATCTATCCGAACTTCTCTCTGTCGAGTTTCCATTAAGAATCAGATGAATATACAATTGGCCAGATTGCATATAACATTACGAGCATTCATACAAATAATTAGTAAACAGGGCAAGAGATAGACAATTATAACAACATTTAACTATAATTTCATTTCAAGACCCCAAATTGGGGTTTAGCTATACATAGCTAAAATATTCACAACATATACAATGGAAAGCATAGTTAAGAGCAAAATAAAAGGGAAGGAAATGACCGTCGAAGACCCCGTCGCTGGCGCTTGGAGTCCCTCCGAGCACACCTTGAGCCTCCTAGAGTACTCCCCAAAACTCCCCAAAATTTTCCCACTAAAGAACTCTCAAAAAGGCTTAAAAGCCTTGAGAGAGGGCTCCAAAGGAGCCAAGGAAAGAAAGAATGAAGGAATGGAATGATGATTGATGCATAAAATGGGCACCAAGGGGCGCCTTTTATAGGCCCGAAAATTGGACAACGTCGCGACGCTGTGACGTCATCGACTTGCCGGCCAAGAAATTGACGCTGTCCTTACAGCGTCTCGACGCTAGGCGAATTCCAGAACTTTTAGGCGCGGGTTGGGCTTCAATTCTTGGGCCAACTTTAATTGTTTTTGGACCTCTTCCTCATGTTTGACTTCTTGGGCTTCCCCTTGACCCATGCATGGAAATTTGGGCTTGGATGGCTCTTTTTAGGGCATTTTTCACCAAAAATCCATAAAGTGCTCCTTAGGACAAAATAATAAATTATGTTAGAATTTCTCAATAACAACACAATTAAAGCACTAAAAAGCTCAATAATTTGGGACTAAAATAGCGACATTTCTGCCCGCTATCAATAAGAAAAACGGAGACAAGGGGAATACTCCCGCATCTGCTGAGGAAAAGAAGGAAAAAGAAGGTAAATTTGATTTACTAGTTTTAGAAACATGTCTAGTATAACATGATGAGTTTACCTGGATACTTGATTCAGGAGCAACTAATCATGTTTGCTCTTCTTTTCAGGAAAATAATTCCTTTCGGCAGTTGAACGATGGTGAAATGACCCTCAGGGTTGGAACTGGAGAGGTCATTTCAGCTAAGGCAGTGGGAGCTGTGAAGTTATTTTTTAGAAATAGATTCTTACTTTTAGAAAGTTTGTTAATTTTTCCCAAGATTAAGAGGAACTTAATTTCTATTTCATGTTTGATCGAACAATCGTATACAGTTACTTTTAATATGAATGAAGCATTCATTTATAAGAATGGTGTACTTATTTGTTCAGCCAAATTAGAAAATAACTTGTATGTATTAAGACCAACCGAAAACAAAGCACTTTTAAATGACAAATTATTTAAAACTGCTGAAACTCAAAGAAAAAGGCAAAGAATTTCTCCAACAAGTAACAATATTCATCTTTGGCATTTAAGACTTGGCCATATAAACATCGATAGAATCGGTCGTTTGGTAAAGAATGGACTTCTAAGCAAGTTAGAAGATGACTCACTACCACCTTGTGAATCTTGTCTTGAGGGCAAAATGACCAAAAGACCCTTTATTGGAAAAGGTTACAGGGCCAAAGAACCCTTAGAGTTAATACATTCGAATCTCTATGGTCCAATGAATGTAAAAGCTCGAGGAGGGTACGAATATTTCATCTCATTTATAGATGATTATTCAAGATATGGTAACTTATACCTAATGGGACATAAGTCTGAGGCCCTTGAAAAGTGTAAGGAGTTTAAGGCTTAAGTTGAAAACCTATTAGGTAAATCAATTAAAGTAATTCGATCTGATCGAGAAGGGGAGTATATGGATCAAAGATTCCATGATTATATGATAGAACATGGAATCCAATCCCAACTCTCAGCCCCTGGTACACCTCAACAAAATGGTGTATCAGAAAGGAGAAATAGAACCTTGTTAGACATGGTTCGATCAATGATGAGCTATGCTCAATTGCCTAGCTCGTTTTGGGGGTATGCAGTAGAGACTGCAGTACCCATCTTGAACAATGTTCCCTCGAAAAGTGTTTCTGAAACACCTTTCGAATTATGGAAGGGGCGTAAACCTAGTTTGCGTCACTTTCGTATCTGGGTTTTTCCAGCACACGTGCTTGTGACAAATCCTAAGAAACTGAAACCTCGTTCAAAACTGTGTCAATTTGTTGGTTACCCTAAAGAAATGAGAGGTGGTTATTTCTATGACCCACAAGAAAATAAGGTGTTTGTATCGATGAACGCCACCTTCTTGGAGGAAGACCACATGAGGGATCATAAACCACGTAGCAAATTAGTATTAGGAGAAGCTACTGAACAATCACAAAGAGTTGTTGACCAAGTTGGACATTCAACAAGGGTTGATGAAGGAACTAGTTCTTCATATCCATCTCGTCCTTCTCAAACGTTGAGAATGCCTCGACGCAGTGTGAGGGTTGTATTACAACCTGATTGCTACTTGGGTTTAACTGAAACTCAGGTTGTCATACCTAATGATGGCATTGAGGATCCATTGTCCTATCGACAGGCAATCAATGACGAAGATAAGGATGAATGGGTAAAACCCATGGACCTGGAAATGAAATCAATGTACTCCAATTCTGTATGGGAACTCGCAGATCTACCAGATGGGGTAAAACCCATAAGGTGTAAATGGATCTATAAGAGAAAAAGAGATGCAGTTGGGAAGGTACAAACCTTCAAAGCTAGACTAGTGGCAAACGGTTATACCCAAAAGGAATGATGTAGGATACCTCACTGACATTAAGAAATGGCTAGCAGCCCAATTCCAAATGAAAGATCTGGGAAAGGCTCAATATGTTCTTGGAATCCAAATCATTAGGGATCGTAAGAACAAAACGCTAGCACTGTCTCAAGCAACGTATATTGACAAAATGTCGTCTCGGTATTCAATGCAAAACTCCAAGAAGGGATTGTTACCCTTCAGACATAGGGTACACCTGTCTAAGGAACAGTCTCCTAAAACACCTTAAGAAATTGAGAACATGAAACACATTCTCTACGCCTCAGTTATGGGCAGCTTAATGTATGCTATGCTCTGCACTAGGCCTGACATATGTTATGCAGTGGGAGTAGTCAGTAGGTATCAGTCTAATCCAGGGTTGGACCACTGGGGCGGTTAAGAATATCCTCAAGTATCTTCGGAGAACGAGGGACTACATGCTTGTGTATGGAGCTAAGGATTTGATTCTTACTGGATACACTGACTCTGACTTTCAAGCTGATAAGGATTCAAGGAAATCCACATCAGGGTCAGTATTCACCCTTAATGGAGGAGCAGTAGTTTGGAGAAGCATCAAACAAGGATGCATAGCAGACTCAACCATGGAGGCTGAGTATGTAGCAGCTTGCGAAGCAGCTAAGGAAGCAGTTTGGCTTAGAAAGTTCTTGATTAATTTGGAAGTTGTTCCAAATATGAACGTGCCCATAACACTATACTATGACAACAGTGGGGTTGTAGCCAACTCAAAAGAACCTCGAAGCCACAAACGAGGTAAACACATCGAGAGGTCACCTGATACGGGAGATTGTGCAACGAGGAGATGTGATCGTCACTAAGATCGCTTCAGAGCACAACATCGCTGATCCATTTACGAAGGCTCTCACGGCTAAAGTGTTTGAGGGTCCTCTAGAGGGTCTAGGTCTACGAGATATGTATGTCGTCTAATCTAGGGCAAGTGGGAGAAATGTATAATAGGTATATAAGGATGCCCTAGTTCATTGTATTAAGTACATATTTACTTTATGTAATATACAATACACACGACATTTCTAGCTATAGATTATTGCATTTACATCCCACTAACTAGTGTTTTAGTTCAAGTGGGAGTTTGTTGGGTTTTATGCCCTAAAACTCGTAGATAGTGAATGTAACTGATAGCATCCATATATGTTATCATCTTCCTATTATTTTTAGGTAGTTTTGTGCATGAATTGTGTACTTTAATGCTATTTTATGTTTAAATTTCAGAAAACTAAGCCAAGGAAGCAAAACCAGAATTTTGAGAGATTTTGGATGATTTTGGGGGCTTTTTGAAGCATTTTGGAGAAGTCCATTGAAGACCCAAGTCCAAAAGCCCAAGAAGAATGAGTTAGAAGCCCAAATTCATGAATTCCAAGCCTTAACTATCAAGTTGGGTCAAGAAAAAGTGCCCAAGATCCATTACATGAATCATTTGGGCCAAAAGAAAGTTAGAAGCCCAAAAATATAAGTAAAAAATGGGCCATTCTTTGAAGAACAAGGCCTAGTGTCTCGACGCTTGGCAGTCGCACGGAAGTTCTAAAAATTGAACAGCGTCGCGACGCTGTCCAAATAGCGTCGCGACGATGCACCATCTTGAGCGGCAAGAAAAGAAGTGACGTCAGAGCGCGACAATGTTCTAGAAAGTGGGTAGCGTCGCAACGCTGCGACGACTTGGAGCCCAAGAAAGAAGTGACGTCACAGCGTCTTGACGCTGCGCCTGCTGGGAGCCTATAAATAGAGCCATTTGCATCCAAGTTTGAAGGGCCAATTTGTGGGTTTTCACCCCATTCTAGAGTCCACACTAAAATTGTGGGTTCTTGGGAGAGTTTTGGAGCTTTGTTGAAGATCTTTGGAGCTCGGGATCGATGGAGGTCGGCGCGGGATCGAGGAGATTGACACTTTTATGAGCATTTCTCTTCCCTTTTCCTTTATGTTTTAGTTCCTAGAATTGTTGTGATTAGGAATTATTGGATTTTAGTGATTATGAGTAGTTAATTCCTAAATTCTATGAGTTTAATTTAATTTGTTGAACCTAGCGTGATTAATGAATTGATTTGGTTTAATTGTCATTATTGTTCATTTGTGCATTTTATCCTTAATGTTTTTAATCAACTGATCACTGATTAAATGAATCGTTACTAAGTGGAAACTCGACGGAGAGAAGCTTAGACTAGAACTGAATGCATGACTGACGTTTATTTACCCGAGTGACACGGGATAGAATAAATAACGTTAGAGGTTATACCGAAGGGTCGTAATGCCATGCTAAGTAAATAAAGAGGAAACCGAAAGGAGATTCTTTATTGAAAAGTATGAGATAGGAGGAAACCGACAGGAGAGTCCTTGTCATTAGGCTTCTAGACTTATGAAACAAATGATTAGTTAATCCATTTTGGTTAATTGATTAAGCATTAAAGGTCCAATTGATGAAATCAACCACTCTAGAATTATCCCTCCAAATTCTGTCTTCATTTATCTTTTGCTTTTTAGATTAGGTTTTTGTTATTTTTTTCGGCATTAGATTTTGTTCTCTAAATAAAGCATAGCAAGATTATTCGCAGTAATTAATTGAATAAATCCAATCCCTGTGGAGACGATACTCGATACTCAAAATCACTATATTACTTGTGACGACCCGTGCGCTTGCGGTAAAATCATGCAACAGTAACCATTGACCGAATATTAATGAAATAAATTTGATGTATTTTTCCATTAAGTGTTATTAGTTATTTTATTGTTTGCCTTTGCCTAAAATAACCCTAATCCAATAAACTAGACATCCTAGGCTGTAATATGAGTCTTGAACTATACGTAGCGACATATGGGGATCACTATTCAAGAAACAGCCTAAAGGGTCTATAGTATAGGGATAAGACTAGGTGCCTTATCCTGGTGACACTATGGATACAACCCACTTTGTATTTGATACAAACGTCATGATCCAACGCGTTCGTGTAGGAGACATGCTAGTGGGGGTATCCTATGCAATGAGTTTGCATAAGACCGGACCGCGCAATAGTAACCACTAGTTATAACACCGTTAACTAAGTTGGTTTTCTATTTCACTAGGACGACCTAGACAACTTAGTCTTAACCCTGAGTTGATTATGGACTCCTGCTCATGAGGGATTGTCCTTTGATTTGTATGGGTGAGAGTGACCAATACGCCGACTCAATAAGCCTACCATTTTGGGGACAAGACCAAGTGGGGAGCTGGGAACATAATCGTACAAGATGGAATTCACTCCTTCCCGACTTTAGGGAAGTAGATGATTGTTCCCTTAAGTGGTGACTCCAAGTCTTGAACAAAGGGCCCTACCCTCTCAATGGCACGAGAGGGTTTTCTATTTGATGGCTGGACCACAAACAGGTTGTTCATTAGAGGAGAACTGATACTTAAGGAAATAGAAGTAACCCAGGGGTAAAACGGTAATTTAACCCAGCTGGTGTTACGGACACTCGTGAAGGACTAACTAGTCGTTATTGGTCTATATCTGTGGACACAGAAAATATGTCTGCAGTGAGAAGAGTGCAATTGTGAGCTATAGTGGAATGTACACACAGTTAACGAATATTGATTAATTTGGTTAATGAGTTTGACCAATTAATCTCACATCGTTGGAGCTTCTGATTTGCAGGTCCATTAGGTCCCACTGGTAGCTCATAAAGTAATTTGAGGCAACTAAGTAATAAATGTAAATTGAAAGTGCTCAATTTACTAAGGGAAACAATATAACATATATTGATATATTATTATGAGAGAAATAAATATTTGAAGAAATCTCAAATATAAATCTGAATTTGATTCATATTAAATTTATAGGAATTTGAAAGAGTTCAAATATGAATTAATTAATTTAAGGCCTAAAATTAATTTGGGCAATTAATTAATTCAAGGCCGAAAATTAAATATGTGATATTTAATTGGTGACTAATTAATTAAAGGGTTAATTAGTTGAAAATTAATCAATTATGGAAATAATTAGTCACTTATGGAAGTGATTAATCATTTATGGAAATGATTAATCATTTATGGAAATGATTAATCATTTATGGAAATGATCTAATCACTTATGGAAATGATCTAATCACTTATGGAAGTAATTAGTCATTTGTGGAAAAGATTAATCAATTATGGAATTGATTGATCATGGATTGATTAAATAAGGAATAGATTAAATCATTTATGGAAATAATTGATTTAATGTGAATATTTTATTCGTGGCCTTTCTCCTATAAATAGAACACTAGACATCATGCTTTGGTAACCCTCTTGCTCTTAGACTCTCAAGACAAGATCCTAGAATTCTCTCTAGCCTCTCTCTTAGAGAAAGACTCCCACAAGTCTTTTGCCTCCTAGACTTAGAGACATACCGGTGTAACATCTTTGGTGATTGTGTTCTTGAGAAGAAATTTCCAGCGAAGAAATCGAAAGGGGGCTGCTGCGTTTTTGTTCGTTGAAGCGTCGTTGGTGAAGAACAGTCAAGTCTACAACGAAGGTTTGTAACGGTTCTTTCCCGTTTCTTTAGAAAAGCATGAAAATAACAGTAGTTTTATTTTCTAGTTGTTTTCAGCATGTTTATAGCTTTTTACAACGGCTTTAAAGCATGTTTAAAGTTTCGTTTTGCCTTTTCGTAACGATATTTTGATATTAATTAATATACGGCGCAAGGTCCTATCGATGCGCTTCCGCTGCGCCGGGGCTTTCATCCCCTTCAATCTGCATCAGAGCCTTCGCTGTCCCTATTAATCAATATTAAATTTTGCGATAGGCTCTAATAGGTGGGATTTATGCATAATGTATGTTCGGTTTGCATTGAACTGTTTAGCTTAATTTTATGGCCATAGATTTTATTTTTATGTGATTTTTATCATGTAAGGGCCCGGTGTTTTGAGTATTTTCTGTAAAATCGAGTCCTATGTAAGTCCGGGTCTAGAATAGATTTTTATGAGATGAAAATCGGAGTAATGGAAGCTGAAATTGGAGAGAAAATCGAAGAAAAGATGTTGTTTCTGCCCAGATTTTGCTTCCAGACGTAACAGCGTCGGGACGCTATTCACAAAGCATCTCGACGCTGTCTCGATACCGCAGGCGCTGAGTTCAGACAAACCTGCAGCGTCGAGATGCTGTCACGATGGCGGCTCGAATTAGGGCTTCAACAAGGCGCGGTTCAGCAGGGGCGGTCCGGTTCGCTCGGTTCGGCTGGGCTGGGACCAATTTTGTCCGGTTCAGCTAGATTTTGACTTGGTTCGTGATTTTGGAGGCCGGTTCGAGGCTGTTCGGGTCGGTTCGTGCTGTCTAGACCAATTTTTGGAGCTACAGAAGGATTTTAGGGTAGAATTTAGCAATAATTATTGTAATTTAATGCTTTATTTTATCCTATGGGCCAAAATTAACCGGTTCAATTGTTATTTATATGCTTTATGGATGCTATATGGAATATTTAATCCCACCTTAGGTTATAAACATGCTCATGCATTTATTTATATATTACAAATTGTTATAATGTATGTTTTAAATGCATGGAATATTTTCATAGTTTTTTTTAATATAACTGTATATTAATTATATGAAAATAATAAAGCATGAAGCATGTCATTACTTAGATTAAATATAAATAGTTATGTTTAATGTGATGAATGCAGCATGCTTGATTGATTGGCTTGTAATTGTTATATTAAACAAAAATCAAAATTGCATGAAGCATGAAACATCCATAGTTATTAATATAATTGTTATATTATTTTTCATGCGATGCAAATAGTATGGTTTAATTATTTATTTTGAATGAGATTGTTGAATGAATTAAACCATAGATTCTTGATTATAGGATTAATCATTAAAATATGAAATAGTTTTAATATTAATGATTAGAAACTGTCAATCTATAATCAAGAATTGCATGCAAACATAAGATCATAGGATAAATTGGATTAATTTTAAATTGTTTAAAATTAATTAGACCTAGATCAGTTTCTAATAGGATTAGAATTATTTCTTACTTAGAATTAAAAATGGTCTTAATTGACTAAGTAGGAAAAACATTGCCATCATTATAAGGGAACTCCACCGGTTAAGTTTTGTCTAAGGCTGGGGGTATTTAAGTTGACGGTTTACGGAACATCTCCTACCTGGGAACTGACCCGGAATACCGGAGTTGAATTAATCGTAGTTAAATGTTAGCATGCAATGTCACTAGGTTTGTTAAAAGAGTTTAATGCACCTAGATCTTTAGAGTAAAGACTTTACATTACTATGGTTATAAGGGAACTCTCTCAGTAAAGTTCTAAGGCTGGGGGCACTTAAGTTACGGTTTACGGAACACCTCCTACCTGGGAACTGACCCGAACCTTGAGTTGAATTAACCATAGTCATGTTGAACTGGTTATATGTTGGATATGGAGGTTTTGACATCATGGCTATTTTGAATTCACGATATTTGCTTCCCAATCCTCTAGATAAATGCATTACCTTAGTTAGGCCGTCGAGTGGTTTCTTCATGGCAGCTAATTTGTCGCATATGGATTTGAATTTCTTGATGTATTCATCAAGTGACAGATTCCCTCTCCTTAAGTTGATGAGGGCTTCATCTAAATGAAGTTCATTTTCTTTGGTTTTGGTGAGCAGCAACTCTTCTAGCGAAGTCCATACTTGATATGCAGATTCAGATGCTTCTAGTTGGACAAGGATTTCTTCAGATATGATTCCTAGTAACCAAGAGATTAGTAGGCCATCATTATTCATCCAGATGCTATGGTGCTCGTTGGTTGTGTTGTTCTCATCAGTGTCTTTAGTTTTTTCCTTAAATGGACATTCTTCTGTTAGATGGCTTTCTAGTCCCAAGTTTCGAATGAGTGGTACTACTTGGGATTTCCACATGAGGTAATTTGTAGGGCTAAGTTTGATGGAGATGAGACTTGAGCGTCGATGAAAAGTTTGAATAGTGATGAGTGTGTGGACTGAATATGGATGTTGGAAAGTGATGGTAAATAAAGATTAAGAATAATTCAATCAACCAAGTGCAAGTATACACTATCGCATGCAGTAATAAAATCTCTGGAAGTATTCCAAAGGTATCAATCCCACAGGGACTAAATTGGAAACACAGATTTGAAGAAGAAACTATTAAAGGATTGCTTAGATAAGGTAACCAAAGAAATAGTTCATGATGGTTTTTTAGGAATAAACAAAATAAACTAGTAAAGAAAAGCAATGATAAATAAGCGAGGTATTCAATATAGTTTCAACCCTAAGGCAAATAACTCTAATCATGGATTATTAAACCTAAGTCTATTCATGCATTGGGTCAGATTTAACTTATATTTGGCCTTGCTCCCAAGAACCGTTAGAAGGCTAAGCGAGTACCGTTATGCACATTTCTGTGACTCGACTCCGACATAGATAGTTCATGCATGCAATCTATAACCCTATAGTTGTTATAAGGCGCCTTTATGACCTTTATGAAAACCGGTATTGTTTGTCCCTTTCGAGATCAAACTCACATAGCATGCAAAGTCTAAGTGATCAATTTAAACTCAGCAAGATTCAGAATGATATTCAATAAAGAGTGACATGCAATGAATAGAACTTAAGCAAATAAACACTTTCAAGCTATTTAAACCATAAGGGAATTAACTATATTGAACCCCTTAATGGAATTTAGCTACGCATGATGGAATAAGATGCAAAAGAATAACTTTTCATTGACATAATGAAGTAAAAATAAAGAAATAATGAAACGAACAATTGCTGGAAATAAGGTGCAGTAGCTAAAAATAGGGTTTTTTATTTTATCCAATCCTTCTAGAGTTCACTCGACACTCTACTCTCCTTTACAAGTGGGAATAGGGTGAAAATCTCTACAAACACTCGGGTTTGATGTCTAACTAAATGACGGGACTTGTCAAAGGTCCGAGCCAAATAAAATTTATAATCCACGGCACTACAACTATTTTGTTGAAATAGTGGTCGGGGTCGAACATAGGGAAGGGGACCTAGTAGATGTAGAATTTTGCGTACAAAACATGGGGGATTTTTGGAAAGAAGGACAAGCGAAAATAAATAAATGTTGAATTTAAAAGAAGATAAAATAAAGCATGCAGAAGAGAAATAAGACGAAAATCAATAACATGAAAGGGATCGCTGGATTGGGATTTCTTATGCTTGACTCTATTTCGTTTGGCTTCTTAGTTCTCTCTAGAAATTATTCTATGTTGATTTCATTAGTCCGGTCGGCTTCTTGGTTACACGGAGGACACCCCTACACTAACTTCTGCTAATTAATTTGCTAACCGTGAATTATGCAATTAACAAGATTAATTAATTTAATTCTTTATCGCTTGCCACCCCTCATACATAAAATAGCAACCATCTGAGACCTCGCAATGGTCACTAAATTATATCTAACTAGTTTAGATTAAGTGATTTCGCAATCACCTATTTTAACTAGCCGCTTTAGGATCGTGAGTCTGGAATTGTATTAACTAAATTCAAATATAATTCGAATCTAATTCTTACAACCTTTAACATGCATCCTAGGCCTATCAAGGGTCGTCTCGCGTAGAGTGGCTTGCCTCAACCTAGTGGCTATCAAAAAATAACTGATTGAATACACAAGCGGTAATCACATAGGGTCGTCAATCCTAATAGACTAGCCTCATGTATTGGTTTAAACGGGATAACATGCAAAACTTAATGAAAAAACAACAAGAACAGTGCAGTAAACTCCAGAAAACTCAGCCAATCTAAATAGAAATCAAAGCATAAACCCAATCCAACGATCTAGATGTGATTAAGCTATTCATAAACGGAGTACAAATACAAATAGACATGAAAGAATCCATGAAATATGACCTAAAAAGGTCTACAACACCGAGATGGCTCCAAAACTTCGTAATTGGCCCGAATTAACACCAAATTAGCGTGATCGGCTCCCGACATCGCCTAAGCTCAAAGATCTTGCAAATAAGACAAGTAAAGCATAAAATAACTCTAACAAGCTTAGATTAGAGGTGATAAAGTAGGACTATTTAGGTCCTATCACTAAAGGTTAGAATTCAGTCTTCTAAGAAGGACCTCGAGCATCCCTACTCATGGGCGTCTACTAGGGTTCTGTCACCACCCTCTTCTTCCCAGTGAGTTATGCTTGGATTTCTCTTCGAATCAAGGCCTTATATAGTGTGGGGAGTAGTTGAGGAGCCACAAAAATGGTGCTGGTAGGTAGCCCAGTCAGTTTCAGAGTCAAAACAGCCGGATAGGTGCGCAAAACACTCGTTTAAAACGACCCGGGACGAACTCAGAACTGCCTCTGTCTGCCCAACAATGCGATCGCATTTGGTTTTTGCTTTCCCAGAAATGTGGTCGCATTTCTGGGTTTTTCTAGATATCTTCTGTTTTTCTGCAAAACACCAAATTAAGTCAAATCCTTATCAAAATAGGTCTTTTTAAGCACAAATAAGCATAATTTGACATACATGACTCTCAACTCCCTAATTCATCAACTTTAACACTTTTAGAGCTCGGGAATAGTAAATTTGATCTAAAACATGCAACTTTGACAAGATAATGAGCTAAATATAAGGGTAAAATAGGTATATTTTTTTACCCTTATCATACCCCCAAACTTAACTCATTGTTTGTCCTCAAGCAATAGCCAATCAAAATGTTAGAGATCAATTTTTAATTGCCAATCAGAATGTGAGAGCTCAATGATAATTGCAAACCAAAATGTTATAGATCATATGTAATTGCCAATCATGGTACTAGCATCTATCTTAATTCCAAATCAAAATGTCATGAATAAACCATATGGAATCAAGTAAACATGTTTGATAGCATGCAAAAATGCTATTTTTCCTAGTTATTTTGGCTAGTTTTGTGCGTTAATTGTGAGCTTTAATGAATTTTTATGTTGATTTTGTAGAAAACCGAGTTCATGAGGCAAAACCGTGAATTTTATTAATTTCAAGACCAAAATGAAGACTTTTGGCCCATAATAGTTGAGTTGGAGCAATGATACTTGATGTGGAGGACCTTGAAAGAGAAATCCGCTTATAATTACGTCTAGATTTATGGAATTGAAGAATTGTAGTTACATTCATCCAATTATTTGAGCTACAAATCCAAAAAGCTAGTTAACACCCTAGGTCAAGTCCCCTTAATAGGATATTTCCATTTATTTGCATGATTTCTTTAGTTCTTGTTAGTTCTTTATTTCTTTAAAGTTGAGATTCTAAATAAAATTAAGCATGATGATTCTTGGTAACGAATGGAATTAAATCAATTTCCCTAAGGATTAGATACTCGATATTACCTACCGTTTTATATTACTTGCGGCTCGTGCACTTTGCGGTCATCAAGTTTTTAGCACCGTTGCTAGGGAAATTGTAATTTTTTCCATTAATATTGAGAATTAAGTATTTGATTTTAATTTAGAAATTTTATTTCTACATTTTAAATTATTAGTTTTAGAAGTTGTGGCAAAAACTTGTGAAGAGATAAGGTGGATAAATTGTTTCTTTGAGGTTTAATCATGGCAGATCAAGGAGATAAAGCAATCCGAGATTATTTCTTGCCTGAATTTCCATTAAACTACTCTAGAATAGCTTTTGAGCCAATCGTTGTTGATAATTTTGAGCTCAAAGCTAGTCTCATTCAAATGGCAAGAGAAAATGCTTTCAAAGGCTATCCATCAGAGGATCCACACCATCACCTGAGATCATTTTTGGATATCTGTGGAACGGTAAAGATAGGAGGAGTTAGCTCTGACGCTATCCGTTTGCAGCTGTTTCCATTTTCTTTACAAGATAGGGCTAGAGATTGGTTAGACTCGTTCACTTCAAATATCATTCTTAGTTGGAATGATTTAGTCAAAGCTTTCCTTACAAAATTTTTCCCATTAGCTAAGATTACCAAGCTTAGAACTGAAATTGGAATGTTTAAACAATTAGAGGAAGAGCAATTGTATGAAGCTTGGGAAAGATATAACGACATGTTAAGGAAATGCCCACAACATGGATACCCTGATTGGCTTCAGATACAATTTTTCTATAATGGGTTAAATAGGGATTTTAAGACAATTCTTGACACTGCGGCTGTAGGAAACTTCTTAGCTAAAACTGTCAAGGATGCACGAACCCTGGTAGAAGAGTTGGCCTTGACAAGTTACCAATGGAAGCCTGAGCAACCAGAGTCCAAATCTAAGGACAAACCAAGTGAGAATGATGAAGTGAGTGTTTTAAGGTTGCAAGTCGAAGCTCTAACCAAGGCTCTAAACAAGCTCACAGGATCAGAAATTCCAAGTTTACCTAAAGTTGAAGTAAAAATAAAGCCTAAACCTGAGGAAATAACTCAAGAGAAGAAAAACCCTTTGGAAGAAATGCTAGGGAATTTCATAAATGAGACTAGGAATTTGACAGTAAAACAAGATATTGTCATTAGTAAGATGGAAGCAAAAATAGATCAAATGACAATATTCATGAAGGAGATCCAACAAGGAAATTTATCTAATGTTGTCGCCATGGACCCACAAGAACAATGCCCTGCCATATCTCTCAGAAGTGGGAAACAGTTGAAAGAAGTTGAAACGAAAGAAGAAACAAAGCCCATCATTAGAAGGATACTAGATGAGGATGATGAAAACAAACCAAAGGAAGAGATAGCAACACCAGTGCCAGATAAGTCTTCTGATTCTATTCCTTTAGTTCCTAATCAAATTCCTTACCCTCAAAGATTTCAAAAGAAAACGTTGGATGCTGAATTTTCAAAATTTCTTGATATTTTTAAACAGCTCCATATTAATATCCCTTTTGCTGATGCTTTGGAACAGATGCCACACTATGCCAAGTTTATGAAGGAAATATTATCAAAGAAAAAGAAGTTCGAGAACCATGAGATGGTAAATATGACTGCCGAGTGTAGTGCCATAATCCAGAAACATCTACCACCGAAATTGAAAGATCCAGGGAGTTTCACTCTTCCTTGTACTGTGGGTAGTTTGTTTATAAAAAAGGCTTTGTGTGACCTAAGGGCGAGTATTAACCTATTGCCTTTCAGTGTTTACAGGAAACTTGGTTTGGGGGAATTGAAGTCAACCACAATTGTTTTGCAATTGGCAGATCGTTTGATGACATACCCTAAAGGTGTGTTAGAGGATGTTCTGGTCAACGTTGACAAATTCATATTCCCTGCAAACTTTGTAGTTCTAGACATGGAAGAAGACCCCGAAGTCTCGATCATTCTCGAAAAACCATTTTTGGCAACCGCTCGTGCATTAATTGTGGTACAGAAAGGGACCCTGACTCTCAGAGTAGATGACGACGAGGTAGTGTTCAACCTTTTTAATGCATTAAAACATCCAGAAGAGGTTAGTTCCTGCTTTTCGATTGATTCGGTTGACACTATTATCAATGCATGTGTAGAGTCGGAGTCTCCTGTGGATCATTATGAAATAAGCATGCCTGATGTGTTTGGAGATGAATTAATAGATGTTAATCAGGAAAATGATTTAATTGATAGATCTTTAGGAAGGGAAGAGAAATTATCATTAGATATTTGAGCTCAAATTGATGTCCCTTCCCCTGAATTGAAACAATTGCCTGCTCACCTATGTTATGCTTTCTTAGGAGAATCCTCTACTTTTCCTGTTATTATTTCTGCTGATTTGAATAAAGTAGAAGAAGAAAAATTGTTGGATGTTTTGAAAAAGCATAAATTCGCTATAGGTTGGTCTATTAGTGATATTAAGGGTATTAGTCCTTCAGTTGTCATGCATAAAATTTTAATGGAAGATACCTTTAATCCCACAGTAGAGCACCAAAGAAGATTAAATCCAGCAATGAAGGAAGTGGTAAAAGTCGAGGTGTTAAAATTATTAAATGTAGGGATTATATATGCTATATCAGACAGCCCTTGGGTAATTCCTGTTCAAGTAGTGCCTAAGAAAGGGGGTGACTGTTATAAAGAATGAGAAAGATGAGTCAATATCTACAAGGACAGTCACTGGCTGGCGTGTGTGTATTGATTATAGGAAGTTAAACAAAGCCACCAGAAAAGATCACTTTCCTCTCCCTTTTATTGACCAAATGCTTGATAGGCTAGTTGGGGTATCCGTATTATTGTTTTTTGGATGGTTATTCGGGGTATAATCAAATTGCGATTGTGCCTGAAGACCAGGAGAAAACAACATTCACGTGTCCTTATGGTACCTATGCGTTTCGGCGTATGCCATTTGGACTGTGTAATGCTTGATAGCATACAAAAGTGCTATCTTTTTCCTAGTTATTTTGGCTAGTTTTGTGCATTAATTGTGAGCTTTAATGTATTTTTATGTTGATTTTGTAGAAAACCGAGTTTGTGAGGCAAAACCATGAATTTTATTGATTTCAAGGCAAAATTCACTACAAGACATAACAGATAACAAAAAAAGCTATAAAAGACCTATTATAGCTTTTTTCGAAAGTCCTGACAGCCCATGCAATTAAAAGTCTGGGACTTTTTATAGCGTTTTTGTATAGCTATAATGGATGCTATAATAGAGTATGAAGGAATAGCTTATATACACTGCTATGAAAACTTTTTATAGCATTTTTTATTAAAGCTATAATATGTTTACATAGCTAAAATATTATGCTATCTTTAACACATAATAGCACTTTTTTAACGCTATAATATAGTATTTATAGCTTTAATATTATGCTATAAGAAAGTTATTTAGTGTTTTCTAATTACTATAATTATTATAATAACCTTTTGATAGCATTTCTTTTCTACTATGTAAATTCTTTTATAGCTTTTGATCATGGCTATAAAAGATATAACTTTTTTTCCCACAATAATTTTTTAATGCTAGAAATTAATTCATATTAATATTTAAATTTCATTTAAATTAATTAAATTTTAATAAAATTTACTGAAAGTGCTCATTTTTAGCTAATAAATCCACAAACAAGAATTCATAACACATCAAATATCATAACTTCCGTTCATAATTGAAATTTATCATAATCAATTTACATTACAAAATAAAGTATTCAATAGTTTCCTAGAACAAAGAAGTTATCCAAATGATACAAAGGTAAAGTATTCATTGAATGTAATTTCTAATAACATATATTAGTTCACAAAATACAAAATTCACCAAGGGTTCAAGATTATAGTCGTCATGTATTTGAGTTGTCATCTTTGATCCTTTTGCATGCGTGGGTAAGATATCATTTCATTCACCTGCATAAATATATAAAATATATATAAATATATGATTGTGTGAACACCAATGATAGTGAATTAAGTAAATAAAGAAATTCTTTAATAAATGTAAATAAATAAACCTAGAAAATAACATACTAATGGTCACTTTGTCAAACTAAGAGCTTAAGAAGGACATTACAATGTTTACAAAAGACACTCACAACAGAGCATATCGCCACTCAATACCGTCTCAAAAATCCATTAAGGAACTAGTTCTTGCAACCAATCCATTTAGGAACTAGCTCTCCCTCGCTCTTTGTATCGAAGACAGCTAAAAGAGGTCTTTTTATAACCTCTTCTTTTACAACAGAAAACACGAGAAAAAAGGGTCCAACGAATGGAAGAATAAAAGAATAACATATGAACATAGATATGGCTATCCCAAATTTTCGGCAACATAACAACATACATATGACTATCCCAAATTTGGTTTCATTGTGTTGCAAATTTCTAATCATGCAAAAAAAAATTTAGTTAAACTAGAAAAACTTTCCACAAATATGGTTGATTACATAGAGAACAAATAGACCAAATTTATCCATCTTCATCTTACATGGACAACTTATTGTGGATGATCTAATTAGTCTTCGTAGCATAGATCAACCCTTAGCTTAGAAATTACATAAACGTAAAAAACAAAGAAGTTCCAAAAGTCACACATCGAAAAAGAGGAAAAAAAACTCAAAGAGAAAATACAAATTAGAACTTCATGTTGCAACTTCTTTTAACACTCTAAGAATCTACTGCAACCTTTTATCTCTAAGAATTTTTTACCTTCACATAACAAAAGAGATTTATTCCTTCAACTATCAATATATTTATCATTTGACAGTTTTAATTTCTTGTCAACTAACTAAGTTTCCATAACTAGGCATATTCTTAACATAGTGATTATAGAAGTTTCCTATAAATTATTATGATTATTAGTCAAGTTTATTGCAATTTAAAGAGATGACGAAGCAGCCATGGAAGTTCGAGAGTTAACTCTTCTAATTATAAAAGAAAAACAAAACCAATACTACCATGAAATAGGCTCCAGGTAACAATTGCATGTTGAAATGGCAGGGAAGTTGTTATTTAAACAACTAAACCAAATCTACCATATCCCACAAGAAGAATAGAAGTCCAAATAAGATATTCAATCTCATAACTTTTAGGCTTGAAAGTAATACAGTAAGAGATGGATATTTATACCTCTATAAAGTCTCATAACACCAAACCTTCACAAGATCTCCTAGTTCCTCACTGCATTCCAACTTGTCATCAGCCAACCAATTCTCCAAGAGGTTCTTCTTGTTATGGTTTACAACTAAACGAGATAGTTCCAATGACTCAAATGCATTCAACTTTCCTCTTTTTAATAAAGTTCCAAAGTATTGCAGAAGAGGTGGTGTTTGACCAGTTTGCACTGGTACACTCTGCATCATTTAATAAATGTAATAATTAATATAAACCCATGGAATAGTTCAAAAACGAAAAAGAAACTCCCTTCCTCAAGGAATCCCCAAGATCCAATCATCATCATGAATATAATTTTTCTTGTTGTCTTCGAACATAATGCATCAAAAATGCACAAGCTTTACTAAAATCATTCAGAAAAAGTTTCAAAAAAGGCTTTCCCACCAAAGTACCAGAATTCTTCCTAAACAAAGGACAATGTTTGATCAAAGAAATATACAAAATAAACACAGTTACTTGAAAGTGCAAGTTCCAGAATCTACTGTCAAAACGATCTTTAAAACTCGATCAGAATATCACCTTAACAACAGCTTCAACTAGATTAGCAAGCTCAATAGGCAGTTTCAGCCAAACACCTTTCTTGCCCTGCAAAAGATTTGCTCATCATGAATACAAAAAGGAGAAAATATGAATGACTTAATAACAACACAGCCCAGCACCAGAGGCAAGGTGAAAATGCAGTCATCACATAAGACTAACTTTAATAGGCAGAGATTTAAGCAATGAACTAAAAATTCAAACCCGAAGAAACATCACAAACCTTAACGTTTCTCCTCAAAAGATAGGTGCTAAAAATAGCCCATCTGGCTTCAGTACCAATCTACTCTGTCAAGAAAAAAGATCCAGAAAAGGCCACTAAACATACTCATAGTTACATCATAAAATAACCAATGTTGAAGCTCATTCTCTAGTTCTCCAAAAGATAAATCAGGAGGGGAAGAGTAGAATCATAAACAAGAGGTTAAAAGATACATTTGGTTATAATAGATCACATCGTGAGATGCATCTTGGAGAAAAAATATGAAAAGTTACTAAATTTTTAATTAAAAAATTGGGATATAGCACTCAACTAATTACACAAGAAAGCCCTATCAACAACTAATCTATTTTACCAATAACTATATGATAGAAACAATGAGTACAATAAACAAAACTAACAACCTCCATTTGATAACCAGCCACATATTTCTAATGCAAGAATTAGAGTTCAATTCTTCACTGAATATTTAAGCCCACACAGATTGAAATACCTTACTCCAGTACTCAAGCTATCTCATCTCAAGTATTCAAGTTCAAAATGGTAATATGTAAAGTTGCATACAGGAACATAAATGGTAAAAGAAGTTTAAACCAAGTGAAGAAATTAGTTTTGTGATGATGGACCAAATGCAGTGCTTCAATCAATGCTACTATTTGATGAACACTGCTAGATGGAAACATTATTTGACTTACCAGACCAACAAGACAGGCATTTTCTTGGAAGTCAACGTTAGTTATCCTTAAGTATCTGATTGATAAGCTGGAGCACCAAACATATAATCTGCAATAATGGAAAATAGACAAGTTCTATAAAGTGACATTAAGCCAACAAAAAAATCAACCACATAAATGAGGTAAATATAAAAACCATACACAAGTTTTTGGAACTTCAAGCAACTCTGTTAATGGGAGTAGACAATGCTGTGTAACATAAACAATTTTCTACTCAAGTCTTTGATGGAAGATGGCAATCAGTTATTGACAGGCATATACAATTACATCTTTGGGTTCATCAAGTCTTAATGAACCAACTAATCTGCCGAATTCAACAGCCTACAGAAAAGAAAAAAAAAAGATAAGAAATGGAAAACAATAATTTCCTATTCTTGTTCAAGTAAAAGAAACTATACACATTATACACTTACTTCTCATTAGGAACAAACATAATCGCACAAAAATGAACAAGAAAAGATAACTGAAAAAATGAATTCTAATATTACATAATTACTTCTCATTAGGAACAAACTATACACATCAAAATGTAGGGACTTTCTAGGGTCGAAAGAACTGAGTACCTGCAAAGGATAAAGGTTTTCACCAGGCAACTTCTCATGAAAAACCTGGCCACAAAACAATTACATAGGATATCAGATCCAATATCAAGCTAATCTGTAAAAAATAACTTTAGTTCAATTCTGAAAAATGTAAACTCATAAACTCACATATGAACTCATCCAAACAGCTTCTATGAGTGGAATCTAAACTGTATTTTTTCCCCTGTTTCAATTTCAACTAAAGATTCTAAATTTCTTGAATATGGATTTTTATATTTTCATTCGGACCATTCTAGAATCTAAGTCAAATTAGTACGGGGTGAGAAAAAAATGTACCTTCAGAGACCACATGGCTCTGGCCGATCAGTTGCTCTAGCACCTAAGCAAAATAGATTCTTAATGGCAAAAACAAAAACAAGAAGCAATCAAAACAAATAAAGAAAATGTAGGGAACAAATTAGTACCTTAGCAGCTTTGGTAAGTCGATTTGCGCTCTCAATGACTGAGATATTGAGAATGAGTTTCTGCACCTTAGTATCCCTCATGGGGTTCGAAAACTTCTTCTTCGAAGCCATTGGAGTGTTCTGGTAGGCGGCTGCGACGACTACTGTGTTGCTGCTCAATTCGAGGGAGGGGCGAAGAAATCCTAATAGGAGAAGACGAAGGAAAACGACAAAATAAAGATGAAAACTAAAAGGAAAAGATGAAGATGAAGAGATAAAGAAGATGAACATGCTAGGGCAAAGAAAAAATGTGTACTTCTCGAACAAGGGGCGAGAAAGATTATTCAGCTGATTAGTCGGCAGCGGCCTATTGGCCCTAGCAATTTCATCATCGATCCAATCGGCCTTCGCTCTCAGGAAGATTCTGAATGTAATTTATTCAGCCGATTGGTCGGCGACGGCCTATTGGGAGGCGATAAACGCGGTGGAAGAATGCAAGGACGAGCTCGACATGGCGATGAAGAGGAATGAGATGGAGGTGAGTTACAATTGTTGCAGAGTGAGATAGAGTTATGGGTAGAGATGAGGAAAAGAGAGAATGAGAAATGAAAGAGATAGAAGGGTTTTTTTTTCATATACGGGAGATGGCGTGACGTTAATGGGCTTTAGGCGGATAACCAAAAAAATTTGAGCGCGCGACCAAATTTTTTTTAAAACTCGTTCCGCTTTTTTTTCCTTTCATTCATAGCTTATTTTAAAAAATGCTATGGTCAAAAGCTATCAAAAGGGATATTTCTTGTAGTGATTGAAGACTTTTGGCCCATTTTAGAAGAGTTGGTGAAAAGACATTTGATGTGGAGGCCCAAAAAGCCCATAAGGAAGAAGAAAGGAGGCTAAAATCCGCACATGGGGCTTCTAGAAGGCCTAGCGTCGAGACGCTTGGCAGCAGAGAAGAAAGATCTGGAAACGCAACAACGTCGCGACGCTGCACCAACTTCTGCGCCAAGAAACTTGTGACGTCACAGCGTCGCGACGCTGTTGGCTTGTTCAGCAAGAAATGCCCAACCCTTGCTCCTATAAATAGCCCACTTCCTTTGGTTCAAATCATCCCATTCTTGGGGGAGTCCTCCCCTAGCTCAAAAGAGAGAAAAAGATAGTAGAATTGTGAGGAAAAAGGTGGAATGAAGCGAGATTCCAACGTTCGGGATTCGAGATGATCGTGACGGGAGCTTGGGATCAACTTATCGGTTATTTCTTCCTTACTCCTTTGTAATTCTTTATTATAGTTTGAGTTAGGCCTATGGATCAAGATCCCTTGGGCAAAATTATTTCCAATTGTGAGTAGATCTTGGGACCTAGGGTCGTTATTCTAGCTAATTGGATATTGTAGCTTAATTTATTAGATATTGTAACAAAATTCTTCATATTTCAACTATGCAATTCATTCGTAATGCCTTTAATCTCTTGATCATGGATTAATTGTTATGTTGGTCTAAATTGATGCTCGACATAGAGAATTTAGACTAGATCCAAATTGCATGGCTAATAATTGCTTGGAGCACGAGAGTGAAAAAGAATTGTTAGAAATTGATAATGAAGTTGCTTAATGCCATACTATGATTAACTAAGGAAATGGACACATGAATTAGTTATGTTAGTATGAGATGTGGAGGAGCTTGAAAGAGAATTCCGCTTAAAATTACTTCTAGATTTATGAAATTGAAGAATTGTAGTTGCATTCATCCAATTATTTGAGCTACAAATCCAAGGAAGCTAGATAACACCCTAGGTCAAGTCCCCTTAATAGGATATTTCCATTTAATTGCATGATTTCTTTAAGTTTCTTGTTAGTTCTTTATTTCTTTAAAGTTTAGCTTCTAAATAAAATTAAAGATGATGGTTCTTGGTAATTAGTGGAATTAAATCAATTTCCCTAAGGATTCGATACTCGGAATACTTTCCGTTTTATATTACTTGCGGCCTGTGCACTTCCAGTATAGTGGTGTAGACGCGCACCAATGCTCCGGCTACCTTTCAGCGTTATATGATGGCCATATTTGCTGACTTTGTAGAAGAGATTATGGAAGTCTTTATGGATGATTTTTCTGTTTTTGGTTCATCATTTGATAACTGTTTGCATAATCTCTCTCGTGTTTTACAAAGATGCCAGGAGACTAACCTTGTTCTAAACTGAGAAAAATGCCATTTTATGGTAAAAGAGGGGATAGTTTTAGGTCACAAGGTGTCTGAAAAAGGTTTGGAGGTTGATAAAGCCAAAATTTCTGCTATTGAACAACTTCCTCCACCCATTAATGTTAAAGGAGTTCATAGTTTCTTAGGCCACGCAGGGTTTTATAGGCGTTTTATAAAAGATTTTTCAAAAATTGCTAAACCCCTGTGCAAATTTCTTGAAAAGGATGCCCCATTTGAGTTCTCAAAAGATTGTTTGCTAGCTTTTAATCTTTTAAAAGAAAATTTGATTTCTGCCCCTATCATTGTTGTGTCGGATTGGAGTCAACCCTTTGAAATCATGTGTGATGCTAGTGACTATGCTTTAGGAGCTATCTTAGGGCAACGTCGTGATAAGTTTTTTAGGGCTATATATTATGCAAGTAGAACTCTAGATAGTGATCAGCAGAATTATACCACTACAGAAAAAGAAATGCTTGTTGTTGTATTTGCTTTCGATAAGTTTAGGCCCTATTTGCTTGGTACAAAGGTTATAGTGCAAGGAATAGAACTTAAGCAAATAAACACTTTCAAGCTATTTAAACCATAAGGGAAATTCACTATATTGAACCCCTCAATGGAATTTAGCTACGCATGATGGAATAAGATGCAAAAGAATAACTTTTCATTGACATAATGAAGTAAAAATACAGAAATAATGAAAAGAAAAATTGCTGGAAATAAGGTGCAGTAGCTAAAACTAGGGTTTTTCTTTTATCCAATCCTTCTAGAGTTCGCTCGACACTCTACTCTCCTTTACAAGTGGGAATAGGGTGAAAATCTCTAAAAACACTCGGGTTTGATGTCTAACTAAAGGTTAGAATTCAGTCTTCTAAGAAGGACCTCGAGCATCCCTATTCATGGGCATCTACTAGGGTTCTGTCACCACCCTCTTCTTCCTAGTGAGTTCTGCTTGGATTTCTGACAGGATCGCCAAGAGGGTGTCAAATTCTCCCTAGGTCATCAAATAAAAATTTATAATCCACGGCACTACTACTATTTTTGTAGCAATAGCGGCCAAGGTCGAACATAGGGAAGGGGGATCTAGCAGTTATGGAATTTTGTGCTTATGAAAACAGGGGGATTTTTTATGATGGAAGACAAGCAAGAAAAATAAAATAATTGAATGTTGAATTTTAAATGGCACGAAATAAGCATGTAGAAGAGAAATAAGAGGGGATGAATAACATGAAAAGGGATCGTTGGATTGGGATTTATTATGCTTGATTCTAATTCATTGGCTTCCTAGTTTTCTCTAATGATTATTCTAAACTGATTTCATTAGTCTGATTGGCTTCTGGGTTACTCGGAGGACACCCCTACACTAACCTGTGCTAATTAACTCGCTAATCGTGAATTCGACAATTAACAAGATTAATTAATATAAACTCTATCGCTCGCCACCCCTTATGCATAATGTAGCAACCATCCGAGACCTCTGCAACGGTTACTACTTATATCTAACTAGTTTATTAACAAGCAATTTTGTAACCACCTATTAAAACTAGCCGCTTTGGGATCGTGGGTCCGGAATCATAAGAACTAAATTCAAATACAATTTAAATCTAATTCCTACAATCTTTAACATGCATCCTAGGCCTATCAAGGGTCGTCTGGCGTAGAGAATGGTTTGCCTCAACCTAGTGGCTATCTAAAAATAACTGATAGAGTACACAAGCGGTAATCGCATAGGGCGTCAATCCTAATTGACTAGCCTCATGTATTAGTTTAAACAGGATTACATGCAAAACTCAATGAAAATACAACAAGAACAGAAAGTATAAACCAGAAAACTCAGCCAATATTATTTAGAATCAAGACATAAATCCAATCCAACGATCTAAACGAGTTTAGCTACGCATAGATGAAGTAAAAGCAACAAATAACATAAAAAAATCCATAGAGTATGACCAACAATGGTCTACAAGAGTGCTGGAATGTAAAAGAGGCAAAGAAATCTTAAAAGGGACCAAAATTCTAACCTAACGACGGACTAAAACCGAGGCTACATATATATAGAAAACACGTCAGCGTCGAGACGCCAAGGGCAGCGTCGAGACGCCACGAACATTACACTTCGACCCGAATTCGCGTCAGCGTGCCAGCCTCATATCCCAACTTGGTGCTCAATTTCTCGGTTTTGACTCGCTTCTTCTCGGTTCGGGGCTTCAATCTTCTGCTATCGGTGTCATTCTTCAAGCCCGCTTCAGCACAATTGGGTCTCTTCACCTCCTCGTCGTTCAAGACATCGAGATGCCTCCAAAACTCCTTAATTGGCCCAAATTAACACCAATTAGCGTGATCGGCTCCCGACATAGCCTAAGCTCAATTAACCTGTAAATAGGATAAGTAAAGCATAAAATGACTCTAACAAGCTTAGATTAGAGGCGATAAAATAGGACTATTTAGGTTCTATCAATTTCTCTTCGAATCAAGGCCTTATATAGTGTGGGGAGTAGTTGAGGAGCCAAGAAAATTGTGCTGGTAGATAGCCCAGTCAGTTTCGGAGTCAAAACAACCAGTTAGGTGCATGTTCGACGGTCGTACTGCAAGTGCACGGGTCGCAAGTAATATAAAACGGAAATATTCCGAGTATCGAATCCACAGGGAGGCGAAGTGAAAATTAAGCAAAGCAAAAACTCCTTGAACACTAGAGGTACTTGGGAAAATAATATTTAGGGACCTAAGCATGCAATTAAAATGAATTTAAAAATTAAAGCGATTAAAGAAATCAATTTGATCAATCACGAAATAAAATATGGAGAAAGAGCTTTTTTTATGGGAAGTGGGGTCTTGAAACTCAATTAATAGCTAAATAATTATTACAATTATCCTATCTCATTGCCCAACTAATTATACTCCTAGAATCTCCGTTAATCACATAGGTTCTCCTGTCGGTCTCCCCTAATTGTAATTAATCCATTTTAACAACCTAAGTGTCCTTAGCTCCATTAAAAATCGTTAATTATTACGCTCTGATTCATTTTAGGAATCTAAGTCTAATCAACTAATCTCGTTGTCACTACGGGCAATTAAACTAGTTGCATGGATTATGATCTATCCTAACTTCTCTCTATCGAGTCTCCATTAAGAATCGAATCAATACACAACTGGCCAGATTGCATACAGCATTACGAGCATCCATACAAATAAATAGTAAACAGGGCAAGAGATAGGCAATTATAACAACATTTAACTATAATTTCATTTTAAGACCCCAAATTGGGGTTTAGCTATACATAGCTAAAATATTCACAAAATTTACAATGGAAAGCATAAATAAGAGCACAATAAAAGGGAAAGAATTGACCGTCGAAGACCCCGTCGCTGGCGCTTGGAGTCCCTCCGAGCAAACCTTGAGCCTCCTAGAGCGCTCCCCAAAATTCCCCAACATTTCCCACTAAAGAACTCTAAAAAAGGCTAAAATCCTTGAGAGAAGGCTCCAGAGGAGCCAAGGAGAGAAAGGAATGAAGGAATGGAATGGTGATTGATGATAAAAATGGGCACCAAGGGGCGCTATTTATAGGCCCGGAAATTGGACAGCGTCGCGACGCTGTGACGTCATCGACTTGCCGGCCAAGAAATGGGACAGCGTCTCGACGCTAGGCGAATTCCAGAACTTTCAGGCCCGTTTTTGGGCTTGAACTTGGGCCTCGCTTCATTTCTTTTGGGCCTCTTTCTCATGGTTGACTTCTTTGGACTCCCCCTTGACCCATGTATGGAATTTGGGCTTGAATGGCTCCTTTTTGGGCATTTTTTTCACCAGAATTCATAATTTGCTCCTAAAGACCAAATAACGAAATATATTAAATATCTTCAATAAAAACACAATTAAAGCACTAAAAAGCTTAATATTTTAGGGCTAAAATAGCGACATTTCTGCCCGCTATCAGTGCACAAAACACTCGTTCAAAACGACCCGCGACGAACTCGGAACTGCCTCTGTCTGTCCAGAAATGCGGTCGCATTTGGTTTTTGCCTTCCCAAAAATGGGTCTCATTTCTGGGTTTTTCCAAATATCTTCTGTTTTTCTGCAAAACACCAAATTAAATCAAATCCTTATCAAAATAGGCCTTTTTAAGCACAAATAAGCATAATTTGACATACATGACTCTCAACTCCCTAATTCATCAACTTTAACACTTTTAGAGCTCGGGAATAGTAAATTTGATCTAAAACATGCAACTTTGACAAGATAATGAGCTAAATATAAGGGTAAAATAGGTATATTTTTTACCCTTATCAAATAGAGAGGGAGGTTTCCGTCTTTGCCATGAAATTGAAAAAAAAAAAGCTTTTCCTTTGTGCAATAGCTCTGATACCATAAACCAAGAATTGAGAATTGGTAGAAGAGTTTAGCAGCGTAAGGACCAAACTAAATAATTGAGTAAGAAAGAAACTCTGGAATATTTCTCATAACATTTTTCATGTACAACAGCTTACTTATATACTTGCACAAAGGAATAATAAATGATCCAATTAAGGGAACGGGACCTTTGATTTAGCAACGATACAATCAAACTAAGGAAAGTAATCAAGGTTTGAATGATTAGCAAAAATCAGATAGATTTCAGCTTATTTGAGGGCAATTTATTAGTTGAGGAGTTTCCTTATCAAGCTGTCATTGATATTCCAAAATTGTTGTAATTTGCTGTCATTGAAATTCCTTAAGATCAAATTGCTGCAGTTTTCCATTAGTGCTATTGTTTCAAAATCTAAGGATAAAATGATAGCTTTTATGCATGTTATCAACCTAATTAATTCAATTGAATATGATTTAATTGAATTAAAACTTTATATTATAATTAATCTAATTAAAGTTGGTTTAATTAAATTAATTTATACTTTTTTGGGTTGTTAATTATTATAAGATAATAATTAACGGCCCAGATGTTATTGATTATGATTTAAGGTTGAGATTCTTCAGGGAAGTTGTTCCCTTTTGCCCTACTACATCTAACGTGTAGAATGGTTAGTTATCGATCAATCTCTCTCTCTCTCACTTACGCTGGGGCGAAAAACACACAAAGAGAAAAAAATCTCTCTTCATCTTTTCGATCTCTCTCAATTTGCAACAAGATTAATTATTGTAAAAAAATCCCTTCCAAGACAGATTTGGGTTCCCACAAGCCACAAATCTCGGTACTCAGAGAATAGGGGGTGCTCACTTTTTGTGGTGTTCGTTGGAAGGAAAGCTGTACGTGTTTTGGAGCATGGTGCTGTGTGAAATTCGGTCTACAACACGTAAGTTTTTTTGATCTCTAAAATAGTTTAGAGAAATTACAGTATGCTTAACTATAGTTCATTTAGAAAGTTGTTATGTTTTAACTTTGCCAATGTATTGGTTTTTCCTAAACAAAATTTAATACGAGACGATCAAAGATGTTTCCGCTGTCAAGGATTTTCATTCCTTCAGAGTTTGCATAAGACCAGGACTAAGAAATAAGTCACTTTCCTTTATAACGCTGTTTACAGTTGAAACTGGCTTATTTTAGTGCGATGACCTATGTAACTCGATCTTAATCCTGAGCTAACTATGAACTCCTATTTATTCGAGATTATCCTTTGATTTGCATGGGTGAGAGTGGCTCATCATCGCCGACTCAATTAGCCTACCATTTTGGGGAAAAGACTGGGTAGATAGTTGGGGACATAGTTCTGCAAGACGGAATTCACTCCTACCCGATTTAGGGATAGTAGAGAGGTTGTTCCCTTAAGTGCTGACTCCGAGACTTGAACAAAGGGATCTCGCCCTCTCATTGGCCCGAGAGGTATTAGGTTTATTGGTCAGAACCACAAACCAATTGTTCATTAGAGGATCAGTTGGGACTTAAGGAACAAGAAGTAACTTCAGGAGTAAAACAGACATTTAACCCAGCTGTAGTTACGAACAACCTGTGAAGGGTCGACTTACTAATAATGGTTATGTCGAGTTGATAGAAATACGTCTACAGTGAGGGAAGTTCAACTATCAGGCTATAATGGAGTGTTCTGGTAGTTAACGAATGTTGGTTAACTATGTTAAATGAGTTTAGCCAGTTAATCTCTGATCATTAGAGCCCATGATCTGTAAGTCCATTAGGTCCCCCAGCTAGCTCATATGAAATAAACCTTAGAACAATGTGATGAAAGAGTTTGAATAGTTCAAACACAATTTAGGGAGTTAATGTCAATTGTATGCAATATTATTGATGTAATGGTTTAATTACGAATTAAACTACATTAGAGAGAGTTGAATATATATTTAAATGTGATTTAAATATGAACGTGTGAATAGGGATTTGTGTTCGAGATAATGATTTTTTAGAGAAGTTGAAATTGGTGTCGGGTTTGTTGTAATTATTTAATTTAGTATTTGATATTAAATTAAATAAGTTATAATTAATTAAAATGTTTAATTAATTATTTAAATTAATTTTATTTAAAACTAATTATTTGAATTGTTTTAATAAAATTAATCAATTAAAATGAATTTTGTATTCATTTAAATCAAGAGGTTAATCTCTTTGGTTTGACACCAAAGCTAATGAGATTGCACAACAAACTACACCAAGACTTGCCACCTCAATCTTGTTTAAAATTTTGAGGGATTGGTGTCTTCATTTTGGGTGATGAAAGTGCATGACTCTTCTATATAAAAGAAGATGGAATTAGCTGAGAAAATGTTGGTTGCTGGACATTGCTACCTTTGAACTTTCAAGAAGCAAATGAAATACTCTCTCGAAGTTCCCATCTTTCTTCTCTAAAATTCATCACGTTCTTGAGTCTCACAACTCGTTCTAAGATCGGAGGATAGCGGGAAAGACCACGGTGGTTGTCCGAGACTTGATCGTATAAAGAAAACAACAAAGGAAAAGCTCAATTCGGTCCAAAAGGTTGGTGAACTTTTCTCCTCTGTTTTTTCGGTTTATGTGTGCATGTTTTCTTAACTAAAATTAAAGAAATTTGTGTGCTTTTGATCCAAATCGTTTCTGCTAGTGTCTCGTACACTCCTTCACATTATATGAGCATTCCAGATCTGATCAACAACCAACAAAGTTCCTAGCTCTTAGTTCAACGATGACGAGTATAGTTTTATGGTGGTGAGATTCTTTTTTTTTTTTCCGTGTAACAAAGGAATATGTTGTCTATGAGTATATGAGTTCTGTAGGACTATATATATTGTATGATGAGAGTATATTTACCACCTAATTGTTATTCTTTATTAGCTAGATTCATGTACTACTATTTTTAGGCAGATAGTGTTTTCCTTTTGGCATTATTGATATATCCCACTGATAATATATATATTTGTTATTTGTATATATATATATATATAGGCTTCATATTGATATTTACCATTGCATTATTTAGATTACCATCATTTAATATAGTACACCCCTGAAGTGTTGTTCAAATATTGTGGTATAATTTTCATAATATACTTTATTGTAAAAATATATTAGTATGTATGATATATATGAAGATGCATGTATGAATTAAGTGTATGTTTGTGTGTATGTAACCAATATAATAGATCATTATGAGAGTTAAATACACTAGAAGTAATGGTAGTTCTAGCAATAATAACAAAATACAGGGAATGAAAAAGAAGCAGTGACAATAGAGTTAGAGTTATGCAATATACATACTGTATATATTCTAAAGTATATGTTTATTATATATATTAGGTGTATGTCTTATATACTAAGTATATATCTATAAAATTATACATATTGATGATTTCAAGACGAGCAAACAGAAGTTAGAACTTCCAATATATATATACAATAGTTCAATATATCGTCACAAATAAAAGAGAACATGTGATATTTCGTTGTCATGGGATAATAGACTTGTTGTTTTTTTTTTTTTTTTTTTTTTTAACAAGACAGTTTGATATACAAAATCAAATCTAAATCTGTTATAGATGGTTACAATCATCTATAATTTTTTTTATATGTTCAAGGAATATGTGAATGAACGTTAACAGGTTAATTATATATATACTACATATAGACTGAGTATATATAAGATAAATTTGTAAATAACATTCCTATTTGATTAAAAGTTGTATACAAGTGAATCTATATAATTTTTCAAAAAAAAAAAAAGTCAATCTATATAATATCAATTAATAATATGCTTTTTCACAAAAAAAAAAAAAAAAAAAAAAAAAACTAATAATATCCATAGTAACCACACATCAACGTCATCAAATTGTTAGTAACCACAAATCAATGTCATCAAATTGGTAAAAAAAAATTGATTCCAGATATTGGAATTTCATGATGAGAATGTGAGAAAATGGAGAAAATAATGACAAAAAATGAGGAAGAAAGTGAAAGTGACTAGAATGTGGATTTTAGATTTTTACATGGAGTAGATAATGGCAAGAATGAAGTGAAAAATCAAAATCAATCCTAAATTTGTGGGATAATTAATAACAAAATTGGATTAATTATTATATATAATATAGGAAAGAGAATTGACAAAATCAAATAATTCTATGGAGAGAGAAACATAATAAGGGACATAATGGTAAGAAATAAATACACGAAATCTAAATAAGAAAATTTTCAAATATTTGAACATTTGTGAAAATATGATGTTTAAATAGTCCCTTTGACATAATTTCTGTAAATTTAGGAGTGGTGGGAGTAGGTGAATGAATCGGGTAAACAATGGTTAGTTTGCACACACGAAAGAAGTGAAGTTAATTATGTACTAGAGCATATAAAGATTGTTACTTGTTTCTGAATGCAACTAATTCGAAGCTAAAAGCCCCAGTATATATAAACAACTCCCATCCTATAGTGTTTTGAAGGCTGAAAATGGCAAGCTTGGTATCGTGTAATCCAGATGGATGGTGCGGTTTAAAAAGTTTGCTGTTGGGCACCGGAGGGTGCTTGGTTTGGACATGGATCATTATCCATAGATGGAACCAAAGAAACAAGACAGGTCCCAAAACATGGCCACTCGTAGGAGCAGCAATCGAACAGTTCCTAAACTACCACAGAATGCACGATTGGCTTCTCGGTTACCTCAATCTCTCCAAAACTGTTGTTGTCCCTATGCCTTTCACTACTTATACTTACATTGCTGACCCGGCTAATGTTCAGCACATTCTCAAGACCAACTTTGCTAATTATCCCAAGGTACAAAAGGCTAGATTCTTGAGGTTTTAGGGTCTTCTATTTCTCAGGTCCTTTTTTTCCTTTTTTTTTCTAACACATTTTGTTGAGTTAGCCTTCATTAATTTAACCAGGCATATGAAAATGAAATCTCCAAATCGAAATCATTTCTTTCTCGTTTCACATGTTTAGCATCTAGTTTCTCGATTTAAGTTATTCTAAACTACTCTTCAAGTATGTTTGTTTTGGTTTCAACATCAAAATTTTCAATTTTACTTCTGTCTTTTAATTTATCATAAAAGTAAAAACATTTTTTTTTTTTACAATTTTTTAAAATGTCATGGACATACCTGAAACCAATTAGGTAAGTTAGAAGCAAAGTTCAAATCAAATAAATCATACAAAATTTTTAGAGGTATGTGCTTAGCTTCAATTTTGCTCCAACACTCTTAATTTTTGTCAGGTATTTCAGAAAAACAAAGTTTAAGAGAAGGTTATTTGAAGCAAAAATAAGAGGTTGAGGGTAGAATTGAAAGGTTTAATCGTTAAGCATAAAATTAAAGCACACATGTCAGGGACACATTTTGTCCAATTTAACCTTAAACGATAATCAAATTTATATTTGAGAAAGCCATTAAGAAAAGAATAAAAATTTAAACTTGTAGATCTAACGAGGATTTAATGTGGTATCAAAAATCAAAATATCAAATTTAAATTATCAAGAATCAAGTTTTCTTTTATACAGTCCTCACATCCAACTTAAAAGTCAAATTGAACATTGGAGTCCAAATTGAGGAGGGAGTTTTGAGGGAAAAGTTGAGACTTATCTTAACATATGAAATTAAATTTTTTTTAATATCTGAGTAGTAATTTTGCTCATTATTACTCAAGGGTGATTTATATCATTCGTACATGGAAGTGCTTCTTGGCGATGGGATCTTCAACGTAGATGGAGAGCTGTGGAGGAAACAGAGGAAAACTGCGAGCTTTGAATTTGCGTCAAAAAATTTGAGGGATTTCAGTGCCCTAGTTTTTAGAGAATACAGTCTCAAGCTCTCAGCTATTTTAACTCGGGCGACTTTAGACAAACAACAAGTTGACATGCAGGTGAGTTTATCAACCCTTCCTTTATCTACTTAAGAAATGAAAAACTCAATTTTATATATGTCGAAAATAAATATTGAGTTTTTTTTTTCTTTTTTTTTAAGAATTAAACCATCAAAAATTTATTTAAAAAATTTGGATATTATATATATATATATATATATATATATATATATATATTTTTTTTTTTTTTACGGGTTTTTTTTTTTTTTTTTTTTTGGTGGGGGATTTGACCTCTTGGTCATTAGGGCTTTAAAAATTGACCTCTCATACCTTTTTAAAAGTATCTGTGTTTTGGTCCTTAAATTTATTTTATTTATTTATTATTAGTATCAGTATTATTTGTAACAAAATTTAGACTACCGATTTTTGAACTTGCTACTCCATTTAACTTAACTTTAGAGGTTAGGATATATATACAATTTTTGTGATGCTCGTAAAAGTAACTAAATGGAATACCCAAGTTTAGCTGTAACCTCAGGACAAGAGAGAAGCATACGAAATTAGAATGATTTTTTTTTTTTCAATTCATGTATCTTGTTCTTTTTTTTTGAGTTCATGTATCTTGTGCATTGTTTCTATTTTTGTGATGATTTTTTTTTTTTAATTCATGTATCTTGTGTAAATTTTTGTGATGATTTTTTTTTTAATTCATGTATCTTGTGTATCTTGTGCATTTTTTATTTTTTTAATTCATGTATCTGTGCATTGTTTCTATTGTTTATGATAGGTTTTGAATGGCTTTTTGAGAGAATTATTTTAAGGTCATGATAAAAATACTTTTCAAAAGTTTTCATAGGAATTGATTGACTAAATATAGATGATTTTAAAATTCTAAAAACATTTTTAAATGATTTAAAGAAGCATTTAAGTAGTGAATGTTAAAGTGTTTGCAGAAGAAGAAACATATTTTTTTAAAAATATATTTTAAAGGAGAAATGGTTATTGTTTGGTTAAAAACATAGGGTAACAATTTAGTTCTTGAACTTTAATTTGTAACGATTTAGTCATTGTACTCTCAATTTGGTAACAATTTAATCCCTAAACTTTAATATGTAACAATTTAATCCTTGAACTTTAAAATTTGTAAAAATTAGTCATTGTCATGAAAATTATTATTAAGATTTAATGGAATTTCTTACCTATAATGATTGATAACTTGATTACTTAGGACCATGTGTATTTGTAAACTACAAAGATTAAGTCGTTACATAATAAGAATTAACACTTAATTTCGATGAAATTTTTCACGACAAGGACTAAATCGTTTACAAATTTTGAGTACATGAACTAAATTGTTACATATTAAAGTTGAGGATAACTAAATTGTTACAAAATTTGAAAGTTCAGGAACTAAATCGTTACAAAGAAAAGTTTAGAGGCTAAATTATTACTTTTAACCTTATCGCTTCTATTAAAAGTATACGTAGAAGATGTGTTTTACTTGTAAACGTTTTTTCTTCCCAAGTCATTTAGTTGTCTATCACATAATATTAATTTATAACGAATAGAATATAGGTAGGACTCCACATCAACATTTCATTTATGTTGTTAATAGTGTTGGGAGTGCGACCAAAGTTCCACATCGGCTAGATGAGGGGATAACCGTGGGTTTATAAGGGAGGACAGCTATCTCCACTAGTATGAGGCCTTTTGGAGTGAACCAAAAGCAAAACCATGAGGGCTTATGCCCAAAGTGGAC
Organism: Luffa aegyptiaca; assembly: GCA_017139565.1. Lineage (NCBI taxonomy): Eukaryota > Viridiplantae > Streptophyta > Magnoliopsida > Cucurbitales > Cucurbitaceae > Luffa > Luffa aegyptiaca. The sequence goes on from CM029395.1 coordinate 23,294,888, forward strand.
AATATCATACCATTGTGGAGATATGTGTGGTACCGAACAAAAAAGTTGTGAGCCTAAGTAGTCATGGAGAAATCCAATCCCTTACAAATAGTAGTAGTAGGACTAGACAAAAACATTGTCCAAAATTGAACGTGCACGTACTTAAATTCCTTAATTATAAAAAGCTGAGTTTAAATGTATAAAAATATTTATATATATACTTATAGAATTCGTTAATTATGAATATTTTTGTTATGAAGTTTCTAGAGGAAAAGCACGTTATGGTTGAAATTGATATGAATTGAGGGTGCAGGAACTGTTGATGAGAATGACTTTGGACTCCATATGCAAGGTGGGATTTGGTGTTGAAATTGGATCCTTAGCTCCAAATTTGCCAGAAAATCGCTTCGCTAAGGCTTTTGACACAGCAAACATCATCGTCACCCTTCGCTTCATTGATCCTTTGTGGAAAATTAAAAGATTCTTTAATTTGGGATCCGAAGCTCTCCTCGACAAGTCCATCAAAATCATCGATGACTTTACCTACTCTGTAATTGCCACAAGGAAAAAAGAGATAGAAGAAGCTCGAACCACAGGCAAAGATGGCATTAAGGTAATTTAACATATGTCCTCCTTTTACCCTTTAACTTCATTTTTAGTACAAATTTACTTGTCAAATGCTTCTTGAGTTTTGATATCATTTTTTTTCATTCAATTTCAAAACTACTTTCTATTGTTATTATTTTTTTTAAAAAGAAATTTCGATGTATAATAGTTGCTAAAATTGGAGAATTAATGCGTATTGTCAATAATTTCAATGTGATGAATATATACTTCTCATTTTTTATTTTTTGAGAAGAATATATAATTCTCATTTATGAAGTCTTTGGATTCACTAAATTTTTATGGTATATGAGATGGCAGATAAAACATGACATATTATCAAGATTCATTGAGTTAGGCGAAGATCCAAGCAACAATTTCACAAACAAAAGCTTGAGAGATGTGGTTCTCAACTTTGTGATTGCTGGACGTGACACAACAGCAGCCACTCTTTCATGGGCTATTTATATGGTAATGACTCATTCTCATGTAGCTGACAAACTTTACTCAGAGCTCAAGAGTTTTGAAGAAGAAAGAGCCAAAGAAGAGAGAATTTCATTGCTTCAGCACCATCCAACAACTGATCTTCAATCCTTCGAGAGAAGAGTTATGCAGTTTGCACAACTCCTCAATTACGATTCACTTGCCAGATTGCATTATTTGCATGCTATGATCACTGAGACACTTCGTCTTTACCCTGCAGTGCCCCAGGTATCAAATAAATATAATTTATTAAATTATAAATTTGAACGCTGTGGAGTGAGATTTGATGTGTATAAGGTTTCATTGTTGGTATGGGGGATCAGGACCCAAAGGGAGTTTTGGAGGATGATGTTTTACCAGATGGAACAAAGGTAAAAGCAGGAGGAATGGTGACATATGTTCCTTACTCAATGGGAAGAATGGAATACAATTGGGGCTCTGATGCAACTTGTTTTAACCCTGAAAGATGGCTCAAACAAGGCCTTTTCCACTCCGAATCTCCATTCAAGTTCACAGCTTTTCAGGTGATATCATTTGTGTTCGATCAGTAAAATCATCAATCATGAACTACATTTAATGAACTACATTTAATGGTTGGCAATTGCATGCAGGCTGGACCAAGGATCTGCATGGGGAAAGACTCGGCATATCTGCAAATGAAGATGGCTCTTGCCATTTTGTGCAGATTCTACAAATTTAGTTTGGTCAGTGGCCATCAAGTCAACTACAGAATGATGACTATTCTCTCCATGGCCAATGGCTTGAAAGTTACCGTTGCTACACGCTCTTGAAACTACTCTGTTTATTTACGAGTTTGATCAACCATCACTCAAAAACATTTAATAATTTCACCACAATTTCAACCATTTTAAGCTGGTTTCTTCTTCTTTTCTTAAGATTAATTATCCAAGGCTTCTACCATTGGGTTCTTTATTTAATTTCTCCTAGAGGGCATGACGTTTGGCATGTCAATCTCCATATGAGAAATCATATCTACTATGAGTGAAAGATGATCAAAGGACATCTCACACATTTAACATATATATTTCAAACTGCTTTTGCTAGTCATCTTTTTGGGATTATATTATTTATGCCCCTAGAGTTTATATGTAACAATATAGTATATAAACACGTAATTAGATAAAATAAATATCAACTTTGTCAATATTTGAATTCCAGTACAAAACTTTTGAAAGTTGTTTTTTAGTTGCCATATACTAAAGGATTCAATTGAAGAAGTTACCTAAATAATTAAACAGATAGTTGTATGTGGATTATCGTATTCACCATGTAAGGGTATTTTTGTAATTAAGGGGTAATCCTCAAATTTTGTTAAAAAATCTACTGGTTACGTCCATTATGATGGTTTTTTTTTTGTACGGATGACCCTTTTCGCTGGGCGCTAATGGAATATGACCCGCCACTTACAAAACAATGATAAATGACCTTTTGTCGACGTCACCACACAGCCAAAAGACTCGTTGCCCCCCGTCTACCCACCCAACCTCGACAGATGCTAGCCCGCCCCGCTAGGCTCTAGCCATCCACTAGCGACCCGTCGCCACACGTTTCTTACAACCCTGCGGGCTGGGAATTCCCAACCCTTCGCATTGGGGCACGATAATGAACAGGAACGGGCCAAAAAAATTACGAAATCAAACAAGACGAAAAAAAAAGGATAAAAAAATCCAAAAGAATGTAAAGAACGAAATATTGTAAAAAAAAAGCGCCGATCAACCGGCTAACCTGCGAGTTGTGATCGATGGAAGACTAACCATGGTCCCAGGTACTTTTTGGATGGGAAACCAACGATGATGTTCATACAAATTGATAAAGGAACTACCTCAATTATGTTTGAGAACTCCCTTTTTTTTTTTTTTCAGGTGAACCCCCACAACAATAATAAGAATAACCTCATTAACCAAATGATAAGACAACCCCAAGAAAGTTAAACAGATTTGCTTGGAAGGATAATCAAAGATCAAGAAGAAAGGAGAACTCGTTCCTAACTTCAAGATTTCGAACTCTTGATCACAATCTAATTGATCAGACTAGATTAAAAGTCCTAGGCATGCATTCTAAACACAAGAACACAAAGAAAGCATAAAAGCTTGAGAGAGACTAAACTCAATCTAAAATTTTCATTCCAATTCAACTTCAACTTGTTGTCTTCAAATGACAAATTACATCCATATTTATACTAATTGAAAAGACATCATGAAAGGACACAACCCTTCACGTATGTAGCCTAGATTCAACCCCCAACCCTTAAAATCCATACATGAACCATCATAAATAAGAATACTGAAGGTGTTCATATAACACATGCGGAAGCAATTTTAGGATCGGAGGCACTTAACTACATCAATTTTAGAAAATGAAAACATGCTGTCCAAATACCGTAAGGAGAGAGCAGAATTTTTACCAACCTTTTGGAGACCGATTCAACAACTCCCTTTGATTCCTTTGATCACGAACGGTGTGTGGACCACCTCTAGTGTCTTCCCTACTATTCTCCGGGCCAAGAACGACTTGTGGGAGTCTATAGAGATAGGGAATGGGAAGGGAATGCTTGAAGGTTCAAGCACTAGAGAGATATATGGAGATGAGTGAGTTTGAGACCAAAATCCAGCAGCATAACAATATGGAAAATGGCTCTCTTTGATTTGAATCTGATTCATACTCCTTATATATAGACATCTTCCATGCAAAGAGAAGCCTCATGACACTAGACACATGGTGAAATTGCAACTCAAAGTGGATTCTAGGTGTTTAATTCACAACACATGCAACTAGTGCATGGTTGTGTTGTTTCCCACTATGCATCAACATGCAAGAGTGGGAATGCCACTAAATCCACTTAAAATTGAATCTAAATTCTCAATTTTCAGCTTGCAATTCATTCCTATTTCAATTCAAAATTGAAATTGATTTCTAGGCAATTAATTTGTACAATTCCAAGTAATTTTTACATGATTAATCCAATTAATCTTTATCACCTAGTGCCATGAATTATATATGATTCCTAATACATATATATGGTATTCAAAACACTTTTAAATACTCCATCTCTCATTTTCTAATTTAATTCATAATTAAATTATTGTGTCAAACACAATTTACGATAATACCCGTTTTCCTGATTTTGAACGATTCAAAGCTTCCTATCTTTTTGTTCTAGGCTTTATTCCGATATGAGCTAGTTGGGGGACCTAATTGACCTATAGATCATGGGCTCCAACGATTCGAGGCTAACCGACTAATCTCATTAACCAAGCTTAACCAACATTCGTTAACTACCGGGACACTCCACTATAGCCCGATAGTTGCACTCCCCTCACTATAGATATATTTCCGTCCACTTGATTTAACCATGATTAGTAAGTCGATCCTTCACAGGTTGTTCGTAGCTATATCTAGGTCAAAAAGCCGTTTTTCCCCTATAGTACTTCTAGTTCCTTAAGTCCCACTGATCCTCTAATGAACAATTGGTTTATGGTCCAACCAATAAACCGAGTCCCTCTCGGGCCAATGAGAGGGCGGGATCCCTTTGTTCAAGCCCCAGAGTCAGCACTTAAGGGAACAACCTTTCTACTATCCCTAATTTGGGTAGGAGTGAATTCCTTCTCGCACGACTATGTCCCCAGCCATCTACCCGATCCTATCCCTGAAATGGGAGGCTTATTGAGTCGGCGATACTGAGCCACTCTCACCTATGTAGATCTAAGGATAAGCCCGAATAAACAGGAGTTCATAGTTAGCTCAGGATTAAGATCGAGTTACCTAGGTCATCACATGAAATAGTCAGTCTCGTCAGTAAACGGTGTTATAAAGCGAGAGTGACTTATTTCTCGGTCCTGGTCTTATGCAAACTCATTGCATAGGACGCCCCCACTCGCATGTCTCTACATGGACGATTTAGGATCACATCGTCTATACCATCTATAAAGTGGGCCGCGTCTCATAGTGTCTCCAGAATAAGGTACCCAACCCTATCCCTATACTATAGATCGTTTTGGCTATTACTCAAGCTTGATCCACTTTTATGTCTCTACACAAAGCTCAAGTGTTCATCCTATAGCCATGGATCTTAGTTTATTGGATTTGGGTTATTATATGTGCAATTTACTTTATTCAGTAATAACTTTACTGAATTAATCTCGATAACGCCTTTATCGAATAAGTATATAATTCGTTTAACATTCACTATCTACGAGTTTTAGGACACCAATCCCAACAAATACATGAATTAAATAGGTACATAATACATTAAATATGATGGATGAATATGGATTTTTAGATTCATTGTGTCTTTTGGTTGATTAGGTGCCTTTCCATGTTTGAATGGATGCAACTCTTGGTCATGGATAGTCACCTTAGCTTGGAAGTAACTATTTAATGCCTCTTGTAGTCTTTTAGCTCTAACTCTTATCATTGGAGCTTGTGGCATAATGATTGCCTCATGATTGGATTAAATTGAAGTTGACACCAATGGAGCTTCATTCAAGCTTGATTGAGTTGGTGGAGCTTCGAGTTCTTCTTCTTGAGCTGATGGAGCTTGGAATTCTTTTTCTTGCTCTTCTTGATTGCTTTTTTCCTTATCACAAATACCTCTGTCGGGAAACTGATCAACTTGCCATCCTCATCGTGGATCACAAACAGTGATTCATCCGCTGAAGAAGGAACAAGAAAATCAGTTTCCCGACGAGGTACGAAGTTCATAAGGCGAATGAGCATGGAGACATGGTCGTGGAAGTCACGAGAAACCGATGATGACGTTCATATTGTTGGGTTTTATGCCCTAAAACTCGTAGATAATGAATGTAAACAAATTGTATACTTGTTTCAATAAAGTGTTATTGAGTTTCTACAATAAAGTGTTATTGTTAAATATTGCACAATTTGACCCAAATCCAATCAACTAAGATCCAAGGTTGTTTACATGTGACTTGAACTAGTATGTGGGGACATACGGGGATCGATGTTCAAGTAACAACCTAAAAGGTCTATAGTACAGGGATAAGGTTGGGTACCTTATCCTGGTAACACTATGTGATACGACCCGCTTTGTATTCGATACAAACGTATTGATCCAAGACGTCCATGTAGGAGACATGCGAGTAGGGGTATCCTATGCAATGAGTTTTCATAAGACCGGACCACGAAATAGTAAACCACTAGATGTAACACCGTTAACTAGTTAGATTACTGTTTCAATAGGATGACCTTGGTAACTCAGTCTTAATCCTGAATGTGTCATGAACTCCTTCTCAAGAGGGATTGTCCTTTGATTAGTATGGGGTGAGAGTGGCTTGCACGCCAACTCAATAAGCCTACCTTCTTGGGGACGAGACCGAGTGGGGGGCTGGGGACATGACAACACACGATGGAATTCACTTCTTCCCACTTCTAGGAGAAGTAGATAAGTGTTCCCTTAAGTGGTGACTCCGGGACTTGAACAAAGGGATCCCGCCCTCTCACTGGCCCGAGAGGGACTTTCTGTTTAATGGTTGGTCCATAAACAGGTTGTTCATTAGAGGAGCGCTAGTACTTAAGGAGACATATGTAACACATGGGTAAAACGGTAATTTGACCCAGCCGTGATTACGAACACTCGTGAAGGATTGACTTACCGGTATAAATTTATATCCGTGGACACAGAAATGTTCTACAGTGAGAAGAGTTCAGCTGTGGGTCTTTAGTGGAATGACCCACAGTTAATGAATATTGGTTAACCTGATTAATTAGTTTAATCGGTTAACCTCATATCATTGGAGCTTCTGATTTGTAGGTCCATTAGGTCCCCTTGCTAGCTCGTAAAGAGTAATTAGGAACAATTATATCTTGAGAGAATTTGAATAGTTCAAATTCATATTGGGAATTAAGTTAATTGTTTGAGATACAAATTAATATAATGTATAATGATACATTAAAATGTAAAGTCTAATTTGAAATTAACCTTTATTATTATGAGAGAAATAAATATTTGAAGAAGTTCAAATATTAATATGAATTTGATTCATATTAAATTTATAGGATATAAGAGAATTGGAAGGAGTTCCAATTTTAATATGAATTTGATTCATATTATAGAATTAATTAATTGAATGCCTGAAATTAAATATATAATATTTAATTGGGTAATTAATTAATTAACTAATAGAAGGTCTGAAATTAAATATATGATATTTAATTGGTGATTAATTAATTTAAAGAATTAATTAATTGGAAATTAATCAATTATGGAAATGATTAATCACTTATGGAAGTAATCAATCATTTATGGAAAAGATTAATCAATTATGGAATTGATTGGTTATGGAATTGATTAATTATGGAAAAGATTAAATCAGTTATGGAAATAATTGATTTTAAATGAATATTTTATTCATGGTCTTTCTCCTATAAATAGAACACTAACCCTAGGGTTTAGAGACTACAACATATGGCCACCATAAGATCCTCTCATATTCTCTCAACTCAAGAACTCTAGGGAGAATTTTCTCTCTAGAGTTTTTTCCCATTCAAGATTAGGTAGTCCCACAACTACGTTCCTAATCTCAGAGTTATAATGGGGAAGATCAAATGGTGGTGTCTGTTGAAGTATTCAGAGTCGTCAACGGAGGTATGTTTTTCACCGCTTAACCTTTTGCCAATGTATTGGTATTTTGTAGAACAAAATTAATTTACGAACGGTCCAATTGCTTCCGCTGTAACGGAATTGGGAATTCCAATCTTTCACATACAACTATGTACCTCCGTCGGGAAACTGATCAACTTGTCATCCTCATCGTGGATCACAAACAGTGAATCATCCGCTGAAGGATGAACAAGAAAATCAGTTTTCCGGCGAGGTACGGAGTTCAGAAGGCGGATGAGCATGGAGACATGGTTGTGGAAGTCATAAACTAGTCGTCGTCTTCGTTTGGTTTCAACAACTTGTGTCCGTCAACACGATGATATCAAGGCGAGGATACAAGCGGAGAATCATGCGAAGGCGATGACCCAGTTGATGAGTTCCCCTGCTATGGTAGTTGTATCCGTAGACGGATAGGCAGGAGCATAACCCTACCTCTTCGTGTAATTGCTCGATACTTAAATCAGTCCGTGGGAACGGTTGGACTGCCTCTATTAGTCAACCTCGTGAGCTGACGATTGCAAAGTTCGCTTGGATGGGAATACGAAGCTGGTCGAGTCTAAACCCAGGCAGATGTACGGACGGTTTCCATCCCGTGGTTTCCAAACAAGGTATTCGGCTCGCCTGGTTAGATTTTAGAAGTCCCCATTCAGGGAATTCTGACTGTGTTGGATTCAATTGAATTTGATGTTCCACTTCATTTTATTAAATCGAAGAAAACCAACCATACTCCTGTATTCCCACTCATCACTCAATGTGAAGAAAACCGACTGTACTGTCTTCCATTTAACGAACACAATCCGAACGGTTTGGGAAGGAGAACGCAGAACGAAATCGATTGTTCATCAAATCCTGGTAAGCATTCACTAACTGATATTCTCATTTACTTTCTCTGTGTCAAAAAAATGTGTATTCGGTCGAAATGAATTTAGGGCTACCGTTGTTCGTCGTCTCCAATTGGATGGGTGGGGCATCCGAAGATTGAGATATCTGATGAATTGAGGAGATAACCATTGGAAAGGGGAAAGGGGAGACTTACTTACAGGACGAGAAGTCTTGATTGCATTGTCATTCAGTCTAGTTGAACTCGGAGAGTTGCTACGTTGTGTCGTCAATTAGGTAGAATTGTTGGGTACATGTGCAGAGGTTGCATGTACACGACTTTGGGTATAATTGTAAGCTCGAATCGTTGGGTATAGTTGTAAGCCAGAATGGTTGGATATGATTGTTAGGTAGAATGGTTGTATAATTAGAGATGTTCACGGGGCGGGGTGGGGACAAGGAAGCCTTCCCCGTCCCCGCCCCCTAAATCATTTCCCATCCCCGCAAAATTCCCCATTTAATTTTGCGAGGATCGGGGGGGGGGGGGGGGGGATTCCCCGCGGGGAATATGCGGGGATCGGGTTTCCCACGGGAAATTATTTCCCATTTTTTTTAATTTTATTAAATTCCAATAAATTGCTATTTTTTAAAAAAGATCTATGAATTATCCTAATGATAAGAACAATAATATTTCATAATAGAGTTTAAAACCTTCAAACATCATTTCTAAAAGTTTCAATATGATTTTCAACTTAAATATTACACAATTACAACATAGTCTTAAATATAACAAAATTACAACATTAAACAACAACAAAGCATGAATATAACAAAAGTCATAGTCTTAAATATAACAAAATTCCAACAACAAACAACAACAAAGCCATAAATGTCATTCTTTAGTCATTCAACCGTGTAACACATGATTCCTGAAAAAAAAAAAAAGAAGAAAGAAAATTGTTATTATAAATCAATAATGAAAAAAATTAATTAGAATACACAAACTAATTATTTACCTCATCCTCTAGATCACGATCCTTGAGAACAGTTTCCAATACTTTAACATCTATGGTAGTATGTGTATCATTTAAGACAAGTACAAATAAAACTTCTTAAATAGTTATAAGAAAACAAATTAAAAAAATAAATTAATAATACGTACTCATACCTTTAGCCCAAAGCCAATCTTGAGCACACATCAAAACTTCCAGTAAGACGACATGAATTTTACATCGATGTGGACCGACATGTGCCTACCACCAATACTAAATGCAGACTCTGAAGCAACAGTAGTAACAGGTACAACTAAAATATCTTTGGCAATTTGATACAAAATAAGATACTTTAAACTATTTAACTTCCACCAACTAAAAATTTCAAAATCATCTGATCGTGGTAAAAGACTTTCCTCTAAATAAATATCCAGCTCTGATTTGACATTATCAACATTTACAGCATTATTAACAAACTCATCAAACTTGAGAAACCGATCTTTCTTCAGAATGATAGAGTTATGACTACTCACATCTCGCTTGGAAGTTGAAGAACTAATTGTAGAACATGAAGATTCAGCTTCTGTTCTTGAATTTAATATATAGTACCTCACTAAATCATTGCACATATCTCGGACACGTTGAATTTCAACAGTATAGTGAGATCCATAGATTTGAGGAAAATAAAACTCGATCAATCTCATCTTAAATCTAGGATCTAATACTGTAGCTACTGCCAAAACACCATGAGTCACACTCCAATATTTTTCAAACTTAGCAATCATTCTTGATGCCATCACTTTTATCTCCTCAATATCAGAGTTAAGCCACTTGGAAAGTTCCAACCTAATATCACAAATTTCTGGAAAAAAAACATTGGAAGTTGGATAACTTGACCCAGAAAACAACTCAGTCATATTGTAAAAGGGTTCTAATCTGTCACACATTTCTCTTGCAAAATTCCAATCAGTCTCTGATGGAAGACATTTATATTGTGGCTCACGCTGTTTTAGACGAGGAAAAACATTTTTGTAAACTAAAGCAATTTTAAGCATAAAAAATGTTGAATTCCATCGTGTCATGCAATCAAGACCAAGCTTTTTAGTGCATGGAATTTGCAATTGGCCAACAACTTCTTAAAATTTTTCCACCCTTTTTGCAGACGAAGTCCAAAAATGAACAGTGTCTCTAATTCTCTCTATACCATCAGAAATTACAGCCAATCCATCCTTCACTATCAAATTTAAAATATGTGCACAACAACGCATGTGAAACAAGCTTTCCATGTAACAACAATGTCCTCAATTCTAACTTATCTAATAGGATCTCAACCATTGCATCATTTGTTGAACAATTATCTACCATTAAAGTTGATAATTTGCGATCTATGTTCCAATCCAATAAACATTCTAACAATGCATCAGAAAGTAATCCTCCAGTGTGTGGATGTGGCACATATACAAACCTAGTATAAGTGATAACATATTAAAATTGACCTTTTATGTTAAACAAATAATAATATAATAAAGACATAGGAAATTTAAATTTACCTCAAAAGTCTACTCTATAAGACCCAAGATTCATCAATGAAATGTGTCGTGATAGCCATGTATCCCTTCTTTTGGTTACTAGCAGTCCACATGTCAGTAGTAATAGCAACTCTACTCCTATTGTTTTCCAAAAACTTCATTGTTTTAATTCTCTCTTCTTCATAATTTTTTATGAAAGCCCCGACGCAGCGGAAGCGCATCAATAGGATCCTGCGCCGTATAGTAATTAATATCAAAATATCGTTACGAAAAGGCAAAATAAAACTTTAAACATACTTTAAAGCCACTGTAAAACGCTATAAACATGCTGAAAAACTAGAAAAATAAAACTACTTTTATTTTCATGCTTTTCTAAAGAAACGGGAAAGAACCGTTACAAACCTTCGTTGTAACTTGACCGTTCTTCGCCAACGACGCTTCAACGAACAAAAACGCAGCAGCCCTCTTGTAGTTTCTTCGTTGGAAATTTCTTCTTCAAAGACACAATAACCACAGAGGTTACACCAGTATGTCTCTAAGTCTAGGAGGCAAAAGACTTGTGAGAGTCTTTCTCTAAGAGGGAGGCTAGAGAGAATTCTAGGGTCTTGTCTTGTGAGTCTAAGAGCAAGAGGACTTCCAAACCATTAGGCCTAGTGTTCTATTTATAGGAGCAAGGCCATGAATAAAATATTCACATTAAATCAATTATTTCCATAAATGATTTAATCTTATTCCTTATTTAATCAATCCATGATCAATCAATTCCATAATTGATTAATCTTTTCCACAAATGACTAATTACTTCTATAAGTGATTAGATCATTTCCATAAATGATTAATCACTTCAATAGGTGATTAATTATTTCCATAATTAATTAATTTTCAATTAGTTAACCCTTTAATTAATTAGTTACCAATTAAATATCACATATTTAATTTTCGGCCTTGAATTAATTAATTGCCCAAATTAATTTTAGGCCTTAAATTAATTAATTCATATTTGAACTCTTTCAAATTCCTACAAATTTAATATGAATCAAATTCACATTTATATTCGAAATTTCTTCAAATATTTATTTCTCTCATAATAATATATCAATATATATTATATTGTTTCCCTTAGTAAATTGAACACTTTCAATTTACATTTATTACTTAGTTGTCACACCCCCTCCCGGACCACCTGCTAGCTTAGCCCGAAAGACGGCGTGAAGCCAACAGACATCGTCACCTCTAACGATCCCTGTTGACCCTACTGAAACGTTGAACCTGATAAACATACTAATCATAGATATAAAACATTCTATATGAAACACCACACAGCGGAATCCACGGAAACCTTTCAACATACACATGGTGCAGCCCTGACATAACCTGGTTTGGAAAGTAACCTGATATAGATATCACGACCAAAACATATACAACTAGGGTTATACATCCACGACCTCTAGGACGATATTATACAACCCTTACAAAACATTTACAATATGAACGAACTCAATATACAACTCCAACCACGTACTGGAGCTTGATCTAGAACTTTCAGCAGACGTTGGCAGTGTATCAGGCATCGGGAGCTCGATCTCTACCTGAAAAGTGGAAAACATTTTGAAAGAATGAGCTACGAAGCCCAGTGAGTGACTAACTTTAAAACTCTAAATCCGGAAGTCAAAACACGTGATAAACCTTTAAACGTATAAATATGCTCAATTCAAGCGTTTAATATAAACGTGTAATGAAAAAAGGCTTTCTAAAATATATCTCGCAAGTTCGTCATTAAAAATCTAGCAAGGCATATCGAGTACATCAAACGTTTTAACTAGCATGACCGATTTACGTTGTGTAGGGCACGCCCAGTACAACCAACGTTTAGTAGTCCTACGATGTAGTGTGGCCCGCCCAGCACTCCCATCGTCTTTGTCGTAGTGGGGCCCGCCCAGCACTCACGACAGCATCGTTGTCACGGAGTACACTCAACATCAACAACGAAATATAACCTATGTGCACACGGTACCATATAGCCTCGGGCTCAATATCTCAGTCATGTAGTCAATAGAAATCTCAGAAAATCACATGAAAACATTAAAACATGCCTGTTTATCGTTATCTTTCGTAAAACTTAAGCTTACTCAGCTTGCTCGTGAAAAACTGAAAATCATTTAAAAAAAATACTTGCTAACAAACACTTTACTTTAAAAGATACCGTTTCAACTACTTTTCATAAAGTCATTAGCCACGTGCTCATAAATAAACCTCATTAGAAAATCTGAGCTCAAAACTCATGCTTGAAACCGTTCATAAAAACCATGTATCATTCATAGGAAAGCATGTAAAACATATAATCATGAACAACCGTTTAAGAACATTTTCGAAATTCATTTTGTCACTCACAGTCTTATCTAGTTCCCCGGTTTGTAGACTCGACCTATTTCCTCTTGGCCTGTCAAATAACCAAAACCGAGCATTAGAACCATAGATAGCTTTGTCTTTCCATGCTCATGAATTTTTAAACAATTGGATTAAGAATCACATTCACACTCTACTCTCCAGATTTTCCAGATTCTATACCCTAACTTCCAACACCCATAACTTCCTCAATACTTAACCAAAATTAATGAAATACACATCAAACTCTTCATTTTCGAACACTCTACAACTTACCTGAAGAAATGAAAACGAGATTCCCAACAAATTTGTCCAGAAATGCCCCGAAATCAGACAACACAGATTCAAGCTTCCCTGTTACCCTTTATCTTCCTCCTGAAATTAAACCTACTTCAAGTCATTTTTGGCTCACGGATTCTTCATGAACGTTGTAGATAATTGAATAAGCTTTCCAACCATACCAAATAGAGCTTCTGATTCAACTTGTACACCCCAGAATGCTCAAAACATCAGAGAAAACCAGAGATCCTCCTGCTTTGCTCGAAAATCCTGTGCTCTGTTTTCCATTCCAAAAACCATCAACTTCTCATACGATTTAGGTCAAGCTTCCTTCATGAAATTTGTTAGAAAATGAACTAACTTTCAAGAAAAGCAAACCTCACCTCTTGATTCCTTCTGTGTAGCTCAAACCGAATAAAAAACCAGAGGTTGACAGGTTGATCTCAGATCCTGCAATGGCTGGCTTTGCATGAGCTTTTCCCTATCTTCTTCAACCTCAAACCACGAAATTCTTCTTCTTCCTCCTCCTTCACTCTCTCCTTAAAGTGCTCTGAAAGTTTTAGTGGAAAACGATGAGAAATGAGGCTGATAATGGGCTGATAAGAATGCTAGTCGGTGGTGCCCTTCTTGCTGTCCATTCCCACTTCATTTCTTTTCTTTTTTTTTTCCTTTTTCCTTTTCCTTTTCCTTTTCCATTTATTTTCTTTTCTTCTTTCCCATCTCCTTTCTTTTTAAGTGTATAATTTCCAACAACTTAGATTCAACCATGAAGCCACAATAGATGATAAGAGAAAATTATCTAAGGGAAAGTCTCGGGTTTACAACTTACCTCCCCCTTATGAAATTTCGTCCTCGAAATTTAGAAGTTAGTGCTAAGAAAAATCCATGGGAAAAGAGACATGGAAGTTAGTGCTAAGAAAAATCCAGGAAGTAAATAGTTAGACGTTGGGTCAGTTCAGATAGAACTAGCGGAGTATGGTCCGAGTATTGTTGAGAGTGAGTCCAGTCAGGACTAGAATGTAGGTATAAGTTTAGTATCATGCATCTGAGTGAAGTATCTATAGCATGTCTGATGTGTTGATATGTTATAGGAGTAATGCCACCACGTACCAGCAGACGACGCAGGCAGAATCAGGACGGGACGCAGGATCCTACCCAAAGTCAATCTGAAAGGGGATCTAGTACCTCGAGAGGTCAGAATGAGGCGGGGAGTGAGCGATTTGCTAGATCTGCACAGGAGATCGGTAGGCCAGGAAGAGCAGGGCCTACTGATCTGGAAAAGACGTATGTGAATGAACGGTTGAAGAAGTTAGGAGCCACCGTGTTTGAGGGTTCCACGGATCCAGCTAACGCCGAGGTCTGGTTGAATATGTTGGAGAAATGCTTCGACGTGATGAGTTGTCCTGAGGAGCGAAAGGTCAAATTAGCCACATTCCTTTTGCAGAAGGAGGCGGAAGGATGGTGGAAGTCTATTATAGCCAGGCGCAGTGATGCACGTACGTTAGATTGGCAGACATTTAGGGGCATATTCGAGGAAAAGTATTATCCCACCACATATTGTGAGGCTAAGAGAGATGAGTTTTTGGAGCTGAAACAAGGGTCACTTTCAGTGGCCGAGTACGAGAGGAAGTATACCGAGCTTTCACAGTATGCTGAAGTGATTGTGGCATCGGAGAGTGACAGGTGTCACAGGTTTGAGAGAGGGCTACGTTTTGAGATACGTACCCCAGTTACCGTTATTGCCAAGTGGACGGATTTTTCCCAGCTAGTAGAGACTGCCTTACGTGTGGAGCAGAGTATTATAGAGGAAAAGGCGGCATTGGAGCCTAGTCGTGGAGCTCCAACAGCTAGTGGTTTTCGGGGTCGTGAGCAGCGGAGGTTCACACCTGGAGTGAATGTTTCAGGTCGTCAAGACTTCAAGCGTCGATCTGGTGGCCAGTTATCAAGGCAGATGAGTTCGGGTAGTGCCTATCAGAGGCCAAGTCAGAGAGCCCCCAGTCAGTCTGCGAGTTCAGTAGCAAGACCGTGAACGGGTCAGGAGTCCGTTGCTAGTGAATCCAGGAGAACATCATGTGTAAGTTATGGCAAGAATCATCGGGGTCAGTGTCTTGTTGGCGCCGGTGTGTGTTACCAGTGTGGACAACCAGGGCACTTCAAGAGGGATTGTCCACAGCTGAGGGCAGCAGTTCAGAGGGACCAGGGAGTTGAGTCCCACACAGTTGAGCAGTCGAGAGTCTCAGCAGCCGCAGGAGAAGGCACCAGTGGTGCAAGGCAGAAGGGAGTTGTGGGGAGACCTAGGCAGCAGGGAAAAGTCTACGCCATGACTCAACAGCTAGTGGTTTTCGGGGTCGTGAGCAGCGGAGGTTCACACCTGGAGTGAATGTTTCAGGTCGTCAAGACTTCAAGCGTTGATCTGGTGGCCAGTTATCAAGGCAGATGAGTTCGGGTAGTGCCTATCAGAGGCCAAGTCAGAGAGCCCCCAGTCAGTCTGCGAGTTCAGTAGCAAGACCGCGAACGGGTCAGGAGTCCGTTGCTAGTGAATCCAGGAGAACATCATGTGTAAGTTGTGGCAAGAATCATCGGGGTCAGTGTCTTGTTGGCGCCGGTGTGTGTTACCAGTGTGGACAACCAGGACACTTCAAGAGGGATTGTCCACAGCTGAGGGCAGCAGTTCAGAGGGACCAGGGAGTTGAGTCCCACACAGTTGAGCAGTCGAGAGTCTCAGCAGCCGCAGGAGAAGGCACCAGTGGTGCAAGGCAGAAAGGAGTTGTGGGGAGACCTAGGCAGCAGGGAAAAGTCTACGCCATGACTCAACAGGAAGCAGATGATGCACCAGATGAGATCACTGGTACGATTTTGATTTGTAATGTACCTGCACGTGTTTTATTAGATCTAGGTGCTACGCATTCCTTTGTTTCTAGTATGTTTTTAACTAAGCTGAATAGGATGCTAGAGCCTTTATCTGAGGAGTTAGTCATATGCACTCCAGTTGGTTACATTTTATTTGTTAATGAGGTGTTGTGTGATTGTGAGGTTGTAGTAGAAGGTCTCTGTATGTTAGTGGATCTTCTTCCCCTAGAGTTGCAGGCGTTGGATGTGATTTTGGGAATGGATTTCTTATTCACTCACTATGCTTCTATGGATTGCCATAGGAAGGAAGTGACTTTTAAGAAACCAGGTTTGACTGAAGTAGTTTTCAGAGGTGAGAGGAAGATTATTCCTACGAGTTTGATTTCAGCTCTGAAAGCTGAGAAGCTGTTGAGGAAAGGTTGCACAGCGTTTCTTGCGCACGTAGTAGAGGTGCAAGAAGAAAAGCTGAAACCAGAAGATGTTCCTGTGGTGAACGAACTTCTTGATGTTTTCCCAGCTGATTTATCGGGTTTGCCACCTGATAGAGAGGTGGAGTTCACTATTGAATTGTTACCAGGAACATCACCTATTTCACAGGCACCATACAGGATGGCTCCGAGCAAGCTTAAGGAGCTGAAGGTGCAGTTGCAAGAACTAGTTGACAAGGGATACATCAGGCCTAGCGTATCACCTTGGGGAGCTCCAGTGTTATTCGTGAAGAAGAAAGATGGTACCCTGAGATTATGCATTGATTACAGGCA
Source organism: Luffa aegyptiaca (assembly GCA_017139565.1). NCBI lineage: Eukaryota > Viridiplantae > Streptophyta > Magnoliopsida > Cucurbitales > Cucurbitaceae > Luffa > Luffa aegyptiaca. Next base: position 23,312,208 of record CM029395.1, read on the forward strand.
GTTAAACAAGGTCACGATACGTAACAAGTATCCTCTACCACGCATCGATGACTTGTTTGACCAGTTAGGGGGAGCAACAGTGTTCTCTAAAATTGATCTGAGGTCAGGATACCACCAGTTGAAGGTTAGGGAATCAGATATTCCTAAGACAGCATTCAGGACGAGGAATGGGCACTATGAGTTTTTAGTGATGCCATTCGGTTTAACGAATGCGCCAGCAGTTTTCATGGACCTCATGAACAGGATCTTCCATCAGTATTTAGATCAGTTTGTGATAGTGTTCATCGATGACATACTAGTTTACTCAATTGGCAGGAAAGCCCATGAGGAACATCTGAGGATTGTTCTACAGACACTACGTGATAAACAGCTATACGCTAAGTTCAGCAAATGTGAGTTCTGGTTGAATCAAGTGGTGTTCTTAGGGCATGTAGTTTCAGCGGACGGAGTTATTGTTGACCCGCAGAAAGTGGAAGCTGTTGTCAACTGGGAGAGACCAGCTAGTGCAACAGAGGTACGTAGTTTCCTAGGCCTAGCCGGATACTACAGACGTTTTGTTGAGGATTTCTCACAGTTAGCATTACACTTGACAGCTTTGACAAGGAAGAATTCTAAGTTTGAGTGGTCGGATAAATGCGAACAGAGTTTCCAGGAGCTGAAGAAGAGATTGGTGACAGCACCTATTCTAGCACTTCCTGTAACAAGGAAGGAGTATGTGATCTATTGTGATGCTTCAAGGCAAGGATTAGGTTGCGTGCTGATGCAGGAAGGAAAGGTGATAGCTTATGCTTCAAGGTAGTTGAAGAAGCATGAGTGTAATTACCCTACCCATGATCTTGAGCTAGCAGCAGTTGTTTTAGCACTGAAGATCTGGAGACATTATTTATTCGGTGAGAAGTGCCACATTTTCACAGATCATAAGAGTCTGAAGTATATCTTTGATCAGAAAGAGTTGAATCTAAGGCAGAGGCAATGGCTAGAACTGATTAAAGACTATGACTGTACCATAGAATATCATCCAGGTATGGCTAACGTGGTAGCAGATGCGTTAAGTAGGAAGTCGAGACTTCTGAAGAGTGCCTTGTGTGGTATTCGAGCAAGCTTGCTAAGTGAGTTAGGAGGTTTCAAGGCAGTTATGACTGCAGGAAGCTCAGGGAGTCTTTTAGCTCAATTTCAGGTTAGGTCTTCTTTAGTAGCAGAGATTGTGAGAAGACAACCAGAGGATAGTAACTTACAGAAAATGCTTGCAAAGTCCAGGCAAGGCCCAGAGGCAGAATTTGAGCTGAGAGCAGACGGAGCCATAGTTAAGCAGGGAAGACTATGCGTTCCGAGTATTAGTGAGCTTAAGAGTGCTATATTAGAGGAAGCTCACAGTTCAGCTTACGCTATGCATCCAGGAAGCACCAAGATTTATAGAACTCTGAAGAAAACTTATTGGTGGCCTGGTATGAAGCGGGAGATAGCTGAATATGTCGATAGATGTTTGATCTGTCAACAGGTTAAACCAGTGAGACAGAGGCCAGGAGGACTCCTTAATCCACTGCCAGTGCCGGAGTGGAAGTGGGAGCATATTACTATGGATTTTCTGTTTGGATTACCTCGTACTTCTAGTGGACATGATGGTATATGGGTAATAGTGGATAGACTCACCAAGACAGAGCGATTTATACCGATTAAAGCGACGTCTACACTAGATCAGCTAGCTAAACTATACGTCGACAAGATTGTGAGTCAGCATGGAGTGCCAGTGTCTATAGTTTCAGATAGGGATCTGAGGTTTACTTCTAAGTTTTGGCCTAGTGTGCAGAAAGCAATGGGAACAAAGTTGAAATTCAGTACAGCGTTCCATCCCCAGACAGATGGTCAGTCTGAGAGGACCATCCAGACCTTAGAGGACATGTTGAGAGCATGTGTCCTTCAGTTTAAGGGAAGTTGGGATACCCACTTATCACTTATGGAGTTCGCTTATAATAACAGCTATCAGTCTAGTATCGGCATGGCACCATGTGTATGTTGAAAGGTTTCCGTGGATTCCGCTGTGTGGTGTTTCATATAGAATGTTTTATATCTATGATTAGTATGTTTATCAGGTTCAACGTTTCAGTAGGGTCAACAGGGATCATTAGAGGTGACGATGTCTGTTGGCTTCACGCCGTCTTTCGGGATAAGCTAGCAGGTGGTCCGGGAGGGGGTGTGACATTAGTTGCCTCAAATTACTTTATGAGCTACTAGTGGGACCTAATGGACCTGCAAATCAGAAGCTCCAACGATGTGAGATTAATTGGTCAAACTCATTAACCAAATTAATCAATATTCGTTAACTGTGTGTACATTTCACTATAGACTCACAGTTGCACTCTTCTCACTGCAGACATATTTTATGTGTCCACGGATATAGACCAATAACGACTAGTTAGTCCTTCACAAGTGTCTGTAACACCAGCTGGGTCAAATTACCGTTTTACCCTTGGGTTACTTCTATTTCCTTAAGTATCAGTTCTTCTCTAATGAACAACCTGTTTGTGGTCCAACCATCAAACAGAAAACCCTCTCGTGCCATTGAGAGAGTAGGGCCCTTTGTTCAAGACTCGGAGTCACCACTTAAGGGAACACTCATCTGCTTCCCTAAAGTCGGGAAGGAGTGAATTCCATCTTGTACGATTATGTTCCCAACTCCCCACTCGGTCTTGTCCCCAAAATGGTAGGCTTATTGAGTCGGCGTATTGGCCACTCTCACCCATACAAATCAAAGGACAATCCCTCATGAGTTAGTCCATAATCAACTCAAGATTAAGACTAAGTTGTCTAGGTCGTCCTAGTGAAATAGAAACTTAACTAGTTAACGGTGTTATAACTAGTGGTTACTATTTCACGGTTCGATCTTATGCAAACTCATTGCATATGATACCCCCACTCGCATGTCTCGTACATGAACGCGTTGCATCATAACGTTTGTATCAAATACAAAGTGGGTCGTATCCATAGTGTCACCAGGATAAGGCATCCAGTCTTATCCCTATACTATAGACCCTTTAGGCTGTTTCTTGAACAGTGATCCCCATATATCGCTACATATAGTTCAAGACTCATATTACAACCTAGGATGTCTAGTTTATTGGATTAGGGTTATTTTAGGCAAAGACAAACATAAAATAACTAATAACACTTATTGGAAAAATACATCGATATTATTTCATTAATATTCGGTCAACGTTTACATTCACTATCTACGAGTTTTAGGGCATAAAACCCAGCATCCCCAGTGTGCTTTTAGAAACCATCTTAAACAAAAGTTGAACACCACTCATGAACTTTCTAAATCCTTTGTGCTCAACCATGTTAATAGGATATTCATGTAAAATGATCATACAAGCAAGGTCTCTCCTAAAAGCTTCATAATCAAAAGTATATGAATTTAGCACAACTTTTCCATTATTGGTTTTGTTTGGTTTCAAACATGATTGCCTAATGTCTCTTTGTTTCCTTAAAGACATATTTTGAAATGATCATGTAAATTTTTTGTCCCATTTTTTTATTCTCCTCCCAATTTTTTCCCACAATAGTTACATATTGCTTTCATTGTATCATTTATTTTTTGTCTTTTGTAATGATTTCATACTACCGATGTTAACCTACTACGCTTTCCTCCCTCTTCATCATTGTTGTCGCTATCTAATGTAATAAGTGTATATGGTGATGGATTATTATTACTACTACAACTATTTTTTGGTGTTGGTTCACTCATGTTATTAGAAGTTGGAGTTGAACCAACTTGTAACTCATTGTTTATGTTTCGTGAAGAAGTCATTTTCACCTACAATAATAAACAAATTATGGAATTAATATACTACCTTTTTAAAATCCCAAATAATAGCTTTCCAAACACACAAATCTTTTTTTTTATAGAAAAAAATGAATTATAATTTGGTTAAGAATCATACTGAACAACAAATTTCTGTCACAGAATACAATTATAATTTGGTTAAGAATCATCAATGCAAGTAAATCAATGTAAGAAAATAAAACATAATAAGTCATTGTTTTGATGGAAAAGAAATTGTAGGTACAGAACAGTGTAGAAACAAATACAGAGCTCAGAAGCATGGTTATGAATGCACCAAAGAGATTGTGGTTTATACAACTGTAGTACATTGATTTACCTAGCTCAAACTTGAGTTATAGATTCTAATATATAAGAATGATGAGCATTGCATTTGGAACTTTGCTAATGAATCTGATCTGTTGTAGAAACTAAAGAGGAAAATGACATAAAATCAAGCATTATATAGTGTAGAAACAAATACAGAGCTCAGAAGCATGGTTATGAATGCACCAAAGAGATTGTGGTTTATACAACTGTAGTACATTGATTTACCTAGCTCAAACTTGAGTTATAGATTCTAATATATAAGAATGATGAGCATTGCATTTGGAACTTTGCTAATGAATCTGATCTGTTGTAGAAACTAAAGAGGAAAATGACATAAAATCAAGCATTATATATTCACAAAATCAACAAGAAAATCATGTCAAACTATGCGACATAATTACAAGTTACATAATGGTTAATGCAGGGGCAAAGTGAAACCAATAATTCAATACTAATCGAATATGGGCACATCGAATCTCCAGAATTTCAAGAGTTAACCGCTACGCCTATATGCAACACTAAAGATGACGAAAATGATAGAAAAGAGTTGACAGCCTTTTACAAACTTGAGTTACAGATTCTAATAGACGGAAATCGCAGAGAAAAATGAACCAAAGAAAAAAGTACATACAGTAGCTCGCAGTCATCGTCAAAATCATAAAACAAAGAGATAGATACCTTAAACATACATAATATGTTGAAATTTTGTAAGAAGCACTAACAAAGGAATTAAAACTCACCGAAAAAAATGGTGGAATATGGAAGCGACGAGGCACAGATGACGACAGGAGGAAGGAGGAAGATGGAGGCGCAGACGACGGTAGACGATTTGGGCGGCTGAAGGTGAAGATGCGAATGAGAGAAAAAGAAAGAGAGAAATTGGTGGGGCTGTGTGTGTCGGTTGGAACTTTAAAGGAAGATAAAAGCTAGGGTTTCTAACTATTTATACATAATAATATAAATTATTATATATATATATAATTTTAAAAATAGCGGGGCGGGGTGAGGGAACGAGACGAGGTCGGGGACGGGGACGGAGATGGGAAATGCCCCCGTTTAGGGAATGGGGACCCCACTCCCTCCCCCATTCCCCGCTCCGTTCAGGGCAGGTCCCCGCGGGGTAAATGAACACCCCTGGGTATAATTGTAAGCCCGAATCGTTGGGTATAATTGTAAGCCTTAACAGGTTGTATAATTATAAGCCAGAATGGTTGGGTATAATTGTTAGGTAGAATGGTTGGGTATAATTATAAGGTAGAATCATTGGATCTCCGAGAAGAGGTGTCACAAACAGAGATGAATGTGCTGAACCGGATACACCGGTCATACTATTTTTTGGATTCTTCTTATGATGTCGAACTCCACAAGATGATGGCACCCACATGGAAGATTAAACCCACCGATCGCTTCCCCAGTCAAGGTACGTGCGTGTCTCACATAAGCAGTGCCAACCAGGGCGTGAAAAGAAAGCTGACCCCGACTCAATTGGAGTTGTTCAAAAATGGTACTATATTCGGCCACCTACTTGATGTTGATCTTGTTTTCAACAGTCAGGTGGTCCATCACATATTGTTGAGGGAGGTGGACGACAATAGACCTGAAGTAATGAGCTTCAATCTAAGGGACACGGTTGTGACGTTTTCGAAGGATGAATTCATGTTGATGACTGGGTTGTGGGGGAGTGGCAGTGGTATTGGTGATGTGCAGAGAGGTGAATCCACTGTGGACCTGCGGGCCAAATACTTTGGATCGTGCCCGACTGACATGAGCCTTTCCACCTTCAAGAAGGAGTATACAGACAATGTAGTATTCGACAATGACGAGGATGTAGTTAAGGTGTCATTGGTGTACTACACGGAGCTGGCGATGTTGGGAAAAGACAAACAAAAGACATCGGTCGATGAATCGTTCTTCTGGGAAGTGGATGATTTAGGAGAGGACGATCAAGGGCTTGCAAAATGCCCTGAAGGACAGAGTGGACGCTTTTAAGAAGAAGGCCATGGAGAAGAGTGACAAAAAAGTGAAGTACAATCTGAGTGGCTTTCCCCATGCTTTCTAGGTAAATGTATGAGTAATCGTTGTGGTCCCCACGATTTCTATGTACCGTTGTTCAATTTTCCGTATTTTCTTCGTATAGGTATGGGCGTACGAGATCATGTCAACTATGGAGGGGAAGTTCGCAGATAGAGTGAGGCATGATGCGATCCCTCGCATCCTTAGATGGAAATGCAGACAGGTGATAAGGGTAAAAAATATACCTATTTTACCCTTATATTTAGCTCATTTCCTTTTCAAAATTATATGTTTTAGATCAATTTAAGTGTTCCCGAGCTCAAAATATGTTAAAGTTGATAAGTTAGGGAGTTGAGAGCCACATTTGTCAAATTATGCTTATTTGTGCTTAAAAAGACTCAATTTGATTGGAATTTGACTAAGTTTGTTGTTATGCAGAAAAAGCAGAGGAAGCTGGAAACTGCCCCGCATTTCTGGAAAAACAGGGGCAGTTCCGAGTCTATCGCGGGTCGTTTTGAACGAGACTATTGCGCACCTAACCGGCTGTTTTGACCCCGAATTCGACTAGGCTACCTACCAGCACCTATTTCGCAGCTCCTCAACCACTTCCAACACTATATAAGCTCGTGATTCGAACTCAAATTTAAGCAGAACTCATTTGGAAGAAGAGGGTGGTGACAGAACCCTAGTTGATGCCTATGAGTAGGGATGCCCGAGGTTCTTCTTAGATGACTAAATTCTAACCTTAGTTGGACATCAAACCTTAGGGTTTATAGGGATTTTCACCCATTCTCACTTGTAAAAGCGAAAGATTGGAGTGTCGAGCGAACTCTAGAAGGATTGGATAAAAGAGAAAAACCCTAGTACTTAGCTACTATCATTATTTCCAGCTTGTGTTACTTTTCATTTATATGTATTCTTTATTCTTTATTTCAATGAAAAGATTTTCATTTTCACTTTATCCCACCATGAGTAGCTAAATTCCGTTGAGGGGTTCAATATAGTGAATTCATTTATGGTTCAATAGCTTGAAAGTGTTTATTCGCTTAAGTTTCTATTCAATGCATGTCATTCTTTATTGATTATCATTCTGATCTTGCTGAGTTTAAATTGATCACTTAGACTTTGCATGCTATGTGAGTTTGATCTCGAAAGGGACAAACGATATCTGTTCTCATAAAGGTGATATAGGAGAAAAAGCTCGAAAGAGATTGTTCGGTGGTATAGGGAAAGCTAGATTGCATTCGTGAATTATCTATGTCGGAGTCGAGTCACAGAAATGTGCATAACGGTACGTGCTTAGCCTTCTAACGGTTCTTGGGAGCAAGGCCAAATGGAAGTTAAATCTGACCCAATGCATTGATTAGGCTTAAGTTGAATATTATATGATTAAAGTTATTTGCCTTTGGGATGAAACTATGTTGAATACCTCGTTTTATTTATCATTGTTATTTCTTTGTTTATTTGTTTTATTAATCATCAATTATTTCTTTGGTTACCTATTTTAAGCAATCATTGGAGCAGTTTCTTCTTCAAATCTGAGTTTCCAATTTAGTTCTCGTGGGATCGATACCCTTGGAATACTTCTAAGGTTTTTATTACTACGTGCGATAGTGTATACTTGCACTAAGGTTGGTTGAATTTATCTTTATTATTATCTACCATCTTATCTCACATCCATCATTCAGCCTTTGTCGCACCAAGTCTTTGATGCCGTTGTCGAGGACCAAAGGTGAAACCAGTTTTTGTTTATTTGAAATTGCAATTGGATTGCGACCACATTTCTTTCTCAAAGGGAATTTGACTTTGATTTGCAATTGTTTTTCTTTTGCAGGTTGAGTTAGTGCATGAACAAGGGATGTCCACTCCTTGACATTGATCCTGAGATAGAAAGAACCTTTCGTCGTCGTCAGAAGGAGCAAAGACGAAAGAGAAGGGAACAATAAGAGTTGAGCGCACAAGAACCTCTAAAAGAAGCTTCTACATACAAAAGTTTCCGATGGAACCACCTGGAGTCGATCCTCAAGTTGATCCACAGAATCGTGGAAGGGAGCAAAATGGTGGGAGAATTCCTCCAGTTCCTCCAATTCCACCGGTGCCACAATAAGAAAATCCAATTTATATTGCTGAAGACCGCAATAGAGCAATAAGGGACTATGCTTTACCTGTTTTTCAGTCTTTAAATCCAGGAATTTTGGAGCCACCATGATAAGCGCCCAAATATGCGAGGTTTACAAAGCTAGAGGTCCTTCTAGGATCCTTGTAAACGGACACAAATAAGACTAACTTACCGAATGATTCCAACCAAGAGTTTAGTTAGAAGATGAATCACTCTTAGATCAAACTTAGAATCTATGATGGTCACTCAAAGATCCTAAGACGACTCACTCCAGAATTAGATTGATCAAAACTAATTCAATGAATCGGTTGAACATCAAACTTAAACAAGATTTGAAAGAAAAGATAACACCAAAGGGGTTGAATAAGCAAAAGCTTTTTAATATGCATAATCTGAGTTTTCAAGAGTATTACAAGCCATTTTAAAGGCCAAATGGTCGTGGATAGACCAAGGAACTCAAAAGTCATTCATTTACACTTAATTGCAAATTGTAGAAAATAAGACCTAGGAACTTAAAACTTGATTGCACATCAAACGAGCAGCCATATCTTAAAACTAAAAAGATAGAATTGCTTTAAATTGTCTTAAATATGTGCTATGGAATCCGCTCCTCATAATGGCAACCTTTGACAACCTTTGACATCACGAAATCCCAAGAGATGCAAGTTGGACAGCCACCTCTTCACAAATTCTGCACACTTTTTTCGTCCCCCGTGCCATCTTCCAAACTACACAACTTTTCCCGTGCCATCTTGACTCCATTCTCTTCTTGACTTGCTGAACTAACATTATACAAAAGTTTGGATTCAAAATTCTTTGCCTCTTGCTGTTCATTTGCTAGCTTTTGAACATGCAATGTGAAAGCCTCTTGTATCTTCTTTGCCTTGCTCCTTGTGATTGGTCCTTCAGGTACATGCAATGGATTATTGATTGAATCCATATCACACCAATAGATGTTCCACAGTTTGAACTCAAACCAGTGATGTTCCAAATGTTGAATACCATGGGCCAATTCTCTGGACTTCCAAATGAAGATCCACACAAACACATTAAGCTATTTTTGAGATTTTGCAATTCTTTTAAAGTTACAGGAGTGCGTGAAGATACTTTGAAGCTAAAGCTTTTTGCATTTTCTTTGCAGGGAGTTGCTGAAGCTTGGTTGGATTCATTTCCTCCAAACTCCATCACTTCTTGGAACGATTTGGCTAAGAAATTTTTAGAGAAGTTTTTTCCTTCTAATAAAAATGTCAAATATAGAGCTGAAATTATTGCATTTCGACAATCTTATAATGAACCTCTAGATGCAGCCTGGGAAAGATTTCAAAGGCTGGTTCGGAAGTGTCCACACCACGGATTGCCTGCTTGCATCATCTTGGAGCATTTTTATAGTGGATTAAATCAAGCTTCGAAGGCACTAGTCAATGCATCTGCAAACGGACCTTTCTTAAAGAAGTCTGCAAATGAGGCACATGCTATTTTGGACACCATAGCCACAAACAATAGACATTGGGGAGAAACTGAGCCAACAACAATCTTGAAGAATCTAGCTAAAGTAGTGGAGGCAGAGGCTAATTCTACCATGCAAGCTCAAGTCAAGGCTATCCACAGCATGATGATGGGCATGACTATGAATAATCAAACAAACATAGCCCTTACTAATGTTATTTCTTTTCCTTGCTGTGAAATTTCAGGTGAGGAACGCATTGCTGATAACTGTCCACTAAATCCCGCGTCTGTCTTTTATGTAGGTCAACAAGGGAACCAGAACCAGAACAGATGGAATCCATACTCGGCCACGTACAACCCAGGTTGGAGACAACATCCAAACTTCTCTTGGGGAGAACAAGCCGGTTCAAGTAGTTCCAATACAAATCAATTAGGGAAACCTCCTACACAACAGCAGCTGCAAATGAACTTCCAACCAGTCCAAGTGCAGAGTCAAGAGTCAAATCTAGAGACTCTTATGAAGGGGTACATGGCAAGAAATGATGCTGCAGTTAGAAATTTGGAAGTACAGATTGGACAGATTGCTCAGGAAATTAAAAATAGACCACAAGGGACATTGTCCAGCAAGACTGAGATCCCTCACAGAGAAGGAAAAAAGCAGTGCAAGGCAGTCACCTTGAGAAGTGGACTAGAGTATGATGGCCCAAAGTACCCAGTGAATCAAGAAGTAAAGATCCCAGAAGAAGTTCAAGAAAAGTTTTTAGAAAAGAAATCAGAAGTTACCTCAGAAGTTGTACAGAATAAAGAAAATGAAGAAAAGACAAAGGAGCATGAAGCCTTGGAAGAAAAAATTTCAGAGAAAAAACAGGGGAATGCGACCCTAAATCTGACCGCAAAACCTAAAAAGTTTGTTATAGATCCAGAATACAGACCACCACCTCCATACCCTCAAAGATTTAAACATGCTTTGCAGGATGCACAATTTAAAAAGTTCTTAGATGTTTTAAAACAACTACATATCAATATTCCATTGGTAGAAGCACTTGAACAGATGCCTACCTACGTGGAGTTCTTGAAGGATATTCTATCAAAGAAAATAAGGTTGGGAGAATACGAAACAGTTGCACTTACTGAATGTTCCAGTGCACTGGTCAAGAATGAGATCCCTCCCAAGCTCAAAGATCCAGGAAGTTTCACCATTCCATGCTCCATTTGAGGAAGGAATGTAGGTAGAGCTTAGCTTTATGCGATCTAGGAGCGAGTATAAACTGTTGGGTTTTATGCCCTAAAACTCGTAGATAGTGAATGTAACCGTTGACCGAATATTAATGAAATAATATTGATGTATTTTTTCATTAAGCGTTATTAGTTATTTTATGTTTGTCTTTGCCTAAAATAACCCTAATCCAATAAACTAGACATCCTAGGCTGTAATATGAGTCTTGAACTATATGTAGCTGACGGAAGAGATTGTCACGATCCCTTGTCAAATAAATTTATAATCCATGATTCCTAAAGCTAACTTGTAGCAGTAGTGGTCGGGGTCGATCATAGGGAACAATCGGTTTATTTCTAAATTCTTTTGTGTTTTTGAGGTAACCAAAAGGGGGTTTATTGATAAAAGATTAAGACATAAAGTAAAGGCGGGAAAATAAATAAGGAAATTTAAATGCAAGGAAAGTAAAGGTGGGGTTAGGTTATCTTACCACGAGGATCACTGGAATCGGGGTTGAACTCGGTGTTAAGTTTGATTAATTTCATTCATCGATTATCAATTGATTTTAATTAACTATCTAAGTCCGACGTACTCCGGCAACAAACCGAGAGCCATGATCCAACTAGCACAAGCATGCAAACGCTAAGTTTGATTCTAGTTTAAATTAATTAATATGCCTATTAACTAATCTAAATCTCATTGGGATCTAGCCGAATTAATTCACATGCAACAGGCAACAAACCACAATTACAATTGATTAAATCATTTAGTTCTAGGGACGCATGCGTATAATCATAATGTTAACCTATTTGCTACTTAGATTTAGCAAGTAAATTTAGAGAGGGCACGGTCAAGGTTGTCAATCTTTCCTACCACGAGCTAAACTTATAGAAAAAGAACTAAAATCACAAACACAATTAACTAAGTAATGAAGAATGGAAATCTCATAAAATTGAATCAAACTTACAAACTGAGGTCCCGATTACAACGATCCGAGCTTAGTTGGCCATAGACAAGCACCTCCAAGCTCGAGGCTCGATCAACCGACCCATGGACTAAAAAAACTTTAAAAACTAAGAAGAATGGTGGAGAAAGGGGAGAGAGATGGACTACAATGTTTTAATGAATTGTGTATTGAGGGATGATCCTAAACCTACACCAAGGCCCTCTATTTATAATGATTTGTGGCCTTCAATTCGTAGTCATTTTGTGCTGAATTGGATCTTCAAACAAGGAAAATTTCCAGCCAAAATAGGAAATATTCGATTCTGGAAAACTGCCTAGCGTCGCGATGCTGAGGAGAGCGTTGCGACGCTATCCCTTCAATTTTGGAAAATATCTCTCGGATTGCCCTAGCGTCGCGACGCTGTGGGCTAGCGTCGAGATGTTGTCGCCAGCTTGATCTCCAAGTAGCTTCCTTATTTGGCTAGCGTCTCGACTCTGATGATGGGCGTCTCGACGCTGATGAGGCTTCAGGGGCAAAATGGTCATTTTACGCTCCAGTTTCGCTCGTTTAAGCCCCAAATTGCTTCCAAACCTCCGGTAAGGACCTATAGACATATTATACTCATTTTAAAGCATTTTTCGCAAGGAATTCAACTAAGATAAGCAAATTGGAAGATTCTAAGTGTATAATAAATTGGACTTATTAGTAGCGACATATGGGGATCACTGTTCAAGAAACAACCTACAGGGTTAGTATAGGGATAAGACTGGGTGCCTTATCCTAGCGACACTATGGATACGACCCGCTTTGTACTTGATACAAACGCTATGATCCGACGCGTTCGTGTAGGAGACATGCGAGTGAGGGTATCCTATGCAATGAGTTTGCATAAGACCGAACCGCAAAATAGTAACCACTAGTTTTAACACCGTTAACTAGTTAGGTTTCTATTTCACTAGGACGACTTAGACAACTTAGTCTTAATCCTGAGTTGATTATGGACTCCTGCTCATGAGGGATTGTCCTTTGATTTGCATGGGTGAGAGTGGCCAATACGCCGACTCAATAAGCCTACCATTTTAGGGACAAGGCCGAGTGGGGAGCTGGGAACATAATCGTACAAGATGGAATTCACTTCTTCCCGACTTTAGGGAAGCAGATCAGTGTTCCTTTAAGTGGTGACTCCGAGTCTTGAACAAATGGCCCTACTCTCTCAATGGCACGAGAGGGTTTTCTGTTTGATGGTTGGACCACAAACAGGTTGTTCATTAGAGAAGAACTGGTACTTAAGGAAATAGAAGTAACCCAAGGGTAAAACGGTAATTTGACCTAGCTGGTGTTACGGACACTTGTGAAGGACTAACTAGTCGTTATTGGTCTATATCCGTGGACACATAAAATATGTCTGCAGTGAGAAGAGTGCAACTGTGAGTCTATAGTGGAATGTACACACAGTTAACGAATATTCATTAATTTGGTTAATGAGTTTGACCAATTAATCTCACATCGTTGGAGCTTCTGATCTGCAGGTCCATTAGGTCCCACTAGTAGCTCATAAAGTAATTTGAGGCAACTAAGTAATAAATGTAAATTGAAAGTGTTCAATTTACTAAGGGAAACAATATAATATATATTGATATATTATTATGAGAGAAATAAATATTTGAAGAAATTTCGAATATAAATGTGAATTTGATTCATATTAAATTTATAGGAATTTGAAAGAGTTCAAATATGAATTAATTAATTTAAGGCCTAAAATTAATTTGGGCAATTAATTAATTCAAGGCCGAAAATTAAATATGTGATATTTAATTGGTAACTAATTAATTAAAGGGTTAACTAATTGAAAATTAATCAATTATGGAAATAATTAATCACTTATGGAAGTGATTAATCATTTATGGAAATGATCTAATCACTTATGGAAGTAATTAGTCATTTGTGGAAAAGATTAATCAATTATGGAATTGATTGATCATGGATTGATTAAATAAGGAATAGATTAAATCATTTATGGAAATAATTGATTTAATGTGAATATTTTATTCATGGCCTTTCTCCTATAAATAGAACACTAGACCTAATGGTTTGGAAGTCATCTTGCTCTTAGACTCGCAAGACAAGACCCTAGAATTCTCTCTAGCCTCCCTCTTAGAGAAAGACTCCCACAAGTCTTTTGCCTCCTAGACTTAGGGACATACTGGTGTAACCTCTGTGGTTATTGTGTCTTTGAAGAAGAAATTTCCAATGAAGAAACTACGAGAGGGCTGTTGCATTTTTGTTCGTTGAAGCGTCGTTGGCGAAGAACGGTCAAGTCTACAACGAAGGTTTGTAACGGTTCTTTCCCGTTTCTTTAGAAAAGCATGAAAATAAAAGTAGTTTTATTTTTCTAGTTTTTCAGCATGTTTATAGCGTTTTACAGTGGCTTTAAAGCATGTTTAAAGTTTTATTTTGCCTTTTCGTAACGATATTTTGATATTAATTACTATTCGGCGCAAGGTCCTATCAATGCGCTTCTACTGCGTCGGGCACCTCGAGGGAGAATCTGAGTTCATCTCAACCTAGGAGGTCCTTGCGCACCAATCCCATCCAAGCCAACAATTTAGAAAACGCTCGAGGGAGTGGTTTTCAATGATCTGGGAGATGGGAGCCCAAAGACATGCGGTTCTTGAAGAAGAAGAAAGAAGACGGGATGAAGAAGAACCCACCAAGACAGCAGAGAGCTCTCAGCAAGGAGAGGCTCTAACGGGTAAAACCTCTGAACCTTCAACTAACCCTTCTTCGTCTTGCAAGGACAAGCCATTTGTTACGTACAGTGCAAGGAAGAAGAGTCCCAAGAAGGTTGCACCCGAACAACCACTTGTCATCGAGCCCCTCAAGACCGCAAGAATGCCCTTGGATGTGTTCGAAGACATAATCCGCCAAGCTGTGGCAAAGGCCCTCGTGATTGCTGAAGGTTACAAGGCTGAAAGATGCCTTGAGGGAGATTCGGGCTGAGAAAGAAATGGAAAACCAGCATATGAGGGAAGAGGATGAATTCGCAAGAAAAAAAGATCTTGAATAAGAAAGAAAAAAGGAAGAGGAAAGACAAGAGGCCGAGAGGGCCTTAGAAGCTAAAAAAGAAAGAAAATTAAGTGAAGACCTCATGAGGGCAGCTGCTGAAGAAGAAAAACAGAGAAGAAAAAATTTGAAGGAAGAAGAAAAAAAGAAGAAAGGAAGCCCGAAGACTTCCTTGCAGCTTTTGAGCCACTCCACAAGGCTCAAAGTGAGGATGAGTTGCTGCAAGGAAGGGAAGAAGAGGCCCTTTAGGGGCCAAGTGAAGAAAATCAAGAAAAAGAAAAAGAGAAAGAATAAGTGGATGAAGGCCAGACTGCGACCGCATCTGGACCGCATTCTGATGAAGGCCAAGAAGAGGCCACCAACGAATAACCAGCTGATGAGGTCTTCGAATCTCTATTCAAATATGATCCACCAGTAGCTGATAGCACCTCTTCGGGAGAGAAGAGGGAAGAAGAAGAGAAAGAAAATAAGGAGGCCGAGACCTCCAGTGACTCTGAAACAGAATCCGACTCAGAGATCAAGGAATTGGATGATGACCAAGTTCCTATCTCTGTAGCATTGAGGAAAAAGAGAAGAAGAGAGATCAGGGCTGAAAGGAGGACCAAAAACAAGAATGATCCGATTTTTGCCAAGAGACCGAGGACAAGGTCCATGGACGCCTCTCCTGCAGCTCCTCCAACCGTCTCACCCACCAAGCCAAAAGCCAAATCACCAAAGGCTCCTAAAAATCCATTCCCCGAAGTCTTTAGAGATGTTAATTTTCAGGAAAGGATGGAGATAATGAGAAAAAGAGATTTCCTCAACGAGAAGGGAATTCTCTAACAGAGCGGGAGCACTGCCAGAGTTCGTAACCAGAGTTATCTCACAGTACAAGTGGTAGAAGTTCTGCGCTCACCCTCACGAGGTCGTGGTGCCTTTAGTGCGAGAATTTTACGCCGGCCTGAGGGAGGAGAACATAAGCATGGCAGTGGTATGAGGCAAGATGGCCAGCTTCTCTTCACTGGACATCAACAGGGTGTACAAGATTAAAGCACCCTTACATCCAAGAGGGAATGATGTCATTAGGAACCCCTCGGCCAAGCAAATGAAAGACGCACTGAAATTAGTGGCCAACAAGGGAGTTCAGTGGAAAGAGTCCCAAACGAAGGTGAAGACATTAGTGTCAAGCGATCTCAAGCCAGAATCGGCAGTGTGGCTTCACTTTCTGAAGAACAGGTTGATGTCGACCACCCATGACAACACCATCTCAGTGGAGAGAGTTATGCTCCTCTACTGTATTATGAAAGGGTTGGAGATCAACATCGGGAGCATTATCAGGGAAGAGATTCTTGCCTGTGGAAGGAAAAAAGCAGGAAAGCTTTTCTTTGGATCATTGATCACCCAACTTTGTCAGAGGGTGAAGATAGTTCCTTGCAAGGATGAGGAGCGTCATTTCTTCAAGCCTGCCATCGACCTGTCCTTGATCGGGAAGCTTCAACAGAATAACATCCAAAGGAAAGACAAAGCCTCCACATCTCAAGCCACTCCACCGTCAGGGTTGAACACGGTTTCTCCATCTCAGCACACTCCTTTTTCAAGGCCCTCACCATCGTCTGAAGCCCTAGCAATTGCTTATCAACAACTGGATCAACTCAGGGACAACCTGAGGACTTATTGGGCATATGCCAAGGAGAGAGATGTAGCGATTAGAGAGCTCTACCTCTCTATCGCCCCGAGTATTGCTCCTGTCTTTTCCGATTTACCTAAATCGCTACTACCTCAAGAAGACAAGGATTCTGATGATGAAGAAGATGAAGAGAAAGAGAGTTCCTCGAATGAGGACTAGGGGAGTTTTCTGACCCCTTTTACATGCTGTTTTTTTTTTTGTATATAATACTATTTTCTGTGTTTAGTTGTTTGCTGTCTTTTTAATTTTTCCATGTTTTAATTCTGTTTTTTATTGTTTAGTTGCTGTTTTTATTACTTTGATTGTTTAGTTTGTTGATAGTTATGTTCATAGAGTAGTTTTAGATAGCTTGTTGATAGTTTAGATTAGGTAAACTTGGGTTTTTGAAACTTGTCTAAAAATTCTACTTGCTGTTTTTTGTGCTAAATCTATGAATCTCTTTGAAAAAAATCAACTTTAAGAGAAAATTGCTTGAAGATGTTTTGGAAAAAAAACATGTTTTCAAAGGAGTTTTCTTATAAGCCCTTGATGATGAAAACTAGAGCTTTGTTCTATCTCAAAAGTGTCACCGTCACAACTGAATTGTTTTCTAGTCATAGGCTTTCCATTAGTCTTTTTCTTTACAAAATTTTCTTAAGTCTAAACTTCCTCATGTTTAACCTTTCTAACACACTAGGAGAGTTTAGCCTTACAGTTTTGAAAAATAAAAAGCCTTATGCAAAGCCCATGCCTCAAAAACAAAGTCAATGAGGACATTGTCTAACTGATAGCGAGCAAAAATGTCGCTATTTTAGTCCCAATTTATTAGGCTTTTCTGTGCTTTAATCCTGTTATTAATGAAAATATTTAATGTATTCTGTTATTTGGTCCTTAGGAGCAAAGTCGGTGATTTTGGGAGAAAAAGTGCCAAAAATGAAGCTAATGACGCCCAAATCCAAGCTTGGATCAAAAGGGGATCCAAAGAGGCCAATCATGATGGAAGAGCCCAAAAAGAAGTGAAGAGAAGGCCCAAAAATTAGCCCAAACCGAAGCTGGAATTGCTGGAAAATGGCACAGCGTCGAGACGCTGTGAAGACAGCGTCGCGACGCTGTGCAATATAGCGTCGCGACGCTACCTCCAATCCGGGCCTATAAAAGGCACCTCTTGGTGCCTCATTTATGCATCAATCAATCATCAATCAATCCATTCTTTCCTTCCTTTCCTCCCTCCTTTGGCTCCTTTGGAGCCTCTCTCAAGGCTTTCTAGCCTTTTTGAGAGATTTCTTAGTGGGAAATATTTGGGGAATTTTGGGGAGCATCCTAGGAGGCTCAAGGAGTGTTCGGCGGAGCTCTGAGCATCAGCGAAGGGGTTCTTCGACGGTCAATTCCTTTCCTTTTATGCTCTTAATTATGCTTTCTATTGTAAATGTTGTGGATATTTTAGCTATGTATAGCTAAACCCCAATTTGGGGTCTTGAAATGAAATTATAGTCAGATGTTGTTATAATTACCTGTCTCTTGCCCTTCTTTCCTAATTATTTGTATGGATGTGCTTAATGCTTTATTCAGTCTGGCCAATTGTGTAATGATTCGATTCCTAATGGAAACTCGACGGAGAGAAGTTAGGATAGATCATAATCCATGCAACTAGTTTAATTGCCCGTTGTGACACCGGGATTAGTTGATTAAACTTAGATTCCTAAAATGAATCAGAGCGTAATAATTAATGATTTTTAATAGCGCTAAGGACACTTAGGTTGTTAAAATGAATTAATTACAATTAGGGAAAACCGACAGGAGAACCTATGTGATTAACGGAGATTCTAGGATTATAATTAGTTGGGCAATGAGATAGGATAATTATAACAATTGTTTGGCTAATAATTGATTTTCAAAGACCCCTCTTCCCATTAGAAAACTCTTTCTCCGCATTTTATTTTTATTGATTGATCAAAATTTTCTCTCTAACTGTTTTGATTTTTAATTTTCTTGACTGCATGAACTGTCCCCTAAATATTATTTCTCCTAATTATTTTTAGTGCTCAAGAGATTTTTGCTTGCTTAATTTTCGCTTCGTCTCCCTGTGGATTCGATACTCGGTATTACCTACCGTTTTATATTACTTGTGATACCGTGCGCTTGCGGTAATCGACAACAACACTAACTTTAAGTTTGGGGGGTGCTTTATACTTTATGCTTTATGATATGCTTTTTGTAAGTTTGAACTGCTGGAAAAAGAATATGTGCTCAGTATATATGATCCAAAAAAAAAAACAAAAAGAAAAAGAAAAAGTCGAGAGTTATTCCTCCTTCCTAGAGTTTACTAAGTAACTAGGGGCATTCATGACACCCATGGTTTGCCACTGCATGAAAGGTTTACTTAGGGAAGTGAGTATGATTCCAAGCTTGTGAACTTTGCTCGTAACTAGATATCTTCACCACAAAGTATCGATAAGCTAGAACGAAGGTAAAGATGACAGCAAGGATACTCTTGGGAGAAAAAGAAGTTGAATAAAAAGAGCACCAGAAGTCAAATAAGTTTGGGGGAGATAGAAAAAGGTCTAGTAATTCATGTATGCTCAAGGAACCTCAAGTCTTGTTTTTCTTAACTAAAAGGATTTCACTAGGCTCAATAAGTAGAAGTTAGGTAGTTGAAACATATTGGTTAGGATGGACTAGGGAGAGTTTTTCTTTGAAAAAGAACAATAGAAATCTTCATGCCTAGGAAACTTAGACGTTGTGACTGGCACTAGAGTAGAACCCTCTCCTGAAAGGCAAATTTTTAGAAAACAATCTTGAAAAACATGTTTACTTGATTCCATGTCACTTGATTTGCAATTAAAAATTGATGCTAGTGCCATGATTGACAATTACATATGATCCTAACGTTTTGGTTTGCAATTAATATTGAGCTCTTACATTTTGGTTTGCAATTAAAAAGTTGATCTCTAACATTCTGATTAGCTATTGCTTGAGGACAAGTAATGAGTTAAGTTTGGGGGTGTGATAAGGGTAAAAAATATACCTATTTTACCCTTATATTTTGCTCATTTCCTTGTCAAAATTATATGTTTTAGATCAGTTTTACTGTTCCCGAGCTCAAAATATGTTAAAGTTGATAAGTTAGGGAGTTGAGAGTCACATTTGTCAAATTATGCTTATTTGTGCTTAAAAAGACTCAATTTGATAGGAATTTGACTAAGTTTGTTACTGTGCAGAAAAAGTAGAGGAAGTTGGAAACTGCCCAGAAATGCGACCACATTTCTGGGAAGGAAAAATGAAATGCGACCGCATTTCTGGAAAAATAGGGGCAGTTCCGAGTCTATCGCGGGTCGTTTTGATCGAGACTATTGTGCACCTAACCAGCTGTTTTGACTCCGAATTCGACTGGGCTACAAACCAGCACCTATTTCGCAGCTTCTCAACCACTTCCAACACTATATAAGCTCGAGATTCGAAGTCAAATTTAAGTAGAACTCATTTGGAAGAAGAAAATTTGTCTCTTCCGACGATACAAAAACGCGTCGACGGAAAGGGTAACTCTCGACGCTAAAAACAAGAGTCGGGAATGAGACCATCTCCCGACGGCAATTTCGTCGCGTCGGCAGTTACAATTACATATGGTCGGAATTCGAGAGAACTCCCGACGCTCAGTTCACACAGTGTCGGGACTAGTGCTAATGCCCGACGCCTATAAAGAGACGTCGGGATGGGAAATGTAAAATTGTAAATTAAAGTAAAAGATGACGCGTCGGGAGTTAACGTATTATGAAAGGGTTTAAAAAATGGAGAATTTTTTTTTGGAAAAACTCCCGACGCGTTTAAAAAATTGCATCGGGAGGAGGTTGGTCCCGATGCAGTAATTAGTAGCGTCCGGAGAAATCTGTTTAAAACCCTAACACTTTTCCCCTTCGATTTTCCTCCTTCTTTTTGTGTGCGTTGTCTCCCTCCCTCTCCCTCCTTCGATTCGTCGTCTCCCGTCTCCTGCCGCCGCCGTCGTTCAACTCCTGCCGCCGAGCCATTATCGATTTTCTCTCTGCATTCGCCGCCTCCTCTCACTCAAAGAAGCCTGCGTCACTGCTAGAAGACCGAGGTTCACTTAAAAAGGTTAGTTTTCGATTCTTCCTACATATGGCTCGTAATTTTTTACTTGTACATTTTGTTCTTATGGGCTTGAATATTGTTAATCGCCGGATTGATTTCTTATAATCCTTCTTTTAATTCTGTAAATCCCCAAAAAAGTTGGGTTTGGTTATTGATATGGGGATTTGAGAGGGTTGGTTTCTTTATTTGTTTTACAGTGTTGTATTTTTTGTAAAACTGAAACAGTGGTTGGGAATTTGGACAACAATATTTGTTTAATCTATAATCCAAGTTTTTGAAGGAATGTAAGGAAGAACATCAAATGCTTTGACTTTGTAACAAGAACTTAGTGCATTGTTTTTTTTATGCATGTAATGCAATATGTAAATTTTGTTGTTTGACGGTTATTGTTTGCAATTTTTCTAATTTCTCATTTACAAGCACAGACTGTTATTGTTTGCAATTTTTCTAATTTTTCTAATTTTGCATTTTTTTTTTTATGTTGTGTTGGTGTTCGCGTGTCATGTAATAGTGTTTTTGTATCTACAAGTGTGGATTAGTCCAGAAAAATGTCTAGAACATGGTAACTTTTCTTTATGTGTTTTTGGTCATGGTAATGCATTATCTGGTACTTTATGTATTTGGAGAACTTCTATATTTGGTCTGGTGAATTACCACTGGGTAATTGCTCAACGCTAGAAGTTCTTGGATACACCAATGACATAAATCTGGTCTTGTGTATTGAATATGGTTTATGCAAAGAGCTCTGGTTGTTTCCTGTTACATGCCTTTTGTCTGGAATCCAATTCTATCTCTATTAGAAATTTGATTTAGATTGTCAGGAATTTGTCGCCTTACCTTTTGAATTGGTTCATTACAGTCGAATAAAAAAAGTCTTGGGGTTGATCTTGATTCTGATTCATGGTTATCCCATATGGGAAAGGAATATGTTGAATTTGTTTGATTTTATCCTCTAGATTCCTCCTTGCTGATTTTTTTTTTTTTTTTTTTTTTTTTTTTGTCTCTTCTCTAGACCTTATTTATAGGTGGAGTTGGTAGGGAATTTTTTAGTGGAAAAAAGTAGAAATACTATAAACATATAGTTCTCTTCTCATCATAGAACTTTTCATCTTGGTAAACATATAGTTCTCTTCTCATCTTGATAAACATAAAGTGATGTAAATGACAAAAATAATACTTCAATGCCAATTTTTTCACATTATGAGAAGGATAGGACATTTTCAATTCTATTTTGGAAAGATATTATCATGAATTAGATTGATAGTGTAATGTAAACACTTCTTTAAAAATGTAACAAGAAGAAATAATCTCTTAAAATCGAGGTTTTGATCGGTTGTCAGTATGCTTAACAAATTAATGCAAAATTGTCGCAGATATATATCAATCCAAGTATAAATTGACAAAATCAAGTTATACCTAGTGAGTCTAGGGTTGAATCCACAGGGAAAGGTTATTTGCAAAGTTTTAATAATTTGTATTGATCTGAACTCAAAAACGCATGATATTATAAAAAACTAAATAAGAGAGTTGATGACTATGAGAAAATATTGCAGAAAGTAAAACATGCGACGAGAGTAAAAATAGAAGTATTAAGGAGAATAGTATCAAGGTTGTTGCGGTCGCAACCTCATGCGTTTATAAGAACCTTGTAGCGCATACCATGACTAATTGATCCATTAATGCCTAAGTGAGAAAAAAATCACAAGTTTCCCTTCCGGTACTCCTTCTGCGTTTGGCATAAAACTATCAATTGTCTGTTGTCTGGTTCATGCATGGGCTTAGTTCTCTTAGTGACTTACAAGGGACTGCGTTAGTCTTAACGCAATCAAAGCTCATTCATGCATTATCTTATAGTGGTAGTATTTATTTAATGCTACCAAGACTACATGTCATGCGCTAACTTGTTCTACTTAGAGATGTCCGCATGCATTACCTGTCAGGGATTTAGCATGCTGCTATCGCATCCGGCTGGCCAGGTGGAAGTTAGTAATGAAAATAGTATCACAACTAAGTAGAAAGCAATAATGTTTCATTAAATCAAAGTTTGCGCTTACAAAATAGACTTATCACCGCATGGGTGCTTGCGCTAAGCCTTGATGAAGAAAGTTAGCTCATGCGAGCAAAACAATACATTACGCAATACATTGCAAATGCAAGTCTACTCTTAATCACAGCTTTCTGTGATTTCTCTTTCTCCTTTGCTTGATCTTCGTCTCTTCCCTCTCGTCCCTCGTATCTCTTTCCTTTGAGCAGGTGGCTTCTATTTATAGGCGAAGGAAACTAACTTCTCCAAGGAATTAGAAACTTGCTTCAGTCATCTTCAACCCACTTGTACTTCAGTGTGTCAGCACGGTCTTTTCATCCATCTTGTCTGTCTCATGATCGTCTTGGGATGTGTGCCTACGCTGAGAGAAACTTGGGCAACAAACAACTGAATCAATTGCGTTAGCACCCTATATTTTTATAATTTCGCACCGCATACATAAATATAGCCTACCGCATAAAATCATCGCATTTTCCTTTCTTTTTGCGCTGAAGTAATGCATCAATGTATCTTTTAGCCTTATTTTAGCTTAAGTTTAAAGGATAAATAACTTGCGTTTTGCAAGTTATCAGGTTTCTATAACATATTCTTTTATCTAGTCTATAACAATTTTTCTAAAACAAGTAACAAATGCAAAATTACAAGCAGAAACAATCTCTTAATGGTCCAAAAGGCTCCCATCATGAGCTTGACTAAGTCTAAGATCTCCTCTCTGTAGAGCCCTTGTTGTTTCTTAGACATAAGCTTGGATTGTTACTATTTAGCCGGACGAAAGAGATCTGAGACTGAGCAATTATGTCATCAAAATGACATCTTGTTGGTTTTAGAAAACGAGTTAAAACATAGCAGAACCAATCATGATCTCATGTGTTTTGTCTAAATGATTGGAATGCTTAATTATTAAATGTATGGTTTAGCTTTCAAGCAGGCCATCTAGTTTGTCTTTGGTGTGCTATATACAACCTGGATGATGTTTTCTTTTCAATTTAAAAGCAGTTTAGTTAGGTGAGTTTTCAGTAAATTTAATATTTTGTAGCTATGATTATATATGTTTTTAAGTTTTTTCCATGTTTGAATTCATGTTAAGTTGTTGAGGAGTGGATGAGAGACATATAGCTAAGTTTGTTTAATTAGTTGCTTAAGGATTAGTGTTGAGAAACGTTGTATGTGGCCATCCTGCAGTTATGGTAGTAACTGATTTTCTTTGTTTTATTTCTCAATCATTTGATGCTAAGTCCACAATTCTATGTTAAGTTTGAGATTAGTGGTGAAAGGGAGAGAGTTAAAGTAAGGGTTGAAATTCATGTTAAGTTGTTGAGGGGTGGGTGAGGGATTCATGTACCTAAGTTTGTATCATTCAGTTAGGGACACACTTGGCTTGCTGTGTTTTAGTTTTGTTTTTTCCATGCATATGAAATTTCTGTTTTGTATAGATTGGTTTCCTTTTGCTAGACACCTACTTCGAATGGACAAGAAAGTGTTCAAAATGAAAAACTTTACACAAGCACCTCATAAAAAGCATTGTAGGAGAAATTTGAAATGTAGTTGGTTAAAGAGTAGTTGTTGATCAAAAGTTGTTGAGGGATATATAGCTAAAATTGTTTATTTTATTTGATTAAAGTGTAGTTGTTGATCATATCGTTCTTTGTATTGCAGGGTCGAGGGATGATGTTTTTCACTTTTGAAAGATCAAGCTTTTTTGTTTTTGGTTGATGATGTAAGATGTTGGGTTTTATGCCCTAAAACTTGTAGATAATGAAAGTAAACAAATTTTATACTTGTATTTAATAAAGTGTTATTTAGTTTCTGCAATAAAATGTTCTTGTTAAATATTGCACTATTTGACCCAAATCCAATAAACTAAGATCCAAGGTTGTTTGTATGTAACTTGAACTAGTATGTGGGGACATACGGGGATCGATGTTCAAGTAACAACCTAAAAGGTTTATAGTATAGGGATAAGGTTGGGTACCTTATCCTGGTGACACTATGGATACGGCCCGCTTTGTATTATGATACAAACGCTATGATCCAATGCGTCCATGTAGTTGACATGCAAGTGGGGGTATCCTATGCAATGAGTTTGCATAAGACCGGACCGCGAAATAATTAACCACTAACTGTAACACCGTTAGTTGGCTTGGTTTTTATTTAACTAGGATGACCTAGACAACTCAGTCTCAATCCTGAGTGGATTATGGACTCCTGTTCACGAGGAGTTGTCCTTTGATTTGTATGGGTGAGAGTGGCCAGCACGCCGACTCAATAAGCCTACCATTTTGGGGACAATACCGAGTGGGGAGCTGGGAACATAATCACACAAGATGGAATTCACTCCTTCCCGACTCTAGGGTAAGTAGAGGTGTGTTCCCTTAAGTGGTGTCTCCGAGACTTGAACAATGGGCCCAATCCTCTCTATGGCACGAGAGGGACTTCTGTTTGTTGGTTGGACCTCAAACAGGTTGTTCATTAGAGGAGCACTGGGGACTTAAGGACAAAGATGTAAACCAGGGGTAAAACGGTAATTTGACCCAGCTGGGATACGAACACACGTGAAGGACTGACTTGTAGTATTGGTCGATATCCGTGGACACAGAAACATTCTGCAGTGAGAAGAGTGCAGCTGAGGGTCTTTAGTGGAATGACCCACAGTTAACGAATGGAGACTAACTTGGTTAATGAGTTTAAGCCGATTAGTCTCGTATCGTTGGAGCTTCTGATCTATAGGTCCATTAGGTCCCACTGGTAGCTTGTAAAAAGACTTGAAGCAAACAAATATAAATTGTAAATTGAAAGTGTTCAATTTATTTGGGGAATCGTATAATGTATATTGATGCATTATAATATAAAGTTTATGAAACTTTATAATATAATTTTTGAATTAATTTCAAAAATTAATTCATGAGAGAAAATATTTGAAAAGTTCAAATAAATTTAATATGAATTGGATTCATATTAATTTTAATTTTAATAAAATCCCTAAGATTAAATATGTGATATTTAATTGAGTAATTAATTAATTATTTATTAAAATTAGATATTGTTCAGATAATAGATTTGAACTTATTCCTAGACTTTTTCCTATTAGGAAAAGGTCTTGGCCTTTACCTATATATAGGACCCCTGAGAGTGCCTCAATGAAGTGGGAGGGTTGTTCTACAATCTGACCATTCCATGGACTTAATTGAAGCTCAGATCGTCATACCTGATGATGATTTAGAGGATTCATTGTCTTAGAGCAAGGCGATGAATGATGTAAATAAGAACCAATTGGATTAAAGTGATGGACCCGGAATTGAAATATGTGATTTCAATTCCATCTAGAATCTTGTAGATCTATCTAATGGGGTAACACCTATGGATTACAAATGAATCTACAAGAAGAAACGAGACATAATCTTATGGTTAGACTTATGGCAAAAGGGTTATACCCAGAGACAGGGGACTGTAAGAAATTCTTATCTCCTGTCGTCATGTTGAAGTCTGTCAGAACTCTTGTCCATTTAGAATGGATGTCAAGACTACCCTTTTGAATGGTAATCTTGAGAAGAGTATCTACATGTCTCAAGCAGAATGGTTCATTTAGCAAGATCAGAAGCAAAAGGGGTTTGCAAGCTTAAGTGATCCATTCATGGATTGACCTAAGCAATTCGATCTTGGAATATAAGATTTGATATTGTGATCAAATCTTTTGGCTTTGATCAAGAACATTGATGAATCTTGTCTTTAGAAGAAGATCGTCAATAGTCCAGTAGCTTTATTAGTGTTGTATGTGATTGATATCCTAGTCATTGGGAATGATGTAGGTTATCTTACTGACTAGTAAAATAAGCTAGCAGCTCATTTCCAAATGAAAATTTGGGAGAAGCTAAAGTTTGTTCTTCGGATCTAAATCGTTAGGAACCGTAAGAACAAAAAGCTAGCCTTGTCTCAAGTGTCTTATATCTACAAGATGTTAGTTAGATATAAGATGCAAAATTCCAAGAAGGGTTCACTACCTTTCAGGTGCGGAATTCATTTTGTCTAAGAAACTGTTTCCTGAGACAACTCAAGAAGTTGAGAACATGAGACAAATGCCCTATGCAATAGGGATTGTCAGTAAGTGTCAATTTAATCCAAGATTTGATCACTGGAAAATCGTTAAGAATATCCTCAAGTATCTGAGGAGAAAGAGGAACTATATGCTCGTGTATGGGACTAAGGATTTGACCCTTACAGGATACACTGACATGGATTTTAAGACTGATAAGGATATCTGTCTGACATAAAAGAATGGCTAGCGGCCCTATTCCAAATGAAAGATTTAGGAGAGGCTAAATATGTTCTTGGAATCCAAATAATCCGGGATCGAAAGAACAAAACGCTAGCCCTGTCTCAAGCAACGTATATTGACAAAATGTTGTCCCGATATTTGATGCAGAACTCCAAGAAGGGCTTATTGCTTTTCAAGCATGGGGTTCACTTGTCTAAGGAATAGTGTCCTAAGACACCTCAAGAGATTAAGGATATGAGACAGATTCCCTACACCTCCGCTGTGGGCAGCTTAATGTATGCAATGCTCTGCACAAGGCCTGACATCTGTTATGCTGTAGGGATAGTCAGCAGATATCAATCAGTATCCATGGTCAAACTTTACAAAGGAGCTATAGTGTGGCATAATTACAGTCTTGACCATATAGGCCGAAAATATAGCTGCTTGTGAAGCAGCGATAGAGACTGTAAGGCTTAGAAAGTTCTTGACTGATTTGGAATGCGTTCCAAATGTGAACTTGCCTATCAGACTTTATAGTGATACAGTGGTGCTGTGGCAAATTCATAAGAACTTTGCAGCCCAAGACAAGCAAGCACATTGAATTAAATTGAAATATTCACGAAGGCTCTCTCGGCTAAAGGGTATGAGGGTCATCTAGAAGGTCTAGGTCTACGAGTTATGTACAAAGATGAAATCTAGGGCAAGTGGGAGAAATGTAATGGGTATAGTGATACCATTATGTAATGGGTATAGTGATGCCCTAGTTTATTGTATTTGTACATTGTATATGTTTTATACATGTATTTATACACCCACTGCTGAATAGATTGTTGTACATCCCACTAAACTAGAGTTTTAATTCAAGTGGGAGTTTGTTGGGTTTTATGCCCTAAAACTCGTAGATAATGAATGTAAACAAATTTTATACTTGTATTTAATAAAGTGTTATTTAGTTTCTGCAATAAAATGTTATTGTTAAATATTGCACTATTTGACCCAAATCATATAAACTAAGATCCAAGGTTGTTTGTATGTAACTTGAACTAGTATGTGGGGACATACGGGGATCAATGTTCAAGTAACAACCTAAAAGGTCTATAGTATAGGGATAAGGTTGGGTACCTTATCCTGGTGACACTATGGATACGGCCCGCTTTGTATTATGATACAAACGCTATGATCCAACGCGTCCATGTAGTTGACATGCAAGTGGGGGTATCCTATGCAATGAGTTTGCATAAGACCGGACCGCGAAATAGTTAACCACTAACTGTAACACCGTTAGTTGGCTTGGTTTCTATTTCACTAGGATGACCTAGACAACTCAGTCTCAATCCTGAGTGGATTATGGACTCCTGTTCACGAGGAGTTGTCCTTTGATTTGTATGGGTGAGAGTGGCCAGCACGCCGACTCAATAAGCCTACCATTTTGGGGACAATACCGAGTGGGGAGCTGGGAACATAATCACACAAGATGGAATTCACTCCTTCCCGACTCTAGGGTAAGTAGAGGTGTGTTCCCTTAAGTGGTGTCTCCGGGACTTGAACAATGGACCCAACCCTCTCTATGGCACGAGAGGGACTTCTGTTTGTTGGTTGGACCTCAAACAGGTTGTTCATTAGAGGAGCACTGGGGACTTAAGGACAAAGATGTAAACCAGGGGTAAAACGGTAATTTGACCCAGCTGGGATACGAACACACGTGAAGGACTGACTTGTAGTATTGGTCGATATCTGTGGACACAGAAATATTCTGCAGTGAGAAGAGTGCAGCTGAGGGTTTTTAGTGGAATGACCCACAGTTAACGAATGGAGACTAACTTGGTTAATGAGTTTAAGCAGATTAGTCTCGTATCGTTGGAGCTTCTGATCTATAGGTCCATTAGGTAACACTGGTAGCTCGTAAAAAGACTTGAAGCAAACAAATATAAATTGTAAATTGAAAGTGTTCAATTTATTTGGGGAATCGTATAATGTATATTGATGCATTATAACATAAAGTTTATGAAACTTTATAATATAATTTTTGAATTAATTTCAAAAATTAATTCATGAGAGAAAATATTTGAAAAGTTCAAATAAATTTAATATGAATTGGATTCATATTAATTTTAATTTTAATAAAATCCCTAAGGTTAAATATGTGATATTTAATTGGGTAATTAATTAATTATGGAATTAATTAATTATTTATTAAAATTAGATATTGTTCAGATAATAGATTTGAACTTATTCCTAGACCTTTACCTATATATAGGACCCCTGGGGTGGGGTGAAAGGCATCCCATTGTCTTTCCTTCTCTCAGAGATCTCTCCCAAAAGACTCCCACAAGTCTCCTGCTTCAAGAAGTCTTAAAGATATACCGGTGTAGCCGATTGCTGGTCTTCGCACAAGAGGGTTGCTGCGTTTTCAATCTTATTGGCAAGAAAAGGGGAATTGATCAAGGCTTTCTACAAAAGTAAGTTTTCTATGAAATCCTTGATCACTGGGATCAATCTAGTTGATCTTTTAGCATGTTTATAGCCTATGTACAGCCCATTAAATATAGATTTATTGCTGTAATATTTTGCAAATTGTATTGGTATTTCAATTGGAATCTAAGACTCTGAGTAGGTTCGATGATTCCTTCCGCTGCACAAGGCTCTTATCCCTTCATAAGACTGAAGCCTATGGACAATTGCAAGAATCAGATGTTTTTTTTCCAAAGTTTATGTTTATGAACTTGACTTATGCTCTTTGTACGTTGTATGAACAAATATTTATAATATTTTGAATAAAATAATTTTAATATTTCGAATCAGAATATGAGTATTTCAATGAAAATAGCAACATCAATAGCGTAAACATTTTCAGGCAAAAAAAATTATTTTTGAAATTTCGGAAGGAACTCTCGACCATTTGGCAAACCGTCGGGAGTAAACCTAACTCTCGATGCCATTAGAAAACACGTCGCGTAGTGCGTTGAATGAATATCAGCCGGCGAAATTCATTGGCATCAGGATATACAGCAACTGTCGACGCCATTACCAAACCGTCGACAAGCGGAGACTCCCGACGCTACTTTAATAGCGTCGGCGTTTAGACCCTCTCCCGACGCTATGTAAATGAGCGTCGGGAGTTTCCGCATCTGGTGTAGCGTCGCGAGTATCTCGAACTGCCAACGGTGAGCTTTTTTAGCATCACGAGTCGAAGTCTCGACTAGGATCTGCAGACGCTGTTCTCGACGACACAAACTGCGTCAGGAGAGGTTCTCCTGAAGCTTTTTAGGACTTTTCCCGACGGTTTTTGGCGTCGGTAGAGACTGTTTTTCTTGTAGTGAGGGTGGTGACAGAACCCTAGTTGATGCCTATGAATAGGGATGCCCGAGGTCCTTCTTAGATGACTAAATTCTAACCTTAGTTAGACATCAAACCTTACGGCTTGTAGGGATTTTCACCCATTCCCACTTGTAAAAGCAAGAGAGTGGAGTGTCAAGCGAACTCTAGAAAGATTGGATAAAAGAGAAAAAACCCTAGTATTTAGCTACTGTCATTATTTCCAGCTTGTGTTACTTTTCATTTATCCGTATTCTTTATTCTTTATTTCAATGAAAAAATATTCATTTGCTTTTTATCCCACCATGAGTAGCTAAATTCCGTTGTGGGGTTCAATATAGTGAATTCTCTTATGGTTCAATAGCTTGAAAGTGTTTATTCGCTTAAGTTTCTATTCAATGCATGTCATTCTTTATTGATTATCATTCTGATCTTGCTGAGTTTAAATTGATCACTTAGACTTTGCATGCTATGTGAGTTTGATCTCAAAAGGGACAGACGATATCGGTTCTCATAAAGGTGATATAAGAGAAAAAGCTCGAAAAATATTGTTCGGTGGTATAGGGCAAGCTGCCTAAGGCACCCTATATCAACTATAGGGTTATAGATTGCATTCGTGAATTATCTATGTCGTAGTCGAGTCAAAGAAATGTGCATAACGGTACTCGCTTAGCCTTCTAACGGTTCTTAGGAGCAAGGCCAAAGAGAAGTTAAATTTGACCCAATGCATTGATTAGGCTTAAGTTGAATATTCTATGATTAAAGTTATTTGCCTTTGGGATGAAATTGTGTTGAATACCTCGTTTTATTTATTATTGTTATTTCTTTATTTATTTGTTTTATTTATCTTTCAAAAAAATTAATCATCAATTATTTATTTGGTTACCTATTTTAAGCAATCATTTGAGCATTTTCTTCTTCAAATCTGAGTTTCCAATTTAGTCCTCGTGGGATCGATACCCTTGGAATACTTCTAAGGTTTTTATTACTACGTGCGATAGTGTATACTTGCACTAAGGTTGGCTGAATTTATCTTTATTATTATCTACCATCTTATCTCACATCCATCATTCAGCCTCTATCACACCACATGTCCCCTACACGAACGCGTTGGATCATTGCGTTTGTATCAAATACAAAATGGGTCGTATCGATAGTGTCGCCAGGATAAGGTACCCAGCCTTATCCCTATTCTATAGAACTATAGGGCTTTACATGACCTAAATTTTCATAAAAAATTTCCTATCAATCACTATGGAATCACTTTTTTTGGTAATCAATTTTAAAGTGATTCTCTAGAAAATAATTCCATACTAATTTATTTTTTAAAAATGATTTTTAATTGTTGCCAAATATTCTAGACTAAAAAAATAATGGAAAAAAATACATTTTTAGTCCCTGAGGTTTGAGTTAGGTTTCGTTTTGGTCCCTGAGTTTTCAAACTCAACAATTTAGTCCCTGAGGTTTGGTTTTAATTTCATTTTGGTCACTCTATCCATTTTTCTGTTAATATTTAACAGATCGCTGACGTGGCATTGATTTTTTTTATTAAAAAAATCATTTTTTTTAAAATATAAATATATTAAAATAATAAAAAATAATTATTTCTTTTTTTTTTTAATAATTTCTTTTCTTCTTTCTTTTTCCTCTTCCCCACAACCTTTATCTTCATCTTCCCCATAACCCCATCGCCAGAGCCGCCGGCCGCCATCGACCGCCGCTCGCCGGCGGCGGTTTTTTTTTCCTCTCTCTTCTTCTCCTTTCTTCTTTCCCCAAAATTTATGTTTTTCTTCTTTTAAAAAAAAAAAAAAACGAAAGAGGGAGGGAACCACGCCGCCGACAGCTGCAAGACCCACGCCGGTGACTTCTGCAATACCCACGCCGGTGACTCTAACAGACCCACGCCGGTGACTGCTGCAATACCCACAGCCGCTACCCACGCAGCCCGCGTCTGTACCCACGGCGAGATCTGGAATGGAAAACCCACAATTGCTACATTCCGGGACCCACGCAGCGCACGTCTATACCCACGACGAGATTTGGAACGCAAGATCTGGACTGAATCGCCGTTCGTTCACCTCTCTCTCCCTTGCGCCGCTCGTTCTCTCTCCCTCGCGTCTCATCTTCGCCGCCAAGTCGATCTTCCTCCGTCTTCTTCGTTCTCTTTTATTTTCAGCTCGAGTAGCTAGATCTCGCCGCGATTCAGTCCACGCCCGTCGAGTTCAAACCCACGCCAGATCTCGCCGGAAAGGGGTTTCAGAAAAGGCGGTGAGAGAGAGAGGGACGGAGAGAGAGAAGGAGACGGTGAGGGAGAGAGAAAGAAAGAGGAAAACAAAAGTTACCGATCGCCGGCGAGCGGCGGTTCCAGCCACCGGTGTGATTGAAGAAGAAGCCCGCTGGTCTGAGACTCTAAATGAAGAAGAAGACAGACCACTTGGGTGATTGAAGAAGAAGAAAGGGAAGAAATAAAAATGAAGAAATAAAAATTTAAAAACAATAATATATTTTATATATGTTTTATTATTTTAATATATTTATATTTTAAAAAATAAAAAATTGATTTTTTAATTAAAAAATCAATGTCACGTCAGCAATCCGTTAAATACTAACGGAAAAATGGATGGAGGGACCAAAATGAAACTAAAACCAAACCTCAGGGAATAAATTGTTGAGTTTGAAAACTTAGGGACCAAAATGAAACCTAATCCAAACCTCAAAGACTATATTTTTCCCAAAAATAATTTTTGTTTGAGAAAATACTAAAAAAATAATTTGACCTTTCAAAATTTCTTCGAAAACTTAACCCACAGATGTGTATCATTATCAAATGAAACACAATTAACAGTAAAATGACAAGAATTTAAAAGAATTTCTTTTTTAAATTAAAAAACATGGGGTGGAGATTCTCAACTATACTCACTAGGCGAAGAAAAAATGCTTCTTGTCTGAACGTGATCCACATTGTCGAAATTGGTCTAATAAAAAGGGTACCAAAAATTGGCGGGAAATTAGGTTGTCAAACGCATTGGTCAAAAAATAAACTGGCAAAGTGTACACGTGGCAAAGACCATGTCGTAGTCCTTCCAAACACACGATTTGTCTCGTAGTGAACATTTAATTCAAATAATACCAAAAAGTGCATCAAGTACGACAAAAATTTGCCACATCCCAGAGATTCCATTATTGCCTACGTGGCACCCTCGAGACATAAAAATACAAAATTAAAAATTAAAAAAAAAAAGAAGTCGTTTGTAATTGAGCGAAAATTATTAAAGAAAAAAAGAAAGAAAAAGAAAAGAAAAGAAAAAACAGTTAAAAGCTTCGGCATCCCATAAACAAAAACTCGATACAGACAAAAAAGAGAGGGAGAAAACAGACGAAACAGAGCGCAGGTATAAGGGCGCACGTCAACAAATCCTCAATGCCACGGGAATTTTCGTTGAGAAGCCATTGAAGACCTTCGAGGTGCTCCAGATCTCTTTGATTTTTAATTTCACGCTCTGTTTTACAATCTTTTTGGCGCCCATTCTCGTGGAGATTGATTAATCGGAAATTGCTCACATCAATGTATCATTGTTGAATGCGATGTTTATGAATTCTAACCACCAAGGTTGAAACTGCGGGTAATTTGGTTGGAATGGCCTTCTGCCGTTGATAATGCGCCGATAATCGAAGAGACTCGTCGGGATTTGTCGCTGTGCGTATTTTAGGGTTCGTTTGAGATTACAGGCGGTGGTTTTAGCTGTGTCTGAGCTGAATAGTGACCACTGGAGGAGCTGTTTGAGCATTGTATTTGGAGTTTAGTTCTGTCGCATTTTGATTTTTACAGGACATTTTTCATGGGGTAGATGGGGAATTTTTTTTGCAAGTATTTTCATCCGAGAGGATGAGGAGAATGCTTTTCATGGCGCAAATTTTGAACAGAAATTTTCGTTTGAGATACTACATTTGGGTTTATTCTTCAAATGGATGTTTGGTCTGCTCTAGAGTAGCGCTTGATTCTGCATCTTGAATGGCCGATACCCAGAAAGGTGGTCTCGCCCAGAGGGATATCGAGCAGGTTCGTTTTGTTATATTCGATTTTTTTCCCACATATGTTCTTTTTTACCCATTTAATGTCGTCAACGGCCCAGAATATATGGCTCTGTTTGAAAACTTGAAGGCAATGCAACGTTTTCCTTTCCAGTCGTTTAAACTACTCTATTCTAATTTCTAACTATGAATTATCGTTTGTCACGTGGAGAGATTTCTGCTTTGAAGTTTCGAGTGGAGTGACTAGTTTGAAATCAAGTTCTTGATGGTTTAGATTTTAAGATATTCTCACTTGAAAATTGACATGGCATCAACAATTACTCTTAACGTGAAACTATGACATAGCGTCGTCATAAAGAAAGAATCTAGCCCATCCATCGTTTCTCTGTAAACAAATATAAAATGTCAAGGTCTTCCAGTGCCATGTTTCTAGTTGTTGTTCCACTGAAGAACTTGTTCCAACTTTTGCGAGAAAGAAAAAGTTTACCCTATGTCTTTTTCTTATCTGTTTGTATCATCTCCCCTTGCTGAATTTTACCCCCTGTTTTTTATAGGCCATTACAGCACTTAAGAAAGGGGCACATTTACTTAAATATGGACGGAGGGGGAAGCCAAAGTTCTGCCCTTTCAGGCTTTCAAGTGTAAGAATTTTATTATTATTATTGTTATTGTGATTATAATCTGTGAGATCGAAAGTTTAGGTTTTTTCATATTAATTGTTCGAATAAAAGATCATTTATCTGTAGTTATATTACTGAAGATAAATGATGTAGAAAGATAAAACTATACTGGCAAGAGAATGAATTATGGAGGCAGCATGTTAAATACCTGTTTCTTTCTTCTTATTTTTCCCTGGCTTTTGAACTATTTTAACCGGAATACTCATACCTGATTTCCCTCCACTATCTAGTAATCTGTAAGAGATGATATCTGTTATTTTTATTATTTTCCTCTAATTTTCAAAAACTTGTATTGGTGGTATTTTAAATAGATTGGTACTGATTATTCTAGGCAATGGAAAATAAAAAACTATTATTGCTTCTATAAAGCTCATTGATACTTCACTGTGATAGAATTATCTCGGTGGCATGTAGTGTTGCTAGCATAGGCAACCTCATTTTATTTTTCTCATGTCTTCCAGTACCTATAGTTCATTTTGTCCATCCTCTAAAGCTTAAATCAAATGTAAAGCTTCTCAGAGAAATATTGAGCAAAATCTTTTTAAATAAATGATAGAGTTATTACATGTAATATTTTGTTACAGTAATGATTATGTTTAAAGTTTAGGACAGTATTAAAGTGATGGAGGTAATTACTTCTGCATTTCAATCTCATGAAAGTTATTTCCAGATTTTGATAAAATATTTGTACCTAATTAATTCTTGATGATGTAGAATGTCAAGCAGAAAAAAATGTAATCGATGCAAAACTGTATCTTACTAGTTCTCATGCATTGAAGCATCCATTTTTGCCTATCTGGACTCCAACCAGACCAAGTAAAGCCATTATGTTTTCTCTCTTTTTACTAGCTTGGAATTCTGTTACAGGATGTTTTTTTTTTTTTTAATCAATGTTACAGGATGAGTCTTTGCTCATATGGTACTCTGGCAAAGATGAGAAGCAGCTTAAATTAAGTTTGGTTTCAAAGATTATTCCTGGTCAGCGTACTGTAAGTTTACATATACATCCTTGACTTCTAAGACATTGTTTGGGAAAGTGAAAAATACTAAAACTAGCTTTCAAACTAGTTGGTTTCTTTTAGAAAGCTTCCAGTAAAACATTGGTAGAAATGCCTTAGTTTTATATAACATTAAAAAGCTTGCATTTGAGATATCTTTCTCAGAATGTCTTTCAAGGATTTCTCTTCTGGTTTTTTATACCTTATTTTCATTTTTTAGTTTTCCAATGTTAAAAGGATGTATGCTCGTATTTATTTTTCAGGCAATATTCCAGCAGCATCCACAACCTGAAAAGGAGTATCAGTCATTTTCACTCTTGTATAATGATAGATCATTAGATTTGGTGAGACATTACAGTCTTTATTCCCTCAATATTTATTTTTCTATTTGATCTTGTAATGCCATTTAAACATAAGTCCTGGCAAGGTTGTGACACTGACTCACCACGAATTTTGAACTTCTCTTGTATCCAATTGTTGTTATTTTGCACACGTGCTTGCATTTGTGTATTATCTTTCTATACATGAGGATTGAATAAGCTTCGACTTTTGCAATTACACATAGAAATTAGAATGAAAATTTGACTAACTAATCTTATCGCTGATGGACAGATATGTAAAGACAAGGATGAAGCTGAAGTTTGGTTTGTTGGTCTCAAGGCATTGATCACTCGAGGCAACTACCGCAAGTGGAGAGTTGAATCAAGATGTGAGAGTGTATCATCAGATAGTGCGCATGCTCGCATGCGAAGGAATTCTCCAGCCATTTCACCATGTGTCTGTACAATGATAATTATTATTTTTTTAATCTCTACTCTGGTCTGTTATATTTAGTATGTAGTTCTAATTCACATTTTGCACTTCTTCCGGTTGACAGGATCCTGGAGATCTTGATGGGGTTCCTTATGAAAATACTGGACAGAACAGACTAGGGAAAGCATTTTCTGAACTACTATCATATACTGCAGTTTCCAAGAGTACCAACCAACCCAAGTCAATTGCCATTCCTTCTCTACCACCTGTGCTTGTAGATAACTCAAATGGCCGAATTTCTGCATCTGAGGGTTTTCGAGTTAGTTTATCCAGTGCTGTGAGCTCATCAAGTCAAGGATCATGTCCAGAAGATTTTGATGCCTTAGGGGATGTCTTTATTTGGGGAGAAGGTATAGGGGATGGATTGTTGGGTGGTGGTGTGAATAAGGTCGGCAGTCAATGTCCATTAAACTCCAAGCTGGATGCTCTGCTACCTAAAGCATTGGAGTCAACAGTTGTTCTAGATGTTCATGGTATTGCATGTGGTGGCAGACATGCTGTACTGGTTACTAGACAAGGTGAGATTTTTAGTTGGGGTGAGGAGTCAGGAGGCAGGCTTGGCCATGGTGTGGAAGCGGATGTTTCACATCCAAAAATTATTGATACTCTCAGTGGCATGAATGTCGAATCAGTAGCATGCGGGGAGTACCATACTTGTGCTGTAACACTTTCTGGGGATCTTTATACTTGGGGTGATGGGACTCATAATTATGGTCTACTTGGTCATGGTAGTGAAGTTAGTCATTGGATTCCTCAAAAGGTAAGTGGTCAGATGGATGGGATTCGTGTAACTTATATCTCATGTGGAGCTTGGCATACGGCTGCTGTGACATCAGCTGGTCAGTTGTTCACATTTGGGGATGGTTCTTTCGGAGCCTTGGGTCATGGGGATCATATCACCACAAATATTCCACGGGAAGTGGAATCTTTGAGAGGGCTAAGAACGATAAGAGTTGCTTGCGGTGTTTGGCACACTGCTGCTGTTGTTGAAGCAATTAATGAACTTTCTGATTCTGGTACCCCAGCTAATTCTTCATCTGGAAAGCTTTACACATGGGGTGATGGAGACAAAGGCCGGCTTGGACATGGAGATAATGAACCTAGACTAGTTCCTGAATGTGTAGCTGCATTGATTGACGAAAATATATGTCAAGTGGCATGTGGCCATGATCTCACAGTTGCTTTAACAACAGCAGGACGGGTGTATACAATGGGGAGTACTGCTTATGGCCAGTTAGGAAGTGCTGCAGCTGATGGGAAGCTTCCTACTTGTGTTGAAGGTGAAATTGTCAACAGTTTTGTT
Organism: Luffa aegyptiaca; assembly: GCA_017139565.1. NCBI lineage: Eukaryota > Viridiplantae > Streptophyta > Magnoliopsida > Cucurbitales > Cucurbitaceae > Luffa > Luffa aegyptiaca. The sequence continues at coordinate 23,350,347 of CM029395.1, forward strand.
GAAGAGATTGCCTGTGGTTCTTATCATGTTGCAGTATTAACCTCCAAAACTGAGGTTTATACTTGGGGAAAGGGCTCCAATGGGCAGTTAGGCCATGGAGACAACAATCACAAAAACACACCTACTATTGTAGATTTCCTGAAGGATAAGCAAGTGAAAAATGTTGCATGTGGTTCAAACTTCACTGTTGTTATATGTCTTCATAAGTGGGTATCAAGTGCTGACCATTCTGTATGCTCTGGTTGTCACAACCCATTTGGTTTCAGAAGGAAGCGCCACAACTGTTACAACTGTGGTCTAGTATTTTGCAAAGCATGCAGCAGCAAAAAATCTCTGAAAGCATCTTTAGCTCCAAATTTGAATAAGCCATATCGGGTGTGTGATGATTGTTTCAATAAACTAAAGAAGGCCATGGAATCCATTTCTGTTTCACAAAATTCTAGAGCCAGAACTGGAAATACGCACCATAAATCTAATGGTGTTACGGATAAAGAGTCGTGGGTTCCAAAATTGCAAGCGACACTCTCCAGACTTTCATCTTTTGGTGCTGTCAATAACACTGAGAGCATGCCCTCCAGGTATAATATAAAACAACAGTTACGAAGTAGTCCTGTGTTCACTTTATATGGAAAATTTTAAATTGGGAGGTTATTATTCTTCCAGAGAACCAACCCTTCAATATCAAGCTTCTTAAAGAATATCCTAAGTTTCTATTCCTGCTTCCAGATTAGCTTCTCGAGCAACATCTCCTGTATTGGGAATGTCAAGCCCTGTATTGGGAATGTCAAGCCCGATTCGATCATCTGAAGACATTCCAGAGGATTCTAAGCGTGCAAATGACAGTTTAACCCAGGAAATCATCATTTTGAGGGCGCAGGTAATTCTTTTTGTTTTGGATTTCATCCATTAATTAATTTGCAAAATTCAGTGTCTGGTCGGGACCTTATGATGATATACTTAGATGTGCAATCTATGATGGCATCTTGGCTTGCTTTATATATTTGTAATTTAGTTTACTCTAAGGATATGCATCAATTATATTTTAATGATCTGCATATCTAGATCAAGTTTGATTTCTACCTGAGAAGTATATGCACTGTTCAACATGTTATGGACCCGGCGGTTTGTTATTTTCGAATACTTTACACACACAACATGAACTTCCCTTGGTTAACAAAATTATGGACAATATCAAATATCTTGTACCGTCTGTTCATCAGATCAATCAGATGCATGAGATCTGGAAGAAACATTGTTGCATTGGATTTCTGTTAAAGGTGGTAAAGAGCTCATGTATTGGCAGAGGTGTCATTAGACAACAAATTTGAATTATAGAACTTCTGTCCATTTGCCTGATTCTCCTTCAGAAAAAAAAGCTGAAACCATGAGAAAGTTCCAGTTAATGCAGTGAGCTGGCATATAAACCAGGGTATGGAATGATAAATGTCTTCAAGGAAAAGGCATATGAATGATTGAAAACATGGCCCACGTTAATGAACCTTTAGCTGTTTGAGTTTTACCTTTTGAACTCTACTTTGGGTGAACCACTGAGCACTAACTAGAAACTGATTGGTAGGTGCAAGAGCTAACTTGCAAGTCCAAAAATCTTGAAGCTGAACTCGAGAAAACCTCAAAGAAATTGATGGAGGTTACTGCAATAGCTGCAGATGAAGCTGAAAAATGCAAATCAGCCAAGGAAGTTATTAAATCCTTAGCGGCGCAGGTTAGTCTTTTCTATTTATGGGTTAGACAAGAAATTTCTCCATTATATTTCGTAACAGTTGTTTAATCATTTACTAAATTTCTCCATTATATTCACTCCCTCATTTTTATTTATAACATTAAATGTCAGTGTTAGGTATCCACTTCAATATCCTGCATAAAACACTAGAACAGCACCAAGAACAACACACAAGAACACACTATAATGGATTAAAAAAACCAACTCTGCCCTATTGATAGTTCTTCAATAGTTAGAGTGGTTATTCCAACCAATTATAAATTGAAAATAGCCAAACAGTAAGATAAGCAAGCAACAAAACACCCAACAATTCGAGAGGCTGGTTCTCTCCTCTCTCAGACCCTCAGTGACCATCAGTCTAAGGACAAAATAAAGCCTGCCTACACAAACTATAAACACTTACTCCCACACTAATGGTCCCCACTCCCAGCCATAACCGTCTCCTATCCTTTATCCTTTTTGCCCTTCGGTGCAAGTCTTGGTAATTGGAGACCTTACAACACCTTGGGGTCAGATACACCTTGTCCTCAAGGTGAAGCTCCAGAAATTGACCCTGAATATCTGCGGTTGACTCCCAGGTAGCTTCGCATGCTTGTTGGTCTTACCATTTTATCAGCCATTGCTCTTTCGCGAGTTCTTTACTCCAGCGTAGGCCCAAGACATCCTTAGGCTCAACCACCCATTCAAACGACTTTGTCATTGGTAGCAAGGATGGTTGCACACTAACTTGCTGCCCAACTGCTTTTTTAAGTTGACAGACATGGATTACATCATGTATGGTTGCCTCTTTTGGAAGTTCAAGTCGATAGGCTACTGCTTCTACCCTTTGCAATATTTTGAAAGGACCAAAATATCGTGGAGCCAGTTTCTCATAGTGCCTCTTAGCAACAGATTTCTGCCTATAAGGCCTCAATTTTAGATATACCCATTCCCCTCCTATAATTCCACCTCCCTTCGGGGCTTGTCCGCTTGTTTTTTTCATTCTTTGTTGTGATAGACGCAGATGTTCTTTCAACATCAACAATTGGCGATTCCTTTTTATCAATTGCTGTTCCAGAGTGTTATTTGTTGCCTTCTTGTCTCCATATGATAGCACGGGTGGGGGTTGGCAGCCATAGACAACATTAAAAGGTGTGGTGTTGATGGATACATGGAAAGTAGTATTGTACCAAAATTCTGCCCAAACCAACTATTTTGGCCATTTCTTTGACTATTCATTACAAAAACACCTCAAATAAGTCTTAAGGCATCGGTTAACAAGTTTTGTTTGCCCATTTGTTTGAAGATGGAAATAAGTCCTTCTTCTCAATTGGATACGTTGCACTCTAAACAACTCATTCCAGAAATGGCTCACGAAGATTTTATCACGATCAAAGATAATGGAGCGAGGAAAACCATGTAAGCACACTACCTCTTTGATAAATGCAACATTACCTCTTGTTCAATCTATCAACTACTACCATCACCTAAGAAGCACAACCCCTTTAGTTTGGCTAGCGTGTCTGTGTCCTACACGTGTCAGACACTTGGATGCTCCGACACTTGTTAGACACGCATCGGACACTTGTTAGCACAATTGATATGTTACAAATACTAGTTGTACAAAGTCAATATAGGTCCATATCAAACACTTGTTAAGTATACTAAAAAGACATAATACTAAATGACAAAAATAATAAATTTTAAGAGTGAAATACATCAAACTCATTATTTTAAGCATACAAATGCTTAAACTTATTGATTTTGAATTTCCTTCTTGTATAAAAATGATATATATTTTTAAGAATATATATTTTACTAAACGTGTCTGTGTCCTAGATTTTTAAAAAAGGATGTGTCACGTGTCCATATCGTGTCGCGTATACATGCTACTTAGACCATCACTATATCCATCCCATTAGATATCGGTAGTTTCTCAATGAAGTCCATCGTTAAATCATCCCATATACTGTCTGGTCGAGGGAGTGGTTGTAGGAGGTCTGCTGGAGAAATGAAATCAACCTTATTTTTCTGACAAATACTACACTTTCCCACCGTCTTTCACCATTGCCTTCATGCCTTTCCAAAAGAGTTCTCCTGTCAGCCTTTTGTATGTGCAAAGAAATCCTAATGCCCACCATTTATCAAATAGTGGAACGTATGCAATATAGTAGGGATCAAGGATGACTTACCAGATAATACCATTCTCCCTTTGTACTTCATCTGCCCATGTTCCATGATGTAGCCGATTATATGCCTATTAGCTAGTTATCTCTTTAGTATGCCATGTGAGTAGCATGTGCCTTGTAACCACTTTTAGTTAGTTCCTTTGCCTATTTAAGGGCTGGAACTTCATTAATAAAGATCATTCTCTCATTCTAATTATCACCTAGTTATCGGCTACACCATATTTGGTATCAGAGCGCACGATTTTTGGGCGCTTCCACTATGACGACCAAGAGAGTCTCGACCAACGTGGGAGGAGATTCATCTTTAGTTGGAAAAGAGGCGGAGTCAACCACCATCCTCTCACCACAAGAATCAATTGCACGCTTGCTGTCAGTTGAAAACGATGTTCGTGAGATCAAGAAAACCTTAAGAATAATCTGCGAGAAGTTGGGAATTAAACCGGATCAACAATCAACAAACCCGATGATGCAAGAAAAGCTAGGAATGGAACAAAGAATGGTCCAAGAAGCAGATTTTCCTCCAAGAATCCATCAAGAACACCGACCAATGCTCCAAGAATTCAACAATAATCCCTTGTATAGAAGACAACAAGACGGGACGGACTCCTCGAGAAACAAGGACCTTGGAAAGATGGGAAACAAGGGGGAACCAAGTTGTAACATAATGGGGCAATCTACCATGGAGAGAACTTATCAAGAACAAGATAAAACATCTCGGGAATTGGAAGAAAGGATGGGACAGCGGCAAGAAAGACAAACAATGGAGCAAAGAATAGTTCAAGAAACATATTTAGCTCCAAGAAAGTATCAAGAACAGCATCAAGACTTCCACATCAATCCATTACATAATTGGCAGCAAGAATTCTTCAAGTGGAAGCCTTTAGAATTACAGCCCCTTCATGTTTTCATGCTGGAAGACGTAACAAGGGAGAGAAGGACGGAGTTGCTTGCTAAGTGGAGAGCTATGGGTGGTGTCTTTTTAATTGGCTATTGGCGTTCGATTTTGGAAGACACTGATAGTGGTCAACTTGAAGACATCGATGTCATTCCAAATGAAGAGATGCTTTTGGCACTTAGTGAAAAAGGTTATGTTAAGCGGATGAAACCCAACACCTTCAATCTTCAGCATCGCGGAACAATTGGAAAATTTGTTGGAAAGCTGAGAGTTAATGATGCAATGTCAGACTTTATTGTTTGTCATGCACATGACCATGTTCTGTATTTCAGTGATAAAGGTACAGTCTATTCTTCTCGTGCCTATAAAATTCCAGAATGTGACCGAACTGCTATTGGCTACACCATATTTGATGAGGCCCACATAATTAAGAACACCAAAGCTGATATAACCCAAGCATTGAAAAGAGAGGGAACCTTTGGAAGAAGGGTAAAGATTGGTATAGGCTAGATGGAAGAATTGGGAGTTGTAAAAGACAGAAGTTTATTTCTTGGGAAGAAATGTTGCATCTTTTTGGCCGTTTATTACCTAACTCGAGGTCGAGTTATTTTTGTTGGGCGAGGAAATTGATGTAGCCGATTATATGCCTATTAGCTAGTTATCTCTTTAGTATGCCATGTGAGTAGCATGTGCCTTGTAACCATTTTTAGTTAGTTCCTTTGCCTATTTAAGGGCTGGAACTTCATTAATAAAGATCATTCTCTCATTCTAATTATCACCTAGTAATCGGCTACACCATTCCATATGGAATTTGGGATGGCTGAGTGCATCCTCTTCTAGCTTTTTTCTGACTTTCATAAATTTTGGATCTTACTCCACTTCCTCTTGAACAACCGAGAGGTCAATAATGGATGGAACGGATATGGCTTGGACCTCCCCTAAATAAGTGACCCTGGACAAGGCGTTAGCAGCTTTATTCATCAATCTAGGTTAATCTCAAAATCATACCCAAGTACCTTTGTCAACCATTTTTGGTACTCTGGTTGGATTTCCCTTTGTTCCAAAGTGTCTCAAAGCCCTTTGATTTGTAAGTACTGTGAACTTTTGTCCCAACAGATAGTGTCTCCATTTTTGCACAGAAAGGACCATAAGCTCTCTCTCGTATACTGATTTCAATTTGTCCCTGTTGGATAGTGCCTCCCTTTTGGATAGAACAACCCCAATTTCGTACCCATCTGTTTCTATAGTAAAAAATGGTGAAAAATCAAGTAAAGCGGGTTGGAAGAGTTACCATTGCTTGTTTCTAAGTTTCAAATGCTTGAGTGGCTTCATTTGGCCACAAGGAATTCTTCTACAGCAGCGTAGTCAAAAGAGTAGCCAAAATTCCATAATTCTTCATAAAACGCCTGTAATACTCTGTGAGCTTGAGGAACCCTCTCAGCTCCTTGACTGATCTGGGCATTAGCCAGTCGAGCATGGCTTTTATTTTTTTGCTATCAGCCTCTACTCCTTCGGAAGAGATCCAGTGGCCTAAATGTTCAATTCGTTCTTAAGCGAAAACACATTTCTTTTTGTTGGCATACGAGTTATCTACATCTGGATTGTACACAAGAATGTTGTAAAAAAACACAAGTATAAATCTTTGCAAATAGGTTCTAAATACCTGATTGATAAGGGATTGAAAAGTGGCTGACACGTTGGTTAAACCAAACGACATGACAAGGAATTTGTGATGCTCCTCATGTGTTCCAAAAGTTGTTTTAGGAACGTCAGATTCATTCATTCTAATCTGATGGTACCTGATTTTAAGTCGAGCTTGGAGTACACCTTCGACCCCATTCAGTTCATCAAGCAACTCCTCTATCACAGGAATAGGGAATTTGTCAGGTACAGTAACATGGTTTAGCGCCCTATAGTCATCACACAATCGCCAACCACCATCTTTCTTCTTAACCAGCAGCACAGGACTCTAGAGTTGGGTTGAATAATGCTTGAGGCCAACATGTCAGCTACCAGCTTCTCAATTCATTCTTCTGGACGTGGGCGTACTTATAAGGTCTTACATTAACCGACATTGTTCCTTCATGAAGAACAATTTTGTGGTCTACTGCTGTCTTAGGGGGAAGTCCCTCGGGTAGATAAAAAATGTCCTCAACCTCACTTATCAGTTCCGAATGGAACGAGAAAGCTCTTCCAGGTCCATTTGTTTCTATTGCATTTTTTCCTCAGGATCCTCCAATTTCAGTCCTTATAACTCTACTAAGAATACTTGATCAGAATCTGACCATGACTTGGCCATCATCTTCAGTGACACCTCGGCCCTTGTCAACGTTGAGTCCCCTCTGATCGTGACCTTTGACCCATTCACATCAAACGACATAATCAAATTAGTCCAGTCAATTCCCATAAACCCATGGTGCAACCACTGCATCCCTAATATGACATCCACTCTTAGCTCCACGGGAAGAAAATCCCTTTTAATCAAAATCTCAAACAGATTAACAACCACAACTTTACATACTTCTTTTCCTTTGATCGCCACTCCATTGCCCATAACAATCCCATAATGAGTCGTGGTAGTCAGGGGTAACTTTAACTCATCAACAATGCGTTGTGAGATAAAGTTATGGGTCGCCCCACAATCAATCAACACTACTACCTCTTTATCACTCACAGTTCCTCGAACCTTCATGGTGCCCGTAGTGGAGAAACCTATCATTGATTTCAGATCTAGTTCGACTAGATCCCCTACTTCCACATTAGCTACTTCCGCTTTGTCTACTGGCTTTGAACCTCAGACCAACTTGATTTCTTCCTCTTCGTTTACTAGCAACACTCTCAATTCCCTTGTCTCTCAATTTTTACAATGGTGGTTTGGAGTGTATTTCTCATCACAATGAAAACATAGCCCCTTCTCTCTTCACCGAAAATTCGGCGTCTAATAATCTTTTGACAGGTGGCTCCTTTCTAGCATTCCCTCCTCGTTCAGGTAGGGTTACGAAATGAAAAGATTGTCGTTCACTCTAAGAAGCACGGACACAGACACAGACACGACAAGACATGGCGATACGTCAATTTCTAAAAAACTAGGACACGAACACGTTGGGGATACGTTTTTTTTTTTTTAAAAAATTAGTATATATATATATTTTTAGTTTATATATAAATTTGTTGATGTATCAAGTATGGGGGAATTTTATTAATGATGTCAAAAGATACTTTACAAAAGGCAGTAGCCCCCTTTATATACAAATAGGAGGGCTGGAAAAAGACTAAACAACTGATAACTAACTTAACAACCTAGATAAAAGGAATTAATTGTTGGAAATCTACCAACTTAACAGAAATATTACTGTACAGTAAAAACAAGATTATAAAAGAAAAGATCTTCAAGAAACTAAAGAAAACATGATAAGTTGTCAAGATTGGAACAAAAGATGTCCTACATCAAACCTTTCCTCTCAAAAGAAAACTCGTCCTTGAGTTAAGCATGTAAAGAAAACTCATCAGGAGCATGGTATTTAAAAATATCCGCCACATTGAATGTATTGCTAATACGCAAAGATGGAGGTAAAGCCACTTGATAGGCATTAGGACCGATCCGTTGAACAATAGGAAAAGGTCCGATCTTTTTGCTGGTCAATTTGGTATGATGACCAGCTGGAAGACGACTCTTTCGAAGGTGAACCATCACCAAATCTCCCACGTGAAACTCTTGAGGTCGGCGGTGAACATCAGCCGAAGATTTGTATGAAGCGTTGGCCTTTTCCAGATGGTCTTTAACCTCTTGGTGTAATTCTTGAATCCTTGAAATCATGTTGTTGGCTTCCGCACTAAGATCAAAAGAGGAAGGAATATTAGCTAAGTCAACAGTGAGACGAGGGAGATGAGTATACACAACCTCAAATGGTGACTTCCCTGTGGAACGATTCTTCATATGGTTGAATGCAAACTCAGCTTGGGCCAAAGATAAATCCCATTGTTTAGGTTTGTCTCCACTAAGGCAACGAACCAAATTTCCAAGTGTTCGATTAGTAACCTCGGTTTGACCATCAGTTTGTGGGTGACTCGTAGTACTAAAGAGCAAATCTGTCCCAAACTTTTTCCATAATGATCTCCAAAAGTGACTCATGAATTTAACGTCTCTATCCGAAACAATAGTTTTAGGAATTCCATGTAATCTAACAATCTCACGAAAAAAAAGATTAGCAATGTTAAGTGCATCATTAGTTTTCTTACAAGGTAAAAAATGTGCCATCTTACTAAATCTATCCACAACAACTAAAACGGAGTCAAAACCACGTTGAGTGCGGGGCAACCCTAAAACCAAATCCATGGAGAGATCCTCCCAAATAGAGTTAGGTATAGGTAAAGGGATATACAAACCAGTATTTTGACTAGTACCCTTTGAAGTTTGGCAAGACCTCCAGAATGCATGTCTCTAATAATAGATTCCCTAAGGGATGTGTGCGGTATGCAAACCACATTACCTTTAAACAAGAAACCATCCAAAATATGATAGTCAGAACATGCTTTATGAGATATGCATTTATTCCAAATGTCCTTAAAATCAGAATCTGTGTCATATAATTGGGTAATATGATCAAAAGCAATAATCTCACCACGAAGAAGTGTAAGAAGAGTACCTTTCCTACTTAAAGCATCAACCACCTTGTTACTTTTACCTATGGTGTGCTTAATCACAAAATCAAAACGTTGTAGGAATTGGAGCCATCGAGCATGCATTCTGCTGATATGTTTTTGTGATTGAAGAAACTTTAAAGAAAAGTGGTCTGTTAGTAAAACAAATTCATTGGCAAGTAAATAATGCTCCCATTGTTTCAAAGGTCGAACCAAAGAATATAATTCTTGTTCATAAGTACTCCAAGTTTGACGAGCAGCACTTAACTTTTCACTAAAAAACTCAATTGGGTGACCTTCTGGACTTAAAACAGCCCCAATACCAACCCCAGAAGCATCCACAGAAACCTCAAATGGTTTTTCAAAGTTAGGGAGTGCAAGGACAAGGGTAGAAGCCAAGAGATTCTTAATTGTATTAAAACTTGAATTTTGGGAATCACCCCAATCAAATTGGCCTTTCTTCAAACAATTTGTTAGAGGTGCAGCAATAGTACTAAAACTTTGAATAAATTTGCCATAAAAAGATGCTAATCCTAGGAAGCATTGTAATTCCCGAACGTTAGTAGGAATAGGCCAATTCTTAATAGCTTTGATCTTCCTTGGGTCTACAGCTAGTAGGAATTTGCACTAATAACAAAGCCTAGAAAATCAATTTCAGTACATAAAAAGGTATGGAAAAAACTTTTCGAAGGTGATCAAGATGTTCTTCTTCTGTTTTACTGTAGATAAGTATATCACCAAAATAAACAACCACAAACTTATTAAAATAAGGAAGTAACACTTGATTCATAAGGCGCATGAATGTGCTAGGGGCATTGGATAAACCAAAGGGCATTACTAACCATTCAAAAAGTCCCTCATTAGTTTTAAATGCGGTTTTCCATTCATCACCCGGCTTAATACGAATTTGATGATACCCACTTTTGAGATCAATTTTTGAAAATATCAAGGCACCACCAAGTAGGTCTAAAAGGTCGGATAGGCGAGGAATTGGAAATCGATATTTGACTGTGATTTTATTAATTGCTCGGCTATCTACACAAAGACGCCAAGATCCATCCTTTTTAGGAGCTAAAATGGCTTGGACAGCACATGGACTAAGACTAGGTTGAATGTGTCCTTTATCAAGCAATTCTTGAATTTGATCATGTAAAATTTGGTATTCCTGGGGGCTCATCCTATAGTGAGGTAGATGGGGAAGGGAACTTCCTGGAACTAAGTCTATTTGGTGCTGAATATTTCGTAAAGGTGGGAGGGAAGATTGTGGGGTTGAAATGTAAGGAAATTCAGTTAAAAGGCTAGAAATTGCAGGAGGAAAAAACACTGTTTTATTATTTTCAGGTTCTGCCTTAACAATAAAAGCTACCAAACTATTTTTATGTGTAGGAAAAATATCTTTACCTTTGGTCAAAGTAAATGTAAACTCTAAGGTTTGAGAGAATCAGAATCATCTATTCCATTCACATAAAAGATATATATATACAAGTGTACAAGGTTAACCCTAAGTAGGAGAATGTAAAAAGACAATAAAGGACAACTCTATATAATTACACTTATTATACTAATATAATAACTGTAACACTCCCCCTCAAGTTGGAGCATATATATTCGTCATGCCCAACTTGTTAGAGAGATAATCTATTCGAGCTCCATTTAGTGCCTTTGTGAAGATATCTCCTAATTGCTCTCCAGTCTTCACATATCCTGTTGACACCAAACCTTCTTGTATCTTTTCACGTACAAAGTGACAGTCAACCTCAATGTGTTTAGTCCGTTCATGAAATACCGGATTAGATGCAATATGAAGAGCTGCCTGATTATCACACCACAATTTTGTCGGTGTTGTGATATCAAATCCCAATTCAACAAGAAGTTGACGTATCCAGACTAATTCACATACAGACTGTGCCATTGCTCTATATTCTGATTCAGCACTTGAACGTGACACCACATTTTGTTTCTTACTTTTCCAAGAAACCAAATTACCACCCACAAATACACAATATCCTGAAGTTGATCTTCTATCTTCTCTAGATCCTGCCCAGTCAGCATCTGAGAAGCTTTCAATGTTCATGTGCTCATAATCCTTATATAATAAACCACGTCCAGGAGCTGCCTTCAAATAACACAAAATGTGTTCCAATGCAGCCCAATGATCAACTGTTGGAGAAGACATAAACTGGCTCACAACACTCACTGAATAAGCTATGTCAGGCCGAGTCACTGTAAGATAATTGAGTTTTCCTACTAACCTTCTATACCTTTCAGGATCTTTAAGTAACTCTCCCTCTTTCGTAAGTTGTAAGTTCGGCATCATTGGGGTACTACATGGTTTAGCCCCTAACTTCCCTGTTTCAGTCAACAAGTCAATTACATATTTTCTCTGTGACAATAGGATCCCCTTCGTGCTCCTTATTACCTCAATTCCTAGAAAGTATTTCAACGTTCCCAAATCTTTTGTATGGAATTGACTATGGAGAAAGGTGATAAGCACCCAATATGCTTGAGTTTACAAAGCTAGAGGTCCTTCTAGGATCCTTGTAAACGGACACAATAAGACTAACTTACCGAATGATTCCAACCAAGAGTTTAGTTAGAAGATGAATCACTCTTAGATCAAACTTAGAATCTATGATGGTCACTCCTAGATCCTAAGACGACTCACTCCAGAATTAGATTGATCAAAACTAATCCAATGAATCGATTGAACATCAAACCTAAAATAAGATTTGAAAGAAAAGACAACACCAAAGGGTTGAATAAGCAAAAGCTTTTTTAATATTGATATTCTGTATTTTCATGAGCATTACAAGCCATTTTAAAGGCCAAATGGTCGTGGATAGACCAAGAAACTCAAAAGCCATTCAAATACACTTAATTGCAAATGGTAGAAAATAAGACCTAGGAACTTAAAACTTGATTGCACATCAAACGAACAGCCATATCTTAAAACTAAAAAGATAGAATTGCTTTAAATTGTATTAAATGTCTACTATGGGAGGCGCTCCTCATAATGGCAACGTTTGACAACCTTTGACATCACAAAATCCCAAGAGATGCATGCTGGATAGCCACGTCTTCACAAATTCTGCACACTTTTTTCGTCCCCCATGCCATCTTCCAAACTACACAACTTTTCCCGTGCCATCTTGACTCCATTCTCTTCTTGATTTGCTAAACTAACATTATACAAAAATTTGGGTTCAAAATTCTTTGCCTCTTGCTGTGCATTTGCTAGCTTTTGAACATGCAATGTGAAAGCCTCTTGTATCTTCTTTGCCTTGCTCCTTGTGATTGGCCCTTCAGGTACAAGCAATGGATTATTGATTCAATCCATATCATCCCCCCTTTATTTAAAAGGATTTGTCCTCAAATCAAGGTCTTCATTGCCTACATCAAAAGGAGTCAAGTCAGCCACATTAAAAGTAGAACTTACATTGTACTCACCTCGTAGATCTAATTTGTATGCATTGTTATTGATCTGTTCAAGCACTTGAAAAGGACCATCTCCCCTTGGTTGAAGTTTTGACTTCCTTTGATCTGGAAACCTTTCCTTTCGTAGATGAACCCAAACCCAATCACCCGGTTTAAAAATCAATTCCTTTCTTCCTTGGTTCTTGCGAGTGACTAGCTTTTGATTCTTATTTTCAATCCTTTCTTTGATTTCTTTGTGCAAAGTTTTGATGTATTCGGCCCTAGAAGAAGCTGCATCACTAGTAAACATATTAGGCGGCAAAGGTGATAAATCTAGAGGAGTCAAAGGATTAAAGCCATACACAACCTCAAAAGGTGAACAATGAGTTGTGCTATGAATCGCCCTATTATATGCAAACTCCACAAAAGGTAGAGTCTCTTCCCAAGACTTAAGATTTTTAGAAATTAGTGACCTAAGCAAGGCCCCCAATGTTCTATTAACCACCTCAGTTTGCCCATCCGTTTGTGGGTGACAAGTTGTAGAAAATAGAAGCTTAGTTCCCAATTTTCCCCACAAAACTTTCGAAAAATGACTTAAAAATTTAACATCCCTATCACTAACAATAGTTTAGGGAATGCCATGCAATCTAACCACTTCCCTAAAGAAAAGATTAGCTATGTTGGTAGCATCATCGGTTTTGTTACATGGGATGAAATGTGCCATCTTACTAAACCTATCAACCACCACAAAAATACTATCATGATGTCTTCTAGTCTTTGGTAATCCTAGAACAAAATCCATGCTAATGTCTACCCATGGTTCACTAGGAACATCTAAAGGTGTGTAAAGGCCATGTAGTTGTGTCTTAGACTTAGCCTCCTTACACTTGAAACATTGCTTGCACACTTTGTTCACATATTTCCTCATTTTAAGCCAATAAAAATGTTCACACAACATGCTGTATGTTTTAAATTCTCCAAAATGTCCCATAAGTCCTCCCCCATGAGCCTCCTTCACAAGTAACTCTCTAATGGAACACTTAGGAATACAAAGCTTACCCTTCCTAAAAAGCATCCCATCAAACACAATATAATCTTGTACATTTTTCCCTTCTAAACATTGTGCATACACATCATAAAATTCAGATTTCTCAACTTTGTACAGCTCAATCATGTGTTTAAAACCAAGAACTTTTGCACTAAGGGATGAGAATAAAGCATACCTTCTTGATAATGCATCAGCCACCACATTGTCCTTACCTTTTTTGTAATGAATGACATAAGGAAATGTCTCAATGAATTCCACCCATTTTGCATGCCTCTTGTTAAGCTTAGTTTGGCCTTTGAGATGCTTCAAGCTTTCATGATCCGTGTGGATAACAAACTCTTTTGGCCATAGGTAATGTTGCCAAACTTTCAAAGCCCTCACAAGCGCATGTAGCTCCTTGTCATAAGTCGGGTAGTTGAGTTGAGCTCCATTTAGCTTTTCACTAAAGAACATAATTGGTCGCTTTTCTTGCATCAAAACAACCCCTATACCTATCTCACTTGCATCACATTCAATCTCAAAAGATTTATCAAAGTTAGGTAAAGCAAGACAAGGTGCATTGGTCAATTTTTCTTTTAACTCATTGAATGCATTCTCTTGCTTTTATTTCCATTCAAATTTCACATGCTTTTTCACAAGTTCAGTTAATGGTGAGGCTATGCTACTGAAATCTTTAATAAATCTCCTATAGAAACTAGCCAAACCATGAAAGGATCTTACCTCGGATGCATTGGTAGGGGTTGGCCATTCTCGGATAGCCTTTACCTTTTCTTCATCAACTTTCACTCCATCTTTTCCAACAATGAACCCTAGGAAATTGACTTGTTCTAGACAAAAACTACACTTTTTGAAGTTGGCATAAAGCTTCTCTTCTCTAAGTTTAAGTAAAATTGTCTTAACATGCAAAATATGATCATTCAAGTCCTTTGAGTAAACAAGGATATCATCAAAGTATACAACCACAAATTTTCCTATGTATTCCCTCAAAACATGATTCATTAGCCTCATAAAAGTGCTTGGTGCATTAGTAAGGCCAAATGGCATAACAAGCCACTCATAAAGCCCAAACTTTGTTTTGAAAGCCGTTTTCCATTCATCTCCTACATGCATACGAATTTGATGATAACCACTTTTAAGATCTATTTTTGAAAACAAATTAGCACCATGTAATTCATCTAACATGTCATCTAATCGAGGAATAGGATGTCGATACTTTACCGTTATTTTGTTGATAGCTCGACAATCAACACACATCCTCCATGTACCATCTTTCTTGGGTACCAAAATCACCGGAACCGAGCAAGGACTCATGCTTTCTCTAATATATCCTTTATCCATGAGTTCTTCCACTTGCCTTTGGATCTCCTTAGTCTCGGTTGGATTGGTCCTATAGGCAGCCATGTTTGGAAGAGTTGCACCCGGAATGAAGTCAATTTGATGTTCAATCCCTCTTAAAGGAGGTAAACCCGTAGGTGCATCTTCATGTGGAAACATGTCATTAAATTCCTGCAAAAGAGACTTAAAAGCACTAGGCAAACCATCATTAGAGTTAGGTTCAGTTACTAAACACTTTCCTTTGCACATAAGTACAAAGTTTGGTGCTTCGAATGAAAACATCTTTCTCACTTCCCCCTTTCTCATAACCAAACTCACATTCTTTCTTTTTTCCTCAAAATCATTCTTTTTTCTCTCTTGATTTTCACTCACCTTTTGCCCCTCACTTTCCTCTCTTTTTTCACTCTTCTCTCTTTCTTTAGACTTACTTTCTTCTCTCCTCTCTCTTTCTTCAAATTCTTTTCTTTTCTTCTCTAATTTCAAATGATCACAATGTACTTCATATGGAGATAATGGCAGCAAAGTAAATTTCTTCCCATCCAAAGTAAAGGTATACTTGTTGAACAACCCATTATATGTAACCTTTTTATCATATTGCCAAGGTCGGCCTAACAAAATATCTCCCGCATGCATAGGTACAACATCACAAAGAACTTCATCCTTGTATCTTCCTAATGTAAAAGAAATGAGAGCTTGAGAGTTTACCTTCAATTCTCCTTTGTTCGTCAACCATTGAAGTTTATATGGTTTTGGATGTGGACGAGTAGTAAGTTGAAGCCTTTTTACAAGAAAACTACTTACCACATTTGTGCAACTTCCACTATCAATCACCAAGCCACATGGGCTTCCTTCAATCAAACATCTTGTGTGAAACAAGTTGTCCCTTTGATCTTCAACTTTCTCTTCCTTGATTTGCACATTAAGTACCCGTCTTGTAATCAAGGATATGGAATTACCTGCTTCAATATACTCGTCATCATCGGGTGTTTCATATTCTTCCTCAAGTTGTGCATCATTTTCCTCACATTCATCTTCCGCATCAATCACGCCATTTCTTACCACCATGACTCTTTTATTGACACACTCTTTGCTCATGTGCCCAAACCCTTTGCACTTCCAACATTGAATAGAGCTAGTCTTCTCCCTTACCTCCTTTGAAGCTTCAACCTTCTTAGTATTAGAGCTCTCGGCCTCCACTCTTTTGGCAGCCACAAATTTCCCCTTTGATTGCATTGATTCATTCCTATTCACAAAACCATCCTTGTTCCACGTATTAGAACTTGAAAAGGTGTGAGTTTTAGATACATACCTTTTTGAACGCTCCTTTTCTTCCTTCAATTGAGCTTCAATTTTGATAGCATAATGATACATATCTTCCATATAAGGTGGTGGATTTCTATCAACAAGATGAGCAATTTCTTGATTCAAACCTCCAAGGAACCTAGACATGGTGTCTTCCTCATCTTCTCGAATTTTTGCTCTTCCAATCAAAGTCTCCATCTCTCGATAATATTCAGCAACACTTTTTGTACCTTGCGAGGCATAATTGGTGAATTCGGCAATGAAAAGTTTCATCTTCTTATTCTCACTAAATGTGTTGCAATCAAACACATGTTCTATCTTTCTTTCCCATTGCAAATATGTCTCCGAATCCGCTGTTCCAGTAAAAGGTGGGATCTTGAGTTTAACTCCTCCATCTCTATCTTCATGCACTCTTTCCATCCTTCTAGGTTGCATCACATTGGCGAAGTTATTTCTTCCTCTCCCTCTCACATTTCCTTTACCTCCAAGCTGTCTTTCATGTGCATCTAAGTCAAACATACCTTCATCTTCTTGGAATGGTCGTACTTCCCCTTGTTGTTGTGCCCTCCTTTCTTGCCTATCTTCCCTCATCAATTCCAACATACCTTGAATTGCTTGAAGAATAGCCACATTTGGATCTATCACTTTCGGAACTTCTTCTCCATCATGCGACATTTTGTATTTAGTAACAAGGACCTTTCCACACTTCTCACAAAGATTTCACTCAAGGACACTCGTGTTTATCACTCAAGGGTAGGCTTTTGGTACTAGGTCAAAGATGTAAGAGTTAGCTTAAATTTTGGTGCAATCTTGTTGTAAGCTTGATATAAATAATTCAAATGATCAACTTTTCACAATCTAAACTAGGGCAACTCAACCTTAAGACCAACAACTACAAACTTTGAAAAAAACATACAATATAACAACACTAACTTTTGGTGTGCCTCGGATCTTCGAATAAAAGCTTTTTTTTTTTTCCTTTTTTTTTTCTATTTGCTACTGATTTTTTTTCTTCTTTTGCTACTGATTTCTTTTTCTTTTGCTACTGATTTTTTTTTTGATAATCCGAGAGCAAGACACAATAATACAATTTTGTAAGGAAAAAAAAATGAAAGAAAGTAAAGATATTTCACCTCTAGAGTCGGCCAAAGGATGTTGACCAAGGCTCTATACCAAATGATTAGCGCCCAATATGCTTGAGTTTACAAAGCTAGAGGTCCTTCTAGGATCCTTGTAAACGGACACAAATAAGACTAACTTACCGAATGATTCCAACCAAGAGTTTAGTTAGAAGATGAATCACTCTTAGATCAAACTTAAAATCTATGATGGTCACTCCTAGATCCTAAAACGACTCACTCCAGAATTAGATTGATCATAACTAATCCAATGAATCGATTGAACATCAAACCTAAAACAAGATTTGAAAGAAAAGACAACACCAAAGGGTTGAATAAGCAAAAGCTTTTTTGATATTGATATTCTGTATTTTCATGAGCATTACAAGCCATTTTAAAGGCCAAATGGTCGTGGATAGACCAAGAAACTCAAAAGCCATTCAAATACACTTAATTGCAAATTGTAGAAAATAAGACCTAGGAACTTAAAACTTGATTGCACATCAAACGAACAACCATATCTTAAAACTAAAAAGATAGAATTGCTTTAAATTGTATTAAATGTCTACTATGGGAGGCGCTCCTCATAATGGCAACGTTTGACAACCTTTGACATCACAAAATCCCAAGAGATGCATGCAGGATAGCCACGTCTTCACAAATTCTGCACACTTTTTTCGTCCCCCGTGCCATCTTCCAAACTACACAACTTTTCCCGTGCCATCTTGACTCCATTCTCTTCTTGACTTGCTGAACTAACATTATACAAAAATTTGGGTTCAAAATTCTTTGCCTCTTGCTATGCATTTGCTAGCTTTTGAACATGCAATGTGAAAGCCTCTTGTATCTTCTTTGCCTTGCTCCTTGTGATTGGCCCTTCAGGTACAAGCAATGGATTATTGATTGAATCCATATCAAAAGGTTTTGAGTGCTTGGATACCTGATGTGTTTGGCCAGTAATAACAATATCATCAACATACACAACCAACAAGATAACACCATTTTCAGATCGCTTATAAAAAACAGAATGATCTGATTTACTTTTCCTCATTCCAAAATTTACAATCACCTGACTGAATTTTCCAAACCAAGCTCGTGGACTCTGTTTTAATCCATACAAGGATTTAAGAAGACGACACACCTTTCCATTCTCCCCCGAGCAACAAACCCTGGTGGTTGCTCCATATACACCTCTTCTTCAAGATCACCATGAAGAAATGCATTTTTAATGTCAAGCTGATGCAAGGGCCAATGATGAATGGATGCCAACGAAATGAACAACCGAACAGAAGCCAATTTAGCAACGGGAGAAAAGGTATCAGAATAGTCAACTCCATAGGTTTGTGCATAACCCTTAGCAACAAGGCGAGCTTTCAAGCGAGCCACAGATCCATCCGGATTGACTTTGACCGCAAATACCCACTTACAACCAATAGGCTTCTTTCCTGCAGGAAGTGAAACTAAATCCCAAGTACAATTGTCATCTAAGGCATTCATCTCCTCAACCATTGCAGCACGCCAACCAGGATGAGACAAAGCTTCATGAACAGTCTTAGGAACAGATACCGATTGCAAGGATGCAATAAAAGAACGGGTAGAAGATGAAAAATGATTATATGAAACAAAATTGGAAATAGGATAAGTGCATTGACGTTTACCTTTACGAAGAGCAATGGGAAGGTCATCGCTCGTTCCTAGATCCAATGACGAAGAAGCCTCTGGTTCAGAGCATGTAACTGAAGGGGGTGGTCATCGAGAATAAACCTGAGTAATAGGTGGACGAGTAGAAATAGGTATAGATGGAGGTGAATCAGTAGAAGACTCACAAGAGGAGAGAATGGTATAGAAAAGAAAATCATCATCTTCCTCATTACGCTCCCCCTTAGGCTGACTTGAAGGTGAGGAAAAGAAAGAAGAATCTTCAAAGAAGGTGACATCAGGAGAGACAAAATAACGATCGAGACTAGGACAATAACACCGATATCCTTTTTGAACACGAGAATAACCAAGGAAGATACATTTTAAGGACTTGGGATCAAGTTTGGTGAGATGAGGACGAACATCCCGAACAAAGCAAATACAACCAAAGATTTTGGGAGGAAGAGAGAATGAAGGTTGTGTGGGACATAAAATACGATAAGGTATCTCACCCTTAAGAACTGAGGAGGGCATGCGATTTATTAAGAAACAAGCTGTGGATACAGCATCGACCCAAAAATACTTTGGAACATTCATCTGGAACATTAAGGCTCTGGCTGTTTCGAGGAGATGACGGTTCTTTCTTTCTGCAACCCCATTTTGAGATGGAGTATCTAACACATGAGGATTGATGGAGGATGCCATGTTCATCTAAATAAGAATTAAGAGCATGAGAGAAGTATTCTTTAGCATTATCACTCCGTAGAAATTTAAGAGAACCGTTAAATTAAGTTCGGATTTCAGCATGGAAGTAATGAAAATGAGAAAGCAACTCAGAGCGATTTTTCATTAAATATAACCAAGTTACATGAGAAAAATCATCAACAAAGGTAACAAAATATCTAAACCCTCTCTTTGACTCAATAGGACACGGACCCCAAACATCAGAATGAACTAATTCAAATGGAGCATTAGCTCGTTTAGTTGCACGGGGATACAGACTCACACGATGGAACTTAGCAAACTGACATGACTCACAAGCTAAAGAAGACAAAGAATGAAACTGAGGACGAAGACTCTTCAATACTGAAATAGAAGGATGACCCAAACGATAATGATCTTCAAATGGAGATGACACTTTAGAACATGCAACGGCTGTTGATATTTTTGGTTCAAAGATGTAGAGACCTCTAGATTCACGCCCTTTACCAATAGCCCTCTTCGTCGTAAGATCCTGAAATAAGCAATAACCAGGAAAAATTGAGACACAACAATGAAGATCACGAGTGAGTTTACTAACAGAAATCAAGTTAAAGGAAAATTGTGGTAAACTCAAAACGGAAGACAACAAAAGTGAGTTGGTAAGTCGAACATTGCCGATTCCTAAGACTGGAGAGGTGGTTCCATCAACTATAGTGACACTAGGGGAAGATGTAGATGGATAAATGGTAGAGAATAAACGGGGATTACCTGTCATGTGATAGGAAGCGCCAGAGTCTATGACCCATTTCGAAGAGGAGGAAAGAAGACACGTAGATGTGTTACCTGTGTCGACAATGGGAGTAACAGGAGTGGAGGATGAAGCCGTCAAGGACTCTTGATACAGTCGGAATTTAGCAAACTCCTCAGCTAAGATAGAAACAGACTTGTCAGAATTATCAGGAGTAGAGGCAACATGTGCAGATGGAAACCTTTGGTTTCTATAAAGCAATTTCCGACAATCACGTTTTATATGCCCTGGCTTATGACAATAGCGGCAAACAATATCTCCTGAATTTGCTTTTGGAGCGGAAGAATTTCCTCTGGACATGTTCGATCCTACCCCTCGATTACCTCTATATTCAGTGGTTTGTCCAACTAAAGCACTGTTGGATTCAGATGGCAATATCACTGGCAATCGCTCTGTACGTAGTATCTGAGTGTAAGCATCTTCCAACGATGAAATGTCTGAACTCGAGAGAACTTGATCTTTAGCTGTGTCATATTTCGAAGCAAGACCAACTAGAAAACTCATGATAAACAGTTGTTCGCGTTGGACATTCTGAACTTTTATATCAGTACTCATGGGCAACACTTCATTAAATTCTGCATATGCTCTTTTGCATTCCATAAAATAACTCAACAAAGACTTCTCGCCTTGATCAGGTTGAAAGAGAGTTCTACATACATCAAATATCCGACTGATGTTTCCATTCCCAGAGTAAAGAAAATCTAAATATTCCAAGAGCTCTTTGACTGAGTTACAGTGATTAACGAGCCCAATGATGGCACTTTCAATAGAATTCTTGATATGTAGAATAAGGCGAGACTCGTCCCGTAGCCAACTCTTCTTAGTATCATCGTTTGGCGGTGATTCTAAAGTCAGGTGGTCATCCATATCAAGACTCTGAATATAATGATGAATATTCGACCGCCAAGCATAAAAATTAGAGCCATTCAACTTATGTTCTGTAATCTTGGATACCATTGGAATCATCTCAGACAGCACTAAAGCCTTCTTTTCAGCCATAACCTCAACAAAAACAGACCAAAAAGTAGAGCTGAAATCTGAATCACACAAACCCTAAACCTCCAAACAAATTATGACTTTCAAACACAACCAAACAAATCGGATATGACCCAAAACAACACACAACTAGAAAGAGGGAACTAAAGCGAGCTGGCCCACAAAAAAAGAGTAAAAATCAGCGGCGCACGCGCTCACACGCACCGGCGCGTGAGACTGACGCAAAATCTGGAGGCGGCGCGTGAGGGCCACGTGCAGGGAGTTTCGGCTTCGGATTTTGAGGATCAACAGATCGGCGAGTGGGCTACGTTTTGGATTGGGCGGTGACAAAAAAACCCTCCGGTGACAGACCAAAACGGCGGCGGCGGTGGTGTAGGCCATTTATGTGTATTTTGTTAGATGCTATTTATGTTATCATGTGCCAAGCACATGTGTAATTAGTTAGTTAGTTAGAGCCTCCATGCCTATTTAAAGGATGGAGTTCATTGTTATTGGCATCATTGATTCATTCTAATAAAGAGTATTTTGGCTACACCAAGATTTGGTATCAGAGCGATAAGATTTTGGGCAATCTTATGGCAACCAAGAAAGCGTCGACCAACGTTGTGGGCGACTCTTCCTCGGCTGGAAAAGAGACGGAACCTACCACCGTCCTCTCACCACGATCAACAACTGTACGCTTGCTGTCAGTTGAACAAGATATGAAAGATGTAAAGAACGATGTGGGCGAGATTAAAAAGATTTTGGAAATGATTTGCGAAAGGATGGGCGGCAGTTCGGGCCAGCAAACGTTTGAACCAAGATTTAACACAAATATGGAAAGGAGACAGCAAGATCACCAAGGAGAAGACTTCCGAAAACAAGTTGAACCGAGGCAATGGCAAGAAAGGCAAACTATGGAACCAAGATTCGTTCAAGAAACCAATTTTGCACCAAGATTCTTTCATGAACATCGCATGGGGCAGCAAGAAGTCAAATATAATCCCCTGTTCCGAAAGCAAGTTGATTGGAATGATGATAGCTCTAGTGGAGAAGATTATGACTACCAAGACAGATTCAAGCAAGGCCAACAAAATTACCGGCATCAATATCAGCAAGTAGTACCGAGAGAAGAGCAGCAGTATCATCGACACCAACCACAGCAAGACAATGATTTTAAAATGAAGATCGATATACCAACTTACGGTGGGAAGATGGAGATCGAAGCCTTCCTAGAATGGGTTCGACATGTTGAAAATTTCTTCAGCTACATGAATACGCCCGAGACTAAAAAGGTAAAGTTAGTGGCCTTAAAATTAAAGGGGGGAGCCCAAGCATGGTGGGATCAATTGGAGCTCAACCGGCAAAGATATGGTAAGAGGCCAATACGAAGATGGGAAAGAATGAAAAGATTGATGAAAGAAAGGTTCTTGCCCATGAATTTCGAACAAATCCTATACGATCAATACCAAAATTGTAAGCAAGGTACAAGATCGGTGATGGAGTACACTGAGGAATTCCACCGATTAGGAGCACGAACGAATCTTGGAGAAAGTCAACAATACTTAGTTGCAAGATACAAAGGAGGTCTTCGAAATGACATCAAAGAACAACTCTCTTTACAGCCTATTGGATATCTAAATGAGGCCATCTCAGCGGCAGCCGTCATTGAGGAACAAATAGCCAACCGCTTTAAAAGAACATATTCAAGACGAGCCACGGGTGAACAAACCAATTCTTTCAGCAAAGCTACCTCGGGTGAAAGATTGCCACAGCTGGCCTCCTCGGTAATTTCAAAGGGAAAGCAAATTGACAATGGATCAAATAAAGATGTCAAGAATCAAGAAAATCCAAAAAGATCTTCAAATACATACTCAAGACCAACTCTGGGAAAGTGTTTTCGATGCAACCAAACCGGCCATTTATCAAACGAATGTCCACAAAGAAGAACTCTCACTATTGCAGATGATGTCGAATATGTGGAAGATCAGGATGGCACTGAATCCGAAGAAAACACAGATTTCCTTGAACCAGATGAAGGAGAACCGGTATCCTTAGTAGTCCAAAGACTTTTGTTAGCACCCAAGAAAGATCCAAGTTATCAAAGACATGCTCTTTTCAAGACAAGATGCACCGTCAATGGGAAAATTTGCAACGTTATCATTGACAGTGGGAGCACCGAGAACATTGTGGCAAGCAAATTAGTAACCTCACTAAACCTACCTTTACACCCTCATTCAGCACCTTACAAGGTGAGTTGGATCAAGAAAGGGGGCGAGGCTCAGGTGACACATACCAGCACTATTCCTTTATCTATTGGAGCAAGCTACAAGGACCAAATAATTTGTGATGTCTTAGACATGGATGCTTGTCATATCCTCCTCGGCCGACCATGGCAATACGATGTGCAAGCGGTTCACAAGGGCCGTGCTAACACATATGAATTCCTTTGGATGGGAAAGAAAATCGTGCTCCTCCCACTTAACCCAGCAAAACAAATTGACAAGGATACTTCAACAGCCAAAAAAGGTTAGCTTTTCACTTTATCTTCTGGGAAAAACTTTCTTTGTGAAATACAGCAACATATTATTGGCTTTGTTGTTAAACATTACACCAGGCGGTTTCAGGCGGCGGTGGCGGCGGAATCTGGTGGAGGCGGCGGCGGTTTCGAGCAGCAAACGTTTTGGGCAACCCAAAACTCTCAAAAGGTGTTCCAAACCAAAACCCTAACAGTTCACAAATCTCCAACGAGACAAAACCCTAATTGCCCTAGACCCGCTCTAATACCATGTAAACTCTAAGGTTTGAGAGAATCAGAATCATCTATTCCATTCACATAAAAGATATATATATACAAGTGTACAAGGTTAACCCTAAGTAGGAGAATGTAAAAAGACAATAAAGGACAACTCTATATAATTACACTTATTATACTAATATAATAACTCTAACAGTAAATAATTGTTTCTTAATAGATCCCTCATTGGTTTTTTTGCTGTCTTCTGATGTTCCTAAAGGTAAAAGAACCACAGTTTTTCCCATCCAAGTGAATGTGTAAGTATTTTCCCGACCCCTATGTATGGCTTGGTTATCAAACTGCCAAGGACGACCTAGGAGGATATGGCAAGCGTCTATTTCTAAGACATCACACACAATTTGGTCTTTATAATGGTGTCCTATGGAGAGAGGAATGGAGCAAATTTCATTTACTTGTTTTTCCCCGCCCTTTTGAATCCAACTAATCTTATAGGGGTTGGGGTGTGGTTCGGTTTTTAGTTTAAGAACATTAACTAGTTTCCTAGAAACAATATTTTCTGTGCTACCACTATCAATGATTACCTGACAAATCTTACTATTGATCGTGCATATTGTTCAAAAAAGTTTATGTCTTTGTGGATTGGTCTCAGTCTTTGGAGTTAGGAGGATTCTTTGAAGAACGCAAGAAAGTTGATCCCCATCTGAGTCTGGTTCTGCATATTCAAACCCATCCGAATCTTCAGAATTGAAAGTATCATCACCTTGAGTTTCCTCACGAATAGCAAGTGTCCGTCGTTGGGGGCATTTGTTAGATAGATGTCCTTGCTGTCCACACCTGAAACATTTCCCAAGAGAAGACCGATTATAAGGATTAGGAGTCTTTTTACCACCATTACCTTCCAAACCTTTATTTGCATTGTTCTTGGGGAGATGTTCATCCTTTTTGTGTTGCTGTGTTGAAGTATCAACTTCCTTGTTGGAAGTTTTTATTATGATCATTGGTGTTTTTTCTTTGGTCCTGCCTTGTCCATGAATTCCTTCTTTGATAAGTCCTCATTGGTTTGCTCTCATCATTTTCCTCAATCTTTGTGGCCAATGTGATGGCGTCCGCAAGATAGGCTAATGGATGTAAATTGACTACTTCCTTTATGTCATCACGAAGGCCATGAACGAATCTTGATATTTGTTGTTGCTCCGTTTCAATAAGGTTGTTTCTTGCTCCCAAACGATGGAATTCTTCTGTGTAATCAAGTATAGAACGTCCACCTTGCTTGCACTGTTGGTATTGGTTGTACAAGATTTGTTCATAGTTGAGTGGGAGAAAACGTTTTTTCATTAATCGTAGCATCTTTGGCCATTGCTTGATAGGTTGTTTTCCATAGTATCTTCGGTTAGTTTGTAGTTGATCCCACCAAGCCGAAGCCCCACTTTGTAATTTGAAGGCCACTAGTTTTACCTTCTTGTCTTCCGGGGTATTGGCATATTCAAAGAAACTTTCAACATTCTTGACCCAATCGAGAAATTATTCCACATCCATTCGTCCATTGAAGCTAGGAAGGTCAATTTTCATTTTAAAATTCCGAGTTTTCTTGGACATTTGGATCAAAATGTTGCTGTCTTCTTGGAGCTCTACCCCCTCGATGTTGAAGGTTTATATTTACTGGTTGTCCTTCCTCCGAAGAATCTGAATCTTGCATCATAAAACCCGGCATTTGATTTCCAGGGAGCCTTCCAAGATTTGTATTTTCCAACATTCTTGCTGGACAGACAGGTTGAACTTGAAATTCTTGATTTTCTTGAAGGATCCGATTGTTGTCTTGATTAACTGGGGGATTTCTTTGAGCTTGCTGAATGGTGCATTGTTGATTCATTTGTCTGGTAAGATCAATATTTGCTTGCTGAACATCTATAAGCCATGTCTTCATTTCTTCCATTGAATTCTCCACCGACTGCAAGCGTCGGTCAAGATTTTGTGTTGTATGTGAGGAGGCTTCCGTGTCCATTGTTGTCAAATCAAAGATCTGGATTTCAAAAAATCGAGCTTGGATCGGGAGCTCTGATACCACTTGATGTATCAAGTATGGGGGAATTTTATTAATGATGTCAAAAGATACTTTACAAAAGGCTGCAGCCCCCTTTATATACAAATAGGAGGGCTGGAAAAAGACTAAACAGCTGATAACTAACTTAACAACCTAGATAAAAGGAATTAATTGCTGGAAATCTACCAACTTAACAGAAATATTATTGTACAGTAAAAACAAGATTATAAAAGAAAGGATCTTCAAGAAACTAAAGAAAACATGATAAGTTGTCAAGATTGGAACAAAAGATGTCCTACATCATTTTTCTTTGAGAGTAGTTTAATTTCATCATTCCTTTTTTTTTTTTTTAATTTAAAAATAGTTCTTTTATTGGGCTGGGCTGTGGTATATGGTATTTGTCTAGGTTAACCTAAAAGGAGGTTTAAAAAAATAAAAGGAAAGAAAAACTTAAACTTACGGTACGAAGAAAAAAGGTGGGCTGCGACTTCTGGAGCTTTTTTAGGTAACTTTCGGCGGCAATTTCTGGAGCTGACAGCAGCGGCGGCGGCTGGTGCGATAAGGGAAATTGACAAGGTGGGTGGGTATTAGGGTTTTCTTTTCTTTTTATTTCTTTTTCTTTTTCTTTTTTTTTTTTTTTTAAATTTTTTTAGTTAAACAGAACCCTTTGGGTCTGTAGATTTGGGCCTAGACGTGTCCAATACCATGCCCCAACGTGTCCAAGCATGTCTGTTTTTTTATAAAAAAAATAGGACACGCAAAATTGCATGTTCAGCGCGTGTCCGGTCGTGTCCGTCTCCGACACGTGTCCGACACAGATTCTTCGCCATATATGGCTTGTCCTAGGGGTGTTCAAAATTAGACCAAAAATTGATTCGACCAACCGAAACCGACCGAACCGACGTCGGTTGGTCGGTTTTCCTCAATATTCGGTCGGAATCGGTCTTTTCAATTGAAAAAAACCGACTTTCGATCGGTCAGTTTACCAAAAATAGCAAAAACCGGCCGACTTTAACCTCAGATTAAAAAAAAAAGGAAAAAAAAAGGCATGACACTGTGTGGCGTGACTGCACTGCACACTGCTCATTGCATTGTGCAGTTTGCAGTCTTTTCATGTGGCTAAAGTCATGATGACTTTCTTGAAAATATTATTATTTTTATTTATTTTCTCTTTCTCCTTCCCTCCTTACCGATTTCCTTCCATCTTTTCTCTTTTCTTCTTCTTTCCTTTCTCTTTTCATCTCTCTTCTTCTTCCAATCCATTTTTTTTTCTATCAACTCTTCTCTTTTTCTTTATTTTTTTTCTTCTCTTTCCCTTCTTTCTCTCCCTCTTTTCTCACCGTGCTAGCAAATCTTTCTCTCTTCTTCCTTTTTATTTCTCTCATCCTATAGTTACTCTCGATCTCTTCTTTCTCTCTCAACCTTTGAACATTTTTTTATTCTACGCTGAGATTTTTCTGGCAAAATCTCAAAACCGACAAAACCGACCGACCGACCGACCGTGTATTTGGTCGGTCGGTTTCATGGAGCGTCTCAAAATCACCGACCACCGACCGACCAAAATCGATAAGTCGGTTTTCGTCCAAAACCGACTCCGACCGACTGACAAACAACCACAACCCTAACGTGTCCGTGCTTCCTAGGGTTCACTTACTCGGTTCACCAGTTTGGATTGGCTGGATTCACTGGTCTTGGAACTCCCTTGTTGGGCCATTTTATCATTTTCAGTAATGCCCTCAGAGCCCATTAGATCAATGGCCATTTTAATGGCTAAGTCACAGTCCTCTATGAGTTGGGCATGTTTCATGATTTCCCTCAGCCCAACTGGCTTATGGATCGCCACCTTGGCTCCAATCGTAGGGTCAAGTCCATTCAGAAACGTATTTTCCAAGACGTCCTTCGACATGCTCGATAATGACTCTGAATATATCTTGAATTTTTTTCTGAAGTTTGCCACCGTCCTTTTTTGCTTCACTCTAGGAATCGAGTGCAAAGGCTCCCTCCTACGATGGTCAATACTGTTCAAAGAGCTTGGTTTTCAGCTCATCCCATGTCCTAATCTTCTGTTGATTAGTCTCCCAATGATACCAATCAACAATGTCATGGTCGAAAATGATAA
Source organism: Luffa aegyptiaca (assembly GCA_017139565.1). Lineage (NCBI taxonomy): Eukaryota > Viridiplantae > Streptophyta > Magnoliopsida > Cucurbitales > Cucurbitaceae > Luffa > Luffa aegyptiaca. Next base: position 23,379,050 of record CM029395.1, read on the forward strand.
TGGTCGCGGTTATCTTCTCTGCCTCAGTCAATTGATGAATCTCAAAGTACCTTTCAGCTCTGAATAGCCGTGAATCGGGATTAACCCATGTGAATACTGGAATTTCCAGCTTTTTGAACTTACAACGATCGCCTCCCTAAATCTCTTTCTGAACTCTATTCAATTCAATTCAGTCTCCTTTGCTTCCACCAAATTTCCTTCAATGTCCGATTCTGTGGCCTTCTTCTGTTTGTGTGATGATTGATGAGTAATGTCAGAAGATGCATCCCCTTTACCCACTGCTTGTCCTGCCATCAACACCATAATCGCTCACTAATTCTCTTTCATTTCAAACGAGAGTTTCTCTAGTTTTTTTTCGAAGCTGTGCAAAGCTTCTTTAACTTCTTTCATTTCCTTTTCGTTTCCTTCCATCCTCTCCTCAATCTGTTTCTGGGCCATGCTGCGTGTTCTCCCCAGGATGTCACGTACTCTGATACCAAATTGTTAGGTATCCACTTCAATATCCTGCATAAAACACAAAAACAGATCCAAGGACAACACACAAGAACACACTATAATGGATTCAAAGAACCAACTTTTCCCAGTCGATAGTTCTTCAATAGTTAGAGTGGTTATTCCAACCGATTATATATTGAAAATAGCCAAACAGTAAGATAAGCAAGCAACAAAACACCCAACAATTCGAGAGGTTGGTTCTCTCCTCTCTCAGACCCTCAGTCTAAGGACAAAATAAAGTCTGCCTACACAAACTAGAAACACTCACTCCCACACTAATGGTCCCCACTCTCAGCCATACCCGTGCCCTTTACCCTTTTTTCCCTTCCGCTCATAAGTCTTGGTAATTGGAGGCCTTAAGGTCAGATATATATGTTCACAAATAGTATGGAAAGCAGTCGTTTTTCAGTCAGCTTCATGTTTCTAAATCATATAATTTAAATCGTTAACAAACTGTACAGCGTATGCTCATATTCCTCTTTTGTTTTGGCAAGCAACTAACTTGAACTACAATCTCATATCAACCAACATTATATAAATTAAGTTCCTTTCTAAGCCTCACATGTCGTAAGTGGTTTCTTTCTTCTACTTCTTTCTTTTTCTTTTCTTTTACTTTTAAATTCTATCAGAAACCAATAATTTTTCTGTCAAATAATTACAATAAAAAATGCAAGAGTATTTAAAAAAAAAAAAAAAAAAGAGTACTAGAGTATGAGGTATCCTTGGAGGAAATATCCATTTAAGCAGAATTATGTCTTATTAGAGTAAGTTGCCTAACTCTGAATTCTTGCTATAGCACAATACTCTGTCTGAGTGCGTGAGTGTGTCAAGTAGGTAGTTAAAATATCAAATTGATGTTATGTGTTTGATTGATTTTTTTTCGTCTTTTAAATTTAAACTAAAACGAAACAATACGATGCAGGGTATGAATTCTCTTGAAATTGCCACTGCATTTCACTCAGATCGAATTCAAGTCTGGTTGTCCCTAGTATGGCTTCAGTATCTTATTTATTTCACTAGCAACGTTTGCAGATGTCAAAAAAAAAAAAAGAAACTAAGTTTTCGTTGAGTAAAAATGAAAGAATGTTCAAAAGGCATTAAAAAAAAAATCCCAACAAAAAGAATCCCTCAAAGCTAAAAGAGGGGACTCCAATCCAAGGATCAAGCCTAACTGATAATTACAAAGCAAACTCAAAACAAAATGGGTGGGGGTAGACCCATTTTAGGGTTTGGGCTTTGGGTTTAGGGCCTTGTTCATTGTGAGCTGGTGGATGGGAGGAACATGTTCTTTTAGGAAGATAAGTGGGTGGGGGATAGACCCCTATGCTTTGTGTTTCCTTGCTTGTACCATTTTTCTTCCATAAGAAACCGATCTGTGGTTGATGTTTTGTCCCAATCGAGGAGCTCTCCTTCGTTTTCATTTGGGTTCTGTCGCGCTTTGCCCGATAGGGAAACGACAGGTGTCATGGTTCTTCTTTCTTTGATCGAGAGGTTTGAGTTCAGGGAGGGGAGGAGAGATAGCAAATGTTGGAGCCCTAGTCCTTAAAGAGGCGTACTCGTGTAGTCCTTTCTTTCGTTGGTTGGTGAACCCTTCTCACCATAGTGAGTCTATTTTCTCTCTTTTGTGGAAGGTGAAAGTTTTGAATAAGATTAGGTTCTTTATTTGGCAAGTTATCCACGGTAGAGTTAACACTTTCGATAGGCTCTCAAGAAGGATGTCCTCGTTGGTGGGCCCATTTTGTTGCATTCTTTGTCAGAAGGTGGAGGAAGATTTGGATCACATTCTTTGGAGCTGTGATTATGCGCGTTTGGTGTGGGGCTTTTTCTTTGATGCTTTTGGGATGCAGGCTCTGAGTTACCTGGATTGTAGAGAGTTGATTGAGGAAGGAGAAAGAAATAAAAGAATTTTTCAAGGAATGGAGTCCTCTTTTGAAGCTTTTTTTGATTCTGTTATATTCTTGGCTATTTCTTGGTGTAAACTCTCTCCCTTACTATCATCATACTCATATGCTTCCCTCATCAATAGTTGGGAAAGCCTTTTGTAATTCCTATGGATCTTGTATCCCTTTTGTAAATATCATACATCAATGAAATTGTTTCTTATAAAAAAAAAAGGAAAGAGACTAATACTCAAAAGATACAAACTCCCAAAGGGAGTGAAAAAAGAAACAAATGAACAATAATAAAATGAAATTACAATGTAAATATAAAAGCTTCCCAATTCAAACAAATGTATTGTAAAGAGAAACCAAAAAAGAGCTGAGAAAGAGAAAACCATTGAGAAGTTATTAGCATTTAAGGATATAGTAGTTATTAGCTAAAGAGTTTACCAGTAGAAGATGGTTATAAATAGAGTGTGTGAGAGGGGATGAAGGAAATTATTTAGTTGTTTAGGCTTAAGCTTACTCAAGAGAGGGTCAAAACTACTTGAATTACTAGGGATATTTTACTGTATTTTCTTCTATTCAATACTATATTTTTTTCAATTCTTTGGCTCTGATCACAATTACAAGACAGGAAAGTCAATATAAAATAACGAAACTACTGTGGCTAATATGATACGGCTAATATTCACTAAGAAGAGAAATTTAACACTCCCCTCAAGCTAGTTTGAAGAAATCTTCTATCACTTTATTTTAATTCATTGTTCTTTTGACAAGGAAATGAAGATTTTTCATTGAAAATATGAAAAGTTAAACTTCCATATAGAGTTGCAAAAAAAAAAAATGATACAATAGAAATAAATACAGAACATTCCAGCGTAATTTGAAAGAAAGTATGTAAAACACCAAGGAATTCTAACATGAAGACTTGACAACCCAACGAAACAAAGTTGGGTTGAATAAAATCCAACCAAAGCTAGGAACACCTTTGCCCTGAAAACAACACAGGCTTCTTTGTCGGAATGCGGCAGAGGATCTCGATCACCTTCTTTGGAGTTGTCAGTTTTCTTTCTTTGTTTGGGTCTATTTTTTCCAGAGCTATGGTGGAGGAGGTGTTACGAGGAAATGGTCGTTTTCTCTGGAATGCCAGTTTTTGTGTGGTTTCATGGGGTCTTTTGCTTGAGAGAGAGTTTGAGAGTTCTTGGGAGGAGGTTTTTCTTTGGGCCTTGGTGTACAAGGTCTTTTGTAGTAACTCTTTAGGTCTTTATTATGCTTGATTGGAGCTCCTTTTTATTATAGTTTGGCTCGTCCTTTTATGGACTACTTTTTTGTATGCTCTTATATTCTTTTATTCTTCCTCGATGAAAGCATGGATCCTTGTAAAATACACATACACACTCACACAAAACACCAGATGGAGAGTAGTCATATGTAGAAGTTCCATAAGTTTAGTTTTACCACTAAACCTAGAGATGAAATGTAATGTAACCATATAAGAGTGAAATTTGAAGAAGTTAATTTCAAACATGCTTATAATTAAAGTAGCATGCTAATGTATTTCTCAGTGTTTAATAATTCAGTGAATATTTATGCATGATTATGCTTGCTTTTTCTACCCCCCAAAATTTGTGGATACTAAATGCTTAATTGTTTTCCAGTTGAAAGAGATGGCTGAGAAGATGCCAGAGGGACACACTGCTATCCTCAACTCTGGCACTGTTTCTGGGCATAATGGTAGTAATTTCAACCAGCTTTCCACTGAGAGCCTTTCAATAAGCATAAACTCTCGTTTAGAGTCGAATGGCATTTCAAAAACTCATACCTTATCAACTGGAATCAAAGGACAAAATGACAAGGCAGAATGGGTTGTACAAGACGAACCAGGGGTGTATATAACTCTGTCTGCTTTGCCAGGAGGAGGCAATGAGCTGAAACGAGTTCGTTTCAGGTATTCAATTTTGCTCACTTATTGGGAATATTTATTGAGCTTAAAATGCATTAAAATTTTACTTGTTTTATCATCTAACTCTACCCCTTGTCATCAAGCCATTGTTCCAATACTGATTGTTGCAATTTTTTTACCTTCATTGCAATCCCCTTGACTTCATACTTAAGTTGATGCCTTATCACCAATAAGAGCATAGCTTAACTGACATAGAGTATGTGTTTATGATCAAGAGGTCATGTGTTCGAATCCCCCCACCCCCAAATGTTGTTGAACTCAAGAAAAAAGTTGATGCCTTATCACCAATGTATGCAGTACACTTGTGTTCTCTAACAAAAAGCTTGTTTTGTATAAAAAGGATATAAGTATCAAGGTTTGTTTGGAAAACCGTTCAAAAAATAATTCTCTTTTTTTTTGTTTTTAAAATTATTTTTAAGAATTGTGATAGGATGATTTGTAAAGGTAGTGTTATCGTGCATGTTTGAAGTTATACCCACTCCTTGCTTTCTTGTTAACTTTTTTTTTTTTTTTCTTCTTCTTCTTATTCTTCTTCTTCTTCTTTAGGAGAAATTGTTGTCAAGAGTATAATGAAAAGATTAGATTCACTTTAGCCTAATAGTTTAAACTTTTGAGTTTAATAGTGATCTATAATATAATATAATATCAAAGTAGAAGGTTCAAGGTTCATATCTTATTTCCTTTCAATTTAGAGTATTGAGGTATATTAAAAAAATTATATTTACTCCAATCTATCAACTTAAGCTTTTTACTTTTTAGTATATTGGTATATATCATGGTATCATAGAAGTCTCCTATATCTTCCTTAATTCATATTAAGAATATACATGTTGGCTTCATGCTCCTCACACATGAAGGAGACTATCGTGAATATATTTGGAAAACAACTTCTTACCAGTTATTTTGGATTAGCTTAAGGTTAGTTTAATCTTTCTAATATATTCTTAACAAGTTCATATTAATTTATATTGGTTTTTTCTTATAAACTTGTTCACTGGCTTGTTTGGGCTATCAATACGAAAATATATTTTGGTTTAAAATTTTTAGAAAGTCAACAGTGTCACTGATTCCAAATCAGTTTTTTGTCTTCAGTTCCACTATTTAAGGCTAATAGGCTTCTTCCTATTTTCTATCCACTTAAGATTTGTCCAAGTGAAGGCACCTATATGCAAATTTCAATCCTTATAGTGTGTCCCCTAGTTTCGGTGGCAAAGGCACTCAATCTTTGAGTAACTCCTGTTCAGAGGTCGTGTCTTCCAACGTTTGGGGAGCTGAATAAGAAAAACCATTGATATCTTCCAGTTTCCAACCTTGGAGCTGGTTTGGGGTCCCCTAGTACGGGGCTATCCAAAAAGAAAAATCCTTATTACATACGCATACACTACTAAGTGGTCTTGTTGATGAACGACCAAGAATCTCTCTTCAAAGTAAATTCTCTGTTTAACTGTGTTAAGAACTGTTTTGCAGTCGAAGACATTTTACAGAAGCACAAGCAGAGAAATGGTGGGCGGAATTTGGAACCAAGGTATGTGAGCGGAATAACGTAAAGAGTACAGATTAACAAGTTGCCCGCGCTCGAATTGAATGGACCAGGGAAAAGAAGCCACAGAGACAACTTATGGTGATCCTCTTTCTCTTCCTCTTCTCTGGAACTTTACCCTCTCCCCTTTCATCCTCCAATTGATTTTGAGTGGGGATTGATCAGGGAAATCTAACATTTAGGTTCATATATTAGAGAAGTAAAAGTGTAGCCAAGGAATTAGAAAGAATTACAAAGCTTCAAACATTAAACTCCTCCCCTTTAGAATGCCAATGTTCTAAATTGCTCTTCTTGTGCTTACTTTTTTCTCTTTGCTTCGTTTTTTCCCTTCGAATTAGGGAAAGTCCATATTGTAATTAGCTTAGCACGTTTCGATTAGAAATAGTCTGTTGCTTTCTACTATCATATCAGATTCTTTTTGCTGGAAATTTGGTGGAAAAAAGGTCACTAACTGTTCATTTATTCTTTATATCATTGTTTTTTTTTTCTTTCTAAAATCAGTTAGAAACATAACATATCTTTGATTGCAAGTATGGAGCCCCCGATACCCTGGTTGTTGTTGTCATCGTCGTCGTCATCATCATTTTATAAGAAATGAAACTTTCAAAGGAGTTGCAAAATAGGGGGAGATGAGATATCTCCACACACCAAAGGGTTTTAAAAGATTTGAATTTGACAGATTTGTGTTGGCCATAATTCCAAAAATCTTTAGAAGTAGAAGACTAGGAAGGGCGAAGATTTAAATTAGGTCCAAAAAGACATCCTATCCATGTCTTCTCTTCTCCTCATACCCCAGTTATTAAAATATATACATCTGTATATGTATTTGTCTGTCTTATCTAGAGTTATTTGTTGCATTCCAGGTAAAAACTCCATATTTATTTTCCTGGTTACACCTCATGAACCCTTGCTTGATAAGATACCAAAGCTTCATATAATAGATCAAAGTTGATGAAGGGCCATTATTTTAATATTTACTTTTTGTGTGTATATATATGTGCACACATGTAGGTACAATTTAACAATAATTGACATGTACTCTTTACCAAGAGATCTAAGGATCGAATCTTTCACCTCCAATATTTCCAATGTTGTTGAATTAAATAAATATATATAATTTTAAACTCAAGTGTTTTTCTTAAAATAATCATTAAAGTAAAGGTTTAAAAATAAGGGAGATTTGCACAAATAGCAAAAACCGACAAAAGTATTGCAAAAATAGCAAAAAAATAAAATTATTTGCGGAAATAGCAAAAAATATGTTAAATTACGAAAATACCCTTAGTATCTCCAATAGTCTATCAGTCCCTATTATTGATAGTAACTGATAGACTTCGATTAATCGGAGTCTATCAGGGATAAATACTGATAGACTTTAATGATAAACTTCAATTAATCGGAGTCTATTAATGATAGATACTGATAGACTGATAGACTGATAAACTTCAATGTGTATCACTGACAGACTCTAATAATCATAATCTATCAGTTTTTATCGTATTTAATTCAAGCCTATCAGTGATAGCCACCGATAGAAAACAATTTAATTCAAGGCTATTAATTCAGTTTAATTCAAGGCTATCAATTTCTATCAATCAGTTTAATTTAAGTATATCAGTGATAATCACTAATAGAAAACCGTTTAATTTGGGGTTATCAGTTTCTATCACTGATAGAAATCAATTTAATTCAAGACTATTAGTTTCTATGATAGAAACCAACTTATTTAAAGTTTATCAGTTTCTATAAAAAATCAATTTAATTAAAGTCTATTGACTTGTATCACTAATAGAAATTAGTTTAATTCAAATCTATCATTTTCTATCGAGGATAAAAATCAGTTAATTGAAGTCTATCAGTTTCTATCCTTGATAGAAATCAGTTAATTATCAATTAATTGAAGTCTACCAATGATTGTTACTGATAGAAATCAATTTAATTGAAATATATCAGTAAAGTACTTTCCATTGCAATCATCTTGGTAATTAGAAACTCATCCAAAATTATTATACTACAATCATAAATTGAACAAAAAATTTAAGTCTCTTGTGGTAATTAGAACATAAAATCCAAAAATAACCATTACGAACAAGCGACTCTCAACCAACAATATAGTTTTTAAAGCCCAGCACACAAAAACAGGTATGATTTGCAAATTGAAAAGCAGGTTGATGAATGGATGAAGAACTACAGTACAGAAGATGCGGTATGATCGGCAAATTGATAATGATAAACTATATATTGATATATTTGTATTACGTAAAATAGGTTATTACTTCATCATCACTAATACAAATTAAAGTGTGACTCTAGATTACAAATTAAATCACAATGTCGGATATATACAGCCTCCAATCTCGGGTTCATCTCTGATTAAATGATCCACAACTCGTCTTCTCCAATTGCTACCATCCAATCACACCCAAGAAACTGAAATTCGAGCAATCATCAAAGTTTCAGTAATTATGTTTCAGTCGATCATAAAAATTGGGACTAAAATCACAGATAAATCCTAGAGAAAGGAAAGAGGACAAATGAATTTTCTTAGACTACCGCCTTCCGGAGTGAAATTTGATCCAATAGATCAAGTGATAGAACATCTGGAAGCAAAAGTTAAAGCTAAAGACATGATATCTCACTTTTTTTTAATCATAAATGACATTGGTTCTTGGCAACTAAAAAGATTAACGAAGAAGCGCGAGCTTTGGTTGTAGTGTAGAACTTCAACGAACTGGAAGAAGATGAAGAAGAAAAGCAAAATAAAAAAAAGAGGAATGAAAAATTAAGAAGAAAGAAAAAGATGAAGAAGAAAAGAAAAATAAAAAAAGATGAATGAAAAATTAAGAAGAAAGAAAAAGATGAAGAAGAAAAGAAAAATAAAAAAAGATGAATGAAAAATTAAGAAGAAAGAAAAAGATGAAGAAGAAAAGAAAAATAAAAAAAGAGGAAAGAAAAATTAAGAAGAAAAAAAAAAAAGCTGAAGAAGAAAAGCAAAATCAAAAAAAGGAAGAAAAAATTAGGAAGAAAGAAACACACGGCAATTTGGAAATAGGGGCAGAAACGGAATAAAAAAAGTTCATTTAGAAAAATTGCTATATTTGCATTTTTTTTTCTAAAAATGTTAAATCTGCTATTTCCTTAATTATTTTAGTCACCCAATACAATTATCCCTAAAAATAATTCAATGAAAGGTAGAGGATGTGAAATAAACATGGCGTTTTAAATTGTATTAATAATTTATTTTAAAGTAAATATATTATTATTATTTGTTGAAATTGTCCTTTTTCATTAAGAAAATAAATTTTGTAGTATTTTGAATAAAAAAGATTAAGCAATAAAAGAAGCAATATGAATGGTTATGAATATATTGTTTGTGATTATAAAGAATTATTAAATGAAATTAAAAAATGAAATTGTTAAAACATTTATTAGATATCTAAAATAAAAATGAAATATTAACTTAAGCCAAAGGGACTTGATACGACAAAAAGGTATTTCAGGGTTGATGTGAACATTATATTTTCCTTCCAACCCTCCCTTGAACTGACCCACTAACAGAATGTTTGGAAGGATGTCGAATTCTCCAAAGTTTAGATCAAATAAATTTATAATCACCAACCTCTAAAGCTAACTTATAGCAATAGTGGCTAGGATCGAACATAGAGATCGCAATTGTTAATTTGTTTAAATCAGATTTATTATGACAACTGAACTAATGTGGGGTTTGGATGAGAGATTTAATGCAAGGAAAGATAAAATGCAGGAAAGTAAATGACAGAAGAGTAAAAAACAGAAATTTAAGTAGCGGATAGGTTAATCATACCTCGGTGATCACTGCAATAGAAAATACTCAGTGTTCAGTATATTCTATTTCATTAATCGATTATCTAAAGATTGATTTAGATGAATTATTATGAACCCTCTGTGCTTTTTTGCTATTTGGATTCTGCATCCTCCTAACTTGAGTCTAATCAGTTAATTAACTCGTTAGCCTGCATGATTAATTAACTGATTATTATTGGATTTACGCCCGCTACCCTTCATGCATTAGCCCGCTAGTCCATGAAGTTAATTTTAATTAACTAGTTAGACGACCCGTTAGCCTGCGAAATTGCCTACTAAATGAACAACATTAAGTCTAAGGGTCCAAAATTAATCGATTCAATTAAGAAACGAATTCCTAATTCAATTGACTAATTTGTCTATATTTCTTAGGCTCTATCAAGCAAGATATCAAATTCTAAAGGTGAAAGAGCAAAGGACACGATTTAGACCTAGTGACTATCTCAAATAACGAATACATCACTTACGGAAGATTTCATAAACGATGGTTTAGACAAGATAACATAGATGCATCATAAAACATTCACAAAATCCCAAAAAATTACAGAAATCTCATAGAAATTGAATACATTTACAAATCGAGATTTTGATTACAGCAATCCATGCTTTGACCTCCATAGATGAGCCAAATCTCAACCACAAGGCTTGATTAACCGACCTAAAACTAAGAAAGAAAACCAAGAGGAATGGAGGAAGAACGAACTAAAATGACGAAATAATGACCTAGAATCAGGAAAAGGAAGTTTTATATCCAGGCATAGCGTTTAGACGCTATATGTAGCGTCTAAGACGCTACCCTCTCGGGTCTACTTGCTTCAATTCTTCAGTTTAGCTTCCGTTGATCGGGTTTCAACCTAATTTGTTCCTTTTATGTCGTTTTTGCTCCAAAATGCTCTTGGGAAGGCCGAACATTGAATTCCTACAAAATAATACGACCAAGCACATAATTAACTACAAAACTAGCAAGATTAAGACTAAATTGGTCCTATCAAATACCCCCAACCTCTTGCTAGTCATAGAGCAAGCATATAAAATAAAAGAATAGGATTCATTGGTTGCAACTCTATAATTCCAATCTCAATGCCTATGATGTCAAAGCTATTACAATCAAGGGACATGCACATATAGCCCAATAAAGAGACAAATCAAAATTTTTTATGAAAATTGTTGCATGAGCGCACACCTAGCCTACCTAGGAATCGATTCTACTAACTTGAGATTGAATTATATGACTTCAACTCATCTTCCCTCTACACTGGCACTAGGAACTAACTAAGGAGAAAAATAGAACAAATTAGGTTGCTTTTCTCATTACCAGGTGCCTGAAATTAAAATTAGGGGCTCCTCACTTTTGCATTCTTTTAAGGTGGGGCACTAGCTTTCATACTACGATGCAAGGACCCATAACCCGAATTTAACCCTTGGCGGACCTAATTGGTCACACCGAAGGTAACTCTTTTTACCCTTCATCACTCATGAACATTGCAAGCATGCTTTTCTCTCAAAATTTAAACAAGAAAGTAGAGCTAAAATAATTTTCTTTTGAACACACACAACTCATTTTACCACTCTTTTCTTTTAAAGCAGGCAAATTTGGCAAAGTATAGCATGCTAATTTGCAAAAGCTTCTACTCTTTAGCTCATCCCTACACCTATCAAGGTGACAACAAGCATATGGATCAAATATTCTCTCCTAAGCTTTCAAATCAAATCCTAAGCGTGCTAGGCTCCACTCTAGCAAGACATATCCAAGAAAAAGTTTAAAAAAGGCTCAATTTTGAGTAACATTCTTACAACTCATAAAAAATGATGGAATTGGCAACACGGCACATCGCTGATTCTCTTAATCATAAAGATTGCAACTAAATCATTCAAACAATCATGCTAAAAAATTTAAAAAATTCTAAAAAATAGGTCCAATACTCAGATACATGCCCTCAGTCCAATAAACACAGAGCAATAAACATGACATGCAAATCAAAGTATTTTGATGCTAAGGTGCATCAAGACTCAACATAAATCTAACATGAAAAACAGTAATTTTATCCTCAACCTAAAATCATACGTTGTCCTAGGGATGTCCATTTGCCCCGCGGGGCCGGGGCCCCGTGGGGACCCACCCCTAATGGGGCGGGGAATCCCCGTTTAAGCGGGGAATGGGGGAGGGAGTGGGGGAAAAAAATTCCCCGCGAGCTAAACGGGGACGGGGACGGGGAATGTATTCCCCATCCCCGTTCCCCGCTCCCCGCCCCGCTCACTTTTTTTTTTTAATTATTAGTATTATGTTATTATTATTTCTCACTATATATAAATTTAAAGTTTTATTGTTAATGATGTAGAAAATTGGATTGCTTTGAATTATATAGTTTAAATATTTAAATTATATGTATAGATAATTAGATAGTTTCATATGAAATATTATTTTGTTTATAATAGGAGATTTAAGATTTTTTTTTTTAAAAAAAGAGATTTGTTGAAGAAATTTACTATATAAATGAAGAATTTATGTGAATAATTAACTATCTAATAGAAAATTAATGAACATTTTTCATGCAAAGTTAACTATTTTGAAAATTTATCAAAAGAATATTTGATTTAATGAAGACAAAAAAAAAAAAGAAAAAAAAATTAAATGGGGAATAATTCCCCGCGGGGAACCCGATCCCTGCAAATTCCCCGTGGGGAATCCCCGCTCCATTCCCCGCGAAATTTAACGGGGAATTTCGCGGGGATGGGGATTGAAATGGGAGGCGGGGATGGGGACGGGGAAGCCATCCCCGTCCCCGCCCCGCCCCGTGGACATCCCTACGTTGTCCCCAATGTATCTAAACATGAAAAACTAAAGGGAACAAAAAACCTCCCCTAAATTTTTTTTGCACGACGGTTAGAAGGGAACAATCCACAATGCCTCAAAAGAATGCTTTTCCACAAGCATGAGTCATAGTCTCCTTCAAAACAAAAAGGAGCATGGGTCATAGACTCCTACAAAACAAAAAGAAAGCAAACAAACATAAATAAAAATTAAAAAGAAAAAAACTAAAAAGCAAACAACTAAAAGCAAAGAGAAGGGATATAAATTATTCAAGGTGCAAGTTTTTAACGTCGCCATGTTCGATGAGATTTTGCATCTTCCTGTCAGAACACATAAAAATTCTCATATTTCTTTTGGCTTTTTTTCCTATAATCTACAAAACTTGCCAACAGAAGAAGGCTCGCCCATTTCTCATGGGATCCAGAAGATGTATAAACATTTTTTTTTATATTTTTATAATAAAAGGAAATAAAGAAGAAAAATAAAAACAAAAAGACTTAATAGTTAGAGACACAGACTCATGAGATAAATAGGAAGACAAATCAAATAAAGAGGGGTCAAGGGAAAGAACAAACTCAAACTCAATAGCCTGAAACTCTATCACTTGGAACTTCTCGCTTTCAAGCTCAGAATCTTCCTTAACCTCAAAGATATGATCTTTCAATGACAAATGATAATCAACCTCAGCATCGCCGTCTGCAAAGAATGTTGCTTCTAGCTTGGGGGGTCTCTTGGCCTTGATGCTCCTACAAAGAATCTTCCTTAACCTCTTGGCCTTAGCTTGGGGGTCTCTTGGTCTCTTGGCCTCAGCATCGCCATCTGCAAAGAATCTTCCTTAACCTCAAAGATATGATCTTTGAATGGCAAATGATAATCAACCTCAGCATCGTCGTCTGCAAAGAATGTTGCTTCTTGCTTGGGGGTCCCTTGGCCTTGATGTTCATAATGTCATAGCTCCTTTCCAGCTTAGGTATACTAATAGACAACTGAGCGACTTGGTCACTCAGGATCTGCATTGAAACTCTAAACATTTCACACAATAATTCCTCAAGAGATTTACCTTGACTACGAGGCTCATAATAATAACACGACGGCTCCTCTAGCATTTTCTGCAATTGAAAATTAACAAACATCCTAGCTACCTCCTCTAGAGACATATTTGAGGGGTCACGATACTAATTTTGAAAATAATAAGCCATTAAGATCGACTAGAATAAAAATAAAAAATAGAAAGAAAATATTACAATAAACCCAAGAAAGATAAATTAAGCCTTGTCGAACACAAGGAAAGCGATTGTTAATTTGTCTAAATCAAGTTTATTATGACGACTAGACTAATGGGGGGTTTGGATGCAAGAGATTTAATGCGAGGAAAGATAAAATGTAGAAAAATAAATGATAGGAGTAAAAAGTAGAAATTTAAATGTCGGGTAGGTTAATAGTACCTCGGTGATCACTACAACTGAAAATACTCGGTGTTCAGTATATTCTATTTCATTCATCGATTATCTAAAGATTGATTTAAATGAATTATTATGAGCCCAGTGTGCTTCTTGGCTATTTGGATTCTGCGTCCTCCTAACTTGAGTCTAATTAGTTAATTAATATTTTAGCCCATGTGATCAATTAACCGATTATTATTGGATTTACGACAACTACCTCTCATGCATTAGCCTGCTAGCTCACCAAGCTAATTCTAATTAACCAGTTAGACAACCGTTAGCTTGCGAAATTTCCTATTAAATTAATCGCATGAAGTCTAAGGGTTCGGAATTAATCGATTCAATTAAGAAAAACAAATCCTAATTCAATTGACCAATTTCTCTATGTTTCTTAGGCTCTATAAAGCAAGCTATGCAAATGCTAAAGGCGAAAGAGCAAAGGACATGATTCAAACTTAGTGGCTATCTCAAATAACAAATTGATCGCCTACGAAAGCATTCATAAATGATGGTTTAGACAAGATAGCATAGATGCAACATAAAGCATTCACAAAATTCCATAAAATAATAGAAATCGTATAGAAATTGAATACACTTACAAATTGAGGTTCTGATTACAACAATCTATGCTTAGACGACCATAGACGAGCCAAATCTAAGCCCCAAGGCTTGATTAACCGACCTAAAACTAACCTAAACTAAGGAAAAAAAAAGAAATTCAAAGAAAACCAGGAGGAATGGAGGAAGAACGAACAAAAACAGCTAAATAATGACCTAGAATCAAGAAATGAAAGTTTTATATCCATGTGTAGCGTGTAAACGCTATGGCCTCTGCCTTGTTGAAAGCTTGTGCATCTGGATAGCGTTGAAATGCTATAAGTAATGTCTCAACGCTACGACTGACTAAAACATTGTTTGGCTTGCGTTAGGGTTGAGACACTCTTGGGTAGCATCTCGACGCTAACCTCTCGGGTTTACTTGCTTCAATTCTTTAGTTTAGCTTCCGTTGATCGAGTTTTGACCTAATTTGTTTCTTTTATGCTCGTTTTGCTCCAAAGTGCTCTTGGGAAGCACAAACATCCAATTCATACAAAATAATAAAATTAAGCACATAATTAACTATAAAACTATTAGTGATAACTATTAGAAACAAGAGTAATTAGTCATATCTTTAGGCTTAAAACATTGTGTTTGTTGTGAATTGATGTGAAATTGTGCTTATTTGTGTAAAGTTCAGACCTAGAAGAGGATTACAGTAGTATATGGTTAAGTTTGGTGCATATTCTGGTTTCTCAAGTTAATCTAAGGGTGTGTTTTGTTCAGGAATTGCTATAGCAATTTGGCAGTAGCAGTTGATACAAGGAGCTGGGAGGTGTGAAGTGATTACATGGAGCTTCACACATGAGAAACTCATTAGTTGAGTTGGCATTCCTAAGGATGAATCAGAAGATTCCAGCCAATGGGAGAGGTCTTAGATGGGCTTAAACATCCAATCAGCCCTAAAATCTATGAAGCATGAAAGATATAAAAGGAATATGAGGCATGTTTTGGAGGCAATCAGTGGGAAACGAAAGGAGGCAGTTGGGAGATGCTGCAAATTGTAGAAAAGAGGAAAAGACAGAGGGGGAGATGCTGATTGAAGACTATTTAGCTTGGAAAAGCTAGATTTATCTTTTGGAAGCTTCTTCCCTAGTTTATTCTTCTTATTTTATCTCTTCTCCCTAGTATTAGTTTATACTAAAGGTTGAGAAAAATGGTTTGTATGGTTTTTTTCTGTTGTATTTACCTTATTTCTTCCTTGAACATGAACTAATCCTCTCTAGGGTGCTTGTACCTAAACTAAATGTGTAACTAAAATAAACTATGTGATTTCCATTTTAAAGTAAAGTGTGCTTCATTCTAATGCTAGATTTTCGTTTGGCCAACCATTATCTAGTAGTGTTGTCATGAATTTGGGAAAAGGAGTGATAACTGATTGCTTTACTTTACATTAGCTTGATTTAAAGTGGCGGCTAGCTAGTGGGTAGTTTAGTGATAACTTGCAAAAAGCAAGTTATTTGTCCTCTAAACCTAGACTAAAACAAGGCCAAAAGAAATAAAGATGTGTTGCTTCAGCGCATAAAGAGGGAAAAATGTGATAATTTTATGCGGTGAGATGTATTCATGTATGCGAAATGAAATTATAAAATATAGGGTTCTAATGCAATTAATTCGGTTGTTTTTCAAGAGTTTTCTTAGCGCAGGCACACATCTCAAGATGATCAAGAAACAGATAAGATAGTGAAAGGACAAGTGCTGACACAACCAACACAAGTGGGCGGAAAAAGGGGGAGAAAAAGCTAAAGCAAGTTGCCTAAATGATGATTAACGCAAGTTGCTAGTTACTTGGAGAAGTAATCTTCCCTCATCTATAAATAGAAGCCTCAAATCAAACATCAAGGGCATCCTTAATTCATTTTGGTTATGCTCAAAAGAGAGAAGAGGGAAAGATCAAGAGAAATCACAAAGATCTGTGATTAGGAGCAATCTTGCATTTGTAATGTCCTATTTCATGATGTCTTGTTTTGCTCGTATGAGCTAAATTTTTCTTCAAGGCTTAGCGCAAGCACCTCTTGCGGAGATAAGCATATTTTGTAAGCGCATATTTTGAATTAAATGAAACATTAATTGCTTTCTATTTAGTTGTGATACTATTTTCAGTACTAACTCCCGCTTGGCCAGCCGGATGCGGTAGCAGCATGCTAAATCCCTGACAGGTAACGCATGCAGACATCTCTAAGTAGAGCAAGTTAGCGCATGTCATGTAGTCTTGGTAGCATTAAAACACTACCGCTAAGAGATAGTGCATGCATGAGCTTAGACTGTGTTGTGACTAACGCAGTCCCTTGTAAGTTTTAGAGAACCATGCTTAAAGTATGAACTAGCCAAATGATCTCTTGACAGTTTTATGCCAGACGCAAAGGAGTACCAGAAGGGAAACTTATGATATTTTCTCACTTAAGCATTAATGGATCAATTAATCAAAGTATGCGCTACAAGGTTATTATAAACGCATGAGGTTGCGACCGCAACAGCCTTGATTTTTCTCCGTATAAATCTTCTCTTCATTCTCGTCGCATGTGTTGTTTTTATGTTAACAATCACTCTTCAAATATACCAAATCTTTTTATTCTTTTAAATAATATCATACGTTCTTGAGTTTAGATCGGTAAATATTGTTAAAAGATTTTGTGAATATCCCTTCCCTGAGGAATCGACCTTGGACTCACCAGGTATTACTTGATTAAAAGTCAATTTATGCTTGGATTGATTAAAATCTACGACAATTCTTTATTAAAATTCCAAACACTCTGAAACCAGACCATTTAGGAATAAACACTCACCTAATGCACAAGTCAGTAGAGCTTTAAAAGAGGTGTTTAAATGGGAGTTTAAGCACTAAACCTAAGGAGAATTGGAAAATTCCTTTATAAAAATGTTGAGTGAAATAGAAATTGCATGAGTATTGCTATATCAAAGTATTTGGTGACAGTATACAACCCCTAATCTGAGCCTATCCTTTCCTGTTTGTTATTCCACTTTACTTGCTAATTTTCTTATTTTCTTGTCATTTTAAGCTTTTGTTTACTCTTTAGATTGTGGCACGAAAGTTAATGAAAAATTGGTCACTGGTTACTCTTGAATTTCACTTAAAAGTAGGCTTAGTAGTAGTAATTTTCCTAAAACCAATCCTTGTGAAGAATGATCTTAAAATACTTATCACTTGCCTTCATGATCTATTCACTTGCACGTTTTTAAGTTGTTTGATGCATATTTTAGCATCACATAGTAAATGACAACAAGTTTTTGGTGTCGTTGTTGAGAATTGAGTTGTTTTTTGCTATTTTTAGCTGAAATTTAGTGAAATTGGTGCTTAACAGTTTCTGATTTGGTTGTTTGTGTATTTCAGGTACTAGTAGCTGCATATGAATGAATTCCTTGACTTAGAATTCAATTTTGATCTTGAAATTAAGAAGACTTTTCATAGGAGATGAAAGGAACAAAGGGATAGAAACAATTGAATGGATCCACCACCTCTTTCACCTCCCATACCTCCTAGGGACCAAGAGAACCAAGAAAACCAGCAACCTAATACTGAGATAAATCAGCAACCTAGGATGGAAAATCAAATTGAAAACTTTGTCCTTCTAGCCAATGATAGGGGAAGAGTTGTTAGAGCCCATGTAATCCCCAGATGAGTTAAGCTTTGGGATAGCTAGACAAGATATACATGCACAAAACTTTGAAATGAAGCCTGTTATGCTTGTTGGGTTTTATGTCCTAAAACTCGTAGATAGTGAATGTTAACGAATTATACACTTGTATCAATAAAGTGTTATTCAGGTTTATGCAATAAAGTGTTATTGTCATTTTAAGTCTAAAATTGCACAATATGACCCAAATCCAATAAACTAAGATCCAAGGTTGTTTACATGTAACTTGAACTAGTATGTGGGGACATACGGGGATCAATGTTCAAGAAACAACCTAAAAGGTTTATAGTATAGGGATAAGGTTGGGTACCTTATCCTGGTAACACTATGTGATGCGACCCGCTTTGTATTCAATACAGACGTATTGATCCAAGGCGTCCATGTAGGAGATATGCGAGTGGGGGTATCCTATGCAATGAGTTTGCATAAGACCGGACCACGAAATAGTAAACCACTAGATGTAACATCGTTAACTAGTTAGGTTATTGTTTCAATAGGATGACCTAGGTAACTCAGTCTTAATCCTGAGTGTGTCATGAACTCCTTCTCACGAGGGATTGTCCTTTGATTAGTACGGGTGAGAGTGGCCTGCACGCCGACTCAATAAGCCTACCTTCTTGGGGACAAGACCGAGTGGGGGGTTGGGGACATGACAACACAAGATGGAATTCACTCCTTCCCGCTTCTAGGAGAAGTAGATGAGTGTTCCCTTAAGTGGTGACTCTGGGTCTTGAACAAAGGGATCTCGTCCTCTCATTGGCCCGAGAGAGACTTTCTGTTTAATGGTCCTTATTTGCAGTTCTATGGGCCCACAATGCTTCATCAAGCCTTAATGACCAATCCTTACGAGAAGGATCCACTATTTTCTCCAGGATAGCCTTGATTTCCCTGTTAGAGAGCTCTGCTTGCCCATTAGTTTGAGGATGGTAAGCAGTAGCTACCCTGTGTCTAATGTTGTATTTAGAAAACAAAGTGGCTATTATTCTGTTCAGGAAGTGAGATCCTTCGTCACTTATGATAAAGCGAGGGGTTCCATATCTTGTGAAGATATTCTTAAGGAAAAACTTCTTTACCACCTTGGCATCATGTGTTGCAGTAGCTATTGCCTCAATCCATTTTGATACATAATCCAAGCAAGATGTAGATATTCCCAAAGGATGGTGGGAATGGCCCCATACCCTATATGTCAAAGATTTCCACTTCGAGTAAGAAGTGTAGGGGCATTTCACTTTTAGCTGTCAGATTCCTTGTCCTTTGGCATTGATCACAATTCTTCGTGAAGAGGTGTGCATCTTTGAAGAGACTAGGCCAAAAATAGCCGGATTGGAGGACTTTGGCTGCTGTCTTGAGCAAAATGTCCTCCGTATGGGGCTGCATGACAGGCTCCGAATATCGAAGGTATCTCCTCTTCCGGTACACACCGTCTTAGTATTTGATCAGGCCCTAGCTTATATAAATACGGGTCATCCCAGTAGTAGTCTTTGACGTTGCTTAAGAACTTCTTGAGTTGTTGAGCGGTTGCTTCTGGTGGTTTTAGTCCACTGACTAAATAGTTTACATAGTCTGCAAACCATGGAAGTTCAACAGTTCTGACCGCCAGAATTTGCTCATCCACAAATGACTCTTGGATGTCCAACCCTTTTTCTATTTGTCCTTCTTCTCCAAGTCTTGATATATGATCTGCTACCTGATTCTCCGTTCCTTTTCTGTCTCGGATTTCTATGTCGAACTCCTGCAAAACAAAATCCATCGAATTAGTCGGGGTTTGGCATCTTTTTTCGAAAGTAAATGCTTAAGGGCGGAATGATTTGTGTGAACTATGACTTTAGTTCCCACAAGGTAGGATCTAAACTTGTCAAAACCAAACACTACTGCCAGTAATTCTTTTCCTGTGACAGTATAGTTCAACTGAGCCTCGTTGAGTGTCTTGCTTGCGAAGTAGATAGGTTGTACTATCTTTCCTCTTTTATGACATAGGACAGCACCAATTGCAAAGTCACTAGCGTCACACATCAACTCAAATGGTTGAGTCCAGTCTGGTTCGATTATGATTGGCGATGAGCTCAGTGCCTTCTTCAAAGTCTCAACTGCTTGTTTGCAATCTTCGTCAAAGTCGAACGATCTATCTACCTCCAGTAACCTGCACAAAGGTTTGGAAATTTTAGAAAAGTCTTTGATAAATCTTCTATAGAACCCTGCATGGCCTAGAAAGCTTCTGATATCTCGCACTGTTTTTGGGAAAGGTAGCTTGGATATGATCTCGATCTTTGCCTTGTCCACCTCAATTCCTTTCCTGGAAATTCGATGTCCAAGGACTATGCCCCCTCGTACCATGAAATGGCACTTCTCCCAGTTCAGTACCAAATTGGTTTCTTCACATCTTTCTAGCACTTGGTCTAAATTTCGTAGACATGCTGAAAATGATTCACTGAAGACCGAAAAGTCATCCCTGAATACTTCCACAGTTCGTTCTACCATATCGGAGAATATAGCCAATATACACCTTTGGAAAGTGGCTAGTGCATTGCATAAACCGAATGGCATCCCCCGGAAGGCGAACGTTCCGTATGGACATGTGAACGTTTTCTTTTCTTGGTCTTCTGGGGCTATGGTTATCTGATTGTAACCGGAGTAACCGTCTAAAAAGCAATAACAGTCCTTCCCTGCTAGCCTGTCCAGCATCTGATCTATGAATGGCAACGGGAAATGGTCTTTCCTGGTTACTTTATTAAGGCGGCGGTAATCTATGCATACTCGCCATCCTGTAACCGTCCGTGTTGGGATCAACTCATTCTTCTCGTTCTCTACTTCGGTCATTCCACCCTTCTTTGGAACGCATTGAACTGGGCTGACCCAGCTGCTGTCTGCAACTGGGTAGATGACTCCTGCGTCCAGCCACTTTAAGATTTCCTTTCTAACAACTTCCTTCATGATGGGATTTAACCTCCTCTGACTCTCAATGGAATTCTTCTTAGCTCCTTCCTCGAGGTTTATCCTGTGCATGCAAAATGAGGGGTTGATTCCTTGAATGTCTGCAATGGTCCATCTTATTGCTTTCTTATGTTTAGAGAGGACCTGCAACAAAGAAATTTCATCTTGTTCAATGAGGTAAGCTGAGATAATGACTGGTAATGTCTTGTTTTCACCAAGAAAGCTATATTTAAGGTGCTCTGGCAGGGGTTTAAGTTCCAGTTCAGGAGGATTGATCAGAGATGGTTGTAACGGCCTGATTTCTTCTTGATCTGATGCATCCCTTAATGCTTCTATCCTTGCTGCTGCAGAATCATTTGTGACTGGGACGTCTACTCCTTCAACTCCTTCCACCTCCGCCTCTTTCTTTTTGAACTTGTTCCCTCCTAGTGGTTCCCCCTTTAATGTCTCCTGCAAAATAGATACAGAAATTTCGTCAACTTCTTCAATCATAGAACACCTCTCAAGGTATCCTGGATATTGCATTGCCTTCATCACATTAAATGTGACTTGCTGATCGTTGACCCTCATGGTTAATTCTCAATTTTGAACATCTATTAAAGTTCTGCCGGTGGCTAGGAACGGTTGTCCCAAGATAATCGGTACATCTTTGTCAGCTTCGCAATCTAAGATGATGAAATCTGCAGGGAAAATAAACTTATCAACTTTAACCAATATGTCTTCAATCTTTCCAATGGGATGTGTAAGTGATCGGTCTGCCAACTGCAAGGTCACAGTTGTTGGCCGTGCATCACCTATTCCTAACTGCTTGAAAACCGAATATGGCATTAAGTTGATGCTTGCTCCCAAATCGCACAGAGCTCTGCCTACATCCCTGCCTCCTATAGAGCATGGAGTTGTAAAGCTTCCTGGATCCTTAAGCTTGGGAGGAATCTCGTTCTTTACTAGTGCACTGGAACATTCCATGAGTGCAACCGTTTCGTACTCCCCCAACCTTTTCTTTTTCGACAAAATATCTTTTAGGAACTTTACATATGTAGGCATTTGTTCAAGTGCCTCCACTAATGGTATGTTAATGTGCAACTACTTCAATACATCCAAAAACTTCTTGAACTGTACATCTTGTGAGGCATGTTTGAATCTCTGTGGGTACGGAGGAGGTGGTCTGTAATCTGGGTCTATCACAAATTTTTGAGGTTTTGCAGTCGCATTCCCCTTTTTCTCCAACTTTGATTTTTCTACTTTTTCTACCAAGGCTTCCGTCTCCTTGGTCCTTTCTACTTTTTCTTCTTTATTCTTTGAAATATCTGTGGTAATATCTAACTTTTTTTCACAAATCTTTTCTCGAGCTTCAACTGGGATCTCTGCTTCTGAACTTCCTGAATACCTTGGTCCATCATATTCTAATCCACTTCTTAGGGTCACTGCCTTGCATTGTTCCTTGCCTTCTCTGTGAGGGATCTCAGTTTTGCTAGGCAACGTCCCTTGAGGTCTATTCTTAATCTCTTGAGCAATTTGTCCAAGCTGGACTTCCAAATTCCTGACTGTAGCATCGTTCCTTGCCATGTACTCCTTCATAAGAGTCTCTAGATTTGACTCTTGGCTCTGCAATGGAACTTGTTGGAAGTTTTTCTGCGGCTGTTGTTGTGCAGGTTGCTTTCCAAACTGATGAGTGTTGGAATTACTTGATCCGGCTTGTCCTCCCCAAGAGAAATTCGAATGTTGTCTCCATCCTGGGTTGAATGTGGCCGAATAAGGATTCCATCTATTTTGGTTCTGATTTCCTTGTGGACCTACATAAAAAGTAGATGCAGGGTTTAGTGGACAACTATCAACGATGTGTTCCTCACCACATATCTCACAACAGAGGGAAGAAACAACATTGGCAGGGGCTATGTTGGCTTGATTGTTCATGGACATGCCCATCATCATGCTATGAATGGCTTTGATCTAGGCTTGCATCGTAGAGTTAGCCTCTGTTTCTACTGCTTTTACTAGATTTTTCAAAATGGTTGTTGGTTCATTTTCTCCCCAATGTCGGTTATTGATGGCTATGGTATCTAGAATAGTGTGCGCCTCATTAGCAGACTTCTTTAGAAAAGATCCATTTGCAGATGCGTTTACTAGTGCCTTTGAAGCTTGATCCAACCTGCTATAAAAATGCTCCAAAATAATGCAAGCAGGCAGTCCATGGTGTGGACACTTTTGAACTCGCCTTTGGAATCTTTCCCAAGCTGCATCCAAAGGTTCATTGTTAGACTGTCTGAAAGCAATGATCTCTGCTCTGTACTTGGCATTCTTATTGGAGGGAAAGAACTTCTCCAAAAATTTCTCCGCCAAATCATTCCAAGAGGTGATAGAGTTTGGAGGAAATGAATCCAACCAGGCTTCAGCATCTCCCTGTAAAGAAAACGGAAAAAGTTTTAGCTTTAAAGTATCTTCTGGCACTCCTGTTACCTTAAAAGAATTGAAAACTCGCAAAAATAGTTTAATATGCTTGTGTGGATCCTCATTTGGAAGTCCTGAGAATTGGCCCATCGTATTTAACATCTGGAACATCACTGGTTTAAGCTCAAATTGTGGAGCATCAATCGATGGCTCCAAGATTCCTGGATTCAATGTCTGGAAAACTGGTAAAGCGTAGTCCCTTATTGCTCGGTTTTGATCTTCCGCAATGTAGATCGGGTTTTCTTGTTGTGGCACCGGTGGAACTGGAGGAACAGGAGGAATTCTCCTGCCATTCTGCTCCCTTCCACGAACTTGAGGATCAACTTGAGGATCGACTCCAGGAGGTTCCATTGGAAACTCTTGAATGTAAGATGCTTCCTCTAGTAATTCCCATGCGCTCAACTCTTGTTGCTCCCTCTTCTTTCGTGTTCCTTCCTTCGTCAACGAAAGGTTCTTTCTATCTCTGGATCAATGTCAAGGAGTGGATACCCCTTGCTCATGCACTAAATCCAACTTGCAAAAGAAAACAAATGCAAACCGAAGTCAAATTCCCTTTGAGACAGAAAATGCGGTCGCAATCGGCAATTTCAAAAACAAATCTGGTTTCACTTTTGGTCCCCGACAACGGCGCTAAAAACTTGGTGCGTGTGTGAACTGAATGGATGGAATGTGAGATAAGATGGATAATAATAAGAAAGAAATATTCAGCCAACACTTAAGTGCAAGTATACATTGTCGCACGTAGTAATAAAAAAAACCTCAGAAAGTATTCAAAGGGTATCGATCCCACGAGGACTAAATTGGAAATTCAGATTTGATGAAGAAACTGCTCAAATGATTGCTTTTGAAAAAGATAACCAAAGAAAATAAGTTGATTGATTGGGTTTTCGAAAAGATAAATAAAACAAGCAAGTAGATAATAAAGAATAACAAATAATAAACAAACGAGGTGTTCAACATGGATTCATCCCTAAGGTAACAACCATACTTATGCAATATCTAACTTAAGAGTATTTAATGCATTGGGTCAGATTTAACTTCCATTTGGCCCTTGTTTCCAAAAACCGTAAGAAGGCTAAGCGAGTACCGTTATGCCCATTTCTGGGACTCAACTCCGACATAGATAATTCACGAATGCAACCTATAACCCTATAGTCGATATAGGGTGCCTTAGGCAGCTTGCCCTATACCGCTGAACAATCTCTTTCGAGCTTTTTCTCCTATATCACTTTTATGAGAACCGATATCGTTTGTCCCTTTCGAGATCAAACTCACATAGCATGCAAAGTCTAAGTGATCAAATTAAACTCAGCAAGATCAGAATGATATTCAATAAAGAATGACATGCATTAAACCTTACTTAAGCAAATAAAACACTTTCAAGCCATTAAACCCTAAGGGAATTCACCACATTGAACCCCCTCAACAGGATTTAGCCACTCATGATAGGATAAAAAGAAAATAAACACATTTTCATTGAAATAATTATGTAAAGAATACAAAGTAATGAAAAGATTCAAGAGCTGAAAATAAAGGAGATAGCTAAATATTATGGGTTTTTTGTTTACACAATCCTTCTAGAGTTCGCTAAGACACTCCACTCTCTCACTTTTACAAGGTGGGAATGGGTGAAACTCTCTACAAACCACAAGGTTTGATGTCTAACTCTCTCTCGGGTTAGAATTTGGTCATCTAAGAAGGACCTTAGGCATCCCTACTCATTGGCATCGAGCCAGGGTTCTGTCACCACCCTTTTCTTCCAAGTGAGTTCTGCTTGAATTTGACTTCGAATCCCGAGCTTATATAGTGTAGAAATTGGTTGAGGAGCTGCGAAATAGGTGTTGGAAGGTTGCCCAGTCAGTTTCGGGGTCAAAACAACCGGTTAGGTGCGAAGAAGACTCGTCAACAACGACCCGCGTGCGACTCGGAACGACCTCTGTTTTTCCAGAAATGTGGTCGCATTTCATTTTTGCCTTCCCAGAAATGCGTCGCATTTTTGGGGAATTCCAACTTTTCCTCTGTTTTTCTGCACAACAACAAACTAAGTCAAATTTGCTACAAATCAAGTCTTTTTAAGCACAAATAAGCATAATTCAACATAAGTGACTCTCAACACCCTAACTTATCAAATTAACATATTTTGAGTTCGGAAATAGTAAAATTGATCTAAACACTCAATATTTGACCAAGAAATGAGCTAAATATAAGGGTAAAATAGGTATATTTTTTACCCTTATCAGTTAGTATATGAGAAAGCTTGTTATTTACCATTAGAGCTTGAGCATAAAACGTTTTGGGCTTTGAAAAAATTAAATTTTGATCTGAGTCGTGCAGGGGCAATTAGAATGCTACAACTTAATGAATTGGAGGAATTTGGCCAATGTTCGTATGAAAATTCGAAAATGTATAAAGAAAAGACTAAGCTGTGGCATGACAAGAAAATTAAACCTAAAGAGTTTGTCAAAGGGCCATTTGTTGTGATTGAAGTTTTCCCCCATGGAGCAATTACTTTGCAGGATGAAAAAGATGGGAGAGTGTTCAAAGTTAATGGACAGAGTGTGAAACCTTATTGGGGAGAGGAGTTCCAATCGAAATATCCTTCCCTAAAGTTGGTTGATGAATGAGAGAGCAAGATATTTGCGGGAGCATTTTACAGAGCAATATTTTGAGCTCCCAGTGGTTGTTTTGATTTTATTTCTCGCTGATTTGGTTTGATTTTAATTTGAATTATTTTAGATCTGGTTTGTTTAAATTTTGCATAATTTATTTTTTTAATTCGTTGTTGTTTTTAAATTCCGTAGATTTTATTTTATTCTTGAGTATTTTTTTTTATTTTTTCCAAGTTTAGTTTTTATTTACTCCGATTAGATTTAATTCGATTTTAGATTTAGTTTGTATTTTTGGTTGTTTATTAGATTTGAATTTAATAAAGATTTTTCCTGATTTATTCGGCTTCAAATAAAAATAAAAGAGATTTGATTTGAGCGGTTAATTTAAATTTAAATTTCCTGATTTGATTTTATTTGAATTTTAAATCTTCCGTATCCGAGATTCGTCTGAAAGATAATCTTTGTTCAGAAGGTTGTTGCGGCAATTTTATGGCTGAAGCATATCTTTCGTCCGAATAGGAAGGGATTTGTTGTGAATTAATTACTTTTACCGTTTGGATTTTGAATTTTCTGTGGGCAGGTAAATTGCATGGAGAATTCTGATGTTGCCACGTGTCATGCAGGGGAAATCCAAGGGTGTAGCCTGTTGACCGCAAAGTGCACGGGTCGCAAGTAATATAAAACGGAAAGTATTTCGAGTATCGAATCCTTAGAGATTGGATTTATTCAATTAATTACCACGAATAATCTTCCTTAACTTTATTTAGAGAACAAAATCTAATGCATAAAAGATAAATTAGACATAAAGCTAATCTAAAAAGCAAAAGATAAATGGAGACACAATTTGGTGGGATAATTCTAGAGTGGTTGATTTCGACCAATTGGATCTTTAATGCATAATCAATTAACTAACTTGGATTAATCAATCATTTGATTCATAAGTCTAGAAGCCTAATGACAAGGGCTCTCCTGTCGGTCTCCTCCTATCTCATACCTTTCAATAAAGAATCTCCTTTCTGTCTCATCTTTATTTACTTAGCATGGCATTACGACCCTTCAGTACAACCTCTAACGTTATTTATTCTATCCCGTGTCACCCGGGTAAATAACATTAGTCATGCATTCAGTTCTAGTCTAAGCTTCTCTCCGTCGAGTCTCCACTTAGTAACGATTCATTTAATTAGTGATCAGTTGATTAAAAGCATTACGGACAAAATGCACAAATGAACAATAATGACAATTAAACCAATTAAATTCATTAATCAAGCATTGGTTCAACATCTAAATCAATCTCATAGAATTTAGGAATTTACTACTCATAATCACTAAAATTCAATAATTCCTAATCACAACAATTCTAGAAACTAAAACATAAAGGAAAAGGGAGGAGAAATGCTCATAAAAGTGTCGATCTCCTCGATCCCGCGCCGACCTCCATCGATCCCGAGCTCCAAAGATCTTCAACAAAGCTCCAAAACTCTCCCAAAAATCCCCAATTTTAGTGTGGATTCTAGAATGGGGTGAAAACCCACAAATTGGCACACCAAACTTGGATGCAAATGGCCCCTTTTATAGGCTCCCAGCAGGCGTAGCGTCGAGACGCTACGTCACAGCGTCACGACGCTCTGACGTCATCTTTTCTTGGGCTCCAAGACGTCGCAGCGTCGCAACGCTACCTAGACAGCGTCGCGACGCTATCGCGATTCCAGAACTCTCCACGCGGCTGCCTAGCGTCGGGACGCTCCAGGCTTAGCGTCTCGACGCTAGGCCCTGAATCTTCAATAATGGCCCGATTTTGACTCCATTTTTGGGCCTCCAACTTTCTTTTGGCCCAAATACTTCATGCAATGGATTTTGGGCACTTTTCTTGACCCAACTTGATAATTTAAAACTTGAAATTCATGAATTTGGGCTTCTAACTCATTCTTCTTGGCTTTTTGGATTTGGGTCTTCAATGTAATTCTTCAAATTGCTCCAAAAGCCTCCAAAATCATCTAAAATCTCTCAAAATTCTGATTTTTCTTCTTTGACTCGGTTTTCTGAAATTTAAACAGAAAATGACATTAAAGCACACAATTCATGCATAAAACTAGCTAAAATTAATAGGAAAATGATGACATTTTTGCATGTCATCATAGCCGTTAGACAATGCATAATCAATTACCATGGGCGTTTGAGCTTCAGATTTTACCGTTTGATGGTTTTAATTTTACAGATTGCATGAGATTTGAACGGTAATTCCAATTAATGAGGAGAAAAATCTTTCGGTTAGGATTCATTTTGCTGAAGCCCTATTTATTAACAGCCTTCGGTAAGTCTTTTTCACTTCATCTTCTCGTTTCAACCTTTGCCATTTGTATTCTTCTTTCTTTGCTTCTATGTGCGGTAAATTCCTTTGAGTCTTCAATGGCAAAAACAAGAGCAAGAAAGGAGCGAGACAATGAGGAAGAGGAGGTACCTGTTACCCCCGAAGTACCGAAAGCTAAGGCAAAGAAAAAGAAAACACCAGAAGAGAACAAGGCTAAGAGGAGAAGAAGACAACAGAGGGCTGAGGATCAAGAAATTGTTCAGAAGGTGGTAGAGGATGTTGCTGTCGAGGTAGTTGAAGATGGCAATCCGAAGGAACCTGAAGGACAAAATCCAGAGTAGACTGACCCGATAGTTGCGGATACGGAGGAAGTTCAAGAAGGAAACACAGAGGAAGTTCAAGAAAAACAGACTGGGGATGCGCAAAAAGGACGGATAGAGGTTGCACCTGAAAAAGGTAATGAACAAGAGCAGGAGGCGCGAGTGGAGGTTATCATGCCGGAAGTGCCAAGATGTTGCCGTCGGAAGCAAAAAGTCGGCCGTGTTAGGGTAGTCCGAACTGATGCCGTCGACGACTAATTCTGAGAGAGATAATGCAGAGAGAGAGGAACATGAGAAAAAAAGAGGCCGAAACCAAAGCAAGAGAGGAAGCGGAGAAAAAGACTGAGGAAGAAAATTTTCTCAAACAAAGGGAAGACAAAGGCAAGGGCATTGCTGAAGCATCGTCAGATCTAGAAGATAGCGAAACAGAGGAACCAAGGTTGCCGTATAATCGCTTCGTCAACAATCTTGCCAGAGCAAAGTATGCTGAGCTGCTGAAGAGAGACTTCCTTATTGAGAGAGGATTTAGTGGTGATCTTCCACATTTTCTGTGAGCCGGCATTACGAACCACGGTTGGGAGTTATTCTGTTCCAAGCCTGAATCTGTGAACGCGCATGTAGTGCGCGAGTTTTATGCAAACATTGACGATGAAGAGGGTTTCCAAGTTATCGTTCGAGGAGTAGCAGTTGACTGGAGTCTTGGTGCCATTAACGCCCTCTATAACCTTCAGGATTTCCCCCATCCAGTATACAATGAGATGGCCGTGGCGCCATCTAATGAGAAATTGAGCGATGCTGTTCGGGAAGTTGGTGTTGAAGGGGCGCAGTTGAGACTTTCGAAAACAGAGAAAAGGACATTTTAGTCAGCCTATCTTAAGAAGGAAGCAAATACATGGATGGGATTCAAGTTTGGGGGACTTTTTGCTACTCCAATTGTTTTGCTCGAGCATTCCTCTCCTTCATTAAATAATTTGTTAGGTTGTTGAGTAACCAGGGACATTTGTGATACCCACAATTTGTCTTTGCGTCAAAAGACAACCTAGAAAATATGAAAAATAAAAAATTATTTGCTGAAAAAAAAAGTTGATTGTTGAAAATTTTGCTGAGAAAATTCATGGAGCAAAAATTTTGAAGGATGAATGATAATCCAGCAGTTTTTCTGTCTCCCAGAACTTAGTTGAGCTTCATCATAAAATGTCGCCATTCTGAGGGGCAAGAGATAGAATAACTAAGGATTTTTTAGCTTTACAATGAGTATCTAGCCTAGTTGGTGATGAGTTTGAGGCAAGGATATACTGCACCATAAAGTGGGTCATCCCATGCTTAAGAGCTTATGACTGTAGGGCTGCTTTAAGTCTGAAAAACAAAAATATAAACCCCTTAAAAATGTGTTTTAATATGTTTGATAATAGAGCTAGGCTGTGGCAAGTTCTTAGAATTGAGTTAAAAGTGGTGATTATTTGTCCATGCCGGAAGAACTATTTTGCTACAGCAGAGCTTGGTTTTGCAAGAATGCTCAGGTAGAGGCTGAAGGTAGTGTTGGATTATCTGATTTCATTAAGCTATGCTTTGTCTAACGTTTTGAATTCTTAAGAGAAGGTTGGTCAGTATTGCTCGGGACGCGCAATAGTTCAAGTTTTGGGGTATGATAACTCTCCAAAAGGGAGTTATTTAGGCCTTATTTCTATAGGGATTTGTGTGTCTTTTGTGCTAAATAGGGTTGCTTTTAGATATATATTATATGTTTTAACCCATTTGGAAGAATGGATGCTTTGGAAGTTATTTTGTGCAGAATATATTGCTGAGCGACTTGAGGGAGCAAAATCTGTGCTGGAGCAAAGCGAGGAGCAAAACTTCCACGTCACAGTTCGTTAGCCAATTTAATGAACTGAATTCTGTTAAGCTATTCTCGGGATAAAGGAGCAAGGAGAGCCATCCACGTGTCTAGATCAACCTAATTCAAGCTTCCTATCACTCTATAAAAGGAGGAGCCGTCTCAAGTCAAATGCATTCCATCCTTGGGAGGAACATTCCACTCTTGGAAAGTTTACTTCCACCTTTGGGAGCCGAATAGAGGAGAGAGATTAGAGACCTACAAGAAGACCATCAATTGCAAGCTGATCAAGGGAATTAATATTTTCTTGTATTACTTTGTAGTTATGGATGCATTTACTTATATTGTAACGTGTGTCTCTATGCACTTTATGAACTAAGTAATTTTAGGTGTTGGATAGGAACATGTAATTTTCGTGCTTAATTTCTATGCAATAAATGTTGATTTGATGCATCTTGATTATTTGTTGTGCTCATTTCTATTTTATGCCCGCTTGACCAGCCGGTATACATACCACTTCCTAGTTTCTGAGATGATTTAGGGAGTGTGTGACATTTAATCACACTAGATCATTGTGTATTGGTGAATGCCAGTGACTGAGCTAGGGATAGTCAGTTGCTTAGTGCTTGATCGGTAGTGCTTCATTGGAGTTGAAACACATTCTAAAAAATCCAGAGTTCCGGGAGGAATCTGCTAATAAGACTGCAAGAGTTTTGCTTGATCAATAATATTGCTAGAGCATCTTTTAAAACAATTACTAAATCCTAACCAACGCCTGTTTCTAATCTGTCTACTTTATTTGTTTACTTTATGTTCTGTCATTTCTTTTGCTTCAGTATTTTATAAAAACCAATAATTTTAACCACCTTTGAAACCATTGAAAAGTTATACAAAATAGATAAAGTGAGAACTAATTCAGACCTTGGATTCGATAAATACTTATTACTTGTTGCGGATTGTGTATACTTGCACAGACTTCTAGAGTCTATTTCTTACTACATTTTCACCCACTCTGGAAGCCCAACAAACACTGATCCCCATATGTCCCCACATACTAGTCCAAGTTTCATCTAAACAACCTAGGATTTTAGTTTATTGGATTTGGGTCAGATTGTGCAATTTCAGTAACAATAACTCTTTATTGTATAAATCTCAATAACAACGTATTGAGACAAGTGAACAATTTGTCACCATTCACTATCTACGAGTTTTAGGGCATAAAACCCAACATAATGGATTAAAGTTATGGACCTGTAAAGGGAATCCATGTACTTTAATTCAGTATGGGTCTTGTAGATCAACCTGAAGGGGTATGACCCCATAGGGTATAAATGGATTTACTAGAGGAAATGAGACGTAGCTGAAAAATGTACAGACATTTAAAGCTAGACTTCATGGCAAAGGGTTTTATCCAGTGGGAGGGGATTGACTATGAAGAAACCTTCTCCCCTGTTGCCATTAGGATACTCTTATCCATTACAACATTTTATAATTATAAAATGTTGTAAGACTGCCTTTCTGAAGGGTAATTTTGAAAAGAGTACCTATATGTCTCAACTAGAAAAGCTCATTGCTAAGGATCAGGAGCAAAATGTTTGCAAGCTTGAAACAATCCATTTATGGGTTGAAACAGGTGTCCAGATCCTGGAATATAAGATTTGATACTTCAATCAAGTCTTATAGCTTTGAACAAAAACATTGATGAGTCTTTTGTTTACCAGAAGATCATCAATGTAAACCCGAGACTTTCCTTGGATTATTTGCTCTTGTCACATATTGTAGGAAGTTGGATTTAAGTTATTGTTGTTTTATTGTTGAAGAAAAATGGCAAAGCTTTTGGTTCAAGATGTTTTTGATAATTTTGGAGTTTATTTAAAGAAAAAGGAAACAAAGGAAACAAAGAAAATAAAAGAAAATAGGAAAAAGGAACCAAAAAAAAAAAAAAGAAAATGAAATTAGAAACTCCACTCGGTGCTTAAGTGGTTGAAGACAAGGATCCACCCCCGCCTAAAGTCCATTCCAGCTCATTTTCTTCATCCTTTCCCATCCAAACTTTAGAACCTTTCAAGAGAGAGAGTGAAGGAAGAAGAAGAGGGAGCTTGCTCGAGTTTTGAGGTTGAAGAAGAAGGGGAAAGCTCATGCAAGATCAACCATGGCAAAATCTTGGTTCAATATGCCTATCTCAGGTTTTTAATTTGGTTTAAGCTACACAAGAAGAACTAAGAGGTGAGGTCTTACTTTCTTGAAAGTTTATTCAATTTATAACAAATTTCATGAAGGAAGCTTGAGCTAATTCTGATGTTAAGTTAATGGTTTTTGAGGAGGAAAACAGAGCGCAGAATTTTCGTGCAAATCTAAAGGGTCTCTGGTTTTCTCTGGTTTTTCGAACGTTCTGGGGTGTACAGGTTGAATTAGAAGCTCCATTTGGTATGTTTAGAAAGCTTATTTAATTTCCTATGACTTTCATGAAGGATTTGGGAGCCAGAAATGACTGGAAGTAGGTTTAATTTCAGGAGAAAAGTCAAGGGTAGCAGAGAAGCACGAATTTGGAATAGGTGTGTTCGAGGGATTTCTGGACAAATCCATTGGGAATATCATTTTCATTTCTTCCAGTAAGTTGTAGAGGGTTCCAAAATGAAGAGTTTGATATACAGTACATTAATTTTGGTCAAGTAATGAGGAAGTTATGAATGTTTGAAGTTAGGGTATTGAATCTGGAAAATCTGGAAAAAGTGTGGAATGTGATTTCAATTCTAGAGTTTAGAATTCATGAGCATAGAAAGACAAGACTATTTAAGGCTCTGATGCTCGGTTTTGGTTTGTTTGACAGGCCAAGAGGAAATAGGTCGAGTCTACAAACCAGGGAACTAGCCAAGGCTGTGAGTGACAAAACAAATTTTTGAAAATGATTTCTAAACTGTTATTTATGCTTAAATGTTTTACATGCTTGAATCTGAACTTATGAATAATACATGATTTCTATGAATGCTTTCAAGCATAAGTTTTGACCTTAGATTTTCTAATGAAATTTATATATGAGCACGTGATTATTGAATTTCTGAAAAGTAGTTGAAACGATATCATTTTAAGCAAAGTATGTATTAGCGAGTATTGTTTAAAGATTTTTCAGTTTTTCACGAGCAAGCTGAGTAAGCTTGAGATTTACGAAAGATAAAGATAAGCAGACATGTTTTGATGTTTTCATGTGATTTTCTGAGACTTCTATTGACTGCATGACTGAGATATTGATCCAGAGGCTATATGGTATCGTGTGCACATAGGTTATATTCCGTTGTTGACGTTGAGTGTACTCCGTGACAACGATGCTGTCGTGAGTGCTAGGCGGGCCCCACTACAACAAAGACGATGGGAGTGCTGGGCGGGCCCCATTACATCATAGAGCTAGTAAACGTTGGTTGTACTGGGCGTGTCCTACACAACGTAGATTAGTCATGCTAGTTAAAATGTTTAATATATGCCTTGCTAGATTTTAATGACATACCTACTGAGTATTTGAGAAAGATGTTATCATTACACGTTTATATTTCACGCTTGATTAAACAGTATGTTCAAGGTTTATCATGTGTTTTGCTTGATAACAACTCGATCTCTACTATGAAAGTGGGAAAACATTTTGAAAGAGTGAGCTATGAAGCCCAGTGAGTGACTAAATTTAAAACTGTTAATCCGCAGAACACATGATAAACATGATAAACTGCCAAGGTCTGCTAAAAGCTTCCCGATCAAGCTCCAGTACGTGGGTGGAGTTGCACATTGTGTCCATTTGTATTGTAAATGTCTTTGTCAGAATTGGATAGTTTAGGGTTTGTGTAAGCTCTAGATGTTCTGGTTGTGTAAACCCTGGTTGGATATGTTTTGGTTGTGATGTCTCTATTAGGTTATTTCCCATACTGAGTTATGTTAGGGCTGCACTTCATGTATGTCTAAAGGTTTTCAAGGATTTCGTTGTGTTGTGTTACATGTAAAGAATTTTTTTTATCTAAGATTAGTATGTCTATCAGGTTCAACGGTTCAGCAGGGTCAACAGGTATACTTAGAGGAGGACGATGTCCGTTGGCTTCACGCCATCTTCCAGACTAAGCTAGCAGGTAGTTCGGGAGGGGGTGTGACAATCAATAACTTAGTAGCTTTATTTAGTTTTCCGTATGAATGATATCCTATTCATCGAGAATGACGATGGTTATCAAGAATGACATTAAAAGAAAGCTAGCAACCAAGTACCAAATAAAGATTTGGAAAATGGCTCCATATGTTCTTAAAATCTAAATCGTTCGGAATCATAAGAACAAAACGCTAGCCTTGTCTCAAACTTCTTATATCGACAAATTCTTGGTTTGATTTAAGATGCAGAATTCCAAGAATGGTTTTGTTGCCTTTCAGGTACGAAATTCAATTTTCTAAGGAACAAGTATCCTAAAAGCTCCTCAAGAAATTGAGGACATGAGACATCTTCCCTATGCCTCGGTAATAGGCAGTCAGGCCTGGCATGTGGTATGCAGTAGGGATTGTCAGTTGACACCAATTCAGTCCAAATTTAGAATACTGGACTGCAGTGAAAATTTCCTCAAGTATCTTAGGAGAACAAGGGATTATAAGGATCTGATCCTTAAAGGATACACTGCGCAAAGGATTCTAGGAAATCCATATCGAGATCAGGATTCACCCTTATAACAGGAAGCTATAGTTTGGCGTAGCATCAAGAATACCACTGCTTGTGAAGTAGTGTAGGAGTCTATAAGACTCAGGAAGTTCATACGAAATTTGGAAGTTGTTCAAAATATGAACTTGCCAGCCACTAAAGAGGCAAACACATAGAGCGTAAATACTATCTCTTTTGAGAGATCGTGCTACGAAGAATCGTGACTGTCACGAAGATAACTTCGAAGCACAACATGCTGATCCATTTACGAAGGCCCTCACGGCTAGAGTGTTCGAGGGACATCTAGATGGTCTAGGTCTATGAGTTCTATACAAAGGATAATCTAGGGCAAGTGGAAGATATGTAATGGGTATAATGGATGCCCTAGTTTATTGTATTTGTATTGTATGAATACTAACCCACTATGTTTTTGGATTGTTGTACACCCCACTAGAGTTTTAGTCCAAGTGGGAGTTTGTTGGGTTTTATGTCCTAAAACTCGTGGATAGTAAATGTAACAAATTTGATAAATAAAGCGTTATTGAGTTTATTCAATAAATAGCTACTGAATGGTTGTTTAATTGTGCATTAATTAACCCAAAACTAATAAAATAGAACCCATGGCTATATAATGAACACTTGAACTTTATGTGTAGACATAAAAACGGATCAAGTGCAAGTTAGAGCAAAAAACGGTCTATAGTATAAGGATAGAGGTTGGGTGCCTTATCTTGGGGACACTATGAGACTCGGCCCACTTTGTATTTAATACAAACGAAGTGATCCCAAATCATTCATGTAAAGACATGCGAGTGGGGGCGTCCTATGCAATGAGTTTACATAAGACCAGGACCAAGAAATAAGTCACTTTCACTTTATAACATCGTTTACTGTGAAACTGACTATGTCATGTGATGACCTAGGTAACTTGGTCTTAATGTTGAGCTAACTATGAACTCCGGTTTATTCGGGATTATGCTTTGATTTGCATGGGTGAGAGTGGCCCAACATCGCCGACTCAATAAGCCTACCATTTTGGGGATAAAACCGGGTAGATAGCTGGGGACATAGTCTTGCAAGATGGAATTCACTCCTACTCGCATGTAGGGATAGAAGAGGTTGTTCCCTTAAGTACTGACTCCTGGTCTTGAACAAAGGCGCGTCGTTCTCTCTTGGCACGAGAGGATTTTATGTTTAATGGTTGGACTTTAAACAAATTGTTCATTATATGATCAGTAGAACTTAAGGAACAAGATGTAACTTCAGGGGTAAAATGGACTTTTGACCTGCTGCAGTTATGAACAACCTGTGAAGGGTCGACTTACTAATTATGGTTGTATCGAGTGGACAGAAATATATCTACAGTGAGGGGAGTGCAACTACGGGCTATAGTGGAGTGTCCCGTTAGTTAGCGAATGTTGGTTAACTAGATTAATGAGTTTAGTCGGTTAATCTCAGATTGTTGGAGCCCATGATCTGTAGGTCCAATAGGTCCCCCTGCTAGCTCATACAGAATCAACCTTAGAGCATAAGTGATGAAAGAGTTTGAAGCGTTCAAATTCGATAAAGAGAATTAATGTTAATTATATGCGATATACTTAACGTGTTAAAGTTTAATTATGAATTAAACTACATATCGAAAGAGTTGAAAATATTTAAATAAGAATTAAATTTTGATCAAAATATATTGGTTAAAAGTATGAATAAAGATTCATATTGGAACAATTAGTTTTGAGAGGAATTGGGATGAATGGAATTATTTAATTTAGTATTTGATATTAAATTAAGTAATCGTAATTAATTTAAAATATTTAAATTTATTATTTAAAATTAATTAAATATTGAAATTAATGATAGAAATTGAATTTGAGAATTCAATTTCAAAGTGGCCCATTAGCATGAAATTAGTTCATGCAATTCATGGAGAATTGACACCAAATTAGGTGACAAATCAAGATCCACCATCACTTATCCCTTCATATGTAAGCCTTTGTCTTCTTCATTAAAGGTTAATGGAATGGGCTGGAAAAACTCATGCAAAGCTTCAATTTCTCTCTCAAAAATTCAGATTAATGGCCGAAAGTTTTCTCTCAAAAAACCCATTCTTTCTCCATTCCAATTCATCACATTTTAGCTCCCACAAGCTAGTTCTATGGCCGGTGAATAGCGGGGATGATCTCGGTGGTAGTCCACGAAGTGTTCGTGTGAAGAATCATCCAATGGAAACACAAGAAATTGAGCTACAATGGTAAGTCTCTCGAATCCTCTATTTTTCGATTTAAAAGACAGCATGTTTTCGTTTTCTAAAATTGATGTAGTTAAGTGCGTCCGATCCTAAAATTGCTTCCACATGTGTTATATGAGGACGTTCAGTTTCCAATCCGTTTCCTTTATTCGTTTACATTTATGTTTTATCATTTCCTTTGTTCCTGCATTTTAAAAACTCAATCAATTTAACCAACCTTGAAATCACTAAAGAACTAATCAAAATAGATAGAGAGAGACTATTCAAGACCTCGTGGATACGATAAATACTTATTACTTGTTGCAGATTGTGTATGCTTGCACAGTGTTTTGGAGTTAATTTATTCTATATTTTTAACCACTCCAAAAGGCAATAGCTATGCGCGCTATCAATTACTCGAACTTGATCCACTCTTATGTCTCCACATAAAGTTTAAGTATTCATACTATAGCCAGGGGTTCTTAGTTTATTGGATTTGGGTTATCTAATAGGAAACTTACTTATTGAATAACAAGTTTACTGAATAAACCATAACAACAACTTTATTGAACAAGTATATAATTTGTTACATTCACTATCTACAAGTTTTAGGGCATAAAACCCAACAAACTCCCACTTGAATAAAAACTCTAGTTTAGTGGGATGTACAATAATCCATAACAGTAGTGGGTGTATAAATACATGTATAGTAACAATGTACAGATACAAAAAACAAGGGCATCACTATACCCATTACATCATGGTATCCATATACTCATTACATTTCTCCCCACTTATCTTGTATGTATTTTGCAGACCTAGACCTTCTAGATGACTCTTGAACACTTTAGTCGTGAGAGTCTTCGTGAATAGATCAACAATGTTGTGCTCCGATTCTATCTTTGTGACGATCACGTCCCCTCGGTGCACAATCTCCCGATTGAGATGATATTTCTTTTCTATGTGCTTGCCTTTCTTGTGGCTACGAGGTTCTTCTAAATTTGCCACTGCACCACTATTATTACAATAAAGTGTGATGGGCAAGTTCATATTTGGAACAACTTTCAAATCAGTTAAGAACTTCCTGAGCCATACAGACTCTTTGGCTGCTTCACAAACAGCTACATATTCGGCCTCCATGGTCGAGTCTACAATGCATCCCTGTTTGATGCTACGCCATACTATAGCTCCTCCGTTAAGAGTGAACATTGATCCTGAGGTGGATTTCATAGAATCCCTATCAGTGTGAAAATTAGTCGGTGTATCCTGTAAGGATCAAATCCTTAGTGCCATACACGAGCATATAGTCCTTCGTTCTCTTAAGATATTTGAGGATATTTTTAACGTTAGTCCAGTGATTTAATCCTGGATTGGATTGATACCTACTGACACCCCTACTGCATAACATATGTTAGGTCGTGTACACAACATGGCATACATAATGCTGCCTTCCGCTGAGACATAGGGAATCTGTCTCATGTCCTCAACTTCTTAAGGTGTCTTAGGACACTGTTTCTTTATAAACAAATAAATTCCATGGCTGAAAAGTAATAAACCCTTCTTGGAATTCTGCATCTTATATCTAACCAACATCTTGTCAATATAAAATGCTTGAGACAGGGCTATCGTTTTGTTTTTGCGATTCTGAACAATTTTCATTCCTAGAACATATTGAGCCTCACCCAAATCTTTCATTTGGAATTTAGTTGCTAGCCACTTCTTAATGCCAGTAAGATAACCTACACCATTCCCGATGAGTAGGATATCATCCATATACAATACTAAGAAAGTTATTGAACTATTGATGATCTTCTTGTAGACACAAGGCTCATCAATGTTCTGGTCAAAGCCATAAGACTTGATTGCAGTATTAAACATTGTGTTCCAAGATCGAGATGCTTGTTTCAACCCATAGATTAATCGATTAAGCTTGCAAACCTTTTGCTGTTGACCTTGCTGAATGAACCCTTCTAGTTGAGACATGTAGATACTCTCCTCAAGATTGCCATTTAGAAAAGCAGTCTTGACATCCATTTGCCATATTTCATAATCATAAAATGTTGCAATAGATAAGAGTATTCTTATTGACTTTAGCATGGCAACAGAGGAAAAGGTTTTCTCAGAGTCTATCCCCTCCCTCTAGGTATAACCCTTTTCCACAAGTCTAGCTTTAAAGGTCTGTACCTTTCCAATTGCGTCTCGTTTCCTTTTGTAGATCCATTTACACTCAATTGGTTTTACCCCTTCAGGTTGATCTACAAGGTCTCAGAATGAATTGAAGTACATGGACTTCATTTCCAGGTCCATGGCTTTCACCCTCTGGTCCTTGTCAACATCATTCATTGTCTATCTATAAGTCAATGAATCCTCAATGCCATCATCAAGTATGACAACTGGAGTTTCAGCTAAACCCAGACAGCGGTCAGGTTGATTAATAACTTTCCCACTACGTCGAGGCACTCTCAACTCTTGAGAAGGATGTGACGGACCTGAGGTACCCACTCTATCAACAGCTCTTGTTGAAGTACCAGCCTGTTCAACAACTCTTGTTGACGATTATGTAGCTTCTTCCGTAAATTCACTTAACACGATCTTACTACATGACTTATGATTTCTTATGTGGTTTTCTTCCAAGAACGTAACGTTAGTCGATACAAACACTTTATTTTCTTGTGGATCAAAGAATTATCCACCTCTCATTTTCTTGGGGTCACCTACGAATAGGCATAATTTTGAATGAGGTTCCAATTTCTTTGGGTTCGTCACTAGCACGTGGGCTGGACATCCCCAAATCCTGAAGTAATGTAAACTACTTTTACACCATTTTCATAAATCAAATGGTGTTTCAGAAACACTCTTTGATGGAACGTTGTTCAAGATATAAACAGCAGTCCCCCAAAACGAGTCAGGCAATTAAGCATAGCTCATCATAAAACGAACCATATCCAATAAGGTTCAATGTAATGGAGGAGACCGCAACATACGATGACAAGTTTCCTTCATTTACTTAAATAAATTTCAATTTTAAAATTAATCTCATTAATCTTAAATGAAATTAATTTATATAATTAATTAAATAAATTTAATTAATTATATTTATTTAATTTTAATATCTCATATTAAAACAAAATAAATAATGAACCAATCTCGACCTCTCTCAAAACCGACCTTTTGTACATGAATCCCTATCATGTGTAAGATATTTAAATCATATTTAAATGTCTCCAACTCTCTGTAATTTATAGTTTAATTTATAATTAAACCAATACGTCAATAATATCGTATATAATTGACGTTAATTTCCTAAACCGAATTTGAATGATTCAAACTCTTCCATCACTCTATCCTAAGGTTTAGTGCGATATGAACTAGCAAAGGGACCTAATGGACCTACAAATCATGGGCTCCAACGATCCGAGATTAACCAGCTAAACTCTTTAACCTAGTTAACCAACTGATAGGACCTAAATAGTCCTATTTTATCACCTCTAATCTAAGCTTGTTAGAGTAATTTTATGCTTTACTTGTCTCATTTACAAGATCTTTGAGCTTAGGCGATGTCGGGAGCCAATCACTCTAAATTGGTGTTAATTCGGGCCAATTACGGAGTTTTGGAGCCATCTCGGTGTCTTGGACGACGAGGAGGTGAAAATACCCAAATGTATTGAAGCGGGCCTGAAGAACGACACCAAAAGCCAAAGATTGGAGC
Organism: Luffa aegyptiaca; assembly: GCA_017139565.1. Classification (NCBI taxonomy): domain Eukaryota; kingdom Viridiplantae; phylum Streptophyta; class Magnoliopsida; order Cucurbitales; family Cucurbitaceae; genus Luffa; species Luffa aegyptiaca. The sequence goes on from CM029395.1 coordinate 23,420,324, forward strand.
CTCGTATTGAAATGAAGTGCGACAACGTCGAGAAAAAAAGCAGTATGCAAGGATCAGGGATGGCGTCGAGGTGCTACCCCTGGCATCTCGACGCCGTCGTGAAATTGAAACGGTGTATAAAGTTCGTGGTGTCTCGACGCTGCCCTTGGCATCTCGACGCTGCGATGTTTTCTATAAATATGTGTCTCAGTTTATGATAAGGGTAAAAAATATACCTATTTTACCGTTATATTTAGCTCATTTCTTGGTCAAATATTGAGTGTTTTGATCAATTTTACTATTTCCAAGCTCAAAATATGTTAATTTGATAAGTTAGGGTGTTGAGAGTCACTTTTGTTGAATTATGCTTATTTGTGCTTAAAAAGACTTGATTTGTAGCAAATTTGACTTAGTTTGTTGTGCAGAAAACAGAGGAAAAGTTGGAATTCCCAAAAAATGCGACGCATTTCTGGGAAGGAAAAAATGAAATGCGACCACATTTCTGGAAAAACAGAGGTCGTTCCGAGTCGCACGCGGGTCGTTGTTGACGAGTCTTCTTCGCACCTAACCGGTTGTTTTGACCCCGAAACTGACTAGGCAACCTTCCAGCACCTATTTCGCAGCTCCTCAACCAATTTGTACACTATATAAGCTCGGGATTCGAAGTCAAATTCAAGTAGAACTCACTTGGAAGAAAAGGGTGGTGACAGAACCCTGGCTCGAAGCCAATGAGTAAGGATGCCCGAGGTCCTTCTTAGATGACCAAATTCTAACCCGAGAGAGAGTTAGACATCAAACCTTGTGGTTTGTAGAGAGTTTCACCGATTCCCACCTTGTAAAAGTTAGAGAGTGGAGTGTCTTAGAGAACTCTAGAAGGATTGTGTAAACAAAAAAACCCATAATATTTAGCTATCTCCTTTATTTCCAGCTCTTGAATCTTTTCATTACTTTTTATTCTTTACGTCATTATTTCAATGAAAATGTGTTCATTTGCTTTTTATCCAATCATGAGTAGCTAAATCTCTTGGTTCAATGTGGTGAATTCCCTTAGGGTTTAATGGCTTGAAAGTGTTTTATTTGCTTAAGTAGGGTTTAATGCATGTCATTCTTTATTGAATATCATAATGATCTTGCTGAGTTTAATTTAATCACTTAGACTTTGCATGCCATGTGAGTTTTATCTCGAAAGGGACAAACGATATCGGTTCCCATAAAGGTGATATAGGAGAAAAAGCTCGAAAGAGATTGTTCGGCGGTAAAGCTGCCTAAGGCACCCTATATCGACTATAGGGTTATAGGTTGCATTCGCGAATTATCTATGTCGGAGTCGAGTTCCAAAAATGGCCATAACGGTACTCGCTTAGCCTTCTTACGGTTTTTGGAAACAAGGGCCAAATGGAAGTTAAATCTGACCTAATGCATTAAATACTCTTAAGTTAGATATTGCATAAGTATGGTTGTTACCTTAGGGATGAATCCATGTTGAACACCTCGTTTGTTTATTATTTGTTATTCTTTATTATCTATTTGCTTGCTTTATTTATCTTTTTGAAAACCCAATCAATCAACTTATTTTCTTTGGTTACCTTTTTCAAAAGCAATCTTTTGAGCAGTTTCTTCATCAAATCTGAATTTCCAATTTAGTCCTCGTGGGATCGATACCCTTGGAATACTTTCTGAGGTTTTTTTATTACTACGTACGACAATGTATACTTGCACTTAAGTGTTGGCTGAATATTTCTTTCTTAGTATTATCCATGTTATCTCAGATTCCATCCATTCAGTTCACACACGCACCAAGTTTTTGGCACCGTTGCCGGGGACCAAAAGTGAAACCAGATTTGTTTTTGAAATTGCGATCAGATTGCGACCGCATTTTCTGTCTCAAAGGGAATTTGACTTCGGTTTGCATTTGTTTTCTTTTGCAGGTTGGAGTTAGTGCATGAGCAAGGGGTATCCACTCCTTGACATTGATCTGGAGATAGAAAGAACCTTTCGTCGTCGAAGGAAGGAACAAAGACAAAAGAAGAGGGAGCAACAAGAGTTGAGCGCACGAGAATTTCTAGAGGAAACATCTTACATTCAAGAGTTTCCAATGGAACCTCCTGGAGTCGATCCTCAAGTTGATCCTCAAGTTCGTGGAAGGGAGCAGAATGGCGGGAGAATTCCTCCTGTTCCTCCAGTTCCACCGGTGCCACAACAAGAAAACCCGATCTACATTGCGAAAGATCGAAATCGAGCAATAAGGGATTACGCTTTACCAATTTTCCAGACATTGAATCCAGGAATCTTGGAGCCACCGATTGATGCTCCACAATTTGAGCTTAAACCAGTGATGTTCGAGATGTTAAATACGATGGGCCAATTCTCAAGACTTCCAAATGAGGATCCACACAAGCATACTAAGCTGTTTTTGCGAGTTTGCAATTCTTTTAAGGTAACAGGAGTGCCAGGAGATACTTTAAAGCTAAAAATTTTTTTCGTTTTCTTTACAGGGAGATGCTGAAGCCTGGTTGGATTCATTTCCTCCAAACTCCATCACCTCTTGGAATGATTTGGCGGAGAAATTTTTGGAGAAGTTCTTTCCCTCCAATAAGAATGCCAAGTACAGAGCAGAGATCATTGCTTTCAGACAGTCTTACAATGAACCTTTGGATGCAGCTTGGGAAAGATTCCAAAGGCTGGTTCGAAAGTGTCCACACCATGGACTGCTTGCTTGCATTATTTTGGAGCATTTTTATTGCGGGTTGGATCAAGCTTCAAAGGCACTAGTAAACACATCTGCAAACGGATCTTTTCTAAAGAAGTCTGCTAATGAGGCGCACGCTATTCTAGATACCATAGCCACCAATAACCGACATTGGGGAGAAAATGAACCAACAACCATTTTGAAAAATCCCGTAAGAGCAGTAGAAACAGAGGCTAACTCTACGATGCAAGCCCAGATCAAAGCCATTCATAGCATGATGATGGGTATGTCCATGAACAATCAAGCCAACATAGCCCCTGCCAATGCTGTTTCTTCCCTCTGTTGTGAGATATGTGGTGAGGAACACATTGCTGATAGTTGTCCACTATACCCTGCATCTGTTTTTTATGTTGGTCCACAAGGAAATCAGAACCAAAATAGATGGAATCCTTATTCGGCCACATTCAACCCAGGATGGAGACAACATTCGAATTTTTCTTGGGGAGGACAAGCCGGATCGAGTAATTCCAACACTCATCAGTTTGGAAAGCTACCTACACAACAACAGCCACAGAAAAACTTCCAACAAGTTCTAGTGCAGAGCCAAGAGTCAAATCTAGAGACTCTTTTGAGGAGTACATGGCAAGGAACGATGCTGCAATCAGGAATTTGGAAGTCCAGCGTGGGCAAATAGCTCAAAAGATTAAGAATAGACCTCAAGGGACGTTGCCTAGCAAAACCGAGATCCCTCACAGAGAAGGCAAGGAACAATGCAAGGCAGTGACCCTAAGAAGTGGATTAGAATATGATGGACCAAAGTATCCAGGAAGTTCAGAAGCAGAGATCCCAGTTGAAGCTCGAGAAAAGATTTGTGAAAAAAAGTTAGATATTACCACAGATATTTCAAAGAATAAAGAAGAAAAAGTAGAAAGGACTAAGGAGACGGAAGCCTTGGTAGAAAAAGTAGAAAAATCAAAGTTGGAGAAAAAGGGGAATGCGACCGCAAAACCTCAAAAGTTTGTGATAGACCCAGATTACAGACCACCTCCTCCGTACCCACAGAGATTCAAACATGCCTCACAAGATGTACAGTTCAAGAAGTTCTTGGATATATTGAAGCAGTTGCACATTAACATACCATTAGTGGAGGCACTTGAACAAATGCCTACATATGTAAAGTTCCTAAAAGATATTTTGTCAAAAAAGAGAAGGTTAGGGGAGTACGAAACGGTTGCACTCACGGAATGTTCCAGTGCACTAGTAAAGAACGAGATTCCTCCCAATCTTAAGGATCCACGAAGCTTTACAATTCCATGCTCTATAGGAGGCAGGGATGTAGGCAGAGCTCTGTGCGATTTGGGAGCATGCATCAACTTAATGCCATATTCGGTTTTAAAGCAGTTAGGAATAGGTGATGCACGATCAACAACTGTGACCTTGCAGTAGGCAGACCGATCACTTACACATCCCATTGGAAAGATTGAAGACATATTGGTTAAAGTTGATAAGTTTGTTTTCCCTGCAGATTTCATCATCTTAGATTGCGAAGCCGACAAGGATGTACAGATCATCTTAGGACGACCGTTCCTAGCCACAGGCAGAACCTTGATAGATGTGTAGAAAGGAGAATTGACCATGAGGGTCAATGATCAGCAAGTCACATTTAATGTGTTGAATGCAATGAAGTACCCTGGAGATTTCGAGGAATGTTCGATGATCGATGAAATTGATGAACTCTCTCAATCTACTTTGCAGGAAATAGTAAGAAGAGAAACCTTGGAGGATGTATTTGGACATGAAGAATTGGACGAAAAAGGTGGGAAAAAGATTGAGGTTGAAGGAAGCAGTCAAGCCATGAAGCGACAAAAGTTAAACCATATTGGGGAAGAGGCTTCGAGGATGAGGAAGCCAATGTCTCCGTAATTGATTTGGTATGACTACTACCTTGAATTAATTTTTGTATATTATCTGGGTTTATAAATAATAATCTAGATTAGAGCTCTAAAATATCTAGACAAGAGTAAAAACTCTGTCTAGGAAAATCCTGTCTAGGAAAGGGTATTTAAGATGACCATTGGGAACATCTTTTCCTGGGGATTTACTTGGGAGTTTTGAAAAGTCCATGTTATTTTGTGACCTGTCTAGTGTTAAAAAGAAAAAATCAGGAAAAATGAGAAAATTGCAAGTTTGTTTTTGAATAAATGATTTTTGATCAAGAGGGAACTTTGTCTAAGGCAAGTCCTGCCTAGGCTGAGGTATTTAAGCTGACCGTAGGGAACACCTCTACTTGGGGACTTACCTGGAAGTTGAATTGATCAAAACATTTCTTAAATTCTTTTAAAATGAGAGAATGAAAAAATATATCTAATAAATCATGATTAAAGTGTATGAGCTTTCTAACTTGTTTGTGAGCGTTTCAGAGGAAAGAAGAAAGCAAAGGAAAAATGAAAAGTCAGAAAAAAAAAAAAGAAAGTGAAGGCAGAAAAACTGGGTGAAATGCGACTGCATTTCTCCCCAATGTATTTGGGAATGCGATCGCATTTTCCCGAAGAAAAAGGGAGTCACGATTTTGGTTGACCTGCACGTGACCTAATTGGAAAAGTATAAATAGCTTGACTTTAGTCTTTTTCTCCTCACCAAACACCAAACCTTTGCATTCAAGTCAAACCCTCAAACTCTCCGTATTCTCCATCGTGAAATCGAAAAACCCACAACCAAAAAGATGAAGAACACGCAAGGATCATCATCCTCACGCAAATACACTCGATCTGAGAGTGTACGAGCAGCCCACGAAGTTGAGGCTAACGTTAGACGGCAAAAAGAGACCCCCGTTACACCCATGCACGACACACGAAGGACGAGACCCACGAGATTCTCGCCGGCGGTCGTGAACCAAGCACCCGATGCTCCTACTCCATCTTCTTCGACAATGTCAGCTACGTCGAGGGAGATGCCGAGTTCATCTACACCAAGACGGTTCACGCGTCCCACTGCTGTCCGTCAAACCCAAAAGGCCGCCACTCAACAGTACAGAAAACGTTCGCGGGAGTGGTTTGAGATGATCCGAGAGATGGGTGCCAAGAGAAGAGCTGCCCTTGAAGAAGAAGGAAATCGACAAGACGAAGAAAAAGCCGCCAAGGCAGTGGAAAGCTCTCGGCAAGGAGAAGCTTCAATGGGTAAGGTTTCTGATCCTTCAACTAACACTTCTCAATCTTGAAGGACCAAGCCCGTTGTTACATACAGCGCAAGAAAGAGGAGCCCAAAGAAAAATGTGTCTGAAAAGCCGCTTGAAATTTAGCCCCTAGAAACCGTAAGGATGCCGCCCGATGTATTCGAAGGAATAATCCGCCAAGTAGTGGCAAAGGCCCTTGAGATTGCAGAGGGGTATAAGGCTGAATAGGACGCTTTGAAAGAGGTTGAAGCAGAGAGAGAGATGGAAAATCAGAAAATGGCTGAGGAGGATGAGTGTGCAAAGGAAAGAGATGAGAGAGATGAGAAGAGAAAGAGAGAAGAAGAACAAGAGACCGAGAAGGCCTTAGAAGCTGAGGAAGAGAGAAAGTATGAAGAAAACCTCAGGAGAGCAACCATGGATTTGCAGCTCCTTGAGGAAGAGAAAAAGGGACGAAAAGAAATAAGAGAAAATGAGAAAAGAAGGAAGGAAGCTGAAGACTTCCTTGCAGCCTTTGAGCCACTCCACAAGGCTCAAAGTGAGGCTGAAGTGCTGCAAGGAAGGGTTGAAAAAGAGGACCAACAGGGGCCAACAGAAGAAAATTTGGAAAAAGAGAAAGAAAGAGAAGTTGAGAATGAAGACCAGAATGCGACCGCATCTGGGCCGCATTCTGAGGAAGGCCTATCGATCAACCAGCTGAAGAGGTTTTTGAGCCTCTATTCACATATGACCCACCAGCTGCTGATACTCTTCGAGGGAGAAGAGGGTTGAAGAGGAAAAGAAAGACGTGGAGGCCGAGACCTCCATGATTCTGACTCGGACACAGAATCTGATTCAGAGATTAGGGAGCTAGATGAAGACCAAGTCCCTATCTCTGCAGCATTGAGAAGAAAGAGGAAGAGACGGATAAAGGCTGAGAGGAGGACAAAGAACAAGAATGACCCAATATTTTCCAACAGGCCGAGGACAAGGTCCATGGACGCCTCTCCTGCAGTTCCTCCGACCATCTCACCCGCCAAGCCTAAGGGCAAGTCACCAAAGGCCGCAACTCCCAAAAATCCGTTCCCTGAGGTATTTAAAGATGTTAATTTTCAGGAACGAATGGAGATAATGAAGAAGAGAGGAGAAAGGATTCTCTAACAAAGCAGGAACATTGCCAGAGTTCGTGAGCAGGATTATATCTCAGTACAAGTGGCAGGAGTTCTATGGTCACCCTCAGGAGGCTGTTGTGCCTCTAGTTCGTGAATTTTACGCTGACCTGAGGGAGGAGAGCATTAGTATGGCAGTGGTGAGGGGGAAGATGGTCAGTTTCTCCTCAGTCGACATCAATAAGGTGTACAGGATCAAGGCACCCTTGAACCCAAGAGGGAATGATGTGATAAGGAACCCTTCGGCCAAACAGATGAAGGAAGCATTGAAACTTGTGGCCAACAAAGGGGTCCAATGGAAAGAGTCACAGACAAAAGTGAAGTCTTTAGTGCCAAGCGACTTAAAGCCATAATCGGCAGTGTGGCTTCACTTCATCAAGAACTGCTTGATGGCAACCACCCATGACAACACAATTTCAGTGGATAGAGTGATGCTACTATATTGCCTAATGAAGGGGTTGGAGATCAATGTAGGGAGCATTATAAGGGATGAAATATTAGCATGTGGACGGAAAAGGGCAGGAAAGCTTTTCTTTGGCTCACATATCACCCAGCTCTGTCAGAGGGTGAAGATTGTGCCAGGCAAGGACGAGGAATGCCATTTCTTTAAACCAACCATTGACTTGTCCTTGATAGGAAAGCTCCAACAGAACAACATCCAGAGGAAGGATAAAGCCTCTACATCACAGGCCACACCTCAATCAGGGCTGAATGTAGCCTCTCCATCCGAGCACACTCCTTTTATAGGGCCTTCACCAGCATCAGAAGCCCTAGGCATGGTCCACCACCAGCTTGATCGAATCAGGGAGAACCTGAAGATTTACTGGACGTATGCCAAGGAGAAGGATGAAGCTATTAGAGAGTTATATCTCTCGATTGCCCCAAGCATTGCTCCGGTCTTTCCAAATTTCCCTCAGTCGCTGTTGCCCCAAGAAGAAGAGGATTCTGATGAAGAGGAAGTTGAAGAGAATGAAGAGAAAGAGAGTTCCTTGAACGAGGAATATGGGAGTTTTCTGATCCCCTTTGACTGAAATTGTTTCTGTGAATAAGTATGTTTTTGTGTTTGCTGTTTTTTAAGTTTTAGCATGTTTAAAATTCTATTTTTAGTTGCATAATTGCTGATTTGATCGTTTTTTCATGTTTAGTTGTTAATAGTTTTGCTCATAGGGTAGTTTAGTTAGCTTGTGGATAGTTTAGAATAGATAAACTTGGGTTTTAATTCTTTTCTTGAAAAAAATCTGCTTGCTGTTTTTTTGAGCTTTACCTATGAGTTTTGGAAGAGAAAAATCAACTTTTAAAGAAAAAGTGTTTAAAATGTTTTGGAAGAAAAAGCATGTTTCAAAGGAGTTTTCTTTTAAGCCCTTAATGATGAAAACTAGAGCTTTGTTCTATCTCAATAGTGCCACCGTCTCAACGGAGTTGTTTTCTAATCATAGGCTTTCCATTTGTCTTTTTCTTTACAAAATTTTCTTAGAGTCTAAACTTCCTCGTGTTTAACCTTTCTAACACTCTAGGAGAGTTTAGCCTTGAAGTTTTTGGAGATAAAAAGCCTCATGTTAAGCCCATGCCTAAAAAACAAGCCAATGAGGACATTGTCTACCTTTAAGTTTGGGGGGGGGGGTGATTTATGATTTATGCTTGCTTTGTAAATACTTTTTTTTTTTTTTAAATTGGTACTGCTGGAAAGAATATGTGCTCAGTATATGACAAAAAAAAAATGAAGAAAAAAATGAAAAAAACCGAGAGTTACTCCTCCTTCCTAGGGTTTACTGAGTAACCAGGGGCATTCATGACACCCATGGTTTGCCACTGCATGAAAGATTTACCTAGGGAAGTGAGTATCACTCCGAGCTTGTGAACTTTGCTCGTAGCTAGATATTTTCACCACAAAGTGTCGATAAGCTAGAACGAAGGTAAAGATGACAGCAAGGATGCTCTTGGGAGAAAAAGAAAAAGTTGAATAAAAAGAGCACTAGCAGTCAAATAAGTTTGGGGGAGATGGAAAAGGTCTAGTAATTCATATATGCTTTTGTTTTTCCTAAAGATTGTTTTCTTAGACTGAAAGGACTACACTAGGCTCTATGAGTAGAAGTTAGGTAGTTTAAGCGCATTGGTTAGAATAGATGAGAGAGAGTTTTTCTTTGAAAAAGAACAATAGAAATCTTCATGCCTAGGAAACTCAGACGTTGTGACTAGCACTAGAGTAGAGCCCTCTCCTGAAAGGCAAACTTTTTAGGAAACGATCTTGAAACATATGTTTACTTGATTCCATGTCACTTGATTTGAAATGAAAAGTTGATACTAGTACCATGATTCATTACTATGCATAATCTCTAACATTTTGATTCGCAATTAATATTGAGCTCTTACATTTTGAATGGCAATTAAAGAGTTGATCTCTAACATTTTGATTGGCAATTGCTTGAGGACAAGCAATGAGTTAAGTTTGGGGGTATGATAAGGGTAAAAAATATACCTATTTTACCCTTATATTTAGCTCATTTCTTGGTCAAATATTGAGTGTTTAGATCAATTTTACTATTTCTGAGCTCAAAATATGTTAATTTGATAAGTTAGGGTGTTGAGAGTCACTTTTGTTGAATTATGCTTGTTTGTGCTTAAAAAGACTTGATTTGTAGCAATATTGACTTAGTTTGCTGTTGTGCAGAAAAACAGAGGAAAAGTTGGAATTCCCCAGAAATGCGACCGCATTTCTGGGAAGACAAAAATGAAATGCGACCGCATTTCTGGAAAAACAGAGGCCATTCCGAGTCGCACGCGGGTCATTGTTGACGAGTCTTCTTCGCACCTAACTGATTGTTTTGACCCCGAAACTGACTGGGCAACCTTCCAGCACCTATTTCGCAGCTCCTCAACCAATTTCTACACTATATAAGCTCGGGATTCGAAGTCAAATTCAAGCAGAACTCACTTGGAAGAAAAGGGTGGTGATAGAACCCTAGCTCGACGCCAATGAGTAAGGATGCCCGAGGTCCTTCTTAGATGACCAAATTCTAAGCCGAGAGAGAGTTAGACATCGAACATTGTGGTTTGTAGAGAGTTTCACCCATTCCCACCTTGTAAAAGTGAGAGAGTGGAGTGTCTTAGCGAACTCTAGAAGGATTGTGTAAACAAAAAACCCATAATATTTAGCTATCTCCTTTGTTTCCAGCTCTTGAATCTTTTCATTACTTTTTATTCTTTACGTCATTATTTCAATGAAAATGTGTTCATTTGCTTTTTATCCCATCATGAGTAGCTAAATCTCATTGAGGGGTTCAATGTGGTGAATTCCCTTTAGGGTTTAATGGCTTGAAAGTGTTTTATTTGCTTAAGTAGGGTTTAATGCATGTCATTCTTTATTGAGTATCATTATGATCTTGCTGAGTTTAATTTGATCACTTAGACTTTGCATGCCATGTGAGTTTTATCTCGAAAGGGACAAACGATATCGGTTCTCATAAAGGTGATATAGGAGAAAAAGCTCGAAAGAGATTGTTCGGCGGTATAGGGCAAGCTGCCTAAGGCACCCTATATCGACTATAGGGTTATAGGTTGCATTCGTGAATTATCTATGTCGGAGTCGAGTCCCAGAAATGGGCATAACGGTACTCGCTTAGCCTTCTTACGGTTTTTGGAAACAAGGGCCAAATGAAAGTTAAATCTGACCCAATGCATTAAATTCTCTTAAGTTAGATATTGCATAAGTATGGTTGTTACCTTGGGGATGAATCCATGTTGAACACCTCGTTTGTTTATTATGTGTTATTCTTTATTATCTACTTGCTTGTTTTATTTATCTTTTCGAAAACCCAATCAATCAACTTATTTTCTTTGGTTACCTTTTTCAAAAGCAATCATTTGAGCAGTTTCTTCATCAAACCTGAATTTCCAATTTAGTCCTCGTGGGATCGATACCCTTGGAATACTTTCTAAGGTTTTTTTATTACTACGTGCGATAGTGTATACTTGCACTTAAGTGTTGGCTGAATATTTCTTTCTTATTATTATCCATCTTATCTCACATTCCATCCATTTAGTTCACACATGCACCACTAACCTATAGGGAGACATACCTAGAGGAGTCTTATAGGCTGTCCTATAAGCCCAAAGAGCCTCATCCAACCTAAAAGACCAATCCCTTCTAGATGGATGGACTACTTTTTCTAGAATAGATTTTATTTCCCTATTGCTAATTTCAGCTTGACCATTTGCTTGTGGGTGATAAGGGGTAGCAATCCTATGCTTGATTCCATATTTAGCTAAAAGCTTAGTTAAGATATTATCAACAAAATGTGTACCCTCATCACTCACTAGAGCTCTAGGTGTTCCAAACCGCGCAAAGATGTGCGATTGAAGAAACCTTGATACAGTCTTGACATCATTCTGATGGCATGCGATGACCTCCACCCACTTGGACACGTAATCAACTGCCAATAAGATAAAAACATTACCATTAGAAGGGGGAAATGGCCCCATAAAGTCAATACCCCACACATCGAATAATTCCACTTCCAAAATGTAAGTAAGAGGCATTTCATCTCTAGGCCCTAAGTTTCCTCTCCTTTGACAAGCATCACATTGCTTGTAGAACCAGTGGGCATCCTTAAATAAGGAAGGCCAGAAGAATCCACAATGCAAAATCCTCATCGCTGTCCTCTACCCGCTGAAATGGCCTCAATACGGCGAAGAGTGACATTGCTCCAGGATTTCCTTTGCTTCCTCACCTGAAACACACCTACGAATAATACCACCAGAGCATTGCTTATACATAAATGGCTCATCCCAATAGAAAAATTTTGCATCATGCTTAAACTTTTTCATCTGCCTCCAATCCATACAATAGGAGTGACTCCCTTTACCAAAAAGTTGGCAATATCAGCATACGAAGGGACATCCTTGACTACCTTTACCTCAACAACAAAGAGCTATTCATCTGGAAAGGAATCTGAAATGGCAGATTGCTTCAGCAAATATGATGATGGATCAAGACGAGACAAATGATCTGCAATGACATTCTCTGATCCCTTCTTGTCCTTTATTTCCAAGTCGAATTCCAGCAATAATAAAACCCAACAAATTAATCTAGGTTTTGCATCTTTCTTAGACATTAAATACCTTATTGCTGCATGATCCGTGAACACTGTGACTTTGGATCCAACCAAGTATGGCCGAAATTTCTCAAAAGCAAACACAACAGCTAACAACTCTTTTTCAGTAGTTGTATAATTGACTTGTGCCGCATTTAAAACCTTGCTTGCAGAATATATAGGATGGATAAATTTTCCCTGCTTTTGCCCCAGCATAGCACCTACTACAGCATCACTCGCATCACACATTACCTCAAATGGTAAACTCCAATTAGGTGCACAAAGAATGGGTGCTGAGATTAAAGCAGCCTTTAAAGTTTCAAAAGCCTTCCTACAATCTACATTAAAGTAAAAAACATGATCAGTACACAATAAGTTACAAAGAGGTTTACTAATCTTTGAAAAATCCTTTATGAACCTTCTATAAAATCCAGCATGACCTAAAAAGCTATGAATCCCTTTCATTGAATTCGATGGTTCTAATCTTTCAATAACCTCTATTTTTGCTCGATCAACTTCTAGACCAATCTTAGAAATCCTATGACCTAACACAATGCCCTCCTTCACCATGAAGTGGCATTTCTCCCAATTATGAACTAGATGGGTATCCTCACATCTTTTTAACACCTTACCTAAATTATCCAAACAACTTTGAAAAAACCCTCCAAAAACTGAAAAATCGTCCATAAATACCTCAACAGTGGACTCAATTATATCAGAAAAATTGCTAACATACACCGCTGAAATGTTGCTGGAGCATTGCAAAGGCCAAAAGGCATTCGCCTAAAAGCAAACGTCCCATAAGGGTAGGTGAAAGTGGTTTTTTCCTGATCCTCAAGAGCAATGGTAATCTGGTTATACCCAGAATAACCATCTAAGAAACAGTAATAGGCCTGCCCAGCCAATCTATCCAACATTTGGTCAAAAATTGGCAGAGGGAAATGGTCCTTACGGGTAGCTTTGTTAAGCCTCCTGTAATCCATGCAAACCCTCCAACCAGTTACTGTCTTGGTTGGGATCAATTCATTATCTTTATTGCTCACCACCGTGACACCTCCTTTCTTAGGAACACATTGTACAGGGCTTACCCAATTGCTGTCTGCAATTGGATATATAATGCTAGCATCCAACCATTTAATCACCTCCTTTTTAACAACCTCTTTCATTGCAGGGTTAAGCCTTCTTTGTTGCTTAACACTCCTAAAGGATCCCTCCTCTAGAGTAATTTTGTGCATACAGAAAGATGGGCTAATTCCCTGAATGTCAGCCAATGTCCAACCTATTGCTTTGCGATATTGCTGCAACAACTTTATTAAGGCCTCTTCATGCTCTGACATTAAATCTGATGCAACAATAATGGGCAACGTCTCACCTTCCCCAAGATACACATACTTTAGATGATCCGACAAGGGCTTCAAATCTAAAGTGGGTGCCTCAATTAGGGATGGCTTAATAGGAGGAGCCATCCTTTGATCCAAATCTAAAGACTCAAAAACATCCTCACACCTAGACACTTCTTTTTCATTTTTTCTTTCTAAAGAACAAACTTCTAAATCCTCTACACTAACCTCTCCATGATTTTCCGAATGCTTGTTTGCCGACTCCTGTATTGCTGTCTCAACAATTGTGTTCTCAAGAATCCTAATGAAAAAGCAATCTTCCATTTCGTCTAGATACTTCATGGCCTTAAACACATTAAATTTTACTTCCTCATTATAAACCCTCATTGTTAATTCCCCTTTTTGAACATCTATCAATGCCCTACCAGTAGCCAAAAATGGACGACCAAGAATAATTGGGACATCTTTATCTGCTTCATAGTCTAAGATAATAAAATCAACAGGAAATATGAACTTATCTACTTTCACTAAGACATCCTCAATTTTACCCTCTGGATATGTGATAGGCCTATCAACTAGTTGGAGTGTGACTGTAGTAGGCCTAGCTTCACCAATACCTAGCTTTCGATAGACCGAAAGAGGCATAAGGTTAATGCTTGCACCGAAATCACAAAGTGCTCTACCTAACTCTTTTCCACCTATAGACACAGGTCTAGTAAATGATCCTGGATCCTTAGCCTTGGTTGGTAGCCCATTCTTAAGAATAGCACTACATTCCTCGGTAAGAGATATAGTTTCAAACTCACCTAACCTCTTCTTTTTAGTTAAAATATCCTTAAGAAATTTAGCATAATTAGGCATTTGCTCTATAGCTTCTACTAAAGGGATATTTATATGCAATTGCTTAAGAATCTCTAAAAACTTCTTAAATTGACCATCCTGATTCTTAGGCCTTTGCCTTTGTGGAAAAGGTAGAGGTGGTACATAAGGTGGGGGCGACACATAAGGTGGTTCCACATCTGGAACAGAACCAGATGCTCCAACATCATTATTGCTGCCTCCAGCACCCTGACCAGACTCCAACTCTTTCTCAACAACAACATTTTTATCACAATTCTTTTCTAAATCCTGGGGTTTACTAGGCTCTTTTCTCTCCTCTAGTGGCTTACCACTCCTAAGAGTCACTGCCTTTACCTACTCCTTACCTTCCCTTCGAGGGTGTTCAGTATCTGAAGGAAGTTTCCCTTGAGACCTTGCCTTCAGCTCATTAGCTAGCTGACCCACTTTCAATTCTAGGGCTCTCATTGAAGCTTGATTACTTTGCATTGCGGCATCCGTACGAGCCATATATTCTTTCATCATTGCCTCAAGAGAACGCTCTGAATTTTGCTGGGGCAAAGCCTGCTTATTTTGCTGGGGCAATACCTGCGCTTTAGCAAATCCCGATTGGTTCACCTTTTGTTGTGCTTGCACATTACTTCATTGTCCTCCCCATGAGAAGTTGGGATGGTTTCGCCAACCTGGATTATAAAAGTTAGAATAAGGGTTATTCCTCTGATTACCTACAAAAAACACAGAAGCTGGATTGCTGGGGCAAAACTCGTAGTTGTGATCTTCACCACAATAGACACATGCTTCCTCTGCAACTTGGTTCACCACTGCAGCAGGCTCCACAGCTGGGGGCTGCTGATGACTAACCACTGTTACATTTTTAAGAGTGTTAGCTAACATTGCAATATCAGCCCTAATGGTGGATACACCATCAACCTCTAACACACTCTTAACCTTTTTATTTGTGCCTCTAACATCTGACCACTGACAACTATTAGTTGATATTCTTTCTAAAATTTCATGGGCTTCATTAAAAGTTTTTGCCAAAAGGGCCCCTCCAGCCGAAGCATCAACCATACCTTAGGTTGCTCCATTTAACCCATTGTAAAATGTTTCCATTTGGATACAATGTGGTAAACCATGGTGGGGACACTTTCGCAAAAGCTCCTTAAACCTCTCCCAAGCCTCACTAAAAGTTTCATCTTCAAGTTGCCTAAACCCTACTATTTCACTCCTCAATTTAACATTCCTATTTGGTGGGAAATATTTACTAAGAAATTTTTTCGCTAACTCATTCCATGTCCTAATCGATCCTGGAGCAAAAGAATTTAACCATGCCTTTGCTCCATCTCTAAGAGAATACGGTAACAAAGTTAATCTAAGGGCATCTCTAGGCACTCCTTGAATTACAAAAGAATCACTAACTCCTAGAAAAGACTTAAGATGTAAATGGGGGTCTTCAGATGACAAACCATGGAATTGATCCACGGTTTGCAACATCTGAAACATTACCGGTTTCATTTCAAAATTTGCTGCCTCAATTTGAGGACGTGTAATCCCTGGATTTAACTCATCAAACATTGGAAAAGCATACGCTCGAATGGCTCTGGCCCTATCATTGGCTACAAAGATAGGATTCTCAGCCTGATTATTTTGCTGTTCATTTTGCTCGAGCGGTGGATTTTGCTGCAGAAAACGATTCTGCTGGGGGTCAAGTGGATCTTCTGGACCCTGTAGGAGACGCGACACATCAGCCATTGAATTTTGGTTTCTACGCTGCTCTCTCCTTCTCCTGAATGTCCTCTCGATTTCTGGATCAAGCTCGAACCTTACCCCATGTGGATCGCTCATGCACCAAACTGACACCTGCAAAAACAAAAGAAACAATCAAAAAGTTATAGCACAAAACCACTAAAATACATACACAAAACAGATCAGATAAAAACTTATCAAGTCCCCGGCAACGGCGCCAAAAACTTGTTGGGCTTCCAAAGTGGGTGAAAATGTAGTAAGAAATAGACTCTAGAACTCTATGCAAGTATACACAATCCGCAACAAGTAATAAGTATTTATCGAATCCAAGGTCTGAATTAGTTCTCACTTTATCTATTTTGTATAACTTTTCAATGGTTTCAAAGGTGGTTAAAATTATTGGTTTTTATAAAATGCTGAAGCAAAAAAAATGACAGAACATAAAGTAAACAAATAAAGTAGACAGATTAGAAACAAGCGCTGGTCAGGATTTAGTAATTGTTTTAAAAGATGCTCTAGCAATATTATTGACCAAGCAAAACTCTAGCAGTCTTATTAGTAGATTCCTCCTGGAACTCCGGATTTTTTAGAATGTGTTTCAACTCCAATGAAGCACTACCGATCAAGCACTAGGCAACTGGCTATCCCTAGCTCAGTCACTGGCGTTCACCAATACACAATGATCTAGTGTGATTAAATGCCACACACTCCCTAAATCATCCCTGAAACTAGGAAGTGGTATTCATACCGGCTGGCCAAGCGGGCATAAAATAGAAATGAGCACAACAAACAATCAAGATGCATCAAATCAACATTTATTGCATAGAAATTAAGCCCGACAATTACATGTTCCTAACCAACACCTAAAATTACTTCGTTCATAAAGTGCATAGATACACACGTTACAATATAAGTAAATGCATCCATAACTGCAAAGTAATACAAGAAAATATTAATTCCCTTGATCAGCTTGCAATTGATGGTCTTCTTGTAGGTCTCCAATCTCTCTCCTCTATTCGGCTCCCAAAGGTGGAAGTAAGCTTTCCAAGAGTGGAATGTTCCTCCCAAGGATGGAATGCATTTGACTTGAGACGGCTCCTCCTTTTATAGAGTGATAGGAAGCTTGAATTAGGTTGACCTAGACACGTGGATGGCTCTCCTTTCTCCTTTATCCCGAGAATAGCTTAACAGAATTCAGTTCATTAAATTGGCTAACGAACTGTGACGTGGCAGTTTTGCTCCTCGCTTTGCTCCAGCACAGATTTTGCTCCCTCAAGTCGCTCAGCAATATATTCTGCACAAAATAACTTCCAAAGCATCAATTCTTCCAAATGGGTTAAAACATATAATATATATCTAAAAGCAACCCTATTTAGCACAAAAGACACACAAATCCCTATAGAAATAAGGCCTAAATAACTCCCTTTTGGAGAGTTATCAGTGTTCAAGTAACAACCTAAATGGTCTATAGTATAGGGATAAGGCTGGGTACCTTATCTTGGTGACACTATGAGATACGACCCACATTGTATTCGATACATATGCAATGATCCAAAGCATCCATGTAGGAGACATGCGAGTGGGGGTATCTTGTGCAATGAGTTTGTGTAAGATCGGACCGCGAAATAGTAACCACGAGATGTAACACCGTTAACTAGTTTAGGTTTCTATTTCAATAGGATGACCTAGGTAACTCAATCTAAATCCTGAGAATGTTATGAACCCCTTTCAGGAGGGATTGTCCTTAGATTTGTATGGGTGAGAGTGGCCAGTTCGCCGACTCAATCAGCCTACCATTTCAGGGGCAAGACCGAGTGGGGGCTGGGAACATAACATTACAAGATGGAATTCATTCCTTCCCCTATTGAGGTAAGCAGATGTGTGTTCCCTTAAGGGATGATTCCGGGTCTTGAACAAGGGCGCCCATCCTCTCCTGGCCCGAGAGAAACTACTGTTTATTGGTTGGATCATAAACAGATTGTTTATTAGAGGAATCAGTGGTACTTAAGGATCCATAAGTAACCCAAGGGTAAAACGGTAATTTGACCCAACTGGCGATACGAACACTCGTGAAGGATTGACTTACCGTTATTGGTCGATATCCGTGGACATAGAAATATTCTACAGTGAGAAGAGTGTAGCTGTGGGTTTACAGTGGAGTGACCCACAGTTAACGACTGTTGACTAACTTGGTTAATGAGTTTAGCCAATTAGTCTCGTATCGTTGGAGCTTCTGATCTGTACGTCCATTAGGTCCACCTACTAGCTCGTAAAGGGTTCTGAGGTTAAATAGTCTTGAATAGAACTTGAAGTATGTTCAAATTCGGTAAGGGAATTATATTGTATTTGATACAATTAAGATAATGTATGAAGATACATTATAATATAAGTTTAATTGGTGAATTAAACTTTATAGTATAAAATTAGTTTTGGATGTGATTCAAAATTAATTAATGAGAGAATTAAATATTTGAAGAGGTTCAAATATTAAATATGAATTAAATTCATATTAAACTATAGGTTAATATAATATGAATAGAGATTCATATTAAAACTATAGTATATGAGAGAATTATTTGAATTTGATTCAAATATAAAATTGATTAAATATATGATATTTAATTAGTTGGTTGAATTAATTCAGTTAAATATGATTTATTTGAATTTAAAACTATATGTTAAATTTAATTTAATCAAATGTTGATTTGGTTAAAATTAATTTTATGGGCATAATATATATAGTTTTAACATATATTAATTTAATTGTTAAATTAATAGGTGTTGGGCAATGAGGAATTGACACCTCATTGGGGAGTTATATGATTGTAACTCCTCTTCCTTCCATCACCTTCAACAAACGTGGAAAAATAGGGAGTGCTGCAGTTTTTGGTTAGTGGGCATTCACAGAAAGATTTTTCTCTATAACTCTTACAAATTTTCTCAACTCTCTGATCTCTCTAGAATACACATAGCAACCATTCTTGTTGTGATTCCCATTTTCAAGACGGTGATCCCACAATCACAATCTCAAGAACTCAAAGATTAGTAGGTGCTCTTTAATGGTGGTGTTCGTTGGAGAGGTCGACGACGAATCATTCGTGGTTTTCGAGCACTGTGAAAAAAATTCTTCTTCAACAAGTAGGTTTCTAATCCTAAGTAGTTTGGTTTTAGAAATCATCATGCTTAATCTGTTTAAATTATAGAATAGGTTCTGTATTTTTAAGGCCAATGTATCGGTATTTCTATGAAACCCAATTAAGAACGAAATGATCTGATACACGCTTCCGCTGCAAAGGATTTTCATTCCTTCACATTCGTCCTTGTCCGCGTCATTCATTGCCTGTTTTAAAGGTCAATGGATCCTCGATATTGTCATCAGGTATGACAACAAGAGTCTTAGTTAAACTCAAATAGTATTCATCAGGTCGAATAACAACCCTCCCACTACATCGAGGCTTTCTCAATGATTGAGAAGGATATGACTGACTTAGTGTGCTAGTTCAATTAACAACTTTTGTCTAAGGACTAGCCTGATCAACAACTTTTGTTGATTGCTTTGTAGCTTCACTAGATTACTTTCTTAACACTATCTAACAACGTGGTCTGTGATCTCTAACGTGGTATTCTTATAAGAATTCAGCATTTGTCGATACAAATGCTTTATTTTCTTATGGATTGAAGAAGTATCCATCTCTCATTTCCTTGGGATAAATAGGCATATTTTAGAACGAGGTTCCATTTTATTTGGGTTTGTCTATAGCAAAAATGCAAGACGTTCCCAAACTCTGAGATGACATAAACTCGTTTTATGCCTTCTCTAGAGTTCAAACGGTGTTTCAAAAACACTATTTGAGGGAACCAAATTCAGAATATCAACTACAATCTTTACTGGATAACCCCAAAATGAGTTAGGCAAATGGGCACATTTTATATCAAACGAACCATGTCTAACAAAGTTTTGTTTCTCCTTTCTGATACTTTATCTTCCTAAGGCGTATCTAGTGTTGAGAGTTTTAGGACGTAATTTCATATTCTATCAAATAGTCTTGGAATTTGGAGTCCTTAATCTCTATACTGCGATCGAATCGAAGTGTGTTTATCGTCGTACCTAATTGGTTCTCAACCTCAACCTTATACTCTTTGAACATTTCAAGGGCTTCGGACTTACAATATATTAGGTAGAGATAGTGTACCTTGAATAATCTATAAAGCTAATGAATTATTCATACCCTGTTTGAGCTTTGCCATTCTTTTGATTTCAGAGATCAAAATGCATTAGCTCTAAGAGTTCTTTGGCACGATAACCTTTTCGTAGTAAAAGGTCATTTAGTCATCTTACCTTTAAGCCATGACTTACAGGAAGGTAATGAGTCGTCTCCTAACCTGTTTAGAAGTTCATTCTAGACCAATTCCCAATTCTATTGAGATTTATATGGCCTACCCTGAAGTGCCAAAGGTAGGTACTTTTGAGAAACATGTTGCCTTTTGATTGAGTCTCAGCAGTTTTAAACATCTCATGATTAAAAATTCGCTCTAGACTCTAACGGTCCTAAAACATATATGCTATTCTTCATTTTGCAGAACAAATATTTGCATCCTTTTTGAAATGAACAGTTCATACATTAAAAGGTAACAAAATAGCCTTGTTCTAGCAAACAAGACATAAAAATAAAACTTCTTTTAATCTTTGGAATTATTGTACAAGGTATTAAATAATATGTAATGTTCCTTGGAGAAGAATAGTCTTTTATGTCTCCCACTGCCATAACCCAGATAAACTCTCCTGTTCTAACGCTAATTCATAATTAGAATTGTCAGGAACTTATATGTAAAAGGAAGAACATACGTGATTAGTGTTACTTGAATGAGGGATCCAAGTTGAGTCTTTATTTTTTACTAAGCACATTTTCAAGACGAATAATTTATTTAATGTTCTTTTTTGTTAGGCAGTTTTTCTATGTTATATTCATTACGAACTTTTTGAGATGAAGTAAACATAGGAGTTTGAGGATGTTCCTCAATTTTAAGACCGTTTTGAAACCACGAGTTAAGTGTGTTTTCTTAGTCGTATGTTTTATACCAATAATGATTTTAGCGTATAGATGAGACATTTATAGAACTATTACATGCTGAAATAAACAAATTAACTTAAGCTAGTTGTTTTTGAACTTAACCCATTACATAAAGAATCCAATCAAATTTAGCAAAAGTAATTAAGGATCCTATGAATCATAATTCTTTTGCAACGATACTTCAGAGGTTTAGAGCAACAGTCACCAAACGGGTGATCAGCTACTCCTCCTCTGAATTGAGACGTTCTCAACCAAATACTAACACTAGAATAACTCTTAGTCTGTTAGTTTTAGTTACCGTTTGTTTGGTCAAGGATTTCGTTAACAATTTAACTTGTCCTCGTAAGTGTAACCCTCCCACTTTCAGATCCCAGAGAGACGCACCAACAGACTACCGAAAGGAAAGACAACTGTTGGTGATTACCCTAAGAGACCCTATCCATCTCTAGAGTTCGCGGTGTTCCGAAACCTATGATCAAGCCCTCCAAATGGGATGGTCGCTCTAGGACGACACGCCGACGAATCATAAGAATCTCACGATGCAACCTAGGGATGGAGACCGCAGGATGTGTTGACATGCGTCCTTCTCACACTTACTATGAACACTTTCCCCATTCACCTTTGTATTGACCCATGCAAACACTCTCCAAAGGGAGGTTGCGCTAAAACAACACAAAGTCGAGCATGGATCTCACGGTGTGAACACAAGGGGACGTGAGAGTAAAAACTTGATTTGAGCATCTCGTTTTTGTACTTTTCCTCCCACTGAAGTGTCCTATGTGTTTTAGGGTGATTTTACTTAGGTAAATTCTGGCTAAAACAAATCTTTCTAAGTTTATGCCTTATATAACTCTTTAAAATAAGGTCTTTACTCTAATGTATAGGCGAATTAAACCCTTTTAATTTCCTAGTGATATTGCATGCTAATAAGACCGTGGTTAATTCAACTCAGGTACTGGATTACCGGGAGAGTTCCCTTATAACCAAAGCCTTACATCCTACTGAACATGTTTAAACTCTACTAAAATACTAAGTAGGACAACCTTCTAATCCTAGAAAGTGATCTTAGGTCTAATTGATTTTAAATATGTTTAAAATTATTTTATGTTACCTAAGATCCTATGTTAGCATGCAACTCTTTGTTGTAGGTTTGAAGGTTTCTATTCATTAACCTTATAACTATTATAACTTTTAATGAATTAATCCTATAACATGCTTCTAATGGTGATGAAAGCATATAACAATCAAAATTCAAGTTATATAAAACAAATCACCATTCACAAAGCATAAACATTTTGAAACAACCTACGTCTAAGTGATTTCCAACAACATAATTATTACGCTATGATGTCTAGGTGATAAAACCTCACATCTCTCATGCATGCTCATAAAACCGGGTTAACCTAACTCAAGTACCGACTCGATGCCCAGGTAGGAGGTGTTCCGTAAACCGTCATCTGAAATACCTCCAGCCTTAGACAACATCTTGTCTGGTGAGTTCTCTTGTAACCTTAGCTTTACAAGATATCGACCTATTCTATGCAAATCATTCGAAATTGGTTTCCGTTAACCCTAAGTGAGCATGCATTTATCTTTGTTATAGGTTTTAACGTCTATCTCATTTTTATAACAATTTATAATATAGACAACCTATAACATTCATCTATGCAAGGTGGTTTCATGCTGCATGCTTGTTCGTTTTCGTTTATTAATACAACACTTATATTAAAACATCCAACATGCACCTATCATGAAACCTAAACATGCATTATTCTTATTATAACACTTATAATATTTTACTAATTCATGAAACATACTTTCCTATGGTGGGATTTTAATTTAATTTAAATCAAACATTCATAATGCATAATAAATTAAACACACTAAAGTAAATTGGTTTTGTGATTTTATTAAGCAAAAACCTAAAATTATTACAATAATAATTTTAAATAGGGCTTGGACAGCTCCCGAACCATTCGAACCGACCTGAAACGTCCTTTGAGTCCTTTGATTGCTTGAACTGGACCCAAATGGCTTGAAAATAACTAAACCGGCCTTGGGCAAGTGAACTGAATCGTCTGGAGGCTGAATCGGACTGAACCGTGCCTGGAATTGAAGAACACGCTGGGCTGGACAGCATTCTGGAATTTTCGGCCAGCTTTGAACAGTTACCGAATTTCTTCAAATTGGCGGCCTAAATGGACTCTATTGGCTCTCAAATTTTACAGACTCCATATGCACTCATTAATGCCCATAAACATGTAGTCAATTACAAATGTATTCAACGAATTGAACAAGAATTAAAGCCAATCCCAAAACCAATTTTCTTTAGTTTCTAACACATTTCATCATATGAAAAGCTACCCACCAAGCTAAAATTAATGCATGTTAGGTGCCTTAATCATGCTCTGATACCAATGGAAGTTGTTCATATAACACATGCGGAAGCAATTTTAGGATCGGAGGCACTTAACTACATCAATTTTAGAAAACGAAAACAAGCTGTCTTTTAAATCGAAAAACAGAGGATCCGAGAGACTTACCTTTGTAGCTCGATTTCTTGCGTTTCCATTGGATGGTTATTCACAGTAACACATCGTGGACTACCACCGAGATCATCCCCACTATTATCCAGCCATAGACCTAGCTTGTGGGAGCTAAAATGTGATGAATTGGAATGGAGAAAGAATGAGTTCTTAGAGAGAAAACTTTCAGCCATTAATCTGAATTTTTTAGAGAGAGATTGAAGCTTTACATGAGTTTTTCCAGCCCATTCCATTAACGTTTAATGAAGAAGACAAAGGCTTATATATGAAAGGACAAGTGATGGATCTTGATTTGTCACCTAATTTGGTGTCAATTCTCCATGAATTGCATGAACTAATTTCATGCTAATAGGCCACTTTGAAATTGAATTCTCAAATTCAATTTCTATCATTAATTTCAATATTTAATTAATTTTAAATAATAAATTTAAATATTTTAAATTAATTACGATTATTTAATTTAATATCGAATACTAAATTAAATAATTCCATTAATCCCAATTCCTCTCAAAACTAATTGCTCCAATATGAATCTTTATTCATACATTTAACCAATATATTTTGATCAAAATTTAAATCTTATTTAAATATTTTCAACTCTCTCGATATGTAGTTTAATTCATAATTATACTTTAACACGTTAAGTACATCGCATATAATTAACGTTAATTCTCTTTATTGAATTTGAACGCTTCAAACTCTTTCATCACTTATGTTCTAAGGTTGATTCCGTATGAGCTAGCAGAGGGACCTAATGGACCTACAGATCATGGGCTCCAACGATCTGAGATTAACCGGCTAAACTCATTAACCTAGTTAACCAACATTCGTTAACTAACGGGACTGTTGCCACAACCGCAAGCGCACGGGCCGCAAGTAATATAAAACGAAAACATTCCGAGTATCAAGTCCACAGGGAGGTGAAACGATAATTAAGCAAAGCAAGAAGTCCTTGAACACTAATGGTACTTGGGCGAAATAATATTTAGGGACCAAATCTTAATGCAAAAAATGAATTTTTAAAAATTAAACAATTAAAGATTTAAAATTGATCAATCATGGAAATAAAAAAATATGGAGAAAGAGTTTTGAGTGAGAAGCGGGGTCTGGAAAATCAACTAATAGCTAATTAATTATTACAATTATCCTATCTCATTGCCCAACTAATTATAATCCTAGAATCTCCGTTAATCACATAGGTTCTCCTGACGGTTTTCCCTAATTATAATTAACCAGTATTAACAACCTAAGCGTCCTTAGCGCCATTGAAATTCGTTAATTATTACGCTCTGATTCATTATTGGAGTCTAAGTCTAATCAACTAATCCCGTTGTCACTACGGGCAATTAAACCAGTTGCATGGATTATGATCTATCCTAATTTCTCTCCATTGAGTTTCCATTAAGAATCGGATTAGTATATAATTGGCCAGATTATAAACAACATTATGAGCATTCATACAAATAATTAGTAAAAAGGGCAAGAAGATAGGTAATTATAATAACATTTAACTATAAATTTTCATTTCAAGACCCCAAATTGGGGTTTAGCGATACATGGCTATAATATCCACAATGTATACAAAAGAAAGCATAAATTGGAGCAAAATAAGAGAAAAGGAAATGATCGTCGAGAACCCCGTCGCTAGCGCTTGGAGTCCCTCCGAACATGCCCCGAGCCTCCTAGAGTGCTCACTATAAGCTCCCCACAAAATTTCCCACTTTTAACTCTCAAAAGGCTAAAAAGCCTTGAGAGAATGCTCAAGGAGAGCAAAGGAAAGGAAGGAAAGGAAAGATGGTGGAATGATTGATTATGAAAATGGGCACCAAAGGTCCTTATATATGCCCGAAATAGGGAAAGCGTCGCGACGCTGTGACGTCATCAGCTTGTCAGCCAAGAAATGGGACAGCGTCGCGACGCTGTGCGGTTTCCAGAACATGCAGGTGCGGTTTTGGGCTTGAAACTTGGGCCAACTTCATTTCTTTTGGATCTTCACTTGGATTGTTGACTCTTAGGCTCCCCCTTTGACCCATAGTTGGATATTTGGCTAGGAATGCTCATTTTGGGCCTTTTTTCACCAAAAATCCATAATATGCTCCTAAAGACAAAATAATGAATTATTTTAGATTTCTTCAATAAAAACACAATTAAAGCGCTCAAAAGCTTAATAATTTAGGACTAAAATAGCGACATTTCTGCCCTCTATCAGGGACACTCCACTATAGCCCATAGTTGCACTCCCCTCACTGTAGATATATTTCTGTCCACCCGATACAACCATAATTAGTAAGTCGACCCTTCACAAGTTGTTCGTAACTGCAGCAGGTCAAAGGTCCATTTTACCCCTAAAGTTACATCTTGCTCCTTAAGTTCCACTGGTCCTATAATGAACAATTTGTTTATGTCCAACCATTAAACATAAAATCCTCTCGTGCCAAGAGAGAACGACGCCCCTTTGTTCAAGACCCAGAGTCAGTACTTAAGGGAACAACCTCTTCTACCCCTACATGCGAGTAGGAGTGAATTCCATCTTGTAAGACTATGTCCCCAGCTAACTACCCGGTTTTATCCCCAAAATGGTAGGCTTATTGAGTCGGTTATGTTGGGCCACTCTCACCCATGCAAATCAAAGGATAATCCCGAATAAACAGAAGTTCATAGTTAGCTCAGCATTAAAATCGAGTTACCTAGGTAATCGCATGAAATAGTTAGTTTCACAGTAAACGGTGCTATAAAGTGAAAGTGACTTATTTCTTGGTCCTGGTCTTATGCAAACTCATTGCATAGGACGCCCCCACTCGCATGTCTTTACATGAATGATTTCGGATCACATCGTTTGTATTAAATACAAAGTGAGCTGCATCTCATAGTGTCCCCAGGATAAGGCACCCAACCTCTATCCCTATACTATAGACCGTTTTTGGCTATAACTTGAACTTGATCCGTTTTTATGTCTACACATAAAGTTCAAATGTTCATTATATAGCCATGGGTTCTAGTTTATTGGTTTTGGGTTAATTAATGCATAATTAAACAACCATTCAGTAACTATTTATTGAATAAACTCAATAACACTTTATTGATCAAATTTGTTACATTTACTATTGTTGCCTTCTAGAGTGGGGTAAAAATGTGGTAAAAATGCTCTCTAGAATACTATGTAAGTGCACATAGTCTGCAACAAGTGATAAGTAATTTATCGTATCCACAAGGTTTTGAATAGCTTCACTCTACCTATTTTATGTAACTTTTTAATTGTTTCAAGATTGTTAAAATGATTGATTTTGATAAAATGCTGAAGCAAAAGAAATAACAGAGCAGAAAGTAAACGGATAAAGCAGATAGATTGGAAACAGGCGTTGATCAGGATTACTGTAATTGTATTAAAGGATGCTCTAACAATAATATTGATTAGGCAATTCTCTTGCAATCGTATCAGCAGGATCCTCCCGAAACTCTGGATTGTTTGGAATGTCTTTCAACTCCAATGACGTTCTACCGATCAAGCACTAGGTGACTGGTTATCCCTAACTCAGTTACTGGCGTCCACCAACACATAATGGTCTATTGTGATTAATTGCCACACACCTCTCAAATCATCCCTAAAACTAAGAGGTGATATTCATACTGGCTGGCCAGACGGACACAAAATAGAAATAGACACAACAAATAATCAAGATGCTCAAATCAATATCAATTGCATAGAGAATGAAGCAGGACAATTACATAGATCCTAACCAACACCTAAGTAAATTTAGTTCATTGAGTACAAAGTAAACACGCTACAATTTGAGAATGTGCATCCATAACTACAAGAAATTTGCAAGAAAAGATTAATTCCCTTGAAGAAATCTGTAGTTGATGGTCTTCTTAAAGTCTCCAATCGTTCATCCTTTAAACGGCTTCCAAAGATGGAAAGTAAGCCTCCAAGAATGGAATTAGACTTTTCTCTCTCGAATGATTTGACTAGGGACGACTACTTCCTTTTATAGAGTGGAGTCAACCCTAATTAGGTCAACTAAGGCCACCTCATTAATGAATCACGTGCGGCTCACGTGGCAGTTTTGCTTCATGCTTTGCTGGATTACGGATTTTGCTCCCTTAAGTCGCTCAGCATTATTTTCTGCACAAAATAACTTCCAAAGCATTCATTCTTCTAAATGGGTTAAAACATATAATATTCATCTAAAAACAACCTATTTGGCACAAATGACACACAAATCACTATAGAAATAAGGCGTAAATAACGCCCTTTTGGAGAGTTATCATACCCCCAAACTTGAACTATTGCGTGTCCCGATCAATACTAACTAACCTTCCTTGAGAATTCAAAACATTAGTCATAGCATAACTCAATCAAAACAGATATTCCAACACTACCTTCAATCTTTACCTGAGCATTCTGCAAAACCAAGCACTGCTGCAACAAAGTAATTCTTTCAGCATTGAACAAATAATCACCACCTTTAGCTCAACCCTAAGAACTTACCACAACTTAACCTTATTATCAGACACATTAAAACACACATTTTAGGGGATTTATTTTTCTGTTCTTCAGACTTAAAGCAGCCCTATAGTCATAAGTTCTGTAGCATGAGATGACCCACTTTATGGTGCAGTATACCCTTGCCTTAAACTCATCACCAACTAGGCTAAATACTCATTGTTAAACTAAAAAGTCGTTAGTTATTCTGTCCCTTGCTTCTCAGAATGGCGACATTTCATGATGAAGCTCACCTAAGCCCTAGGAGACAGAAAAACTACTAGATTATCATTCATCCTTCAAAACTTTTGCTCTACGAATTTTCTAAGCAAAATTTTCACAATTTTTTTTCTGCAAATAATTTTTTATCATTTTTCAATATTCTCTAGGTCATCTTTTGACGCAAAGACAAACTGTGGATGTCACAAATGTCCCTGGTTACTCAACAACCTAGAAGAATTATTATGAAGGAGAGGAATGCTCGAGCAAAACAAGCGGAGTAGCTAAAAGTCCCCCAAACTTAAATTATTCATTGTCCTCAATGAATTAACATGATAATTATACCCCCAAACTTAATTTTTTCTATCTGAATTTTAAATTAAGCGTGAGACTAAGATTAAGCTTAAGGTGGATCAAAATAAGTCAATACTACCTCAGAATCTTCTTGCCGCAGCGATGACCAGGCTAGAAGAAATGCTCAAGCAAAAGGTTTCTAGAGATCAGAACACCTTGATCTAATTAAGCTAACTAGTCCAAGCTTCAAAAATTCAGAAGAAAATGGTTAAGTTAGGAGTGCTCAGTATGCCATAGAACAGAAAATACTTTCGAAATTTCATTAAGGACAGAAAAAGATTACAAGATCAGATTATACTTTCACACGGTCAACAAAAGGCAATCATAAAAACAGAAACAGTAAAAACAAACAAACATGGTCAGGAAAATGAGCGAGCAACAAAAATGATCAGACAAAAGAAAAGCTCGCTCGGTAATTTTTATCTAGTCCTCCTGACTAGCATCATCATCTTCCTCTTCTCTCTCAATGGGTGGTGGCAGGATCCAAGGGTTCAGCAAATCATCAGGGAATACAGGAAGGGCTGGATAAGGCTTTGAGAAGTTTGCTTGCAGTTCCTTCCTCAATGCGGCATCACGCCTTTTAACGTAAGTCCAAAAGGTTTGAGCCTGTCTCTCGGCGAACTCTTGCTTGCTGGCTAAAAATGTGAGTTGTTCTAAGATTTGGTGAATACCACAGACTAGCCCTCCTTGACGAGCTTCTTGCGTCCGTTGAAGCCGATCCAAGTTAGGCGTGTCAATTATTCCCTTATCAATAGGATCACATCTTCTGCACTTTCTGGAACCCCTGCTCTCTTACATAACATTGAAATTGTATTTGGGAAGAATAATTTTCCAACCTTCTTATGCCAACATCCAAAAATTTCACTAGCGATAATTTTACCCACATCGATGCTAAGAGACCTTAGTATTGCAAAATCCAGAAGAACTCTTTCCCGAGAGACTGTGGAGTCGTGAGTTGTTGGAAGCAACCTCTACCTGCATCCAAGTATTGGCTTCCTTCTTCAGATAAGCGGCCTGAAAAGTCCTATTCTCAGTCTTCGAAAGTTGCCACTGTGCTCCTTCTATTCCTACCTCCCAAACAATAGCATTCAACTGTTCGTTAGACGACGCTGCTGCCATCTCATTATAACTAGCATGCGGGAAATCTTGAAGGTTGTACAGTGAATTTATGGCCCCGAGACTCCAATCAACAGCTACTCCACGAACAATCACTTGAAAACCCTCTTCCTCGTCGATGTTCGCGTAGAACTCTCGCACCACTTGCGAATTCACAGGCTCTGGCTTAGAACAAAATAACTTGCAGCCATGGTTCATGATGCCTACTCTTAAAAAGTGCGGAAGATCACCACTAAACCCCCTCTCGAACAGAAAGTCTCTCATCAACACCTCTATATATTTTGCCCTCGCAAAATGATTGATAAACCTCCTTTCCTCTGGCCTTGCCACTTCTGCTTCACCTTCTACTCCTGCAATACATTTGCCCTTACCTTCACGAGTCTTCTTTTCAGTTTCACCTTCTACAACTTCCTTTTCAGCTTCTTCTTGATTTTCAGGATCCTCTTTTTCTGATTCAGTTGTGGGTGGAGAAGGAGTGTCTTTCTTAATCCTTTTAATCTGTCCCGCTTTCTACTTGTGGCGGCGACAGCGCGACGGATCCTGTACTATCTCTTCCAGAACCTCTTGAACTAATGTTTCATTATTACCTTGCTCTTGCAAATCTATTGCTTCCTTTTCTGGAATCTCTTTTTTTGTTTCATCAATCTTTTTAGGATCTTTTTCTTTTTCGAGATCTTTCGGTTCTTCCTCAGCGACTACCTCTTCTGCAATGTCCTCGATGACCTTCTGCAGAACTTCAGAAACTTCAGCCTCTTGTAGCCTTTTAAGCCGCTTGGCTTCCCTTTCTGCAGGCGTTCTTTTCTTCTTTGCCTTCTTCTTAGGAGCTTCTGGCGTCACAAGTACATCCTCCTCCACTGCCCTCTCTTTTCTTCCTCTCGTTTTTGCCATTTAGAATAGAAAATTTTCTTGCACTCAAAGAGGCAGAGAGGAAATAGGAAGAGAAACACGATTTCAAGAAGAAAATGAATGAGAAAATGCACTAGGGTTTGATTTAAATGGAGCTTCAACATTTAAAATACCGACCAAATTATTTTCCTCTATTAATTAAAATGTTACCATTTAACTTGCATGTCATCATGGAAGTTACTCCCAATAAACGGTAAAATAATCGCCTGGTAAATGCGTGATGTGCTCTCCAACGGCTAGACCGTTCGATCTTCCCTGCGCAACACGTGGAAGCACCAGATGTTCCACGCGTTTTACCTGCCCATAAAATTTTAAAATCCAAACGGTAAAAATATTTAATTCTTGAACCAATCCCGTAATATTCTGATGATACATTTCCTCTAACCAAAAGATTGCGAAAACAAACTGAGCAACAAAGATTTTCTTATAGAAGAATCTTTTTACACGAAAAATTGAATTTGAAATTTAAACCACCAAAATAAATCAAATCTTATTCTTTTATGCCGAATAAATCAGGAAATATATTATTAAAACCTAATCTAAAAAGAAATTAAAAATACAAACTAAATAAAAAATAAATCCGATTATACAATCTACGCAAATTCAAAATACCCACGAATTAAAATAAATAAGATAAAATTGTAATCAATAAAACCTAATTTAAAATAATTCAAATTAAAATCAAATCAAATTAGCGAAAAATAAAATTGCAACAAACACTGGGAGCTTAAAATATTGCAATACGAAATGCTCCTGCAAAACTCTCGCTCTTTCGTTCATCAACCAATTTTTGGGAAGGATAATCGCTTGACAAAAGGTTGATTAATTTAACACAGAATTGTCACTGATACGCGTTAATCCAAGTATAAATTAACACACAATCAAGTAGTACCTAGAGAGTTCTAGGGTCGAATCCACAGTGAAGGACGGTTAAAGACTTTTAATAACTTATCTACTAAACACTCACATGCATGATATTATAGGAGTAAGAAAAGAGTTGATTGATAATGGTTGGTGAAACAGTGTACGAGAACCTAAACAATGCGATGAGATTAGAGAAAATATCAGATGACAATGCTATCAAGGCTATTGCTGCGGCAACCACATGCGTTTATAAGTAATCTTGCAGCGCATACTTTGATTACTTGATCTATTAATGCCTATGTGAGAAATAAACATGAGATTCCCTTCCGATACTACTCATGCGTTTGGCATAAAACTAACAACTGTTTTGTTTAATTAACTCCTGCGCTGGTGTTGTTCTCTAATAACTTGCAAGTGACTGCGTTAGTCCTAAAACAGTCTAAGCTCGTTAAAGCACTATCTTATTGCGGCAGTATTAGTTTTAACACTACCAAGGCTACATGCAATGCGCTAACTTGCTCTACTTAGATAGTTCCACATGCGTTACCTCTCAGGGATTTATCATGCTGCTACCGCATCCGGCTGGCCAGGCAGGAGTTAGTAATGAAAACATTATCACATCTAAGTAGAAAGCATTAATTTCTCATTTAATCAAAATGTACGCATATAAGATGAACATATCACCGCATGGGTGCGTAAGCTAAGCCTTGATAAAAGTAAATTAGCCCATGATGAGACAGAAAAACACAACACAATACATTCTATAGCAATAATAAGTCTGCGTCGCGACAATCTTTCTTCTTCTGGTTTCTTTCTTTTTGTGCTGCGTGCTCACCTCTCTCCGTCTCCCTTTCTCTTGGGCAGCTGGATGCTTCTTATAGGCTGAAGAGGCTGACTTGTCCAAGTTATTGGCTTGCGTGCCCCAGTCATCTTTCGCCAGCTAGCACATCAGTCACACGTCAGTGCCATCATATCTTCCAGCTTTCATCGTACGAACTGCTCTGGGATCTGCGCCTGCGCTGAAGAAAACTTGGGCAACGAAACAACTACAAATTTCATGCGTTAGAGGTTAAAATAACACAATTTTCCTATCGCACTAAAATATTTCCTTTTAAGATTAGCGATCGCAATTCTCTTATTAAT
Organism: Luffa aegyptiaca; assembly: GCA_017139565.1. Classification (NCBI taxonomy): domain Eukaryota; kingdom Viridiplantae; phylum Streptophyta; class Magnoliopsida; order Cucurbitales; family Cucurbitaceae; genus Luffa; species Luffa aegyptiaca. The sequence goes on from CM029395.1 coordinate 23,453,025, forward strand.
ATGCGCTAGATCAACGCAACTTGAATCTTTTCAGCCTATTTAGTTCAACTTTAAGGGAGAAATAACTTTATTTTTGCAAGTTATCAATCCCCCAAACTTTAACTATTGCTTGTCCCCAAGCAATGCCTTCTATCAATTCTGCGAGAATGACTCAGCTCAACAGCTTTGGACTCCTACATCCCAATTCTTCCTTATCTTTTTCTTGCGCCTAACACAACGGATTCGGCCTTTCATTCTATTCCCTTTTGGCTAAGGGAAACACTTGTGCTTAGACTCATTTCCTGCGATACTTCAGCATTTTCCTTTCTATTTGGCCCTATGCGCAATTTTTTTTTTAAGCAAAAAGCATTAATATCGACATTAAAACGCATGCTTTCGTTTTGGCTTACCCACATTTGTGATGAAAGGTATCCAACTACGAGCATTACATTTTTTAACTACCCTAAACACTCATGGAATGCGAATACGCCTTCGCGCAGTGGCAAACGATGGGTGTCATGAATGCCCCTGGCTACTAACGCATCGAGACCAGAGGAACGCATATGCTTATTTTGCGCTAGGGTAACAACCATACTTATGCAATATCTAACTTAAGAGTGTTTAATGCATTGGGTCAGATTTAACTTCCTTTTGGCCCTTGTTTCCAAAAACCGTAAGAAGGCTAAGCGAGTACCGTTATGCCCATTTCTGGGACTCGACTCCGACATAGATAATTCACGAATGCAACCTATAACCCTATAGTCGATATAGGTTGCCTTAGGCAGCTTGCCCTATACCTCCGAACAATCTCTTTCGAGCTTTTTCTCCTATATCACCTTTATGAGAACCGATATCGTTTGTCCCTTTCGAGATCAAACTCACATAGAATGCAAAGTCTAAGTGATCAAATTAAACTTAGTAAGATCAGAATGATATTCAATAAAGAATGACATGCATTAGACCCTACTTAAGCAAATCAAACACTTTCAAGCCGTTAAACCCTAAGGGAATTCACCACATTGAACCCCTCAGCGGGATTTTAGCTACTCATGATCGGATAAAAAAACAAATGAACACATTTTCATTGAAACAATGATGAAAAAAATACAAAGTAATGAAAAAGATTCAAGAGCTGGAATTAAAAGAGATAGCTAAATATTATGGGTTTTTTGTTTACACAATCCTTCTAGAGTTCGCTAAGACACTCCACTCTCTCACTTTTACAAGATGGCAATGGGTGAAACTCTCTACAAATCGCAAGGTTTGATGTCTAACTCTCTCTCGGGTTAGAATTTGTCATCTAAGAAGGACCTCGGGCATCCCTACTCATTGGCGTCGAGCCAGGGTTCTGTCACCACCCTTTTCTTCCAAGTGAGTTCTGCTTGAATTTGACTTCGAATCCCGAGCTTATATAGTGTAGAAATTGGTTGAGGAGCTGCGAAATAGGTGCTGGAAGGTTGCCCAGTCAGTTTCGGGGTCAAAACAACCAGTTAGGTGCGAAGAAGACTCGTCAACAACGACCCGCGTGCGACTCGGAACGGCCTCTGTTCTTCCAGAAATGCGGTCGCATTTCCATTTTGCCTTCCCAAAAATGAGGTCGCATTTCTGGGGAATTCCAGCTTCAACTCTGTTTTTCTGCACGACAGCAAACTAAGTCAAATTTGCTTGAAATCAAGTCTTTTTAGGCATAATTAAGCATAATTCAACAAAAGTGACTCTCAACACCCTAACTTATCAAATTAACATATTTTGAGCTCCGAAATAGTAAAATTGACCTAAACACTCAATATTTGACCAATAAATGAGCTAAGAATAAGGGTAAAATAGGTATATTTTTTACCCTTATCACCCTCCGTAGGGTGATCGCTCCTAGGGCGATTCGCAGGTAGATCATGGGATCTTACGGTGCAACCTAATGGAGGAGACCGTAGGATACGTTGACACGTGGCCTGCTCCCACTTACTATAAAATACTCCTTTATTCACCTTGATATTGATCCATGCAAACACCATCCGTAGGGGGTCACTCCCAGGGCGACTCGAGGCCAAGCATGGACCTCACGTTGTGAACTCTTGAGGACGTGAGAGAAAAACTTGATTTATGAAAATCTTGTTTTGATATATTTCCTCCCACAAAGTAATTTTATAATTAAAGGGTCTATTACTTAGGTAAATTCCGACCAAGTGAATCTATCTAAGTCTATGCCTGTATATAACTCTTATATAAAGGTCTTTACTCTAATGTCTAGGTAAATTAAACACCGATCGCTTTGATTATGCAGTATACGAAGACCACCAGCGGGATGCTAAGGGTTGCATCATGCATTGTGGGCACGATGCAATTCTTAATCAAATGCATCTAGGCGGTGGCCTCGAAGTCCAACATTGGGGCCTTGAGGATCCGCGCAGAGCCACGCCTGTCCCATTGGTTACCTGGTCGATGTACCGCAGCTAGGACTGTGGCCAAAAAGTCCTCATCATGCGAGGATAGCAGCGCATTGCCTTCTACGTCAGGGATGTCAGGTAGTTCGAAGGCAACGTTGATGACAGAGGGGGCGAATGTGACTGCGTTGGCTCGCACCATCACCTCATCAATCTCTTCCTGGCACTACGCTCGGTAAAAGTCTTGGACTAGCGCAGGGGCGTAGTTGGGGATTGTCTCACAGACAAGCTTCCATTTGTGGCGAGAAATTTGGTCTGCCATGGTCTGCGGCAGCTTGCAGCTAAATCCTCGTTCTTCGGTGAAGTTCCCCTTATCTTCACCTACTTTTTCTTTTCCTTTGGATGCGGCAGGGGCCCTCTTTCTCTTGTTGCTTGGGTCTGCCACATTCTGCTCTGCCAGGCTCTCGAATTGTCAGCTCGGTGGATTGAATGTTGCGGCGCAGAGTCAGTGGAAGATGATCTTTAGAGTCTTGCGATGCTGACTCATGCGTTGGAGAGCCTAACGCGGCTGCAATAGCAGCCAAACCAGCTGTGGCCAATTCTTCAGCCGCTCGATCTTGCCTTTTTTTTTCAGCGCGTTCTCTTTCTCTTACCGCACACTCTTATTCTGCGGCAGCTTTTCAGGTGACTTCATCTGCAGCAGCTTTCGCTTCTATCTCTCGTTGGCACAAGGCTTCGCCTTCTGCGCCCATCTGTCCCAGCAGAGAGTTCCACGCAACTGCTTCTCTCTCAGAGAACTAAGGAGTGGGAGGGTTGGCAGTGGTGGACGGAGGTAGAGGGTCGGAGACGGCAATGGGGCCAGAGGGAGCAGAAGGTGATGGGTCAGAAGCTAGAAAGGCAGAGGAGTCTAGTGGAGGCAAAAGAGGAAGCGAGGGAAATGAAGAGGAAAAACGCGTAAGGTTATGGCAAGGGGGCAAGGTCGAGTACCTCCATGGCTTCGGCTCCGGAGGTAGACTCGGCTGCTAGGTCATGTGTGGTCGGCCTTTCGCCGTCGACTACCTCGAGCTCTTCTTCTTGGCTCAGAGCTCCTTCTTCACGATCATGCTCGCCATGCTCCTCATCAGAGGAGATGACTATATCTCGGTTTGGGCCGTTAACTTCAGGCGAAGATGGGACATCGACGTCATCTGCGTAGCCGGAGATGGAAAGGTTCTGAGAGTCTTCAAGCAACATGGTAATCGGTTGGGGTTAGGGTTTGCAAGAGAGAAAGAGTTTGCAAAAATGGGGCAATGGAGAAGACGATGCAATGAAAGAGAAAAACGCATTCCATTTGGGATTTTATACCAGCGTAATCGAGGGGATTTCAACAATTTCGGAACACTCATGCCCTTTCACATCCCACGCATATGGATTTCTCATGATGAATGTGGGAGAATGTGGCATCGCCTCGGGCATCGTGCAACAGATGGGATCTGGGGGCTCTTTAATGACGAAGTGATAACTGCTCGTCCCCCAATGCGGATAACTCGATTAGCTTAATGGGGCATGCACTGAGTTTTCTATCAAGGCTCTAACCTACCAAAATAAACTATCGCAATAAAAAAAATGCTTGCGGAAAGAAAATAAACCAGAAAACTCTGACCTGCGGGTGCTCTCTTAATGCGCTAGGTCCTGCCGTAGCTGAGAATAGTCCTCTTCTGGACCTAACTTTTTCTTCTTGTCATGGTGGGTAGGTTAAAATGATGATCTCAACATCCTCGTCATAGGTCCCATCAATGTATGGTCTGATACGCTGCCCATTGACCTTAAAAATTATTTTTTCGTTTGCGGAATGCAAGTTCACGGCCCCGTACGGATATATCTTGTGGATAATGTAGGGTCCGGACCACCTTGATTTTAGTTTGACTGAAAAAAGACATAGACGAGAGTTAAATAATAGTACTTTCATTCCTTCCTTTAGTACCTTTTTGGAGATTAATTTGTCATGCCATTGCTTTTGTTTTTCTCGATTGATTTTGGCATTTTCGTAAGCATTCATCCTGAATTCCTCCAATTCTGATAGCTGGCGCATTCGAGCTTGGCCTGTCGCAGTTAAATCGAGATTAAGGCATTTCATTCCCCAATGCTTTTTATATTCAAGCTCCAACGGCAAGTGACATGCTTTTCCAAACACCAACGCATAGGGTGACATTCCTATAGGTGTTTTGAAAGCTGTGCAGTAAGGCCATAGCGCGTCGTCTAGATGCTGTGCCCAGTCCTTCTTTCCTGCGATGACCACTTTTTCAAGGATTCTTTTAATCTCTCTGTTTGACACCTCAGCTTGACCATTGCTCTGGGAGTGATAAGTTGTTGCAATATGGTGTTTGACATTGTACTTCAGTAAGAGCTTGCTCATGATCCGATTTACAAAATGAGTCCCTTCATCGCTAATGAGCCTTCGTGGCACTCCATATCTTGTGAAGATGTTTCGTTTAAGGAACCTTGCCACGGATGCCGCATCGTTCTTGACGCAGGCAATAGCTTCCACCCATTTGGTGACATAGTCGACTGCGAGGAGGATGTATTGGAATCCTTACGATGATGGGAACGGTCCCATGAAGTCTATTCCCCAAACATCAAATGACTCTATTTCTACCATGTAATTCTGTGGCATCTCATTCCTTGAGCTAATGTTTCCCGTGCGCTGGCACTTGTCGCATTGATCCACATGCTTTCTTGCATCACGGAATAATGTTGGCCTCCAATAGCCACTTTGCAGAACCTTGGTTGCAGTGCGCTGTCCTCCAAAATGGCCTCCATAAGGCGATTCGTGGCATGCTTTCAACATATTCAGCACATCCTGCTCTCCGACGCATCTTTGAATTATTTGATCTGGTCCCCTACGGCACAAAAAAAGGTCATCCCAAAGATAAAATTTTACTTCATGGAAAAACTTCTTACGCTGCTGCGCTGAGTATTCTTCGGGCACTATTCCTGCGACGAGGTAGTTTTCCACGTCAGCAAACCAAGGCACTTCTTCATCAATCTTTAGCAGCTTTTCATCTGGGAATTCTTCTGCGATGAGAGTGTTAGGCGCATCCACCTTTTTAGGGTTTTCAAGCCGCGACAGATGGTCAGCTACTTGGTTTTCACTTCCTTTTTTGTCCTTGATCTCTAAATCAAACTCTTGGAGCAGCAGAATCCATCTAATCAGTCATGGCTTTGCATCCTTCTTTCCGTTTAGGTACTTGATGGGCGCATGATCAGTATAAACAGTAGCTTTGGAGCCAATTAAGTACACACGAAATTTATCGAATGCATAAACGACAACTAATAATTCTTTCTCGGTGGTCGTGTAATTAGTCTGCGCCTCATTTAATGTCTTGCTGGCGTAATAAATGGGATGAATCGACTTCTCCTTCTTCTACGCCAACATCGCGCCAATCGCCGCATCACTTGCGTCACTCATAAGGACGAATGGTTCCGTCCAATTTGGGGTTGTAAGGATGGGCGTAGTTACTAACACATGCTTCAGGTCGCAGAAGGCCTTCATGCATTCTTTTGAAAATTCAAATTTTTTGTTTGCCTCTAATAATTCGCACAAGGGCTTCGTTATGTGCGAGAAGTTTTTAATGAAACGGCAATAGAAGCCCGCATGCCGTAGGAAACTGTGAATTCCATTAACAAACGTGGGCGGCAGCAGTTTTTCAATTACGTCTATCTACGCTTTATTAACTTCTATTCTTGCTTCTGATATGTGGTGGCCCAAAACTATTCCTTCTTCTACCATAAAATGACATTTTTTCCAATTTAATACCAAATTTGTTTCTTTGCATCTCACCAAAACTCGTTCTAGCTGCGTTAAGCAATCTACGTACGAATTTCCATAAACGGAAAAATCATCCATGAAAACTTCCACTGACTTTTCCAGCAAATCTGAGAAAATAGCCATCATGCATCTCTGAAATGTTCCTGGCGCATTACATAGTCCAAACGGCATTCTTCTAAACGCAAATGTACCATAAGGGCAAGTAAAAGTGGTCTTCTCTTGGTCTTCTGGCGCAATGGAAATTTGGTTATATCCGGAGTATCCATCTAGAAAGCAGTAGTAAGCCTGTCCAGCAAGTCGGTTAAGCATTTGGTCAATGAAGGAGAGAGGGAAATGGTCCTTCTTAGTGATTGCATTCAACTTGCGGTAGTCCATGCATACGTGCCAACCAGTGATGATTCGCGATGGGATTAGTTCATTCTTTGCGTTGGTGACTACCGTCATTCCTCCCTTCTTTGGCACACAATGCGATGGGGCAAATGACTCCTGCGTCTAGCCATTTAATAATTTCCTTGCGCACCACTTCCATCATTGCAGGATTCAACCGCCTCTGACGCTCAACAAACTCGTCAAATTCATCAAGTAATCGGATCTTGTGCATGCAGTACGAAGGGCTTATTCCCTTGATGTCCACAAGACTCCATCCAATTGCGCCTTTGTGCCTGGCCAAAACCTGCATTAACAATTTTTCTTGCGTTAGATTTAATTTTGAAGAAATAATCACTGGTAGAGACTCACCTTCGCCTAAAAATTTGTATTTCAAATGCGCTGGAAGGGGTTTAAGTTCTAACGCAGGAGGGTGTACAATAGAAGGTAAAGTGAACTCCATGTCTTCAAGGTCTAACGCATGCACTGTTTCGTTGGCTTGCGCCATGATGCAACAATCCTCTGCTTCACATGCGTTTTGGTTCTCTTTTTCTTCTTCTCGCGCAACTTTGAGCGCATTCATTCATAGAATCTCCATTGGTGAACAAATATTTATTCGCACAACTGTCTCGCATTCATTCGCATAATCTCCGTTGGTGAACTCCATTGGGTATTTTAATGCGTTTAACACATTAAACACCACTTTCTGGTCATTCATGCGCATGGTTAGCTCCCCTTTCTGAACATCAATAAGCGTCTGGCCAGTTCCTAAGAATGGTCGTCCCAAAATGATAGGATCCTCCCTGTCTGCTTCATAATCAAGAATAATAAAATCAGCTGGAAAAATAAATTTGTCAACTTTTACCAGAACATCTGCAATCTTACCGTTGGGATGCACTAAAGATCTATCTGTGAGTTGAAGAGTAACAATAGTTGGGCACGCTTCTCCAATTCCCAAGCGCTTGTACACAGACAGGGGCATCAAGTTGATGCTCGCGCCGAGATCACATAATGCTCTTCCTACATCAATTCCTCCGATTGAACATGGGATAGTTAAACTTCCAGGATTCTTTAGGTTGGGTGGAATTTTACTTGCCATTATTGTGCTGCATTCATTCGTTAGCACAACCGTCTCAAATTCCTTCCAGGGTCTTTTGTTGGACAAAATATCCTTTAAGAATTTTGCATAACTGGGCATTTTTTCCAATGCTTCAACCAATGAAATATTGATGTGAAGCTCTCGCAGGACATTAAGGAATTTCTTGAACCGCGCCTCGTCATTTTTCTTTCTCAACCTTTGCGGAAAGGGTATTGGGGTCTTGTATGCGTCAGACTCTTTTTCTGCTTGCTTTTCTCTTTCCTTTCCGGGTTCTACTTCAGCTACTTCTGCATCACCTTTTTGCTCCTGGATATGGTTGGATATGGTCGCAACTTCGTTTGATCCTTCTTGCACTGGCGTAGGATCGTTGGATAAGAGTTGCTTTCCAATGCGGAGAGCCAATGTGTGGCATTGCTCCTTTCCTTTTGGAGCCTCCGTGTTGCTTGGTAGTGTTCCCGCATGTCTATTCTTCAATTCTGACGCAAGCTGTCCCACTTGTATTTCCAGATTCCGTAAGGATGCGGCTTGACTTTGGACTATCGCATCAGTTTTTGCCATGTATTCTTTTTGACTTGCCATGAAATCCTTCATCATTGTTTCCAGCGAATTGGACGATGCTGCTCCTTGGTTGCCTCCACCTGCGTTGGTGTTGCGCTGACCCTGCTATGTGTGCTAATGGTTAGCATTAAACTGTCTAGGCGCAAGATTTGTATTACCTTGATGCGGTTGTTTATTTGTGCCACCATTCCATGAAAAATTGGGGTGATTTCTCCATCCAGGATTGTATGTATTTGAAAATGGATTGTTGCATACAGCTCCTTGGAGTCCCACGTAGAGCACCGATTATGGGTTAGAAGGGCACTGGTCATGCGTGTGTCATTCTCCGCAGATTCTGCATCCTACTGCGTTGAGCTGTGTTATTAGAGGTCCTGAGCTTGCTGTCAACGCATCCATTTTTGTAGTTAACGCATCAATCTTTGCATTTACTGAGGTCAGTGGATCAACTTCAAAACCTCTTGAACTGGTCTTCACTGGTCTTTTTCTTTTGTCTTCTGTAGTGCCCCACTCGTAATTGTTGCGCGCAATGTGGTCAAGGATTGCATGCGCTTCGTCATATGTTTTCCTTAGTAATGCACTGTTAGCATATGAATCCACTAAAACTAGCGAGTTCTTATTCAGTCCGACATAGAAGGTTTCTAACTGAATACAATGAGGCAATCCATGGTGTGGGCATCTTTGCAAGAGATTTTTGAAACATTCCCATACATCACTGAGTGTCTCATCTTCCATTTGAGTGAATGTCATGATTTCCTTTCTGAGTCTCGAGTTTGCTTTAGGTGGGAAATATTTTTCCAGAAACTTTTCGGCTAAATCGTTCCATGTAGCAATAGAGTTTGCTGGTTGTTGATTTAACCAGACCTTTGCAGCATCTCTCAGGGAGTAAAGGAAAAGGATAACCTGTAACTGTTCTTGAGTTACTCTGGGAATAATAAATTTATTGCATATATCCACGAATGACTTAAGATGCGAATGTGGATCTTCAGCCACACTTCCTCCAAATTGTCCTACAACAGTTAGCATTTGGAACATAATTGCCTTAAGCTCGAACCCTTCAGTCTCCGAGGTCGGTTGTACTATTCCAGGATTGAAGTTGCAATTTGCAGGTGCTGCATAATCTCTGATTCCTCTTGCTCTATCATCAGCCATTTGTATGGGGTTCACTGGCAGATTCCGAGGGTTTGGTGCTGCCATCTCTCTTGGTTGCTCAGTTACTTGTCTTCGAGCATGCCGATTTCTTCTTTTCGGTGGTAAGTTCGGTCAATCTCAGGGTCGATCTTTATATCAATGCGGCACGCATACAATCTTGCTTACCTGAAGAAAACTACTCAACAAGAAACAAGGGGAATAAAGCCAAACGGAGTGTTAGATCAAAAAGAGTATTAAAAACTTAGTTGCCTTCCCCGACACGGCGCCAAAAACTTGATCGCTTGACAGAAGGTTGATTAATTTAACACAGAATTGTCGCTGATACGCGTTAATCCAAGTATAAATTAACACACAATCAAGTAGTACCTAGAGAGTTCTAGGGTCGAATCCACAGGGAAGGATGGTTAAAGACTTTTAATAACTTATCTACTAAACACTCACACGCATGATATTATAGGAGTAAGAAAAGAGTTGATTGATAATGGTTGGTGAAACAGTGTACGAGAACCTAAACAATGCGATGAGATTAGAGAAAATATCAGATGACAATGCTATCAAGGGTATTGTTGCGGCAACCACATGTGTTTATAAGTAATCTTGCAGCGCATACTTTGATTAATTGATCCATTAATGCCTAAGTGAGAAATAAACATGAGATTCCCTTCTGGTACTACTCATGCGTTTGGCGTAGAACTAACAACTGTTTTGTTTAATTAACTCCTGCGTTGGTGTTGTTCTCTAATAACTTGCAAGTGACTGCGTTAGTCCTAAAACAGTCTAAGCTCATTCATGCACTATCTTATTGCGACAGTATTAGTTTTAATACTACCAAGACTACATGCAATGCGCTAACTTGCTCTACTTAGATAGTTCCACATGTGTTACCTGTCACGGATTTATCAGGCTGTTACCGCATCCGGCTGGCCAGGCGGGAGTTAGTAATGAAAACATTATCGCATCTAAGTAGAAAGCATTGATTTCTCATTTAATAAAAATGTACGCATACAAGATGAACCTATCACCGCATGGGTGCCTAAGCTAAGCCTTGATAAAAGTAAATTATCTCATGCCGAGACAGAAAAACACAACGCAATACATTCTATCGCAATAATAAGTCTCCGTCGCGACAGTCTTTCTTCTTCTGGTTTCTTTCTTTTTGTGCTACATGCTCTCCTCTCTCCATCTCCCTTTCTCTTGGGCAGTTGGATGCTTCTTATAGGCTAAGGAGGCTGACTTCTCCAAGGAATTGGCTTGCGTGCCCCAATCATCTTTTGCCAGCTAGCACATCAGTCACATGTCAGCGCGATCATCTCTTCCAGCTTTCATCGTACGAATTGCTCTGGGATCTGCGCCTGCGCTGAAGAAAACTTGGGCAACGAAGCAACTACAAATTTCATGCGTTAGAGGTTAAAATAACACAATTTTCCTAGCATCATAAATATTTCCTTTTAAGATTAGCTATCGCAATTCCCTTATTAATATGCACTAGATCAACGCAACTTGGATCTTTTCAGCCTTATTTAGTTGAACTTTAAGGGAGAAATAACTTGCTTTTTGCAAGTTATCAAAGGATATTTCGAACGGAATTCCTCTCCCCAATAATGCTTCACTCGCTGTCCATTAACCTTGAATACTCGCCCAACTTTTTCATCTCTAAAAGTAATTGCTCCATGAGGAAAAACTTCAATCACAACAAACGGTCTAGACCATTTAGAATTTAATTTTCCAGGAAACAATTTCAATCTAGAGTTGTATAGCAAGACTCTCTGACCCTTAATAAATTCTTTAGGTTTTATCTTCTTATCATGCCACCGCTTTGTTTTCTCTTTATACATTTTTGCATTTTCATAAGAAAACTGTTGAAACTCCTCTAACTCATTAAGCTGCAACATTCTAATTTCACATGCACGACTCAAATCAAAATTCAATTTCTTTAAAGCCCAAAACGTTTAACGGTAAATGGCAAGCCTTTCCATACACTAACCTATACGGAGACAAACCTAAAGGAGTCTTATAGGATGTCCTATAAGCCCAAAGAGCCTCATCTAACCGAAAAGACCAATCTTTCCTAGATGGATGGACTACCTTCTCTAATATAGCTTTAATTTCCCTATTACTAACTTCAGCTTGACCATTTGCTTGCGGATGATAAGGGGTAGCTATCCTATGCTTAATTCCATATTTAGCTAAAATATTATTCACAAAGTGTGTGCCCTCATCGCTCACAAGCTCTAAGTGTACCAAACCGCACAAAAATGTGAGATTGAAGAAACCTCGACACCGTCTTAGCATCATTCTGATGGCATGCAATGACCACTACCCATTTGGACACGTAGTTAACTGCCAATAAGATAAAAACATTACCATTAGAAGGGGAAATGGCCCCATAAAATCAATACCCCATACGTCGAATAATTCTAATTCTAAAATATACGTTAGAGGCATTTCATCTCTAGGCCCCAAATTTTCTCTCCTTTGGCAAGCATCACATTGCTTGTAGAACCAATGGGCATCTTTAAATAAAGAAGGCCAGAAGAATTCACATTGCAAAATCCTCATAGCTGCCCTCTGACCGTTGAAATGACCTCCATATGGGGAAGAGTGACATTGCTCCAGGATTTCCTTTGCTTCATCACCTGAAACACATCTTCGAATAATACCATCAAAACATTGCTTATACATAAATGGCTCATCCCAATAAAAGAATTTTGCATCATGCTTAAACCTTTGCACCTGTCTCCAATCCATATCAATAGGAGTGACTCCTTTTACCAAAAAGTTGGCTATATCAGCATACCAAGGAGTATTATGTACTACCTTTACCTCAATAGCAAAAAGGTGCTCATCAGGGAAATGAATCGAAAATGACAGATTGCTCTAGCAAAGAAGATGTTGGATCAAGACATGACAAATGATCTGCAATAACCTTTTCTGATCCCTTCTTGTCCTTTATCTCTAAGTCGAATTCCTGCAATAATAAAACTCAACGAATTAATCTAGGCTTCGCATCTTTCTTAGACATTAAATACCTTATTTCTGCATGATCTGTGAAAACTGTGACTTTGGAACCAACTAAATATGGGCGGAATTTCTCAAAGGCAAACACAACCGCTAACAACTCCTTTTCAGTAGTTGTATAGTTGATTTGTGCCTCATTCAAAACCTTGCTTGTATAATAAATAGGATGGATAACTTTGCCCAGCTTTTGCCTTAGCATGGCACCTACTGCAACATCACTGGCATAACACATCACCTCAAATGGCAAACTCCAGTTGGCTGCACAAAGAATGGGTGCTGAGATCAAAGTAGCCTTTAAAGTCTCAAAAGCCTTCCTACAATCTACATCAAAGTCAAAAACACTATCAGCACACAATAAGTTACAAAGAGGTTTGCTAATATTGGAAAAATCATTTATGAACCTTCTATAAAATTCAACATGACCTAAAAAGCTCTGAATCCCTTTGATTGAATTCGGTGGTTCTAACTTCTCCATAACCTCTATTTTTACTCGATCAACTTCTAGACATTTCTTTGAAATTTTATGACCTAATACTATGCCCTCCTTCACCATGAAGTGCATTTCTCCCAATTAAGAACTAGATAGGTATCCTAACATCTCTTTAATACCTTACCAAAATTATTCAAACAATGCTGAAAAGATCCTCCAAAGACAGAAAAATCGTCCATAAATACCTCAATAGTGGACTCAATCATATCAGAGAAAATTGCTAACATACACCGTTGAAATGTTGCTAGAGCATTGCAAAGGCTAAAAGGCATTCACCTAAAGGCAAACGTCTCATAAGGGCAGGTGAAAGTGGTTTTTTCCTGACCCTCAGGAGCAATGGTAATCTGATTATACCCAGAATAACCATCCAAGAAATAGTAGTAAGCCTGACCAGCCAACCTATCCAACATCTGGTCAATAAATGGTAGAGGGAAATGGTCCTTACGGGTGGCTTTGTTAAGCCTCCTGTAATCCATGCAAACCCTCCAGCCAGTTACTGTCTTGGTGGGGATCAACTCATTGTCCTTATTAGTCACTACCTTAACACCTCTTTCCTTAGGAACACATTGGACAGGGCTTACCCAATTGCTATTTGCAATTGGATAGATAATCCCAACATCCAACCATTTGATCACCTCCTTCTTAACAACTTCTTTTTTGTTGCCCAATACTCCTAAAGGATCTCTCCTCTAGAGTGATTTTATGCATACAGAAAGAAGGGTTAATTCCCTGAATGTCAACCAATGTCCAACCTATTGCTTTGCGGTATTGCTGCAACAACTTTATTAAGGTCTCTTCATCCTCCGACATCAAATCTGATGCAACAATAATGGGCAACGTCTCACCATCCCCAAGATACACATACTTTAGATTATCCGGCAAGGGCTTCAAATTTGAAGTAGGTGCCTCAATCAGGGATGGCTTAATAGGAGGAGCCTTCGTTTCATCCAAGTTTGAAGACTCAAAAACATCCTCACACCTAGAAACTTCTTTTTCATTTTTTCTTTCTAAAGAACAAACTTCTAAATCCTCCTTACTAATCTCTCCATGATCTTCCAAATGTTTATTTATCAAATCCTTCATTGCTATCTCAACAATTGTATTCTCCAGAATTTGAATGAAAGAACAATCTTCCACTTCATCTGGATACTTCATGGCCTTAAAAATATTAAGTCACTTCCACATTATAAACTCTCATTGTCAATTCCCCTTTCTGAACATCTATCAACGCTCTGCCAGTAGCCAAAAATGGACGACCAAGAATAATTGGGACATCTTTATCTGCCTCATAATCTAAGACAATAAAATCAACAGGAAATATGAATTTATCTACATTCCTCAGTAAGAGATACAATTTCAAATTCACTTAACCTCTTCTTTTTAGTTAAAATATCCTTAAGAAATTTAGCATAATTTTGCATTTGCTCAATAGCTTCTACTAAAGGAATATTTATATGCAATTTCTTAAGAATCTCTAAAAACTTCTTAAATTGACCATCTTGGTTCTTAGGCTTTTGCCTTTGTGGAAAAGGTAGAGATGGTACATAAGGTGGGGGCGGCATATAAGGTGGTTCCACATCTGGAACAGTACCAGATGCTCCAGCATCATTATTGTTGCCTCCATCACTTTTACCAGACTCCAACTCTTTTTCAACAACCTTTTTATCACCATTATTCTCTACATCCTGGGTCCTACCAGGCTCTTTTCTCTCTTCTAGTGGCTTACCACTCCTTAGAGTTACTGTCTATACCTGCTCCTTACCTTCCCTTCTAGGGTGTTCAGTATCTGCAGGAAGTTTCCCTTGGGGCCTTGCCTTCAGTTCATTAGCTAGCTGACCCATTTGCAATTCCAAGGCTCTCATTGAAGCTTGATTACTTTGAATTGCGGCATCGGTATGAGCCATATATTCTTTCATCATTGCCTCAAGAGAACTCTCCGAACTTTGTTGGGGCAAAGCCTGCTTATTTTGCTGGGGCAATACCTGTGATTTAGCAGATCCTAACTGGTTCACTTTTTGTTGTGCTTGAGGGGCTTGCAAGTTGCTTCCTTGCCCTCCCCATGCAAAGTTGGGGTGGTTGCGCCAACCTGGATTATAAAAGTTAGAATAAGGGTTATTCCTTTGATAACCTACAAAAAACACAGAAGCTCGATTGGTGGGGCAAAACTCATAGTTGTGCTCTTCGCCACAATAGACACATGATTCCTCTGTAACTTGGTTCACCACTGTAGTAGACTCCACCACTAGTGGCTACTGATGACTAACCACTGTTACATTTTTAAGAGCTTTAGCTAACATTGCAATATCAGCCCTAATGGTAGACACACCATCAACTTCTAACACACTCTTAACTTTTTTATTTGAGCCTCTAACATCCGACCACTGACAACTATTGGTTTATATTCTTTCTAAAAACTCATGGGCTTCATTAAAGGTTTTTGCCAAAGGGGCCCCTCCCGCAGAGGCATCAACCATACTTTGGGTTGCTATGTTTAGTCCATTGTGAAATGTTTCCACTTGGATACAATGAGGCAAACCATGGTGGGGACACTTTTGCAAAAGCTCCTGAAACCTCTCCCAAGCTGCTAAACGTTTCATCTTCGAGTTGCCTAAATCCCACTATCTCACTCCTTAACTTGGCATTCCTAGTTGGTGGAAAATACTTACTAAGAAATTTTTCCTCTAACTCATTCCAAGTCTGAATTGATCCTGGAGCAAAAGAATTTAACATTCCTTTGTTCCATCTCTAAGAGAATACGGGAACAATGTTAATCTGAGGGCATTTCTAGACACTCCTTGAATTACAAACGAATCACTAACTCCTAGAAAAGACTTAAGATGTAAATGGGGGTCTTCAGATGACAAACCATGGAATTGACCCACGGTTTGCAACATCTGAAACATTACCGGTTTCATTTCAAAATTTGTTGCCTCAATTTGAGGACGTGCAATTCCTGGATTTAACTCATCTAACATCGGAAAAGCATACGCTCGAATGGCTCTGGTCCTATCATTCGCTACCAAAATAGGGTTCTCAGCGTGATTATTTTGCTGTCCATTTTGCTCGAGCGGTGGATTTGGCTGCAACACACGATTCTACTGGGGATCAACTTGACCTTCTGGGATTTCTGGGAGACGTGACACGTTATCCATTGGATTTTGATTTATCCGTTGCTCTCTCCTTCTTCTCTTGAATGTTCTTTCAATTTCTGGATCAAGCTCGAATCTCACCCCAGACGGATCGCTCATGCACCAATCTCACACCTGCAAAAACAAAAGAAACAATCAAAAAGTTCTAGCGCCAAACCACTAAAACATATACACAAAACAGATCAGATAAAAACTTATTCAAGTCCTCGGCAACGGCGCCAAAAACTTGTTGCCTTCTAGAGTGGGGTAAAAATATGGTAAAAATGCTTTCTAGAATACTATGCAAGTGCACATAGTCTACAACAAGTGATAAGTAATTTATCGTATCCACGAGGTTTTGAATAGCTTCCACTCTACCTATTTTATGTAACTTTTTAGTAGTTTCAAGATTGTTAAAATGATTGATTTTGATAAAATGTTGAAGCAAAAGAAATAACAGAGCAGAAAGTAAACGGATAAAGCAGACAAACTGGAAACAGGTGTTGGTCAGGATTACTGTAATTGTATTAAAGGATGCTCTAGCAATAATATTGATTAGGCAATTCTCTTGCAGTCTTATCTGCAGGATCCTCTCGGAACTCTGGATTTTTTGGAATGTGTTTCAACTCCAATGACGTTCTACCGATCAAGCACTAGGTGACTGGTTATCCCTAACTCAGTTACTGGCGTCCACCAACACATAATGGTCTAATGTGATCAAATGCCACATACCTCTCAAATCATCCCTGAAACTAAAAGGTGATATTCATACCGGCTGGCAAGGCGGGCACTAAATAGAAATAGACACAACAAATAATCAAGATGCTCAAATCAATATCAATTGCATAGAGAATGAAGCACGACAATTACATAGATCCTAACCAACACCTAAGTAAATTTAGTTCATGGAGTACAAAGTAACACACGCTATAATCTGAGTATGTGCATCCATAACTACAAGAAATTTACAAGAAAAGATTAATTCCCTTGAAGAAATCCGTAGTTGATGGTCTTCTTAAAGTCTCCAATCGTTCCTCCTTTAAACGGCTTCCAAAGATGGAAAGTAAGCCTCCAAGAATGGAATTAGACTTTCCTCAATCGAATGATTTGACTAGGGACGACTACTTCCTTTTATAGAGTGGAGTCAACCCTAATTAGGTCAAAGATTACATGTGGAAGGCTCTCCAAGCATCCTAGATCTGAGATTGATTCAGCTAACGCCACCTCATTAATGAATCACATGCAGCTCATGTGGTAGTTTTGCTTCATGCTTTGCTGGATCACAGATTTTGCTCCCTTAAGTCGCTAAACATTATTTTTTGCACAAAATAACTTCCAAAGCATCCATTCTTCTAAATTGGTTAAAACATATAATATTCATCTGAAAACAACCTATTTGGCACAAATGACACATAAATCACTATAGAAACAATGCCTAAATAACTCCCTTTTGGAGAGTTATCAACTATCCACGAGTTTTAGGACATAAAACCCAACATAAACATCCACTGGTTAAGACTTTTGTAATTTTCGTGAAAGATGATCTAGCAATTCTTTTGATCAGGCAATCTCTCACAGTCTTATCAGCAGGATCCTCCCGGAACTCTGAATCTTTTGGAATGTGTTTCAACTGAAATGAAGTTCTACCGATCAAGCGCTAGGCAATTGGCTATCCCAAGCTCAACTACTGGCATCCACCAACTATCAACAGTCTAACGTGATTACAAGCCACACAACTCTTAAATCATTCCTGAAACTATGAGAAGCTATACATACCGGCCGGCCAAGTGGGCACACAATAGAATTAAGTTCAACAAGTAATCAAGATGCACAAGATCAATAAGAATTACTAGATTAATAAGAAATGACAATTACATAATTCCTAACCCGTGCCTAAAGTAAATTAGTTCATAGAAATCGGCATAACATGCATTACAATCTGAATAAGCTCATCCTTCACTACAAATTCTACAAGAAATTACTATCCTCCTTGAAGAAATCCGTAGAGTGGTCTCCTCGAGTCTCCAATCGGTCTTGAAATCTATTCGGCCTCCAAAGATGGAATGAATTGACTCTAAATGACTCTTCTAATTTATAGGGTGAAGTCCAACCTAATTAGGTCAAACATGACACGTAAAGCTCTTTCCAAGCCTTCTAAATCTGAGACCCGAGTTGGAAACGCTACCTCATTTAATGAATCACGTGCAATTCATGTGGCCAGTTTTGCTAACAACTTTACTGGATCAACGGACTTTGCTCTCTCATTCTGATCAACATCCATTTTTCTGCAAAAGAACTCTAAAGTATCAATTCTTATAATTAGGGTAAAACATAATATATTCATCTAATAACACACCCACATGACACAATTAACATACAAATCATCATAGAATAAGGTATAAATAACTCGTTTTTGGAGAGTTATCACACCCCCAAACTTGAACTATTGCGCATCCCGAGTAATACTAACTGATTTTCTCAAAAATTTCAAAACATCGGTCATAGCACAACTCGATCAAAACAGATGATCCAACACTACCTTCAACCTTTACCTGAGCACCCTACAAAACCATGCAGTGCCGCAGCAAAATAGTTCTTTCAACAAAGTCATTCCAGGATGTGATGGAGTTTGGAGGGAATGAGTCCAGCCAAGCTTCAACATCTCCTTGTAATGAAAAAGGAAAAAGCTTTAGTTTCAATGTATCTTCAGGTTCTCCTGTAATTTTAAAAGAACTACAAATTCTCAAGAACTGCTTGATATTTTTATGTGGATCTTCACTCGAAAGTCCGAAAAACTGGCCAATGGTATTGAGCTTTTGAAACATCACTAGTTTCATCTCAAATTGTGGAGCTTCTATTGGTGGCTCTAAAAATTCCTAGATTCAAAGTTTGAAAAACGGGTAAGGCATAGTCTCTTATTGCTCTATTGTGGTCTTCAGCAATATAAATTGGATTTTCATATGGTGGCATTGGTGGAACTGGAGGTGCTGGAGAGATTCTCCCACCATTTTGCTCCCTTCCACAATTCTGTGGGTCAACTTCAGGATCGACTCCAGGTTGGTCCATCGGAAATTCTTGTATATAAGAAGCTTCTTCAAGAGGTTCCTGTGCGTTCAACTCTTGTTGTTCCCTTCTCTTTCGTCTTTGTTCTTTCTGGCGACGACAAAAGGTTCTTTCTATCTCAGGATCGATATCAAGGAGTGGACACCCCTTGTTCAAGCACCAACCTTAACTTGCAAGAGAAAAAATTGCAAATCAAAGTCAAATCCTTTTTGAGATAGAAATGTGATCGCAATCGAATCACAATCTCAATAAACACAACTGGTTTCACTTTTGGTCCCCGGCAATGGCACCAAAAACTTGGTGTAGTGTCGGGCTGAAATGTGGAGGTTAGAAAAGATGGTAAATAGTGATTAAGACATTTTCAGCCAACCTAGTGCAAGTATACACTATCGCATGCAGTAATAAAAACCTTAGAAGTATTCCGAGGGTATCGATCCCACGAGGACTAAATTGGAAACACAAATTTGAAGAAGAAACTGTTCAAAGATTGCTTGGATAAGGTAACCAAAGAAATAGTTGATGATGATTTTTGGAAAATAAACAAAATAAACAAGTAAAGAAAACAATGATAAATAAACGAGGTGTTCAATATAGTTTCAACCTTAAGGTAAAATAACTCTAATCCTTGCTTATTAAACCTAAGTCTATTCATGCATTGAGTCAAATTTAACTTCTATTTGGCCTTGCTCCCAAGTACTGTTAGAAGGCTAAGCGAGTACCGTTATGCACATGTATGTGACTCGACTCCGACATAGATAAATTACGCATGCAATCTATAACCCTATAGTTGTTATAGGGTGACTTAGGCAGCCTCCCCCTATAACACCGAATACACTCTTTCGAGCCATTTCTCCTATATCACCTTTATGAGAACCGATATCGTTTGTCCCTTTCGAGTATCAAACTCACATAGCATGCAAAGTCTAAGTGATCAATTTAAACTCTGCAAGATTCAGAATGATATTCAATAAAGAATGACATGCAATGAATAGAACTTAAGTAAATAAACACTTTCAAGTTATTTTAACCATAAGGGAATTCACTATATTTAACCCCTCAACGGGATTTAGCTACGCATGATGGAATAAGATGCAAAAGAATAACTTTTCATGGACATAATGAATGTAAGAATACAGAAATAATGAAAAGAACAATTGTTGGAAATAAGGTGCAGTAGCTAAAACTAAGGTTTTTTCTTTTATCCAATCCTTCTAGAGTTCGCTAAACACTCTACTCTCCTTTACAAGTGGGAATAGGGTGAAAATCTCTACAAACACTCATGTTTGATGTCTAACAAAAGGTTAGAATTCAGTCATCTAAGAAGGACAACGGGCATCTGTACTCATGGGCATCTACTAGGGTTTTGTCACCACCCTCTTCTTCCCAGTGAGTTTTGTTTGGATTTCTCTTCAAATCAAGGCCTTATATAGGTGTTGGTAGGTAGCCCAGTCAGTTTCGGGGTCAAAACAGCTGGTTAGGTGCGTGAAACTCTCGTTCAAAACGACCCGCGACGGACTCAGAACTGCCTCTGTCTGCCTAGAAATGCGGTCGCATTTGCATTTTGCCTTCCCAAAAATGCGGTCGCATTTCTGGGTTTTTTCAGATTTCTTTTGTTTTTCTGCACAATACCAAATTAAGTCAAATTCATACAAAAATATATCTTTTTAAGGACTTTAAAGCATAATTTGACATATGTGACTCTCAACTCCCTAATTCATCAACTTTAGCACTTTTGGAGTTCGAGAATAGTAAATTTGATCTAAAACATGCAACTTTGACAATAAAATGAGCTAAATATAAGGGTAAAATAGGTATATTTTTTACCCTTATCATACCCCCTGATAGGACCAAAATAGTCCTATTTATTTGTTGTTAATCTAGACTTGTTAGGGTGCACTTTACACTTTATTTGTCTGTTTTGTAGATAATTTTTGCATTTAAGGTATCAGGGTCGAACCACACAAATTGGAGTTAATTCGGGCAATTTAAGGAGTTTTCGAGTTTACTTGAGAGCCATGGATCTCGAGGAGGTGAGAAACAGTGAGAATAGTGGCAAGCCTGAGGAATAGTTCCAAGGAGTCAAAGGTTCGAGGCCCAAATCGAGCAATAAACGACGAGGATAAAAGTCGAAGCACGCTAAAAGAAGCCACGGTGTCTCGACGTCGTGACCAACGTCTCGACGCCAACACGTTTTTCAGCCCGAGGCCCATATGGCACGGCGTCGAGACGCCGTGACCAATGTCTTGACGCTTCGGCAGATTTTCCTATAAAATCCCCTCTTTTAATTTCGCCGAATGTATTATCTTTTAGGGTTTTATTTTTTGCTCCTCCTCTCGATTCTCTCTGTCCTAGAAGACCAAAATTAAAGGGTGTAAGTTTCCCTTTTGATTTCCTTGCATTTACTTGTTATTGTAGTATTGGGTCGTGGGTTTTAGTCTGCTTAACCGCCGTCTAAACTCGTTGACGTCGATTGGATGATTTTTGGGTTATAGAATGTATTTCTTTGTGAGTTTCATGTTCTAAATGTTTGTTTAATTTCATATTGCTATTGTATTTTGGATTCAGTTCGTATTATTTGCATGCGCAGTAGGTTAGATTGACCCCCTAACTCGCAGCTCGTATGTTAATAATTTGCTAAGAAATTGATTTCCAAGTAGCTAATGGAACATTAGTTTAATAGTTAGTGTTGTAGGAGGAGAAATTTTGACCAATCACAAATTGCCACATCATTACATGAAATTAATGACAAAATTATAATTAATTAAATTGGGACCAATTATAAATTGAAATGTGTCCTAATTTAATTTTAAGATAAAGTTGGCCAATTATAAAGTTATAGAGCCAAATTTTTATTTGATCATTTAATTAAAATTAAATTATTTTGATCAAATTAATTAATTTGACCAATTAATTAAAAAAAATAATTATTTGGATCAAATTTGGGACTTTTAAATATTTGGGTCATATGGTCTTAGGTCAAATATGAATCAGACCCAAGACTAAATAGTTGAGTCCAAGACCAATAAAGCTTAAGCCCAAGTTGTTGGCCCAAAAGTCACCATGGCCCATCCAGCGATAACTCTATAAATAGAGAGGTTATCTTCCATTTGAATGGGGCAGAAAGAAAGGGAGAATTTTTGGAATCTCTCAGCCAAAGTCAGAGAATTCAGAGAAGCTCCACCAAGACTTCTTGAAGACTGAAGACCCTTCAAGACCAGAAGACTTCAACGATCCTTGAAGACCAAAGACTCTTCAAGACTTCAAGACCCCAAGACTTCTTGAAGACTGAAGACCCTTCAAGACTAGAAGACTTGAACGATCCTTGAAGACCAAAGACTCTTCAAGACTTCAGGACTCCAAGACTTTTTGAAGATTGAAGATCCTTCAAGACCAGAAGGCTTCAACAATCCTTGAAGACCAAAGACTCTTCAAGACTTCAAGACCCCCCAAAACTAGACTCCAAGACTTCAAAAGCTCCAAGAATCAATTGAAGCTTCAGACTCGAGAACAAGCGCTACAACCCTCGAGTGAAACACACTCACACACAAGAGAGAGAATCAGAGGATTAAAGTTAGAGCTTGTACACCCACACGCATATTACATAAATACAAATATATATTTATTCCACGTGTCTCCATCTTCGAAGTTACGTGTGAACAAATTGGCACGCCCAGTGGGACAATCTCTATCTCTCATCTCTCTCTCTTATCTCAAAACACAAGTGTAAACATGTCGTTCAAGACTTCTTCAATGGTCGCTGTCATGAACAAAGCTTACATGGGTTTTGCTGCTCATTGTTGCTTCAATGAACTGACGTTGCAAGAAGATAAAACTTCTATCGTTGCAGGCCAAGAAACAACCTTACAAGGGGCATATACTAATGAAAAGTTTCTTGTTAAGTATAACCCTTTGTTTGAACCTGATTCTGACGTAGTGACTGTCATGATGACTGAGACAAAAACTATGGAAAAAGAATTGCTGAAATACAGGAGCACATCAACACCTTGATAAAGGCGATTGAAGAAAAAGATTCTGAAATTGAGCAGCTAAAAATTCAAATTGAGAACCAACATATCGCTGAATCAAGTCAAACCCAAGTCATAAAAAATCACGACAAATGAAAGACTATTGTGCAAGATGATCAGCCACAGTGTTTTGCTTCGATCGCTCACTATCCATCCAACAGCTCCAAGATATGGTCACAAACTGTATCAGAGCTCAGTACGGTGGACCTACTCAAGATTTCCTCTTGTATTCCAAACCGTATACTAAGAGGATTGATAACTTGAGAATGTTAATTGTAAACCCGAGACTTTCCCTTAGATAATTTTCTCTTATCATCTATTGTGGCTTCATGGTTGAATCTAAGTTGTTGGAAATTATACACTTAAAAAGAAAGGATATGGGAAAGAAGCAAAGAAAATAAATGGAAAAGGAAAAAGGAAAAAAAAAAAAAGAAATGAAGTGGGAATGGACAGCAAGAAGGGCACCACCGACTAGCATTCTTATCAGCCCATTATCAGCCTCATTTCTCATCCTTTTCCACTAAAACTTTCAGAGAACTTTAAGGAGAGAGTGAAGGAGGAGGAAGGAGAAGAATTTCGTGGTTTGAGGTTGAAGAAGATAGGGAAAAGCTCATGCAAAGCCAGCCATTGCAGGATCTGAGATCAACCTGTCAACCTCTGGTTTTTTATTCGGTTTGAGCTACAGTGAAGGAATCAAGCGGTGAGGTTTGATTTTATTGAAAGTTAGTTCATTTTCTAACAAATTTCATGAAGGAAGCTTGACCTAAATCGTATGAGAAGTTGATGGTTTTTGGAATGGAAAACAGAGCACAGGATTTTCGAGCAAAGCAGGAGGATCTCTGGTTTTCTCTGATGTTTTGAGCATTCTGGGGTGTACAAGTCAAATCAGAAACTCTATTTGGTATGGTTGGAAATCTTATTCAATTATCTACAACTTTCATGAAGAATTCGTGAACCAAAAATGACTTGAAGTAGGTTTAATTTCAGGAGGAAGATAAAGGGTAACAGAGAAGCTCGAATCTGTGTTGTCTGATTTCGGGGCATTTCTGGATAAATAGGTTGGGAATCTTGTTTTCATTTCTTCAGGTAAGTTGTAGAGTGTTCGAAAATGAAGAGTTTGATGTGTATTTCATTAATTTTAGTTAAGTATTGAGGAAGTTATGGGTGTTGGAAGTTAGGGTATAGAATCTGGAAAATCTGGAGTGTGGAGTGTGAATGTGATTCTTAATCCAATTGTTTAAAAATTCATGAGCATGGAAAGACAAAGCTATCTATGGTTCTAATGCTCGGTTTTGGTTATTTGACAGGCCAACAGGAAATAGGTCGAGTCTACAAACGGGGGAACTAGATAAGACTGTAAGTGACAAAATGAATTTCGAAAATGTTCTTAAACGGTTGTTCATGATTATATGTTTTACATGCTTTCCTATGAATGATATATGATTTTTATGAACGATTTGAAGCATAAGTTTTGAGCTCAGATTTTCTAACGAGGTTTATATATGAGCACGTGGCTAATGACTTTCTGAAAAGTAGCTGAAACGATATCTTTTAAAGCAAAGTATGGATTAGCAAGTACTTCTAAATGATTTTCGGTTTTCCACGAGCAAGCTGAGTAAGCTTAAGTTTTACGAAAGATAACGATAAGCAGGCATGTTTTAATGTTTTCATGTGATTTTCTGAGATTTCTATTGACTACATGACTAAGATATTGAGCCCGAGGCTATATGGTACCGTGTGCACACAGGTTATATTCCGTTGTCGACGTTGAGTGTACTCCGTGACAACGATGCTATCGTGAGTGCTGGGCGGGCCCCACTACGACAAAGACGATGGGAGTGCTGGGCGGGCCCCACTACATCGTAGGACTAGTAAACGTTGGTTGTACTGGGCGTGCCCTACACAACGTAGATCGGTCATGTTAGTTAAAACGTTTGATATACTTGATATGCCTTGCTAGATTCTTAATGACGGACTTGCGAAATGTTTTAGAAAGCCTTTATCCTTACACGTTTATGTTAAACGCTTTGACTGAGCATATTTATACGTTTAAAGGTTTATCACGTGTTTTGACTTCCAGATTTAGAGTTTTAAAATTAGTCACTCACTGGGCTTCGTAGCTCATTCTTTCAAAATGTTTTCCACTTTTCAGGTAGAGATCAAGCTCCCGGTGCCTGATACACTGCCAACGTCTGCTGAAAGTTCTAGATCAAGCTCCAGTACGTGGTTGGAGTTGTATATTGAGTCCGTTCATATTGTAAATGTTTTGTAAGGCTTGTATAATATCGTCCTAGAGGTCGTGGATGTATAACCCTAGTTGTATATGTTTTGGTCGTGATATCTATATCAGGTTACTTTCCAAACCAGGTTATGTCAGGGCTGCACCATGTGTATGTTGAAAGGTTTCCGTGGATTCCGCTGTGTGGTGTTTCATATAGAATGTTTTATATCTATGATTAGTATGTTTATCAGGTTCAACGTTTCAGTAGGGTCAACAGGGATCGTTAGAGGTGACGATGTCTGTTGGCTTCACGCCCTCTTTCGGGCTAAGCTAGCAGGTGGTCCGGGAGGGGGTGTGACATTAATCGAGTTCAACCACCAAAATTTCAGCAGTTTGATGGAAAGGGCAATCCTAAACAACATATTGCCCACTTCGTTGAGACATGCGAGAACGTTGGTACTCGAGGGGACCTACTAGTCAAGCAGTTCGTTCGAACACTTAAAGGAAAGGCTTTTAACTGGTACACTGATCTAGAACCTGAGTCAATAGACAGTTTGGAGGAACTCGAAAGAGAGTTTTTGAATCTCTTCTATAGCACCAGACGAACCGTTAGCATGTTCGAGCTCACCAACACTAAACAACGAAAAGGTGAACTCGTTATTAACTACATAAATCGTTGGAGAGTCATGAGTCTAGATTGCAAGGATCGCCTCACTGAACTCTCTACTGTTGAGAATGTGCATTCAAGGCATGCATTGGGAACTCATCTACATCCTTCAAGGTATAAAGCCTAGCACCTTTGAAGAACTAGCAACTCACGCCCACGATATGGAGCTAAGTATTGCTAGTCAAGAAAACCAAGACCTTCTACTTCTTAGCTTGAAGATAGAAGAAAAGAACGCTGAAGCGACTACAGAAGAATCTATGGTTGTAAACACAATTCTTCTCAAGTCATCTTCAAAAGAAAAGCAACATGAAAATGGAACACGTCGCTTAACCTTAAAGGAAAGATAGAAGAAAATATATCCTTTCCCTGATTTTGGCATCTCTAACATGTTGGAACAACTACTAGAAGTGCAACTAATAGAGCTTCCTAAGTGTAAGGGACCGAAAGAGATTGAGAAAGTCGATGATCCCAAGTATTGCAAGTATCATCGAGTTATTGGTCATCTAGTGGAAAGATGCTTCGTCTTAAAGGATTTAATTCTAAAGCTAGCTAAGGAAGGAAAAATTGAGCTCGACCTTGATGAAGTAGCTCAATCTAATCAGACTACAGTCAAAGGAAAGGATAGACATCAAAGAAAGAAGAATCCTAAGAAACCTCAACCTAAGAGGAAGAAAAGTAAAGAGTTTTCTCAACCTCGACAGTCGGTGACTTTGAATGAATTCTTCTCCAAAACTTTCCACAAGAAGAAAAAAGAAAACTTTGCAACTTCCTATTGCATCGACATGAAAGAAGTTGACAATTCCAAGAAGTGTGAACAAAGGACTTCTGTCTTCGATCGCATGAAGCCTTCAACTACTCATCCTTCGATATTCCAAAGAATGAGTATGGTCGCGATAGAAGAAGAAAATCAATGTTCAGTGTCCACCTCCACTCGACCTTCAGCTTTCCAAAGGCTAAGTGTTTCCACATCGAAGAAAAGTCGACTTTCAACATCTGTTTTTGATTGCCTCAAAGTAACAAGCGATCAACCTAAAAGAAAGATGGACAACTTGGAGGTGAAACTTTTCGATGAAGTAAACAACGACAAGAAACTTCATAGTAGCATCCCGTCACGTATGAAAAGGAAGTTCTCTGTTCTCATAAATACAGAAGGTTCCTTGAAGGTGAAGCCAAATCTCATTATCTTGACCAATCCTAAAAATGAAGGATCTGATCAAGACCATGATAAAGGTAAGAGCTTGTAAAATGTAAAAGCTCCTTATCGCAAGAGCCTAAACTGCATGATGCTCCTAGCCCACACGAGCTTAAAAAGTGAGTGCAAAAAATATTGAACTACGTTATGACTTGATCCCTTTGCCTCAAGGGTACGTAGGCAGCTTAAAGAAAACTTTAAGTTCAGTCTCTGAAAACAGAAAAACAAAAGTGCGACAAATATTGAAGCATGACAATACAAATTAAAGAAATTCTTCACTATTGGGGGCAACACAACAAATTGAAGTTGTACACCGTTATAAATGTGAAGCTACGAGTTGGATGAATAAAAGAAGACTTCATTCCTCCAAATTCAATGTCTCGCTAGCCTCAAGTTCGGTGTTTCACTCACCCAAATTCAATGTCACCCTAGCCTCAAGTTCGGTGTTTCACTCACCCAAATTCAATGTCTCGCTAGCCTCAAGTTCGGTGTACAACTTCAAGGGTACGTAGGCAGATTAAAGAAAACTTTAAGTTCAGTCTCTGCAAACAAAAAAAAAAGTGCGACAAATATTGAAGCATGACAATACAAATTGAAGAAATTCTTCACTATTGGGGGCAACACAACAAATTGAAGTTGTACACCATTATAAATGTGAATCTACGAGTTGGATGAACAAAAGAAGACTTCATTCCTCCAAATTCAATGTATCGCTAGCCTCAAGTTCGGTGTTTCACTCACCCTATGTTCGTTGTTCCCTCTTCTTCAAGTTTGAAGATCCTCACACGTTTGGTTGGAATTCGTTCTCCCAAAGTTCGAAGGTTCTTACATTGTATGCTACTACGTTGTTCCTTCTCCAAGTTCAAAGGTTCTCACGTGTTCCTTCCTCCAAGTTCGAAGGTTGGTTGCTTCGCTGCAGTTTCCTTCCTTCATGTTAGTAGGCTCATT
Source organism: Luffa aegyptiaca (assembly GCA_017139565.1). NCBI lineage: Eukaryota > Viridiplantae > Streptophyta > Magnoliopsida > Cucurbitales > Cucurbitaceae > Luffa > Luffa aegyptiaca. The sequence goes on from CM029395.1 coordinate 23,481,117, forward strand.
CAAAGTCGAGGTGCAATTCCTTCCTCCAAGTCCGAAGGTTCTTACGTTGCTTCGACTGCAATTTCTTCCTCCAAGTTCGAAGGGCTCCTCAAAGTCCGAAGCTGCTTGTTCCTTCTCTCACCAAGTTTGAAGGTTCATCGTTCTCCAAGTTTGGAAATATGTATCTTAAAAATTGAGATTGACAGTTTTAAGACTCGAACTCATGACCTTAAAGTATCTAGCTTGGCTATTAAACCAATAGACCATTTAAGTCTTTTGATTAACAATCGCTTGTTAATATATACATATATGCTATTCAGTCAACTCAGATTATTCTCAATCCAAATCTTGTCAAACCAAAAATCAACCAAAGTCCAAACTCAAATTCTATTCCAAATGCATGTTAAAATTGGATAGAAATTTACCTCAAGTCAAAAGTTGACGATTGACAAGTTCACTTCATCTTCAAAAGTTGACGGTTGGCGGTTTCGCTACTTCTTCAAAAGTTATGGTTGACAACTTCATTTCATCTTCAAAGGTTGGCATTTGAATGCTTCGCTTCCAATTCATATTCAAAAGTTGACGGTTGAAGTCTTCGTTTTAGAACATCTGCAAAGATGAGTGACTTTAACATTGGCTTTATCTTGAAAGTGTCCAGACTGGAAGATGCATCTTAGTTGCAAGTTTAAAAAAAAAAAGAAAAAAGAAAGAAAGAAAGACAATAAAAGTATTGTTAAAAAAATTGTTATCATTCCTGTAAGCTACTCAAATCACCCAATAAAATAGGGGGTTAGTCTAGACAGGTGGTGAAATCACTGCAAATGAAGTTGATGACGACCGTGGTGACCAACCCTGTAGGAAACTACAATCATCAAAGTGACTAGTCTAGACAGGTGGTGAAATCAGTGCAAGTGAAGTTGATAACGACCGTGGTGACCACCCCTGTAGGAAACTATAGTCATCAAAGTGACTGGTCTAGACAGGTGGTGAAATCACTGCAAATGAAGTTGATGACGTCCGTGATGACCACTCCTGCATGAAACTACAGTTATCAAAGTGACTGGTCTAGACAGGTGGTGAAATCACTGCAAGTGAAGTTGATGACGATCGTGGTGACCACCCCTGCAGGAAACTACAGTCATCAAAGTGACTGGTCTAGATAGGTGGTGAAATCACTGCAAGTGAAGTTGATGACGACCGTGGTGACCACCCCTGCAGGAAACTACAGTCATCAAAGTGACTGGTCTAGACAGTTGGTGAAATCACTGCAAGTGAATTTGGTGACGACTGTTGCATGAAGCTTACAAATTCAAGCAAGAAAGAAACAAATTGCAAAAAAAAAAAAAAAAAATTACGAAAATCTAAATTGAATTTGAGTAGAATCCAACTCTAATCCCAAATCAAAATTTCTAAGTTCCATATCAAAATCTTATTCCAAATTCCCACCAAATTTTGGATGCAATCTTAAATTTACTTAAATTAAAGTTTGGGCATAATCAAAATTTTGTCACAAAATTAAGTTCAAATTAAAGTTGCCACCAAACAAGAAAATCAAGATTTTGTCCAAAATTCAAATTTTGATTAATTGGCGTGAAATACGTGTCAAGCAAGAAAAAAATCAAAACTAAGAATTGACTTCATGTTTTGATTAAATTAACACATCAAATGGAATCAAAATCAAGAACAAATACTCTGCATTTTTTATTCCAAAATATATTTTTCGAGATTCACTCACACATAACTTGTGCATAAATTTCGAAAATGGGGCATTTGTGGGAGGAGAAATTTTGACCAATCACAAATTGCCACGTCATTACATGAAATTAATGACAAAATTATAATTAATTAAATTTGGGACCAATTATAAATTGACATGTGTCCCTAATTTAATTTGAAGACAAAGTTGGCCAATTATAAATTTATAAAGCCAAATTTTTATTTGATCATTTAATTAAAATTAAATTATTTTGATCAAATTAATTAATTTGACCAATTAATTAAAAAAAATAAGGGAAAATACACTTTTAGTCCCTGAGGTTTGAGTTAGGTTTCATTTTGGTCCCTAAGGTTTCAAATTCAACAATTTAGTCCCTGAGGTTTGAGATAAGTAGTAATTTGGTCCCTGTCATCCATTCTGCCGTTAAATCTAACTGGCTGCTGACGTGGCACTATTATTTTAATTAAAAAATTAATTTTTTATTTTTTAAATTAAAAATATATTAAAATAATAAAAAAAATTATTATTTTTAATTCTTTCTCCCTTACTCTTATTATACTTCTTCTTTTTCTTATTCTTCTTCTTAGCTTCATCAGGTTTTCTTCTTCAGCAAGTCGCCGGCGCCGGCTGTCGGAGACCACCGCTTGCCAGCGATGGGCCGTCGCTGGCGTTTTTTTTCCTCCTCTTCTTTGTCGCGTGGGTCTCCGTTTCAAAGGCATCTTCTCCTCTTCTTCTTCGCTCGCCAGATTTCGACTTTGGAGAGCTTGAAAACCGAAGGTATTGTTATTTCCTTCGTTAATGGCGGCCTATTCGTGTTCGGATCTGGAACCCACGGGATCGTTCAAGATCTGGAGATGTTGGTTCCTTTTTTTTTAATAACAGGTATCGAGTTCAGATCTAGAGATTGCGTTCGGATCTGGAACCCAGATTCTTCGCGATTCGAAGGGGGTAGCGGCGGAGATGCTTCGTTCCCCTTTTTAAAAAAAAAAAACACACAGGTAGCGACGACATTTTGCAAGGGTTTAGATCTCGAACCTAGTTCAGATCTGGTCGACGACAAATCTCTCCTCAACTCGTAGGTCGCGCTACCGGAGTTTGTGGGGCCTGAAACTCGCAGGTCGAGCTGGTTGACGCACATAAAGGTCTTGCTCGCCGTCGGTTCCGCGTGGGTCTTCGTTTCAAAGGAATCTTCTCGTCAACGTTGGTCTTCGTTTCGCGTGGGTCTTCGTTTCAGTGGGTCTGAAACGCAGCAGTTTGAAGGCTGAAACGCTGGGGTTTGGATCTGTGTTGTTGGAGGATGCTTGTGGGTCTCGATTTGTGGGTCTTAAGGCTCTTGGAGGAAGTTGTTGGCCCACGGCGAAGAAGAGAAAAGAGAACTAAAAAAAAAGGAGTTCGCCGGCGGCCAATCCGTCGGCGGTAAGTGGGCTGAAGAAGGAGAGGTAGGTTGAAAGAAGAGGAGAAGGAGAGAGAGAAATAAAAAATGAAAAGTAATAATATTTTAATATTTTAATATATTTTAATTTAAAAAAATTAAAAAATAATTTTTTATAGTAAAATAATATCGCCACGTCAGCAATCTGTTAACTATTAACGGAAAATTGGATGGAGGGACCAAAATGAAACTAAAACCAAACTTTAGGGACTAAATTGTTGAGTTTGAAAACTCAGGGTCCAAAATGAAACCTAAACCAAACCTCAGGGACTAAAAGTGTATTTTTCCCAAAAAATAATTATTTTGATCAAATTTGAGACTTTTAAATATTTGGGTCAAATGGTCTTGGGTCAAATATGAACCAGACCCCAGACTAAATAGTTGAGTGCAAGACCAATAAAGCCCAAGCCCAAGTTGTTGGCCTAAAAGTCACCAGGGCCCATCCAGCGAGAACTCTATAAATAGATGGCTACTCTTCCATTTTAATGGCGTAGAAAGAAAGGGAGAATTTTTGGAAGCTCCCAGCCAGAGTCAGAGAATTCAGAGAAACTCGACAAACACTTCTTGAAGATTGAAGACCCTTCAAGACCAGAAGACTTCAACGATCTTTGAAGACCAAAGACTCTTCAAGACTTCAAGACCCCAAGACTTCTTAAAGACTGAAGACCCTTCAAGACTAGAAGACTTGAACGATTCTTGAAGACCAAAGACTCTTCAAGACTTCAATACCCAAGACTTCTTGAAGATTGAAGACCCTTCAAGACCAGAAGGCTTCAACAATCCTTGAAGACCAAAGACTCTTCAAGACTTCAAGACCCCAAAACTTCTTGAAGACCAAAGGCTCTTCAAGACTCCAAGACTTCAAAAGCTCCAAGAATCAATTGAAGCTTCAGACTCGAGAACAAGCGCTACAACCCTCGAGTGAAACACACTCACACACAAGAGAGAGAATCAGAGGATTAAAGTTAGAGATTGTACACCCACACGCATATTACATAAATACAGATATATATTTATTCCACGTGTCTCCATCTTCGAAGATACGTGTGAACAAGTGCATAGACTGATTCGTGGGCACGGGTCCCAAGAGTAGACTCTTACTTTGTTGCTTGACACGATAGGTTTAGAATCCAAAATAGCTTTAGAAGTAATCTAGGCCTAATTATTTCTAATGTCCTAATCAATCCACTAGACTTAAAACAATTGGTTGATTGTTTAATTTGATAGTCCAATTGAATTAATTAATTAACTAATTAGTGTCGAATTCGATGGACATTGTATGATCGGGTTAGATGGCTTATGTGGCCTTTGGGTCTTTTCTGGGTTCAGATTAGATCGATTGGACAATTGAGCAATTCAAACTAGCCTTTAATAGATAGAGATTCAATGATCAAAGTAATTCATTCAATCCCAATAATCATTCCAATCAGTGTTGCCTAATTCAATTAATCTTCTCATCTTTTTATGATTTTTCGCGATTTAATTTCTTACTTGTTTAAATTCTAGCATTTAAAATTCCTTGCACGTTCATTTACCCAACTTTCCAATCCCCCCATTTACTGCTTTCACAACTCAAAATAAACAGAAAATAAATAACCAACCATCACTCCCTGTGATCAACCCCAGCCACTATTTCTACAAAAACTAGTTGTAGTGCCATGGAATTATAAATTTTATTTGGCAAACTGGGAGCCTCGCAACTCCCGCTCCATCAAATTGGCGTCGTTGCCGGGGAGTGCAAACGGTTAATTATTTTCTTTTTATCTTGAGTTTTTAATTTTGGTTTGACTTTTATTTTTCTTTGTTATGGCTGAAAGAACAAGTGTAGACAGCGAGGTAAGCAAGTTCAAATCTGAAATGTCTGAGCTTAAGGCTCTCATTAGTCAGTTGGAGAAGGAATCCCCATCTGAGCGTAATACATATGAAGGATTTCCAACAATGCAAGGCCAACAGACACCGAACCATTACTTCCAGAACAATCAAAGCCTAAAAATGCAGCATGGATCAAGTTCAGGTATTTTAGTGCTTTTGTTTAAAAATTTATTTGATGGCATTCGAGTTTTACAGGAAAGTCAACTCAAATTCCAAAAGGAGACCTGAACTGAGATGCAACAATTGAGAGCCCAAGTTTCTCCGTTGGCTGACACCGTCAGAATGTTGGAGGCCAAAATTGACAAACTACCTATGCAATCTGAGATCCCAAAGAGAGAAGAAGTGTGTTCAACCACGTTAAGGAGTGGGGCAGTCCTGAGTCCTAGTCCACAATTCCCTTCTCCACCTGCATCTGAAAAGAATAGAGAGGCAAAGAAGCCTGAAGAGAAGACAAGCAATCTCAACTTTCCGAAGAAACGAGGGATATATTTCGATCCTCCTATTGATTTTAGTTCTTATGTTCCTAAGGCTCCTTTCCCTGGTAGGTTAGCGTTGCAGCCTGAACCTCCCAAGGAAAAGGAAGAAAAGGACATACTTGACCCATTCAAGAAGGTGGAGGTCAACATCCCGCTTCTGGACACCGTAAAACAAATTCCTAAGGTAGGAAAATTTCTAAAGAAATTGTGCTTCAGGAAAGGTAAACCTGAGGTGTGTAATAATGTTTCTGCAATCTTGAAAAAATTACCTAATGAGTGTCTAGATCATGGTATTTATACTTTGCCATGCATTCTAGGGGATTTAGAAATTAAGCATGCCATGTTAGATTTAGGATCCTCTATTATTGTCATGTCTCTTGCACTCGCCGATGAGCTTAATCTTTCCCATATTAAGAAAATGAATATAGGCAAGGGAATCATCTCTATTGAATTTAATGGAAAAAGAAGTTGTTTTATATCTGACATTTTAAGTCACCTTAACCCTTCTCTTACCTGTTCATATATTTCTCATAAGATACAGGTAAACAGGTACAAAGCCTCTAGATCCAGGAGAATTAATGTTCTGGAGCAGGAAAATTTAGATCCCAGATGAGTTCAAGAAGACGTTAAATAGGGCGCTTTTGGGAGGCAACCCAAAATTTCTAAGTTTTTATTTCTTTTGTATTTTTTCTTTTTTTCCTTATCATTGTTAGTTTTAATTTAAATCCCAATTTAATCTTTCTTTCTTTCTTCATCCTTTAATGTTGTATCTTTATTTAAAAGAAAGATGGATTGAATTAAAAAAAAAGGGTGCAGATTTAGTAAAACTCGAGAGCCGGCGTCGAGACGCCGACGCGGAATCTGGGGTAAAAACCCCAGATTTCGACCATTTGGTAAAATCACCCACAAGCCCTAAAATTTTACTCTCAACTCTTTTCACTTCCTACTCGATTTCTCACCTCTTCCTACCAATTTCCTTCGTTATTCTTCAATTTCTTCACAGATTCAGCTGATTTCTTCAAAGATTTTTGCATTCACAACCTCAAATATGTGGGTGTTCTTTCATTTGGGCGATTTTCCATTGTTTAAGAGTGGGTAAAGTGATTTTCTCTTCTTCTTTTATTTACTTGATTTTCCATGTTTAGATGCATTGGGTTAAGATTAGAAGTTGAATAGGCTTGATTTGAACATTATTTTTACCTTTTCTAACTGAAAATCATTGAGAAAATTCTTGTGCTTCCTGTATTTTGATTGATTGTGCAATTTTTCTGCTATTCTTACTGGGATTTTGCTGTTTGGCAGGTTGAATTTTGTTTAAAGAAGGAAGGGCATATAAGTGTTGGAGTTTTTGGACCCATTATTCTAGGATTCTTAGTTTTCTTAGCTTCCAACCCATTTTAGATTTTTGTTTGGAGCCCTTTTTCCCATTCCCTCTATATCTTTTATACTCTTCATACCCATTCCACCATGAGTGCCAAGAGATCTAGGAGATCAACAACTTCTTCATCCTCTACTCCCTTTGACAGGAGAAGATTTATTAGCAAGGATGCTGAAGATATATTTAATTCTTACGTGGTAAGTAGGGGGATAGTTCCTGAAAGAGGGTTAGTTCCAAGTGCCCAAAACAAACCGGAGCTCACCCATAGAATAGCTAAGAGAGGTTGGGGCACGTTCACTAGGCACCCCCAGGCCGCTGTAGTCCCTATCGTTAGGGAATTTTACGCTAACATGACGGAAGGATCCACTACTTCCTTTGTTAGGGGTAAAATGATCCCTTTCGACTCGACCTCTATTAACCGATTCTATGGCCTTCCCAATATTGATAGGGATGGGTACAATGATTACACAAGTAATCACTTTAATGCCCATCAAATTATAGAGCATCTGTGTAGGCTAGGGGCAACTTGGTTAATAAGAAGGGGGAAGCAATAAACTTTAAATCCTCTGATCTGACAGTGGATAACAAAGCATGGCATAGTTTTCTGTGTGCCAAACTCTTACCAGTGATGCATCTGAGTGATGTAACAAAGGAAATAGAAGCTCTGTTATTCTCTATGGTGACTGGCCGTAGTATAGACGTAGGAAAAGTTATATATTCTTCCATGCGCCAAATTCGCAGAGGAACGACGGCCGTAGGTCTAGGGCACCCTTCCCTCATCACAGCACTCTGTAGAGCCGCTGGGGTCGTGTGGGAACCCCGTGAAGAGATTAGTCACCCTACATCTGCGATTGATGGGAACTTTGTCACTACTAGATTTAGGGAGCTTGGACCTAGGATAGCCCACTCTCCACCTCCACCCCAACAGGAAGAACCAGAAGAGGAGCCCCAAGCTCGGGAAGAGCAGCCCCATTTCAATCACCCCCCTCTAACGCTTGAGTCGTTAGATGAAAGGATGAATCAGATGAGACTTGAGCAGCTACGCTACAATGAGAGCCAGCAGCGGAGGGAGGGTAGACACTTTAGACGGATGAGGACCAGTTCGCCTATATTCGAGAGTATATCATGGCCTCAACATCTGGACAACCCATCCCACCGCCGCTACCACCCTATGAGTCTCTTGAGGATGAGGGGTGATGCACTATCATACGGGCTCATCTGCAGTTTTTCTATCTTTTCCCTTATTTTTCTTTATTTTTATTTCTTAGCTTGTTCTGCTTTTATTTTTCCTGTTTTATTTGTTTTATTTTTTTGTAGATTTCGGAAAAATTAATATGAGGGCATTCAATTCTTGATCCAATAAGCTCCTGACCATACACTCAGGGAGGTTTTCTGTTCCCTATTCATGTTGTCTCGTACTCTTTCTACTTGAAATATACATTGAGGACAATGTAGAATTTAGGTTGGGGGTGGGGTTTGTGCTTTGCTTTGCCTGCATATGTTTCGTATGAGTAATGATGCATATGAGCATCACTTCTTTATTATGCATGATTAGTTTTATTTGCTTTGCTCTAATTAGATTAAGGGCATGCACCTGAGCATTGGGCCTAATTTGTAAGCAAATTTTAAACTTTTGAATGTTTCTGTGTGGATGACACTGCTACTTTTCTTATGACTATAAAAATTCATGACATGCCATTTATGTTTATTTCATTGCTTTTATTGAATGATAAGCATGTTGCCCAGAAATTGAGCCTTTTTAAAACTTTTCTAGTACTTTTCTTACAAGACCAAACCTTAGCATGCCTAGGATTAGTTTGAAAGCTTAGGAGCGAATAATAGATCCATATGCTTGTTGTCACCTCGATAGGTGTAGGGATGAGCTATAGAGTCAAATGTCCACAAATTAGCAGGTAGTATCTAGCTTAGGAGAAAAGAAAGAAAATATGCCTAAGAAAAAGAAAAGAGAGCAAAGAGAAAAAAAAAATGAGCGCGATCTTAAAAAGAAAATCATATGCTCGTTTACATTACTTTTATTTTTCAAGAAAAAGCATGCTATATAGGGGGGTAAAAAGAGCTACCTACCGTGTGATCAGTTAGGCCAACCAAGAGTAAAACTCGGGTTATGGGTCCCTGCATTGTAGTGTGAAAGCTAGTGCCATGCAAAAAAAAGAGAGAGAAAAAGTAGAGCGCAGAAAGAAAATGTCTTTTATTTTTCTAGGCACCTGGGTCAAGAGAAAAACAATCTAATTTGTCTTGTTTGCCCCTTGGTAAGTTCCTAGTGCCAGTGTAGAGGGAAGATGAGTTGAGGGTTATATAATCCAATCCCGGGCTAGTAAGACTGACTCTAAGTAGACTAAGTGGGAGCTTGAGCAAGAAACTTCATGAAAAAAATTAATTTGTCTCTTTATCTGGTAATGTGTGCATGATTCTTAATTGCAATGATTTCGACATCTTTAGCATTGAGGTTTGAGTTTTTATAAGAACTGTAACTTTTGAATCCTATACTGTTGATTTATATGCTTGCTCGAGGACTAGCAAGGTTTAGGTTGGGGGTATTTGATAGGACCAAAATAGTCCTATTTATTTGTTGTTAATCTAGACTTGTTATGGTGCACTTTACGCTTTATTTGTCTGTTTTGTAGATAATTTGTGCATTTAAGGTATTAGGGTCGAACCACACAAATTAGAGTTAATTTGGGCAATTTAAGGAGTTTTTGAGCTTACTTGAGTGCCATGGATCTCGAGGAGGTGAGAAGACCATGAGAATCGTGACGAGCCCGAGGAATAGTTCCAAGGAGTCAAAGGTTCGAGACCCAAATCGAGCAAGAAACGATGAGGATAAAAGTCGAAGCACGCTAAAAGAAGCCACGGCGTCTCGACGCCAGCACGTTATTCAGCCCGAGGCCCAAATGGCACGGCATCGAGACGCCATGACCAGCGTCGAGACGCCGCAACAGATTTTCCTATAAAACCCCCTCTTTAAATTCCGCCGAATGTATCATCTTTTACGGTTTTATTTTTTGCTCCTCCTCTCGGTTCTCTCTGTCCTAGAAGACTAGAATTAAAGGGTGTAAGTTTCCCTTTTGATTTCCTTGTATTTTCTTGTTATTGTAGTGTTGGGTCGTGGGTTTTAGTCGGCTTAACCGCTGTCTAAACCCGTTGACGCCAATTGGATGGTTTTTGGGTAATAGAATGTATTTCTTTGTGAGTTTCATGTTCTAAATGTTTGTTTAATTTCATATTGCTATTGCATTTTGGATTCAGTTCGTATTATTTGCATGCGCAGTAGGTTAGATTGACGCCCTAACTCGCAGCTCGTATGTTAATAATTTGCTAAGAAATTGATTTCCAAGTAGCTAATGGAACATCAGTTTAATAGTTAGTGCATAGACTGATTCGTGGGCACGGGTCCCAAGAGTAGACTCGGACTTTGTTGCTTGACACGATAGGTTTAGAATCCAGAATAGCGTTAGAAGTAATCTAGGCCTAATTATTTCTAATGTTCTAATCAATCCACTAGACTTAAAGCAATTGGTTGATTGTTTAATTTGATAGTCCAATTGAATTAATTAATTAACTAATTAGTGTCTAATTCGATGGACGTTGTATGATCGGGTTCGATGGCTTAGGTGGGCTTTGGGTCTTTTCTGGGTTCAAATTAGATCAATTGGGCAATTGACCAATTCAAACTAGCCTTTAATAGGTAGAGATTCAACGATCAAAGTAAATCATTCAATCCCAATAATCATTCCAATTGGTGTTGCCTAATTTAATTAATCTTCTCATCTTTCTATGATTTTCCGCGATTTAATTTCTCGTGCTTTAAATTTCTTGCTTGTTTAAATTCTAGCATTTAAAGTTCCTTGCACGTTCATTTACCCAACTTTCCAATCCCTCCATTTACCGCTTTCACAACTCAAAATAAACATAAAATAAATAACCAACCGCCACTCCATGTGATTGACCTCGACCACTATTTCTACAAAAATTAGTTGTAGTGTCGTGGAATTATAAATTTTATTTGGCAAACTGGGAGTCTCGACAACTCCCGCTCCGCCACCCCCAAACTTAACTCATTGCTTGTCCTCAAGCTATAGCCAATCAGAATGTTAGGGATCAATTTTTAATTGCCAATCAGAATCTGAGAGCTCAACAATAATTGCAAATCAAAATGTTATGGATCATATTTAATTGCCAATCATGGTACTAGCATCTAACTCAGTTGCAAGTCAAAGTGTTATGAATAAACCATATGGAATCAAGTAAACATGTTTCTCAAGATCATGTCCTAAAACGTTTGCCTTTCAGGAGAGGGTTTTACTCTAGTGCCAGTCACAACTTCTAAGTTTCCTAGGCATGAAGATTTCTATTGTTCTTTTTCAAAGCAAAACTCTCCCTAGTCCATTCTAACCAATGTGTTTAAACTACCTATCTACTACTCATTGAGCCTAGTTTAGTCCTTTTAGTTAAGAAAATCAAGACTTGAGGTTCCTTGAGCATACATGAGTTACTAGACCTTTTTCTATCTCCCCCAAACTTATTTGACTGCTGGTGCTCTTTTTATTCAACTTCTTTTTTTTTTCTCCCAAGAGTATCCTTGCTGTCACCTTTACCTTCGTTCTAGCTTATCGACACTTTGTGGTGAAGATATCTAGCTACGAGCATCACAAGCTTTGATTAGTACTCACTTCCCTAAGTAAACCTTCCATGCAGTGGCAAACCATGGGTGTCATGAATGCCCCTGGTTACTCAGTAAACTCTAGGAAGGAGGAGTAACTCTCGGTTCTCTTTTTTTTGGATGATATATACTGATCATATACTTCTTTTCTAGCAGTACAAACTCACAAAATGTATATATACAATGTAAAGTAAAGCACACCCCCCCCCCCCCAAACTTAAGATAGACAATGTCCTCATTGACTTTGTTTTTTAGGCATGAGCTTAACATGAGGCTATTGTCTTTCAAAACATCAAGGCTAAACTCTCCTTGTGTGTTAGAAAGGTTAAACATGAGGAAGGTTAGACTTAAGAAAATTCTGTAAAGAAAAAGACTAATGGAAAGCCTATGACTATAAAACAATTCGGTTGTGACGGTTGCACTTTTTGAGATAGAACTAAGCTCTAATTATCATCATCAAGGGCTGAAAAGAAAACTCAAATGAAAACATGTTTTTCCAAAACATTTTTCAAGCAATTATTTTCCATAAAGTTAATTTTTTTCAAAGAAATTTCATAGATTTGACATTAAAAACAACAAGCAGAATTTTCAGAAAAGTTTCAAAAAACCCAAGTTTATCTAAACTAATCTAACAGCAAGCTATCTAAAAACTACCCTATGAACATAACTAACAAGTAACTAAACATTTAAAGCTATAAAATCAGCAACTAAACCATTAAAAGCAGAAACTAAGCATGCTAAAATCTAAAAGACAGCAGCTATCTATACACAGAAAACAGTTTAAATATGCACAAAAAATCAACAGATAAAGGGGATCAGAAAACTCCCCTATTCCTCATCCAAGGAACTCTCTCTTTCATCTTCTTCATCTTCATCTTCATCTTCAGATTCTTTCTCTTCTTGAGGCAGCAACATTTAAGGGAAGTCAGGGAACACGGGGGCGATGCTGGGGGCGATAGAGAGGTAGAACTCTCTAATAGCTTCATCTCTCTCCTTAGCATAGACCCAGTAAGCCTTCAGCTTGTCTACGATCAGGTCTAGCTGTCGGAAGGCGAATGCAAGGGCCTCTGATGATGGTGTAGGCCCTGAAACAAGAGTGTGCTCAGGAGGTGAAGCTGGTGTCAACCCCGGGGGTGGAGTAGTTTGGGAAGTTGAAGCCTAGTCCTTTCTTTGGTCGTTGTTCTGTTGAAGCTTTCCAATCAGAGGTAGGTCAATGGTTGGCTGGCTTGAAAAAGTGACGTTCCTCATCTTTCCCAGGAACTATCTTCACCCTCTAACACAACTGGGTAATCAGTGATCTAAAGAACAGCTTCCTTGCTCTCTTCCTTCCACGTGAAAGGATCTCTTCTCTGATGATGCTCCCTATGTTTATCTCCAACCCCTTCATGATGTTGTAGAGAAGCATAATCCTCTCTACTGAAATGGTACTGCCGTGGGTTGTTAGCATCAGTCTGTTCTTGATGAAGTGAAGCCTCACTACTGATTCGGACTTGAGATCACTTGGCACTAATGTCTTCACTTTTGTCTGGGACTCCTTCCATTGAACTCCCTTGTTGGCCACCATTTTTAGTGCTTCTTTCATCTGTTTGGCCGAGGGGTTCTTGATGGCATCGTTCCCTCTTGGATGCAAGGGTGCCTTAATCTGGTACACCCTGTTGATGTCAACAGAAGAAAAATTGATCATCTAACCTCTCACCACCGCCATGCTCATGCTCTCTTCCCTCAAACCAGCATAAAACTCTCGAACTAAAGGCACCACGCCCTCCTGAGGGTGAACATAAAACTTCTGCCATTTGTACTGGGTAATGACTTTGGTCACAAAGTCTGGCAAAGTTCCTGCTCTGTTAGAGAATCTCTTCTCGTTCAGGAAGTCCCTTTTTCTCATAATTTCCATCTTCTCTTGAAAATTGACATCCTTGAAGACTTCAGGCAACGTATTCTTTGGAGATGGAGCTTTAGGCGGTTTGGTATTTGGTTTGACAAGTGTGGAGGTAGAAGGAGCTGCAGGAGAGGCGTCCATGGACCTTGTCCTCGGCCTCTTGGCAAAAATAGGTTCATTTTTATTCTTTGTCATCCTCTCGGCTCTTAGTTATCTCCTTCTTTTCTTCCTCAAAGCTGTAGAGATAGGAATTTGGTCATCATCTAATTCCTTTATCTCAGAATCTGATTCGATTTCTGAATCACTAGAGGTCTTGGCCTCCTCTTTTTCAATTTCCTCTCCATCCTTCTTCTCTCCAGAAGAGGTGCTATCAGCAGCTGGTGGAGGTCCCCTAATGTCATATTCAAACAGGGGGTCAAGGGCCTAATCAGCCTGGTCTCCTTCAGTGGCCTTTTCCTGGCCTTCCTCAAATTGCGGCCCAAATGCGGTCGCATTCTAGCTTTCGGTTTCTTCCTATTTTTCTTTTTCTGATTTTTGATAGCGAGCAGAAATGTCGCTATTTTAGTCCCAATTTATTAGGCTTTTTTTGTGCTTTAATTGTCTTTTTATTGAAAATATTTCATATATTGTGTTATTTGGTCTTTAGGAGCAAACTATGGATTTTGGTGATAAAAGTGCCCAAAATGAAGCCATTCAAACCCAATTTCCATGCTTGGGTCAAGGGGAGTCAAAAGAGGACAACTATGAAGAAAAAGCCCAAAAAGAATTGAAGTTGGCCCAAGAAAAGAAGCCCAATCCACAGTTGGAAGTTCTGGAAAACGCCTAGCGTCGAGACGCAGTAAGGATAGCGTCGCGACGTTGTCCATTTCTTGGCCGGCAAGTCGATGACGTCACAGCGTCGCAACGCTATGCCGTGTAGCGTCGCGACGTTACCCCCTTTCCGATCCTATAAAAGGCGCCCCTTGGTGCCTCATTTTACCATCAATCATCATTTCCTCATTCCTTCCTTTCTTTCTTTGGCTCCTTTGGAGCCTCTCTCAAGGCTTTCTAGCCTTTTGAGAGCTTTCTTAGTGGGAAAATTTTGGGGAATTTTGGGGAGCATCCTAGGAGGCTCAAGGAGTTTTCGGAGGGACTCCAAGCGTAGTGAAGGGGTCTTCTACGGTCAATTCCTTCCCTTTTATTATGCTCTTTATTATGCTTTCCGTTGTAATTATTGTGAATATTTTAGCTATGTATAGCTAAACCCCAATTTGGGGTCTTGAAATGAAATTATAGTTTAAATATTGTTATAATTGCCTATCTCTAGCCCTTTGTCCTAATTATTTGTATGGATGTGCTTAATGCTTTATGCAATCTGGCCAATTGTGTACTGATCTGATTCTTAATGGAAACTCGACGGAGAGAAGTTAGGATAGATCATAATCCATGCAACTTGTTTAATTGCCCGTCGTGACAACGGGATTAGTTGATTAAACTTAGATTCCTAAAATGAATCAGAGCGTAATAATTAATGATTTTTAATGGCGCTAAGGACACTTAGGTTGTTAAAATGAATTAATTACAATTAGGGGAGACCGACAGGAGAACCTATGTTATTAACGGAGATTCTAGGAGTATAATTAGTTGGGCGATGAGATAGGACAATTGTAGCAATTGTTTAGCTAATAATTGATTTTCAAGACCCCTCTTCCCATTAGAAAACTCTTTCTCCGTATTTTATTTTCACTGATTGATCAAATTTTCTCTCTAATTGTTTTGATTTTTAATTTTCTTTGATTGCATGATCTGGTTCCTAAATATTATTTATCCCAAGTATTTTTAGTGCTCTAGGAATCTTTGCTTGCTTAAATTTCGCTTCGCCTCCCTGTGGATTCGATACTCGGAATTCTTCCATTTTATATTACTTGCGATACCGTGCGCTTGCGGTAGCGACCAACAATTTTTCTTCACTTAGCCCTTCAAGGGCCTCTTCTTCAACTTCTTGTAGTTGTTCAGCCTCACTTTGAGCCTTGTGCAGTGGCTCAAAGGCTGCAAGTGATACGAACCGAGGTGTCTTAATCAAGCTACAATAACCCAAGATGCTTACAAACTTTAGAGTTAGCTTTTTGGAAGATGAATCTTGGATTTAAGGCATTTTTTTTGTAATTTTCAGTTTTAAAGTTGTGTTTGTAATGTTTTAACTTATTATTTAGTTAGTGGTCATTATAGCATTGATGGGGGTGAAAGTTACAACCCTTCATATGACCATAGGTTATGTTTGAAGGCTATAAATAGTAATCTATGTTGTTGCTTTGAAAGAAGATTTGGTTGATGGAATTTCAATGAATATGAAGTCTTTTGAGCCTAATGGCCATGAGCACCTTTGCATATCTTGTGTTTAGATTTGCATGTTAGGATCATTCAAGTAGCGTTGATCAAACTACTTGTGGAGTGATTCGAATCTCGAGTTTAGAAACGAGTTTTCTCTACTCTTGATCTTGATCGTCAAGGTAAATTCGTTCTATCTTCTTCCTTGGGATGAAATCATCTTGTTTTGGGGGTCTTAGCATTTGAGATCTAGGGGTTTGCATATCCATAAGGGATCTTAGATCCAATTGGCTCGGGCTGTCATATCATTTTGGTATCAGAGCTGCTTTGTCTTATCAGCAAGAAAGTCTTCAGCCTCTTTTCTTCTTTCAAATTTTCTCTTCTTTCCTTTTCTTGCTCGAGGAAGGTGAAGTTCAGCAGCCACTCTCCTAAATTCTTCTTCTTCTTTTCTCTCTTTTTCAGCTTGAATGGCCTTCTCGGCCTCTTGTTTTTCTTCTTGCTACTTTTTCTCAGCTTCCTTTTCCTCTTCCAAGTCCCTTTTTCTTGCAAACTCGTCTTCTTCCCTCATACTCTGATTTTCCATCTCTTTTTCAGCCCTTATCTCCTTGAGTGTGTCTTCCTCAACCCTATAACCTTCGACAATAATGAGGGCTTGTGAAACGGCCCGTCGGATCATCTATTCGAACACATCCGGCAGCATTCTAGCTACTTTGAGGGGCTCGATGATCAGAGGCTTTTCAAGTGCAGCCTTCTTTGATTACTTCTTTCTTGCACTGTAAGTCACGAACGTCTTGTCCCTGCAAGAAGAAGTTGGGTTAGCAGAAGAGTTAGAAACCTTACCCGTTAGAGTCTCTCTTTGCTGATAGCTCACTCTCACTTTGGCGGCTTCTTTAGCATCACACAATCGGGCTTCTTCTTCTTCTAGTGTCGCACGTCTTTGGGCTCCCATCTCCCGAATCATCGCAAACCATTCCCTAGAGCGTTTTCTCAATTGTTGGCCCGCGGGTTTATGGGTTTTGTGGAGGGAATCGATGCGTGTGGACCTTCTTGGACGAGAACTACTTGGATTCTCCCTCGAGGTGGCCGACATTGTGGAGGAAGAAGGAGTTTGAGCAGTGGTTCTTTGGTCCACAACCGCCAGCGAGAAACCCGTGGGTCTCGCTCCTCTTGTTCCGTGCATGCTTGCTCCGGGTTGATCTTCTTGGTGTTGAGCACTGTTGCAATTCTGAAGTGGTTAAAAATATGAGATAAATTAACTCCAGAATACTGTGCAAGTATACACAATCTAGCAGCAAGTGATAAGTATTTATCGTATCCACAGGGTCTTGAAATGCCTACCTCTATTGATTTAATTTGCCTTTTTAGTGATTTCAAAAGTTTGGTTAAATTGATTGAGTTTTTCAAATGTTGAAACAAAAGATATGCAAAAGCAGTAAATGATTACGACAGAGAAAACAGAATGGAAACAGACACAGGTTAAGACTTCTGTAATTGTTTATAAAGATGCTCCAGCAATTCTTTTGATCCGTCAATCTCATGCAGTATTATCAGCGGGATCCTCCCGGAACTCCGGATTTTTTGGAATATGTTTCAAAGCCAATGAAGCTCTACCGATCAAGCACTAGGCAACTGGCTATCCCTAACTCAGTCACTGGCGTTCACAAATACACAATGATCTAGCGTGAATTATTGCCACACAACTCCTAAATCATCCCTAAAACTAGGAGAAGCTATACATACCGGCTAGCTAGGCGGGCACATAATGAAATTAAAGATCAACAATAATTCAAGATGATCATGATCAAATAGAATTTCCAGATTTTATAAATATAACGATCACATAATTCTTAACCTATGCCTACAAAAATATTAGTTCATGATTGAAAACATAAAATACGTTACAATCTTGATAAGCACATCCATAATGCAAAATACACAAGAAATACTAATCCTTATAGCAATTGGGGAGATGAAACGGCTGCTCCAAACCACCAAGAACATATAAGAACTTTGTCTCCTTGAGTGGAATCGCAAATGGTCTTCTTAGATCTCCATTCCGCCGTCAATTCGGCCTCCGGCCGATTGATTCGGTCTCCAAATCGTGAATGCCTTTAACTTTGACGGCTCCTCCTTTTATAAGATGAGGTTTAGGTTAAATTGGACACATGGCAGGCTCTCCAAGCTTCTTAGATCCGAAAATAATTCAGCTAACGCCACGTTATTAAAATGGATAACGAGCTGTGACGTGGCAGTTTTGCTTCTAGTTTTGCTGCAGCACAGAATTTGCTCCCTCAAGTCGCTCAGCAACATTTTCTGCACAAAATAACTTCCAAAGCCTCCATTCTTCCAAATGGATTAAAACATATAATATTCATCTAAAAGCAACCCTATTCAACACAAATGACACACAAAATACTATAGAACTAAGGCCTAAATAACTCCCTTTTGGAGAGTTATCATACCCCCAAACTTGAACTATTGCACGTCCCGAGCAATACTAACTCACCTTCCCTTAAGAATTCAAAACATTAGTCATAGCACAACTCAATCAAAACAGATATTTCAACACTACCTTCAACCTTTACCTGAGCATCCTGCAAAACCAAGCACTGCTGCAGCAAAATAATTCTTTCAGCTTTGAACAAATAATCACCACCTTTAACTCAATCCTAAGAACTTGCCACAACCTAGCTTTATTATCAGACATATTAACCACATTTTTAAGGGGTTTATATTTTTGTTTTTCAGACTTAAAGCAGCCCTACAGTCATAAGTTCTTAAGCATGGGATGACCCACTTTATGTTGCAGTATACCCTTGCCTCAAACTTATCACCAATTAGGCTAAATACTCATTGCTAGCTCAAAAATCCTTAGTTATTCTATCTCCTGCTCCTCAGAATGGCGACATTTTATGATGAAGCTCACCTAAGTCCTGGGAGACAGAAAACTGCTAGATTATCATTCATCCTTCAAAAGTTTTGCTCTATGAATTTTCTCAGCAAAATTTTCACAATAAATTTTTTTCAGCGAATAATCATTTTTATCATCATTTTTTCTTTTCCTAGGTCATCTTTTGACGCAAAGACAAACTGTGGGTGTCACAAATGTCCCTGGTTACTCAACAACCTGGAAAAATAATTAATGAAGGAGAGGAATGCTCAAGCAAAACAATTGGAGTAGCTAAAAGTCCCCCAAACTTAAATTATTCATTGTCCCCAATGAATCATTAACATCTGAAATTATACCCCCAAACTTAAATTTTTCTATCTGAATTTTTAAACTAGGCGTGGGACTAGAATTAAGCTTAAGGAGGATCACATGAGTCAACACTACCTCAGAATCTTCTTGCCGCAGCGATGACCAGGCTAGAAGAAATGCTCAAGCAACAGGTTTCTGGAGATCAGAATACCTTGATCTAATTAAGCTAACTAGTCCAAGCTTCAAAAATTCAGAAGAAAATTAAGTTAGATACTCAGATGTGCCAAACAAAACAAAATTTGATTTCATTAAAGATCAAGATCACAGATTAACATAATCATGATAGAGATAGATTTTAAAGCAGCAGATAAAAACAAAGAAGCAGAACATAACATAAGCAGAAAGAACACAACACATGCAAGGCGAGCACACAAAATCAGGCATCAAAATATTTGCTCGAAGAAACTGAAACTTCCCTTTAATTCTTCTTCATGTTCAGGCTCTGGGTTTTCTTTTTTCTCTCAAATGATGGGCGGGGGTGGAATGCATAGCTTCATAAGATCATCAAGGACAATTAGGAAGGCTTGATATGGCTTAGAAAAATTCACTTGCATAGCCCTCCTTAGTGTGGTGCCTCTTCTAAGATTATAGCTCTAGTAGGTTTGAAGTTGTCTCTCAGTGAATACTGGCCTACTGAACATCCTCTCAGATTGCTCCAGTACTTATGGACATCGCACAACAAACCACCCTGGCACACCTCACCTTTTTGAAGCCTAGCCAGATTGGTAGTGTCAAGAATCCTCCTATCAAACAAGTTTATATCATTGTAACTCTTTGGGACTCTGAACCTTCAAGTGCACCCGATCACGGGGGATAGTGGAGGCGTACGCTGTAAGCAATAATCTCTTCTTGATAAAGTCGAGCCAAGTAGTAGCCTCACTCTTCAAGTATGCTGACTGGAATGTTCTTGCCTTCGTCCTAGACAACTTCCACTGGGCATTCAGTTGCTCGTTTGAGGAAGCAACTAATATTTCATTGAAAACAGCGTGGGAGAAGTCTTGCAAATTAAATAAAGAATTAATCACTCCAAGGCTCCAGTTGACAACAACTCTACGAACAATAACCAAGAATCCTTCATTTTCATCGATGTTGGCGTAGAACTCCCATTCTAGTTGATCAACAGTGGGCTTCGGCTTTGCGCACAACCGTTTCCAACCGTGATTAGAGATGTTTGCTCAAGGAAAATGGGCGAGCTCTTTACCACCATCGAAGCCGCGCTTCATCAGAAAATCTTGCTTCAGGACTTCTTGATATTTTTGCCTCGCCTCTTCATGGATAAATCTCCCGTACCGAAATCTTTTTTTTTCTCTTAGACCTCTTCTTCTTTTTCTTTGGTCTCTATGAAGCCTCTTCAATCATATCCTCATCGACAGGCACTTCTTCTTTCGCTTCAAAATGCTGATCAGTTGGTAACTTCAACTTGCGGGACTACTTCCTCAGGGGTCTTTAATTTCTTTTTCAGTTTGGACGTCTTGCTCTGCATGTTCTCCTATATTAGGTGCCTCAGGTGTCATGCGCACTTCGTCCTCAGTCTCTCTTTCTTTCCCTGCTCATGCTTTTACCGTCACAATAATAATACACACAGAGAAAAATGCACAACAGGTTAGATAAAAAATTAGAGTGAAAAACGTACCTGATAGGAGCTTGTATAAATAAGGCACTAACTCAAAGATCTTCAACGAATAATTAGAGCCCCTAATCATCTCCTAATTAATTTAAGTTACCGTTTTAACCACATGGATTCATGAAAAATTTTTATTATCTGTTAAACGGTAAGATCTTCCATTTACTGTGCTCCATCCGTGTGTAACAACCATAATACCAGCTGCCCTCTGCTCAACACATGACATCTTTGGTAATTAACTGCATGCCCACACAATAAAATCTCAACGGTAAAATTATTAATCTTATCTCAAAAAAAAAAAAAATCTTAACCGAATAAAATCTCTGATCTTCTCAACAAAACTATGAAATCAAATCTTTTTTTAAAATAAAATCCACAAGATATATTATGTTAAATCTGGAAAAATCTTTCGAAAATAAAATTCTTCAAAATCAAATCTAAACTAACCTACAAAAAATAGAAATAAAATAAATAATAAAATACAAATCTAACCGAATACAAATCATATCAAATCAAAATAATATCAAAACAGACAATAGATCGAAATTAACATAAAAAAAACGAGATCAAATAATGGGAGCTTTTGATTAGAATGCTGAAATTTTGCTCCCTCAAAACCTGCGCTCCCTAAATCTACCAGCAACTTCAAAGAAGAATATTTCAGAATTAAATCAGGAAGATATATTATTAAAAATCTAATCTAAACTGAAATTAAAAATTCAAACTAAAATTAAATCTAAACAGAACTAATCCGATTAAATTAAGAATTAAATCGGCCAAAATAAAAATAAATAAATAAAACGAACATAAAACCTACGAAAATACCAACGAATTAAAATAAATCAGATAAAATTGAAATCAATAAAATCTAATTCAAATTAATTCAAACCAGACTAAATCCACGAGATAAAATAAAATTGCAACTACACTAGGAGCTAAAAATATTGCAAAATGAAATGCTCCCGCAAAACTCTTGCTTTCTCATTCATCGACCAATTTTAGGGAAAGATATTTCGAACGAAACTCCTCCCTCCAGTAATGCTTTATTCGCTGCCATTTTTTAAACTCACAGCCATCATCAACACATTGTCTAACCACAGATGCATCATTTGATAAATAAATTTCACCTCATGGAAAAATTCTTTCATTTGTCCTTTTGATAAACCAGGAGGCAAATTTCCAAAATCAAGGTAATTGGAAAAGTCATCATACCAAGGTGTTTTCACTGCCTTAATATGAGCTACAGTAAGTAACCGCTCACCAAGGAAGGATTTCCTAATCTCAGGTTGTTGGAGCAATGTCATTGAATTACAAGGTTCAATAGGCTTGGATTTCTTATCTATTGGCTCTAAGGATTCAAAACTCCTCTTAAAACTAGAAATCTCACCTACATCTTTATGCTCATACTCCAATCCACCTATTTCCAAATCCTCAATTTGGATTTCTCCAAATTTTTGGGTATGGTACTCCATCAATTCCTTCTCAAAGTGGTCCTCAACAAACTCATCCAACACCTGAATGCACGAGCAATCCTCGAGATCATTAGGATATTTCATTGCATCAAACATATTAAACTTCACCTTTTGGTCATGCACCCTCGTTGTAAACTCCCCTTGTTGGACATCCATCAATGATCTACCAGTTGCCAAAAATGGACTACCATCTTGGTTCTTAGACTTCTGCCTTTGTGGAAAAGGTAAGGGTGGGTCATAGGGTGGGGACGATACATAAGGTGGGGGTTCTACATCTGGAACAGAACTAATTGCTCCAGCATCTTTGCTGCTGCCTCCATCATATTGACCAGACCCCAATTCTTTTTCGACAACATTACTATCACTACTCTTTTCTACTTCCTGGGGTTTACTAGGCTCTTTTCTATCTTCTAGTGGCTTACCACTCCTTAAAGTCACTGCCTGCACCTGCTTCTTACCTTCCCTTATAGGGTATTCAGTATCTGAAGGAATGTTCCCCTGAGGTCATGCCTTCAGCTCATTAGCTAGCTGACCCACTTGAAACTCTAGGATTCTCAATGAAGCCTGCTGACTTTGGATTAAGACATCATTACGAGCCATATAATCCTTCATCATTGTCTCCAGAGAATTACCCGAAGTTTGCTGGGGCAATGCCTGCTTATTTTGCTGGGGCAATGCCTGTGATTTAGCAAATCCTGACTGGTTCACCACCTTTTGTTGTGCTTGGGGAATGTTATGACGAAAACAGTAACAACGTAACAAGAACGAAAGGGCGAAGAGAAACAACACACAGATATACGTGGTTCACTAACAGTGTGTTAGCTACGTCCACGGGCAGAGGGAGAGAACGATCTTATTATGTGAGGAGTATTCAGAATACAGAGAGATTAGGGCAAAGAATAGGTTAAGAGGGTTTATATATGGCACCACTCTTAACCCTAACATAATAGGCCCAAAATAAAAGCCCAAAACGGAAATATCACATCTAATCCCTATACATAATTTAGCTTAGGGGGCGTTGCCCCCGAACCCCCACCGGGCGCTTCGCCCCTGGACCCCGACTCGCTGACCGGGCAGCGAGACCCCCGTACTGGGTCGTTCGGAGCGCTTCATATCAGATTCAAGGCATATCAACAAATCTCCACCTTGACTTGAACTCTCTCACACATAACAGATGAACCAGATGTACCCAAAGAAAAGTACCAGATGCAACTTAAAAAAAAGTCACCAGATTCTCCCTCTGCTTCATAAGGTCCCCTAGGGACCACTTAGCAATTCAGAACATTTAGCAAGTCCAAACAATGTTGGAACTTGCCACTTGGGACTGCCTTGGTGAAAATATCAGCGGGGTTATCAGCTGTCCCAACTTTCATCACCTTAATCCTCTTCTCATCTCTCAGGAAATGATATCTAACATCTATATGTTTAGTCCTCTCATGATGAACTTGATCCTTGGCTAAGCATATTGCACTCAAACTATCACAATATACAACAGCCTGATCATGATGAAGACCAAGGTCACCAACTAGTCCTTTCAACCATATTGCTTCTTTAGCAGCTTCTGTTAGTGCCATATACTCAGCCTCAGTAGTAGACAAAGTAACTGTAGGCTGTAGGGTTGCCTTCCAACTAACAACAGAACCACCAAGGGTAAACACATAACCAGTCATGGACCTTCTACTGTCAACATCCCCAGCATAGTCAGAATCAGAATAACCAGTCACTAAACATTCTGTATCACTTCCATAAACGAGACCTATATCAGATGTACCTCTAAGGTAACGAAAAATCCTCTTCACAGCTTGCCAATGTTCCTTTCTAGGTTGCCCCATGAACCTACTGACAACACTCACAGCATGTGCAAGATCAGGCCTAGTGCATACCATAGCATACATCAAACTTCCTACTGCACTAGCATATGGGACTCGAGCCATGTATTCCTTCTCAGCTTCAGATTGTGATGCAAGTACAGAAGACAAACGAACACTTGCAGCACTAGGAGTATCTATAGGCTTAGCTGAAGACATCCCAAACTTGGACAATATCTTCTGAATATATCCTTTCTGTGACAAGAAAAGCTTATTTTTATCTCTTTCCCTATAAATCTCCATACCCAAAATTTTCTGAGCAGCACCCAAATCTTTCATCTCAAATTCAGCACTGAGAAGGTCTTTCAACTTCATAATATCAGACTTGGACTTAGCAGCTATCAACATGTCATCTACATACAGAACCAGATAAATCTTCAATCCATCACCAAGCTCGTTGTGATACACACAACAATCATACGGACTTCTGTTGTAGCCTAACTCAATCATATAACTGTCAAACCTCTTATACCACTGTCGTGGAGACTGCTTGAGCCCATATAAAGACTTCTTCAACTTGCAAACATAGTCTTCCTTACCAGGACATTGAAACCCCTCTGGTTGGGTCATATAAATCTCCTCTTCCAACTCTCCATGTAAGAAAGCTGTCTTCACATCTAGTTGCTCAAGTTCTAAATTCTGATGTGCAACCATGGCTAGAAGCACCCTGATGGAAGTATGTCTGACCACTGGTGAAAATATTTCATTGTAGTCAACTCCTTCTCTCTGTGTAAACCCTCTTGCAACAACTCGAGCTTTAAACTTAATACCCTCTGTAGGTGAGATTCCTTCCTTTTTCTTAAAGACCCATTTGCAAGTAACAATCTTTCTTTCCTTAGGTCGTCTGACTAGCTCCCAAGTCTGATTTTTGTCAAGTGACTCAATCTCATCTCCCATTGCAGCAAGCCATTGAGCAGACTCACTACTCGAAACAGCTTCTCTATAGGTGGACGGCTCATGGGGATCCACCTCTTCAGCAACCTGTAGTGCATAAGCAATCATATCCTCAAAACCATACCTCTGTGGGGGTCGAATGCCAACTCTCCTAGCTCTATCAAGAGCTATACTTGGCTGACGTGCTGTTTCTGAACTAGAAGACTCTGGCTCATCTATTCTTGTACCTGTATCAACAACTGGCACATCAGTTTCTATAGCAGTTTCTATAGCAGCATGTTGATCTTCTCCACCTTGGTGCTGTAATTCATCCTGACCAGAGGTGAATTGCAGCTCCACCTGTTTATCAACATCACTACTTTCTTCTGCAACAACGGGCTTCACAACAGAGTTAAACATAGAATTTTCATCAAACACAACATTTCTACTGAGTATAACTCTATTTTCAGAAGGTGACCATATCCTATAACCTTTGACCCCATCACCAAATCCCACAAATATACCTCTTTTAGCTCTAGGTTCTAATTTACCCTCATTTACATGATAATAAACTGAACAACCAAAAACTCTCAGCAAAGAGTAATCTGCAGGCTTACCAGACCACACCTCATAAGGTGTTTTGCAATCAATACCTGTATGAGGTCCTCGGTTAATCAAATAACACGCTGTGCTTACTGCTTCTGCCCAAAATCTTCTAGGTAACCCAGCATTAGAAAGCATACATCTTGCTCTCTCAAGAAGTGTCTGATTCATTCGTTCTGCCACCCCGTTTTGCTGTGGTGTATCTCTAACGGTGCGATGACGGGCAATCCCCTCATTCTTGCAAAACTCATTGAACTCAGACCCACAGAATTCCAGACCATTATCAGTTCGTAGCCTTTTGATCTTCTTCCCAGTTTGATTTTCTACTAAGGTCTTCCACTGCTTGAAATTCTTGAAGGCTTCACTTTTGTGCTTCATCATAAAAACCCAAGTCATTCTTGAGTAGTCATCAATGATAGACAGAAAATATCTACTACCTCCAATAGATTCAACTTGAGAAGGACCCCAACAATCAGAGTGAACATAATCAAGTGTTCCCTTCGTACTGTGAACACCCTTTGGAAACTTACTGCGATGAAGCTTTCCAAACACACAATGCTCACAAAATCCCAGATCCTGCACCTTGTGTCCACAAAGAAGATCTCTCTTTGACAAAATTTGCATCCCTCTTTCACTCATATGACCAAGTCTCATATGCCACAGCTTAGTCATATCATCTCTGCGAACTGTAGAGGATGCAACAGCAGCAAAACCAGTCAGCGTAGAACCTGCCAGATAATACAGAGTTCCACGCTTGACACCTTTCAGAACCACCTTGGAACCCTTACAGACATGAGTAACTCCACCTTCACCTCTGAAACTGAAACCCTTACTGTCTAAAACACTCAAAGATATCAGACTCTTGGTCATTAGTGGAACATGTCTAACCTCATCCAAAGTGCAGAAAAAACCATCATGTGTCCGTATCCTGACTGAGCCTATCCCGACTACCTTACAGACAGCGTTGTTAGCCATAGTGACATTACCACCATCTACCTGCTGATAAGTCGAAAACCACTCTCTATTTGGACACATATGATACGACGCCCCAGAATCAAGAACCCACAGATCTTTAAGACACGGTTCTTCATTTACAGCTAGGGCTAAGTCATCATCTGAATCAGTATTAGCTTCTGCCACAGCAGCAGAACCTTCCTTCTTTTTATACATATTACCCTTCCTTTTACAGTCATATTTCCAATGCCCCTTTTCTTTACAGTAATTACAGATGTCATTCGCTCTAGGATTAGCTTCATTAGGCTTCGAATTCTTACCATTGGACTTCTTTCTACCAGATTTCCTATGTCCCTTACTACTCGAAGCAACCAACCCAGATGCCTGATTTTCTGTAACCGAACTTGCTACTTTATGACGGACTTCTCTAGTCAGAAGGGCAGTTTTTACTTCTTCTAGAGACAATTTATCTTTACCACTAATAAAAGAATCTACAAAATTCTCATACGACAACGGCAAAGATACTAACAGAATCAAAGCAGCATCCTCATCATCTACCTTAACCTCAAGATTACGTAGATCTAACAGAATAGAGTTCAACTGGTCTATGTGATCTCTAAGGGGCGTACCTTCCTGCATTCGCAAACTGAACAGACGTTGCTTCAAGAGCAACTTCTTAGTCAAAGACTTCGTCATGTAGAGGCTCTCGAGCTTAGACCAGAGCCCGGCGGCAGTATCCACATTCGCGACCTCGATGATGACGTCATCGGCCAGACATAACATAATCGTGGAATGGGCCTTCTCCTCCAAGGTTTTCCATTCTTCTTCATCAGCGTCCGCCTTCTTCGTACCAGACAGCGGCGCCCATAATCCCTGCTGCTTTAGCAGAGATCGCATCTTGATCTGCCACAGACCAAAACTGTTCCTCCCGGTGAATTTGTCGATCTTCACGTTCATAGCTGACATCCTTGTACGCTTGAAAAACTGTTGCGGAAAAACACGAAACCGAGGCTCTGATACCACTTGTTATGACGAAAACAGTAACAACGTAACAAGAACGAAAGGGCGAAGAGAAACAACACACAGATATACGTGGTTCACTAACAGTGTGTTAGCTACGTCCACGGGCAGAGGGAGAGAACGATCTTATTATGTGAGGAGTATTCAGAATACAGAGAGATTAGGGCAAAGAATAGGTTAAGAGGGTTTATATATGGCACCACTCTTAACCCTAACATAATAGGCCCAAAATAAAAGCCCAAAACGGAAATATCACATCTAATCCCTATACATAATTTAGCTTAGGGGGCGTTGCCCCCGAACCCCCACCGGGCGCTTCGCCCCTGGACCCCGACTCGCTGACCGGGCAGCGAGACCCCCGTACTGGGTCGTTCGGAGCGCTTCATATCAGATTCAAGGCATATCAACAGGGAACTTGCGAATTGCTCCCTTGCCCTCCCCACGCAAAGTTGGGGTGGTTGCGCCAACCTGGATTATAAAAGTTAGAATAATGGTTATTCCTTTGATTACCTGCAAAAAACACAGAAGCTGGATTGTTAGGACAAAACTCATAATTATGCTCTTCACCACAATAAACACATGATTCTTTTGTAACTTGATTTACAACTGCAACAGATTCCACCACTGGCTGCTGCTGAACATTACTTACCACAATTATGTTTTTAAGAGCGTTAGCTAATGCTGCAATATCGGCCCTAATGGTAGATGATGACCGCAAAGTGCACGGGCCGCAAGTAATATAAAACGGTAGTAATACCGAGTATCGAATCCACAGGGAAGCGAAGCGAAAATTAAGCAAAAACAAAATCTCTTGAGCACTAAAAGTACTTAGGCAAAATAATATTTAGGGAGCAGCTCATGCAAATAAGAAAAATTTAAGATTTAAAGCAGGAAAATAATTTGATCAATCAAATAAAAAAAAATATGGAGAAAGAGATTTCTTTAAATGGGAAGAGGGGTCTTGAAAATCAATTATGAGCTAAACAATTGTTATAATTATCCTATCTCATTGCCCAACTAATTATACTCCTAGAATCTCTGTTAATCACATAGGTTCTCCTGTCGGTTTCCCCTAATTGTAATTAATTCATTTTAACAACCTAAGTGTCCTTAGCGCCATTAAAAATCATTAATTATTGCGCTCTGATTCATTTTAGGAATCTAAGTTTAATCAACTAATCCCGGTGTCACGACGGGCAATTAAACTAGTTGCATGGATTATGATCTATCCTAACTTCTCTCCGTCGAGTTTCCATTAAGAATCGAATCATTACACAATTGGCCAGATTGAATAAAGCATTAAGCACATCCATACAAATAATTAGGAAAAAGGGCAAGAGACAGGTAATTATAACAACGTTTCAACTATAATTTCATTCCAAGACCCCAAATTGGGGTTTAGCTATACATAGCTAAAATATCCACAACATTTACAATAGAAAGCATAATTTAAGAGCATAAAAGGAAAGGAATTGACCGTCGAAAAACCCCTTCGCTTGGCGCTCAGAGCTCCGCCGAACACTCCTTTGAGCTTCCTAAGATGCTCCCCAAAATTCCCCAAATATTTCCCACTAAAGAATTCTCTCAAAAAGGCTAGAAAGCCTTGAGAGAGGCTCCGAAGGAGCCAAAGGAAGGAAAGAATGGATTGAAGAATGAATTGATTGATGGTAAATGAGGCACCCAAGGGTGCCTTTTTATAGGCCCGGATTGGGGGTAGCGTCGCGACGCTACCTTGCACAGCGTCGCGACGTTGCAATGCACGCGTCTTGGGCAACACGAAAAGGGTAGCGTCGCGACGCTGCTTACATAGCGTCTCGACGCTGCCCTAAAATTCCAGATTTTTCAGCTTCTTTTTGGGCTGATTTTTGGGCCTTCTTCTTCATTTCTTTTGGGCATTTTTTTCATGAGTGTCTTCTTTGGGCCCCCATTTGATCAAGCTTGGATTTGGGCTTCATTTGCTTCATTTTTTTGCACTTTTTCTCCCAAAATCACCATCTTCGCTCCTAGGGACCAAATAACGGAATTCATTAAATATTTTCATTAAAAACACGATTAAAGCACAGAAAAGCCTAATAAATTGGGACTAAAATAGCGACATTTCTGCTCGCTATCAGTAGACACACCATCAACTTCTATCACACTCTTAACTTTCTTACTAGAGCCTCTAACATCTGACCACTGACAACTGTAGGTTGATATTCTCTCTAAAATCTCATAAGCTTCATTAAAGGTTTTTGCCAAAAGGTCCCCTCCCGTAGAAGCATCAACCATACACTGGGTTGCTATGTTTAACCCATTGTAAAATATTTCTATTTGAATACAATATGGCAAACAGTGGTGGGGACACTTTCGCAAAAGCTCCTTAAACCTTTCCCAAGCCTCACTAAAAGTTTCTTCCTCATTTTGCCTAAATCCCACTATCTCACTCCTCAACTTGGCACTCCTAGTTGGTGGAAAATACTTACTAAGAAATTTCTCTATTAGCTCATTCCAACTACTTATTGATCCTGGAGTAAGAGAATTCAACCACGCTTTTGCTCCATCTCTAAGGGAATAAGGGAATAGGGTTAATCTAAGGGCATCTCTCGACACTCCCTGGATAACAAATGAATCACTAACTCCTAGAAAAGACTTAAGATGTAAATGGGGGTCCTCAGATGATAAACCATGGAATTGGCCAACCATCTCTAACATGTGAAACATGACCGGTTTCATTTCAAAGTTTGTTGCCTCAATAACTGGACACACTATCACTGGATTTAACTCGTCAACTACTGGGAAAACATACGCTCTAATGGCTCTGTCCCTATCATTTGCTACAAGGATAGGATTCTTAGCCTGATTATTTTGCTGTCCATTTTGCTCCAGCGGCGGATTTTGCTGCATCGCACGATTCCTCTTCGAGTTTCACTTGAACTTCTTGAAAATCTAATCGCAAGGGGATCGCTCATACGCCAAAGTCACACCTACAAAACAAAAAGAAACAGTCAAAAAGTTCACGCACCAAATCACCAAAAATACACACAAAAAAATCAATCAAATAAAACAATTTCAAGTCCCCGGCAACGGCGCCAAAAACTTGTTGCAATTCTGAAGTGGTTAAAAATATGAGATAAATTAACTCCAGAATACTGTGCAAGTATACACAATCTAGCAGCAAGTGATAAGTATTTATCGTATCCACAGGGTCTTGAAATGCCTACCTCTATTGATTTAATTTGCCTTTTTAGTGATTTCAAAAGTTTGGTTAAATTGATTGGGTTTTTAAAATGCTGAAACAAAAGATATGCAAAAGCAGTAAATGATTACGACAGAGAAAACAGAATGGAAACAGACACAGGTTAAGACTTCTGTAATTGTTTATAAAGATGCTCCAGCAATTCTTTTGATCCGTCAATCTCATGCAGTATTATCAGCGGGATCCTCCTGGAACTCCGGATTTTTTGGAATATGTTTCAAAGCCAATGAAGCTCTACCGATCAAGCACTAGGCAACTGGCTATCCCTAACTCAGTCACTGGCGTTCACCAATACACAATGATCTAGCGTGAATTATTGCCACACAACTCCTAAATCATCCCTGAAACTAGGAGAAGCTATACATATCGGCTAGCTAGGCGGGCACATAATGAAATTAAAGATCAACAATAATTCAAGATGATCATGATCAAATAGAATTTCCAGATTTTATAAATATAACGATCACATAATTCTTAACCTATGCCTACAAAGATATTAGTTCATGATTGAAAACATAAAATACGTTACAATCTTGATAAGCACATCCATAATGCAAAATACACAAGAAATACTAATCCTTTTAGCAATTGGGGAGATGAAACGGCTGCTCCAAACCACCAAGAACATATAAGAACTTTGTCTCCTTGAGTGGAATCGCAAATGGTCTTCTTAGCTCTCCATTCCGCCGTCAATTCGGCCTCCGGCCGATTGATTCGGTCTCCAAATCGTGAATGCCTTTAACTTTGACGGCTCCTCCTTTTATAAGATGAGGTTTAGGTTAAATTGGACACATGGCAGGCTCTCCAAGCTTCTTAGATCCGAAAATAATTCAGCTAACGCCACGTTATTAAAATGGATAACGAGCTGTGACGTGGCAGTTTTGCTTCTAGTTTTGCTGCAGCACAGAATTTGCTCCCTCAAGTCGCTCAGCAACATTTTCTGCACAAAATAACTTCCAAAGCCTCCATTCTTCCAAATGGATTAAAACATATAATATTCATCTAAAAGCAACCCTATTCAACACAAATGACACACAAAATACTATAGAACTAAGGCCTAAATAACTCCCTTTTGGAGAGTTATCAAGCACCTTAATCAACACTATGGGCACGTTGATCACTCTGTGATCGAGTAATATTGCGAGATGAGGATGATTTTGGCGTGTTCTTCATGGTTCTTGCTTGTGGGTTTCGGTTTCAAGAGAGTGGAGGTGGAGAGTTTGTGAAGTTGACTTGAAGGAAAAAGGTCTAAGTGTTTGGTGGGGAAGAAAAACACTTAAATCAGCTATTTATAGGTTTCTCAAAATTAGGTCACGTGATAGTCATTTAAATGACGTCACTGCCCTTGAGCATCTGGGAAATGCAGTCGCATTTCCAAATACACTGGGGAGAAATGCGATCGCATTTCCCAGATTTTTGCCTTCTTTATTTTTTTTTCTAACTTCTCTTATTTTCCTTGGTTTTTCTTGTTTTTTATTCTTTTATTTGCTGAAACAATCACAAACTTGTTAGAAAG
Source organism: Luffa aegyptiaca (assembly GCA_017139565.1). Taxonomy (NCBI): domain Eukaryota; kingdom Viridiplantae; phylum Streptophyta; class Magnoliopsida; order Cucurbitales; family Cucurbitaceae; genus Luffa; species Luffa aegyptiaca. The sequence goes on from CM029395.1 coordinate 23,513,265, forward strand.
TTCACATACTAAAAACATGGTTATTCATTTTTTTTCTTTAGATAGATACAAAATAACTTGGACTTTTCAAACTCCCAGGTAAATCCCCAGGAAAAAGTGTTCCCTACGGTCAACTTAAGTACCTTTTCCTAGACAGAGTTTTACTCTTGTCCATCTATTTTGTTACCCTATATATTTTATTTGTATCATTTATTATAAATCCGCATAATGTACAAAAGTAAAATTTCAAAGATAGAAGTCATACCAGATAAATCACAGCTACAGGGGCTTCTTCGGCCCCAAAATTCTTCCCCCAATAGGGTTTAATTCTTTGTCCATTCACCTTGAAATGCATGCCTTGATTATCCATCAGCTCTACGGTTCCATAATCAAAGATTCTCACGATTTCGAATGGTCGCGACCATCTTGATTTCAGTTTTCCCGGAAATAACTTAAGTCTGGAATTAAAGAGTAACACTTGCTGACCCTTGTGGAACTCCTTTGGATGAATTCTTCTATCGTGCCATCTTTTGACCTTCTCATTGTATAGCTTTGCATTCTCATAAGAGAAGTGTCGGAGTTCTTCCAGTTCATTCAGTTGTAACTTTCTCTTGATTCCGGCTTTGTCCATGTTGAAATTGAACTTCTTCAATGCCCAGTAAGCTTTGTGTTCTAACTCAAGCGGTAAATGACAAGTCTTTCCAAATATGAGTTGATACGGAGACATTCCTAAGGGCGCTTTGTATGCAGTTCTGTGAGCCCATAACGCCTCGCCAAACCGCAATGACCAATCCTTTCGGGAAGGGCCCACTGTCTTTTCCAAAATAGCTTTGATCTCCCTGTTAGGGAGCTCTACTTGATCATTCGTTTGAGGATGGTAAGCAGTGGCTACTCTATGTCTGATATTGTATTTGGAAAATAGGTTGGCTATCATCTTGTTTAAAAAGTGAGATCCTTCATCGCTTATGATGAACGAGGGGTTTAGTATCTTGTGAAAATATTCTTCATGAAAAATTTCTTCACCACCTTGCATCATTTGTTACTGTAGCTATGGCCTCGATCCATTTCGATACGAAGTCGACTGCAAGAAAAATGTAAATGTTTCCAAAGGACAGCGGGAATGGGCCCATAAAGTCTATCCCCCATATATCGAAGATTTCCACTTCGAGTATGAAATTTAGAGGCATTTCACTCTTGGCTGTTAGATTCCCGATTCTTTGACATTGGTCGCAGTTCTTTGTGAAGTGGTGTGCATCTTTGAAGAGACTTGGCCAAAAGTAACCGGATTGGAGGACTTTGGTTGTAGTCTTTAGTCTGGAAAAGTGTCCTCCATATGGAGCCGCATGACAGGCTTCCAATATGAGTGGTATCTCTTCTTCTTGTTACGCACCGTCTTAGTATTTGATCTGGTCCGAGCTTGTACAAGTATGGCTCATCCCAATAGTAGTCCTTGACATCTTTCAGAAACTTTTTAAGCTGTTGAGCGGTTGCTTCTGACGGTTTTAGTCCACTGACTAAGTAATTTACAAAATCTGCAAACCATGGAAGTTCAACTGTCCTTATTGCCAGAATTTGCTCATCTGCAAATGATTCTTGAATATACAACCCTTTCTCCACTTGTGCTTCCTCTCCAAGTATTGATAGGTGGCCTGCTACCTGATTTTTGGTTCCCTTTCTATCCTGGATTTCAATGTCAAACTCCTGCAAAAGTAAGATCCAACGAATTAATCGGGGCTTGGCATCCTTTTTGGAAAGCAAATGTTTGACAGCTGAATGATCAGTATGAACTATGACTTTAGTTCCCACTAGGTAGGATCTAAATTTGTAAAACCAAATACTACTGCAAGTAATTCCTTTTCCGTGACAGTATAGTTCAACTGAGCCTCATTGAGCGTTTTGCTTGCAAAGTAAATGGGCTGCACTATTTTTCCTCTTTTCTGACATAGTACTGCTTCAACTGCAAAATCGCTAGAATCGTACATCAACTCGAAAGCTTGCTTACAATCTTCATTGAATTTGAACGATCTATCTACTTACCGTAACCTGCACAATGGTTTGGAAATTTTAGAGAAATCTTTAATGAATCTTCTATAAAAACTTGTGTGGCCTAGAAAGCTCCTGATATCTCGAACTGTTTTTGGGAAGGGAACCTTCGATATGATCTCAATCTTCGCCTTGTCTACCTCGATTCCATTTCTGAAAATTCGGTGTCCAAGGACTATGCCTTCGCGTACCATGAAATGGCATTTTTCCCAGTTCAGTACCAGGTTTGTTTCTTCACATCTTTCCAGCACTTGATCTAAATTCTGTAAACACATTGAAAACGTTTCTCTGAAAACAGAGAAGTCATCCATAAACACTTCCAAAGTTCGTTCTACCATATCGGAGAATATAGCCATCATACACCCAGTTCAGTACCAGGTTTGTTTCGTCCGAATGGCATTCTTTGAAAGGCAAATGCCTCTTACGGACATGTGATCGTAGTCTTCTCCTGGTCTTCTGGGGCTATTGTTATCTGATTGTAACCTGAGTAACCGTCTAAAAAGCAATAATAATCCTTCTCTGCACGTCTGTCCAGCATTTGATATATAAATTGTAACAGGAAGTGGTCTTTCCTGGTTACTTTATTGAGTCAGCGATAGTCTATGCAGACTATCCTCCTGTGACTGTCCTTGTCGGAATCCATTCGTTTTTCTCGTTCTCCACTACAGTTATCCCACCCTTTTTAGGGACGCATTGTACTAGCTGACCTAGCTACTGTCTGAAATTGGATAGATGACTCCTGCGTCCAACCATTTTAAAATCTCTTTCCTGACAACTGCTTTCATAATGGGATTTAGTATCCGCTGACTTTCAATGAAATTCTTGGCTCCTTCTTCAAGGTTGATCCTATGCATGCAGAATGATGGGCTAATTCCTTGAATGTCTGCAATTGTCCATCTTATTGCCTTTTTATGGTTAGACAGGACCTGGAGCAAAGAGATTTCATCCTTGTCAGTGAGATAGGTTGATATAATAACTGGTAATGTTTTGTTTTCTCCAAGGAAACTATATTTAAGATGTTCCGGTAGAGGTTTGAGTTCTAGATCCGAAGGGTTGATCATAGATGGTTGCAGCAGTCTGACTTCTTCCTGGTTTGATTTCGAGGAATCTCTCAACGCTTTTATCCTTGCTACTGCAGAACCATTTGTGGCCGGTTCTTCTACTCCTTCAATCTTTTTCCCACCTTTTTCCTCTTGTTCTTCCTCCTCAAGCATGTCTTCCAACGTCTCTCCCTTTAATATTTCCTGCAAGGCAGATAAAGAAAGTTCGTCAATCTCATCTATCATTAAACATTCTTCAAGATCTCCTGGATACTTTAGTGCGTTCATGACATTAAAGGTGACTTGCTGATTGTTGACCCTCATGGTTAACTCTCCTTTTTGAAGTTTGATCAAGGTCCTACTAGTTGCTAAGAATGGTCGACCTAAAATAATCGGCACCTCTTTATCAGCTTCACAGTCTAATATGATGAAGTCTACTGAGAATACAAATTTATCAACCTTGACTAACACATCCTCAATCTTGCCCATGGGTTGTGTTAGTGACTTGTCGGCTAACTGCAAGGTTACAGTTGTTGGTCTAGCTTCTCGTATGCCTAGCTACTTGAAAACTGAGTATGGCATCAGATTTATGCTCGCTCCTAGATCACATAATGCCCTGCCAACATTCCGTCCTACGATGGAGCATGGAATGGTGAAACTTCCTGGATCCTTTAGCTTTGGAGGGATCTTGTTCTTGACCAGTGCACTAGTGAAGGATTGGAATTCCGTAATTCCGTAAAGCGGAAGCGTGATTGGGACCGATTCGTAATTAATTTTGTTTAATCTAAAATATCAATACATTGACAATAATTTTAGAACTATTCTAAATTTATATTAAGGCTAAGCATACAAAAATTAGATCTAAATCTAATTTATATAGTAACAAATTACTTACTCTCGTTGACGACTCAGATTAAATCACCAACTGCTTGTGAAATAATCACGAACTAGTGCGAACACCACCACTATGGCTACACCGGTATGACTCTGAGACTTCTAGAGGCAGGAGACTGGTGGGAGTCCAGAGGAAGGCTTGAGGGGAATTCTCTGAGAGTAGGAGAATGAATGAGATGCCTTTCACCCCACCCCAGAGGTCCTATATATAGTAAAGGCCAATAGCTTTTTCCTAATAGGAAAAGGAAGACCTTTTCCTAATAGGAAAAAGTCTCTAATTTTAATAAATAATTAATTAATTCCATAATTAATTAATTTCTCAATTAAATATCATATATTTAATCTTAAGGATTTTATTAAAATTAAAATTAATATGAATCCAATTCATATTAAATTTATTTGAACTCTTTCAAATATTTTCTTTCCTAATAGGAAAAGGTCTCTAATTTTAATAAATAATTAATTAATTCCATAATTAATTAATTACCCAATTAAATATCATATATTTAATCTTAGGGATTTTATTAAAATTAATATGAATCCAATTCATATTAAATTTATTTGAACTCTTTCAAATATTTTCTCTCAAGAATTAATTTTTGAAATTAATTAAAAAATTACATTATAAAGTTTCATAAACTTTATATTATAATGCATCAATATACATTATTCGATTCCCCAAATAAATTGAACACTTTCAATTAATAATTTATACTTAATTGTCTCAAGTCTCTTTACGAGCTACCAGTGGTACCTAATGGACCTAAAGATCAGAAGCTCCAACGATACGAGACTAATTGGCCAAACTCATTAACCAAGTTAGTCAACATTCGTTAACTATGGGTCACTCCACTAAAGACCCACAGCTGCACTCTTCTCACTGTAGAATATTTCTGTGTCAACGGATATCGACCAATGCAGTAAGTCAATCCTTCACGTGTGTTCGTAACACCAGTTGGGTCAAATTACCATTTTACCTCTGGGTTACCTCTGGTTCCTTAAGTACCACTGATTCATCTAATGAACAAGTTGTTTAGGGTCCAACCACTAAACAGGAGTTCCTCTCGGGCCAGGAGAGGACGGCGCGCCTTTATTCAAGCCCCGAAATCAGCCCTTAAGGGAACACACATCTACTTACCCCAATAGGGGAAGGAGTGAATTCCATCTTGTACTGTTATGTTCCCAGCCCCCATTGGGTCTTGCCCCTGAAATGGTAGGATTATTGAGTCGGTGAACTGGCCACTCTCACCCATACAAATCTAAGGACAACCCCTCCTGAAAAGGGTTCATAACAGACTCAGGATTGAGATTGAGTTACTTAGGTCATCCTATTGAAATAGAAACCTAAACTAGTTAACAGCGTTACATCTAGTGGTTACTATTTCGCGGTCCGGTCTTATGCAAACTCATTGCGTAGGATACCCCCACCCGCATGTCTCCTACATGGATGCTTTGGATCATTGCATCTGTATCGAATACAAGGTGGGCCGTATCACATAGTGTCACCAGGATAAGGTACCCAGCTTTATCCCTATACTATAGACCTTTTAGGTTGTTACTTGGACACTGATCCCCGTATGTCCCCACATACTAGTCCAGGTTTCATTTAAACAACCTTGGATCTTAGTTTATTGGATTTAGGGTTTATTAATGCAAACTCGATTATTCAATAACCAAATTACTGAATTACTCAAATAACACTTTATTGAGATCGATTAATTTGTTTCATTTACTATCTACGAGTTTTAGGGCATAAAACCCAACAACTCCCACTTGAACTAAAACTCTAGTGGGCAATGTACATGAACAATCAAAATTGAATGAATAATCATTGAAGTAGGAATAGTAGTTTGTATTAATACTGTATAATACATGAAAAGTACAAATCCTGTGTATCCTGTAAGGATCAAATCCTTAGAGCCATACACAAGCTGATAGTCCCTCGTTCTCCGAAGATACTTGAAGATGTTTTTAACTGCAGTCCAGTGGTCTAACCCCGGATTGGACTGGTACCTGCTGACTATCCCAATTGCATAGCAAATGTCAGGCCTAGTACACAACATGGCATACATAAGACTGCCCACAGCTGAAGCATAAGGGATCCGTCTCATATCCTCAATTTCTTAAGGTGTCTTAGGACACTGTTCCTTAGACAAATGAACTCCATGCTTGAAGGGTAGTAAACCCCTCTTGGAATTCTGCATCTTATATCTAGACAACATCTTGTCTATATATGATGCTTGAAACAGGGCTAACGTTCTGTTCTTACGATTCCTGATAATTTGAATCCCTAGAACATACTGAGCTTCACCCAAATCTTTCATTTGGAACTCAGTCGATAGCCATTTTTTAATTTCAGCTACATATTCTACATCATTCCCAATGAGTAAAATATCATCTACATACAACACCAGAAAAGCTACTGAACTGTTGATAATCCTTTTGTAAACACAAGGTTCATCAACGTTCTGGTCAAAGCCATAAGATTTGACAGCAGTGTCAAACCTTATATTCCAAGATCTGGAAGCTTGCTTCAACCCATAAATGGATCGTCTAAGCTTGCAAACTTTTTGCTCCTGATCTTGAGCAATGAACCCCTCTGGTTGAGACATAAAGATGTTCTCATCAAGATTGCCATTCAGAAAAGCAGTCTTGACGTCCATTTGCCAAATCTCATAATCATAAAACGTGGCAATGGTCAAGAGAATCCTTATTGACTTTAACATGGCAACTGGGGAGAAGGTTTCCTCATAGTCCACCCCCTCCTTTTGGGTATAACCCTTTGCCACAAGTCGAGCTTTGAAAGTCTGTACTTTCCCAGCTGCGTCTCGTTTTCTCTTGTAGATCCATTTGCACCCTATGGGTTTAACCCCTTCAGGTAGGTCTACAAGATCTCAGACTCGATTGAAGTACATAGACTCCATCTCTAGGTCCATAGCTTTGACCCACTGGTCATGGTCCACATCATTCATTGCCTGTCTAAAGGTCAATGGATCCTCAACCCCATCATCAAGTATGACAGTTGGAGTTTCTGCTAAACCCAGAGTTCAGGTTGAATAACAACCCTCCCACTACGTCGAGGCATTCTCAACTCTTGAGAATGATGGGCTTGACCAGATGTACTGGGCTCATCAATAACTCTTGTTGAAGGTCCAGCCTCTGAACTGGGCTCATCAACAACTCTTGTTGAAGGTCCAGCCTCATCAACAACTCTTGTTGATTCATTTGTAGCTTTACCAGAAAGTTCACTTAACACAATTTTACTGCGTGGTATGTGTTCTTTAACGTGGTCTTCTTCCAAGAAAGTATCATTTGTCGATACAAACACTTTATTTTCTTTTGGATCGAAGAAGTATCCACCTCTTGTTTCTTTTGGGTAGCCTACGAGTAGGCATAATTTTGAACGTGAATCCAATTTCTTTGGGTTTGCTACTAACACATGTGCAGAGCAGCCCCAAATTCTGAAATGATGTAAACTAGCTTTACGCCCTTTCCAGAGCTCAAATGGTGTTTCAGAAACACTCTTTGAGGGAACAACATTCAAAATATAAACTGCAGTCTCTATTGCATAACCCCAAAAAGAATTTTGCAACTGAGCATAGCTCATCATAGATCGTACCATGTCTAACAAGGTTCTGTTTCTCCTTTCAGATACACCATTCTGCTAAGGTGTACCTGGTGCTGAGAGTTGGGACGATATTCCATGTTCTATCAAATAGTTTTGGAATTTTAAGTCCAAATACTCTCCACCTCGATTAGATCGAAGTGTTTTAATGGTCTTACCTAACAAGTTCTCAACTTCAGTCCTGTACTCCTTGAACTTTTCAAGGGCTTCAGACTTATGACTCATTAGGTATAAATAACCATACCTTGAATAATCATCTATAAAAGAGATGAAATATTCATACCCTCCTCGAGCTCTTACATTCATTGGACCATAGAGATCCGTATGTACGAGTTCTAAGGGCTCCTTGGCAAGATAACCTTTTCCAGTAAAAGGTCGTTTGGTCATCTTACCTTCGAGACATGACTCACATGGAGGTAAAGTACCATCTTCTAACTGGCTTAGAAGTCCGTTCTTAACCAATCTCCCAATCCTATTGAGATTTATGTGGCCAAGTCTCAAGTGCCAAAGATAGGTACTTTGAGAAACTTTTTGCCTTTTTGGTTGAGTCTCAGCTGTTTTAAACATTTCATTGTTCAAAATAGCCCTAGACTCTATTGGTCTTAAGACATACAAATTGTTCTCCATTTTTGCAGAATATATATCAGCACCCCTTTTAGTAATGAAAGCTTCATTCACAGAAAAGGACACTGAATACCCTTGTTCTAGCAAACAAGAAATAGAAATCAAATTTCTTTTTATTTTGGGAACTATATATACGTTATCTAATAACATATAACGTTCCCTAGAGAAGAACATTTTAATATCTCCCACTGCTTTAGCTGAAATGAGCTCCCCAGTCCCAACTCTGAGAGTCATTTCCCCAGCATCTAACTGTTGCCAGGAGCTCATTCACTCAAAGGAAGAGCATACGTGATGAGTGTCACCTGAATCAAGGATCCAGGTTGTATCATCATTTTCCACTATACACGTTTCAATGATCAATAAATCAAATTTATTTTCATTGAGATGTGCTAAGCAGTCTATGTCATATTCGTCATGAACAATTTCAGATAAATTAGACATATGGTCTTGAGGACCGTCCTCAGTTAAGACCAATTCCACGCATTTAGTGTTTAAGTTCATTTTCTTAGTTGTATTAGAAATACCAGTTTTATAATTGGCATTATTAGAGGCATACAAAGAACGCTTCATTGCTGGTAGAACAAACAAATTAACTTAATAAGTATTGTTGCATTAACCCATTAAACAAAATAATATTATTATTTTAATCCAATCAATTTAGCAAAAGTAATGATCGACCCATAGAATAAACATTCATTTTGCAACAATACTTCAGAGGTTTAGAACAACAGCTACCGTAGGGTAGTCAGCTACTCCTCCTCTGAATTGAGACAATCTCAGCCAATCCCTATTCCCGGAATAACTCATATTCCAATAGTTCTTAGCTACCATTTTTTCGGTCAGGAAATTATTAACACCTTAACAATCTCCCGTAAGTGTGACCCTCCATTTTTCAGATTTGAGAGGTCGGCCCCAACAATGCTACCGTAGGGAAAGTCAAAGTTGGAAATGGACCTAAGAAACCCTATCCATTTCTGGAGTTTGCGTTGTTCTGACTCCCATGATCAAGCCCTCCGTAGGGTGATCGCTCCCAGGGCGACTCGCAGGCAGACCATGGGGATCTCACGGTGCAACCTAATGGAGGAGACCGTAGGATATGTTGACACGTGTCCTGCTCCCTCTTACTATAAAATACTCTCTCATTCACCATGATATTGATCCATACAAACACCATCCATAGGGGGCAGGGTGACTCGAAGCCAAGCATGGACCTCACGTTGTGAACTTTTGAGGACGTGAGAGCAAAACTTGATTTATGAAAATCTTGTTTTGATATTTCCTCCCACTAAGTATTTTTATAATTATAGGGTCTGTTACTTACGTAAATTCCGGCTAAGTGAATCTATCTAAGTCTATGCCTGTATATAACTTTTATATATATAGGTCTTTTCTCTAATGTCTAGGTGGATTAAACACTTTTAATTACCTAGAGACATTGCATGCTAATATAACTATGGTTAATTCAACTCAAGTTCCGGCTCAGTTCCCAGGTAGCAGGTGTTCCGTAAACGTTAAGTACCTCCAGTCTTAGACAGAACTTTACCTGTAGAGTTCCCTTATAACCAATAGTTATGATAAATCTTTACTCTAAAGATCTAGGTGAATTAAACTCTTTTAATTGACCTAGTGATATTGCATGCTAACATAACTATGGTTAATTCAACTCAAGTTTCGAGTACCCCCAGCCTTAGACAGAACTTAACCGGTGGAGTTCCCTTATAATCATAGTAATGTTTTTCCTACTTAGTCAATTAAAACTATTTTTAATTCTAAGTAAGAAAATAATTCTAATCCTATTAGAATTATAATGAGCTTAGGTCTAATTAATTTTAAACTGTAACGCCCCGCGTTTCGAAATCGAGTCGTTTTGGAATTTATTGGGCGTTCTTATTCTAATTTTGAAAATTAGAATTTAGGTTCAGCCTTGGGTCGTTAAATTAAATTTCGACAATTTTAAGGAAAAGAGATTTTTAATTAAATCTTTAATTTCCTAAAGTTTGGAAGTTTAGTATTTGATATTTATTTTAAATATCAAAAGACCCAAACTTCTCTTAATCAGTTTTAAGCCCAAATTCTTGAGGAGCTAAGATCGGGTTTAAAATTCAAATTGACGTTTTAAAATCGTATCTTAGATAATCCTTAATTCCTTAATTAAAATGGGTCTTCAATTCTTAGGGTTTTATTTATGGACAAGAGAAAAGAAAGAAAACCCTAAAAGCTTATCATCTTCCCCTCTCTTTTTCATATCAGCCGCCAGAACCCCCCCTCGTGCGTTTCTTCAGCAGCCGCCCCTCCCCTTCAGTTCCTTCTTCTCGCGCAACCAAGCCTGAAGCCGCATCTCTCCCCCTCTCTGTCGTTGTTGCACCGCCGCCAGCATCCAAGTCGCGAGTCTCCTCTCCCCCTCGCGTGTTCATTCGGCTCGAGCAGCAAGACCCATGCAGATCTCCATCTCCGGCGTCTTTCTCCCTCTTCGCGTGAGTAGTCGTGGTTCCCGTCATCGATCTCTCTCTCTCTCTCTCGTTCTTCCTCGCTTTGAAGCCGCCGGCGTCAAGACCCACGGACAGCAGCAGCCCGCGCCGCCGTTCGTCTCCCTAAAGCTTGAGTCGTTCTCCTCGCGTGTAAGGTCTCTTTCTCTCTCGATTCTCTTTCAAGTTCCTCAAGCAGCGAGTTTAATTCTTTGTTTCCTCTTGTTTTCGGCTGGGTTAGTGAGCAGAAGGCAAGACCTTCGTCGTTATGGCGTTTTGGGCACGTTTGGGCTGATTTAAAGTCTGTTTCAGCGTGTTTGGACTATTTCGGTAAGTCTTCATCGTGACCCATGCTTATTCGAATTCGAATTTAGAAAACCCACTCTCTAATAGCTTTTGTATTGCCGAATGAAGTCTTGTTTCATTGCTGTCCAGTGCTAACTTGGGCCTAAAACTAGTGTTCGGTGAATGCCCATAACCCGAACGGCCTTAAATCGGGTTACCCATAACTTGTTTGTTTGAGACCTTGGTTGTTGGGTTAATTTGAACACCAATCAGCAAGCAGTAAAGCTCGTTTGGTGGATTTCGGTAAGTTTCCACGCCCTTTAACCTTTGCAATTCAATTTGGTTGGCTTTAGGATAGCCTATAACCCATGGGTGTGCTTTTAAGTTGCAGTTGGACCCAATTCAAACCCTGGGCAGCGTGTTCAAGGAGCTTTGGTGTTGATTGTCAAATTCCAACAAGCTGTTGGACTCGTTAGTGTGGTTCGGTAAGCTTCTTCACCTTCTTAGCCTTGTTAGAACTCTTGTTAGGCTTCACTAATTAGTCCCTGATGCTTGAAGTTGTTACTTGTAGCTTGGGATCAATTAAAGCTTACTTGGGTTATTTCCAACAAGGAACTTTATTCTGTTTGGTGGAGCTTAGAAGGTATATCATTATTCTTTAAACTCTTTCAATCGTGGTTTAAGTGCTTCGGGCTAGTCTTTAATGCTCGAACATTATTATTTTAGGATTGTTCGAGTTGGTTCCAAGTTTTCGAGCTAGCCTTAAGGCTTGAATCCAAGTTGGTTGGTAAGAAATTCTTCCCTTTGTTCTTTTAGGTTCAAATAGGGTGGTTAAGCTCAATTCTAATCTTTTTATGTTATCCTTGTTGATTAGGAGCTTGCCTAGATTGGTTTAGAAGCTCTTGGATTATCTTTGGAGCCTTTCTTCTAGTTTAGGAGTGTTAGAGCTTCCGATAAGTAGTTCTTATCTGATGTAGTCTGTTTGACTGTGTGATGCATGCTGATTGATTTCTCGCTTTATAACTGTTCTCATGTCTCTTGTTTCTCTGAATATATATGTATATATAAGAATCTTTGAAAAGCATGAACTGTGTTGCGTGATGATTGGGTGTAAAGCATGTTGGTTATGTTTTGCATTAGTGAGTTAAGCATGAGTCGAGAGCATGTAGTTGCATGTTTATGCTTGGTGGGCATAGAACATGAGTCTAGAAGCGTGTTGCAGGGCAAATGCATTCTAGATAGATGTGAGATAGAGGTCAGGGACCTAAAGTGTGAAAGAAAGGAAAGTTGGGTGAGTGTCAGTGCACCTCGGGTACAAATGGTCGAGGGGTGGCACGTCACCATTGGTTTAAGAGGAGCATCGAGGCCTTGGGTACAAATGGTCAAGGGTCGGTGTGATGAGTCTAGAAAGCAAGTGTTGGGCGCCTGGGGAAGGGCCAATGCTTTGCTAAGTCATCGGTGCACCTTGGGTACAAATGGTCAAGGGGCGATGCACAGTTCGGGGCCTTGGGTACAAAAGGTCAAGGGTCGAATGCCGAGCTCCATAGAGAGCATTGTGGCCCTGGGTACAAATGGTCAGGGGACAGTGCGACTCGAAGGATTAGTCTTGGAGAACCATGTGAGGGCTAAATATGAGCGTTGAGTGAGCTCGTGGAGCTTGAGTAGTTAGCAAGTTGCATATAGAAAGATGCATGAGTTATGGCTTAGGAGAGTCACTCGTTTTACTAGCTTTTGAGCATGATGTTGTGATTACCGCTTTTAAAAGCATGATGTTGTTGCGCATGAATAGCATGTTGTTTGCTTGTTTGTTGTTTGGTGGCTTCTCAGGTTGGGGCTGCTTACCAGTACCTTAGTGTACTGACCCCCTCCCCTCTCTCTCCCCCCAACTACCAGATTTTGCAGGTTATGAGGACTGCGTGGACCATGGTGATGCGGAGGAGACGTATGAGGAAGGACCTTAGCTAGTTGTGATGTTTTCCCCTTTTATTTTCATGTTATTTATGTTGGATAGTTGTTGCTTAGTTGGTTGGACAGTTGTTTTCCTGAAAAGCTTAGATCTGATTGTTCTCGTTTAACTCTAGGGCTAGTTGACTTTGTTCCAAGGATCTCAATCTATTCATTTAGTTTTATTAAGTAAGTTTGTTTCGTATGAAATGTCGTCTCAAGATTTTGTTAAAATTGTGTTTGGGTTTAGCTAATAGTTGATTATGCGAGATTTGCCGGTCTGTTGGTTCTGTGGATGTTCTGTTGAGTTGTGGAGTGGGGAGTCGTTTAATACTTCTTTATAGAAGTGTTTTATGCATAGCAGGTTTAGGAAAATTTTGTGTTAGTCCTATGTATGCCGTTATGCTGCCGAAATTTTCGGTGCACACGGTTAGTTTTGGGTTAAGAGAAAGTAATGTCGCTAGGTTAGCTATTAAATCCTGGGGCGTTACATAAACAATTTAAAATTAATTCATTTTAACCTAAGGTCCTATGTTTGCATGCAACTCTTTGTTATAGGTTGACGGTTTCTAATCAATTTTATAACTTATTATAAAATTTTAATGATTAGCCCTATAACATGCTTCTATGGTGTAGGAAAAATAACAATCATATTCTAATTATTAAACACCATATTATTATGACGCCGATAACGATAATATAACGATTATATTAATCTAAGGTGGTGTCATCCTTCATGAAATTTCAATTTCATTTAATTAATATCGATTATATTAATTAAACATCCACGAAATTAAATTACATGAAATTTGACATTAATATAATATAACTCTTATATTAATCTAATTAATGTCGTGCTCAATGCTATTCCATTTTCATTTAATTAATATAATATTTTATATTAAATCATACATGAAAACAGGCATTGATATATATTGATTATTTTCATTCATAATATAACTAATTATATTAATTCTCATGAAAATAATCCTAAGCATGCATGCTACATTAATAAAATATAACAATTATATTTAGCTAAATTAATGTCATGCATCATGCTTCACCAATTTCATATATTTAATATAACGATTATATTAAATAACTCATGAAATTAAATTCATGCATAATTACCATACATTATAACAATTATAACATAAATATGCATGAAAACTTGCTTAACCTATGGTGGGAATTTAAGCTATATGACATCCATAAAGCAAATAAATAGCAATTGAATCGATTAATTTTGGCCCCTAGGATAAAATAAAACATAAATTACAATAATTATAGCTAAATTCTATCGTAAAAATCCTTCTGCAACTCCAAATACTGGTCTAGACCGCCCGAACCGACCCGAACCACTTCGAACCAGCCACGGAAACCACGAACCGAGCCAAATTCCAGCTGAACCGAACCAAATCGGTCCCAGCCCAAATGGACCATGCGAACCAGACCGCCAGCTACCTTGAACCGCCTGAAACATGTCTTCGCACTGCACATCGTGACAGCGTCGCGATGCTGCAGCTTCTTCTCGTAGTGAATTCAACGTTTTTCATCTCATAAAAAAAACTTAATCTAGACTCAGACTTACAAAGGACTCGATTTTACATAAATACCCAAAACATCGGGCCCTTACATGATCAAATCACGTAAAAAACAGTAAAATCTATGGCCATAAAATTAACCTAAACAGTCCAATGCAAACCATACATACATTATGCATTAATCAATCCCACCAATAGCCAATGCAAATTTTAGAGCAACAAAATTAGATCTACGATCGGCTCTGATACCAATTGAAGGATTGGAATTCCGTAATTCCGTAAAGCGGAAGCGTGATTGAGACCGATTCGTAATTAATTTTGTTTAATCTAAAATATCAATACATTGACAATAATTTTAGAACTATTCTAAATTTATATTAAGGCTAAGCATACAAAAATTAGATCTAAATCTAATTTATATAGTAACAAATTACTTACTCTCGTTGACGACTCAGATTAAATCACCAACTGCTTGTGAAATAATCACGAACTAGTGCGAACACCACCACTATGGCTACACCGGTATGACTCTGAGACTTCTAGAGGCAGGAGACTGGTGGGAGTCCAGAGGAAGGCTTGAGGGGAATTCTCTGAGAGTAGGAGAATGAATGAGATGCCTTTCACCCCACCCCAGAGGTCCTATATATAGTAAAGGCCAATAGCTTTTTCCTAATAGGAAAAGGAAGACCTTTTCCTAATAGGAAAAAGTCTCTAATTTTAATAAATAATTAATTAATTCCATAATTAATTAATTTCTCAATTAAATATCATATATTTAATCTTAAGGATTTTATTAAAATTAAAATTAATATGAATCCAATTCATATTAAATTTATTTGAACTCTTTCAAATATTTTCTTTCCTAATAGGAAAAGGTCTCTAATTTTAATAAATAATTAATTAATTCCATAATTAATTAATTACCCAATTAAATATCATATATTTAATCTTAGGGATTTTATTAAAATTAATATGAATCCAATTCATATTAAATTTATTTGAACTCTTTCAAATATTTTCTCTCAAGAATTAATTTTTGAAATTAATTCAAAAATTACATTATAAAGTTTCATAAACTTTATATTATAATGCATCAATATACATTATTCGATTCCCCAAATAAATTGAACACTTTCAATTAATAATTTATACTTAATTGTCTCAAGTCTCTTTACGAGCTACCAGTGGTACCTAATGGACCTAAAGATCAGAAGCTCCAACGATACGAGACTAATTGGCCAAACTCATTAACCAAGTTAGTCAACATTCGTTAACTATGGGTCACTCCACTAAAGACCCACAGCTGCACTCTTCTCACTGTAGAATATTTCTGTGTCCACGGATATCGACCAATGCAGTAAGTCAATTCTTCGCGTGTGTTCGTAACACCAGCTTGGTCAAATTACCGTTTTACCTCTGAGTTACCTCTGGTTCCTTAAGTACCACTGATTCCTCTAATGAACAAGTTGTTTAGGGTCCAACCACTAAACAGGAGTTCCTCTCGGGCCAGGAGAGGACGACGCGCCTTTGTTCAAGCCCCGGAATCAGCCCTTAAGGGAACACACATCTACTTACCCTAATAAGGGAAGGAGTGAATTCCATCTTGTACTGTTATGTTCCCAGCCCCCATTGGGTCTTGCCCCTGAAATGGTAGGATTGTTGAGTCGGCGAACTGGCCACTCTCACCCATACAAATCTAAGGACAATCCCTCCTGAAAGGGATTCATAACAAACTCAGGATTGAGATTGAGTTACTTAGGTCATCCTATTGAAATAGAAACCTAAACTAGTTAACGGCGTTACATCTAGTGGTTACTATTTCGCGGTCCGGTCTTATGCAAACTCATTGCATAGGATACCCCCACCCGCATGTCTCCTACATGGATACTTTGGATCATTGCATCTGTATCGAATACAAGGTTGGCCGTATCACATATTGTCACCAGGATAAGGTACCCAGCCTTATCCCTATACTATAGACCTTTTAGGTTGTTACTTGGACACTAATCCCCGTATGTCCCCACATACTAGTCCAAGTTTCATTTAAACAACCTTGGATCTTAGTTTATTGGATTTAGGGTTTATTAATGCAAACTCGATTATTCAATAACCAAATTACTGAATTACTCAAATAACACTTTATTGAGATCGATTAATTTGTTTCATTTACTATCTACGAGTTTTAGGGCATAAAACCCAACAACTAGAGCATTCAGTAAGTGCAACTGTTTCATACTCTCCAAATCTTCTTTTCTTGGACAGAACGTCCTTCAGGAATTTTGATACTCTCCAAATACTTTCTAAATCTTCTATTCAAGAGCTTCCACCAACGGAATGTTGATGTGGAGTTGCTTGAGGATATCTGTTCTGTAATCTGGATCTATAATAAACTTTTTAGGCTTTGCAGTTACATTTGCGGTCGCATTTTCCTGCTTCTTCTCTGAACTTGAACTTTAACTTTTTTCTTCCAAGGCTTATGATTCCTTGGTCTTTTCTTTATTTTCTTTATTCTGAAAAACTTTTGTGGTAGCTTTTGACTTCTTTTCTGGAACTTCTTCTGGAGCTTTTTCTGGGATTTTCCTTACTTCTTGATTCATGGGGTATTCTTGTCCATCGTATTCTAATCCACTTCTTAAGGTGACGGCCTTGCACTGCTCCTTACCTTCTCGATGAGGGTTTTTAGTCTTACTAAGCAATGTCCCTTGTGAAGGAATTGAATCCTCTAGCGGAGCGAATTAAATCGAGCGTGATTTAATTTCAATTAAAGAAAACCGATACGTTGGGCAAAATTAGAAACTTATTTTCTAAACTAGATTAAGCATGCACAAATCTAAAACAATTTTAGATTCATGAAAACTTACATGTTGGAGACCGAGATTCACTGCACGATGCTCCAATAATTGTACAGCGACATTTTCTTCCAAAAACACGACCAATCGCGAACACCCGCTATTCTCTAGATCCATGAGGTAGGGATGGTGGGATCCAAAATTAGTCTTGGAGAGGAATCACAGCAAGGAAGATTGCTGTGTTTTTGGTTGAGAGAGTGAGAGAGTTGAGAGAGAATTTTCTCTCTGTCTTTTTCGTGAGAATGGGAGAGAATGAGCCTTCGTTGGGGAACTCCCTCTCCCCTGTACGATAAGTGGGGAGGGAGTTATTACCCTACTAGATCTCAATCGTTGGATCTAATCCAAACGATCTTGGCCGTCTATTAATTAAATAATAATAATCATTTAATTAATTAATTAATTATAATTAATTTAATTAAAACAATATTAATTAAATCAATTATAACATAAGGTATTTTAATTCAATCTGAATCATATTAAATTGAATTAATTTGGCCATTCAATTAATCTCATTAATTGAATCCACATTAATTAAATATCCAATATTTAATTAATATTACAATTGAATCATATTCAATTTTAATCTCTCTCATTTAACCTATAGTTTTAATGTGCATCATAATGTACATTAATATTAACTATAGAATTAATTTAATTAAATCGTATTTAATTAAATTAAATTAATTAATTCTCCAATTAATTGATTCATTAATTAAATATCATATATTTAATTAATTCATTAATTAAATATCATATATTTAATTAATTTACTATTTGAATCATTATTCAAATAATTCTCTCATATACTATAGTTTTAATCTGAATCTCATTCACATTAAATTTAACCTATAGTTTCAATATGAATCTAATTCATATTTAATATTTGAACTATTTCAAATATTTAATTCTCTCATTAATTAATTTTGAATCATATCCAAAATTAATTTATAATATAAAGTTTAATTCATTAATTAAACTTATATTATAATGTATCTTTATACATTATTTTAATTGTATCAAATACAATAAAATTCCCTTAACGAATTTGAACACACTTCAAATTCTATTCAAGACTATTTAACCTCAGAACCCTTTACGAGCTAGCAGGTGGACCTAATGGACCTACAGATCAGAAGCTCCAACGATACGAGACTAATTGGCTAAATTCATTAACCAAATTAGTCAACATTCGTTAACTGTGGGTCACTCCACTAAAGACCCACAGCTGCACTCTTCTCACTGTAGAATATTTCTGTGTCCACGGATATCGACCAATAACAGTAAGTCAATCCTTCACGAGTGTTCGTAACGCCAGCTGGGTCAAATTACCGTTTTACCCCTGGGTTACCTCTGGATCCTTAAGTACCACTGATTCCTCTAATGAACAATCTGTTTATGATCCAATCAATAAATAGCAGTTCCTCTCGGGCCAGGAGAGGATGGGCGCCCTTGTTCAAGACCCGGAATCAGCCCTTAAGGGAACACACATCTGCTTACCCCAATAGGGGAAGGAGTGAATTCCATATTGTATTATCATGTCCCCAGCCCCCCACTCGGTCTTGTCCCCAAGAAGGTAGGCTTATTGAGTCGGCATGCTGGCCACTGTCACCCGTACTAATCAAAGGACAATCCCTCGTGAGAAGGAGTTCATGACACACTCAGGATTAAGATTGAGTTACCTAGGTCATACTATTGAAACAGTAACCTAACTAGTCAACGGTGTTACATCTAGTGGTTTACTATTTCGTGGTCCGGTCTTATGCAAACTCATTGCATAGGATACCCCCGCTCGCATGTCTCCTACATGGACGCCTTGGATCAATACGTCTGTATCGAATACAAAGCGGGCCATATCACATAGTGTTACCAGGATAAGGTACCCAACCTTATCCCTGTACTATAGACCTTTTAGGTTGTTACTTGAACACTGATCCCCGTATGTCCCCACATACTAGTTCAAGTTACATGTAAACAACCTAGGATCTTAGTTTATTGGATTTGGGTCATATTGAGCAATTCTAGACTTAATATGACAATAACACTTTATTGCAAAAACCTCAATAACACTTTATTGATACAAGTGTATAATTCGTTAATCATTCACTATCTACGAGTTTTAGGACATAAAACCCAACAAACTCCCACTTGGACTAAAAATCTAGTTTAGTGGGAATGTACAATAATCTATCCCAGTAGTGGGTGTATAAATACATGTATGATACATAAAACGTATTTACAATGTACAAATACAATAAACTAGGGCATCACTATACCCATTACATAATGGTATCATTATACCCACTACACTTCTCCCACTTGCCCTAGATTACATCTTTGTACATAACTCATAGACCTAGACCATCTAGATGACCCTCATACACTTTAGCCGAGAGAGCCTTTGTGAATGAATCAGCAATATATTCTTTAGATTCAATGTGCTTGCTTGTCTTGCAATAGGCTAGTTAATATTTGGAACACCTTCCAAATTAGGCTTGAACTTCCTAAGTCATACAGTCTCTATCGGCGCTTCACAAGCAACTGCTTATTGGCCTATATGGTCGAGACTGCATATAAGTCGTACTATAGCTCCTCCATTAAGAGTGAAGACAGACACTGATGTAGATTTCATCAAACCCTTATCAGTTAAAACATCTGTGTCAGTGTATCCTGTAAGGATCAAATCCTTAGCACCATACACGAGCATATAGAACCTCATTCTCCTAAGATACTAGAGGATGTACGTAACGACACTCCAGAGATCAAAACCTGGATTTGATTGATACTTACTGACAACCCTACTGCATAGGGCATATGTCTCATGTATAAGAATTCCATCAATGAAAGGCTGTGAAGCCTCCATGGAATTCAGCATCTCAAATCTAATCCACATTTGTAGATAAAAGATGCTTGATACATGACTAGCATTTTGTTCTTACTGTTCTGAACAACTTAAAACCTAAGAACAAACTAAGCTTTTCCCAACTTTTATTTGGAAATGAGCTGCTAGTCACATTTAATGTCAATAAGTTAACCTACTTCATTCCTAATGAGTAGGACATCAATCACATACAACATGAAGAAAGCTACTGAATTATTGATGATTACTTGTAGACACAAGACTCATCAATATCCTGACTAAAGCCAAAAGCTATGATCATTGTATCAAATTTTACATTCCAAGATCGAAATGCTTAGGTCAATCCATGAATGGACCACTTAAGCTTGCAAACCCTTTTGCTTTTGATCTTGCTCAATGGACCCTTCTGGTTGAGACCTTAAATGTCTCATTTCCTCTTGTATATCCACTTGTAACCAATAGGTGTTACCCATCAAGTAGATGGACAAGATCCCAGATGGAATTGAAATATAAAGATTTCACTTCCAAGTCCATGGCTTTAAATCATTGATCTTTGTCAACATCATTCATTTTCTTTCTGAAAGATAATGAATCCTCTATGTCATCATCAAGAATGACGACTTGAGCTTCAAATAAGCCCATGTAACGGTCAGGTTATAAAACAACCCTCCCACTACATCAAGGCATTCTCAACTCTTGAGATGGATGTGACTGACCAAAAGCACTGGCCTTATCAACAACTCTTGTTGTATAATCAGTCTTATCAACAACTTTTGTTGATTCATCAACAACTCTTGTTAATGTTTCCGTAGCTTTATTAGTTGATTCACTTAAACCGACTTTACTTTATGGCTTATGATTTCTCATATGTTCTTCTTCTGAGAATGAAACATTTGTCGATACAAATTCTTTATTCTCTTATGGATTGAAGAAGTATCTTATCCTCGTTTCCTTTGGGATTGCCTACAATTAGGCATAATTTTGAACGGTATTCCAATTTATTTTTGGGTTAGTCACAAGCACAAGTGTTGGACACCCAAAAAAAAATTTAAAGGAACGTAAACAATCTTTACGTCCAATCGACAACCTAGAAGGTGTTTCAAAAACACTTTTGATGGAACGTTGTTCAAAATACACGCTGCAGTCACACTGCATGCCCCCAAAACGAGTCAGGCAATTGAGCATAGCTCAACGGGGATTGAACCATATCCAATAAGGTTCTATTACTCCTAACTGAGATTTAGGATGTGATTCCATGAACTATCAAACAGTCCTAGAATCTCAAGTCCCTATACTCAACACATTGATCAGATCAAAGTGTTTTTATTATCTCACCTAACAGGTTTTCAACTTCAGTCTTAAACCCCTTCGAATATCTCAAGAGCTTTAGACTTAAATTGCATTAGGTAGAGATACTCATACCTTTGAATAATTATCTATAAACGAGATCAATTATTCATACCCTCATACTGCTTTAACATACTGGACCACAAGGATCCAAATGTACAAGCTCCATGGGCTCTTTGGCTCTTTTAGCTCTTTTCGACTAAAAGATCTATCAGTCATATTGCCCATAGGGCATGACTTAATTGGTATTAAAGAGTTTTCTTCTAACTAACTTAGAAGTATACTCATAGACTAAGTTCCCAATCATATTGAGATAATAATAGCCTAACCTTAAGAACCAAAAAAAGGTATTTCCTTTAGGAGATATCCTTTGCCTTTTTTTTTCTCTGAGCATAAGCAATCTTAAACAACTCAGTGCTCATGACTTGCTTTACTCTCGATAAGTCTTAAAACACATAAGTTATTTTTCAGTAATGCTGAACAAATGTCAACTCCCTTTCTTAAAATAAAACTGCGTTAGCAGAGAAAGGTATTGAGTAACATTGTTCCAGCATATACGATACAGAAATCAAATTTCTGTTAATCTTCAGGAAATTCATACACATTATCTAATAATGTGTATTTTCTCCCACTGGATAAAATAACTTAATGTTCCCTTTGCCAAAACCGAGATATACTCTCCAGATCAAAATCTGAGAATCATCTCACCTATTTGCAACAGTTGCCATGAGCTTATTCCTTAAAAGAAAAAACAAACGTGATAAGTGGCACCTAAATTAAAAATTCAGGCTGTATCCTCATTTTCCACTATGCACGTTTCAATGACCAATAAATCATATTAATTGTCATTGGTATTGGCTAGGCAGTTAATGTAATAGTCATCATGAACAATTCAAGATGAACTAGACATTTGAACCTGAGGACATTCCTCACTAAAGACTAATCTAAAATCATTTACCACAAGTTTCGTTTTAGCTAGTTGTATCTTAAACCGTTATTAATAAAATGATGTAAGACAATGCACATAAAAATTTATATAATTGCTGAAGTAACAAATTACTTGTATTATTAATCGCACTAACCCATTACAAATAATCCAATCAAATTCTGCAAAAACAAACAAGCAATCAAAGAAACCCTATAAAACTATTGATTTAGTTTTTGCAACGATACTTCAGAGGTTTAGATTAACAGCCACCGAAGGGTGGTTAGCTACTCCTCCTCTAAATTGAGACAATCTCAACCAAACCCTAACACCAGAATAACTCATATTCCGTTAGCATTTAGTTACCGTTGTTCGGTCAAGGATTAGTTAACACATTTAACTAATCCCCGTAAGTGTAACCCTCCCACTTTCAGATCTCAGAGGCACGGACCAACAGGCTACCGTTAGGAAAGACAACTGTTGGTAATTAGCCTAAGCGATCCTATCCTATGCAGGAGTTCACAGTGTTCCGAATCCCATGATCAGGCCCTCTGAAGGGATGGTTGCGACGAGACAACACGCAGGCGGATCATAGGAATCTCACGTTGTGACCTAGGGGTGGAGACCGAAGGATACGTTGACACGCGTCCCGCTCCCACTTACTATAGACATTCTCCCCATTCACCTTGGTATTGACCCATGCAAACACTTTCCGAAGGGAGGCTGCGCTAAAACGACACGAAGCCGAGCATGGATCTCACGGTGTGAACACAGGGGGACGTGAGAGTAAAAACTCGATATGAAAATCTTGTTTTTATATTTTTCCTCCCACTGAAATGTCCTACTATCTTTTAGGGTTATTAAACTTAGATAAACCCGGCTAAGTCAATCTATCTAAGTCTATGCCTATTATAACTCTTATAAATAGGTCTTTACTCTAATGTCTAGGTGAATTAAACCCTTTTAATTACCTAGTGACATTGCATGCTAACATTAGACTATGATTAATTCAACTCAAGTTTCGGGTCAGTTCCCAGGTAGGAGGTGTTCCGTAACAGTCAACTTAAGTACCCCCAGCCTAGACAGAACTTCACAGGGAGAGTTCCCTTATAACCATAGTAATGTTTTTCCTACTTAGTGCATTAAAACTATTTTAATCCTAAGTAAGAAAATAATTCTAATCCTATTAGAATTAAAATGAGCTTAGGTCTAATTAATTTTAAACAATTTAAAATTAATTCATTTTAACCTAAGGTCCTATGTTTGCATGCAACTCTTTGTTATAGGTTGACGGTTTCTAATCAATTTTATAACTATTATAAAATTTTAATAATTAGCCCTATAACATGCTTCTATGGTGTTGGAAAAATAACAATCAAATTCCAGTTATTAAACACCATATAATTATGACACCAATATCTATAATATAACGATTATATATATCTAAGGTGGTGTCATGCTTCATGCAATTTCAATTTCATTTAATTAATATCGAATATATTAATTAATCATCAACGAAATTAAATTACATGAAATTAGACATTAATATAATATAACTCTTATATTAATCTAATTAATGTCATGCTCAATGCTATTCAATTTTCATTAAATTAATATAACAATTTATATTAAAAATATACATGAAAATCAAGCATTGAAATTTATTTCCATTCATAATATAACTATTATATTAATACTCATGAAAATAAATCTAAGCATGCATGCTACATTAATATAAATATAACATTTTATATTTATCTAATTAATGTCATGCATCATGCTTCTCCAATTTCATATATTTAATATAACAATTATACTAAATAACTCATGATATTTAAATTCATGCATAATTACCATATATTATAACAATTATAACATAAATATGCATGAAAACATGATTAACCTATGGTGGGATCTAGCTAAATGACATTCATAAAGCAATAAATAGCTATAAAGACCGGTATTTTGGCATCCTAGGGCAAAAATAATGAAAAATTACAATAATAATTCAAAATCTGGCCCTGAAACGCCTTGTAATTGGTCTGAACCGCCTCGAACCGCTCCAAATCGCTCAAAACCAGCCCGAACTGTGTCAGAATTGCCCAAACCGGACCCAAAATGCTCGAACCGGTCCAAAATCAGCTTGAACCGGACCAAACCAGGCTGAAATTGGCCAAACCGGATGAACCAAGCCACGAACTGGACCACAACCAACAGCGCGCGAATTTAAAAAAAAAAAACTACGCACGTCCACGTTCGAAATCACGACCTCGAGGATGATAGCCACGCGCGCGCACCAGTTGCTCCAGATCCCACGTTCGAAACATGTTGAATGCAAAATATTAATATTTCGTAACTGCTCATCAAACCGTTTCACGCCGCACGTCTCGCTCACGTTCCGCGAATTCGGAAACTACCATAAGCGTCGCGACGCTGTAGGCAAAGCATCCCGACGCTGGCCCGATTTTTTCCAGCCATTGTTCTTCAGCGTCGCGACTCCGTTGAGCAGGGTCGCGACGCTACGCGTCTGGACAGCCTCTGTTCTTCGTTTCCAGCAGCAGTTTTTCACCGATTTCAACCCCGAATTCGAGCACCGATCAACAAATTGATCCTAAATCTCTAGACACGGACTTACAAGACTCGATTTACATTAATTTTGCCCCAAAAACATGGGCCCTTACATGATCAAATCATAAAAAAAATTGTAAATCTAATGCCAAAAAATACCAAAACAGTCTTTAAAGCAAACCACATTCATAATGCAAATCGATCCCACCAAAAACCACAACGCAAATTCTAAAATTGACATAAAAATCACGAAATGGCTCTGATACCAATTGAAGGAATTGAATCCTCTAGCGGAAGCGAATTAAATCGAGCGTGATTTAATTTCAATTAAAGAAAACCGATACGTTGGGCAAAATTAGAAACTTATTTGCTAAACTAGATTAAGCATGCAATTACAAATCTAAAACAATTTTAGATTCATGAAAACTTCATGTTGGAGACCGAGATTCACTGCACGATGCTCCAATAATTGTACAGCGACATTTTCTTCCAAGAACACGACCAATGGCGAACACCCGCTATTCTCTGGATCCATGAGGTAGGGATGGTGGGATCCAAAATTAGTCTTGGAGGGGAATCACAGCAAGGAAGATTGCTGTGTTTTTGGTTGAGAGAGTGAGAGAGTTGAGAGAGAATTTTCTCTCTGTCTTTTTCGTGAGAATGGGAGAGAATGAGCCTTCGTTGGGGAACTCCGTCTCCCCTGTACGATAAGTGGGGAGGGAGTTATTACCCTACTAGATCTCAATCGTTGGATCTAATCCAAACGATCTTGGCCGTCTATTAATTAAATAATAATAATCATTTAATCAATTAATTAATTATAATTAATTTGATTAAAACAATATTAATTAAATCAATTATAACATAAGGTATTTTAATTCAATCTGAATCATATTAAATTGAATTAATTTGGCCATTCAATTAATCTCATTAATTGAATCCACATTAATTAAATATCCAATATTTAATTAATATTACAATTGAATCATATTCAATTTTAATCTCTCTCATTTAACCTATAGTTTTAATGTGCATCATAATGTACATTAATATTAACTATAGAATTAATTTAATTAAATCGTATTTAATTAAATTAAATTAATTAATTCTCCAATTAATTAATTCATTAATTAAATATCATATATTTAATTAATTTACTATTTGAATCATTATTCAAGTAATTCTCTCATATACTATAGTTTTAATCTGAATCTCATTCACATTAAATTTAACCTATAGTTTCAATATGAATCTAATTCATATTTAATATTTGAACTATTTCAAATATTTAATTCTCTCATTAATTAATTTTGAATCATATCCAAAATTAATTTATAATATAAAGTTTAATTCATTAATTAAACTTATATTATAATGTATCTTTATACATTATTTTAATTGTATCAAATACAATAAAATTCCCTTAACGAATTTGAACACACTTCAAATTCTATTCAAGACTATTTAACCTCAGAGTCCTTTACGAGCTAGCAGGTGGACCTGATGGACCTACAGATCAGAAGCTCCAACGATACGAGACTAATTGGCTAAATTCATTAACCAAATTAGTCAACATTCGTTAACTGTGGGTCACTCCACTAAAGACCCACAGCTGCACTCTTCTCACTGTAGAATATTTCTGTGTCCACGAATATCGACCAATAACAGTAAGTCAATCCTTCACGAGTGTTCGTAACGCCAGCTGGGTCAAATTACCGTTTTACCCCTGGGTTACCTCTGGATCCTTAAGTACCACTGATTCCTCTAATGAACAATCTTTTTATGATCCAATCAATAAACAGCAGTTCCTCTCGGGCCAGGAGAGGATGGGCGCCCTTGTTCAAGACCCGGAATCAGCCCTTAAGGGAACACACATCTGCTTACCCCAATAGGGGAAGGAGTGAATTCCATATTGTATTGTCATGTCCCCAGCCCCCCACTCGGTCTTGTCCCCAAGAAGGTAGGCTTATTGAGTCGGCGTGCTGGCCACTGTCACCCGTACTAATCAAAGGACAATCCCTCGTGAGAAGGAGTTCATGACACACTAAGGATTAAGATTGAGTGACCTAGGTCATCCTATTGAAACAGTAACATAACTAGTAAACGGTGTTACATCTAGTGGTTTACTATTTCGTGGTCCGGTCTTATGCAAACTCATTGCATAGGATACCCCCGCTCGCATGTCTCCTACGTGGACGCCTTGGATCAATACGTCTGTATCGAATACAAAGCGGGTCGTATCACATAGTGTTACCAGGATAAGGTACCCAGCCTTATCCCTGTACTATAGACCTTTTAGGTTGTTACTTGAACACTGATCCTCGTATGTCCCCACATACTAGTTCAAGTTACATGTAAACAACCTAGGATCTTAGTTTATTGGATTTGGGTCATATTGAGCAATTCTAGACTTAATATGACAATAACACTTTATTGCAAAAACCTCAATAACACTTTATTGATACAAGTGTATAATTCGTTAATCATTCACTATCTACGAGTTTTAGGACATAAAACCCAACACCTTGTAGTCTATTTTTGATTTCTTAAGCTATATATCCAATTTGATCTTCCAAATTCCTAACAGAGACATCATTTCTTGCCATGTACTCTTTCATCAGAGCCTCTAGATTTGATTCTTGAGTCTGAACTTGGACTGGTTGGAAGTTCTTCTACGGCTGCTGCTGTGTAGGCTGGGAGTTGAACCCTGTTGAGGATTTCCCAAACTGATTTGTATTGGAATTACTCGTACTGGCTTGACCTCCCCAAGGGAAGTTTGGATGTTGTCTCCAACCTGGGTTGTATGTAGCAGAGTATGGATTCCATCGGTTCTGGTTCTAGTTCCCTTATTGTCCTACATGAAAAACAGATGCAGGATTTAGTGGATAGTTATCAGTAACATGCTCCTCATTACAAATATCACAGTAGGGAGAAAAGAAAGCATTAGCGGGGGCTATGTTAGCTTGGTTGGCCATAGTCATGCCCATCATCATTTTGTGGATGGCACTGATCTGGGCTTGCATGGTTGAATTCGCCTCCGTCTCTACTGCTTTAACTGGATTCTTTAAGATTGTTGGTTCTGTCTTTCCCTAGTGTCTGTTATTTGTTGCAATTGAGTCCAATATGACTTGTGCTTCATTGCAGATTTCTTTAAGAAGGATCCATTGGCAGATGCATTGACTAGAGCTTTTGAAGCATGGTCCAATCCACTGTAAAAATGCTCAATGATGATACCTGCAGGCAATCCATGATGAGGACACTTCCTGACCAACCTCTGGAATCTCTCCCAAGCTGCATCTAAAGGTTCCTTATAAGATTGTCTAAAACAAATCATTTCAGCTCTATACTTAGCATTTTTATTAGAAGGAAAAAAACTTCTCTAAAACTTTTCAGCCAAGTCATTCAAGGATGTGATGGAGATTGGAGGGAATGAGTCCAACCAAGCTTCTACATCACCCTGTAATGAAAAAGGAAAAAGCTTTAGTTTCAATGTATCTTCAGGTACTCCTGTAACTTTAAAAAAACTACAAATTCTCAAGAACTGCTTGATATACTTCTGTGGATCTTCACTCGGAAGTCCGGAAAACTGGCCCATGGTATTGAGCATTTGAAACATCACTGGTTTCAGCTCAAATTGTGGAGCTTCTATTGGTGGCTCTAGAATTCCTGGATTTAGAGTTTGAAAAACGGGTAAGGCCTAGTCCCTTATTGCTCTATTATGGTCTTCAGCATTATAAATTGGATTTTCATGTGGTGGCACTGGTGGAACTGGAGGTGCTGGAGGGATTCTCCCACCATTTTGCTCCCTTCCACGATTTTGTGGGTCAACTTGAGGATCGACTCCAGGTTGGTCCATTGGAAATTCTTATATACAAGAAGCTTCTTTAAGAGGTTCCTGTGCGCTCAACTCTTGTTGTTCCTTTCTCTTTCGTCTTTGTTCTTTCCGACGACGACGAAAGGTTCTTTCTATCTCACGATCGATATCAAGGAGTTGACACCCCTTGTTCAAGCACCAACCTTAACCTACAAGAGAAAACATTGCAAATCAAAGTCAAATCCTTTTTTAGATAGAAATGCGGTCGCAATCGAATCGCAATCTCAATAAACAAAACTGGTTTCACTTTTGGTCCCCAGCAACGGTGCCAAAAACTTGGTGCAATGTCGGGCTGAAATGTGGAGGTTAGAAAAGATGGTAAATAGTGATCAAGACAAATTCAGCCAACCTAGTGCAAGTATACACTAATGCATGCAGTAATAAAAACCTTAGAAGTATTCCAAGGGTATCAATCCCACGAGGACTAAATTGGAAACACAGATTTGAAGAAGAAACTAGTCAACCCTAAGGTAAAATAACTCTAATCCTTGCTTATTAAACCTAAATCTATTCATGCATTGGGTCAGATTTAACTTCTATTTGGCCTTGCTCCCAAGTACCGTTAGAAGGCTAAGCGAGTATCATTATGCACATGTCTGTGACTCGACTCCGACATAGATAAATCACGCATGCAATCTATAATCCTATAGTTGTTATAGGGTGCCTTAGGCAACCTCGCCCTATAACACCGAATACACTCTTTCGAGCCATTTCTCCCATATCACCTTTATGAGAACCGATATCGTTTGTCCCTTTCGAGTATCAAACTCACATAGCATGCAAAGTCTAAGTGATCAATTTAATCTCAGCAAGATTCAAAATGATATTCAATACAGAATTACATGCAATGAATAGAACTTAAGTAAATAAACACTTTCAAGCTATTTTAACCATAAGGGAATTCACTATATTGAACCCCTCAACGGGATTTAGCTACGCTTGATGGAATAAGAAATAAAATAACTTTTCATGGACATAATGAGTGTAAGAATACAGAAATAATGAAAAGAAAAATTGCTGGAAATAAGGTGCAGTAGCTAAAACTAGGGTTTTTTCTTTTATCCAATCCTTCTAGAGTTCGCTCGACACTCTACTCTACTTTACAAGTGGGAATAGGGTGAAAATCTATACAAACACTCAGGTTTGATGTCTAACTAAAGGTTAGAATTCAGTCATCTAAGAAGGACAACGGGCATCTCTACTTATGGGCATCTACTAGGGTTCTGTCACCACCCTCTTCTTCCCAGTGAGTTTTGTTTGGATTTCTCTTCGAATCAAGGCCTTATATAGTGTGGGGAGTAGTTGAGGAGCCACGAAATAGGTGCTGGTAGGTAGCCCAGTCAGTTTCGGGGTCAAAACAGTCGGTTAGGTGAGTGAAACTCTCGTTCAAAACGACCCGCGACGGACTTGGAACTGCCTCTGTCTGCCCAGAAATGCAGTCGCATTTGCATTTTGCCTTCCCAGAAATGCGGTCACATTTCTAGGTTTTTCCAGATTTCTTCTGTTTTTCTACACAACACCAAATTAAGTTTAATTCATATCAAAATAGATCTTTTTAAGCACTTTTAAGCATAATTTGTCACATGTGACTCTCAACTCCTTAATTCATCAACTTTAAAAATTTTAGAGCTCGGGAATAGTAAATTTGATCTAAAACATGCAACTTTGACAAGAAAATGAGCTAAATATAAGGGTAAAATAGGTATATTTTTTACCCTTATCACTTTCTTCTCCTTCAGACCTCTCTTTCCTGTGGAGTTCTCTTATTTTTAGTTTTCTTTTTCGGTGCTTCAAGAGTTGTTGGCACCTCTTCTTCCTCTGTTTCTCTCTCTTTCTTACCTCTTGTCTTCACCATTGATTCACAAAGAATTCACAAAAAACACTCAAGAAGAAAGTAGAAAAAAAAGACGTAAAAAGAAACGTACCAGGGATTTGAATAAATAGAGGGCTCCAACAACTTAAATCTTAACCAAAAATATTTGCCCTCATTAATTGAATATTACTGTTTAATTTTGCATGTAATTGTGCAGATTAAGGTCCCATCAAACGGTAAAAAATCCCTCAGTAAATGCGCTGATGTGCTGTCTAACGGCTAGGCTGTTGGATTGCCACTGCGTAACACGTGGCAGCTCGAGATCACCACGCATTTCACCTGCACACAAAAAATTAAACCCTAACGGTAAAAAGTAATTAAATCCTAACAACCCCTTGAATTCTGACGAAATCTTTTGATCCTAACCAAAAATTTGCAAAATAAAATTCTCTTTCAAAAACCGATTCTTCTAGAAGTATCTTTTATTCCACAAAAAATTTGAAAAAAATTAAATTCAGATTACCATCCGATAAAATCTAATAAAATCTTCAGTACAAAAATTAAAAATAAGTTAAAACATATTTAATCTAAACGGGAATTAGATTAAAAATGGAAAAAAAAAACAAATTAAAACATAAATAGATTCCGATAAAATAAAATCAAATCGGAAAAATTCAAAATAAAAATAAAATCTAATCTAAACGAAATTCAAATAATCAACTAATTAAAATTAAACCAGATAAAAATAAAAGAAACAAAATCTAATTCGAAATAAAATCAAATCTGACCAAATATAATAAAATAAAATCGAATCAACCATTGGGAGCTCCTAAAAATATTGCTAGACTAAATGCTCCCTCAAAACCTTTGCACTCTTATTCTTCGACCAATCTTAAAGAAGGATATTTCAAACGAAATTCCTCTCCCCAATAATGTTTCGCTCGATGCTCGTTGACTTTAAACACTCGACCATCTTTTTCATCTTTCAAAGTAATTGCTCCATGAGGAAAAACTTCAATCACTACAAACGGTCCATTTTAATTTCCCTGGAAACAATTTTAATCTAGAGTTATATAACAACACATGCTGACCCTTCTCAAATGCTTTAGGTTTCAATTTCTTATCATGCCACCTCTTCATTTTCTCTTTATACATCTTTGCATTTTCGTAAGAAAACTGGCGAAACTCCTCTAACTCATTAAGCTGCATCATTCTAATTGCCCCTGCATTATGCAAATAAAAATTTAACTTTTTCAGAGCCCAAAATGTTTTGTGCTCAAGCTCTAACGGTAAATTGCAAGATTTTCCATTAGGGATGTCCACGGGGCGGGGCGGGGACGGGGATGGTTTCCCCATCCCCATCCCCGCCTCTCATTTCAATCTTCATCCACGCGAAATTCCCCGTTAAATTTTGCGGGGAATGGGACGGGGATTCCCCGCGGGGAATTTGCGGGGATCGGGTTCCCCGCGGGGAATTATTCCCCATTTAATTTCTTTTCGTTTTTTTTTTGTCTTCATTAAATCAAATATTCTTTTAATAAATTTTCAAATATTTAACTTTGCATGAAAAATGTTCATTAATTTTCTATTAGATAGTTAATTATTCACATAGATTCTTCATTTAGATGGTTAATTTCTTTAAAAAATCTCTTTTTAAAGAGAAAAATTCTTAAATCTCCTATTATAAACAAAATAATATTTCATATCAAACTATCTAATTATCTATACATATAATTTAAATATTCAAACCATATAATTCAAACCTATCCAATTTTCTAAATCATTAACAAAAAAAATTTTAAATTTATATATAGTGAGAAATAATAATACTAATAATTAAAAAAAAGTAAACGGGGCAGGGAACGAGGAATAGGGATGGGGAATACATTCCCCGTCCCCGTCCCATTTAGCTCGCGGGGAATTTTCCCCCCCACTCCCTCTCCCATTCCCCCCTTAAACGGGGATTCCCCGCCCCATTAGGGACAGGTCCCCACAGGGCCCCAGCTTCGCGGGGCAAATGGACATCCCTACTTTCCATATACTAACCTATAGGGAGACATTCCTAAAGGAGTCTTATAGGATGTCCTATAAGCCCATAGAGCCTCATCTAACCGAAAAGACCAATCTTTCCTAGATGGATGGACTACCTTCTCTGATACCGATTTAATTTCCCTATTATTAACTTCTGTCTAACCATTTGCTTGTGGGTGATAAGAGGTAGCTATCCTATGCTTCACTCCATATTTAGCTAAAAGTTTAGATAAAACATTATTCACAAAATGTGTACCCTCATCACTCACAAGAGCCCTTGGTGTTCCAAACCGCGCAAAGATGTGTGATTCAAGAAACCTTGACACCGTTTTAGCATCGTTGTGATGGCATGCAATGGCTTCCACTCACTTGGACATGTAGTCAACTGCCAACAAAATAAACACATTACCATTAGATGGGGGAAATGACCCCATAAAATCGATACCCCATACATCGAATAATTCCAATTCTAAAACATAAGTGAGAGGCATCTCATCTAGGTCCTAAATTTACTCTTCTTTGGCAAGCATCACATTGCTTACAAAACCAGTGGACATCCTTAAATAAAGAAGGCCAGAAAAATCCACATTGCAAAATCTTAGTAGTCGTCCTCTGACCGTTGAAGTGCCCTACGTACGGTGAAGAGTGGCATTGCTCAAGGATTTCCTTTGCTTCACCACCTGAAACACATCTTCGAATAATACCATCAGAACACTGTTATACATAAATGGCTCGTCCCAATAATAAAACTTTGCATTATATCCATATTTGTAGGAGTAACTCCACTTATCAGAAAATTAGCTATATACGCGTACCAAGGAGTACTGTGCACTACCTTTACATCAACAACAGAAAGCTGTTCATCTAGGAATGAATCTGAGATGACAGATCGCTTGAGCAAAGACGATGATCGGTCAAGATGAGATAAATGAACTACAATAACATTCTCCGATCCCTTCTTGTCCTTTATTTTAAAGTCGAACTCCTGCAATAACAAAATCCAACGAATTAGTCTAGGCTTCGCATCTTTTTGTCACGGTCCGTAAACACCGTGACTTTACATCCCACTAAATACGGGTGGAATTTCTCAAAGGCAAACACGATCGCTAACAACTTCTTCTTAGTAGTTGTATAGTTGATTTGTGCCTCATTCAGAATCCTGCTTTTGCCCTCCTTTTGCCCCAACATTGTACCTACAACCACATCACTGGCAACGCACATCACCTCGAACGACAAACTCCAGTCTAGTGCACAAAGAATGGGTGTTGAAGTTAAAGCAGCCCTTAATGTCTCAAAAGCCTTCCTACAATCTGCATCAAAATCAAAAACACTATCAACTTGCAGCAATTTACAAAGAGGTTTACTAATTTTAGAAAAATCCTTTACGAATCATTTTGACTGAATTCGGTGGCTCTAATCTCTCAATAACCTCTATTTTTGCTAGATCAAATTCTAGACCTGTCTTTGAAATTTTATGACCTAATACTATGCCCTCCTTCACCATGAAGTGGCATTTCTCCCAATTAAGAACTAGATGGGTATCCTCACACCTCTTTAGCACCTTTCCTAAATTCTTCAAACATTCTTGAAAAGACCCTCCAAAAACTGAAAACTCGTCCATAAATACATCTACTGTGGATTCAATCATATTAGAAAAAATAGCTAACATACACCGCTGAAATGTTGCAACAACATTGTAGAGACCGAAAGGCATTCGCCTAAAAGCAAACGTCCCATAAGGGCAGGTGAAAGTTGTTTTTTTCCTGGTCCTCAAGAGCTATGGTAATTTGGTTATACCCAGAGTAACCATCCAAGAAATAGTAGTAAGCCTTACGAGCTAACCTATCCAAAATCTGGTCAATAAATGGTAGAGAGAAATGGTCCTTACGGGTGGCTTTATTAAGCCTCCTGTAATCCATAAAAACCCTCTAGCTAGTTATTGTCCTCTTGGGGATCAACTGATTATCCTTATTAGCTACTACTATAACACCTTCTTTCTTAGGAACACACTAGACAGGGCTTACCCAATTGCTATCTGCTATTGGATAAATAATCCCAGCATCCAACCATTTAATCACCTCCTTCTTAACAACCTCTTTCATTGCAGGGTTAAGCCTTCTCTGTTGCTCAATACTCCTAAAAGATCCCTCCTCTAAAGTGATTTTATGCATACAGAAAGACGGGCTAATTTCCTGAATGTCAGCTAAGGTCCAACCTATTGCCTTGCGGTATTGCTGCAACAACTTAATTAAGGTCTCTTCATCCTCCAGTGCTAAATCAGATGCAACAATAATGGGCAACATCTCACCCTCACCAAGATACGCATACTTCAGATGATCCGGTAAAGGTTTTAAATCTAAAATAGGTGCCTCTATCAGGGATGACTTAATAGGAGGAGCCTTCCTCTCATTAAAATATAGTGACTCAAAAACATTCTCAAACCTAGACACTTCTTTTTTCATTTTTCCTCTCTAAGGTACAAACTGCTAAATCCTCTATACTAATCTTTCCATAATCCTTAAAATGTTGATCTGTCAAATCCTCAATTGATGTCTCA
The DNA here is from genome assembly GCA_017139565.1 of Luffa aegyptiaca. Lineage (NCBI taxonomy): Eukaryota > Viridiplantae > Streptophyta > Magnoliopsida > Cucurbitales > Cucurbitaceae > Luffa > Luffa aegyptiaca. The sequence goes on from CM029395.1 coordinate 23,548,529, forward strand.
ACAATTGTGTTCTCCAGAAGCTGGATGAAAGAACAATCTTCCACCTCATCTAGATACTTCCTCGTTAAGCTTCACTTCCTCGTTATGAATTCTCATCGTTAATTCCCCCTTATGAACATCTATCAAAGCCCTACCAGTAGACAAAAATGGACGACCAAGAATAATTGGGATATCTTTATCTGCCTCATAATCTAAAATAATAAAATTGGTAGGAAAAATAAATTTATCTACCTGAACCAAAACATCCTCAACTTACCCTCAGGATATGTGATAGACCTATCTGCTAATTGGAGCGTAATTGTGGTTGGCCTAGCTTCACCAATACCTAGCTTTAGATAGACCGAAAGAGGCATAAGGTTCATGGTCGCGCCTAAATAAAAAAGTGTTCTCCCCAACTTCTTTCCACCTATAGAGACAGAAATAGTGAATGACCCTAGATCCTTAACCTTGGTTGGTAGCCCATTCTTAAGAATAACACTACATTCCTTAGTAAGAGCCACAGTTTCAAACTCTCCTAATATCCTCTTTTTAGTCAAGATATCCTTAATAAATTTTGCATAATTTGGCATTTGTTCTATAGCCTCTACTAAGGGTATATTTATATGCAACTGCTTAAGAATCTCCAAGAACTTTTTAAATTGAACATCTTGGTTCTTAGGTTTTTGCCTTTGCGGAAAAGGTAGGGGTGGTCTAAATGGTGGGGGTACTACCTCTGGAACAAAACTAGATGCTTCAGCATTTTTACTGCTGCCTCCATCATTTTTACCAGACTCCAACTCTTTTTCAACAACATTATTTTTATCACTACTCTTCTCTACTTCTTGGGGTTTACTAGGCTCTTTCCTCTCATCTAGTGGCTTACCACTCCTTAAATTCACCGCTTGCACCTGCTTCTTACCTTCCCTTCTAGGGTGTTCAATATCCGAAGGAAGATTCCCCTGAAGTCGTGCCTTCAGCTCATTAGCTAGCTGACCCACCTGCAACTCTAGGACTCTCAATGAAGCCTGATGGCTCTAGATTGCAGCATCATTACGAACCATATATTCCTTCATCATCGTCTGCAGAGAACTGATAAGGGTAAAAAATATACCGATTTTACCCTTATATTTAGCTCATTTCTTGGTCAAATATTGAGTGGTTAGGTCAATTTTACTATTTCCGAGCTCAAAACATGTTAATTTGATAAGATAGGGTGTTGAGAGTCACTTGTGTTGAATTATGCTTATTTATGCTTAAAAAGACTTGATTTGAAGCAAATTTGACTTAGTTTGCTGTTGTGCAGAAAAACAGAGTTGAAGCTGGAATTTCCCAGAAATGCGACCGCATTTCTGGGAAGGCAAAAATGAAATGCGACCGCATTTTTGGAAAAACAGAGGTCGTTCCGATTCGCACACGGGTCGTTGTTGACGAGTCTTCTTCGCACCTAACCGATTGTTTTGAAACTGACTGGGCAACCTTCCAGCACCTATTTCGCAGCACCTCAACCAATTTCTACACTATATAAGCTCGAGATTCGAAGGGAAACAGAAGCAGAACTCACTTGGAAGAAAAGGGTGGTGACAGAACCCTGGCTCGACGCCAATGAGTAGGGATGCCCGAGGTCCTTCTTAGATGACCAAATTCTAACCCGAGAGAGAGAGTTAGACATCAAACCTTGTGGTTTGTAGAGAGTTTCACCCATTCCCATCTTGTAAAAGTGAGAGAGTGGAGTGTCTTAGCGAACTCTAGAAGGATTGTGTAAACAAGAAACCCATAATATTTAGCTATCTTTTTTATTTCCAGCTCTTTAATCTTTTCATTACTTTGTATTCTTTACATTATTATTTTAATGAAAATTTGTTCATTTGCTTTTTATCCCATCATGAGTAGCTAAATCCCGTTGAGGGGTTCAATGTGGTGAATTCCCTTAGGGTTTAATGGCTTGAAAGTGTTTTATTTGCTTAAGAAGGGTTTAATGCATGTCATTCTTTATTGATTATCGCTCCAATCTTGCTGAGTTTAATTTGATCACTTAGACTTTGCATGCTATGTGAGTTTGATCTCGAAAGGGACAAACGATATCGGTTCTCATAAAGGTGATATAGGAGAAAAAGCTCGAAAGAGATTGTTCGGCGGTATAGGGCAAGCTGCCTAAGGCACCCTATATCGACTATAGGGTTATAGATTGCATTCGTGAATTATCTATGTCGGAGTCGAGTCCCAGAAATGGGCATAACGGTACTCGTTTAGCCTTCTTACGGTTTTTGGAAACAAGGGCCAAAAGGAAGTTAAATCTGACCCAATGCATTAAACACTCTTAAGTTAGATTTTGCATAAGTATGGTTGTTACCCTAGGGATGAATCCATGTTGCATACCTCGTTTTATCTTATTGTTATTATTTACTATTTTATTGTTTGTTTTATTTATCTTTTCAAAAACCCAATCAATCAACTTATTTTCTTTGGTTACCTTTTCAAAAGCAATTATTTGAGCAGTTTCTTCATCAAATCTGGATTTCCAATTTAGTCCTCGTGGGATCGATACCCTTGGAATACTTTCTAAGGTGTTTTTATTACTACGTGCGATAATGTATACTTGCACTTAAGTGTTGGCTGGATATTTCTTTATTATTTCATTTGTCATCTTATCTCACATTCCATCCATTCACCTAGCCACGCACCAAGAACTTCCTAAATGTTGCTGGGTAGCCAGCTTATTTTGTTGGGGTAATCCCTGCTGATTAGTAAATCCTAGCTGACTTGCCACCTTTTGCTGTGCTTGGGGGGCTTGCGAATTACTTCCTTGCCCTCCCCACGCAAAGTTGGGGTGGTTACGCCAACCTTAATTATAAAAATTTGAATATGGGTTATTCCTTTGATTACCTAAAAAAAACACAGAAGCTAGATAGTTGGGGGCAAAACTCATAATTATGCTCTTCACCACAATAAACACAAGATTCGGTTGCCACTTGGTTTATGATAACTCTTAGAAATAAGAGTTATTAGCCATGATTTTGGGGCTTAAAGGCTTAATTTTGCCTTAGGAAATTGTTATTTGAGCTGGAATTAGTTGAATTTTAATGTTATAAAGTGAGAGTGCTGATTAGAGGCTTTGGGCTTTAATTTCACGTTAATTTCGTACTTAAACTGACTTGGAGCTCCAGTTTTCTTTGTAGACTATGCTATAGCATGAGCTGGAAAAGGCAGAATAGCAGCTGGAGCTGATTTACACGTGGAAGGCTTCATTAATTGATGGGGAATTCCCAGCTGGAGGCTGAAGCTATTTTCAGCCATTAGAATGATTTCCAAGTGGGCAAGGCTTGTCTAATCAGCCCTGAATCCCACAAATATGGCTGGGTATAAAAGAAAAGAGGCCCTAATTTGGAAAGGAGGCTGGAAAAAAAGGAGATTCACGGTTTGATTTTCAGAGCAAGAACAGAGGAAAAACAGAGGGGAGCTGCCGTGGAGTCCATTTTCAGCTTGGGAAAGCTGGATTTGAGCTTGGGAGTTTCTTCTTTGGCCTTTTCTTCTTGTCCTTTTATCTTCCTATTGATATTAGTTGTGGGTAGAAGCTGAAAACATGTTTTGTATGAGCATTTTCTGCTGTATTGAACTTATTTTCTCTTCGAATATGAACTAATCGTCTTTAGGTGAGGATTAGGGATCCTATATTGTAACGAGGGGTTGTTTATAGTTGAACCGAGCTATTTTCATCTTAAAGTAAAGTGTTCTTCATTGTTTAAGCTGGAATTTCGACTGGCCATCCATTTTCTAGCATTGTTATTGGGTGTTTGGGAAAACATTTAGTAGCCGATTACTTTACTTTACCTTAGTCTTTTATGATCATGAAAATGAGTGGGTATTTAGGGATAAATCACCCCCTAAGGCACTAATTAGATTGAGTTAAAAATAAGGGGTTAAATGGGAGTTTAATCGCCTTAATCTATGGAGAATTGGAAAATTCCAGTTGAAAATCTGGGTGAGATGAATTAGCACAGTTTTCGCTATAGCAATCCCTGGAAACAATACAGAGCATCCCTAATCCGAGCCTTACTTCTCCTCTGCATTCAGCCGTTTTTCTTGCGTTATTTGCTCTCAATTCTTCTTAATTTCACTTAATTTTATTTACAATAGTGCATCTTAGTTATTAATTAATATTTGGATTTTGGTTACTCGAATTTCATTGAGAATAGGCTTAAGAATAGTGTTTTTCGTTGCATCAATCCCTGTGGAGAACGATATAAAAATACTTATCACTTGCTGCTGATCGTGTGCACTTGCACGTGTTTTTGTGAAGATTTCTTGCATATTGTAAATCACTTTGCACAAGGCAACAAGTTTTTGGCGCAGTTGCCGGGGATTGAGTAGATTTTCGCTATTTTTAAGTTGCAATTCAGTGAAATTGGTGCTAAAACAGAATCTAAACTTTGTTGTTTGATTTTGCAAGTGTTGGTAGCTGTTTATGAACGAATTCCCTGATTTGGAATTCAATTTTGATCCCGAAATTGAAAGGACTTTTCACAGGAGAAGGAGAGAGCAAAGAGAAAGGAACAACAGGATGGATCCACTGCCTCTTTTACCTCCGGGAGTTCAAGGAAATCAGCCACTTAATCCTGAGATAAATCAGCAACAGGGGATAGATATTCAAGCTGAAAACCCTGTCTTGATAGCCAACGATAGGGGAAGGGCTATCAGAGCTTATGCAGTCCCTACTTTCAATCAGTTGCATCCGGGGATAGCAAGGCCAGAGATTCAGGCTCAGAATTTTGAGATGAAGCCTGTGATGTTTCAGATGCTGCAAACAGTGGGTCAGTTTCATGGGTTACCTTCAGAAGACCCGCATTTGCACCTTAAATCTTTCTTGGGAGTAAGCGACTCATTCAGAATTCAAGGAGTTTCCCAAGACGCGTTGAGGCTAACTTTATTCCCTTATTCTTTGAGGGATGGAGCTAAGGCTTGGTTGAATAACTTTGCCCCCGGTTCCATCACTACATGGAATGAGCTAGCCGAAAAGTTTCTTATCAAGTACTTCCCTCCCACGAGGAATGCCAAGCTCAGAGCAGACATAGTATCTTTCAGGCAGTTTGACGATGAATCATTTAGTGAAGCCTGGGAGAGATTCAAAGAATTATTGAGAAAATGTCCTCACCATGGTCTCCCCCATTGCATTCAGATGGAGACTTTCTATAATGGGTTGAACATGGCCACTCAGAACATGGTAGACGCTTCAGCCAATGGAGCTTTGTTGTCCAAGACCTATGATGAAGCGTATGCTATTTTAGAGAGAATTGCTACAAACAGTTGTCAATGGTCTGATTCAAGAAGCATGACTAGGAAGAAAAATAAAGATATGCTTGAGGTTGACACAGTTACATCCTTTAATGCAAGGTTTGATACCATGGAAAGTATGATGAAAAAGTTGACTTTGGGGCTTGAAAATTTGAATATGCTGAATTCTAGTGCAAAACAGAATGCTGCAACAATCAATATAAACCAGAATTCCACAGATTCATGTGTTTATTGTGGAGAGGATCACACTTTTGAGTTTTGTCCAAGTAATCCAGCTTCAGTGTGCTATGTTGGAAACCAAAATGGCCAATGGAATAACCCTCATTCCAATACCTATAATCCGGGTTGGAGAAATCATCCTAATTTTGCTTGGGGAAATCAAGGAAGTAATTCCAACTCCCAACAAGCTCAACAAAAGATGAATGGTCCACTTGGATTTGGGCAACAAAACCAGCAAGCTAATGCTCAATACCAAAACACCATGAACCAACATATCCCAGGTACTTCTTTAGAAAGCTTGTTTAAGGAATACATGGCCAAAACTGATGTTGTCATTCAAACACAACAAGCTTCTTTGAGGAATTTAGAGGTTCAAATGGGCCAAATAGCAAGCGAATTGAAAGCAAGATCGATGGGTAAGCTTCCTTCAGACACTGAGAGTTCGAAAAGAGAAGGCAAAGAGCAAGTTCAAGCAGTAGAATTAAGAAGTGGGAAGCCGTTGGTTGAGAAAAAAGTGTTGAAACCGCAACCACCAGCTGGGCAGATTGATGATTTGCACACTGATTTGGCGAAGACAGCAGGGGAAAATGAGAAAATAGATGCTGGAATTCAATTGGAGAAGAGTTCCGAGAGTGTGGAAATTTAAGAAATCCCTAGAAAAACCTCTCAAACTCCTCCTAAGTTAGTTCCTACACCTTCCCCAACTTTTAAACCGCCCCCACCACCCTTTCCCAAAAGGCTTAAGCAGAAAAATCAAGATGGTCAATTTAAGAAATTCCTTGAGGTTTTGAAGCAACTTCATATTAATATACCACTAGTTGAGGCCTTGGAACAAATGCCCAACTATGTAAAGTTCCTCAAGGATATTTTAACCAAGAAAAGAAGATTGGGTGAGTATGAAACCGTGTCTTTGACTGGGGAGTGTAGTGCCATTTTGACCAACAAAATTCCCCCCAAAGCAAAAGATCCTGGAACTTTTACCATCCCCGTTTCTATTGGTGGCAAAGAATTGGGAAGAGCTTTATGTGACCTTGGGGCTAGCATTAACCTCATGCCATTGTCCATCTTCAAGAAATTAGGAGTGGGAGAAGCAAGGCCAACCACAGTGACTTTACAACTTGCTGATCGATCCATCACCTACCCTGAAGGCAAAATAGAGGACATCTTAGTTAAAGTGGATAAGTTGATATTTCTTGCGGATTTCATTATTTTAGATTATGAAACCGACAAGGATGTGCCGATTATTTTGGGAAGGCCATTTCTAGCAACGGGGAGAGCTTTGATTGATGTGCAAAAGGGTGAGCTAACTATGAGGGTGAATGACCAAGAGGTGAAGTTTAGTGTCTTTGATGCCATAAAGTCCCCCACTGATATTGAAGAGTGTTCTGTCATTCAAGTGAAAGATGAGTTGGTTGATGATCAAGTTGAGGAGGAACTGCTGCAACATCACATACAGCAGTTGGGAAAAATTGGAATTGAGGATTTGGAATTAGACAAATTGGAACTTGAGCTTGAAAGTAGTGTAGGCGAAGTTTTGGTTTTAATAGGACTTTTGAATCCTTAGAGTTGATTGATAAGAAAAATCCACCTACACAACCATTCACTTCATTGGAATTGTTTCAACAACTTGAGTTCGAAAATTATTTCCTTGATGAGTTGTTTTTTACAGTAGCTCACACTAAAAAAATGATAACACTTTGGTATGTTGACCTTACCAATTACCTTGCTTTTGGAACATTGCCCCATGGTTTATCAAAGCAACAATTGAAAAAGTTTTTCCATGAGATAAAGTTTTATTTTTGGGATGATTCATTTGTGTTTAAACAATGTATTGATAATGATGGGAGAGAGTTTAAATTGAATAGGCAAACGCTAAAACACTATTGGGGAGAAGAATCCCAAAGGTGTTATGCCTTTTGCAATTTGTTGGAAACTTGAAATTTGAAGAAAAAGGGCAGTGTGCTTTCAAGTTACAGATTCTATGTTGAGCCCTGAAGGTGGTCTGAATAGCAAGTCTAAATTTCTGTTGTGATGTCTTTAATTCGTAGCCATTAGTTGTTAGTTAATATTTTAAAGTTAGTTTCTCTTTTATTGATAATTTGCATTAGTTATTAACTTTAATGTTTCTGTCAAGCTTTGGTTTTTGGTAGGGAATCTCATGCAAAATGGAAGAAAATCTTGATGCAGCAGATTTTGGGGTATTGGAAATTGACAGCCATGGAAAGAATTGATTTGATGGAAAAGTGAATCAAAATGTTGCTCTATTTAAGAAGGAAAGTCTGCAGGTTGTAATGCAAGGAAGGAAATTCTAATGAGCTGCAGCAGATTAACAACAAGCTCATATCAGAAGCTGCAGCGTGCATGGCAGATAAGGCAGTGGGCTAGCTGTGATTTGATGGGAGGAATTTTCAGATTTGGCTATAATCAAGGGAGGAAGTTTTAAGTTTGCTTGTCTGCTATCTATCATGCTTTCTGTTAGCTATTGTGTGAAGAAGGAAAAAAAAATCTGCTCCATGTGTTTGTGTTTGAAGAAAGTCTGTGTAATGAAAATCTGATCCTTCTCTATTTTTCGTGCATATTTAATTCTTGCTGAAGTGCTTGGGCAATTTTTAGTGCAATCTAAATGCTGAAATTTAAACTTGATCAATTGGGTATGAGTATGGTTTGCCCTTAGTGCATGCTGTTGGATTGATGCATGATTTGGATTAATTAGTGATTTCAATTTTGAAGGCAGTAGCTAGCTTATCCATGCAAGTAAATTGGGCTTCATGCATAATATAGATCCTAAATTCTACATGTTTTAGCCTTAGTCTGAAAGCCCAAGTTAGTCTTGTATGAGAGCCTTTTTGGATGTTTCACAGCTGTGCTTTTGTCTGAATTTCCCTTGATGAATGCTGAAGCAGCTGCATGCTGGTTTAAGCCTAAAAATTCTGTTTTTATGTGAAATAGCAATATGTCTTTTGATCCTTAGCATCTTAGCCTCTTGCTTAGTTAGATTATCCTTTTGTGTTGTAAATTCTTAGGTTGATTAGAAGCTTCCTAATTTCCTTTCTTTCGCTTAGCTCAAAAATTTAGGAAAGCTTGTGCCTAATTCTTTGCCCAAGGTTATAACCTCCCTAAGCTATAGGCCTTAGCTTCTCTCTCAAAAGAAAATAAGTTTGGGGGTTCTTTCCTTACTTTCTCATTCATTGGGGACAATGAATAGTTTAAGTTTGGGGGTGAGGTGCCCTTTCGAAAAAAAAAAAATTTAGAAAAAAGCATCTTAGAAAGCATTCCTCTTTGTCCTAGTTTTGCCTAAGATGTACTCCTCTCCCTTTGTGGAATTTGTGCTTTTCTTGAGCTTGCCTAGTAGCCAAGGGGATTTATGATACCCATAGTTTGCCCTTGTGTCAAAAAGTAGCTCTTGAAAGGTATGAGTTCCTATAAAAAAAAAAAAAGAGAAAGAAAAAAATCAAAAGGTATGATTGAAGGGATGAGTGCTAGCTTGAAAGTTGCAATTTTCCCAAAGCTTAGGTGAGCTTCACCAAAAAGTGTCGCCACTCTGAGAAGCAAGGAAAAGTTGCTAGATAGCTATCCTAGGTAACTTTAGGGGATATGAATGCAATGCTCGTTAGGTGATTAGACTTGAGACTTGGGGGAGCTTCACCATAAAGTGTTGCCATTCCGGAACAAAAAAGGCTATGACCTAAGAGATTTTTCTAAGATGGTAAAAGCCAAAAAGAGAATAAGAGTTGAGAGAAGTTTGGGTTGAGCTTAGAGTTTTTATACTTGGGCAATAGGATTTTAGGCTTGCTTAGCAAGCTTGAGGATTAGATTGTTGAGCTAAGAAAGAAAGAAAGTTAGTGGCTTGTTTGATGCCTTTAGGTGGGCACAATTAGATATGATAGCTAATCAAGGTGGGCTAAGAGCATGGATTAAAAGCATAATGTTGATTTGGAGATGCCAAGTACTGTTGCCTAGTTGTTTTTAAATGTTGAATTCTTTTTGGAGCTGTGAGCATTTGTTAAGGGAAGTTTTGAGCAAGAAGTAGTTGTGAAGCATCTGAGAAGCTCTAGTGTGAGGCTAGCCGACTTTTCCTGTTTAGCTGAGCTTTTGGCCTAGCATTGCTCGGGGACGAGCAATGAGCTAAGTTTGGAGGTGTGATAACTCTTAGAAATAAGAGTTATTAGCCATGATTTTGGGGCTTAAAGGCTTAATTTTGCCTTAGGAAATTGTTATTTGAGCTGGAATTAGTTGAATTTTAATGTTATTAAGTGAGAGTGCTGATTAGAGGCTTTGGGCTTTAATTTCACATTAATTTCGTACTTAAACTGACTTGGAGCTCCAGTTTTCTTTGTAGACTATGCTGTAGCATGAGCTGGAAAAGGCAGAATAGCAGCTGGAGCTGATTTACACGTGGAAGGCTTCATTAATTGATGTGGCATTCCCAGCTGGAGGCTGAAGCTATTTTCAGCCATTAGAATGATTTCCAAGTGGGCAAGGCTTGTCTAATCAGCCCTGAATCCCACAAATATGGCTGGGTATAAAAGAAAAGAGGCCCTAATTTGGAAAGGAGGCTGGAAAAAAAGGAGATTCACGATTTGATTTTCAGAGCAAGAACAGAGGAAAAACAGAGGGGAGCTGCCGTGGAGTCCATTTTCAGCTTGGGAAAGCTGGATTTGAGCTTGGGAGTTTCTTCTTTGGCCTTTTCTTCTTGTCCTTTTATCTTCCTATTGATATTAGTTGTGGGTAGAAGCTGAAAACATGTTTTGTATGAGCATTTTCTGCTGTATTGAACTTATTTTCTCTTCGAACATGAACTAATCGTCTTTAGGTGAGGATTAGGGATCCTATATTGTAACGAGGGGTTGTTTATAGTTGAACCGAGCTATTTTCATCTTAAAGTAAAGTGTTCTTCAGTGTTTAAGCTGGAATTTCGACTGGCCATCCATTTTCTAGCATTGTTATTGGGTGTTTGGGAAAACATTTAGTAGCCGATTACTTTAGTTTACCTTAGTCTTTTATGATCATGAAAATGAGTGGGTATTTAGGGATAAATCACCCCCTAAGGCACTAATTAGATTGAGTTGAAAATAAGGGGTTAAATGGGAGTTTAATCGCCTTAATCTATGGAGAATTGGAAAATTCCAGTTGAAAATCTGGGTGAGATGAATTAGCACAGTTTTCGCTATAGCAATCCCTGGAAACAATACAGAGCATCCCTAATCCGAGCCTTACTTCTCCTCTGCATTCAGCCATTTTTCTTGCGTTATTTGCTCTCAATTCTTCTTAATTTCACTCAATTTTATTTACAATAGTGCATCTTAGTTATTAATTAATATTTGGATTTTGGTTACTCGAATTTCATTGAGAATAGGCTTAAGAATAGTGTTTTTCGTTGCATCAATCCCTGTGGAGAACGATATAAAAATACTTATCACTTGCTGTTGATCGTGTGCACTTGCACGTGTTTTTGTGAAGATTTCTTGCATATTGTAAATCACTTTGCACAAGGCAACAGTTTACAACTGCAACAGGCTCCACCACTGGCGCCTGCTGAACAATGTTTACCATTGTTATGCCTTTGAGAGCATTAGCCAACGCTGCAATATCAGCCCTAATGGTTGACACACTATCAACTTCTATCACACTCTTCACTTTCTTACTAGAGCCTCTAACATCTGACTACTGACAACTATTGGTTGATATTCGTTCTAAAATATCATGGGCTTCATTAAAAGTTTTTGCCAAAAGGGCCCCTCCCACAGAAGCATCGACCATACCTTGGGTTGCTAAGTTTAGCCCATTGTAAAATGTTTCCATTTGGATACAATGTGGTAAACCGTGGTGGGGACACTTTCGCAAAAGCTCCTTAATCCTCTCTCAAGCCTTGGTCCTGTAGTATAATGGTAAGTATTCCCGTCTGTCACGCAGGTGACCTGGGTTCGATCCCCGGCAACGACACCAAAAACGTGTTGCCTTCTGGAGTGGTTAAAAATATAGAATAAATTAACTCCAAAACACTGTGAAAGCATACACAACCTGCAACATTAGGCAATTGGCTATCCCTAGCTCAACTGGTGGCGTCCACCAACTATCAACAGTCTAACGTGATTACAAGCCACACAACTCTTAAATCATCCTTGAAACTAAGAGAAGATATACATACCGGCTGGCCAGGCGGGCACACAATAGAATTAAGTTCAACAAGTAATCAAGATGCACAAAATCAATAAGAATCACTAGATTAATAAGAAATGACAATTACATAATTCCTAATCCGTGCCTAAAGTAAATTAGTTCATAGAAATAGGCATAACATGCATTACAATCTGAATAAGCTCATCCATCACTACAAATTCTACAAGAAAGTACTATCCTCCTTGAGGGAATCCGTAGAGTGGTTTCCTTGAGTCTCCAATTGGTCTTGAACTCTATTCGGCCTCCAAAGTTGGAATGAATTGACTCTAAACGGCGCTTCTCATTTATAGGGTGAAGTCCAACCTAATTAGGTGATCGGTTGTCAAAGTGTTTAATTTAGTAGTCGTAGATTTTAATCAATCCAAGTATAAACTGACAAAATCAAGTAATACCTGGTGAGTCCAGGGTCGAATTCCACAGGGAAAGAGTACAGAAGTTTCTTAATAATGTTTACTGATTTAAAACTCAAAACGTGTAATATTTCTTCAAGGGAATAAAAACGAGGGTTGGTATAATTTGAACAGTAATTAATTTGCATAAAAGAAAACAAGTAATGAGAGTTACAGGAGAATTCACAATGCGAGCTGTATCAAGGCTTATGCGGTTGCAGCCTCATGCGTTCATAAGAATCTTGTAGCGCTAACTTTGATAAATTGATCCATTGACGCCTAAGTGAGAAAAAATCACTAAGTTTCCCTTCTGGTATTCCTTATGCGTTTGGCAATAAACTATCAATTGATTATTTGACTAGTTTATGTGTAAAGCTTAGTTCTCTTAAAACTTACAACGGACTGAGTTGGTCATAACGCAATCAAAGCTCAAGCATGCAATATCCTTTAGCGGTAATAATTTTAATACTACCAAGACTACATGTCATGCGTTAACTTGTTCTACTTAGAGAGATCCATATGCGTTACCTGTCAAGGATTAAGCATACTGCTACCGCATCCAACTGGCCAAGCGGGGATTAGTAATGAAAAGATTATCGCAACTAAGCAGAAAGCAATCAATGTTTCATTTAAATCAAAATATGCGCTTACAAGATGTACTTATCACCGCATGAGGTGCTTGCGCTAGGCCTTGAAGAGGAAAGTTTAAAACATTTCACACACAAGTTTCTCATAATCACAGCTCTCTCTGTGATTCTTTTGCTGATCGCCTTTCTTCTCCCTATTGAGCAGAGATATGACTCCCCCTGCCCAGGCTCTATTCTTCTGTTTCTTGAGCTTCTATTTATAGAAGAGGGAAAGTGATTTTACTAAGTAATTACAACTTGCTTTGTTCAAATCATTAGTCAACTTGCAATATTTCGGCCTTATTTTTCTCCCACTTGTGCTAGCTGCGCCGTTTGCGTCAGAGCTTGTCTTTTCATCCATCTTTTGTCTCTTGATCATCTAGTTGAGTGTGCCTGCGCTAAGAAGGAACTTGAACCAACTAAATTAGCTGCGTTAGCGCTCTATTTTATAATTTCTTATCGCATACACAAATATAGCTTGCCGCTTATAACAATCACTTTTTTTCTTTCTTTATGCGCTAAGATAACGCATCTGAGGGCCTTGTATCCTTCTTTTAGCTTAAGTTTAGAGGATAAATAATCTTGCTTTTCGCAAGATATCAAACCCTCAAACTTAAACTATTGCTTGTCCTCAAGTAATGTCTGTTATCCACCTTGCAACAATTACTCAGCTCTTTATTGCTTGCAGACTTGGCATCCTTTTTCTTCTTTTTTTTCTCGCACACATTACCCAAATAGATTTGACTTTTGCCAATTTTTCTCCATTGCTTAAAGAAGGCTCCTTGTGCTTAGATTCATCCTTGCGCTGCCTCAGCCAATCTTCCTTGCCCTGGACGCATAAAAAGATATACATATCCTCCAAGTTTTTTTTTTTTTTTTTTTTTAAGCAGAAAGCAATTGGACATCAAAACGCATACTTTCGTTTTGGCTTACCCACATTTGTGATGAAAGGTATCCAACTACGGGTATTGCATTTTTTTACTGTCCTCAACGTTCATGGGTTGCGTTTTGTCTTTGCGCAGTGGCAAACTATGGGTGTCATAAATACCCCTGGCTACAAACATGCCGCATACCTAGAGGAACGCACTCATTATTTATTAAATTAGTTATTTATGCGCTGATTCCCCCAAACTTAATATGGACAATGTCCTCATTGTCCCCCAAACTTACTTTGAAGCACATGGACTTGAAGCAGAAGAAGGCTGAGTTGCGACAAGTCGAAAATGCGAAGGAATTTTCTTTAAGGTCTGAGGAAATGAAGACAAAAGTTAAATTTATTTCAGTAATGTGTTTAAGAAAATTCAGAAAATTAGAAGCGCGGATTTAAAACAAAGGAGCTAACGCAAGGAGTTTGCTAGATAAAGACATGTAAGTGGAGGGCAGAGAAAAAAGTACGATGAGATAAACAGCTGGTTATATTAATGCATTGCGACCCAAAATTATAAACAAGAGTGCATTCATTAAAAAGAAAACAAAAGATGATAAGGAAAGTAGATGATTATTCCTGCGGTGGTGGAGGTGGAGGTGCTCCTGGCTCTCTTGGCGCAGGCGCAGGCATAGTTCCACGCATTTGGGCTGGGCCTGCGCTAGGGGGCCTTTGTTGTTCAGCTGGCTGCGCAAATAGATTGGGCGTAATAGGTAGGCGGCCAAAACGTGCAGTCCATCGCATGAGAAAGAGGACCAATGCGTTAACTCTCTGCGACAACTCGAATTGTTGTTGACGCATTAATTCCTGCTGCTGGCACAACCGTTCCTGCTGCCTCTGCAAAGGCTGAATAACTTCTTGAAGAATCTGCTGCATCTGAGAAAAGATAAGAGCTGCGTCGATATCAACTGTTAAATCAGGCAGAGCTTGACCTGTGCTCGCAGAAGAGGTTGTATGCGGCGTTGGTGGTGGAGCAGGTTCTTCATTATTGCGAGGAGGGCTTGGTAAAGTGTCTTCAAGAATCTCTTCTGGTCGCAGATCTCCAGTGGGCTGAGGGGGAGGTGGGTTGAGATCAATTGGTGGTGGTAATGGTGGTGGCAAATTTTCTGGCAAGGGTCTCTGTGGTTGGGCACAGACAGTAGTTTCCTGTGCTGGTTGAGTGGATTGGGAGGTCCTTGCGCCGGTGGTGGATATCTGCCCGCAGTCTGTTTGCGCCTCTTCTTCTTTTGCGGTTTAGGCGCCTGTGAAGGCTCAGTAGGCTGGGGCGCAGGGACTGACTGCGACATGCTTTCTTGTAGTTGCCTATTGCGCGTGCTGGTGACACGCACCCACCAATGCTCATCAAAATCCTTTCGCATCGTGCGGATTTCTTCGTTTGTTGCGGGCAATAGATTCGATGCGCGGCAGAGGGATGTGACCAGTCCAGGACAAAATTTTGCGCCCTTTGGTTTTGCAGCTGTCTGGCGCAGGGTGTCTACGAGGATGCGTCCGAGGTCAATTGGAATCCCCTTCATTATGCAATAGACAAGGACTACTCGCTGTAGGCTTAATGTTGCGTCATGCGTTGTGAGCATGATGCGATTCTTAACCCAGTGCATCCAAAGTGTGGCCTCAAAGTCGAGTAGTTGCGATTTGAGTGTCCTTGCTGCTCCATGCCCATCCCATTTGGCACCAGGCCTTGCAACTGCAAGAAGTACTACGCTCAGAAAATCATCTTCCAGACATTCAAGGAGCGCATTGCCTTCTGCGTTGGGAATGTCTTGTAGTTCATAGACGCTGTTTATGTGGGCGGAAGAAAAGGCGATGGCGTGGCCGCGAACCAGGACTTCATCAATTTCTTCTCGCCATTGTGTGTGGTAAAAGTCGTGGACAAGCGTAGGGGCATAGGATCTGGGATTCTCGCAAACTGTTTCCCACTTGCGCTGGGAAATTTGATCAGTCATTGCCTGCGGCAGGGGGCAACTAAATCCTCGTTCTTCTTGGAATTTCCCCCAATCTTTGGCTTCTGCCTCTCTGCTTGCGCCCACTGTCTATTTTCCCTTGTCCTTGGTTGCAGTGGGCGCTTTCCGTTTTTTACTAGGGGCCGCCGCAGGTTGTTCAGACGGTTCTCTTATGACCACCCCTGTAGATTGGATATTGCGGCGACGAGTGACGGGGATTTCATCCTCCGAATCAGACATCTCTACCTCCATGACTGCTGCAATGGCAGCGAGGTTGCGTGCAGCAATGTCTGCGGCAAGTGCGGTTTCCGCATTGCTTTATCCTTCGTCTCTGTTTGTCGCACTTGTTTCTGCGGCGGCACGCTTTCTTTGTTCTCGTTGACGAATTTCATTGCCTTCTTCGCCTAGTTCTTCTAGTAGGTCGTTCCATGCGGTGACCTGTTGCTCTGACAACTGCGGTAGTGTGGTGCTTGTGGAAGATGATGGTGGAGGAGGAGTGGAAATGGTTTCAGTCGGGACGGAAGAAGGGGAAGGAGTGGTGGTTTGGGCTGTTGTAGTGGAAGGGTTTGGAAGTGGAGGGAGGGCAACCGACGGGAATGGTGATGGAAAGGGGGTTAGGTTTCGAGGGGCGGAGACGTTTAGGGCTGCCTGAAGGGTGACAGGTTGGATGGAGAAGGTGGATGTGTCTAGTGGGGCGATGTTGAGTACTTCGTCTGCGCCTGAAGATGATGGAGCGGTGGTGAGTTGAGCGTCTGTGTTAGCAATGGGCGGTTCTCCGTCAACGACTTCTGGCTCATCTTCCTCCATTTGGTCGATATTTTGTGGGTTGCTTCCTTCCTCATCCGAGGAGATAATCACATCTCTGTGCGGCCCTTCCACCTTCGGTGAGGATGGCTGAGCGGTGGTGAGTTGAGCGTCTGTGTTAGCAATGAGCGTCGTCTGCATATCCAGCAATCGAGAGGTTCTGTGAGTCGGACATGGCTGATTGGCTGATTTTCGAAGAGTTTCAGAGGAAAATTCCATGGGAAGGAAGACAAGGAGTTCTAGGGTTTTGTGAGCAAATGTAGAAGACGAAGTGAAGTCGCATCCCTATTTTATAGCTTAACGCAAAGCATGCGTTCCTGGGTTCTAGTGCCCTTTCTCATCCCATGTAAGTGGGTGATCATGATTATTACGGGGGAATGTGAGCGGTTTCCTTGGATAACGTGATAAGACAGGGGTTAGTGCATTTCCTTAAATGTTGTCATGATTATGGTTGAGCCTCAAAAATAATACGGATGGATTTGGACATGCGATGGGATTTTTCTTCTAAGGTTCTGTTGCGACAAAACTTTACTAACGCAGTGATTCTATGCTATTGAAAAGAAACATATGAGCCAATCATGCGATGAGGTTTTCTTTCTAAAGCTCAACCTATCAAAATATTAAAAATAAAACAAAACATGCGGAGAGAAAATATTTACAACTTCTAACCTGTCATGCTCTTACCTTGCGCTAGGTCCTGACGCAGCTGAGAGCATTTTCTCAGACCTATTTTGTCTTATTGCTTTAAGGTGGATCTTTCAGAAGAATCATCTCGGCTGCTTCATTCAAAGTTCCTTCGATGTATGGCTTTACTCTTTGCCCATTGACTTTGAAAATTCTCTTTCCATCGGTAGAGTGTAGATCTACTGCCCCATATGGGTATACCTTATGAATGGTATAGGGGCCCGACCATCTGGATTTTAATTTCCCTGGAAAGAGTCGTAAACGAGAATTGAATAGTAATACTTTCATACCTTCTTTGAGATCCTTTTTGTATATTCTTTGATCATGCCATTGCTTCTGTTTTTCTTTACTTATCTTGGCATTCTCGTATGCACACTTTCTGAATTCTTCCAATTCTGACAATTGACGCAATCGTTCTTGTCCTGCTGCTTCTAAATCAAAGTTTAAACGCTTCATTGCCCAATGCGCCTTGTGCTCTAATTCCAAGGGCAAATGACAAGCTTTTCCGAACACCAACGCATATGGAGATGTTCCTATGGGTGTTTTGAAAGCTGTGCGATATGCCCATAGCGCATCATCTAGGTGTTGCGCCCAATCTTTCCTGCTGGTGCTGAAAACTTTTTCGAGAATCCTCTTGATTTCCCTATTTGAGACTTCGGCCTGACCATTGCTTTCTGGGTGATATGCTGTTGCGATGTGATGTTTAACATTGTATTTTCGCAATAACTTATCCATGACCTTGTTTATGAAGTGGGTCCCTTCATCACTAATCAGTCTGCGTGGCACTCCGAACCTTGCGAAAGTATTCTTTTTGAGAAATTTTGCCACGGTCGCAGCATCGTTCTTAATGCAAGCGATTGCTTCTACCCACTTGGTGACATAGTCAACTGCGAGGAGAATGTATTGGTTCCCTTGCGACGATGGGAAAGGTCCCATGAAATCAATGCCCCAGACATCGAACGGCTCTATTTCTATTATGTAGTTTTGAGGAATTTCATTTCTTGCGCTGATGTTTCCAGTGCGCTGGCATCTGTCGCAGCTTTCAACATGTCTCCTTGCGTCTTGAAACAAGGTCGGCCACCAATAACCGCTCTATAGAACTTTGGCTGTGGTGCGTTGTCCTCCAAAATGGCCTCCGTACGGAGCTTCGTGACACTCCTTTAATATCTTTATTGCATCTTTTTGGCCAACGCATCTCCTAATGATTTGGTCAGGTCCTCTGCGATAGAGATAAGGGTCATCCCAAAAATAAAATTTTATCTCGTGAAAGAATTTCTTACGGTGTTGCGCTGAGTATTCTTCTGCCAAGACCCCTGCGACAAGGTAATTCGCAATGTCTGCAAACCAAGGTTCTTCATTGTCCATCATAAAAAGTTTCTCGTCAGGAAATTCTTCTGTGATTGGGACTCTTGGTGCATCTTCCTCCTCATGATTTTCCAAGAGCGACAAATGATCGGCAACTAAATTCTCACTCCCCTTTTTGTCTTTGACTTCTAGATCAAACTCTTGTAGCAATAAAATCCATCTAATCAATCTTGGCTTTGCGTCCTTTTTTGTGATCAGATATTTTATCGCCGCATGGTCTGTATAGACTATGACTTTGGAGCCAATCAAATAAGCACGAAATTTGTCAAACGCAAAAACAACCGCTAATAATTCCTTCTCGGTTGTTGTGTAATTTGTTTGTGCTTCATTTAATGTTCGGCTGGCATAATAAATGGGGTGCAGAATCTTTTCCTTTTTCTGTGCCAACACTGCTCCTACTGCCACGTCACTGGCATCGCACATCAAGACAAAAGGTTCCTTCCAGTCGGGGGTTGCGAGGATGGGTGCACTTACTAGTGCAAGTTTCAGATTCTTGAATGCTTTAACGCATTCTTCTGAAAATTCAAATTTTTTGTTTGACTCTAGTAATGCGCATAGTGGCTTTGTAATGTGTGAGAAGTTTCTGATGAACCTGCGATAGAATCCTGCATGTCCCAGGAAGCTGCGAATTCCCTTTACAGATGTAGGAGGTGGTAATTTCTCAATGACGTCAATCTTGGCCTAATCCACTTCAATACCTGCGTTAGATATGTGGTGGCCTAAGACAATGCCTTCTTCCACCATAAAATGGCATTTCTCCCAATTTAGCATGAGGTGGGTTTCTTCGCATCTTTCCAATACTTGCTCAAGCTGCGTTAAACAGTCTGCGAAAGACTTTCCATATACTGAGAAGTCGTCCATAAAAACTTCCACAGATTTTTCCAGAAGTTCTGAGAAGATGGCCATCATACATCTCTGGAATGTTCCAGGCGCATTACATAGTCCGAAAGGCATCCTTCTGAACGCAAAGGTGCCATATGGGCAGGTGAATGTGGTCTTTTCTTGGTCTTCTAGCGCAATGGTAATTTGATTATACCCAGAGTATCCATCGAGAAAACAATAATAAGCTTGTCCTGCAAGTCGATCTAGCATTTGGTCAATGAATGGAAGAGGGAAATGGTCCTTCTTGGTATTTGCGTTCAACTTGCGATAATCCATGCAGATGCGCCATCCTGTAGTGGTGCGGGATGGAATCAGCTCATTATTTGCGTTAGCCACTACTGTCATGCCTCCTTTCTTGGGTACGCATTGGATTGGACTCACCCATCTGCTATCTGCGATAGGATATATTACACCTACGTCGAGCCACTTGATTATTTCTTTTCGTACTACTTCCATCATTGCCGGATTTAGCCTTCTTTGTCTTTCAACAAATTCATTGGATTCGTCTAATAACCGAATTTTATGCATGCAATATGAAGGGCTAATACCTTTAATATCTGCTAGACTCCACCCAATGGCCTTTTTGTGCCTTGCGAGAACCTCCATCAGCAGGTTTTCTTGCGATGAATCAAGCTTTGATGAGATTATGACTGGGAGTGATTCTTTTTCTCCCAAGAATCTATACTTCAAATGCGTTGGTAATGGTTTGAGTTCTAGTGCAGGAGATTGCGCTATAGAGAGCATGGTGGGGATTCTTCCTTTCAGATCCAGTATGTGGATAACTTCTTCATGCTGCGTTAGGGTGTAGTTTTCTTCCATCTGTTCTTCCTCGTTTCCTTCTTCTATGGGGCTGAACGCATTTGATAATATGTCTTGTGGAGAGCACACGTCTATGCGGGCTACCATGTCGCAATCTTTGGGATCATCAGGATATTTAAGTGAGGAGAGAATATTAAAAACCATCTTCTGATCGTTCATGCGCATTGTCAGTTCTCCTTTTTGTACGTCAATAAGTGTTTGTCCTGTGGCCAGGAATGGTCTTCCCAAAATAATGGGGATTTCTTTGTCAGCTTCATAATCTAGGATAATAAAGTCTGCAGGAAAAATAAACTTGTCAACTTTGACCAAAACGTCTTCAATCTTTCCTTCTGGGTGAACTACAGATCTGTCTGCCAATTGGAGTGTAACAGTTGTTGGTCTCGCTTCTCCAATCCCTAGGCGCTTGTAAACAGATAATGGCATTAAATTTATACTTGCGCCCAGGTCACATAGTGCTTTACCAACATCGATACCCCCTATCGAACAAGGAATTGTGAAGCTTCCAGGATCTTTCAATTTTGGGGGAAGCTTGTTGGCAAGTATTGCGCTGCACTCACTTGTCAACGCAACGGTTTCAAACTCTTTCCATGGCCGTTTGTTCATCAGAATGTCTTTCAAGAACTTGGCATAACTCGGCATTTTTTCCAACGCCTCTACAAGTGGGACGTTGATATGCAGCTCTCGCAAAACATTTAAAAACTTCTTAAACTGGGCCTCATCATTTTTCTTTCGCAACCTTTGAGGAAAAGGTATTGCGGGCTTATATGCGTCAGGCTCTTTTTCTGCGTGAGCCTCCTTCTTTTTGAATTCTTCATCCTCAGTTACTTTTCCTTCTTCCGTTTGGTTATGATCTTCTGCGGCTGCATTTTTAGGCAAATTGTCCTGTGTCGGTGCAGGGTCATGTACCTGCAATTGCTTTCCACTGCGAAGAGTCACCGCATGGCAGTGCTCTTTCCCTTTTGGATCTTCCGTATTACTGGGCAGTGCTCCCGCAGGTCTATTTTTTAACTCTGATGCCAGCTGTCCAACTTGTATTTCCAGACTGCGAAGGGATGCAGCCTGGCTCTGAACCACTGCATCATTCTTGGCCATATACTCCTTTTGACTGGCCATGAATTCCTTCATCATGTTTTCCAACGCATTCGAGGATGATGCTCTTTGGTTTCCTCCGTCTGTGTTGTGCTGAAAATGTCCCTGCGAAGATTGATCATTGTTAGAATTGAATAATCTTGGCGTAGGATTTACATTACCTTGTTGCTGTTTATTCCCGCCTCCATTCCATGAAAAGTTCGGGTGATTTCTCCACCCTGGATTATATGTGTTTGAATATGGGTTGTTGCGCGTAGCTCCTTGCGGTCCCACATAGAAAACTGATTCTGGGTTTGAAGGACACTGATCATTTGTATGTCCTTCGCCGCAGATCTCGCATCCAACTGCGTTGAGTTGCGCAATCAAAGGTGCGGTGCCAGCTGTGAGTGCATCCATTTTTAAGGTCAACGCATCAATCTTTGCATTTACCGAAGTCATAGGATCTATTTCAAAACCTCCTGGGTGGGTTTTAATGGGTCTCCTTCTTCTGTCTTCCGCGGTGCCCCACTCATAATTATTGCGCGCAATTCGATCAAGGATTGCTTGAGCTTCGTCATAGGTCTTTCTGAGTAATGCCCCATTTGCGGATGAGTCTACCAAAACTTGCGAATTCTTGTTGAGACCTACATAGAAGGTCTCTAGCTGAATACATAATGGTAAACCATGGTGCGGGCATCTTTGTAGCAAGCTCTTGAATCGTTCCCATGCTTCACTCAATGTTTCATCCTCCATTTGCGCGAATGTCATTATTTCCTTCCTCAATCTAGAGTTTGCGGTGGGTGGGAAGTATTTCTCTAGGAACTTTTCTGCCAAATCGTTCCATGTTGCGATAGAATTTGCTGGTTGCTGATTTAGCCACACCTTCGCCGCATCTCTTAATGAATAAGGAAATAAAATAACTTGCAATTGCTCATGTGTCACTCCTGGAATAATAAATTTATTGCAAATATCCAAAAATGACTTTAAGTGAGAGTGTGGGTCTTCTGCTGGACTTCCTCCAAATTGCCCTGCAGCTGTTAGCATTTGGAACATAACAGGTTTTAGTTCAAACCTTTCTGTTTCTAGAGTAGGCTGAACTATCCCTGGATTGAAATTACAATTTGCAGGGGCTGCATAGTCTCTAATTCCTCTGGCCCTATCCTCGGCCATCTGGATGGGATTCAATGGTCTGTTTGGCTGATTTGGTGCTGCCATTTCTCCTGATTGCCTTCGAGATCTTCGATTTCTCCTTCTTCTGTGATATGTTCTATCAATCTCAGGATCTATTTCAAAATCGATTTGTCGGGCGGCAAGCATACAACTTCTAGTTACCTGGAGAAAAAGACTCAACAGGGAACACAGTGGATAATATTACACGGAGTATTAGATCAGAAAAATTATTATAGACTTTTGTTGCCTTTCCCTGGCAACGGAGCCAAAAACTTGATCGGTTGTCAGAGTGTTTAATTTAGTAACCGTAGATTTTAATCAATCCAAGTATAAACTGACAAAATCAAGTAATACCTGGTGAGTCCAGGGTCGAATTCCACAGGGAAAGAGTACAGAAGTTTCTTAATAATGTTTACTGATTTAAAACTCAAAACGTGAAATATTTCTTCAAGGGAATAAAAACGAGGGTTGGTATAATTTGAACAGTAATTAATTTGCATAAAAGAAAACAAGTAATGAGAGTTACAGGAGAATTCACAATGCGAGCAGTATCAAGGCTTTTGCGGTTGCAGCCTCATGCGTTCATAAGAATCTTGTAGCGCTAACTTTGATAAATTGATCCATTGACGCCTAAGTGAGAAAAAATCACTAAGTTTCCCTTCCGGTATTCCTTATGCGTTTGGCAATAAACTATCAATTGATTATTTGACTAGTTTATGCGTAAAGCTTAGTTCTCTTAAAACTTACAACGGACTGAGTTGGTCATAACGCAATCAAAGCTCAAGCATGCAATATCCTTTAGCGGTAATAATTTTAATACTACCAAGACCACATGTCATGCGCTAACTTGTTCTACTTAGAGAGATCCATATGCGTTACCTGTCAAGGATTAAGCATACTGCTACCACATCCAGCTGGCCAAGCGGGGATTAGTAATGAAAAGATTATCGCAACTAAGCAGAAAGCAATCAATGTTTCATTTAAATCAAAATATGCGCTTACAAGATGTACTTATCACCGCATGAGGTGCTTGCGCTAGGCCTTGAAGAGGAAAGTTAGCTCATGCGCGCACAACAAGATATCATAAAATAAAACATTTCACACGCAAGTTTTCTCATAATCACAGCTCTCTCTGTGATTCTTTTGCTGATCGCCTTTCTTCTCCCTATTGAGCAGAGATATGACTCCCCCTGCCCAGCTCTATTCTTCTATTTCTTGAGCTTCTATTTATAGAAGAGGGAAAGTGATTTTACTAAGTAATTACAACTTGCTTTGTTCAAATCATTAGTCAACTTGCAATATTTCGGCCTTATTTTTCTCCCACTTGTGCTGGCTACGCCGTTTGCGTCAGAGCTTGTCTTTTCATCCATCTTTTCTGTCTCTTGATCATCTAGGGGAGTGTGCCTGCGCTAAGAAGGAACTTGAAACAACTAAATTAGCTGCGTTAGCGCTCTATTATATAATTTCTTATCGCATACACAAATATAGCTTGCCGCTTATAACAATCACTTTTTTTCTTTCTTTATGCGCTAAGATAACGCATCTGAGGGCCTTGTATCCTTCTTTTAGCTTAAGTTTAGAGGATAAATAATCTTGCTTTTCGCAAGATATCATTAGGTCAAACATGACACGTGGAGCTCTTTCCAAGTCTTCTAAATCCAAGATCTGAGCTGGAAACGTCACCTCATTTAATGAATCATGTGCAGTTCACGTGGCCAGTTTTGCTAACAGCTTTACTGGATCAACAAACTTTGCTCTCTCATTTTGATCAACATAGATTTTTCTACAAAAGAACTCTAAAGCATAAATTCTTATAATTAGGGTAAAACATAATATATTCATCTAATAACACACCCACATGGCACAATTAACATACAAATCATCCAAGAATAAGGTATAAATAACTCCCTTTTGGAGAGTTATCAATAGTGAGCTATTTTTCCCTGTTCATTTTAGTTAATCCTCAAGTATTTGGTGCATCGTTAGCTGAATGAATAGATGTCAAAGGATAAAAATAAACTCAGCTAACCCTAGTGCAAGTATACATTGTCGCACGTAGTAATAAAAAAACCTTAGAAGTATTCCAAGGGTATCGATCCCACGAGGACTAACTGGAAATTAAGATTTGAAGAAGAAACTACTCAACTTGATTGCTTAAAAGTATAGGTAACCAAAGAAAATAAGATTGATTGATTGGGTTTCTAGAAAAGATAAGTAAAACAAGCAAATAAACAAAAGAATAACAATAAGAAATGAACGAGGTATTCAACATGGATTCATCCCTAAGGCAATAACTCTAATCCTGCAATATTTAATCTTAAGCCTAATCAATGCATTGGGTCAGATTTAACTCCTATTTGGCCTTGGTCCCAAGAACCGTTAGAAGGCTAAGCGAGTACCGTTATGCACATTTTTGTGACTCGACTCCAACATAGATAATTCACGAATGCAACCTATAACCCTATAGTAGATATAGGGTGCCTTAGGCAACTTGCCCTATACCGCCGAATAATCTCTTTCGAGCTTTTTCTCCTATATCACCTTTATGAGAACTGATATCGTTTGTCCCTTTCGAGATCAAACTCACATAGCATGCAAAGTCTAAGTGATCAAGTTAAACTTAGCAAGATTAGAGTGATAATCAATAAAGAATGACATGCATTGAATAGAACTTAAGCAAATAAACCACTTTCAAACCATTAAACCATAAGGGAATTCACCACATTGAACCCCTCAACGGAATTTAGGTACTCATGGTGAAATAAAGTGCAAATGAATACATTTTCATTGAAATGAGAATGTAAAGAATACAGAATAATGAAAAGTATCAAGAGCTGGGAATACTGGAGATAGCTAAATATTATGGGTTTTCTATTTACTCAATCCTTGTAGAGTTCGCTTAGACACTCCACTCCACTCTCTCGCTTTTACAAGTGGGAATGGGTGAAAATCCCTACAAACCCTAAGGTTTGATGTCAAACTCAGGTTAGAATTCAGTCATCTAAGAAGGACCTCGGGCATCCCTACTCATAGGCGTCAACTAGGGTTCTGTCACCACCCTCTTCTTCCAAATGAGTTCTGCTTGAATTTAAATTCGAATCTCGAGCTTATATAGTGTGAAAAATGGTTGAGGAGCTGCGAAATAGGTGCTGGTAGGTAGCCCAGTCGGTTTCGGGGTCAAAACGGTAGGTTAGGTGCGAAGAAGACTCGACAACAACGACCCGCGGACAACTCGGAACGACCTCAGTTTTTCCAGAAATGTGGTCGCATTTCATTTTGCCTTCCCAGAAATGCAGTCGCATTTCTTGGCAGATTCCAACATTTCCTCTGTTTTCCAGCACAACAATAAACTTAGTCAAATTCTCTTAAAATTAAGTCTTTTTAAGCACAAATGAGCATAATTTGACAAAAGTGGATCTCAACACCCTAACTTATCAAATTTAACATATTTTGAGCTCGGGAATAGTAAAATTGATCTAAACATGCAATATTTGACAAAGAAATGAGCTAAATATAAGGGTAAAATAGGTATTATTTTGACCCTTATCACACCCCCAAACTTAACTCATTGCTTGTCCTCAATCAATTGCCAATCAAAATGTTAGAGATCAACTTTTTAATTGCAAATTAGAATGTAAGAGCTCAATATTAATTGCAAACCAAAATGTTAGAGTTCATGTGTAGTAATCAATCTTGGTACTAGTATCAACTTTAAATTTCAAATCAAGTGACATGGAATCAAGTAAACATGTTTTTCAAGATCGATTTCTAAAAAGTTTTCCTTTCAGGAGAGGGTTCTACTCTAGTGCCAGTCACAACGTCTGAGTTTCCTAGGCATGAAGATTTCTATTGTTCTTTCTCAAAGCAAAACTCTCCCTAATCCATCCTAACCAATGTGTTTAAACTACCTAACTTCTACTCATAGAGCCTAGTGTAGTCCTTTTAGTTAAGAAAAACAATCTTGAGGTAAAAATGAGCATACATGAGTTACTAGACCTTTTCTATCTCCCCCAAACTTACTGCTGGTGCTCTTTTTATTCAACTTCTTTTTCTCCCAAGAGCATCCTTGCTGTCATCTTTACATTCGTTCTAGCTTATCGACACTTTCTGGTGAAGATATCTAGCTACGAGCAAAGTTCACAAGCTCGGAATGATACTCACTTCCCTAAGTAAACCTTTCATGCAGTGGCAAACCATGGGTGTCATGAATGCCCCTGGTTACTTAGTAAACCCTAGGAAGGAGGAGTAACTCTCGGTTTTTCATTTTTTTTTCATTTTTTTTAATATATACGGAGCACATATTCTTTTTCCAGCAATACAAATTTACAAAAATATTTACAGAGTAAAGCATGAAGCACCCCCCCAAACTTAAATTAGACAATGTCATCATTGGCTTTGTTTTTTAGGCATGGGCTTGACATGAGGCTTTTTATTTTCCAAAACTTCAAGGCTAAACTCTCCTAGAGAATTAGAAAGGTTAAACACGAGGAAGTTTAGACTTAAAAAAAATTGTAAAGAAAAAGACTAATGGAAAACCTATGACTAGAAAACAATTCATTTGAGACGGTGACACTCTTGAGATAGAACAAAGCTCTAGTTTTCATCATCAAGGGCTTAAAAGAAAACTCCTTTGAAAACATGCTTTTCTTCCAAAACATTTTATCAAGAAATTTTTCTTTAAAGTTGATTTTTCTCTTAAAAAAGTTCATAGGTTAAGCTCAAAAACAGGAAGCAAATTTTTTTCAAGAAAAGATAAAAATCCAAGTTTACCTATCCTAAACTATCAACAAGTTATCTAAACTACCCTATGATCAAGACTATAGTCAAGCTAAACAATTAAAGCAATCAAAACAGCAACTAAACATAATTCAAACTCATGCTACAACTAAAAAATAGCAAACAATAAAAACAGTATTATGTACATAAACAGCAAGTAAAAGGGGTCAGAAAACTCCCCTAGTCCTCGTCCGAGGAACTCTCTTTCTCTTCATTCTCTTCTTCATCATTCTCATCATCCTCTTCATCATCAGAATCCTTGTCTTCTTGGGGCAGCAACGACTGAGGGAAATTGGGAAAGACCGGAGCAATACTTGGGGCGATAGAGAGATAGAACTCTCTAATGGCTTCGTCCATCTCCTTTGCATATGCCCAATATGTTCTCAGGTTGTCCCTGAGTTGATCTATCTGGCAATAGGCAAGGGCTAGGGCTTCCGATGACGGTGAGGGCCCTGTAAAAGGAGTGTGCTGGGATGGAGAAGCCATGCTCGACCCTGATTGAGGAGTAGCCTGGGATGTGGAGGCTTTATCTTTCCTCTGGATGTTGTTCTGTTGGAGCTTCCCGATCAAGGACAAGTCAATGGTTGGCTTGAAGAAATGACGTTCCTCGTCCTTGCCTGGAACGATCTTCACCCTTCGATAGAGCTGGGTGATGAGTGATCCAAAGAAGCTCTTTTTCTCCCACAAGATAAAATCTCATCCCTGATTATGCTCCCGATATTGATCTTCAACCCTTTCATAATGCAGTAGAGTAGCATCACTCTATCTACTGAAATCGTGCTATCGTGGGTGGTTGGGATCAAGCGGTTCTTCAGAAAGTGAAGCCAAACTGCCGATTCTGGCTTTAGATCGCTTGGCACTAGAGTCTTCACCTTCGTCTGAGACTCTTTCCATTGAACTCCCTTGTTGGCCACAAGTTTCAGTGCTTCCTTCATTTGCTTGGCCGAGGGGTTCCTGATAACGTCGTTCCCTCTTTGATTCAAGGGTGCCTTGATTCTTTACACCCTGTTGATGTCTACTGAAGAGAAGCTGACCATTTTGCCTCTCACCACTGCCATACTAATGCTTTCCTCCCTCCGGCCGGAGTAAAATTCTTGAACTAAAGGCACTACAGCCTCCTGAGCGTGAGCGCAGAAGTCCTGCCATTTGTACTGCGAAATGTTCCTGCTCACGAACTCTGGCAGTGCTCCAACTCTGTTAGAGAATCCATTCTCATTGAGGAAATCCTTTTTTCTCATGATCTCCATCCGTTCCTGAAAATGAACATCTTTGAATACCTCGGGAATGGATTTTTAGGAGATGCAGCCTTAGGTGATTTGCCCTTTGGCTTGACGGGTGAGACGGTAGGAGGAACTGAAGGAGAGGCGTCCATGGACCTAGTCCTCGGCCTGTTGGCAAATATCGGGTCATTCTTGTTCTTAGTCCTCCTTTCAGCTTTAATCTCTCTCTTCCTCTTTCTCCTCAACGCTGCAGAGATAGGAACTTGGTCATCATCCAGCTCCTTAATCTCTGAATTGGACTCTGTCTCTGAGTCAGTGGAGGTCTCGGCCTCCTTGCTTTCTTTCTCTTCTTCGTCCCTCTTCTCTCCCGAAGAGGTGTTATCAGCTGCTGGTGGGTCATCTTTGAATAAAGGTTCGAAAACCTCATCAGCTGGCTGAGCTTCAGTGGCCTCGGCTAGGCCTTCTTCAGAATGCGGCCCAGATGGGGTCGCATTTTGGCCTTCAATATCTTGCTCTGTTTCTTTTTCTTTTTCTGAAATTTCTTCAGTTGACCCCTGTTGGGCCTCTTCTTCTACCCTCCCTTGCAGCAATTCAGCTTCACTTTGAGCCTTGTGGAGTGGCTCAAAAGCTGCAAGGAAGTCTTCAGCTTCCTTTCTTCTTTTTTCATCTTCTTTCAATTATTCTCTTCTCTTTTTCTCTTCCTCTAGGAGTTGCAAATCAATGGCTTCTCTCCTGAGGTTTTCCTCAAACTTTCTTTCTTCTTCAGCTTCTAAGGCCCTCATGGCCTTTTGCTCTTCTTCTCTCCTTCTTTTCTCTTCGCTCTCTTCCTCATCTCTTCTCTTTGCAAAATCATCTTCCTCCATCATGTGTTGATTTTCCATCTCTCTCTTAGCTTCAATATCTTTCAAAGAATCTTGTTCAGCGTTGTACCCTTCAGCAATCACAAGAGCCTTTGCCACAACTTGGCGGATTATCCCTTCGAACACGTACGAAGGCATTCTTGCGGTTTTAAGGGACTCGATTACAAGCGGCTTTTCGGGCACATCTTTCTTGGGACTCCTCTTCCTTGCACTATAGGTAACAAAGGGTTTGGTCCTGCAAGATGAAGAGGGGTTAGTTGAAGGTTCATAATTCTTACCCATTGAAGTTCCTTCTTGTCGAGAGCTTCCAGCTGCCTTGGCGGCTTCGTCTTCATCTCGCCTATTTGCTTCCTCTTCAAGGGCAGCACGTCTTTGAGCTCCCATCGCCCGCATCATTGCAAACCATTCCCGCGAACGTTTTCTAAACTGCATAGTGGCGGGTTTTTGGGTTTGGCAAACGACAGTGGCGCGTGTGGACCTTCTTGGTGTAGACGAACTCGGAATCTCCCTCGACGTGGCCGACATTGTCGAAGAAGAGGGAGTTTGAGCGTTGGGTTCTTGGTTCACAACTGCCGGCGAGAAACCCGTGGGTCTCGTCCTTCTCGTGTCATGCACGGGTATTTTGAGTTGCTCCTCTTGCCGTCGGTCACTTGCTTCAGCTTCGTGGCCGGTTCGATCACTTTGAGATCGAGTGATCTTGCGTGATGATGATGGCTTTTGCATGTTCTTCATCTTCTTGAATATGGGTTTTCGGTTTCAAGATGAGAGAATATGGAGAGTTAAGGTTTTGACTTGAATGCAAAGGAGTTGAGTGGTTGGTGAAGAGGTAAAGACTATAAGTCAGCTATTTATACTTTTCCAATTAGGTCACGTGCAGGTCAAACGAAATTCATGACTTCCCACTTATTTCGATAATGCGGTCGCATTTCCAAATGCACTGGGGAGAAATGCGATCGCATTTTACCCAGTTTTTCTACCTTCTCTATTTTTTTCTGACTTTTCATTTTTCCTTTGCTTTTCTTCTTTCCTGAAACACTCATAAACATGTTAGAAAGTTCACATGCTTAATCATGATTTATTTATTCATTTCATACATTTTTTCTTTTTAAGAGAAATTAAGATTAAACGTTTTGATCAATTCAACTTCCAGGTAGAGGTGTTCCCAATGGTCAGCTTAAATACCTCAGCCTAGGCAGGACTTGCCTTAGACAAAGTTTCCTCTTGATCAAAAATCATTTATTCTAAACAAACTTACAATTTTTCCTATTTTTCTACCTTTATTTTAATAAAAGACAGGGTACAAAATAATATAGACTTTTCAAAACTCCCAAATAAATCCCCAGGAAAAGGTGTTCCCTACGGTCAAGTTAAGTACCTTTTCCTAGACAAGATTTTCCTAGACAGAGTTTTTACTCTTGCCCAGATATTTTGAAGTCCCTGTCTGCATTTTATTTCACTGTTGATCCCGATAATATACAAAAATAAATTCTCAAAGTATAGAAGTCATACCAGGTCAATCACGGAGACATGGGCTTCTTCATCCTCAAAACCCTTCCCCTGATATGGTTTGATCCTTTGTCCATTTACATTGAAGTGCATGCCCTGATTATCTGTCAATACCACAGTTCCATAGTCGAAGATTTTCACAATCTTAAATAGCCCTGACCATCTTGACTTGAGTTTTCCTGGAAATAATTTGAGTATGGAATTAAAGAGTAATACTTTCTGGCCTTTGTAGAACTCCTTTGGGTGAATTCTTCTATCATGCCATCACTTTACTTTCTGGCCTTTGTAGAACTCCTTTGGGTGAATTCTTCTATCATGCCATCACTTGACTTTCTCCTTGTAGAGTTTTGAATTTTCATAGGAGAAGTGTTGGAGTTCTTCCAGCTCGTTAAGTTGTAACTTCCTCTTAATCCCTGCTTTGTCCATGTTGAAGTTAAACTTTTTCAATGCCCAATAAGCCTTGTGTTCTAACTCGAGTGGCAAGTGGCAGGCTTTTCCAAATATGAGACGACATGGAAACATCCTTAAAGGCGCTTTATATGCATTTCTGTGGGCCCACAATGTTTCATCAAGTCGTAATGACCAATCTTTACGGGAAGGGTCCACTGTCTTTTCCAAAATAGTCTTGATTTCCCTGTTAAGAGCTCTGCTTGTCCATTAGTTTAGGGATGGTAAGCAGTGGCTACTCTATGCCTAATGTTGTACTTGGAAAATAAGTTGGCTATCATTTTGTTAGGAAATGAGATCCTTCGTCGCTTATGATGAAGCATGGGGTTCCGTATCTTGTGAAGATATACTTTAGAAAAAATTTCCTCGCCACCTTTGCATCATTTGTTGCAATAGTTATTGCCTCAATCCATTTTGATACATAATCAACTGCGAGCAAGATGTAGATGTTTCCAAAGGATGGCGGAAACAGTCCCATAAAGTCTATCCCCCATACGTCGAAGATTTCTACTTCGAGTATGAAGTGTAGAGGCATTTCGCTTTTGGCTGTCAGGTTCCCTGTCCTTTGGCATTGATCACAATTTTTTGTGAATAGGTGCGCATCTTGGAAGAGATTGGGCCAAAAATAGCCAGATTGGAGGACTTTGGCCGCTGTCTTTAATCCTGCAAAGTGTCCTCCGTATGGAGCTGTATGACAGGCTCCCAATATCAAAGGTATCTCCTCTTCCGATACACACCATCTTAGTATTTGATCAGACCCTAGCTTATACAAATATGGTTCATCCCAGTAGTAGTCTTTGACGTCTTTTAAGAATTTCGTGAGTTGTTGAGCGTTTGCCTCTAGTGGTTTCAGTCCACTAACTAGATAGTTTACATAATCTGCAAACCATGGAACTTCAATAGTCCTGACTGCCAAAATTTGCTCATCTACAAACGACTCCTGAATGTCCAACCCTTTTTCTAGTTGTGCCTCCTCTCCAAGCCTTGATAGGTGGTCTGCTACCTGATTTTCTGTCCCTTTTATGTCTTGGATCTCTATGTCAAACTCCTGCAAAAGCAAAATCCATCGAATTAATCAGGGTTTGGCATCTTTTTTAGAAAGCAAATGTTTGAGGGCTGAATGATCTGTATGGATTATGACTTTAGTTCCCATGAGGTAGGATCTAAACTTATCAAAGCCAAATACTACTGCAAGTAGTTCCTTCTTTGTGACTGTATAGTTCAACTGAGCCTCGTTGAGTGTTTTGCTTGCGAAGTAAATAGGTTGAACTATCTTCCCTCTTTTCTGACGTAGGACTGAACCAACTGCAAAGTCGCCAGCGTCGCACATCAACTCGAACGGTTGGGTCCAGCCTGGTTCTATTATGATTGGCGATGTGCTGAGTGCCTTCTTTAAAGTTTCGAACGCTTGTTTGCAATCTTCATTGAAGTCGAACGGTCTATCTACCTCCAGTAACCTGCACAAAGGTTTCGAAATTTTAGAAAAGCCCTTAATGAATCTTCTA
Source organism: Luffa aegyptiaca (assembly GCA_017139565.1). Taxonomy (NCBI): domain Eukaryota; kingdom Viridiplantae; phylum Streptophyta; class Magnoliopsida; order Cucurbitales; family Cucurbitaceae; genus Luffa; species Luffa aegyptiaca. Next base: position 23,581,182 of record CM029395.1, read on the forward strand.
TAGAAACCTGCATGGCCTAGAAAGCTTCTGATATCTCGCACAGTTTTTGGGAAAGGCAACTTGGATATGATGTCGATTTTTGCCTTGTCCACCTCAATTCCTTTCCTGGAGATGCGATGTCCAAAGACTATGCCTTCTCATACCATAAAATGGTACTTCTCCCAGTTCAGTACCAAAATGGTTCCTTCACATCTTTCTAGTACTTGGTCTAAATTTCGTAAGCATGCAGCGAATGATTCACCGAATACAGAGAAGTCATCCATAAATACTTCCATGGTTGGTTCTACCATGTCGGAGAATATAGCCATCATACACCTTTGGAAGGTGGCTAGTGCATTGCATAAACCGAACGACATTCTCTGGAAGGCAAACGTCCCGTATGGACATGTGAATGTCGTCTTCTCTTGGTCTTCGGGGGCTATTGTTATATGGTTGTAACCGGAGTAACCGTCTAAGAAACAATAATAGTCTTTCCCTGCAAGCCTGTCCAGCATCTGATCTATGAATGGCAATGGGAAGTGGTCTTTCCTGGTTACTTTATTCAGGCGGCGATAGTCTATGCAGACTCGCCATCCTGTAACCGTCCTTGTTGGGATCAATTCATTTTTCTCGTTCTCCACTATGGTCATCCCACCCTTTTTTGGAAAGCAATTGCACTGGGCTAACCCAGCTACTGTCTGCAATTGGGTAGATGACTCCTGCATCCAGCCACTTTAAGATTTCCTTTCTAACAACTTTCTTCATGATGGGATTTAATCTCCTATGACTCTCAATGGAATTCTTAGCTCCTTCTTCAAGGTTTATCCTGTGCATGCAAAATGAGGGGCTGATTCCTTGAATGTCTGCAATTGTCCATCCTATTGCTTTTTTATGTTTAGAGAGGACCTGTAACAAAGAAGTTTCATCTGGTTCAGTAAGGTAAGTTGAGATAATGACTGGTAATGTCCTGTTTTCACAAAGAAAGCTATATTTAAGATGCTCTGGCAGAGGCTTAAGTTCCAGTTCACGAGGATTGATCAGAGATGGTTGTAACGGCCTAACTTCTTCTTGGTCCGGATCCCTTAATGCCTCTATCCTTGCTGTTGTAGAATCATTTGTGACTGGTACTTCTACTTCTTCAATCCCTTTTTCTTCTAGTTCCTCCTTTTCGAACTGGTTCCCTTTCAGAGGTTCTCCCTTTAATGTTTCCTACAAAATAGATACAGAGAGTTCGTCAACTTCTTCACTCATAGAACATCTCTCAAGGTATCCTGGATATTGCATTGCCTTCATCACATTAAAAGTGACTTGCTGATCATTGACCCTCATGGTCAATTCTCCTTTCTGCACATCTATTAAGGTTCTGCCAGTGGCTAGGAACGGTCATCCTAAGATGATTGGCAAGTCCTTCTCAGCTTCACAATCTAGAATGATGAAATCTGCAGGGAAGACAAACTTGTCAACCTTGACCAATACGTCTTCAATCTTTCTAATGGGATGTGTAAGTGATCAATCTGCCAACTGTAAGGTTACAGTTGTTGGTCGCACTTCACCTATACCTAACTGTTTAAAAACCGAGTATGGCATTAAGTTGATACTCGCTCCTAAGTCGCACAAAGCTCTGCCTACATCCCTGCCTCCAATGGAGCATGGAATGGTGAAACTTCCTGGGTCTTTGAGCTTGGGAGAGATTTCATTCTTGACTAGTGCACTGGAACATTCAGTGAGTGCAACAGTTTCGTATTCTCCCAACCTTCTCTTCTTTGATAGAATATCTTTTAGGAACTTCACATAGGTAGGCATCCGTTCAAGTGCTTCTACCAATGGGATATTGATGTGTAACTGCTTTAATACATTTAAAAACTTTTTGAACTGTATATCTTGTGACGCATGTTTGAATCTCTGAGGGTATGGAGGAGGTGGTCTGTATTATGGATCTATTACAAATTTTTGGGGTTTTGCGGTTGCATTCCCCTGTTTTTTCTCCAACTTCTTATTTTTCTTCTTTTTCTACCAAGGCTTCATGCTCCTTGGTCTTTTCTACATTATCTTCTTTATTCTATAAAATATGTCTGACTTATTTTCAAAAATCTTTTCTCGACCTTCTTCTGGGATTTTTGTTTCTTGACTTACAGGATACTTTGGGCCATCATATTCTAATCCGCTACTTAAGGTCACTACCTTGCATTGCTCCTTTCCTTCTCTGTGAGGGATCTCGATCTTGATAAGCAACGTTCCATGTGGTCTATTCTTAATCTCCTGAGCAATTTGTCCAAGCTGAACTTCCAGATTCCTTAATGCAGCATCGTTTCTTTCCATATACTTCTTCATAAGAGTCTCTAGATTTGACTCTTGACTCTGCACTGGAATCTGTTGGAAGTTTTTCTGCGGCTATTGTTGTGTAGGAGGTCTCCCAAATTGGGTTGCATTGGAATTACTTGACCTAGCTTGTCCTTCCCAATAGAAGTTTGGATGTTGTCTCCAACCTGGGTTGTATGTGACCGGATAAGGATTCCATCTACTCTGGTTCTGGTTCCCTTGTGGACCTACGTAAAAGACAGATGCAGGGTTTAGTGGACAATTATCAGCGATGTGTTCCTCACCACAAATTTCACAACAGGGAGAAGAGATGGCATTGGCAGGGGCTATATTGGCTTGATTGTTCATGGTCTTACCCATCATCATGCTATGGATAGCCTTGATCTGGGCTTGCATCGTAGAATTAGCCTCTGTTTCCACTGCTTTAACTGGATTCTTCAATATTGTGGTTGGCTCAGTCTCTCCCCAATGTCGATTGTTGGTGGTTATGGTGTCCAAAATAGCATGCACCTCATTAGCAGACTTCTTCAAGAAAGATCCGTTTGCAGATGCATTGACTAGTGCTTTTGAAGCTTGATCTAATCCACTAAAAAAATGCTCCAAGATAATGCAAGCAGGCAATCTGTGGTGTGGACACTTCCGAACCAGCCTTTGAAATCTTTCCCAAGCTGCATCCAGAGGTTCATTGTAAGATTGTCTGAAAACAATAATTTCAGCTCTGTACTTGCCATTTTTATTAGAGGGAAAAAACTTCTCTAAGAATTTCTCAGCCAAATCATTCTAAGAGGTGATGGAGTTTGGACGGAATGAATCCAGCCAAGCTTCAGCATCTCCCTACAAAGAAAATGGAAAAAGTTTTAGTTTTAAGGTATCTTCAGGCACTCCTAAAACTTTAAAAGAATTGCAAACTTTAAAAAATAGTTTAATATGTTTGTGTGGATCTTCATTTGGAAGTTCGGAGAATTGGCCCACTGTATTCAACATCTGGAACATCACTGGTTTAAGTTCAAAGTGTGGAGCATCAATCGGTGGCTCCAAAATTCTTGGATTCAATGTCTGAAAAACTGGTAAAGAGTAATCCCTTATTGCTCTATTGTAGTCTTCAGCAATATAAATTGGATTTTCTTGTTGTGGCAGCGGTGTAACTAGAGGAACAGGAGCGATTCTCCCACCATTTTGCTCCCTTCCACGATTCTGTGGATCAACTTGAGGATCGACTCCAGGAGGTTCCATTGGAAACTCTTGTATGTAAGAAACTTCTTCTAGAGGTTCCTGTGCGCTCAACTCTCATTGTTCCTTTTTCTTTCGTCTTTGTTCCTTCCTTCAACGACGAAAGGTTCTTTCTACCTCAGGATCAATGTCAAGGAGTGGACACCCTTTGTTCTTGTACTAACTTCAACCTGCAAAAGCAAAAAACAAATGCAAATCAAAGTCAAATTCCCTTTGAGACAGAAATGCGATCGCAATCTGATCGCAATTTCAAAAACAAAACTGGTTTCACTTTTGGTCCCCGGCAACAACGCCAAAAACTTGGTGAATCGTTAGCTGAATAAATAGATGTGAGAGGATAAAAATAAACTCAGCTAACCCTAATACAAGTATACACTGTCACACTTAGTAATAAAAAAACCTTAGAAGTATTCCAAGGGTATCGATCCCACAAGGACTAACTGGAAATTCAGATTTGAAGAAGAAACTGCTCAACTTGATTGCTTAAAAGTATAGGTAACCAAAGAAAATAAGATCGATTGATTGGGTTTTTAGAAAAGATAAGTAAAACAAGCAAATAAACAAAAGAATAACAATAAGAAATAAACGAGGTATTCAACATGGATTCATCCCTAAGGCAATAAGTTTAATCATGCAATATTTAATCTTAAGCCTAATCAATGCATTGGGTCAGATTTAACTCCTATTTGGTCTTGCTCCCAAGAACCGTTAGAAGGCTAAGCGAATACCGTTATGCACATTTCTGTGACTCGACTTCGACATAGATAATTCATGAATGCAACCTGTAACCCTATAGTCGATATAGGGTGCCTTAGGCAGCTTGCCCTATACCGCCGAACAATCTCTTTCGAGCTTTTTCTCCTATATCACCTTTATGAGAACCGATATCGTTTTTCCCTTTCGAGATCAAACTCACATAGCATGCAAAGTCTAAGTGATCAAGTTAAACTCAGCAAGATTAGAGTGATAATAAATAAAGAATGACATGCATTGAAGAGACCTTAAGCAAATAAAACACTTTCAAGCCATTAAGCCATAAGGGAATTCACCACATTGAAACCCTCAACGGAATTTAGCTACTCATGGTGAGATAAAGTGCAAACGAATACATTTTCATTGAAATAAGAATGTAAAGAATACAGAATAATGAAAAGTATCAAAAGCTGGGAATAATGGAGATAGCTAAATATTATGGGTTTTCTATTTACTCAATCCTTCTAGAGTTCGCTTAGACACTCCACTCTCTCGCTTTTACAAGTGGGAATGGGTGAAAATCCCTACAAACCCTAAGTTTTGATGTCTAACTCAGGTTAGAATTCAGTCATCTAAGAAGGACCTCGGGGCATCCCTACTCATAGGCGTCAACTAGGGTTCTGTCACCACCCTCTTCTTCCAAATGAGTTCTGCTTGAATTTGACTTCGAATCTCGAGCTTATATAGTGTGAAAAATGGTTGAGGAGCTACAAAATAGGTGCTGGTAGGTAGCCCAGTAGGTTTCGGATCAAAACGGCAGGCTAGGTGCGAAGAAGACTCATCAACAACGACCAGCGGACGACTCAGAACGGCCTCAGTTTTTCCAGAAATGCGGTCGCATTTCATTTTGCCTTCCCAGAATTGCGGTCGCATTTCTGGGCAGATTCCAGCATTTTCTCTATTTTTCTACACAGCAATAAACTTAGTCAAATTCTCTTAAAATTAAGTCTTTTTAAGCACAAATGAGCATAATTTGACAAAAGTGAATCTGAAAACCCTAACTTATCAACTTTAGCATATTTTGAGCTCGAGAATAGTAAAATTGATCTAAACATGTAATATTTGACAAAGAAATGAGCTAAATATAAGAGTAAAATAAGTATCGTTTTACCCTTATCAGTATTATTTGGCCAAATTATGCACTTTCATGTTTATTTTGTAGGAAATTGAGTTTTGAAGATAAAATAGAGAAATTAGAATTGATCGAGTGCTCGGGACTTAAAGAAGAGCAAGAGGAACAAAAAATAATCAAAGTGGAAGCTTATCAAATTCGGCAGACCCGAGAGGTAGCGTATCGACGCTGCCTCTTTAGCGTCTCGACGCTACCTAATTTCCTAATCTGAATAAGGCGGTAAACAGGACAGCGTCGCGACGCTGTCGCTAGATTTTCTATAAATACATCCTTATCTTTGACGAACAAAGGAGTTCGATTTGGGAGATTTTAGCCCTAATTTCGACGAGGGACCTTCTGTAGGAGCTGAAGCAAGGCCAAGGAGTGGGAACCAAGCTTGAAGACATGTAGATCTTAAAGGGATCGTGGCAGTTTCAACGAATTTAAGAGTTTTTCACTTCTTTACCTTATCTCTTGTTAGTTTTTATGGCTTTTTCATGTTTAGCTTATATCGTAATGCCATGTATGAGTAGCTAGACATGTTTCTTAGGGATTGATGTAGTCGTTTATGATTATGGATTGATTATTCGGACGTTTTGTGCTTTTATTCTATTTATGCAATAATGTTTAAATGCTTTCAATTAATTGGCCACTAGTTGAATGATCTAAGTGTTGAATCTTGCTCGGGAGAGGGGATTTAGCGTAGACTGCATGACTAAAGTAGAATTCTAAGATCAGGGGATATAGAATAGCTTTAGAAGTTTTTAAAAGAACTAAAAACTCAAAGTCGTGCATGCTAATGAACTTAGATAGGGATAACAAGTTAATTGTAGGCAAGAGAATTAATTATGCTCGGGAGAGATAGTTTTGATTTACGATTATTAGACTTATAAAATAATTACACGTTACAATTCATTCCCTTTAATTAATCCTAATCTAAATTGACGAAACCAATTCCCTAAGAATTCTTCCAATTGAATTTTCAACTCTTAATTTGCATTATCTTTGTTTTTACATTATCATTCCTTTTTTATCTCTAAATAAAATTGAGCGAAATTATTCACAGTAATTAGTTTAACTAGAAAGCCAATCCAAAGGACAACATTTGATTTTCATATCACTATATTATTACTTCACTCGTACACTTGCAGTTAGCAATTTTCACATCAAAATGGTCTATAGTATAAGGATATGGATGGGTACCTTATCCTAGGAAAACTATGGATGCGACCCACTTTCTATATAGTACAGTGATTAACCGACCCTAACTAAGCCTAAACCAAGTATTACAGAGAAAGAGGAAAGAAATTGAGAGAGAATGGAAGAAAAACGGCTGGAATCGGAGCATGAATGACCTAAATTGCAAAAAGGGGATATTTATAAAACGTGGTGGCGTCAAGACGCCATGGCTAGCGTCTCGACGCTGCCCCTTCAAATATGGAAAAATTCTCTTTTGGAATGGCGTCTCGACCCTACAAAGTGGCGTCTCGACCATGATGGCAGCGTCTCGACCCTACACAGTGGCGTCTCGACCCTGACCTGCGTTGACTTTTGTTGACCGAGGGTATTTTCGTCATTTTGCTTCGGTTTAGCTCGTTTTAGCCCCGAATTGCCTCCAAACCTCCGTCGATGACCTATACACATATAATACTCATCTTAAAGGATTTTTCGCAAGGAATTTAACTAAGATAAGCAAATTGGGAGATTCTAAATGTATAACAAATTAGAGTGATCATACAGACGATGTGATCCTAAATCGTTCATGTGGAGACAAGCGAATGGGGCGTCATATGCAATGAGTCTACATAAGCCAGACCACGAAATAAGTCACTTTCACTTTATAACGCCATTTACTGTTGAGACTGACTATTTCATGCGATGACATAGGTAACTCGATCTTAATTCTGAGCTAACTATGAACTCTTGTTTATTCGGGCTTATCCTTTGATTTGCATGGGTGAGGGTGGTCGGAGCTCACCAACTCAATAAGCCTACCATTTTGGGGATAAGATTGGGTAGATAGTTGGGGAAATAGTCTTGCAAGAAGGAATTCAGTCCTATCCGCTTTTAGGGATAGTAGATAGGTTACTCCCTTAAGTGCTGACTCTAAGTCTTGAACAAGGGGCCTCACCCTCTCATTGGCCTGAGAGGGACTCAGTTTGGTGGTTGGACCACAAACTAATTGTTAACTAGTAGATTAGCGGGTGGCGGGACTTGTCAAAGGTTCGAGCCAAATAAATTTATAATCCACGACACTATAACTATTTTGTAGAAATAGTGGTCGGGATCGAACACAGGGAAAGGGATCTAGAAGATGCAGAATTTTGTGTTCATGCGACAGGGGGGTTTGAAAAGGTGATGGAGTGAGATAAAATGCAGAAAGTAAAAGCAGCTGAACAATAAAACATACGATAGAGAGAAATAAAATGGAGATCAAAATTAGAAAATGATCGTTGGATTGGGATTTCTTATGCTCGAATGTTATTTCACTTGGCTTCCTAGTTTTCTCTAAAAATCATTCTATGCAGCTTTTATTAGTCTGGTTAGCTTCTTGGTTACTCGGAGGACTCCCCTACACTAACCTGTGTTTAATTAACCAATTAACCCAGAACCCTACAATTAACGTGATTAATTGAATTAACATGATCGACCGCCACCACTCATGCATAAAGTAACAATCATCCGAAACCTCACAATGACTACTAAATTATGTCTAACTAATCTAAAATAAACAATCTGAAACCTCACAATTGCCTACTTAAATTAGCTGCTTTAGACTCGTGGGTCCAGAATTGTATTAACTAAATATAAATTGAATTTAAATCTAATTAATACAACCTTTAACATGCATCTTAGGCCTATCAAGGGTCGTCACTCCGTAGAGATTGTCTTGCCTCGGCCTAGTGGCTATCTAAAAATAACTGATAGAATGCACAAATAGAAATTTCCTAGGGTCGTCATGTTGGGTTTTATGCCCTAAAACTCGTAGATAGTGAATGTAAACAAATTGTATACTTGTTTCAATAAAGTGTTATTGAGTTTCTACAATAAAGTGTTATTGTTAAATATTGCACAATTTGACCCAAATCCAATAAACTAAGATCCAAGGTTGTTTGTATGTAACTTGAACTAGTTTGTAGGGACATACGGGGATCAATGTTCAAGTAACAACCTACAAGGTCTTGATATGGATTCAATCAATAATCCATTGCATGTACCTGAAGGACCAATCACAAGGAGCAAGGAAAAGAAGATACAAGAGGCTTTCACATTGCATGTTCAAAAGCTAGCAAATGAACAGCAAGAGGCAAAAAATTTTGAATCCAAACTTTTGTATAATGTTAGTTCAGCAAGTCAAGAAGAGAATGGAGTCAAGATGGCACGGGAAAAGTTGTGTAGTTTGGAAGATGGCATGGGGGACGAAAACAGTGTGCAGAATTTGTGAAGAGGTGGCTGCCAACTTGCATCTCTTGGGATTTCGTGATGTCAAAGGTTGTCAAACGTTGCCATTATGAGGAGCGAATTCCATAGCACATACTTAAGACAATTTAAAGCAATTCTATCTTTTTAGTTTTAAGATAGGGCTGCTCGTTTGATGTGCAATCAAGTTTTAAGTTCCTAGGTCTTATTTTCTACAATTTGCAATTAAGTGTAAATGAATGACTTTTGAGTTCCTTGGTCTATCCACGACCATTTGGCCTTTAAAATGGTTTGTAATACTCTTGAAAACTCAGATTATGCATATTAAAAAGCTTTTGCTTATTCAACCCCTTTGGTGTTATCTTTTCTTTCAAATCTTGTTTAGGTTTGATGTTCAACCGATTCATTGGATTAGTTTTGATCAATCTAATTCTGGAGTGAGTCGTCTTAGGATCTTTGAGTGACCATCATAGATTCTAAGTTTGATCTAAGAGTGATTCATCTTCTAACTAAACTCTTGGTTGGAATCATTCGATAAGTTAGTCTTATTTGTGTTCGTTTACAAGGATCCTAGAAGGACCTCTAGCTTTGTAAACCTAGCATATTTGGGCGCTTATCTGGTCTATAGTACAAGGATAAGGTTGGGTGCCTTATCCTGGCAACACTATAAGATACGACCCGCTTTGTATTTGATACAAAGCGTCCATGTAGTAGACATGCAAGCGGGGGTATCCCATGCAATGAGTTTGCATAAGACTCATGAAATAGTAAACCACTAGATATAACACCGTTAACTAGTTAGGTTACTGTTTCAATAGGATGACCTAGGTAACTCAGTCTTAATCCTGAGTGTATCATGAACTCCTTCTCATGAGGGATTGTCATTTGATTAGCATGAGTGAGAGTGGCCAATACGCCGACTCAATATGTCTTCCTTTATGGGGACAAGACCGAGTGGGAGGCTGGGGACATGACAACATAAGAAGGAATTCACTCCTTCCCACTTCTAGAAGAAGTAGATGAGTGTTCCCTTAAGTGGTGACTCCGAGACTTGAACAAAGGAATCCCGCTCTCTCACTGACCCGAGAGGGACCTTCTGTTTATTGGTTGGACCATAAACAGGTTGTTCATTAGAGGAGCATTGGTACTTAAGGAGAAAGATGTAACACAGGGGTAAAACGGTAATTTGACCCAACTGTGATTACGGACACTCATGAAGGATTGACTTACCGGTATAGGTCTATATCCATGGACACATAAATGTTCTACAGTGAGAAGAGTTCAGCTGTGGGTCTTTAGTGGAATGACCCACAGTTAATGAATATTGGTTAACCTGATTAATGAGTTTAATCAGTCAACCTCATATCATTGGAGCTTCTGATCTGTAGGTCTATTACGTCCCCCTGCTAGCTTGTAAAGAGTAATTAGGAACAATTATATCTTGAGAGAATTTGAATAGTTCAAATTTATATTAGGAATTAAGTTAATTGTATGAGATACAAATTAATATAATGTATAGTAATACATTAAAATGTAAAGTCTAATTTGAAATTAAACTTTATTATTATGAGAGAAATAAATATTTGAAGAAGTACAAATATTAATATGAATTTGATTCATACTAAATTTATAGGATATAAGAGAATTTGGAGTTCAAATTTTAATATGAATTTGATTCATATTATAGAATTAATTAATTGAAGACCTCAAATTAAATATATGATATTTAATTGAGTAATTAATTAATTAACTAATAGAAGATCTGAAATTAAATATATGATATTTAATTGATAATTAATTAATTAAAGAATTAATTAATTGGAAATTAATCAATTATGGAAATGATTAATCACTTATGGAAGTAATTAATCATTTATGGAAATGATTTAATCACTTATGGAAGTGATCAATCATTTATGGAAAAGATTAATCAATTATGGAATTGATTAGTCATGGAATTGATTAATTATGGAAAATATTATATCAGTTATGGAAATAATTGATTTTAAACGAATATCTTATTCATGGCCTTTCTCCTATAAATAGAACACTAAACCTAGGGTTTAGGTACTACAACATAAGGCCACAAGAATGCACTTTTGCATTCTCTCTAGCCTCCCTCTCATATTCTCTCAACCTAAGAACTCTAGGGAGAATTTTCTCTCTGGAGTTTTTCCCATTCAAGATTAGGTAGTCCCACAACTACGTTCCTAATCCCAGAGTCATAGCGGGGAAGATCAATTGGTGGTGTCCTAATTGTTGACGCTTGGTCCCAATGAAATCAAGAAAGGCGTTCTTGATATTTCAGAGACGACAACGACGGTATGTCTGCTTCTTCCCTATTAGATTTAGATATAATATTTTTGTATGCTTAGCCTTAATATAAATCTAGAATAGTTCTAAGTCTATTGCCAATGTATTAGTATTTTAGATTAAACAAAATTAACTACGAATCGGTCCCAATTATGCTTCTGCTTTACGGAATTAGGGAATTCCAAATCCTTCACGTCAATCATAAGAAACTAATCTCATTCATTGGTTTAAACAAGATTACATGTAAAACTCAATAAAAGGCAGCAAGAACAGAATATATAAACCCAGAAAACTCAGCCAAACATAGATATCATTCAAGCATAATCTCAATCGTACGATACAAATGAGTTTAGCTACTCATAAACAAAGAGAAACTACAAACAAATACGAATGAATGCATGAAATATGACCTAAAAAGGTCTACACAGTAGCTAGAAACGAAAAGAGACGAAACTAATCGCAAAAGGGCCAAAATAGGGCCAAAATTCTAACCTAACGGCGGACTAAATCGAAGCCCTATATTTATAGAAAACGTCGTAGCGTCGAAACGCTAGGCTCGGCATCTCGACGCCCCGGACTTTGTATTCCGGGTCGAAATTGAAGGATTGGAATTCCCAATTCCGTTAAAGCAGAAGCGCAATTGGACCGATTCACAATTTAATTTTTGTTCAATCAAAATACCGATACATTGGCAAAAAATTAAGCAATGAGAAACATACCTCCGTTGACGACTCAAAATTCTTCAACGGACACCACCACGAGGCTACCCTGCTATTCTTTGAGATCGAGAACGGAGTGGTGGGACTCCACCACGTTCTTGAATTTGGGAGAGAAGAACTCTCTGTTTTCTTGTTTTAGAGAGAATAAAGTGAGAGAGAGTTGAGAGATCTTTTTTCCAAACTTTGCAGAATGAATGTAAGGCCAAAAGACCCTCCTACGTGTAGTTAAGTGAGAGATAAAAGATTTAATTTTTATTTATTTAATTAATTAAATAAAACGAATTTAATTTAATTAATTAATCACATTAATCAATTAATCTTATGTGTATTTAAATCATATTTAAATGGCCAAAGTGAGCCTAACTCAGCGGTAATTGGCATGTGCCCTCGACCATGAGCTCAGAGGTTCAAATCCCCCCATCCCCAAATGTTGATGTACTAAAAAAAAATCATATTTAAATGCATCGCTCTCACATAATATATAGTTTCAATTAATTTAATTAAATCTAATTTAACCAAATTAATATTAACCAACTAATTAGATAATTCATTATTAATTAATTCAATGATTAACTAAATATCACATATTTAATTAATCCATGATTTGAATCATATTCAAAACGTGTATCTCTCTTATAACCTATAGTTTTAATATGAATCATATTCACATTAAAATTAATCTATAAATTTTAATTTAATTAAATCAAATTTAACTAAATTAAATTGAACAATTAATTAATTCAAAATTAATTAATTTTATAATTAATTAAATATCAACCATATTTAATTAATTACATATTAGAATCATATTCTAATGTATCTCTCATATATTATAGTTTAATTAAATCACATTTAATTTAAACTAAATTGAATAATTAATTAATTCACAATTAATTAATTAATTTACTAATTAAATATCATATACTTAATTAGCCACATATTTGAACTCCTTCAAATATATTATTCTCTCAATATAATAAAGTTTAAACTCATATTAAACTTTATATCATAATGCATCACCATACACTATATTAATTGTATCTCATACAATTAACTTAATTCCCAAAAATTGAATTTGAACTATTCAAATTCTTTCAAGATAAATTGTTTCCAAGTACTCTTTACGAGCTAGCAGGGGGACCTAATGGACCTACAGATCAGAAGCTCCAATGATATGAGGTTAACAGGTTAAACTCATTAATCGAGTTAACCAATATTCATTAATCGTGGGTCACTCCACTAAAGACCCACAGTTGCACTCTTCTCACTATAGAATATTTCTATGTCCACGGATATTGATCAATAACGGTAAATCAATCCTTCACGAGTGTTCGTAACTTCAGCTGGATCAAATTACCGTTTTACCCCTGAGTTACCCATGGCTCCTTAAGTACCAGTGCTCCTCTAATGAACAACCTGTTTATAGTCCAACCATTAAATAGAAAGTCCCTTTCGGGCCAGTGAGAGGGCGAGATCCCTTTGTTCAAGTCTCGAAGTCACCACTTAAGGGAATACTCATCTACTTCTCCTAGAAGCAGGTGTTTGCTGTTTGCTACCGCAAGCGCACGGGTCGCACAAGTAATATAAAACGGTAGTAATACCCAGTATCGAATCCACAGGGAAGCGAAGCGAAAATTAAGCAAAAATAAAATCTCTTGAGCACTAAAAGTACTTAGGCAAAATAATATTTAGGGAACAGCTCATGCAAATAAGAGAAATTTAAAATTCAAAGCAGGAAAATAATTTGATCAATCAAATAAAAAAAAATATGGAGAAAGAGTTTTCTTTTAATGGGAAGAGGGGTCTTGAAAATCAATTATGAGCTAAACAATGGTTATAATTATCCTATCTCATTGCCCAACTAACTATACTCCTAGAATCTCCGTTAATCACATAGGTTCTCCTGTCGGTTTCCCCTAATTGTAATTAATTCATTTTAACAACCTAAGTGTCCTTAGCGCCATTAAAAATCATTAATTATTACGCTCTGATTCATTTTAGGAATCTAAGTTTAATCAACTAATCCCGATGTCACGACGAGCAATTAAACTAGTTGCATGGATTATGATCCATCCTAACTTCTCTCCGTCGAGTTTCCATTAAGGATCGAATCATTACACAATTGGCCAGATTGAATAAAGCATTAAGCACATCCATACAAATAATTAGGAAAAAGGGCAAGAGACAGGTAATTATAACAACGTTTCAACTATAATTTCATTCCAAGACCCCAAATTGGGGTTTAGCTATACATAGCTAAAATATCCACAACATTTACAATAGAAAGCATAATTTAAGAGCATAAAAGGAAAGGAATTGACCGTCGAAAAACCCCTTTGCTTGGTGCTCAGAGCTCCGCCGAACACTCCTTTGAGCTTCCTAGGATGCTCCCAAAATTCCCCAAAATATTTCCCACTAAAGAATTCTCTCAAAAAGGCTAGAAAGCCTTGAGAGAGGCTCCAAAGGAGCCAAAGGAAGGAAAGAATGGATTGAAGAATGAATTGATTGATGGTCAATGAGGCACCCAATGGTGCCTTTTTATAGGCCCGGAATGGGGGTAGCGTCGCGACGCTACATTGCACAGCGTCGCGACGCTGCAACGCACGCGTCTTGTTGCCCAAGAAATGGGTAGCGTCGCGACGCTGCCTTGCATAGCGTCTCGACGCTGCCCCAATTTTCAGAATTTCCAGCTTCGGTTTTGGGCTGATTTTTTGGCCTTCTCTTCACTTCTTTTGGGCATTTTCATCATGATTGGTTTCATTGGATCCCCTTTTGATCCATGCTTGGATTTGGGCTTCATTTGCTTCATTTTTTGCACTTTTTCTCCCAAAATCACCAACTTTGCTCCTAAGGACCAAATAACGGAATTCATTAAATATTTTCATTAAAAACACGATTAAAGCACAGAAAAGCCTAATAAATTGGGACTAAAATAGCGACATTTCTGCTCGCTATCACACCCCCAAACTTAAGCTTTTGCTAGTCCCGAGCAAAATAAATTCTAAAGATGCATGAAATAGAATTGCTCAAGCCTCAATGATTTTGGAATTCTTAAGATAGAATGGAAAACATGCAAGTGGAATAAGCAAGCACCGCATACTCTTGAAGAAATCTTAAACTAGATTGAACTTAAGATTAATGAATAGCATGCTCAAGACTTATCTATTGATTCTTTTACTAACCTAGATTAGTCTTATGGCTTTCTCCATTTGTTTTCCCCCTACACTGGCTAAGAGCCCCTAATAGGTCGGAGTCCTTCTATCATGCAAAAAAAAAAGAAACTAGGGTGCCTGTCATTTTCTTTTTCATGGGGGAGCAAAACTCACAATTGATTTTTCTCTTTCTTTTTCTTTTTCTTTTGCTACTCCCCCAAACTTGCATTTTGATATCTAATGGTACTAGCTTTCACACTACGGTGCAGGGACCCTTAACCCGAATTTTATTCTCTGGTTGGCCTAACTGATCACACCGCAGGTAGCTCTTTTTACCCCTAGGCTTTTTCTTTTGTGCAAGCAAAAATTTTCTTTTTTCAACAGATTTTTCTTTTCTCTCATTTTCTTTTGTTGCTTTTGCTTTTCTCTCAGCAGACATAACATTTTTTTTCTTCCTAGCTCTTTAGAACAATCAAGCATGAACTTCCTAATATTAGAAACTAAGCCTATCGGGGTGACAACAAACTTTAAAAATCATAGTAAGAATCTAGATTTTCAAAGACGTCATTAGATAAGGCTATTGCATGCTTTAGACATCAAAACTAAGTATCAAAAAATTTTAAAATTTCATAATTTCTGCCGTGCTCCCAGATTCCACAACATATAAACTATTTTCTCCCAAAATTTCTAAAATCACATCCTTGGCTATCATGGCTATCTATTCATGCATCCAAAAGAATTCAAATATGCTCAACACAGCAGAAGCCTCCCCCCCAAACTTAAATTAAACATTGTCCCCAATGTTTTTAAAACAGTAAAGCATAAAGAGGGATACTGAGAC
This sequence comes from Luffa aegyptiaca, assembly GCA_017139565.1. Lineage (NCBI taxonomy): Eukaryota > Viridiplantae > Streptophyta > Magnoliopsida > Cucurbitales > Cucurbitaceae > Luffa > Luffa aegyptiaca. The sequence continues at coordinate 23,597,019 of CM029395.1, forward strand.
TTCCCTGAGCTAGGAGCGCTTTATCCTCTTCCTTTCGATCCAGAAAAATGGGATTCTTGGAATTTTGGGATTTGCTTAAGGTGATCCTGCAAAACAAAATTGGATCACGAAGCAAAGAAAATTATTTACCGCAAAAACAACTATCTAAACTTTAATCCTTGGGTTGCCTCCCAAGCAGTGCTTTCTTTAACGTCTTTAGCTAGACGAGGCTCGGCACGCTTACGGAGGCTCGAAATAAAAATTTTCATCATCCTCCGGGCCCTGCAAAAAATCACGCACCGAGTTGCATACTGCAAACAGGGGAGAAAAAAAACTTTCCCCTGGCCCATCATCACTAAAGAGATTATCATAATAACATTGCAGAAAATATGTAACAGCATCAAATCTCTTTTCTAAGTCTCTATTCACAAAGCAATTGTTAACAGAGTCATCAAGCATTATAATATCTACCGGTCTAGGATCTAAAGATGGCCTATCAATCATGCCAGACCATTCATCAGAAAAAACATTTACATGCTCCTCAGATTCCTCAGACTCAGTATTAAAAAATGATTGAACTAGGCTATCACATGACTCACTATCAGAATTAAAGAATTCAAGCTCTCCAGGGTCAGATTCTATACTATGCACAGATTCGAGTTCCTCTGGGTCAGTTTCTATGCTATATACATCATCAGGACACGAATCAAAGGTATTAACATTATCAGGGTTCATGCATTCAGGAATGTCAAGATCAGACTTAATAGATTCAGTGTAATCACGATCAGACTCAAAATTATCTACCAAGTAATCTTTTTTATGCATTTCATGTTCATCCTCAATGTCAGGCAACTCTATATCATCATCAAAATTATCCATTTCAGGCAAATCTAATTCATTCTCAAAGGAAGGTAAATCATCAACTGCAGATCTTTCATTGTCACAAGCAGGCAAGTCTAATTCATTTTCAAAGTCAGGAAGTTCTAAATCATTCTCAAACAGAGGATTATTCAAATATGCATTGTGATCAAAATCCTCATCATCCATAGGCACTTCTCCTAAGCCTAAGCCAAGATTAAACTCTACCTCCTCATCATCGTCAGTCAAGTATTCAGGACCAATAGAAAAACATGTATGCAAACTACATACAGACTCATCTTGTCCAAAAATACTAAACACAACTTTTTCATCATCAATGTTCAAGGTAAGCTTACCTGTGTGGACACTGATCTCAGCTTTACCTGTAGCTAGGAAAGGTCTGCCTAGAATAATGGGAACCTCCTTGTCCTCCTTCATGTCTAGTACCACAAAATCTACGGGGAAGATAAACTTGTTGACCTTCACCAGTACGTCCTCCACAACACCCATTGGTTGGGTAATTGATCTGTCAGCAAGCTGGAGAGTGACGTCGGTGTCCTTCATACCTGTTAAACCAATCCTCCTGTAAACAGAATAGGGCATCAAGTTTATATTTGCTCCTAAATCACATAAGGCCCTATCGAAAGATGCTTCTCCTATGGTGCAGGGAACCGTAAAACTCCCTGGATCTTTTTGTTTAGAAGGCATCTTCCCAGATACTATGGTACTGCTACTCTCAGACAATTTAAAAATTTCTTTTTTCAGACTTTTCTTTCGAGAAAGCATTTCTTTCATGAATTTCCCATAATTAGGCATGTTATACAAGGCATCTACTAAGGGAATATTCACAGACAATTTCTTAAACATTTCTAGAAACTTTTGAAACTGCACATCTAATTTAACATTCTTAAAGCGCTGAGGAAAAGGTAACTCCCTGTAGTCAAAGGTTGGACATTCGCCCCTCCGCCTGGGCGGGCTAATGTGCGAGCCTTTGTCATGGTGGTTGCATGGGACCACTTCTTCCTCGTACAGTTTCTTGCTGTGCCTGCCATCCTGCTTTTTATCTTCTTTTCTACCTGAAAAATTGTTAGAAAAATCACAATTTAAGTCAATAGAGTCAGGAGGATGTTGGGACCTTTCAGAGGAGGCTTTTTGTGCCTCAGCCCTTTCATCTTCATCCCTTCTCTTTTCTTCTTCCTTCTTATTTTCTGAACTGTTCTCCAACTGTCTACCACTTCTCAGTGTCACCATCTTGCACTGCTCTCTTGGGTTAGGCTCAGTGTCGCTTGGAAATTTTCCCTTCTGAAGGGCATTCACTGTTGAAGCGATCTGTCCTATTTGAACTTCCATGTTTTTCAGAGCTGTGTCGTGGTTATTGACTGATGTCTGGAGATTGACGTTCAAAACTTTCTTTTCCTTTACAAACATAGCCACCAACTCCTCCAGGTTATTCTTCTTTTCAGGCGCACTGGATGATGCAAAACCTGGCGGTGGCTGCAAAACATTCTTTGTATTTGAGTATGAGAAGTTCTCGTGATTGCGTAGACTGGGGTGGTAGAAGTTCGGTATTCCTTGCGTAAATGGTCTATTTCCTACGTACTGGACTTCTTCCACATCTTGACCTTCCTTCTTTGAATGACCTTCAGCTAAGGTGGAAATGGACTTGACCACCTCAGACGAAGTCAACTTGTTCAGCGCATTGGTCAGAGATGCCAGTTGTGCCTTCAGTGAACTTGACTCATCCAATTCATATAATCCAGCCTTCTTTGAAATTGCTCCTCTCTCGGTTGGCCATTGATAACTGGTTGCTGCCATTTCCTCAAGCAAATCTTTGGCTTCTGTCACTGTTTTTGAAAGAAAACTTCCTCCTGCTGATGTGTCTAGGACTGTCTTCGTGGAGGGATTCAATCCATTATAAAATAATTGTACTTGAAGCCAATCAGGATATCCGTGTTGGGGGCACCGCCTAAGCATTTCTTTGTATCTTTCCCACGCCTCGTACAACTGCTCCTCGTCAAGCTGCCTAAATGTTCCGATTTCAGTCCGGAGCTTGGTAGTCTTGGCAGGTGGGAAAAATTTTGTCAGAAAAGCCTGGGCAAGCTCATCCCATGTACTTATGCTGTCCGTCTCGACTGATTCGAGCCAATTCTTTGCTTTATCCTGTAGAGAGAATGGAAATAACCTCAATCTGATAGCGTCGGCCGGAACTCCGTTCATCTTCACCGTCCCACAAATTTCCAGGAATGATCGCAGATGTGAGTGTGGGTCCTCAGAAGGGTGTCCCTTAAACGAGTTATCGCGCGCCATCTGAATCAATCCCGTCTTTAACTCAAAATTTGTAGCTTGGATTGGGGCGTAGACAATCCCAGAATTCTCGGTGGGGAGAACTGGCTGTAAGAAATCTCTAATTGCCTTGGGAGCTTCCTCTTGGTGGGCCATTGCTTCTGCTAATCTTTTCTCTCTTCGAATGGATCTAAGAGTCCTGTCAATTTCAAGATCTAACGGAAACAAATTAACCACCTTGTTCCTTCGCATACAATACTCCCAATCAATCAAGAGAACCAAACAAAATAAAACAAAAACAAATGATATTCACAAAATAATAAAAGAAAAATATTTACACCTAAATTACTATTTATCCCTTTCTTTTCGATGTCAAGAAAAATTAATTTGCTTAAAAATCAAGCTTCCCCGACAACGGCGCCAAAAACTTGTTTGCTGTTTGCTACCGCAAGCGCACGGGTCGCACAAGTAATATAAAACGGTAGTAATACCGAGTATCGAATCCACAGGGAAGCGAAGCGAAAATTAAGCAAAAATAAAATCTCTTGAGCACTAAAAGTACTTAGGCAAAATAATATTTAGGGAACAGCTCATGCAAATAAGAGAAATTTAAAATTCAAAGCAGGAAAATAATTTGATCAATCAAATAAAAAAAAATATGGAGAAAGAGTTTTCTTTTAATGGGAAGAGGGGTCTTGAAAATCAATTATGAGCTAAACAATGGTTATAATTATCCTATCTCATTGCCCAACTAACTATACTCCTAGAATCTCCGTTAATCACATAGGTTCTCCTGTCGGTTTCCCCTAATTGTAATTAATTCATTTTAACAACCTAAGTGTCCTTAGCGCCATTAAAAATCATTAATTATTACGCTCTGATTCATTTTAGGAATCTAAGTTTAATCAACTAATCCCGGTGTCACGACGGGCAATTAAACTAGTTGCATGGATTATGATCTATCCTAACTTCTCTCCGTCGAGTTTCCATTAAGGATCGAATCATTACACAATTGGCCAGATTGAATAAAGCATTAAGCACATCCATACAAATAATTAGGAAAAAGGGCAAGAGACAGGTAATTATAACAACGTTTCAACTATAATTTCATTCCAAGACCCCAAATTGGGGTTTAGCTATACATAGCTAAAATATCCACAACATTTACAATAGAAAGCATAATTTAAGAGCATAAAAGGAAAGGAATTGACCGTCGAAAAACCCCTTTGCTTGGTGCCCAGAGCTCCGCCGAACACTCCTTTGAGCTTCCTAGGATGCTCCCAAAATTCCCCAAAATATTTCCCACTAAAGAATTCTCTCAAAAAGGCTAGAAAGCCTTGAGAGAGGCTCCAAAGGAGCCAAAGGAAGGAAAGAATGGATTGAAGAATGAATTGATTGATGGTCAATGAGGCACCCAAGGGTGCCTTTTTATAGGCCCGGAATGGGGGTAGTGTCGCGACGCTACATTGCACAGCGTCGCGACGCTGCAACGCACGCGTCTTGTTGCCCAAGAAATGGGTAGCGTCGCGACGCTGCCTTGCATAGCGTCTCGACGCTGCCCCAATTTTCAGAATTTCCAGCTTCGGTTTTGGGCTGATTTTTGGGCCTTCTCTTCACTTCTTTTAGGCATTTTCATCATGATTGGTTTCATTGGATCCCCTTTTGATCCATGCTTGGATTTGGGCTTCATTTGCTTCATTTTTTGCACTTTTTCTCCCAAAATCACCAACTTTGCTCCTAAGGACCAAATAACGGAATTCATTAAATATTTTCATTAAAAACACGATTAAAGCACAGAAAAGCCTAATAAATTGGGACTAAAATAGCGACATTTCTGCTCGCTATCAGCAGGAAGGAGTGAATTCCATCTTGTGTTGTCATGTCCCCAGCCTCCCACTCAGTCGTGTCCCCAAGAAGGTAGGTGTATTGAGTCAGCGTGCAAGCCACTCTCACCCATACTAATCAAAAGACAATCCCTCATGAGAAGGAGTTCATGACACACTCAGGATTAAGACTAAGTTACCTAGGTCATCCTATTGAAACAGTAACCTAACTAGTTAACAGGGTTACATCTAGTGGTTTACTATTTCGTGGTCCGGTCTTATGCAAACTCATTGCATAGGATACTCCCGCTCGCATGTCTCCTACATGGACGCCTTGGATCAATACGTGTGTATCGAATACAAAGCGGGTCGCATCTCATACTGTTACCAAGATAAAGTACCCAGCCTTATCCCTGTACTATAGACCTTTTAGGTTGTTACTTGAACATTGATCCTCGTATGTCCCCACATACTAGTTCAAGTTACATATAAACAACCTTGGATCTTAGTTTATTGGATTTGGGTCATATTGTGCAATTTTAGATTTAAAATGAAAATAACACTTTATTGCATAAACCTCAATAACACTTTATTGATACAAGTGTATAATTCATTAACATTCACTATCTACGAGTTTTAGGACATAAAGCCCAACAGAAATTTCGTCAGCGTCGAGACGCTAGGGGCAGCGTCTCGACGCCATCCCTAATCCTAGGCTTGTTGTCTTTTTCTCGGTTTTGTCTCGTTATTTCTCGGTACGGGGCTTCAACCTTCGATTCTTGGTGTCGTTCTTCAGGCCCACTTCAATCCACTTGGGTCTTTTCACCTCCTTGTCGTCCAAGAACACCGAGATGGCTCCAAAACTCCATAATTGGCCCGAATTAACACCAATTTTGCGTGGTTGGCTCCTGACATCGCCTAGGCTCAAAGTATCTGCAAATAAGACAAATAAAACATAAAATTCTTCTAACAAGTTCAGATTAGAGGTAATAAAATAGGACTATTTTGGTCCTATCAGTAGGACTTAAGGAGCACGAGGTAACTTCAGGGGTAAAACGGAAATTTGACCTAGCTGTAGTTATGAACAACCTATGAAGTATCGACTTACTAATCATGGTTATATATATGAATAGGGATTCATAAACGATAGATCGGTTTTTAAGAAAAATCGGGGTTGGTTCGATTATTTAATTTAGTATTTGATATTAAATAAAATAATTATAAATTAATTAAAATGTTTAATTAATTATATATAAAATTGATTTTATTTAAAATTAATTAAGTTGAATTAATTTTACTTAAAATTAATTTAGAAAATTATTTTACCTTTTTGGATTAATTAAATCCAAGATGCAAAATATGGGTGATTAAGTCAAGTACGGAACGAGCCTTGTCTACGAACTTTAGAGATAGGGGCGACCTCGTCCCAACTGCATAGCAAATGTCAGGCCTAGTACACAACATGACATACATAAGGCTGCCCACAGCTGAAGCATAAGGGATCCGTCTCATATCCTCAATTTCTTGAGGTGTCTTAGGACACTGTTCCTTAGACAAATGAACTCCATGCCTGAAGGGTAGTAAACCCCTCTTGGAATTCTGCATCTTATATTTAGACAACATCTTGTCTATATAGGATGCTTGAGACAGGGCTAACGTGTTGTTCTTACGATTCCTGATAATTTGAATCCCTAGAACATACTAAGCTTCACCCAAATCTTTCATTTGGAACTCAGTCGATACCAAGTTTTAATTTCAGCTAGATATTCTACATCATTCCCAATGAGTAGAATATCATCTACATACAACACTAGAAAAGCTACTAAACTGTTGATAATCCTTTTGTAAACACAAGGCTCATCAACGTTCTGGTCAAAGCCATAAGATTTGACAGCAGTGTCAAACCTTATATTCCAAGATTTGGAAGCTTGCTTCAACCCATAAATGGATCATTTAAGCTTGCAAATTTTTTGCTCCTGACCTTGAGCAATGAACCTCTCTGGTGGAGACATAAAGATGCTCTCTTCAAGATTGCCATTCAGAAAAGTAGTCTTGACATCCATCTGTCAAATATCATAATCATAAAACGTGGCAATGGACAAGAGTATAATTATCGACTTCAACATGGAAACTAGGGACAAGGTTTCTTCATAGTCCACCCCTTCCTTTTGGGTATAACCCTTTGCCACAAGTCGAGCTTTGAAAATCTGCACTTTCCCAGTTGCGTCTCGTTTTCTCTTGTAGATCCATTTGCACCCTATGGGTTTTATCCCTTCAGGTTGGTCTACAAGATCCCAGACTTGATTGAAGTACATAGATTCCATCTCTAGGTTCATAGCTTTGACCCACTGGTCATGATCCACATCATTCATTGCCTGTCTAAAGGTCAATGGATCTTCAACTCCATCATCAAGTTGTTGGGTTTTATGCCCTAAAACTCGTGGATAGTAAATGTAAACATTTGACCGAACATTAATAAAATAATATTTCATGTATTATTCATTATTGTTTGTATTGTATCTTGCCTAAATAACCCTAATCCAATAAACTCAACATCCTAGGCTGTTAGTATGAGACTTGAACTAGTATGTGGGGACATACGGGGAACGTTGTTCAAGTTACAGCCTAAAGGGTCTATAGTATAGGGATTAGGCTGGGTACCTTATCCTAGCGACACTATGAATACGGCCCGCTTTGTATCATGATACAAACGCAATGATCCAACGCGTTCTTGTAGAGGACATGCGAGTGAGGGTATCCTGTGCAATGAGTTTGCATAAGACAGGACCGCGAAATAGTTAACCACTAGCTGTAACACTGTTGACTAGATAGGTTTCTATTTTATTAGGATGACCTAGGCAACTTAGTCTCAATCTTGAGTGGATTATGGACTCCTGTTCACGAGGGATTGTTCTTTGACTTGTATGTGTGAGAGTGGCCTACACGCCGACTCAATAAGCCTACCATTTTGGGGACAAGACCGAGTGGGGAGCTGGAAACATAATCACACAAGAAGAAATTCACTCCTTCCCGACATTAGGGTAAGTAGAGGTGTGTTCCCTTAAGTGGTGTCCTCGGGTCTTGAACAAAGGGCCCTGCCCTCTCTATGGCACGGAGGGACTTTTGTTTGTTGGTTGGACCTCAAACAGGTTGATCATTAGAGGAGCACTGGGACTTAAGGATGTAGAGGTAACCCATGGGTAAAACGGTAATTTGACCTAGTTGGGGTACGAACACATGTGAAGGACTGACTTGCTGTTATTGGTCGATATCCGTGGACACATAAATATATCTGCAGTTAGAAGAGTGCAGTTGTGGTTCTTTAGTGGAGTGAACCACAGTTAACGAATATTGATTAACTTGGTTAATGAGTTTAGCCAACTAATCTCATATCGTTGGAGCTTCTGATCTGTAGGTCCATTAGGTCCCACCGGTAGATCACTTAGGGCGTTGAGGTAAATTTCTAAGGGAGAATTGTATATTCAAAGGGGTTTGAATATTAAGTTTAAAATATGAATTTGATTCATATTAAAACTATAGGTTATAATTAATACTATAGTTTATTTGAGAAAAATATAATTAAATATTTGATATTTAATTATAGTATTAATTAATTGTTGAATTAATTAATTATTTGGTTTTAATTTAATTTAGTTAAATTTGATTTAATTGAATTACATTAAAACTATAGGTTATGTGGGATATTTATATAAATGTGATTTATGTAAATAAAATTAAGATTAATTGGTAATCTAATTATTTAATTAATTATTAATTATTTAATTATATTTAATAATTAATTAAATAATTTATCAGTTATGATTAACTGATAAAGAAAACTTCAACCCACTAACTTAGGGGGAGTTACACGTTAAGAGGTTTTCAAGGGAGGGAGTTACTAATCATCCGTTAGATCTCATTCTCCCTCATTGGTACGTTTGTGGTTCATCTGGAAAATCCTGATTCTCTCTCAATCTCTCTCTTTCTCTCGTGCTTTACAGAGAACAAAAATTCCCTTAGTGCCTTTTGCTCCCACAAGCAACCAACGCTAAATCTTAAGTGAGAATACCAGTGTATTCTTTTGGTGGTGTTTGTGGTGAATTTTCAAGCAAGAAAGGTGTTCCTGGGTTGCTGCAAATTCGGTTTCTTGGCAAGGAAAAGGTGAAATTCGGTCAAGACTTCAACGTAAAGTAAGTACCCTTTTTCCCTTGATCATTAGGATCATCTTTAGATTAGATCTAGAGATTTATTATGAAATTAGCATGATTTATAGCCTGTTTACAGCATGTTTTTATGTATAGTTGCTGTAATTTTGCCTTCAAATTAGTATTTTTATCGTTATTTAATTTGAGTCGAATCTCTGATAAGTTTCCGCTGCGAAAGGGTTTTAATCCCTACAATTGGTATCAGAGCCATATCAAATTTTAAATCTCGATTAGGAATTTGCGATTGGCTAATTAGGTGGGATTAAATTGCATTATGGATGTTAATTTGCTGTGAACTGGTGGTTAATTGGCCTTAGATTTACAATTTTTGATTTGATTAAATGTAAAGGCCCCTACGTTTTTGGGCATTAAAATTGTAAATTGAGTCTCTGTAAGTCTGGGTCTATTTTAGATTGAAGAACGATGAAGATCGGGACCAAATTTGGCCAAAAACAGCGAAAAACGGTGAAGAACAGCGGCTGGAACAATGCTGGAATCAAAAAAAAAAAAGAAAAAAAAAATCGGAAACACGCGTGCAGACGAGGGCTGATGTCAGCGTGGAGATTGTTGACGTCATGAGGCACAGTCTAGTGGTCCGGCGGTCCGGTTTGTTTTAGCGCACGGTTCACTGGATTCTTCAGCGGTTCGTTGACCAGGCCGCAAGAGTTGACCGGTTTGCGGGTTTTTGACGCTAGTTCAGCATTTTTCGAACCGGTTTGGCGGTTTTGACCCGGTTCAGACGTTTTTGGGCTGGTTCAAGCAGTTTTGACCCTGTTTGAGCGGTTTTGGCACGTTTGGAGCGGTTTTGGTCCGGTTCGGGGCTGCAGAAGGCTGTAATAGGATAGATTTTTGCTTTATTAGTGTAATTTAAGCTTTAATTTTATCATAGGGGCCAATTAATCGGTTCATATGCTGTTTTATATGCTTTATGGATGTCATATAAAATTAGAAATCTCACCTTAGGTTATAAAGCATGCTCATGTATTTATGTATGTTATAATTAGATTATAATATATAGTTTGAAATGCATGGATTATTTTTATGAGTGTTTTGATATATGAGGTATATTAAAAATATGAAAATGGAAAAGCATGATGTATGAAATTACTTAGTTAAATATAAAGAGTTATATTTAATAAGTTGTTTCCAGCATGCTACTATGATTTTCCTTGATTGGCAATAATATAAATGTTATATTTATTAATAAGGAAATCAAAATTGCATTGAGCATGAAACATCCATAGTATTAATATAATTGTTATATTAAAATTCATGCAATGCAAATCAATATAGTTTAATTTATTAATTGGAATATGATTGTTAATTATATTAAACTATAGTATGCATGATTATAGGACTAATCATTAAAATTTGAATAGTTTAAAATTAATGATTAGAAACCATCAATCTATAATCAAGAGATGCATGCACACATAGGACCATAGGTTAAAAATGATTAATTTTAATAAGTTAAAATTAATTAGACCTAAGGTCACATTCTAATAGGATTAGAATATTTTCTTACTTAGTTTTAAAAATAGTTTTAATCAACTAAGTATGACAAACATTACTATAATTATAAGGGAACTCTACCAGTGATGTTCTGTCTAAGGTTGGGGGTATTTAAGTTGACGGTTTACGGAACACCTCCTACCTGGGAACTGACCTGCATCACCGGAGTTGAATTAATCATAGTTTAATGTTAGATTATGGACACTAGGTTAATTAAATCTGTTTAATTCACCTAGATGCTAGTTTAAAGATCTTATTATAATAGTTATAATAGGATTAGACTTAGATAGATTAACTTAGCCGGATTTATCTAAGTTAATAAACCCTAGAGGAAAATTACAAAACTAGATTTAAATCAAGTTTTGCTCCTACGTCCCTATATTCAAAATGATCCATGCTCGGCTTTGTGTCGCTTTAAGCGCGGCCTCCCTTCGGAAAAGTGTTTGCATGGGTCAATAACAAGGTGAATGAAAAAAGTGCCCATAGTAAGTGGGAGCGGGACACATGTCAACGTATTCCTCGGTCTCCACCCCTAGGTCACAACGTGAGAGTTCTATGATCCGCCTGTGTGTTGCCCTGGAGCAACCACCCCTTCGGAGGGCAAGATCATAGATTTCGGAACACCGTGAACTCCTGAAAAGGATAGGGTCACTTAGGCTAATAACCAACAGTTGTCTTTCCTCACGGTAGCCTGTTGGTACGTGCCTTTGGGATCTGAAAGTGGGAGGGTAACACTTATGGGGATAAGTTAAATATGTTAATAAGTCCTTGACCGAACAACGGTGGTTAACGTCTATAGGAATATGAGTTATTATGGAATTAGAGTTGACTGAGATAAGTCTCATTTTAGAGGAGGAGTAGTTGATCACCCTTCGGTGGTTGCTCCACTGCTTTAACTGGATTCTTCAATATTGTGGTTGGCTCAGTCTCTCCCCAATGTCGATTGTTGGTGGTTATGGTGTCCAAAATAGCATGCACCTCATTAGCAGACTTCTTCAAGAAAGATCCGTTTGCAGATGCATTGACTAGTGCTTTTGAAGCTTGATCTAATCCACTAAAAAAATGCTCCAAGATAATGCAAGCAGGCAATCTGTGGTGTGGACACTTCCGAACCAGCCTTTGAAATCTTTCCCAAGCTGCATCCAGAGGTTCATTGTAAGATTGTCTGAAAACAATAATTTCAGCTCTGTACTTGCCATTTTTATTAGAGGGAAAAAACTTCTCTAAGAATTTCTCAGCCAAATCATTCTAAGAGGTGATGGAGTTTGGACGGAATGAATCCAGCCAAGCTTCAGCATCTCCCTACAAAGAAAATGGAAAAAGTTTTAGTTTTAAGGTATCTTCAGGCACTCCTAAAACTTTAAAAGAATTGCAAACTTTAAAAAATAGTTTAATATGTTTGTGTGGATCTTCATTTGGAAGTTCGGAGAATTGGCCCACTGTATTCAACATCTGGAACATCACTGGTTTAAGTTCAAAGTGTGGAGCATCAATCGGTGGCTCCAAAATTCTTGGATTCAATGTCTGAAAAACTGGTAAAGAGTAATCCCTTATTGCTCTATTGTAGTCTTCAGCAATATAAATTGGATTTTCTTTTTGTGGCAGCGGTGTAACTAGAGGAACAGGAGCGATTCTCCCACCATTTTGCTCCCTTCCACGATTCTGTGGATCAACTTGAGGATCGACTCCAGGAGGTTCCATTGGAAACTCTTGTATGTAAGAAACTTCTTCTAGAGGTTCCTGTGCGCTCAACTCTCATTGTTCCTTTTTCTTTCGTCTTTGTTCCTTCCTTCAACGACGAAAGGTTCTTTCTACCTCAGGATCAATGTCAAGGAGTGGACACCCTTTGTTCTTGTACTAACTTCAACCTGCAAAAGCAAAAAACAAATGCAAATCAAAGTCAAATTTCCTTTGAGACAGAAATGCGATCGCAATCTGATCGCAATTTCAAAAACAAAACTGGTTTCACTTTTGGTCCCCGGCAACAACGCCAAAAACTTGGTGAATCGTTAGCTGAATAAATAGATGTGAGAGGATAAAAATAAACTCAGCTAACCCTAATACAAGTATACACTGTCACACTTAGTAATAAAAAAACCTTAGAAGTATTCCAAGGGTATCGATCCCACAAGGACTAACTGGAAATTCAGATTTGAAGAAGAAACTGCTCAACTTGATTGCTTAAAAGTATAGGTAACCAAAGAAAATAAGATCGATTGATTGGGTTTTTAGAAAAGATAAGTAAAACAAGCAAATAAACAAAAGAATAACAATAAGAAATAAACGAGGTATTCAACATGGATTCATCCCTAAGGCAATAAGTTTAATCATGCAATATTTAATCTTAAGCCTAATCAATGCATTGGGTCAGATTTAACTCCTATTTGGTCTTGCTCCCAAGAACCGTTAGAAGGCTAAGCGAATACCGTTATGCACATTTCTGTGACTCGACTTCGACATAGATAATTCATGAATGCAACCTGTAACCCTATAGTCGATATAGGGTGCCTTAGGCAGCTTGCCCTATACCGCCGAACAATCTCTTTCGAGCTTTTTCTCCTATATCACCTTTATGAGAACCGATATCGTTTTTCCCTTTCGAGATCAAACTCACATAGCATGCAAAGTCTAAGTGATCAAGTTAAACTCAGCAAGATTAGAGTGATAATAAATAAAGAATGACATGCATTGAAGAGACCTTAAGCAAATAAAACACTTTCAAGCCATTAAGCCATAAGGGAATTCACCACATTGAAACCCTCAACGGAATTTAGCTACTCATGGTGAGATAAAGTGCAAACGAATACATTTTCATTGAAATAAGAATGTAAAGAATACAGAATAATGAAAAGTATCAAAAGCTGGGAATAATGGAGATAGCTAAATATTATGGGTTTTCTATTTACTCAATCCTTCTAGAGTTCGCTTAGACACTCCACTCTCTCGCTTTTACAAGTGGGAATGGGTGAAAATCCCTACAAACCCTAAGTTTTGATGTCTAACTCAGGTTAGAATTCAGTCATCTAAGAAGGACCTCGGGGCATCCCTACTCATAGGCGTCAACTAGGGTTCTGTCACCACCCTCTTCTTCCAAATGAGTTCTGCTTGAATTTGACTTCGAATCTCGAGCTTATATAGTGTGAAAAATGGTTGAGGAGCTGCAAAATAGGTGCTGGTAGGTAGCCCAGTAGGTTTCGGATCAAAACGGCAGGCTAGGTGCGAAGAAGACTCATCAACAACGACCAGCGGACGACTCAGAACGGCCTCAGTTTTTCCAGAAATGCGGTCGCATTTCATTTTGCCTTCCCAGAATTGCGGTCGCATTTCTGGGCAGATTCCAGCATTTTCTCTATTTTTCTACACAGCAATAAACTTAGTCAAATTCTCTTAAAATTAAGTCTTTTTAAGCACAAATGAGCATAATTTGACAAAAGTGAATCTGAAAACCCTAACTTATCAACTTTAGCATATTTTGAGCTCGAGAATAGTAAAATTGATCTAAACATGTAATATTTGACAAAGAAATGAGCTAAATATAAGAGTAAAATAAGTATCGTTTTACCCTTATCAGTATTATTTGGCCAAATTATGCACTTTCATGTTTATTTTGTAGGAAATTGAGTTTTGAAGATAAAATAGAGAAATTAGAATTGATCGAGTGCTCGGGACTTAAAGAAGAGCAAGAGGAACAAAAAATAATCAAAGTGGAAGCTTATCAAATTCGGCAGACCCGAGAGGTAGCGTATCGACGCTGCCTCTTTAGCGTCTCGACGCTACCTAATTTCCTAATCTGAATAAGGCGGTAAACAGGACAGCGTCGCGACGCTGTCGCTAGATTTTCTATAAATACATCCTTATCTTTGACGAACAAAGGAGTTCGATTTGGGAGATTTTAGCCCTAATTTCGACGAGGGACCTTCTGTAGGAGCTGAAGCAAGGCCAAGGAGTGGGAACCAAGCTTGAAGACATGTAGATCTTAAAGGGATCGTGGCAGTTTCAACGAATTTAAGAGTTTTTCACTTCTTTACCTTATCTCTTGTTAGTTTTTATGGCTTTTTCATGTTTAGCTTATATCGTAATGCCATGTATGAGTAGCTAGACATGTTTCTTAGGGATTGATGTAGTCGTTTATGATTATGGATTGATTATTCGGACGTTTTGTGCTTTTATTCTATTTATGCAATAATGTTTAAATGCTTTCAATTAATTGGCCACTAGTTGAATGATCTAAGTGTTGAATCTTGCTCGGGAGAGGGGATTTAGCGTAGACTGCATGACTAAAGTAGAATTCTAAGATCAGGGGATATAGAATAGCTTTAGAAGTTTTTAAAAGAACTAAAAACTCAAAGTCGTGCATGCTAATGAACTTAGATAGGGATAACAAGTTAATTGTAGGCAAGAGAATTAATTATGCTCGGGAGAGATAGTTTTGATTTACGATTATTAGACTTATAAAATAATTACACGTTACAATTCATTCCCTTTAATTAATCCTAATCTAAATTGACGAAACCAATTCCCTAAGAATTCTTCCAATTGAATTTTCAACTCTTAATTTGCATTATCTTTGTTTTTACATTATCATTCCTTTTTTATCTCTAAATAAAATTGAGCGAAATTATTCACAGTAATTAGTTTAACTAGAAAGCCAATCCAAAGGACAACATTTGATTTTCATATCACTATATTATTACTTCACTCGTACACTTGCAGTTAGCAATTTTCACATCAAAATGGTCTATAGTATAAGGATATGGATGGGTACCTTATCCTAGGAAAACTATGGATGCGACCCACTTTCTATATAGTACAGTGATTAACCGACCCTAACTAAGCCTAAACCAAGTATTACAGAGAAAGAGGAAAGAAATTGAGAGAGAATGGAAGAAAAACGGCTGGAATCGGAGCATGAATGACCTAAATTGCAAAAAGGGGATATTTATAAAACGTGGTGGCGTCAAGACGCCATGGCTAGCGTCTCGACGCTGCCCCTTCAAATATGGAAAAATTCTCTTTTGGAATGGCGTCTCGACCCTACAAAGTGGCGTCTCGACCATGATGGCAGCGTCTCGACCCTACACAGTGGCGTCTCGACCCTGACCTGCGTTGACTTTTGTTGACCGAGGGTATTTTCGTCATTTTGCTTCGGTTTAGCTCGTTTTAGCCCCGAATTGCCTCCAAACCTCCGTCGATGACCTATACACATATAATACTCATCTTAAAGGATTTTTCGCAAGGAATTTAACTAAGATAAGCAAATTGGGAGATTCTAAATGTATAACAAATTAGAGTGATCATACAGACGATGTGATCCTAAATCGTTCATGTGGAGACAAGCGAATGGGGCGTCATATGCAATGAGTCTACATAAGCCAGACCACGAAATAAGTCACTTTCACTTTATAACGCCATTTACTGTTGAGACTGACTATTTCATGCGATGACATAGGTAACTCGATCTTAATTCTGAGCTAACTATGAACTCTTGTTTATTCGGGCTTATCCTTTGATTTGCATGGGTGAGGGTGGTCGGAGCTCACCAACTCAATAAGCCTACCATTTTGGGGATAAGATTGGGTAGATAGTTGGGGAAATAGTCTTGCAAGAAGGAATTCAGTCCTATCCGCTTTTAGGGATAGTAGATAGGTTACTCCCTTAAGTGCTGACTCTAAGTCTTGAACAAGGGGCCTCACCCTCTCATTGGCCTGAGAGGGACTCAGTTTGGTGGTTGGACCACAAACTAATTGTTAACTAGTAGATTAGCGGGTGGCGGGACTTGTCAAAGGTTCGAGCCAAATAAATTTATAATCCACGACACTATAACTATTTTGTAGAAATAGTGGTCGGGATCGAACACAGGGAAAGGGATCTAGAAGATGCAGAATTTTGTGTTCATGCGACAGGGGGGTTTGAAAAGGTGATGGAGTGAGATAAAATGCAGAAAGTAAAAGCAGCTGAACAATAAAACATACGATAGAGAGAAATAAAATGGAGATCAAAATTAGAAAATGATCGTTGGATTGGGATTTCTTATGCTCGAATGTTATTTCACTTGGCTTCCTAGTTTTCTCTAAAAATCATTCTATGCAGCTTTTATTAGTCTGGTTAGCTTCTTGGTTACTCGGAGGACTCCCCTACACTAACCTGTGTTTAATTAACCAATTAACCCAGAACCCTACAATTAACGTGATTAATTGAATTAACATGATCGACCGCCACCACTCATGCATAAAGTAACAATCATCCGAAACCTCACAATGACTACTAAATTATGTCTAACTAATCTAAAATAAACAATCTGAAACCTCACAATTGCCTACTTAAATTAGCTGCTTTAGACTCGTGGGTCCAGAATTGTATTAACTAAATATAAATTGAATTTAAATCTAATTAATACAACCTTTAACATGCATCTTAGGCCTATCAAGGGTCGTCACTCCGTAGAGATTGTCTTGCCTCGGCCTAGTGGCTATCTAAAAATAACTGATAGGATGCACAAATAGAAATTTCCTAGGGTCGTCATGTTGGGTTTTATGCCCTAAAACTCGTAGATAGTGAATGTAAACAAATTGTATACTTGTTTCAATAAAGTGTTATTGAGTTTCTACAATAAAGTGTTATTGTTAAATATTGCACAATTTGACCCAAATCCAATAAACTAAGATCCAAGGTTGTTTGTATGTAACTTGAACTAGTTTGTAGGGACATACGGGGATCAATGTTCAAGTAACAACCTACAAGGTCTTGATATGGATTCAATCAATAATCCATTGCATGTACCTGAAGGACCAATCACAAGGAGCAAGGAAAAGAAGATACAAGAGGCTTTCACATTGCATGTTCAAAAGCTAGCAAATGAACAGCAAGAGGCAAAAAATTTTGAATCCAAACTTTTGTATAATGTTAGTTCAGCAAGTCAAGAAGAGAATGGAGTCAAGATGGCACGGGAAAAGTTGTGTAGTTTGGAAGATGGCATGGGGGACGAAAACAGTGTGCAGAATTTGTGAAGAGGTGGCTGCCAACTTGCATCTCTTGGGATTTCGTGATGTCAAAGGTTGTCAAACGTTGCCATTATGAGGAGCGAATTCCATAGCACATACTTAAGACAATTTAAAGCAATTCTATCTTTTTAGTTTTAAGATAGGGCTGCTCGTTTGATGTGCAATCAAGTTTTAAGTTCCTAGGTCTTATTTTCTACAATTTGCAATTAAGTGTAAATGAATGACTTTTGAGTTCCTTGGTCTATCCACGACCATTTGGCCTTTAAAATGGTTTGTAATACTCTTGAAAACTCAGATTATGCATATTAAAAAGCTTTTGCTTATTCAACCCCTTTGGTGTTATCTTTTCTTTCAAATCTTGTTTAGGTTTGATGTTCAACCGATTCATTGGATTAGTTTTGATCAATCTAATTCTGGAGTGAGTCGTCTTAGGATCTTTGAGTGACCATCATAGATTCTAAGTTTGATCTAAGAGTGATTCATCTTCTAACTAAACTCTTGGTTGGAATCATTCGATAAGTTAGTCTTATTTGTGTTCGTTTACAAGGATCCTAGAAGGACCTCTAGCTTTGTAAACCTAGCATATTTGGGCGCTTATCAGGTCTATAGTACAAGGATAAGGTTGGGTGCCTTATCCTGGCAACACTATAAGATACGACCCGCTTTGTATTTGATACAAAGCGTCCATGTAGTAGACATGCAAGCGGGGGTATCCCATGCAATGAGTTTGCATAAGACTCATGAAATAGTAAACCACTAGATATAACACCGTTAACTAGTTAGGTTACTGTTTCAATAGGATGACCTAGGTAACTCAGTCTTAATCCTGAGTGTATCATGAACTCCTTCTCATGAGGGATTGTCATTTGATTAGCATGAGTGAGAGTGGCCAATACGCCGACTCAATATGTCTTCCTTTATGGGGACAAGACCGAGTGGGAGGCTGGGGACATGACAACATAAGAAGGAATTCACTCCTTCCCACTTCTAGAAGAAGTAGATGAGTGTTCCCTTAAGTGGTGACTCCGAGACTTGAACAAAGGAATCCCGCTCTCTCACTGACCCGAGAGGGACCTTCTGTTTATTGGTTGGACCATAAACAGGTTGTTCATTAGAGGAGCATTGGTACTTAAGGAGAAAGATGTAACACAGGGGTAAAACGGTAATTTGACCCAACTGTGATTACGGACACTCATGAAGGATTGACTTACCGGTATAGGTCTATATCCATGGACACATAAATGTTCTACAGTGAGAAGAGTTCAGCTGTGGGTCTTTAGTGGAATGACCCACAGTTAATGAATATTGGTTAACCTGATTAATGAGTTTAATCAGTCAACCTCATATCATTGGAGCTTCTGATCTGTAGGTCTATTACGTCCCCCTGCTAGCTTGTAAAGAGTAATTAGGAACAATTATATCTTGAGAGAATTTGAATAGTTCAAATTTATATTAGGAATTAAGTTAATTGTATGAGATACAAATTAATATAATGTATAGTAATACATTAAAATGTAAAGTCTAATTTGAAATTAAACTTTATTATTATGAGAGAAATAAATATTTGAAGAAGTACAAATATTAATATGAATTTGATTCATACTAAATTTATAGGATATAAGAGAATTTGGAGTTCAAATTTTAATATGAATTTGATTCATATTATAGAATTAATTAATTGAAGACCTCAAATTAAATATATGATATTTAATTGAGTAATTAATTAATTAACTAATAGAAGATCTGAAATTAAATATATGATATTTAATTGATAATTAATTAATTAAAGAATTAATTAATTGGAAATTAATCAATTATGGAAATGATTAATCACTTATGGAAGTAATTAATCATTTATGGAAATGATTTAATCACTTATGGAAGTGATCAATCATTTATGGAAAAGATTAATCAATTATGGAATTGATTAGTCATGGAATTGATTAATTATGGAAAATATTATATCAGTTATGGAAATAATTGATTTTAAACGAATATCTTATTCATGGCCTTTCTCCTATAAATAGAACACTAAACCTAGGGTTTAGGTACTACAACATAAGGCCACAAGAATGCACTTTTGCATTCTCTCTAGCCTCCCTCTCATATTCTCTCAACCTAAGAACTCTAGGGAGAATTTTCTCTCTGGAGTTTTTCCCATTCAAGATTAGGTAGTCCCACAACTACGTTCCTAATCCCAGAGTCATAGCGGGGAAGATCAATTGGTGGTGTCCTAATTGTTGACGCTTGGTCCCAATGAAATCAAGAAAGGCGTTCTTGATATTTCAGAGACGACAACGACGGTATGTCTGCTTCTTCCCTATTAGATTTAGATATAATATTTTTGTATGCTTAGCCTTAATATAAATCTAGAATAGTTCTAAGTCTATTGCCAATGTATTAGTATTTTAGATTAAACAAAATTAACTACGAATCGGTCCCAATTATGCTTCTGCTTTACGGAATTAGGGAATTCCAAATCCTTCACGTCAATCATAAGAAACTAATCTCATTCATTGGTTTAAACAAGATTACATGTAAAACTCAATAAAAGGCAGCAAGAACAGAATATATAAACCCAGAAAACTCAGCCAAACATAGATATCATTCAAGCATAATCTCAATCGTACGATACAAATGAGTTTAGCTACTCATAAACAAAGAGAAACTACAAACAAATACGAATGAATGCATGAAATATGACCTAAAAAGGTCTACACAGTAGCTAGAAACGAAAAGAGACGAAACTAATCGCAAAAGGGCCAAAATAGGGCCAAAATTCTAACCTAACGGCGGACTAAATCGAAGCCCTATATTTATAGAAAACGTCGTAGCGTCGAAACGCTAGGCTCGGCATCTCGACGCCCCGGACTTTGTATTCCGGGTCGAAATTGAAGGATTGGAATTCCCAATTCCGTTAAAGCAGAAGCGCAATTGGACCGATTCACAATTTAATTTTTGTTCAATCAAAATACCGATACATTGGCAAAAAATTAAGCAATGAGAAACATACCTCCGTTGACGACTCAAAATTCTTCAACGGACACCACCACGAGGCTACCCTGCTATTCTTTGAGATCGAGAACGGAGTGGTGGGACTCCACCACGTTCTTGAATTTGGGAGAGAAGAACTCTCTGTTTTCTTGTTTTAGAGAGAATAAAGTGAGAGAGAGTTGAGAGATCTTTTTTCCAAACTTTGCAGAATGAATGTAAGGCCAAAAGACCCTCCTACGTGTAGTTAAGTGAGAGATAAAAGATTTAATTTTTATTTATTTAATTAATTAAATAAAACGAATTTAATTTAATTAATTAATCACATTAATCAATTAATCTTATGTGTATTTAAATCATATTTAAATGGCCAAAGTGAGCCTAACTCAGCGGTAATTGGCATGTGCCCTCGACCATGAGCTCAGAGGTTCAAATCCCCCCATCCCCAAATGTTGATGTACTAAAAAAAAATCATATTTAAATGCATCGCTCTCACATAATATATAGTTTCAATTAATTTAATTAAATCTAATTTAACCAAATTAATATTAACCAACTAATTAGATAATTCATTATTAATTAATTCAATGATTAACTAAATATCACATATTTAATTAATCCATGATTTGAATCATATTCAAAATGTGTATCTCTCTTATAACCTATAGTTTTAATATGAATCATATTCACATTAAAATTAATCTATAGATTTTAATTTAATTAAATCAAATTTAACTAAATTAAATTGAACAATTAATTAATTCAAAATTAATTAATTTTATAATTAATTAAATATCAACCATATTTAATTAATTACATATTAGAATCATATTCTAATGTATCTCTCATATATTATAGTTTAATTAAATCACATTTAATTTAAACTAAATTGAATAATTAATTAATTCACAATTAATTAATTAATTTACTAATTAAATATCATATACTTAATTAGCCACATATTTGAACTCCTTCAAATATATTATTCTCTCAATATAATAAAGTTTAAACTCATATTAAACTTTATATCATAATGCATCACCATACACTATATTAATTGTATCTCATACAATTAACTTAATTCCCAAAAATTGAATTTGAACTATTCAAATTCTTTCAAGATAAATTGTTTCCAAGTACTCTTTACGAGCTAGCAGGGGGACCTAATGGACCTACAGATCAGAAGCTCCAATGATATGAGGTTAACAGGTTAAACTCATTAATCGAGTTAACCAATATTCATTAATCGTGGGTCACTCCACTAAAGACCCACAGTTGCACTCTTCTCACTATAGAATATTTCTATGTCCACGGATATTGATCAATAACGGTAAATCAATCCTTCACGAGTGTTCGTAACTTCAGCTGGATCAAATTACCGTTTTACCCCTGAGTTACCCATGGCTCCTTAAGTACCAGTGCTCCTCTAATGAACAACCTGTTTATAGTCCAACCATTAAATAGAAAGTCCCTTTCGGGCCAGTGAGAGGGCGAGATCCCTTTGTTCAAGTCTCGAAGTCACCACTTAAGGGAATACTCATCTACTTCTCCTAGAAGCAGGTGTTTGCTGTTTGCTACCGCAAGCGCACGGGTCGCACAAGTAATATAAAACGGTAGTAATACCCAGTATCGAATCCACAGGGAAGCGAAGCGAAAATTAAGCAAAAATAAAATCTCTTGAGCACTAAAAGTACTTAGGCAAAATAATATTTAGGGAACAGCTCATGCAAATAAGAGAAATTTAAAATTCAAAGCAGGAAAATAATTTGATCAATCAAATAAAAAAAAATATGGAGAAAGAGTTTTCTTTTAATGGGAAGAGGGGTCTTGAAAATCAATTATGAGCTAAACAATGGTTATAATTATCCTATCTCATTGCCCAACTAACTATACTCCTAGAATCTCCGTTAATCACATAGGTTCTCCTGTCGGTTTCCCCTAATTGTAATTAATTCATTTTAACAACCTAAGTGTCCTTAGCGCCATTAAAAATCATTAATTATTACGCTCTGATTCATTTTAGGAATCTAAGTTTAATCAACTAATCCCGATGTCACGACGAGCAATTAAACTAGTTGCATGGATTATGATCCATCCTAACTTCTCTCCGTCGAGTTTCCATTAAGGATCGAATCATTACACAATTGGCCAGATTGAATAAAGCATTAAGCACATCCATACAAATAATTAGGAAAAAGGGCAAGAGACAGGTAATTATAACAACGTTTCAACTATAATTTCATTCCAAGACCCCAAATTGGGGTTTAGCTATACATAGCTAAAATATCCACAACATTTACAATAGAAAGCATAATTTAAGAGCATAAAAGGAAAGGAATTGACCGTCGAAAAACCCCTTTGCTTGGTGCTCAGAGCTCCGCCGAACACTCCTTTGAGCTTCCTAGGATGCTCCCAAAATTCCCCAAAATATTTCCCACTAAAGAATTCTCTCAAAAAGGCTAGAAAGCCTTGAGAGAGGCTCCAAAGGAGCCAAAGGAAGGAAAGAATGGATTGAAGAATGAATTGATTGATGGTCAATGAGGCACCCAATGGTGCCTTTTTATAGGCCCGGAATGGGGGTAGCGTCGCGACGCTACATTGCACAGCGTCGCGACGCTGCAACGCACGCGTCTTGTTGCCCAAGAAATGGGTAGCGTCGCGACGCTGCCTTGCATAGCGTCTCGACGCTGCCCCAATTTTCAGAATTTCCAGCTTCGGTTTTGGGCTGATTTTTTGGCCTTCTCTTCACTTCTTTTGGGCATTTTCATCATGATTGGTTTCATTGGATCCCCTTTTGATCCATGCTTGGATTTGGGCTTCATTTGCTTCATTTTTTGCACTTTTTCTCCCAAAATCACCAACTTTGCTCCTAAGGACCAAATAACGGAATTCATTAAATATTTTCATTAAAAACACGATTAAAGCACAGAAAAGCCTAATAAATTGGGACTAAAATAGCGACATTTCTGCTCGCTATCACACCCCCAAACTTAAGCTTTTGCTAGTCCCGAGCAAAATAAATTCTAAAGATGCATGAAATAGAATTGCTCAAGCCTCAATGATTTTGGAATTCTTAAGATAGAATGGAAAACATGCAAGTGGAATAAGCAAGCACCGCATACTCTTGAAGAAATCTTAAACTAGATTGAACTTAAGATTAATGAATAGCATGCTCAAGACTTATCTATTGATTCTTTTACTAACCTAGATTAGTCTTATGGCTTTCTCCATTTGTTTTCCCCCTACACTGGCTAAGAGCCCCTAATAGGTCGGAGTCCTTCTATCATGCAAAAAAAAAAGAAACTAGGGTGCCTGTCATTTTCTTTTTCATGGGGGAGCAAAACTCACAATTGATTTTTCTCTTTCTTTTTCTTTTTCTTTTGCTACTCCCCCAAACTTGCATTTTGATATCTAATGGTACTAGCTTTCACACTACGGTGCAGGGACCCTTAACCCGAATTTTATTCTCTGGTTGGCCTAACTGATCACACCGCAGGTAGCTCTTTTTACCCCTAGGCTTTTTCTTTTGTGCAAGCAAAAATTTTCTTTTTTCAACAGATTTTTCTTTTCTCTCATTTTCTTTTGTTGCTTTTGCTTTTCTCTCAGCAGACATAACATTTTTTTTCTTCCTAGCTCTTTAGAACAATCAAGCATGAACTTCCTAATATTAGAAACTAAGCCTATCGGGGTGACAACAAACTTTAAAAATCATAGTAAGAATCTAGATTTTCAAAGACGTCATTAGATAAGGCTATTGCATGCTTTAGACATCAAAACTAAGTATCAAAAAATTTTAAAATTTCATAATTTCTGCCGTGCTCCCAGATTCCACAACATATAAACTATTTTCTCCCAAAATTTCTAAAATCACATCCTTGGCTATCATGGCTATCTATTCATGCATCCAAAAGAATTCAAATATGCTCAACACAGCAGAAGCCTCCCCCCCAAACTTAAATTAAACATTGTCCCCAATGTTTTTAAAACAGTAAAGCATAAAGAGGGATACTGAGACTTCCCTGAGCTAGGAGCGCTTTATCCTCTTCCTTTCGATCCAGAAAAATGGGATTCTTGGAATTTTGGGATTTTCTTAAGGTGATCCTGCAAAACAAAATTGGATCACGAAGCAAAGAAAATTATTTACCGCAAAAACAACTATCTAAACTTTAATCCTTGGGTTGCCTCCCAAGCAGTGCTTTCTTTAACGTCTTTAGCTAGACGAGGCTCGGCACGCTTACGGAGGCTCGAAATAAAAATTTTCATCATCCTCCGGGCCCTGCAAAAAATCACGCACCGAGTTGCATACTGCAAACAGGGGAGAAAAAAAACTTTCCCCTGGCCCATCATCACTAAAGAGATTATCATAATAACATTGCAGAAAATATGTAACAGCATCAAATCTCTTTTCTAAGTCTCTATTCACAAAGCAATTGTTAACAGAGTCATCAAGCATTATAATATCTACCGGTCTAGGATCTAAAGATGGCCTATCAATCATGCCAGACCATTCATCAGAAAAAACATTTACATGCTCCTCAGATTCCTCAGACTCAGTATTAAAAAATGATTCAACTAGGCTATCACATGACTCACTATCAGAATTAAAGAATTCAAGCTCTCCAGGGTCAGATTCTATACTATGCACAGATTCGAGTTCCTCTGGGTCAGTTTCTATGCTATATACATCATCAGGACACGAATCAAAGGTATTAACATTATCAGGGTTCATGCATTCAGGAATGTCAAGATCAGACTTAATAGATTCAGTGTAATCACGATCAGACTCAAAATTATCTACCAAGTAATCTTTTTTATGCATTTCATGTTCATCCTCAATGTCAGGCAACTCTATATCATCATCAAAATTATCCATTTCAGGCAAATCTAATTCATTCTCAAAGGAAGGTAAATCATCAACTGCAGATCTTTCATTGTCACAAGCAGGCAAGTCTAATTCATTTTCAAAGTCAGGAAGTTCTAAATCATTCTCAAACAGAGGATTATTCAAATATGCATTGTGATCAAAATCCTCATCATCCATAGGCACTTCTCCTAAGCCTAAGCCAAGATTAAACTCTACCTCCTCATCATCGTCAGTCAAGTATTCAGGACCAATAGAAAAACATGTATGCAAACTACATACAGACTCATCTTGTCCAAAAATACTAAACACAACTTTTTCATCATCAATGTTCAAGGTAAGCTTACCTGTGTGGACACTGATCTCAGCTTTACCTGTAGCTAGGAAAGGTCTGCCTAGAATAATGGGAACCTCCTTGTCCTCCTTCATGTCTAGTACCACAAAATCTACGGGGAAGATAAACTTGTTGACCTTCACCAGTACGTCCTCCACAACACCCATTGGTTGGGTAATTGATCTGTCAGCAAGCTGGAGAGTGACGTCGGTGTCCTTCATACCTGTTAAACCAATCCTCCTGTAAACAGAATAGGGCATCAAGTTTATATTTGCTCCTAAATCACATAAGGCCCTATCGAAAGATGCTTCTCCTATGGTGCAGGGAACCGTAAAACTCCCTGGATCTTTTTGTTTAGAAGGCATCTTCCCAGATACTATGGTACTGCTACTCTCAGACAATTTAAAAATTTCTTTTTTCAGACTTTTCTTTCGAGAAAGCATTTCTTTCATGAATTTCCCATAATTAGGCATGTTATACAAGGCATCTACTAAGGGAATATTCACAGACAATTTCTTAAACATTTCTAGAAACTTTTGAAACTGCACATCTAATTTAACATTCTTAAAGCGCTGAGGAAAAGGTAACTCCCTGTAGTCAAAGGTTGGACATTCGCCCCTCCGCCTGGGCGGGCTAATGTGCGAGCCTTTGTCATGGTGGTTGCATGGGACCACTTCTTCCTCGTACAGTTTCTTGCTGTGCCTGCCATCCTGCTTTTTATCTTCTTTTCTACCTGAAAAATTGTTAGAAAAATCACAATTTAAGTCAATAGAGTCAGGAGGATGTTGGGACCTTTTAGAGGAGGCTTTTTGTGCCTCAGCCCTTTCATCTTCATCCCTTCTCTTTTCTTCTTCCTTCTTATTTTCTGAACTGTTCTCCAACTGTCTACCACTTCTCAGTGTCACCATCTTGCACTGCTCTCTTGGGTTAGGCTCAGTGTCGCTTGGAAATTTTCCCTTCTGAAGGGCATTCACTGTTGAAGCGATCTGTCCTATTTGAACTTCCATGTTTTTCAGAGCTGTGTCGTGGTTATTGACTGATGTCTGGAGATTGACGTTCAAAACTTTCTTTTCCTTTACAAACATAGCCACCAACTCCTCCAGGTTATTCTTCTTTTCAGGCGCACTGGATGATGCAAAACCTGGCGGTGGCTGCAAAACATTCTTTGTATTTGAGTATGAGAAGTTCTCGTGATTGCGTAGACTGGGGTGGTAGAAGTTCGGTATTCCTTGCGTAAATGGTCTATTTCCTACGTACTGGACTTCTTCCACATCTTGACCTTCCTTCTTTGAATGACCTTCAGCTAAGGTGGAAATGGACTTGACCACCTCAGACGAAGTCAACTTGTTCAGCGCATTGGTCAGAGATGCCAGTTGTGCCTTCAGTGAACTTGACTCATCCAATTCATATAATCCAGCCTTCTTTGAAATTGCTCCTCTCTCGGTTGGCCATTGATAACTGGTTGCTGCCATTTCCTCAAGCAGATCTTTGGCTTCTGTCACTGTTTTTGAAAGAAAACTTCCTCCTGCTGATGTGTCTAGGACTGTCTTCGTGGAGGGATTCAATCCATTATAAAATAATTGTACTTGAAGCCAATCAGGATATCCGTGTTGGGGGCACCGCCTAAGCATTTCTTTGTATCTTTCCCACGCCACGTACAACTGCTCCTCGTCAAGCTGCCTAAATGTTCCGATTTCAGTCCGGAGCTTGGTAGTCTTGGCAGGTGGGAAAAATTTTGTCAGAAAAGCCTGGGCAAGCTCATCCCATGTACTTATGCTGCCCGTCTCGACTGATTCGAGCCAATTCTTTGCTTTATCCTGTAGAGAGAATGGAAATAACCTCAATCTGATAGCGTCGGCCGGAACTCCGTTCATCTTCACCGTCCCACAAATTTCCAGGAATGATCGCAGATGTGAGTGTGGGTCCTCAGAAGGGTGTCCCTTAAACGAGTTATCGCGCGCCATCTGAATCAATCCCGTCTTTAACTCAAAATTTGTAGCTTGGATTGGGGCGTAGACAATCCCAGAATTCTCGGTGGGGAGAACTGGCTGTAAGAAATCTCTAATTGCCTTGGGAGCTTCCTCTTGGTGGGCCATTGCTTCTGCTAATCTTTTCTCTCTTCGAATGGATCTAAGAGTCCTGTCAATTTCAAGATCTAACGGAAACAAATTAACCACCTTGTTCCTTCGCATACAATACTCCCAATCAATCAAGAGAACCAAACAAAATAAAACAAAAACAAATGATATTCACAAAATAATAAAAGAAAAATATTTACACCTAAATTACTATTTATCCCTTTCTTTTCGATGTCAAGAAAAATTAATTTGCTTAAAAATCAAGCTTCCCCGACAACGGCGCCAAAAACTTGTTTGCTGTTTGCTACCGCAAGCGCACGGGTCGCACAAGTAATATAAAACGGTAGTAATACCGAGTATCGAATCCACAGGGAAGCGAAGCGAAAATTAAGCAAAAATAAAATCTCTTGAGCACTAAAAGTACTTAGGCAAAATAATATTTAGGGAACAGCTCATGCAAATAAGAGAAATTTAAAATTCAAAGCAGGAAAATAATTTGATCAATCAAATAAAAAAAAATATGGAGAAAGAGTTTTCTTTTAATGGGAAGAGGGGTCTTGAAAATCAATTATGAGCTAAACAATGGTTATAATTATCCTATCTCATTGCCCAACTAACTATACTCCTAGAATCTCCGTTAATCACATAGGTTCTCCTGTCGGTTTCCCCTAATTGTAATTAATTCATTTTAACAACCTAAGTGTCCTTAGCGCCATTAAAAATCATTAATTATTACGCTCTGATTCATTTTAGGAATCTAAGTTTAATCAACTAATCCCGGTGTCACGACGGGCAATTAAACTAGTTGCATGGATTATGATCTATCCTAACTTCTCTCCGTCGAGTTTCCATTAAGGATCGAATCATTACACAATTGGCCAGATTGAATAAAGCATTAAGCACATCCATACAAATAATTAGGAAAAAGGGCAAGAGACAGGTAATTATAACAACGTTTCAACTATAATTTCATTCCAAGACCCCAAATTGGGGTTTAGCTATACATAGCTAAAATATCCACAACATTTACAATAGAAAGCATAATTTAAGAGCATAAAAGGAAAGGAATTGACCGTCGAAAAACCCCTTTGCTTGGTGCCCAGAGCTCCGCCGAACACTCCTTTGAGCTTCCTAGGATGCTCCCAAAATTCCCCAAAATATTTCCCACTAAAGAATTCTCTCAAAAAGGCTAGAAAGCCTTGAGAGAGGCTCCAAAGGAGCCAAAGGAAGGAAAGAATGGATTGAAGAATGAATTGATTGATGGTCAATGAGGCACCCAAGGGTGCCTTTTTATAGGCCCGGAATGGGGGTAGCGTCGCGACGCTACATTGCACAGCGTCGCGACGCTGCAACGCACGCGTCTTGTTGCCCAAGAAATGGGTAGCGTCGCGACGCTGCCTTGCATAGCGTCTCGACGCTACCCCAATTTTCAGAATTTCCAGCTTCGGTTTTGGGCTGATTTTTGGGCCTTCTCTTCACTTCTTTTAGGCATTTTCATCATGATTGGTTTCATTGGATCCCCTTTTGATCCATGCTTGGATTTGGGCTTCATTTGCTTCATTTTTTGCACTTTTTCTCCCAAAATCACCAACTTTGCTCCTAAGGACCAAATAACGGAATTCATTAAATATTTTCATTAAAAACACGATTAAAGCACAGAAAAGCCTAATAAATTGGGACTAAAATAGCGACATTTCTGCTCGCTATCAGCAGGAAGGAGTGAATTCCATCTTGTGTTGTCATGTCCCCAGCCTCCCACTCAGTCGTGTCCCCAAGAAGGTAGGTGTATTGAGTCAGCGTGCAAGCCACTCTCACCCATACTAATCAAAAGACAATCCCTCATGAGAAGGAGTTCATGACACACTCAGGATTAAGACTAAGTTACCTAGGTCATCCTATTGAAACAGTAACCTAACTAGTTAACAGGGTTACATCTAGTGGTTTACTATTTCGTGGTCCGGTCTTATGCAAACTCATTGCATAGGATACTCCCGCTCGCATGTCTCCTACATGGACGCCTTGGATCAATACGTGTGTATCGAATACAAAGCGGGTCGCATCTCATACTGTTACCAAGATAAGGTACCCAGCCTTATCCCTGTACTATAGACCTTTTAGGTTGTTACTTGAACATTGATCCTCGTATGTCCCCACATACTAGTTCAAGTTACATATAAACAACCTTGGATCTTAGTTTATTGGATTTGGGTCATATTGTGCAATTTTAGATTTAAAATGAAAATAACACTTTATTGCATAAACCTCAATAACACTTTATTGATACAAGTGTATAATTCATTAACATTCACTATCTACGAGTTTTAGGACATAAAGCCCAACAGAAATTTCGTCAGCGTCGAGACGCTAGGGGCAGCGTCTCGACGCCATCCCTAATCCTAGGCTTGTTGTCTTTTTCTCGGTTTTGTCTCGTTATTTCTCGGTACGGGGCTTCAACCTTCGATTCTTGGTGTCGTTCTTCAGGCCCACTTCAATCCACTTGGGTCTTTTCACCTCCTTGTCGTCCAAGAACACCGAGATGGCTCCAAAACTCCATAATTGGCCCGAATTAACACCAATTTTGCGTGGTTGGCTCCTGACATCGCCTAGGCTCAAAGTATCTGCAAATAAGACAAATAAAACATAAAATTCTTCTAACAAGTTCAGATTAGAGGTAATAAAATAGGACTATTTTGGTCCTATCAGTAGGACTTAAGGAGCACGAGGTAACTTCAGGGGTAAAACGGAAATTTGACCTAGCTGTAGTTATGAACAACCTATGAAGTATCGACTTACTAATCATGGTTATATATATGAATAGGGATTCATAAACGATAGATCGGTTTTTAAGAAAAATCGGGGTTGGTTCGATTATTTAATTTAGTATTTGATATTAAATAAAATAATTATAAATTAATTAAAATGTTTAATTAATTATATATAAAATTGATTTTATTTAAAATTAATTAAGTTGAATTAATTTTACTTAAAATTAATTTAGAAAATTATTTTACCTTTTTGGATTAATTAAATCCAAGATGCAAAATATGGGTGATTAAGTCAAGTACGGAACGAGCCTTGTCTACGAACTTTAGAGATAGGGGCGACCTCGTCCCAACTGCATAGCAAATGTCAGGCCTAGTACACAACATGACATACATAAGGCTGCCCACAGCTGAAGCATAAGGGATCCGTCTCATATCCTCAATTTCTTGAGGTGTCTTAGGACACTGTTCCTTAGACAAATGAACTCCATGCCTGAAGGGTAGTAAACCCCTCTTGGAATTCTGCATCTTATATTTAGACAACATCTTGTCTATATAGGATGCTTGAGACAGGGCTAACGTGTTGTTCTTACGATTCCTGATAATTTGAATCCCTAGAACATACTAAGCTTCACCCAAATCTTTCATTTGGAACTCAGTCGATACCAAGTTTTAATTTCAGCTAGATATTCTACATCATTCCCAATGAGTAGAATATCATCTACATACAACACTAGAAAAGCTACTAAACTGTTGATAATCCTTTTGTAAACACAAGGCTCATCAACGTTCTGGTCAAAGCCATAAGATTTGACAGCAGTGTCAAACCTTATATTCCAAGATTTGGAAGCTTGCTTCAACCCATAAATGGATCATTTAAGCTTGCAAATTTTTTGCTCCTGACCTTGAGCAATGAACCTCTCTGGTGGAGACATAAAGATGCTCTCTTCAAGATTGCCATTCAGAAAAGTAGTCTTGACATCCATCTGTCAAATATCATAATCATAAAACGTGGCAATGGACAAGAGTATAATTATCGACTTCAACATGGAAACTAGGGACAAGGTTTCTTCATAGTCCACCCCTTCCTTTTGGGTATAACCCTTTGCCACAAGTCGAGCTTTGAAAATCTGCACTTTCCCAGTTGCGTCTCGTTTTCTCTTGTAGATCCATTTGCACCCTATGGGTTTTATCCCTTCAGGTTGGTCTACAAGATCCCAGACTTGATTGAAGTACATAGATTCCATCTCTAGGTTCATAGCTTTGACCCACTGGTCATGATCCACATCATTCATTGCCTGTCTAAAGGTCAATGGATCTTCAACTCCATCATCAAGTTGTTGGGTTTTATGCCCTAAAACTCGTGGATAGTAAATGTAAACATTTGACCGAACATTAATAAAATAATATTTCATGTATTATTCATTATTGTTTGTATTGTATCTTGCCTAAATAACCCTAATCCAATAAACTCAACATCCTAGGCTGTTAGTATGAGACTTGAACTAGTATGTGGGGACATACGGGGAACGTTGTTCAAGTTACAGCCTAAAGGGTCTATAGTATAGGGATTAGGCTGGGTACCTTATCCTAGCGACACTATGAATACGGCCCGCTTTGTATCATGATACAAACGCAATGATCCAACGCGTTCTTGTAGAGGACATGCGAGTGAGGGTATCCTGTGCAATGAGTTTGCATAAGACAGGACCGCGAAATAGTTAACCACTAGCTGTAACACTGTTGACTAGATAGGTTTCTATTTTATTAGGATGACCTAGGCAACTTAGTCTCAATCTTGAGTGGATTATGGACTCCTGTTCACGAGGGATTGTTCTTTGACTTGTATGTGTGAGAGTGGCCTACACGCCGACTCAATAAGCCTACCATTTTGGGGACAAGACCGAGTGGGGAGCTGGAAACATAATCACACAAGAAGAAATTCACTCCTTCCCGACATTAGGGTAAGTAGAGGTGTGTTCCCTTAAGTGGTGTCCTCGGGTCTTGAACAAAGGGCCCTGCCCTCTCTATGGCACGGAGGGACTTTTGTTTGTTGGTTGGACCTCAAACAGGTTGATCATTAGAGGAGCACTGGGACTTAAGGATGTAGAGGTAACCCATGGGTAAAACGGTAATTTGACCTAGTTGGGGTACGAACACATGTGAAGGACTGACTTGCTGTTATTGGTCGATATCCGTGGACACATAAATATATCTGCAGTTAGAAGAGTGCAGTTGTGGTTCTTTAGTGGAGTGAACCACAGTTAACGAATATTGATTAACTTGGTTAATGAGTTTAGCCAACTAATCTCATATCGTTGGAGCTTCTGATCTGTAGGTCCATTAGGTCCCACCGGTAGATCACTTAGGGCGTTGAGGTAAATTTCTAAGGGAGAATTGTATATTCAAAGGGGTTTGAATATTAAGTTTAAAATATGAATTTGATTCATATTAAAACTATAGGTTATAATTAATACTATAGTTTATTTGAGAAAAATATAATTAAATATTTGATATTTAATTATAGTATTAATTAATTGTTGAATTAATTAATTATTTGGTTTTAATTTAATTTAGTTAAATTTGATTTAATTGAATTACATTAAAACTATAGGTTATGTGGGATATTTATATAAATGTGATTTATGTAAATAAAATTAAGATTAATTGGTAATCTAATTATTTAATTAATTATTAATTATTTAATTATATTTAATAATTAATTAAATAATTTATCAGTTATGATTAACTGATAAAGAAAACTTCAACCCACTAACTTAGGGGGAGTTACACGTTAAGAGGTTTTCAAGGGAGGGAGTTACTAATCATCCGTTAGATCTCATTCTCCCTCATTGGTACGTTTGTGGTTCATCTGGAAAATCCTGATTCTCTCTCAATCTCTCTCTTTCTCTCGTGCTTTACAGAGAACAAAAATTCCCTTAGTGCCTTTTGCTCCCACAAGCAACCAACGCTAAATCTTAAGTGAGAATACCAGTGTATTCTTTTGGTGGTGTTTGTGGTGAATTTTCAAGCAAGAAAGGTGTTCCTGGGTTGCTGCAAATTCGGTTTCTTGGCAAGGAAAAGGTGAAATTCGGTCAAGACTTCAACGTAAAGTAAGTACCCTTTTTCCCTTGATCATTAGGATCATCTTTAGATTAGATCTAGAGATTTATTATGAAATTAGCATGATTTATAGCCTGTTTACAGCATGTTTTTATGTATAGTTGCTGTAATTTTGCCTTCAAATTAGTATTTTTATCGTTATTTAATTTGAGTCGAATCTCTGATAAGTTTCCGCTGCGAAAGGGTTTTAATCCCTACAATTGGTATCAGAGCCATATCAAATTTTAAATCTCGATTAGGAATTTGCGATTGGCTAATTAGGTGGGATTAAATTGCATTATGGATGTTAATTTGCTGTGAACTGGTGGTTAATTGGCCTTAGATTTACAATTTTTGATTTGATTAAATGTAAAGGCCCCTACGTTTTTGGGCATTAAAATTGTAAATTGAGTCTCTGTAAGTCTGGGTCTATTTTAGATTGAAGAACGATGAAGATCGGGACCAAATTTGGCCAAAAACAGCGAAAAACGGTGAAGAACAGCGGCTGGAACAATGCTGGAATCAAAAAAAAAAAAGAAAAAAAAAATCGGAAACACGCGTGCAGACGAGGGCTGATGTCAGCGTGGAGATTGTTGACGTCATGAGGCACAGTCTAGTGGTCCGGCGGTCCGGTTTGTTTTAGCGCACGGTTCACTGGATTCTTCAGCGGTTCGTTGACCAGGCCGCAAGAGTTGACCGGTTTGCGGGTTTTTGACGCTAGTTCAGCATTTTTCGAACCGGTTTGGCGGTTTTGACCCGGTTCAGACGTTTTTGGGCTGGTTCAAGCAGTTTTGACCCTGTTTGAGCGGTTTTGGCACGTTTGGAGCGGTTTTGGTCCGGTTCGGGGCTGCAGAAGGCTGTAATAGGATAGATTTTTGCTTTATTAGTGTAATTTAAGCTTTAATTTTATCATAGGGGCCAATTAATCGGTTCATATGCTGTTTTATATGCTTTATGGATGTCATATAAAATTAGAAATCTCACCTTAGGTTATAAAGCATGCTCATGTATTTATGTATGTTATAATTAGATTATAATATATAGTTTGAAATGCATGGATTATTTTTATGAGTGTTTTGATATATGAGGTATATTAAAAATATGAAAATGGAAAAGCATGATGTATGAAATTACTTAGTTAAATATAAAGAGTTATATTTAATAAGTTGTTTCCAGCATGCTACTATGATTTTCCTTGATTGGCAATAATATAAATGTTATATTTATTAATAAGGAAATCAAAATTGCATTGAGCATGAAACATCCATAGTATTAATATAATTGTTATATTAAAATTCATGCAATGCAAATCAATATAGTTGAATTTATTAATTGGAATATGATTGTTAATTATATTAAACTATAGTATGCATGATTATAGGACTAATCATTAAAATTTGAATAGTTTAAAATTAATGATTAGAAACCATCAATCTATAATCAAGAGATGCATGCACACATAGGACCATAGGTTAAAAATGATTAATTTTAATAAGTTAAAATTAATTAGACCTAAGGTCACATTCTAATAGGATTAGAATATTTTCTTACTTAGTTTTAAAAATAGTTTTAATCAACTAAGTATGACAAACATTACTATAATTATAAGGGAACTCTACCAGTGATGTTCTGTCTAAGGTTGGGGGTATTTAAGTTGACGGTTTACGGAACACCTCCTACCTGGGAACTGACCTGCATCACCGGAGTTGAATTAATCATAGTTTAATGTTAGATTATGGACACTAGGTTAATTAAATCTGTTTAATTCACCTAGATGCTAGTTTAAAGATCTTATTATAATAGTTATAATAGGATTAGACTTAGATAGATTAACTTAGCCGAATTTATCTAAGTTAATAAACCCTAGAGGAAAATTACAAAACTAGATTTAAATCAAGTTTTGCTCCTACGTCCCTATATTCAAAATGATCCATGCTCGGCTTTGTGTCGCTTTAAGCGCGGCCTCCCTTCGGAAAAGTGTTTGCATGGGTCAATAACAAGGTGAATGAAAAAAGTGCCCATAGTAAGTGGGAGCGGGACACATGTCAACGTATTCCTCGGTCTCCACCCCTAGGTCACAACGTGAGAGTTCTATGATCCGCCTGTGTGTTGCCCTGGAGCAACCACCCCTTCGGAGGGCAAGATCATAGATTTCGGAACACCGTGAACTCCTGAAAAGGATAGGGTCACTTAGGCTAATAACCAACAGTTGTCTTTCCTCACGGTAGCCTGTTGGTACGTGCCTTTGGGATCTGAAAGTGGGAGGGTAACACTTATGGGGATAAGTTAAATATGTTAATAAGTCCTTGACCGAACAACGGTGGTTAACGTCTATAGGAATATGAGTTATTATGGAATTAGAGTTGACTGAGATAAGTCTCATTTTAGAGGAGGAGTAGTTGATCACCCTTCGGTGATTGCTCCTCTAAATCTCTAAAGCATCATTGCAAAACACAATCAATAGTTTATTAGGGTTCTTTGATTGCTTGTTTGCAAAATTGATTGGATGTTTGCAATTGTTTGTGTTGCTTGTGTGATGGGTTAAGGCAAAGATAACTAATACGATAAATGTTTGTTTTTTCAGCAATGTCTTTCTCGATTATCACTCTTCTAAAAAATGACAAATTTACGGGAGAAAATTACTCATCGTGGTTATCGACTTTAAATATGATTTTAATAGTCGATGATTTGAGGTTTTTCTTGCTGGATGAATGTCCTCCAGCTCCCGATCTCGAAGCTTCTCAGGCTGAAAGAGACGCGCATAATCGTCGGGTTAAGGCCAACGATAAGGCCCGTGCATATATCTTGGCGAGTCTGTCTGACGTGCTTGCCAAGAAATGCGAACCCCTTGAGACTGCCTTTGAGATTATGGAATCTCTTAGGGAGATGTTTGGACAACCGTCCTATCAGCTCCAACATGAGGCTCTCAAGTATGTCTACAACATCCGCATGGAAGAGGGCGCTTCTGTTCGGGACCATGTCCTGGATATGATGGTCCAATTCAATGTGGCGGAGGCAAACAGGGCGGTCCTTTGCAAGACTAGTCAGGTTACGTTCATTATGGAGTCTCTTCCGAAGAGCTTTATGCAATTCAGAACGAATGCCATGATGAACAAGATTAAATTCACCCTGACTTCCCTTCTTAATGAGTTACAGGCTTATCAATCTCTTATGAAGAATAAGGGATTGATCAGTGGAGAGGCGAATCTCGCCCATTCCAACAAAAAGTTCCTCAAGGGTTCATCCTTGGGGACTAAGCCTGTATCTCAAGCTTCTTCCTCCAAAAAGATACAGAAGAAGAAGAAGGGTAAAGGAAAGGCACCAGCTGCTCCTCAAGGCAAGGGTAAGGCCAAGGTGGTGGCCGACAAGGGGAAGTGCTTCCATTGCAATGTTGATGGACATTGGAAGAGAAACTGCCCCAAATATCTTGCTGAGAAGAAGAAAGAAAAGGAAGGTAAATTCGATTTACTTGTTTTAGAAACATGCCTTGTAGAGCATGATCAGTATGCTTGGATATTAGATTTAGGAGCAACTAATCATGTTTGTTCTTCTTTTCAGGGAAATGATTCTTTCCAGTTGCTTGAGGAAGGTGAGATGACGCTCAGGGTCGGAACGGGAGACGTCATTTCAGCTAATGCAGTGGGAGCAGTCAAGTTGTTTTTTGGAAATAGATATTTGTTTTTAGAAAACTTATATATTGTTCCTAAGATCAAAAGGAACCTTGTTTCTATTTCCTGCTTATTAGAACAATCTTATTCTGTTTCTTTTGAAATTAATGAAGCGTTCATTTTTAGAACTGGAGTACTTATTTGTTCTGCTAAATTAGAAAACAATTTGTATGTCTTAAGACCAACCGACAGTAAAGCACTTTTAAATCATGAAATGTTTAAAACTGCTGAAACTCAAAATAAAAGGCAAAGAATTTCTCCAAAAAGTAACAACATATATCTTTGACATTTACGTCTTGGTCATATTAACATCGATCGGATCGGTCGTTTGGTAAAGAATGAACTTCTAACTGAATTAGAAGATGATTCACTACCACCCTGTGAATCATGTCTCGAGGGTAAAATGACTAAGAGACCTTTTACTGAAAAGGGTTATCGAGCCAAAGAACCTCTAGAGTTGATACATTCGGATCTCTGTGGTCCAATGAATGTAAAAGCTCGAGGAGGTTATGAATATTTTATCTCTTTCGTAGATGATTATTCAAGATATGGTCACTTATATCTAATGGGTCATAAGTCTGAAGCTTTTGAAAAGTTTAAAGAGTTTAAGACTGAAGTAGAAAACCTATTAGGTAAAACAATCAAAACACTTCGTTCAGACCAAGGTGGAGAGTATTTGGATTTGAGATTCCAAAATTATTTGATAGAACATGGAATCCAATCCCAACTCTCAGCACCTGGTACACCTCAACAAAATGTTGTATCAGAAAGGAGAAATAGAACCTTGTTAGACATGGTTCGTTCTATGATGAGCTATGCTCAATTGCCTAGCTCGTTTTGGGGGTATGCAGTAGAGACTGCAGTTTACATTTTGAACAATGTTCCATCGAAAAACGTTTCTAAAACACCTTTCGAGTTATGGAGGGGGCGTAAACCTACTTTGCGTTACTTCGATATCTGGGGTTGTCCAGCACATGTGCTTGTGACAAATCCCAAGAAACTGGAACCTCGTTCAAAATTATGCCAATTTGTTGGTTACCCAAAAGAAACGAGAGGTGGTCTTTTCTACGACCCACAAGAAAACAAGGTCTTTGTATCGACAAATGCCACTTTCTTGGAGGAAGACCACATGAGGAATCATAAACCACGAAGTAAGTTAGTATTAGGAGAAGCTACAGAAGAGTTAACAAGAGTTGTTGATGAAGTAGGTCCTTCCACAAGAGTTGATGAAGGAGCCAGCTCTTCTGGTCAATCTCGTCCTCCTCACATAGTGAGAGAGCCTCGACACAATGGGAGGGTTATATCACAACCCGACCGTTACTTGGGTTTAACTGAAACTCAGGTCGTCATACCTGATGATGGTGTTGAGGATCCATTGTCTTATCGTCAGGCAACGAATGACGTGGATAAAGACCAATGGGTCAAAGCAATGGACCTTGAGATGGAGTCTATGTACTTCAATCAAGTTTGGGATCTTGTAGATCCACCTGAAGGGGTAAAACCCATAGGGTGTAAATGGATCTATAAAAGAAAGAGAGATGCAGCTGGGAAAGTACAGACTTTCAAAGCTAGACTTGTAGCAAAGGGTTACACCCAAAGAGAAGGGGTTGACTATAAGGAAACCTTTTCTCCTGTTGCTATGTTAAAGTCTATAAGAATTCTCTTATCCATAGCCACATATTATGACTATGAAATATGACAAATGGATGTCAAGACTGCCTTTTTGAATGGTAATCTTAAAGAGAATATCTTTATGTCTCAGCCCGAAGGGTTCATAACCCAAGGTCAGGAGCAAAAAGTTTGTAAACTGAATCGATCCATTTATGGCTTTGATCAAAATGTTGATGAACCTTGTGTTTACAAGAAAATCAACAAAAATAAGGTAGCTTTCCTGGTGTTATATGTTGATGACATCCTACTCATTGGAAATGATGTAGGGTATCTGTCTGACGTCAAAGAATAGTTAGCGGCCCAATTCCAAATGAAGGATTTAGGAGAGGCCCAATATGTTCTTGGGATCCAAATAATTCGGGATCGTAAGAACAAAACACTAGCCTTGTCTCAAGCAACGTATATCGACAAGATGTTGTCTCGATATTTGATGCACAACTCCAAGAAGGATTTATTACCTTTCAGGCATGGGGTTCACTTGTCTAAGGAGCAATGTCCTAAGATACCTCAAGAAATTGAGGATACGAGACGCATTCTCTACGCCTCAGCTATGGGCAGCTTAATGTGTGTTATGCTCTGCACTAGGCCTGACATTTGTTATGCAGTAGGGATAGTCAACAGATATCAGTCAAATCTAGGGTTAGACCACTGCACTGCCGTTAAAGGAGCCCTCAAGTATCTTTGGAGAACGAGGGACTACATGCGTAAGGGTTTTAATCCCTACACAGGTATGACTGCTGGAGTTTCTGCTAAACCCAAATAGCATTCAGGTTGAATAACAATCCTCCCACTACGTCGAGGCATTCTCAACTGTTGAGAATGATGGGCTTGACCAGATGTACTAGGCTCATCAACAACTCTTGTTGAAGTTCTGTTACGATGTTGATATAAACGATATCCGCAAGCGCACGGGTCGTCACAAGTAATAGTATAACGGAAGAATTCCGAGTATCGAATCCACAGGGAGGCGAAGCGAAATTTAAGCAAGCGAAAGATCCTTGAACACTAAAAATACTTAGGTGAAATAATATTTAGGAACCAGATCATGCAATCAAAGAAAATTTAAAAATCAAAACAATTAAGGAGAAAATTTGATCAATCGAGGAAAATGCGGAGAAAAAGTTTTCTAATGGGAAGAGGGGTCTTGAAAATCAATTATTAGCTAAACAATTACTACAACTGTCCTATCTCATCGCCCAACTAATTATACTCCTTGAATCTCCGTTAATCACATAGGTTCTCCTGTCGGTCTCCCCTAATTGAAATTAATTCATTTTAACAACCTAAGTGTCCTTAGCGCCATTAAAAATCATTAATTATTACGCTCTGATTCATTTTAGGAATCTAAGTTTAATCAACTAATCTCGTTGTCACGACGGACAATTAAACTAGTTGCATGGAATATGATCTATCCTAATTTCTCTCCATCGAGTCTCCATTAAGAATCAGATCAGTACACAATTGGCCAGATTGCATAAAGCATTAAGCACATCCATACAAATAATTAGGACAAAAGGGCTAGAGATAGGCAATTATAACAACATTTAAACTATAATTTCATTTCAAGACCCCAAATTGGGGTTTAGCTATTCATAGCTACAATATCCACAAAATTTACAATGAAAAACATAATTAAGAGCATAATAAAAGGGAAGGAATTGACCGTCGAAGACCCCTTCGCTGACACTTGGAGTCCCTCCGAATACTCCTTGAGCCTCCTAGAATGCTCCCCAAAATTCCCCAAAAGTTTCCCACTAAAGAAAGCTCTCAAAAAGGCTAGAAAGCCTTGAGAGAGGCTCCAAAGGAGCCAAGAAAGCAAGAAAGGAATGGAATGAATAGTGATTGATGCCAAAACAAGGCACCAAGGGGCGCCTTATATAGGCTCGGAAATGGGGTAGCGTCGTGACGCTATTTGGCACAGCGTCGCGACGCTGTGACGTCATTGACTTGCCGGCCAAGAAATGGACAGCGGCGCGACGTTGTCCTTGCAGCGTCTCGACGCTAGGTGAATTCCAGAACTTTCAGCTGCGATTTTGGGCTTGATTTTGGGCCTTCACTTCATTTCCTTTGGGCCTTTTTCACATGATTGATCTCTTTTGACTCCCCTTTGACCCAAGCATGGAATTTGGGCTTAAATGTCTTTTTTTTGGGCACTTTTTCTTCAAAATCCATAGCTTTGCTCCTACGGACCAAATAACAAAATACATTAAATATTTTCAATAAAAACACGATTAAAGCACTAAAAAGCCTAATAAATTGGGACTAAAATAGCGACATTTCTGCTCGCTATCAAGGTCCAACCTTTG
Source organism: Luffa aegyptiaca (assembly GCA_017139565.1). Lineage (NCBI taxonomy): Eukaryota > Viridiplantae > Streptophyta > Magnoliopsida > Cucurbitales > Cucurbitaceae > Luffa > Luffa aegyptiaca. The sequence continues at coordinate 23,638,453 of CM029395.1, forward strand.
AACTGGGCTCATCAACAACTCTTGTTGAAGGTTCAGCCTCATCAACAACTCTTGTTGATTCATTTGTAGCTTCACCAGAAAGTTCACTTAACATAATTTTACTGCGTGGCTTATGTTCTCGAACGTGGTCTTCTTCCAAGAAAGTAGCATTTGTCGATACACAATACTTTATTTTCTTGTGGATCGAAGAAGTATCCACCTCTTGTTTCTTTTGGGTAGCCTACAAACAGGCACAATTTTGAACGTGAATCCAATTTCTTTGGGTTTGCCACTAGCACATGTGCAAGGCAGCCCCAAATTCTGGAATGACGTAAACTAGCTTTACGCCCTTTCCAGAGCCCAAATGGTGTTTCAGAAATACTCTTTGAGGGAACAACATTCAAAATATATACTGCAGTCTCTACTGCATAACCCCAAAAAGAATTAGGCAACTGAGCATAGCTCATCATAGAACGAACCATGTCTAACAAGATTCTGTTTCTCCTTTCAGATACACCATTCTGTTAAGGTGTACCTGGTGGTGAGAGTTGGGACGAAATTCCATGTTCCATCAAATAGTCCTGGAATTCTAAGTCCAAATACTCTCCACCTCGATCAGATCGAAGTGTTGTAATGATCTTACCTAATAAGTTCTCTACTTCAACCTTATACTCCTTGAACTTTTCAAGTGCTTCAGACTTTTGACTCATTAGGTATAAATAACCATACATTGAATAATCATCTATGAAAGAGATGAAATATTCATACCCTCCTCGAGCCCTAACATTCATTGAACCATAGAGATCCGTATGTACGAGCTCTAAGGGCTCCTTGGCATGATAACCTTTTCCTAGTAAAAGGTTGTTTGGACATTTTACCTTCGAGACATGACTCATACGGAGGTAAAGTACCATCTTCTAACTGGCTTAGAAGTCCGTTCTTAACCAATCTTCCAATCCTATTGAGATTTATGTGGCCAAGTCTCAAGTGCCAAAGATAGGTACTTTGAGAAACTTTTTGCCTTTTTGGTTGAGTCTCAACTGTTTTAAACATCTCATTATTCAAAATAACCCTAGACTCTATTGGTCTTAAAGCATATAAAATGTTCTCCAATTTTGCAGAACAGATATCAGCACCCCTTTTAGTAATGAAAGCTTCATTTACAGAAAAGGACACTGAATATCCTTGTTCAAGCAAACAAGAAACAGAAATCAAATTTCTTTTTATTTTGGGAACTATATATACATTATCTAATAACATCTAGCATTCCCTGGAGAAGAACATTGTAATGTCTTCCACTGCTTTAGCTGAAATGAACTCCCCAGTCCCAACTCTGAGAGTCATTTCCCCAGCATCTAATTGTTGCCAGGAGCTCATTCCCTCAAAGGAAGAGCATACATGATGAGTGGCACCTGAATCAAGGATTCAGGTTGTATCATCATTTTCCACTATACACGTTTCAATGACCAATAAATCATATTTATTTTCATTGAGATGTGCTAAGCAGTCTATGTCATATTCATCATGAATAATTTCAAATGAATTAGACACGTGGGCCTGAGGACAGTCCTCAGTTAAGACCAATTCCACGCAATTAATGTTTAAGTTCATTTTCTTAGTTGTATTAGCAATACCAGTTTTTAAATTGGCGTTATTAGAGGCATACAAAGAACGTTCATGCTGAAAACAAACAAATGAACTTAATTAGTGATGTTGCATTAACCCGTTACACAAAATAATATCATTATTTTAATCCAATCAATTTAGCAAAAGTAATGATCGACCCATAGAATAAACATTCATTTTGCAACGATACTTCAGAGGTTTAGAGCAACAACTACCGTAGGGCAGTCAGCTACTCCTCCCCTGAATTGAGACAATCTCAGCCAATCCCTATTACCAGAATAACTCATATTCCAATAGTTCTTAGCTACCGTTTTTCTGTCAGAAATTATTAACACCTTAACAATTTCCTGTAAGTGTGACCCTCCATTTTTAGATTTCAGAGGTCGGCCCCAACAATGCTACCGTAGGGAAAGTCAAAGTTGGAAATGGACCTACGAAACCCTATCCATTTCTGGAGTTTGCGTTGTTCCGACTCCCATGATCAAGCCCTCCGTAGGGTGATCGCTCCCAGGGCGACTCGCAGGCAAATCATGGGGATCTCACGATGCAACCTAATGGAGGAGACCGTAGGATACGTTGACACGTGTCCTGCTCCCACTTACTATAAAATACTCCCTCATTCACCTTGATATTGATCCATGCAAACACCATCCGTAGGGGGTCACTCCCAGGGTGACTCGAGGCCAAGCATGGGCCTCACGTTGTGAACTCTTGAGGATGTGAGAGCAAAACTTGATTTATGAAAATCTTGTTTTGATATATTTCCTCCCACTAAGTATTTTTAAAATTAAAGGGTCTATTACTTAGGTAAATTCCGGCTAAGTGAATCTATCTAAGTCTATGCCTATATATAACTCTTATATAAAGGTCTTTACTCTAACGTCTAGGTGAATTAAACCCTTTTAATTACCTAGTGACGTTGCAAGCTAACATTAAACTATGATTAATTCAACTCAAGTTCCGGGTCAGTTCCCAGGTAGGAGGTGTTCCGTAAACCGTCAACTTAAATACCCCCAGCCTAGACAGAACCTCACCGGGAGAGTTTCCTTATAACCATAGTAATGTTTTTCCTACTTAGTACATTAAAACTATTTTAATCCTAAGTAAGAAAATAATTTGAATCCTATTAGAATTAAAATGAGTTTAGGTCTAATTAATTTTAAACATTTTTAAATTAATTCAATTTTAACCTAAGATCCTATGTTTGCATGCAACTCTTTGTTATAGATTGACGGTTTCTAATCATTTTTATAACCATTATATTATTAGGGAAAAAATCAATTTTGACCCCTGAACTTTGCAGGTTGTAGCAATTTTAACCCTAAACTTTCAATTTTAGCAAATTGAACCCCAAACTTAACAAATTGTATCAATTTGAACATCCAACTTGCATAAATGTTGCAATGTAGACCTTTTGTCAACTTTTCATTTGAATTGCTATTAAAATATGTAATTGACAATTTCCTTTTATTTTTTTTAATTCACATTGCATCTGAGTTAGACTGTAAGAAATTTGTTGGAAAAACTCTTTAAGAAATCAAATATCTCATACAATTCTTCTCATTATTATAAAAAAAAAAAAAGTCACAGAGTTATTGGCAACAAGAAAAATTTAGCAAATATGAGAAATAAAAAACTCAAAATTTCTTTATTTCTGTTTCCTAGATTTGTACATTCTTCTAATTAGCAAGAAAAAAAACATTAAAAGAAGGAAAAAAAATCCCACAAAGTTCTTAGCAACAAGAAAAAACCAGTGAATATTTGTAGACAAAAAACCTCCAAAATTTCTTTGCTTTCGTAATCTTAAGTAGCAGCAAAAAAGCTCTCATAAAATCCTCAACAACGAGAAAAAATAATCTAAAATAAAGTTTCTTCAATATTTTATTTATAAGAAACCAATTCAGGTGCAATGTGAATTAAGAAAAAAAATAATAATCAATTACGTACGGTGGTTCAAAAAAAAAGTTAACCAAAGGTATACATTGTAACACTTATGCAAGTTTAGGGTTAAAATTGATACGATTTGATAAGTTTGAGGTTCAATTTGATGAAATTGAAAGTTCAGGGTTAAAATTGATACAACTTGTTGAGTTTAAGGTTCAATTTGATGAAATTGAAAGTTTAGGGTTAAAATTGATACAACCCCTAAAGTTTAGGGTTAAAAATGAAATTTTCTCAAATTTTAATGATTAACCCTATAACATGCTTCTATGGTGTTGGAAAAAATAATAATAATATTGTAGCAGCCCAAAAAAAAAAAATTGAAGGAGTGGGCTTTGTACCTGGTCAAAGAGAGAGAAAATGGGGGGAATATTCAATTTTTGCCCCCAAACTTTCGGTCAAAGGGGTTTTTAAAAAAAAATTAATTAAAGATTTTTCTTTCTCTCTCCCCCGATATCTCTCCCTCTCTCGTCCCTCACTCTCTCTCTCCCTCCACGCTTCCCCTCTCTCTCGGTCTGCGGCTTACCCACGCCGTCGTCGCTCTGATCAACAAGCCCACGCCGCCGCCGTCGCTCCGATCCCCAGTCGGGCCGCTACCGGTGAGTTCTCATACTCTCTCTCTCATCCCTCACGTTCTCTCTCTCTCCACGTTTTCCCTCTCTTTCTGCTTGTGTAAACTGAGCAGTCCAGCCCCTCTCGGCGCCCATTCAGATCTCTGGCGATCAGACCGCGAGTCGCCGCGAACCGCACACGAATGATCTCCCCGCACCGCCGCGAATCCGCCCAGCCCGTGACGCACGCAGTCTCTACCCGAGCTGCCAGCCAACCTTCCCTCTGTCGTCGTCAACCTCGCCGACGTCGCGTCGTCATCCAGCAGCTTTCTCTTCGCGGTTTGGGTCGAGCAAGGTCGATCCTGGTGTTTAAGTTCGAGCATTTGGGCCATTTTAGTTGTTGTCCAGCAAAGGATTAGTAAATTGGGTGAGTTTTATTTTACAATTGAGTCCAAATTATCAATTATGTTAGTGTTCGGGATTGACTCACGATGCCCCTAACTTACTGTAGGATACCCACTAAATTTCGACACCCTATACGTAGAATTTCGCCAATTTATGGCGCTGTCCTGCCACTGTTTTGGCGTTATTGGGTGAGTTCCAAGAGTAAAGAAACCTCCCTAAAGCTAGTTTGAGTTTAAATTAATTCTTGGATGGGTAGTTCTAATTTTTGAGAATTTTCTATGTGTAGTTGTGGTCAAGGTGGTTGGAATTTAAGAGAATTTTGGAGTAAGAATCATTTGGGTAAAACTTCCAAATGTAAGTGACTCCCCTATCAGCATGTTGGAAAATTTACTGATTAAATGTGATTGTTGTTTGTCTGGATATTTGCAAAATCATTTTATTGAGTACTAATCTGTTTTGATGGTGGAACATGTATTGGGATGTTATCATTTGAAATTTACTATGTTATATTCTTGAATGGTGAGTTATTAAAATGTAAATTAGGAATTGATATTTTGTTATTATTGAAATGGAGTGAAAGTATGTTACGTGACATTATCTTAAAGTTAGTTAGGGGATCTTATGTGCATATGTATGACCCATAGTGACGTACAATCTTAAACATTTTGCTATTGAAAAGCTTGGTGATATGGCCAAGAGTTTTAATTAAAACTTGGCAATATGGTCAAGATGTGTTTTTCTTTTTATAATTTTCCTAAAACTTGACGATATGGTCAAGGAAATGATTTTAGCATTTATTTCAAAACCTGAGGATATGGCCATGGCGATAGGTGGCGATATGGTCACAATAAAGTTTTAGTGGCGATATGGTCACAATAAAGTTTTAGTGGCGATATGGTCACAATAAAGTTTTTAGTGGCGATAAGGTCACAATAAAGTTTTTAGTGGCGATAAGGTCACAAAATAGCTTTCGTGGCGATGGGGTCACATTTGGCGTTATGGCCAAGGAATAAAGTTTTATAAAGCAAAATTAGGTCCCCTCGTAAATGTTTGTGCTTGCATAACCAACCTTGGTAGAGAGGTTACTTACTGAGTATTTTTAATATTCATTCTTTGTATATTTTAATGTTTTTTTAGGCAAGGGCGAGAACGTGTTAGGCATCTGCTTAAGGGCACTTGTTGGTGGTGCCATGGTGGACGGTGTCTGCACATTTTACTTCCGCACATTAGTTTTTGTTATTTGGATTTTCCATGTAAATATTCAAAAACTTATTTATCTTGTTGCACTTTGAGGCGTTCAGACATTTTTATGTTTTACAAGTTTTCTTGGGATCCCAAATAAATGTTTTACTAAAATTATTTACCTATTTTATGCATTCGAGATTTCTAGGAAAAATTTTACTTCATAGTTCTTTGAATCATTCATGCATATAGTAACATCCCTAGGCAGTCTTTAGGTTTTAAAAAGTTGGGGCGTTACAAATATTCTAATTATTAAACACCATAATATCATGATGCCGATAAAATCAAAATAACGATTATTTTAATCTAAAGTGGTGTCATGCTTCATGCAATTTCAATTTCATTTAATTAATATCGATTATATTAATTAATCATCCACGAAAGTAAAATACATGAAATTTGACATTAATATAATATAACTTTTATATTAATCTAATTAATGTCATGCTCAATGCTATTCCATTTTCATTTAATAAATATAACACTTTATATTAAACACATACATGAAAATCAAGCATTGAGATTTATTATTCCCATCCATAATATAACTAATTATATTATCCCATGAAAATAATCCTAAGCATGCATGCTACATTAATTAAATATAAAAATTATATTTAGCTAAATTAATGTCATGCATCATGCTTCATCAATTTCATATATTTAATATAACGATTATACTAAATAACTCATGAAATTAAATTCTCATTAGAAAGAGGTTTTGAGAGAAAAAACAAAAAAACAAAAACAAAGAGAACAAAAAAGAATGAAATTGGAAGAAAATGGTGGAAAAAATCTATTTTATAATAGTAGAACTTTTAAATTCTCATTATGAGTTATAGTTAAAGAAAGTTGTAGAAAAAACTCTTTATATTCGACCGTTTTAGTAGTTCATATGTATTTTTTATTAATTTTCAATTAATATGTAATTAACTATTAATTATAAATAATAAATTAATATTAATGATCAATAATAAACAGGGAAATCCTTACTTATGGGATTCTTTTCGAAAAAAAAAATCTTGGAGGATTGGGTAAGTAGTCACATCACAATCACTAACAACCTTTCCCTTCTCATTATGTGCTCGGCTTTACTTGTCTCCTCTTTTTCACTATATATATATATATAAGAAAGTTGTGCACAAAGCAATACTTACCCAAAATGTGGAGACTTAAGTTGGGGGAGGGAGCATCCAACCCCTATTTATTTAGCACCAACAACTTTATTGGAAGACAAACATGGGAATTTGATCCTGATGCAGGCACTCCAGATGAGCGAGCTCAAGTGGAAACAGCACGTCAAAATTATTACCAAGACCGCAATCTCAGAAAATGCAGTAGCGATTTGCTTTGGAGATTTCAGGTTTTTTTTTTTCTTTTAAATTACATATCAAATAATTATTTTATTTATATAGTTTTTGATTTCTATCTCTTGGGAGGTGCAGATTCTGCGAGAGAAAAATTTCAAGCAAACAATTCCAAGAGTGCTAGTGGAAGAAGAAAAGAATGGTGATAAGAAAAACATAAAGAATGAAATAGTGACAATTGCATTAAGAAGAGCCACAACATTCTTTGCAGCCTTGCAAAGCAATCAAGGCCATTGGCCTGCTGAAAATTCTGGCCCTTTATTTTATTCACCTACCATGGTATTTCTATTTAATCCAATTTATTCCCTTCTGGGAATGATTTAGTCAATGATTTAAGCTTGGTTGGATGACCCTTTGATTTTTTTTTTTTTTAATTATGTTTATTTTCTCCTTATTCTTTATAATAGTTGTTATTTTTCAAAAAAAAACATTTAAATTTTTAACCAAATTCTAAAAGCAAAAATTAGTTTTTAAGAATTACTTATTTTGGATTTAAAAATATTTGTAAGAAATAGGAAACAAAACAAAGAACCCCGTGGGGAAAACTAGTATTTATAAACTTAATTTTTAAGAAAACCAAATGGTTATCAAACTGAGTTTTATTGTTTTAAATCCTATTTTGGTCCTAATATTTCTAAAATGCTCATTTTGATCACTTCTTTTTTTTTAAAAAAAAATGCTCAATTTGATCCCGTCTCTCTCTATATATATTTTGAAACGACATCATTATATTTATAACTTTCGTCTATTTTGATTCACATACTTTTAAAATGTCTATGTTGTTTCTTGTACTTTAATTTTTTTTTTTTTTGTTTTATTCTCTAATTACAAAATTCTAACACAAATTCTATATGCAACAACAATTGTTTATCTTGAAATTTATTAAGTGTAACGTTGTGCTGAAACCAAAATCAATACACAGAGACTAATTTTCTGGAAAAAAAAAAAAAAAAAAAGCTTAAAAAACAGGGAGTAAATAGTGGTTTTGCAAAGATGGGACCAAAATAATCCATAGCTGAAAGTATGGACCAAAATAGGATTTAATTTTCCTTTTTAATTTTTTTTTAACCAATTTTCCTTTTTAATTCGGCCCATCATGTGGACTAATCTCCACGGCATAATTGTACTTAGGACCAAACGTTTATTATTTCTTTTTTTGGCAAAAAAAGGTTTTTGCACTGTACGTTACAGGACATCTTAGCACTATATTTTCAGATGAGCATCGAAAGGAAATTCTTCGTTACACATATTATCACCAGGTAAAGAAAATTGCTACTTAGTTTTATTTAAATGGATGGAAAAAATTTGGCTGAATAAAATCTTATATTCCTTTTATTTTCAAAGGGTGATCGCCGGTCGATCGGTGTCGGTTTTGGGCCCAAACCGACACCGACCATTGACAAGTCGGTTTTGTTCAATTGGCGGTAGTCGGTCTAGGAGAGATGTCCATGGGCGAACCGACCGACCGACCATACGCAAACGTCGGTCGATTTGATTCGATTTTGGAAGTTAGCCGGAGCTTAATTATGAGAAAAAAAAGAGAATGAGAGAACGCGTTGGGAGAGAGAGATAAAAAACTGTGTTAGGAACCAACAAAGAGATGAAAATAAGGTGACGAGAAAGGCGTAAGGTTTTAGCGAAGAGAAAGAAACAACCTTCGTGGCGGCAATGAGCTCCGGCAAAGAGGCGGGTCCAACAAAGAGATCAAAACAAAAAGAAAAAGAGAGAGGAAGTGAGATGAGAGTGAGAAGAAGAGAAAAGAGAGGAAAGTCTGAAAGTGGAGGGGAAGAAACGTGAAATGTGAGGAAGAAAAAGAAAATAAAAAATAATTTTTTTAATTAAGTAATGATTACCTAATAAATAGGTAATCGGTTGGTTCGATTGGTCTGAGCCTTTTTGGACTCACCGATCGACAAAATGGTCATTTTTTTCACGACACAAGTAGAAACCTAACAGACCGACATCAGTTCAATCGATTTCGTTCGGTCGGTTCGATTTTTCAATTTGTGATGCTCACCCCTAAATTTATTTATGTATTATACATATACTTCAAATAAATGTATAGAAACGTACCATTTAAGAAAGCAAATGGAAAATCCTATTTCTCGGTAACAATTGAGCTTATTTGCATTTTAAATGTGAATTTATATGTTTCAGAATGCAGATGGTGGATGGGGATTGTATGTTGTGGGAGAAAGTAGCATGTTTTGCACCGTCTTAAACTATGTTCAATTACGATTGTTGGGAGAAAAACCCGACGTGGATGCTTGTGACAAAGCTCGAAAATGGATCCTTGACCATGGAGGTGCTCTTTACATACCTTTTTGGGGAAAGGTTTGGCTTGCAGTGAGTAGTCTAATTTTTATCTACTTACGCTCCATTCGATGATTATTTGATTTTTTTATTTCTTATTTTTTAAAATTATGTTTGTTTTCTCCTAATTTTCTTACCATTGTTTTCATGTTTGTTAAATGCACATTTGAATTCCTGGTCAAATTTTAAAACACAATTTTTTTTGAAAAAAAAAAAACTACTCTTTTTGGGTTAAAAAATTTGATTGTTTTTGGAAACATGGAAAGAAGGTAGGAAAAAAAACCAAGAAATGTATAGGTGTGTGGAAATAGTGTTTATATATACTTAATTTTCAAAAAACAAATGATTATCAAACTTGACCTAATTTTCTCATCTCTCTCTCTCTGATAAAATGAGCTTATGGGAATTAACTAATTGTATACGTGTAGATTCTAGGTTTGTGCGAGTGGGAGGGAGTAAATCCCATGCCTCCAGAATTTTGGATGTTAAGAGATATACTACCTACAAATCCTGCAAGTATGCTTTGTTTGAGTCGATTGACATACCTTCCAATGTCGTATTTATATGGAAAACGATTTGTTGGACCCTTCAATTCTCTCGTTCTACAATTACGGCAAGAAATTTATACTCAACCTTACAACAACATAAGATGGAGCTCTGCCTGTCATTATTGTGCAAAGGTATTTGCTAAGCAATCTAAGCTCAATTATGTTGAATATTTAATCCAAGTAGTGAATGAGATATAAAGAGGAAAGAAAATCCATCGCCACCACAATTAACCAACTTTCAATGTTACAAAATAGTCCATTTAATTATGCTGGTTTATATTGGAATTTATATTGTATAAGATTTAATTATAGATGTAAGACATTTCAAAAAGAAAAAAAAAAGGTTATAGATGTAAGACAAACTTTTGTCCTAGCTAAAATCACAAACAACTCGTGAAGAGTTGAATTCTTTGTAGTGGTTATAACTTTGTCCTACACCATGTAAGAGTGCTAACTCTTGGTTTACAGTGAAATAGTCTTAGGCTGATAAATAAAAACTAATTAATTGATTTTGTATCTTTAGAAATTATATATCTGTGTATATATATAATAAAATAGAGAAATTATATGTTTTAGGTTAAATTACAAATCTAGTCACTTAACTTTTAGGTTTCTACCTATAAGTATCATAATTTCTTAAACTTTCAATTTTGTGTCAAATAGGTCTCTAAACTTTAAATACGTCGAATAAGTCAATAAATTTTCAATTTTCCATTTAATAAGTTCTTAAACCTTTAATTTGATGTTTAATAGGTCCTTGACTTATTCAACATCTTAAAATTCAAGGACCTAGTAGATACAACATCAAAAGTTTAAGATCTTATTAAACATAAAATCTAATTTTATATTTAAAAGATTTGTTATTTTTCTAAAATTTTGAATGTGTCGGGAAGAGACCCATTAGACACAAAATTGAAATTTTAAGAACTAATTAGACATTTTAAAGTTCAGGGACTTATAAGACACCAAATTAAAATTTTAAGGATCTAATTGACACTTTTTATAATTCAAGAACCAAATAGATACAAGTTTCTAAGTTCAGGGACTAAAGTTGTAATTTAACCTATGTTTTATTGAATGAATTAGATTTTTTTTCCTCGATTATTATGTCAAGTTTATTTCACCTTAAATTTAATTAGTTGATTTTTTTTTAGTTGATTTTTTTTTTAGTTGAACAACATTTGGAGATGAGGATTCAAATCTTTGACCAGATGATTTTTATTTATTAAATAGATTACCAAACGCATACATCATTCATTCAAAATAATACTTAATTAACATTAATGAAAAAATAGTTCAATTAGATCTTCGTTAGGTTAATTAATCAAGTAATTCTTTTAACATCTTGTTGCAAAACTAATAGTTTTAATATTTAATTTTACGTAAATAAATTGTTCACTAACTGATTACTTTCTTTTTTTTTTTTAAAAAAAAAAAAAAAAAAAAAAAAAAAAAAAAAAAAAAAAAAAAACTTATTACTTTTTTATAGTTTAAATTAGAGAAAAATACACTTTTAGTCTCTAAAGTTTGGATTAGGTTTCATTTTGGTCTCTGAGTTTTCAAACTCAACAATTTAGTCCCTAAGGTTTGGTTTTAGTTTCATTTTAGTCCCTCCATCCATTTTTCCGTTAAAAACTAACGGTTTGCTGACGTGCCACTATTTTTTTTTAATTAAAAAATTATTTTAAATTTTTAAATATAAATATATTAAAAATAATAAAAATATTATTATTTTATATTATTTTTATTTAATTCTCCCCCTCTCACTCATCTTCTTCTTCCACTTCTTCTTCCACTTCTTCTTCCACTCTTCCAGCAGCCGCCGTCGCGCCGCCGTCACCAGCCTCCAGTCCGACCGCCGCCGCCGGCGACATTTTTTTTTCCTTCTCCTCCTTCCACTTCTTCTCGTTTTAAAAAAACCACCGGAATCGTGTTCACCCTCATTCTTCTCGTTTTTTCCCGTTGCGGGCTCGAATCTTGCAGCAAGGGAAGAGAAAAGTGGGTTTCTGTGAACCCAGATCTGTGCGGAACGAAACCCACGAGTGAGGACAGATCTGTGCGGAACGATGTTCATGGCGTTCACGAGCGAGGACAGATCTGTGAAACCCACGAAGTTCACTCGTTTTCCTCCCCGTTTCGGCGAGCGAGGACAGATCTGTGAAACCCACGAAGTTCACGCGTTTTCCTCCCCGTTCCGGCGTGGGTTTCGTGGCAGAACAAGGATAATTGAAGGAGAGAGATGGAGAGGCGACAACGGCATGGGTTCCTTGAGAGTTTGCTGCCCACGAACGAACCCCACCCCAAGCCCAGATTTGAAAAAAAAAACCACGACCAAAATGAAACGGGACCAAATGTGGGTTTCGTTTCAGACCTCGATTCCTAGAGAGAGAGGCGCGGCGACGAGATGTGGAACGTGAGGACGGAGTGGCAGCCTTCGGCGGAGATGAGGTTGTTCCATATCTAAAAAGTTCTTCCAATTTTTTTTTAAAAAAAAAAGAAAAGAAGGAACATGGAAGAAGAAGAACGAAAAAAGAAAAAAGAAAAAAAGAAACAAAGAACCGCTCGCCGGCGGCCGGCGATGGCAGGTGGGTTGAAGAAGAAAGGTAGGTAGGTTGAAGAAGAAGAAAAGGGGGAAGAATGAGAGAGAAAGATATTAAAATGAAAAAAATAATAATACTTTATTATTTTAATATATTTTAGTTTTAAAAAATTTAAAAATAATTTTTTATAATAAAAAATATCGTCATGTCAGCAATCCGTTAACTATTGACGGAAATTGGATGGAGGGACCAAAATGAAACTAAAACCAAACCTCAGAGACTAAATTGTTGAGTTTGAAAATTCAGGGACCAAAATGAAACCTAACTCAAACCTCAGGGACTAAAAGTGTATTTTTCCCTTTAAATTAAATTTAGCTTACTAAATTCATTATAATTATATTTTACGCATACCATTAATTTCATGGAAGTATTGGATCTATGTTTAAAATTCTTTAATTGAAAAATAGAATTTTATGGAATAAATTACAACTATTATAGGTGAATTTGATAATATTTCTTATATATGAATGAGAGTTTACAAATTTAACAAATGGTTGTGTTCGCACGTAACTTCGGAGATGAAGACACGTGGAATAAACAATATATTTATATTGATATAATATGCGTGTGAGTGTACAATCTCTAACTTTAATCCTCTGATTCTCTCTCTTATGTGTGTGAGTGTGTTTCACTCAAGGGCTGGAACGCTTGATCTCGAGTCTGAAGCTTCAATGGATTCTTGGAACTTGAAGTCTTCCAGTCTTGAAGGAGTCTTCAATCTTCAAGAAGTGTTGATGTCCTGAAGAGTCTTTAATCTTCAAGGAGTGTTGAAGTCTTGAAGAGTGTTGGGTCTTCAAGAAGTGTTGATGTCCTGAAGAGTCTTTGATCTTCAAGGAGTGTTGAAGTCTTGAAGAGTGTTTGGTCTTCAAAAAGTTTTCAACACTTGAACTTATGGATTGCAGAGAGTCTTCAGTCTTCAGACTTGGTGGAGTCTCTCTGAATTCTCTGGTTCTGCTTGAAAGCTTTGAAACTCTGAACTCTGGTCTTTGTGAGAGTGTAGAATTTCTGAACCCTTGAAATAGGGGAGAACCTCTCTATTTATAGAGTTCTCGCTGGATGGGCCCTAGTGGCTTTTGGGCCTAACAACTTGGGCTTGGGCTCAACTATTTAGTCTTGGGTTTGGTTCATATTTGACCCAAAACCATTGAAGGTGTTCATATAACACATGCGGAAGCAATTTTAGGATCGGAGGCACTTAACTACATCAATTTTAGAAAATGAAAACATGTTGTCCAAATACCGTAAGGTGAGAGCAGAATTTTTACCAACCTTTTGGAGACCGATTCAACAACTCCCTTTGATTCCTTTGATCACGAACGGTGTGTGGACCACCTCTAGTGTCTTTCCTACTATTCTCCGGGCCAAGAACGACTTGTGGGAGTCTATAGAGATAGGGAATGGGAAGGGAATACTTGAAGGTTCAAGCACTAGAGAGATATATGGAGATGAGTGAGTTTGAGACCAAAATCCAGCAGCATAACAATATGGAAAATGGCTCTCCTTCCTTTGAACCTGATTCATACTCCTTATATAGACATCTTCCATGCAAAGAGAAGCCCCATGACACTAGACACATGGTGAAATTGCAACTCAAAGTGGATTCTAGGTGTTTAATTCACAACACATGCAACTAGTGCATGGTTGTGTTGTTTTCCACTATGCATCAACATGCAAGAGTGGGAATGCCACTAAATCCACTTAAAATTGAATCTAAATTCTCAATTTTCAGCTTGCAATTCATTCCTATTTCAATTCAAAATTGAAATTGATTTCTAGGCAATTAATTTGTACAATTCCAAGTAATTTTTACATGATTAATCTAATTAATCTTTATCACCTAGTGCCATGAATTATATATGATTCCTAATACATATATATGGTATTCAAAACACTTTTAAATACTCTATCTCTCATTTTCTAATTTAATTCATAATTAAATTATTGTGTCAAACACAATTTACGATAATACCCGTTTTCCCGATTTTGAACGATTCAAAGCTTCCTATCTTTTTGTTCTAGGCTTTGTTCCGATATGAGCTAGTAGGGGGACCTAATGGACCTATAGATCATGGGCTCCAACGATTCGAGGCTACACTACTACAAATTTGGCCTTTGTTGACGGCTAAAGAGTATCAACTATCACTTTCATTGACGCTTTTTAAAAGTCAACTGAAGTGGTATCAATAAAACTAAAGCGTCAATATTACTGTTTTCATTGACGCTTATTGGACGTCAACGAAGATGTCGTTGTTGACGTTTATAAGCCATCAACAAAGACATTATTGACACGTTTTATCTGTCAATGATATTCATAAAGCGTCAATGTAGGCACCTTTGTTGACGTTTACTAGCCATCAACAAATCGTATTATTGACACGTTTTATTCGTCAATGATATCAATAAAGCGTCAATGTTGTCATATTTATTGATATTTATAAACCGTCAATATAAACTTATGTTGACGTTTTGTAAATGTCAATTATAGGATCGAAAATGTCAATATATATATACTTATTGACGTTTCTGAGCTGTCAATATATCGATTTATTGACGTTTATTAGCCGTCAAGTTACTGTATTAAATTGTCAAATTGTGTATGTTCATTGACGGTTAATATATGTCAATTATGGTGTTTGTTATGACGTTTTTTAACCGTCAACGATACATATTTGGAAAAAAAAAAAAAAAAAAAAAAAAAAAAAAAAAAAAAACCTCACGTTGGTTTTTGCCCCTGCATTGCAACCTGCATTTACACAATAGTAGCCAGCTACCAATTGTAATGCCTCCAAAAATCAACATAATATAGATTGTATTTCTAAATTTTACCCTGTAACCAAGTTTGATTTACCAAAAATCCGACAGCATAACGACGTAATTATAACTAACCAAAATTTTTTTGGTACCTGAAAAAACAAAAATATGCACTTCTAAACCCAGAACACAACCTTCACTTCACTTGACAATAACATAACACATGTTCAATACATAATACATTATATGAAAGTAACACAAAAACTCAAGTATTCATAATAGATTTCATTAACTAAAAAGTTACCTAAGAACACAACTTAAGTAAATCATAATATTCATTTCATCAAACTAAGAACATATCACAGTGTCTAACAAGTTGTCTAAAAAACGAATAAAAAAAACTAAGTATAACATTAGAAAATAATCATCCCATGTATTGTGCTACATATTCACATAATTCAACTCTTATCTCATCGAATTCAGATTGGCTAAATGCAGTTCCTCTCGTCAACTGCAAATAAACAAAAATTAAGTAAACATACTATATTACAAAAATTATAATAAATATAAAAAGATAAGTTGAATACAAGGTTAAATCGATCTTTACCACATCTGTAATCACTCTGCTCCTATGGGATACTATATCTCGTATAAATTTAAGAGTGTAGTATCCACACTCCGTAGATCCCAATTGTTGAGCACACTACATATAAAGTTCAACACATGTAATAAGAAAATTTGTATAATATGATTAAAACAACCTAAAAAATAAGTAAAAGTCATTACCTTAACATATACCCATTTGAAGGGGGGACTTCGTATATTAGTTTGAGAATAGAACATTCTTATAGCCCTGACACAATAATATAATAATAAGAATACTAAAAAAATATAAATAATAAACTTACATATGCTAAAATAACTATTTACTTACGTATTAACCATGTTCTTTACATCATCACGAAAGCCATGCTTCAGAGAGTCAATTGAATAAATTGTGAATGTTTTTAATGATATCACCAACAACATCCAATGATATCTATATAGACAACAATCATACAATAGAGTTATAGCAGAAAAAAAAAAAAGTGCAAAGTGTTAACATATATTTGATTTTCATACTTACCCGGGATTAAAAGGACATATCAATAATTTGTCATTGACCTGTCTTAACCTTTTACACAGGGCTCGAGAACGGTTCTCTTCAGGTCCCGAGCCAACTGAGATCAATGCTGGATGTAGAAATGCATATTGCTCTAAGATGGATGGGTCAGACTCGCATAAGTATCTAAAAACAAAATAAATTCATATTAGTATTAAAAACATAAGAAAATGAATGACAATTTGTTAAAGTAATGTTACTTACGCGATATAAATTGTTATAACAGTGGTTGCTAATTCCTCCATCAAGAAAAATTCTTTCATGCTGTTTTTCATTAAATGGAAGTCGAAGTGGTAGCCGAACACATGATCAGGTACTGTAATATCTAAGTAATCCCTTGTCATGTTCTCTATAAATCCTAATACGTATTTCACTGCTACCGGCACTTCTGACACTTGACTATTTGACTTCTTCTCCTTTATTGCATCTAATTCACGATGCATTTTCTTAGGTTCCTACGTAAAAAGTATTCCTTATTAAAATATATATATATATATATATATGTATAATATAAACTAATATATCATGTGCTTCTTAACTAAATATACCTTTTTTTCTTTGTCTAGAATTACGAGTTCTTTAGGCCATGGAACATGAGAGCCTACTGCGTCGAATACAGACTCAATACTTCCAACTATAGGTATGGGCAAAGGAGCATCAGCGTCATGTACTACTTCAATCAATACTCGCACATAGTTTGTTGTGAGCGGGACACCATAAACAATTTCATGGTGTCCATGATTTATCCATTATGTTATAACTCAATAAAAATCTCAACACCTTCTTCATACTCCTTTGATAATCTATCTTTCGACATCCATGATTTATCCATTATGTTATAACCTAATCAAATAAAGTTAATGAACAAGTAATTTTCTATTAATTAATATAAATAAAATAGACAAATACAAAACACCTAAACCAAAATCTAACAATTTAAAAAAAAAAAAACTTATAGAAGAACTCCAAAACTAAACTAAACGAAATCATCTAAACTCAAAACGATCGCTTAGTGTAACGTCCCAGGATTTTAGAACTATCCTATCGACATTACTATCTTCTAACCCAAACTAACCGAATGCACCGAAAATTTCGGCAGCATAACGACATACATAGGACTAAACCAAATTTTTTCCTTAACCTGTTAAGCATAAAACACACTTCTATAAGCCAAACAATCCACAACTACACACCACAGCACCACAGATACACAACAGAACTCCTTCCACAAACTAACAAGTCAGATCTCGCATTCTCATTTAGCCACAATCAAGCAACAAAAACACCACATACTAGTTAAAGGCTTATAACACAATTACTAGAATAATAACTTTATTAAATGAAAGGAATCGAAACTTCAGATGAAGCTACACATATTCTTTTTCCTCTATTAATTGCAATAACACATTCAAGTCAAAGAAACGTCACAAATATGGAGCATCTTTGATACATAAGCTAATAAAGCTAATCAATCTTCAAAATCTCTCCAAAGTTATGCATTCATTCCAAAAAAAAAAAGGAAAAAACGAGCAATGTATATCTCAACCTATATTTTTTTTTCTTTCTTGATCCAAGCAACCTAGGTAAAAACGTGTTTCGTAACTATTTTTGTCTCTTGTTACGTTTAAATTTAAAAAATAAAATGTAGAAGTTTTGTGTGAAAATTAATTTTTAAAATTAAATATTAAACAACTTTACGTTATTGATGTTTAACTAAAACTTTTCAAAATCTATGAACAACTATAACTTAACAAAAACATAAACTTAACATAAATCTAAATATACTAAATTTCTGAACATAACAACTAAAATTATGAAAACAAATCAAACAACTCAAAAATTAAACTTATCAAAAGATAAGTTAATGAAAAACAAACATGTAAATCAATTTCCATATTTTTCTACATCTCTTAGACAAATTCTAAAGGTTTTGAGATGTTGGAACTTACCGAATAACTCCAAATTTCTGCTGGTTTGTGTTTGAATTAACCCCAACAACCAAGTTCCCAAGACGATGGCCAATGAGTAACTCGATTTAAGGTCGTTCGAGTTATGGGTATTCGTCGAAAACCAATATCAAGTCCAAACGCGTGCTGGTTGGCTTTCAAAGAACCTTAAACCTGTAAAATTGAAGCTACTAAATAGTGGGTAATCCGAATTCCAAGTCGAATAAGCATGAGTCATGATCTAGAACCATTTCGAAGTCTAAAACTACATGGGCATAAAGTTGAAAAATGAAGAAATCGAGTGGGTCGAGGCTGAACTTACCAAAAGTCTAAAACAGTGGGTTGAATGACGTGCTGAACAGCAGTGTTGGGGCGAGCTGAACGGCCGGCTGAACGAAGTTGAACACGCGGCTGAATGGATGACTGAACGAAGACGAACAAGCGGCTGAACGAAGACGAACAAGCGGCTGAACGAGGACGAACGGCTCGGCTGAACAAGGACGAACGACGCGACTTCAAGGGCGGCGACGCGGCTTCAGGGGCGGCTGAACGAGGACGAACGGCTCTGCTGAACAAGGACGAACGGCGCGACTTCAGGGGCGGCGACGCGGCTTCAGGGGCGGCTGAACGAGGATGAACGGCGCGGCGTCAGGGGCGGCTGAATGAGGACGAACGGCGAGGCTACAAACTGCGGCTGCAAACGGCGTGCGAACGGCTGAGAACGGCTGCGAACGGCTGAGAACGGAGTGCGGCTGCGAACGACTGAGAACGGCGTGCTGCTGCGAACGACGTGCGGCTGCGAAGGGAAACGGCGGCTGCGAACTGTAGGGCGGCGGCGGCGGCTGCGACAGAAAAAAACGAGGGGGGCTGGAAGGCGTGGTAGAGGGAGAAAGAGAGATAATGAAAATGTTAGGTTTTTTTTTCTTTTCTTTTTTTCTTATTCTTTTTCCTTTTTCTTTTATTTCTCTAAATCCATCCAAATAAACAAAATAAATCAAAAAGAGTCTTGGGTTCTTTTTTTTTCTTTATCTCTTTTCTAATTAAAAATCAAATTTAAATTCTTAAAATCACTTCAAATTTTGGAGCAATTTAAACTCCAAAATCCCAAAAAATGATAAATTTTTTTGACGTTTATTGTGCGTCAAGAAACCCTCAATAATATTGACGTTTATTGTGCGTCAATATAGTAATGTTTATTGACGCTTATTAGTCATCAATGAATGCGGGTTTTATTGACGGCTAATAAGCGTCAATAACAACCGTCAACAAAATCATTTTCATTGATGTTTTTTGTCCGTCAACTATGTGAAAAGGCGGAATTGGACGAAAATCTACGTAAAGTACGTTTTTAATCACATTTATTGACGCTTTTTGGCCGTCAACATAATCCATATCATTTCTTGATACCATAAAACCGTCAATATATCTATTTAATTATTAAAAATTTATTTTAAAGTACAAAAATTACGTTTATTGACGCTCTTTTGACACAAGCGTCAATAAACATAAAAAGCCAGGCGTCAATAAAGGCCAAATTTGTAGTAGTGCTAACCGACTAATCTCATTATCCAAGCTAGCCAACATTCGTTAACTACCGGGACACTCCACTATAGCCCGATTGTTGCACTCCCCTCACTATAGACATATTTTTTGTCCACTTGATTTAACCATGATTAGTAAGTCGATCCTTCACAGGTTGTTCGTAGCTATAGCTAGGTCAAAAGCCTGTTTTACCCCTATAGTACTTCTAGTTCCTTAAGTCCCACTGATCCTCTAATGAACAATTGGTTTATGGTCCAACCAATAAACCGAGTCCCTCTCGGGCCAATGAGAGGGCGGGATCCCTTTGTTCAAGCCCCGGAGTCAGCACTTAAGGGAACAACCTCTCTACTATCCCTAATTCGGGTAGGAGTGAATTCCTTCTTGCACGACTATGTCCCCAGCTATCTACTCGTTCCTATCCCTGAAATGGGAGGCTTATTGAGTCGGCGATACTGAGCCACTCTCACCTATGCAAATCTAAGGATAAGTCCGAATAAACAGGAGTTCATAGTTAGTTCAGGATTAAGATCGAGTTACCTAGGTCATCACATGAAATAGTCAGTCTCGTCAGTAAACGGTGTTATAAAGCGAGAGCGACTTATTTCTTGGTCCTGGTCTTATGCAAACTCATTGCATAGGACGCCCCCACTCGCATGTCTCTACATGGACGATTTAGGATCACATCGTCTATACCATCTATAAAGTGGGTCGCGTCTCATAGTGTCTCCAGAATAAGGTACCCAACCCTATCCCTATACTATAGACCGTTTTGGCTATTACTCAAGCTTGATCCACTTTTATATCTCTACATAAAGCTCAAGTGTTCATCCTATAGCCATGGATCTTAGTTTATTGGATTTGGGTAATTATATGTGCACTTTACTTTATTCAGTAATAACTTTACTGAATTAGTCTCGATAACGCCTTTATCGAATAAGTATATAATTCGTTTAACATTCACTATCTACGAGTTTTAGGACACCAATCCCAACAACCATATGACCCAAATTTGATCCAATTAATTATTTTGTTAATTAATTGGTCAAATTAATTAATTTGATCAAAATAAATTTTTTTCTAATTAATTGATCAAATAGAAATTTGGCTCTTTAAATTTATAATTGGCCAACTTTGTCTTCAAATTAAATTTGGGACACATGTCAATTTATAATTGGTCCCAAATTTAATTATTTGTAATTTCGTCATTAATTTTAAATAAGAAAAATTGCAGTGGGTGGCAAATTAGACCAAATTAATAGCAAATATAGCACCATGTAAAAAAAATTGCAAATATAGCAAAATCTATCGGAGTCTATCTGATAGACTTCGATTATCAGAGTTTATCAGTGATAGACTCTGATTAATCAGAATCTATCAGTCTACTGATAGACTCCGATTATTCAGAGTCTATCAGTGTCTATCGCTGATAAACTCTGGTTAATCAAAATCTATCAGTGTCTATCAGTGTCCATCAGTGACTATCATTGATAGACTTTGATTAATCGAAGTCTATCAGCGATAGACACTGATATACTTTGAATAATTAGAGTCTATCAGTGATAGACACGGATAGAATCTGACAACATCTTTTTGGTCTTGTACAAATAATTTTGCTATATTTGCAATTAGTTTGAAACTGTGCTATATTTGCTATTAATTTGGTCCAATTTGTCATCTATGCAACTGCCCCTTTAAATAATGACGTGGCAATTTGTGATTGGACAAAATTTCTCCTTCAACAGGTTGCATTGTAACAAATTTTAATGTATACGAGAATGATTGATTAAATTACAACTTCTAAAACCATACCATAACAACATTAATATAGTTGATAGAGAATTTGTAATTTGTCCAATGTTATTATATACTGTATAAGACTTTAATATATATCTTCTTGATTGTAATGAAATGATGCAGGAAGATAAATGCTTTGAGCGTCCATTAGTTCAAACATTAGTATGGGATGCTCTCTACTACTTGGGAGAACCCGTTTTTAATAGCTTGGTATTTAAAAGAGTAAGAAATCAAGCTCTCCAAATAACCAAACTGACTCATTGATTACGAAGATCATAGTAGCCGTTACATCTCACTTGCATGTGTGATGAAGGTTTGTTACTTTTTATTTTTATTTATCAATCACAGTCATAATTAATACAATATTCAAATAAATGTAACTTAGTTCACATGGTTGGACGACTATTCACCGTACAGTCCTTATACATAGTTGCTGCTTGGGCTGATGATCCCATTGGAGAAGCTTACCAGAAGCATCTGGCTAGGGTCCAAGATTACATATGGGTTTGTGAAGATGGAATGAAAATACAAGTTAGTAATATTCATTAATATTTATATTTTGTTGAAGATGTAAATCGTAATATATATATGTATATATGTATATATGTATGTATTTATGTGGTAGGGTTCGAGTAGCCAATCATGGGATGTTTCTTTTGCCATTCAAGCCATTCTTGCTACTAACCTCCACCATGAATTCTCAGACACACTGAAAAAAGGGCACGACTTTATCAAACAATCACAGGTACATTGGCGAATGATTAATTGGTGTACGTAATAATTAATTATTTGGTTTACATAAATATTTGTATATGTTTATAATCATATAAAGATTAGAGAAAATCCTTGGGGTGACTTCCAAAGCATGTATCACCACATATCAAAAGGAGGGTGGGCATTCGCTGATCAAGACCAAGGATGGCAAGTTTCTGATTGTACAGCTGAAAATTTAATGGTACCTATGTACTAATTAATTTATTAACTGGCATAAAATTTGAAATTTGAAATTTTGAAGGACTTGCTAATTTTTTCATGTACAAATCATGTGTCTCAGTGTTGCTTGATATTCTCGACGATGCCTTCAGACATTGTAGGAGATCCCATGGAACCACAACGCTTTTTTGATGCTATCAACATCATACTGTCCCTTCAGGTAGGTGGTTTAGGTCCCATTTGAGATTGCTTTCAACATCTTACAAGTGATTTCAGGAGATTTTTATCTGTTTATGGTGTTGGGTGAAACCCATTTTTTAATAATTTAAACAAAATCACTTGTTAAATCGAGTTGGTTTGCAAAATCTGTCCAGAGTAGTTCTAAGATTTGTTTTCCATAAAAAAAAATTGATGTAACTATTCAATATTTAAAATTCTCTTTCTGTCCATCCCTGTCTTATCTACAAGGTTTCTAAATATTATTTTTCACCATTCACATCTTAGGAAAATTGTAATAGGTAGCTAAATTCTAATGGTTAATTGCAGATATGACAAGTTTTATAAAAAAAAAATTGCAAATATAGCAAAATTTTTAAATCATTTTTTTTAATTCTCGTTTTGCCCCTGTTTTGATTTCTATCGGTGATAGATTTCTATCACTGATAGAAATCCAGAAATTTATCACTAATAAAAACCAATAGTGTATTTGATAGAAACCAATAGTGTATTTGATTACATGATAATTTTGTACATATATCTTTTGTTTTTTTCTTTTTTTGTTTTGTTGAGGTCACCCCTTCTTTAAATTTCAACTTCCGCTTTGTGTTTTCTTTTCTTCCGATTCAATTTCCATGTTGTTTTGCTTCGACATCTATAAAAACAAAATCAAAACAAAATAAGTGACATAGGTTTTAGAAACAAAAATGGTAGTTTTCTATCACTGATAGAATATTTATATCTCTGATAGTTTTATCAGTGATATAAGGATAGTTTTCTATCACTGATAGAAATCAATCTTTCTATCAGTGATAGAATATTTTATATCACTAATAGAAATCTTCTATCACATTATTTGAGCAACTACAACCAATCACCTTACTAAATCTATTAGTGACAAAAAACAAAATTAAAGCAAATTCCAAATAAAACGCAAAAAAAAAAAAATGATCATATAATTCTCACTGATAGTGTAACGACCCACCTTCTCATGACAAATCCCTAGGGTCGTTACCACATACATGCCTAATTACTTTTAGGAGAAAGCTTATTTTGAAATAAGCTTTAATACAAAACATTTGAGATTTTAAAGAAAGAAAACCTTTCGGCCTGGGATCCCAAATAAAACAAGAAACTTGCAAAAACTTCATTAAAACAGAGGTTTTCTAAAAACAATATACAGACATATTTAAACCCTTAAAAACCACAATTTACAAATCTGACTAAAAGAAAAATGAGGAACTAAACTACGCGGAAGTAACGTTCACATATTTTCCATGGCTCGTCAGCCGCAATCCGTCACACGCTTTGTATGTCCTTGCTCGTACCTGAAAGGAAACATTTTAAAAAGAATGAGTATTAAAAATACTCAGTAAGTAACACTACTATTGGGAGGAGATTTACAAGCATTACATGGATAACTTGAGGCTAGTTGTTGTTAAAGGACCTGATAGTCATTTCATTTCATTTCGTTTCATCTATCATGACGTACGGGTCATGTGGACAATTAACCAGCCTGTCACATGCTTACCAACTCACTGGAGGTACACAAGTGGGAATTGCGAGAGATCTCTACTTCTACTGATGGTAGAAGGCACCCAGTCAGTGAAGCCAAGTCTCACCCATCAAGGCACCTATGTGTGCATAGCACTACAACTACCAACTCACTGGTGGGGCGTCCATGGGTTTGTAGTCGGAACTTTACTCCCACAGATAGTAGATGGCACCTAGTCTGCGAAGCCGAGTCCCGCCCATTTAGCTCCTCATCTCAGTCTATAAACATTTCAGTCCTAGGTGTTTAATTGCCACGGTCCCTACTGGAATAAGTAACCTATCCTCATTTCGTATTAGGGCCCCTGTTAACAGAGTCTGATTTAACTTGCAACCTAACCATCAAGTTTCTTTCCCATAAAGGTCTCTGAAGGGTTTCACATGTTTTAACTACCTCGCCTTTCATCTCATTCAAGCATAGATATCATAACCAACATCCATAACACTAAATAGAAAAGGCATATGCATATTTTAAACAGCCACCAGTCAATCTTAGCACATCGTAATCCAAGTGATATCACAAAACTTAGCCTCATTATTCCCTGTAATGCTACCGAAAAATTCGGCAGCACAACGACGTTCGTATAGCTGACCTCAAGTTTCTTATCACCTGTAAACAAGAGTATACGCTTCTATATTCAGAACTGCCCAACTACAAACTTCCACAACACTTCCAATCAATAGAATAGACTCCGAACTTCCACAAAACAAAGCGAGTTAGGTCTCGCATCCACAACTCAACCATATAAAACATCCTATCTTCCCCAACATAGAGCATTCAAAGCATTCAAGGTTTACCCAAGCAGAACATTTCATACTTACCAACACAAACATTCCGAGCATTCAATAGTGACAAACACACGCATAAGTAGAAGATTTAGTATCACCAGAACACACAATATCACATTCCATATTCCAACCGTACATAATCGATGTCTCTTGTTTTATAATATTTAAGGCATGTAACAATTCATAATAAATAGCCTAGTCTAGCCAAGGCTTTCCAAGTAGTAAGGTTACTTACATAGCCAAATAATGTTTGCCAAATGCTAATTTAGCTTCTTAGCTCCCAAGGCCTTTAATCAATCTACACAAGGTGAAAAGAATTCTTAAACCAAAAGGATATTATTGCAAGCATACAACTAGGAGCCAAATAATCATGGAGATAAATTTCACACCCAAAACTCACCAAAATAGAACCTTAAGCTTGCTGTCTGGGTTCTAAATTTCGCTCCAAATCGACAAATCTGCCT
This sequence comes from Luffa aegyptiaca, assembly GCA_017139565.1. NCBI lineage: Eukaryota > Viridiplantae > Streptophyta > Magnoliopsida > Cucurbitales > Cucurbitaceae > Luffa > Luffa aegyptiaca. The sequence continues at coordinate 23,664,173 of CM029395.1, forward strand.
CCAAATACTATGGGTACCTTAAAATCAATAGCTAAAGTCAATGGGTATTTGATTACACACCATAACCAACCCAAATTCATCTTAGAAACTCTTACCCACTACTAGAAATATTCAAGTCCACTGGAAATCAAATACCCATTGTCTGAAACGTTGAAAATCAAAAGAAGAGCTTGCTGAACAAGTTCTAAACATTAGTGGGTATATGATTAAACACTAAAATCAAACCGAAAAGCTTTCAATCTCACTTACCCAAAGCCAAAGCTGCTGGAAAATTGTAAAAACGACCCAAAAACGTTGCTGTCCGCACCACTTGCACAACGCGGCGACGGCGATGGCAGAGCAGACGGCGGCGAGCGTGAATGGTGGGCGGCGCGGCGAAAGGCGACGGCGTGCAGATCTGCAACGGAGAAGGACGGCGGCACGCTGTAGACCGAGAGAGAGAGCCACACGAGAGAGAAATCTGAGAGGGAGAACTCACCGGCAGCTCGCGACGATTTACGGCTACGAGAGAACGGTGGAGCGGCGACGATGTGCGACGGAAGGCGGTGGCTCGCGTGCTGCTGCAGTCGAGAGAGAGAGGCTGTGAGAGTGGGAGCGTGAGAAAGGGATGAAAATCGTGGAGAGAGAAATTTGACCCCTTTTTTTTTCCTAGTCTTTACCGAAAATTTGGGGGGAAAAAGTCCCCCCTTTTCCCTCTTTTTTTTTTTATTTGGGTTGTTACAGATAGAATTTATCAGTGACGAAATTCTATCATTGATAGAATCTATCAATGACAGAATTCTATTACTGATAGAATCTATCAATGATAGACTTGATAGAAATGGGAAGAAGGAAAAAAACAGGCTAGATGGGCTGGGTAATCATGTCAGATGGGCTTTTTAGTAATTTAGATGGACTAGATGTTAAATTTTGCTATTTTTGCAAATTCTTTAATATGTTGCTAATTTTGCTATTATTATAGTTGAGTTTGCTATTTGTGCAAGCTGTCCTTTATCTTATTTCATTTTATTCTTTTTATTTTTATATTTAATTGTTGCTTCTAATTTATTTATTTATTTTTTTATTTGAACTAAAATTAGAATTTTCCTGATACAATTGTTTACAAGTTTGTCTTTAATTTTTTATCAAATTATTTAAAGTAAAAAAAACATAATTAGTAATATAAATTATATAAAATTTACATAATTATCTTATAAAAATTTGAATTTAAATTTTAAAATTGATTTTAAAAGTGTGAAACCAAACACTAAGATGATTAATAATTAAACACTTTTACAAAAATAATTATAATTAAATCACTCTGGTTAAAAACATTTAGGCAAATTGAAGTGATTTTAGCAAAAATGATTTGTTTAAAAGTGATTTACCTATAATCATTTCAATGTTTGTTGGTACACTTTTAAAAGTGAGTTTGAATGATTGAAGGAATGTTTGAAGATGACTTTAAAATAAGTGTTTTTTTTAAGTCTATGATTCAATTATAATTATTTTTGTAAAATGTTTAATTATAGATTATTTTAATATTTGACTACACACCTATACAAGAGATTTTGATGTAAAAGTTTTGTTTTCAAATATTAATGTTTTGTTTGGTTACTAAAATAAGCCTTGCATTCGAGAGAAAAGTTTCAAAGAGAAAAAAAGTTAGAGACAAGGAGGGGCAAACATTTTAGAGTGAAGCAAAAAAAATTAAAGAGAGAATTCTAATGAAGCAAGCAAAAATTCAAAAATAAAGAAATAAAGTAAAAATTCAAAAATAAAGAAATAAAGTTAGAGAGACATACAAAATTTTAGACCAAAGAAAAAGTAAAAGAGAAGTTAGAGGAAGGAACAAAACATTTTGACAAAAAGGAATAGAGAAGAGGTAAAAAAATCAGAGAGAAAAAAAAAAGAAAAGTAGGAGGTTTTATTTCTTTTCAAATCTGAAATAATAGTAATTTTTTAAATCTCACAAATTTGTTACCAAAATTTACTGAAAAATCACCTCTCAAATAATTGATCAAGAAGCACTCTAAAGTGATTTTGCTTCCATTTCCAAACATTAGTATTTTAACATAGAAGTGACTGAGGATGAAAAGCAGTGATTTTGGTTCCCAGCATTAGTGTATATAACTGCAAGTTTTATTGTTGATTAAACAGGCAAGAAATGGTGGAGTGTCAGCTTGGCAACCAACAAGCACCGCGTTATCATGGCTCGAGGTAAACACAATTTATAAAACATACTATATGAAATTTAAATCTTAAAAGAAAATAGATTAGTTAATTTAATATGATCATTTGTGTGTGATCTCATACTTTTCAGCGACTGAATCCACTGGAGTTCTTAGAATACTCAATATTGGAGTATGAGTACGTAAATTATGTAATAGTTTTTTTTTCAAATTAAAATTAAATTAAATTTGATCCGTTTCTAACTTTGGTATGAATGAATGCAATGAGTAAAATTAGATATGTAGAATGCACATCATCATCGATACAGGCGGTGGTGCTTTTCAAGAGGCTGTTTCCAAGTCATAGAAAGAGAGAGATTGAGACTTTTATAACAAAAGCAACAAACTACATGAAAGAAACACAAAAAAAGGACGGATCATGGTATGGAAATTGGGGAATATGTCACTTATATGCTACGTATTTTGCCATAAAAGGATTAGAGGCAGCTGGAAACACTTACGATAATTGCTCAGCAATAAGAAGAGGTGTGGATTTTCTACTTAAAATCCAATGTAGAGATGGTGGTTGGGGAGAGAGCCACGTTTCGTGTAAAACAAAAGTATATACACCTTTTCAAGGAAATACTTCCACTCTGGTTCACACTTCCTTTGCTTTAATGGCTTTGATCCATGCTCAACAGGTTACGTTACTCCTTTAACTATTAATAATTTTAATACTAAATAATTATTGTATGTATTAAATCACAATGACTAACAGGTAAAGAGGGATCCATCTCCTCTTCACCGTGCTGCTGCGCTATTGATTAATTCTCAATTGGAAGATGGTGATTACCCTCAACAGGTGAATTAACGTAATGTCTTAATTACTTAATTTCTTTACTTTTACGAATTATTTATTAATATAAAAAAAAAAAAATCATTTATATGGCAGGAAATAACGGGAGTATGTTTTGGCACTTGCATGCAACATTTTGCATTATATAGGAATATATTCCCACTGTGGGCACTTGCAGAGTACCGTAACTCAGTTTTCTTACCTTAGCACCGCCCATGGAAATCACATGTTATTTAATTATGCTTTTAATTTACTTATGTTTCACTCTGTCTCCTTACATTACTTTTAACTTTTACTTGGACCTTAATGTTATTCCTTTTGTTTACTTTTATTTGGCATCTTTTATTTTTAATTTTTTTTTTTGTAACAAATGCAAGTTACTTAATTATTTTCATATATTAAAATGAAAATATTGTTCAACATCTAGTTTATTTTTTTTTTTTTTACAACATGCAGGGGTGGGGTGGGAGATTGAACCTCTGACCTCTTGGTCTAGATTCCTTAATGACATTTCAATGATTTGGACTATGATAAAATTTTAAATATTTGGAGAGTGAAAAATTTTAAAAGAGGGATTAAAGTTGAGAGTGAAATTAATGGTTGAAGGAAGTTGTACTGATTGATAAATTCAGGTCCATTCACTTGAATCCATAACCCGATTGTAGGATAGAGCAATGAACCAACTCATCTTTGTTGAATCCAAACCTGTAAGAAGTAACCTTATCATTCAACCAAATCCATCTACAATTATTTGATTTTAATTTATCAAATCTAGAACCAGCTGAGATTGAAAAAACACAGAATGAGAAGTTGACAAGAACCGATCAAGAAGAGTGTGAGAAGGGAACCCTCGGTGAGGCCGTTGGAGAGGGAGAAGCAGAAATCGAAGGGTTGGACAGAGGCGAATTTGGGTGAGCTGTAGGGGTCAGTAGGAGCTGAGACAGTGGCCGACTGAGAGGGGAGGGAGCAGTGAATGGGTAGCCAAGAGATAATGGACTGAGAGGATGGTGTCTCGATACTGGAGGTGGGAGAAAAAAGTTGTTGGTATGGGAAGTCTTGTTCATTGAAACATACATACCGAGAAGTATACACTCTCCCAGAAGAACTTAAGCACCTGTAACCTTTATGGTTGCCACTGTACCCAACAAATACACATTTTGTAGTGTGGAAGTCAAACTTGTGTTGCTGATAGGGCCTAAGGCATGGATAACAAGCCGATTTGAAACTCCTCAAACTGTTATAATCAGGAGGTTTGCAGTGGATGACCGTGTAGGGAACTTTTACTCCAAGAACACCAGTCGACATTCTATTGATTAGGTAAGTGGCGGTGTGAAATGCTTCCCACCAATAAGTGAGAGGCATTTTAGCGTGAGCAAGCAATGAAAGCCCGGTCTCTACAACATGTCTGTGTTTTCTTTCTGCCCTTCCATTTTGTGCCGAGGTGTAAGGACATGACAACTGAATTTTAATATCACATTCTGAAGCAAAGTGAATCAACGACTTGTATTCTCCACCCTCGTCACATCTAATAAACTTAATTCTTTTGTCATATAGGTTTTCTACTTGTTCTTTGAAATGCTTGAATACTACTGTGACATCACTTTTGTGTTTCAAAGGAAAAATCCATGAGTATCTGCTGTGGTCATCAACAAAGTTTATATAATAAGTATATCCATCTACAGATTTTATAGGTGCTGGCCCCCATAAGTCTGTGTGAATCAATTCCAATCTGTGTGAATCAATTCCAAAGGTTGAGATGCATGAGAAGAAGAATTAGTAAAAGGCAAACGGTGAGATTTTCCATACTGACAAATCTCACAAAAGCTCACTTTTTCATTCATTTTGCACTTAAGTTTACAAGAAGATAGAACATGATTCAAAACTCTAGAGGATGGATGTCCAAGCCTATTATGCCATACATCCTTAGAGCAATACAAAACACAATGACTTCCGGGAGATGTAACTAACAAAGGTTCCTTCTTCTTGATATTACAACTACTAGTCACAGAGGACACAAAAGCAACAAAAGTAAAATTCTTCTCCAAAATATTCTGAGTTCATGGGATGAGGCATTTGCGATAGGAGCTAGTTGATAAAGACCATCTTTAAGATTCCCTTCCAGAAGAACCTTTCCCGTTTCCTTGTCCTTGACAACACAACATGAGTCACAAAATTCAACTGTCATAGAGTTATCCATGGTTAATTTGGAAACACTAATAAGATTTTTACTAATTTGAGGACCTTGAATGTTTTGCACAGAACCTCATGCGATAAAAATCTGTTGGACATCAACTTACCAAGTAAACAATAACCTAACTGCTGAGTCGTTCTTTCAATTGCACCCTAATCCTCATCCACACCACAGACACCCCTCTTCAGCTGAAGTGAGACTAAGTTTGGTCCAATCCTCCATAAGTGTCGAGGGATCCATATTCTTTAGTTGGAAAGCCACAAAGAATATCAACACAAACCTAAAATTCTTACTGTTACCGGAAATCTACAATGTTGAACCTCACAAACCAAACCCTCAGGAATATAGCAGCCAAAATGGCTGAATATTGAATGCTGAAAGAAACAACGAATAATCACTTAAATTCACCGACATCAAATCTCGCGAAGATCCGTCGAAAATCGGAATGAATGAAAGAGAAATTCAACCAATTTTCTCTCTCGAATAATCTTTTCGATTTTTTTTTTTCAAATTCACATGTGATATGAAAATTTTATTTAAATATGTAGGTAGTAATACAAAATTATTATCATATCAAATGCATTAAATTTTTACATGTTTTTAGACTAGGGATACATTTCATGTTATGACATGAGAAGATTTATCGTACTATTTGCATATCTTTTCATTATTTTTCTCAAACCATTTACAAAAATGCATTCCCTCTTAATATGCGTTTTTGTTTATACTTTCAAATCCCCTGGATTTTCTACTGGAATTTCCAGACAAACACCTATACTTATTTCAAACAAATTGTTAAAATTCTTCAAATCAAATGGTGGGACAAGTATAAGTTCTCACACGCAGAACTCAAAGCCGTCAAACAATGGTTCGCCGACAACGACTACCTTCAAGACCTCTCCAAAAAGAAAAATGCAGAGTTTCTAAATTCAAAATCCAAGTTCATAGCTGCTTTAGCGCAAACTACGACCGAGGCAGACTTTCAAAAAATTCTGAATCAAGCGACTTCAATTGCATCTTCATCTTCTCACCATAATTCTGACGTTGAAGACGAAGAAGATGAATATGATCTCAATGATCCTTTTTTAGATTCACAACCCATGTGAATCTAATGTAAAAAAAAAAAAAGTGTGTGTAAATTAATCAACTTATGTAAATTAAGCATGTTGTGAATTATAAATCATAAGCAACTCCACATCAGTACTAAAAGACAATGTCCGACTCTCCTAGACGAAGAACATTATGACAACTCGAGGTAAAGGACTGTTGCGGTGTGTGGTCCCGGTAGTATATCTCGAGATGAGTAGTAAATCCATTGGTCAGCATACCTTGCCTTCACGTCTGATAAAGTGAGATGAAATAATATTCGAAGCCCATCAGACCAGGACATAAATTATCAACTTTATTAAAACTACTTTAATAAAGAGATATGACAAAAGATGGTGGAGGAGTAAATAGTATGTAAAATTATTGACATGAGTGAATAGTATGTAAAATTATTGTCATGAGTAAAAGTATGTCATGACAAACCATGGTATCGTTTGTCTTTTTCCCTCTTGTCTTAATGTAAAATAGATAAGTGTGTAAGAATAGTATAGTCTTCTACTTTTCGTATGTTTTGTAATATTTTACATTTGTACTTTTTGTTTTTTGTAACTTTGTAAATTTTGTTTTTGCATCTTTTGTTATATCAATCCAATCAGAGGTCCTGTCCTGTCGGATTGATTCTTATCTTTTAGTTTTTCAATTCCAATTATAATTTCAAATATGGAGTCTATAAAAGACTTTGATAATTTAATCAAAGGGCATCGGAAAATTTCGAGCTTTCATTTGAAGTTTTGAGCTAGGGTGGAGCAAAAAAATTAAAGAGAATTCTAATCAAGGAAGCAAAAATTCAAAAATAAAGAAACAAAGTTAGAGAGACCTACAAAATTTTAGGAAAAAGAAAAATAAAAAGAGAAGTTAGAGAAAGGAATAAAACACATTTTGACAAAAAGGAATAGAGATGAGGTAAGAAAATCAGAGAGAAAATATTATAGAGAAAAAAAAAAAAAAGAAAAGTAGGAAGGGGTTTTATTTCTTTTCAAATCTGAAATAATAGTAATTTTTTAAATTTCTCACAATTGTTTTACCAAAATTTACTGAAAAATCACCTCTCAAATGATTGATGAAGAAGCACTTTAAAGTGATTTTGCTTCCATTTCCAAACATTACTATTTTAAAATAGAAGTGTCTGAGGATGAAAAGCAGTGATTTTGGTTCCAAACATAGCATTAGTGTATATAACTGCAAGTTTTGTTGTTGATTAAACAGGCAAGAAATGGTGGAGTGTCAGCTTGGCAACCAACAAGCACCGCGTTATCATGGCTCGAGGTAAACACAATTTATAAAACATACTATATGAAATTTAAATCTTAAAAGAAAATAGATTAGTTAATTAATATGATTATTTGTGTGTGATCTCATACTTTTCAGCGACTGAATCCAGTGGAGTTCTTAGAATACTCAATATTGGAGTATGAGTACATAAATTATGTAATAGTATCTGCATCAAATTAAAATTGAATTTGATCCGTTTCTAACTTTGGTATCAATGAATGCAATGACTAAAATTTAGATATGTAGAATGCACATCATCATCGATACAGGCAGTGGTGGTTTTTAAGAGGCTATTTCCAAGTCACAGAACGAGAGAGATTGAGACTTTTATAACAAAAGCAGCACACTACATCAAAGAAACACAAAAAGAGGACGGATCATGGTATGGAAATTAGGGAATATGTCACTTATATGCTACATATTTTGCTATAAAAGGATTAGAGGCAGCTGGAAACACTTACGATAATTGCTCAGCAATAAGAAGAGGAATTTAATCAATGGGCATTGGAAAATTTCGAGCTTTCATTTGAATTTTGAAACATTTCCACGCTTTCCTACTACTGTTCTCCCCTTGTAATCGATCCTAATTCTCTTCGCGGTGTACCGAGGAGCAATTGGTATCAGAGCCTCTATTCAATAAAATTACCTTCTTTTCTACATATCTCTTACCAGAGCAAAATAAATTTCAATATATCTTCCAAACTTTGAGAACTCATCAATTATATCTTGCGTCCGCTAGTCGTCTGCTGTTTGGTAAAGGTTGTGTTCCCGGCAGTAAGTGTAAGTCCGTCGGTAAGCTCCTGTTCCACAGTAACTAGTACTTGATATAATTGCTGCATTTTTAAAGCTTTGAAGAAAGAAAGAAAATTATTTTATTCTATTTTGAAATATGCACAAAAGAAGATAATCATGTCTAAACTCTTAAAGAAGATGATTAGCTCTAGAGTCAAAGGGAAAACGATTTCAATTTCCAATGATCATGAGGATCATAAAGGTGATTCAGAATCAAAACTTTCAGGCACTACCAATCGAGAATTGTCAATAGCAAAAATAGAAGACAAACTCCATCAATGGGGCATTCCAAAGGTAGATCCAAAAACAATTTATTATCATAATACCTTCAATTTTTCTCAAACAAACTGTATTAAAATCTCTAAGAAAAACATTCCAATCAACAATGATCGTGAAACAATAAACATTTTTTCAAAAAAGCTTATCCTTCAACTTCGTGAAGAATTCAACTATCTTCATGTGACACCCGAAGTTAGGAGGGGTACATGAATGAACTGAGATCACATCCGAATGAGAGGGATCCTGAGGACATGAAAGCATGGTCAAGATAAGCTTAAAAGAATTGATAGATACTACCAAATGTTATGAAACCCTTGATGATTGGATCTAAAAACCTTGCTAGCAAACAAGACCCATAGAACTCAATATCAAAAACCCCAAAACCGAGATGATTTCATCCCAAGGAAGAAGATAGAAACGGATTTACCTTGATGATCAAGATCAAGAGTAGAGAAAACTCGTTTCTAAACTCGAGATTCGAATCACTCCACAAGTAGTTCGATCAAATCTACTTGAATGATCCTAGCATGCAAATCTAAACACAAGATATGCAAAGAAAATTGCTCATGGCCTTTAGGCTCAAAAGACTCAATTTCATTGAAACATCATCAAAAAAAAAAAATCCTCTTTGTGTTACATCAAAGATGGCTTTTTATAGCCTCCAAAATATAACCTAAATTCAGCCACTAGGTCACCTTAAAGTGTGTAACCTTCCTAACTTTAATGTATTAAAGAGCCACTAACAAAAGTAACCTATGTAACATTGAAAAGACTCAAAAAACTGAAAAATTACATGATGGACTCCATAAATCCGAGAATTGAAGTCTTGGTCAACCTTCATTTTGTGTGTAACATTCCATGAATTAATTAAGCTTCCCTTGAAGTAGCTTAAAGTATAGTTCCATCAATTGATGCTTAATTTGCATTAAATGCAGCTTTCATGAACCCGAAGTGCATTTAACGTGTTCCATCTTGAAGCTCTTCTACACATAAAGTATTTGAAATCAATACCTTCATCTCTATTGGAATTCTTTATTGGTAGAATTCATATCATTCTCCCCTTCTTCAAGAGGATTTGTCCTCAAATCAAAAGGGTCTCCTACATCAAATGGACGAAAATCAGCCGCATTGAAAATGTAACTGACATCTCTCTCGCCTTGTAGAGCAATTTTGTAGTCATGGGATGTAATTGGTAAACCGCCTTTGGATCTCCACTTGGGTTTCTTATTAAAAGAATAAGGATCCTCCCAATAGTGTTTCCAAACCCAATCACCCGGTTTGAACACCTTATGCGTGCTACCATGGATGAACTTAGAAGCAAATTTGGAGTTTTGCCTCTCAAGAAATGCATTGGAATTGATGTCCATGTGTCGGTTGCCATTGTTGACTTTAGAAAGGAACTTTGAATCAAGCTTCTCAATGATTGTTTTGGCTTCCTGTAAGAACTCAAGAGAAACACTAGAAAAACACGGTTTGAGCTCACCGGTGAGAAAACAAGTTCCTTTGTATAAAAGATCAAAAATATTTTGTTTTGAAAACAAAACATATTTAACCTCACAAACTGTTTCATACAAACTCATATTCTTGGCTTTTCTCTCATTTTTCTCTTTAGGCCATAAACTAATCTCATGCTTTTCTCTTTCACTCATTGTCTCACAAGATTCTTTTTCAATCAATTCACATGCTTTTGTCTTGGCCTTTTGTGCCTTTTTCCCTAACTCACACACATCAACATGTACTTCATCATGAGTAGGTATAACAATAGTAGAAGGGTTACAATCAAACAAGTCTTTGCAATCTAATTGCCTACTAGACAAGAAATCATTAACATGTGTTGGTTGCATTTCAAGTTTAATTTCACCACTTTCTACCTCAATATTAGGCTGTATTGTAATAGGTAAACTAACATTTTCCAAAGATGAATGAATAATGGAAATTGGTTTATGTTTAGTGTACCTTGTAGACTTCCTTTGGAGATGTTTTTCAATCTTTATGGCTAAATGTACCATCTCGTCTAAATCCCCATAAAGTTGAAGATCAAGTAGGGTGGCAATCTCCTTATTAAGTCCTCTAAAGAAACGAGCCATGGTAGTCATCTCATCCTCATAAAGATCAAGTTCATCAAGCAATTTTTGCATCTCCATGTAGTAAGCCTCCACATTTTTGCTCCCTTGTCTCAAAGTCCGCAAGTTATAGAAAAGCTTAGGAACAAAGTGCTCCCGCATTAATTGCTTCAAATCATTCCATGAATCTATTGGATGTTCAAGGTTCCTTGAACTCAAAAAAAATTTATCCCACCAAATAATGGCATAATCTCTAAGATGAGAAACAATAAGTTTTACCTTTTTCTCCTCACTTAAAGTGCAACAATCAAAGACATGATCAACTTGCCTTTCCCATTGAATGTACTCCTTTGAGTTTGTACTTCCATAGAATTTAGGAAGTTTAGGCTTCATGCGCAAGTTGGGATCAACTTTATGAATGTCTCTTGAATTTCTCCGTTGGACAGCTTGGAAACCTCCACCATATTCTTTTCCTTTGACCTCCCAATACTCCTTATGGTGCATTGGATTAGATCTCTCCTTTCGGATAAGAAAGGCTGGTTGTTTCTCCACGGATTTGATCCTTGCATCCAATTTCTCAAATTGCATGGTCATTTTCTCCATGCTTCGATGAAGTCTTGCAAAATCCTCTTGAGACATTTCTGCAAAACTAAGTAACGTAAAAAACAATAATAATGGACCTCACAAGCACTCCCTCACGTGTTTACACTCGTAAAGGTATAGTCACTCGTGTATACACTCGAATCAAAACACACTCTCAGCAAATGCACGTTCTCTATCACATGAGCCAATGAGCAAGTTTGCAATCAAGTGTTAGACAACAAACTTAAAAATCTATTCAAATAGCTTAAATATGGAGCAAAACGAAAATCAAATAAGAAACAAGTCAAAAAAAAAAATGATGGACAGATTTGAATATTAATTGCTAGAGGGAAAGAACAAACTCTGAATTGTAACTCTTCACAAATAAATATCTAAAGGCTAACATTAAGAATTATGGAGTTTTAATCAGCCTTTACAACAATAGGAGTTACACAAATGAGAAAGATCATGGGCATTGACACTAAGTGGCTGGAAATTTAAATGTGCAAAACTGTAACCGCTAAATTTATTGCAATTGACTGTTTAATTTAAAAAAAATTAAACATGCAACTGAAACCAATAAATAGAAAACGGTCAAATTTAACACAAATGAGAGTGTCATTATCAGCAAATTCAGATCCAACACACTTTGACACAAAAAAAAAACCAACAAGAATCTCAAGATCTCATTATTTGCAGAATCTCTGTATTCTCGGTTTTTCCAGATATACTATCAAAAATGATGGATTTTCTATATGAAGCAACCAGAATCTCAAGATCTCATAGAAGACAAAGTTGAAGATCAGATTAAGATCTACAAGACTGCAGAAGACGAAAATACGAAAAGACAAACGGAAGTGACACTTTTTTTGAATTTTATATTTCTGGACAGAATGAAAGCCAATGACAGCAATATTCTATCAAAATGACCGATTTTCTATATGAAGGAAACCGAATCTCAAGATCTCATAGAAGACAAAGTTGAAGATCAGGTTAAGATCTATAAGATTGCAGAAGACAAGAATACGAAACGACGAACGAAAATGATACTTTTTTTCAGTTTTATATTTCTCGACAGAATGAAAACAAATGAACAGCAAGAACAAAAAACAATTCAGAATGAAGAATAAGAAAACAAATGCAACAACGGAAACATATATCCGATCTAGAACCTAAAGCTCTGATACCAAATGTTATGAATCAAAGTAGCTCTGAATTCAAAATTAAGTTGGATTAAATGAAGTCAAATGTCAATAAAGTTGAAGTCAACTAGCATGGAAGGAACTCAAGTTGTATTGAATGAACACAACTACATGTCAAGTTCATTTAGTGCAAGTTAAACATCAATGATGGAACCACACTTCAAGCTACTTCAAACTACATCAAGTAGAGCTTCATTTAATCTTTGGGAGGTTACAAGACTTAGTTGGTTGATGGGGTTTTTAATTCTCGGATTTAAGGGAGTTTCCATGTAATTTTCAGTTTTTAAGTTTTGTTATCAATGTTTTAGGTTACAATTTAGGTAGTGGTCATTATAGTATTAATGAGGATGAGAGTTACAACTCTTCAAATGACCATAGGTTACTCTAGAGTTTCATTTTGAGGCTATAAAAAGCCATGTATGTTGTATTTGAAAGAGGAGACTTGGAAATGTAGTAAAATAAGCCTTTGAGCTTTTCCTTTAGCCTAGAGCTAAGTTTCTTTGCAATTCTATGTAGTTTAGGTTGCATGCTTAGAATCCTTCAAGCTTGACTTGATCTATCATGCTTGTGGAGTGATTCGAATCTCAAGCAAGTTTCTTGCCTTGAGATATTTGATCGACAAGGTAATCCGGTTTTTACTTTCCTTGGGTTGATTTTCAAATCGGTTTTGGGGTTTTCAGATTTGAGATCTAAAGGTCTTGTTTTTCAGCAAGGTTGTTAGATACATTTCCTGGGAGTTTCACAACATTTGGTATCAGAGCTACTTTGATTTCACAACATTTGGTATCAGAGCTGCTTTGATTCACAACATTTGGTATCAGAGCTACTTTGATTCATAACATACTACCTATACCAACAAGGTGCACCTTCCTTTTCGGTGGCTCAATCATAGGAACTTTGAAGTTAAGCGAGCTTGGCTTGGGGAAGTTCTATGTTGGGTGACCTCCTAGGATTTTTCCTAGGAAGCATGTGAGTGAGGACAAAACATGCTAAAAGGACCCTGTGTTGGTTTGTGGGGAGAGTCTTCATTCTTGGAAGCAGTTTAAGACGAGTATGGTAACGTGGCTAGGTCGTAGGGGAGGGGTACATGAATGAACTGAGATCACATCCGAATGAGAGGGATCCTGAGGACATGAAAGCATGGTCAAGATAAGCTTAAAAGAATTGATAGATACTACCTATACCAACAAGGTGCACCTTCCTTTTCGGTGGCTCAATCATAGGAACTTTGAAGTTAAGCGTGCTTGGCTTGGAGAAGTTCTATGTTGGGTGACCTCTTGGAAATTTTCCTAGGAAGTATGTAAGTGAGGACAAAACATGCCAAAAGGACCCCGTGTTGGTTTGTGGGGACAGGCTTCACTCTTAGAAGCAGTTCAGATAAGTATGGTAGCGTGACCATATCACAGGGGAATAGCGGGGCCTTAGGTGCAGAATTCGAATTCCGAATCCTGGGCCTAGGGCATTACAGATTGTTGAGAAATTGATATCTACAGCTTGATACATGTGTGCCTCTCACGTGCTACTTATTCTCCCTAGCCTTATAAAAGGCATTTGAGGTCATCTATTGAGAAGTGTGAGAAAAACAGAGTATTGAAAATACTTCTTGTAATCGGAGAGTCTTTGTATCAACTTTGTCTTACTTCCTTCAAGAATCAATAAAACAGTCCCTGGTGCTTAAAAGTGGATGTACACCTATTGATGGTGGAACCACTATAATCCTTTGCGTTCTTCTCTCCTCTCTCACTCACTTGTCTTTGCCTGCTGCTTTGTTTAAATGAAGGATGTTTTGATATTACTTCCGCAACTGCAACTTGAAACACTTGAACTACTGTACGAACTTGAACTTGAATTTCACAATTTGGTATCAGAGCGTTGAAGATAGGATTCAAGATTTGGGGGATCAAACTTCTTGGAGCCCAGAATTCACGGTCTATCAGCCTCTCTATTCTTCAGTCATTAAACGCGACTCTGAAATCTTCTTCCTGATAAGATAAAAGGTTTCTTGGAACATTTTGTCAAATGTCGGCAAAATTTGAACTCGAAAAATTTGATGGAAGAAGCGACTTTGGACTTTGGAGGCAAAAAATGAAGGCGCTCTTAATCCAACAGAAGGTGGCTAAGGTACTGCTTGATCCAGGTAAGCTCCCTTCAACTCTGACTGAAGATGATATAGAGGAGATGCGAGAGATTGCCCATAGTTCTATAATCTTGCATCTTTCGGATAATGTTCTTAGAAGGGTAGGAAAAATTGAAAAGGTAACTGATCTTTGGGCTAAACTAGAAGAACTGTATATGCCTAAATCGTTGTCTAGCCAAATTTACTTAAAGGAACGTTTCTTTAGTTTTAAAATGGACCCTTCAAAGAACTTGGATGAAAACCTAGATGACTTTAATTCTGTGTGTACAAATTTAGCAAATTCTGGGGAAGCAGTAAAAGAAGTTGATCAAGCTGTGATCCTATTAAATTCGTTACCTGAATCTTATAAGGAAATTAAAACTGGTTTAAAGTATGGTAGGGAAAAACTTACTGTTGACATGGTGCTTGATGCCCTAAGAACTAAAGAATTAGAATTGAAAGTTGAAAAGAAAGAAAGTGATGCCTTATTTGTTAGAGGAAAACAGCAAAATAATCAACCTCAGACGTCAAATTCTAGAGGAAGAAATTTTAGAGGCAGAGGTAGAAATTCTCAGCATAGAGGGCAGCACTCTAATAATCAGAATCATCATAGAGATAATAGGCAGCCTGGTAAACCTAATAACAGTGCTAATTCCAGTGACAAAAGTAACATAACTTGTAACTATTGCCACAAGGAAGGCCACTTTAAATGGGAATGCCCTCAACTAAAAAGGAAAGCTAATAAACAAAACTTTCGGGAAAATAAAAATGCAGCTAACCTTCACGAGGGATATGAATCTGCAGAGGTTCTTGTAGCTTCAATAGCTGATAACACAGGGGAATGGATACTCGATTCTGGATGTTCTTTTCATATGTCTCCTGCAAAACATTACTTTACTGATTTAAATGAGTTTGAAGGTGGTAAAGTAGTAATGGGCAATAATCAGCATTGCTTGGTAAAAGGAATAGGAAATGTTAGGTTCAAACTTGATGATGGAACTGTGAAAATTCTCAAGTCTGTCAGGTATGTACCGAATTTAAAAAGAAATTTGATTTCTCTTGGAACTCTAGATAAAGAAGGCTACAGATATGAATCAGGTGAAGGTATTTTGAAAATCTTTAAGGATAAATCTTTAAAACTAACTGGAATACTGTGTAGTGGCTTATATGTCTTACAGGGTAAAGCCTTGGTTGGGGAAACAAATGTTGCAGATGAGCAACTTGACAGTGAGACATACCTTTGGCATAAGCGGCTGGCTCACATCAGTGAGAAAGGATTAAATTGTCTTTTCGAGCAAGGATTGGTTGGGAAAAGGAAGCCAGCAGCCATGAATTTTTGTGAGCACTGTGTTTTAGGAAAATCAGCTAGACATGCCTTCAAACCAGCCACTTACACCACCAAAGGTAAACTTGAATATGTCCACTCAGACCTTTGGGGTCCTGCCCGAGTAGCTACATTTGGAGGTTCCAGGTATTTCCTATCCTTAATCGATGATTTTACTAGGAAACTTTGGGTTTATATGTTAAAATCCAAGGATGAAGCATTTGACCGTTTTCTTGAGTGGAAGAATCTAGTTGAAAATGAAACAGGAAAGAAGATCAAATGCCTCAGGACAGACAATGGCCTGGAGTTCCTAAATGAGAGATTCTCAAACTTGTGCAAAACTTCAGGCATCAGAAGACACCTCACTACAGCCCGAACCCCTCAACAGAATGGACTCGTTGAAAGATATAACAGGACAATACTTGAAAGGGTTCGGTGTATGCTGTCCAATGCTCAACTACCTAGGATGTTTTGGGGAGAAGCGGTGAACACAGCTGCCTACTTGATCAATCGAAGCCCATCAACTGCTTTAAATTTCAAGACACCGCAAGAGGCTTGGACAGGGCGTGCTCCTAGTTTGAGACACTTGAAAGTCTTCGGTTGTGCAGCCTATGTCCACACAAGACAAGACAAATTGCAACCAAGAGCAAAACGGTGCATTTTTCTTGGTTATCCTCATGGAGTTAAGGCATACAAACTCTGGAATTTGGAACCAAGAGAGTCCAAATGTGTGATAAGCAGGGATGTTACTTTCAACGAGTCTAGCATGCCATGGAACTCCTCAATTGAGACTGATAAACACCAACATCCTGAGACAGTTTTTGAAATAGAACTTCAGACTTCTAATGATGGAAACTTGGCATCTAATTTCGAAAGTCAGCAAGAAGAGTCCTTAGAGGAACCAGGAGAAAGTCAAGCTCCCAGTACATCTCAAGGTCTAGCTTCCAGTACATCCCAATCCAATTCTACAGATCAAGGTGAACTTGCAAATTATCAGTTGACTAGAGACCGCACAAGAAGGGCTATAAGACCATCTACCAGGTACGATTCAGACTTTGTTGGATATGCTTTCAATTGTTATACTGATAATTTCAGTTTTGAGCCTAGCACCTATAATCAAGCCATAAAATCCGAAGCTAAAGACCAGTGGGTGGCTGCTATGGACCAAGAAATGGAGTCCTTACATCTTAATAAAACGTGGGAACTTGTTCCAAGGCCAGCTACTAAGAGAATTATAGACTGCAAATGGGTATATAAGATAAAACCTAGCATAAATGGTCTAGAACCACCTAGGTACAAGGCTAGATTAGTTGCAAAAGGATTTACACAAGAAGAAGGTGTCGACTATAATGAGATATTCTCTCCGGTGGTAAGGCACACATCTATCCGTATATTGCTCTCCATTGTTGTACATTTTGATTTGGAATTAGAACAGATGGATGTGACCACGGCTTTCTTGTATGGACATCTCGAAGAAGACATTTATATGGCACAACCCCCAGGATACATTGAAGATGGAGGGGAGAAATTAGTTTGCCGTCTTCAAAGATCCATCTATGGGTTAAAACAATCCCCTCGGCAGTGGAACAAGAGGTTTGATACGTTTATTTCAGCTGAAGGTTTTGTTAAAAGTGCTTTTGATTGCTGTGTGTATAGAAAGCATGTGTCTGCTTCGGTTTATGTGCTAGTTTTGCTGTATGTTGATGATATTTTAATTGCCTCTCCTAGTAAGCATGAAATTCTGAAACTTAAGAAGTCATTGAGTAAGGAATTCAAGATGAAGGACTTGGGAGCGGCAAAACGCATCCTTGGTATGGAACTCACTCGAGATAGGATTAGAAAGACTTTGCAAGTCACCCAAACTGAGTATTTTAGCAAAATCCTTAAGAAGTTCCATTTAGAAGATGCCAAAGCTGTAAAAACCCCATTTGCTCAACATTTTAAACTCTCAGCCATCCAATCCCCAACAACTGATATTGATATAGCAGATATGAAAACAATACCCTATGCTAATCTAGTTGGGAGTTTAATGTATGGGATGGTGTGTTGCAGACCAGATCTTGCTCATTCCTTAAGTGTAGTTAGTCGTTACATGGCCAATCCAGGTAGGGAGCATTGGGAGGCATCTAAATGGATAGTAAGGTATCTTAAAGGTACTCTTGGTAAAGGGCTAAACTACACTAAAGCAGAATCAATGACAGACATCTTAATAGGATATGTAGACTCTGATTATGCAGCCGACCTAGACAAAAGAAGATCCTTGACAGGTTATGTGTTTACCTTATTTGGGAATGTCATAAGCTGGAGATCAGTGTTACAATCAATTGTTGCTTTGTCATCAACCGAGGCAGAATATGTGGCCATTACAGAATCAGTAAAAGAGGCTTTGTGGCTTAAGGGGAGCATTTCTGATATGTTAAAAATGGATTGTAATGTTAAAATTTTCTGTGATAATCAAAGTGCCTTGGCCCTCTCAAGAAACCCAACCTATCATGATAGGACCAAACATATTGATATCAAATACCATTTTATAAGAGACATTATTTCAGAGGGTGATGTTCAGCTGGAAAAGATCAATACAGTCCACAACCCTGCAGATATGATGACCAAATCGCTCCCAGCAAGTAGACTTATTTACCTTTGCGAACTGCTAAAGATTGACTATGGCTAAGTCTGCAGAAGTCTGTCTCTTGAAGCACCAAGGACTGGAAGTTTTTTTTTTGTTTAGATATCAAGAGGGTGATTTGTTGAGAAATTGATATCTACAGCTTGATACATGTGTGCCTCTCACGTGCTACTTATTCTCCCTAGCCTTATAAAAGGCATTTGAGGTCATCTATTGAGAAGTGTGAGAAAAACAGAGTATTGAAAATACTTCTTGTAATCGGAGAGTCTTTGTATCAACTTTGTCTTACTTCCTTCAAGAATCAATAAAACAGTCCCTGGTGCTTAAAAGTGGATGTACACCTATTGATGGTGGAACCACTATAATCCTTTGCGTTCTTCTCTCCTCTCTCACTCACTTGTCTTTGCCTGCTGCTTTGTTTAAATGAAGGATGTTTTGATATTACTTCCGCAACTGCAACTTGAAACACTTGAACTACTGTACGAACTTGAACTTGAATTTCACACAGATGGTATCAGAGTGGAACCTCTCCCAGTAGGATGTGGTTCGAGGACGAACCAAAGAGGAAACTGGTGGGCATGTGACACTCGAAGTTAGGAGGGGTACATGAATGAACTGAGATCACATCCGAATAAGAGGGATCCTGAGGACATGAAAGCATGGTTAAGATAAGCTTAAAAGAATTGAAAGATACTACCTATACCAACAAGGTGCACCTTCCTTTTCGGTGGCTCAACCATAGGAACTTTGAAGTTAAGCGTGAAGTTCTATGTTGGGTGAGCTCCTAGGATTTTTCCTAGGAAGCATGTGAGTGAGGACAAAGCATGCTAAAAGGACCCTGTGTTGGTTTGTGGGGAGAGTCTTCACTCTTGGAAGCAGTTTAAGACGAGTATGGTAACGTGGCCAGGTCGCAGGGAAATGTCGGGGCCTTAGGTGCCGAATCTGGATTTCGAATCCTGGGCCTAGGGCGTTACACTTCACATAGGATTAGTTCAAATAGCAATCAAACCCCTATTCAAACTCGGTTTAGATATTCCAATTCTTGTCTCTTTAAGAGATAAGAGACACTTAAATTTCTCAAACTCTCTTCTAGGGATTGTCCAATCCAATCTTGAAGGAGGACCTATTTTCTTCAATTGTTATCCAAATTTTACGCTTTCATTAAAATATTGAAACATCCTATCTTCTCTAATAGCCGATGTTTATTCACACTCTGCTGTAATGATTTTTAGAATCTACTACAAGCTTATGAATACAAACATCTCTCCAAGAGCTTTGAGATCCTCACAAAAGGGATCCACAGTCCTCTTAGAAGCAAATCTAGACAGATCCGCAATCACTGTTCCCAAAAGTTTATCTTGGGAACAAATCACCAGAAATCTGACATGGAAGCTTACGGAAGCTTTCACCCCACCAAAAGAGAATTCAAATTTAGCTCAAATTGTTGAACATACCGATGGAACGATAAAAGTTAAATTTTCTGAAGAACCAGAGACTTCAAAAGTTAAGGAGTTTATGTCCTCAAGGCCAAGTACATCTGTAACTTCTTCAAAATCGATTCCAAGTTCTATTTTGACCGATCCAACTCATTAAGAGTAAAATCAGTCAATATAGAGCAAAATGTGGCAAATGTTCAATATGAAGATCAGCCACAATCACCCACACAGACAGACATGGATAATCGATCTGTGTTTGCCAGTCAAATAAATGTCCTTATTGAAGGATTTTCAATAAATAAAGAAGCCCTAAAAAAGGACTTTCTTTCCCTAAAAAATAAAGCAAGAAGAAAAGCCTTTTTTTTCAAAATTACGATGAAGACCAAAGATTTGAGATAAGATCAAGATGGTATTCATTCATGGAAGAAGCCGAGTGAAATATTCCATTCTTTACTTGGATGAAGGAATCCGAAAATGAAATAAATATGCTTCAAGAGTCCTGGAAAACCACTTAAAGAGGAAATATTCATTCTACTCATCCTCCTTTAGAGGAAATAGAATTTGAAACAATCTATGGAGAAAAGGTCAAAGCTAGTCCATTCAAGAATATCAGCGAAAAGGACGAGAAAAAAACTCCTACTCTTAAGGATAGAAAGAATATCCAGCTTCAAAATAATTTTTCCAATAAAATCCTTTCTACCATTGTCAATCAAGTAGAAAAGATTGAGGGAAAAATATCAAAACCATCTATTACTTCATTTTCAAATAAAGGAATCTTCATACCTCCTATAGATGAGTCAATTCCTTTATTCAAACCCACAATCATTGACAGCAAGATTAAAATAATGACCAAAGAAGAAGAAACTTTAGCTTTAATCGAAGAAAAGCTAAACAGTTTTCATATTTCAAAACCATCAACTTCAAAGACAACTCCTACAATCAATGTTATTAATGATTCCATTATTGACCAAATCATTCAAAAAACTAGAAATCTTTCTCTAGAAGAAGAGAGAATCGAGCTACCTGATGTGGAATTTTCCTATTGCAAGCGCACGGGTCAAGTAATAGTAAAGTGATTTTTAAATCAAGTGTCGTCCTCTGGATTGGATTTTTTAATCAATTCTAATTACCAAAAATAATCTTGTCCAATTTTATTTAGGGAAACGAACTAGGTGAGAATGAATGGAAAAATAACACAAAGCAATAAAAGAGTATGACAATCTAATGGAGACAACGGTCTTAGGGATTTGATTTCATCAATTGGGACTATGGCTTAATTCATGGTTTAATGACAAGCTATGATTCATAGATCTTGGAAAACTAAAATCACAAATATTTCTCCCGAGCATACATGATTCTCCCACATGTAATGAACCTGATATCCCTATCTAAATTCATTAAACATGCAAGGCATTAAGGTTAACCTTTTTAACGATTTCTAGAATTAACTATTATCTCCCGATTTCTAGCTAAATCCTAGTTATGCATAATGATTTCTCAGCTAAATCCTCTCTCCCAAGTTAGATTCAAGCACAAACGTCAACCAATTTATGGTTGGTAAATTGAAAGCATTAAGAACACAATTATGCATAAATGAAATCAATAGCAATAAAACCATTAAATCAATCCATAAAGTGCCCAACGGCTACATCAATCCCTAAGAATTAAACTTAGCTACACATAATCCAAGTTACAATATAAACTAAGTCTAAACAAGCCATAAAAACTACAAAAGCAAAGGGTAAAGAGAATTAAACGCTAGGTAGGCCGAGACCGCACGTCCTCGTTACGATCCCCACGAACAATGGTTTGATTCCCGCTTTTCCTCCCCTTCTTTCAGCTTCAAAAGTCCCTTTTTTCTCTGTTTTACGGCTCCAAGTCGTCCAAGAGAAGTCCCCCAATCAGCCCTAATCGCAATCTTTAGATAAGACAAAAATTGGTCGTAGCGTCGCGACGCTACCGCGAAATCACGGATTCTGGAAGTTCGCCAAGAGCGTCGCGACGCTATTTTTTATTTTTTAAGAATCGCGAACTCCATTTGACTCCAATTTCTCAATTAAGCTTCAAACACATACTTCCTACAAATAAAACATATAAATGCATAAATTTGGCCAAATAATTGTAAAAGACTAGCTTAATTAATTAGAGAAAAATAGCTAGCTATGCTCGCTATCACTACCAAACGAAGTCCTAAAAATAGGATCAAAAGCATCTAAACACGCCGTAATGCGAAATTGGTATCCACAACCTTCCTTCCCAGATGTCCAATTTGAAGAAAAAACACAAATGACTCAAGCCTCTTACGACGGATTAGCCATCCATGAATGGACTAGATGGTATATCCGATTATCTTATTCTCAATGTGATCAATGAAATGTTGATTGCCTCAAACACTTATCGTCAAAGAGGTAAGAGAGACCATGAAATAGCCCAACTGCTTGTTGCAGGATTCACAGGGCAATTAAAACAATGGTGGGATAAATATTTGACAGAAAGTGATCGTCAATATATTAACCCACATTACTACCGAAAAGAAAAGACAAAAAATCAAACTCGAAGGACAACTACCTCAAACCATTGAAAGAGAAGAAAGCTTAGAAGACGCTGTCAATACTCTATTTTATACCATTACAAATGCCTTTGTAGGAGATCCGACTCAATACCAAGCCAGATCGGCTGAAATTCTTTTAAATCTCAAATGTCCAACATTAGGAGATTTTAGATGGTACAAAGACATGTTCCTAAGCAAAGTTCTCATTAGAGCTGATTGCTCTTCTTTCATTTGGAAGGAACAATTCATTAAAGGCCTTCCTAGCTACTTTGCTGAAAGAATCAAAATTGATCTCAGTACTAAGTATGACGGAAAAATTCCATGGGATACTCTAACCTATGGAAACTTAACTTCCTTCATAATAAATGAAGGTCTCCGTCTCTGCAATGAATCAAAAATTCAATCCAAGCTTAACAAATCTTTTAGATCCAAACGAGAAGAATTAGGAATTTTTTGCAATCAATATGGATGTGGAAGAGTTCGACCACCATCAACAGTGAGAAAACCATCCGTCAAAAGGTATCGAAGATACCAAGACCGACAATTTGGAAAAACCTGCCACATTCAAGTTGTCAGTAAAGCTTTTCATTAAAGCTAGATAATCGGCCATTTTTGTACTCCCTGTCCGTGTCTGTTGGATCATTCTTTTGAGGTAGTCCTGTTGTGAGGAGGCTTGAACTCCATAGTAATCTTGAAGTGCCTCCCACAACTCTTGGGCTGGTGACTTGAGAAGCCACTTCCGTGGTCATGGAATTATATAACCATCCAACAAGTAATTGATCAACTGCTGTCCAAATATCATATTCTGGGTCAGTAATGATCATACCTTTCGGTTCTTCTTCTGAGGGAGGAATTTTGATCAACATTTCGGGGCAAGGTGATTTTCCAGTGAGGTGACCATCAAGCTTGTAGCTTTTGAGTATGGGAATGGCAATATTTTGCCAGAGCAGGAAATTATTCTGGTCCAACTTAATCAACGGGGCTTGGTTCATGAGGTTGACAAATGCGGGATTTCCGACTGGGCAAGTTCCAGATCTGACTTCATAGGTCGTGTTATTCTGAAGATGCTTCGGAACATAGGCTGACTGCGAGGGTTCGCGGTTTTTAGAGTGGCTGGGTTTTGGTTGGTGCTGGTTTCACCATCGGTAGGATTAAGGCTTGGATCGGCACCGATATTGAGGTTAGCCATATGGCTCTGGTACCAAAACACAAAATGAGAAGTTGACAAGAATTGAGACAAGAGAAGGTTGGAGAAGAGATACTGTCTCTCTGTGTTTCTTGTATATTCGATGATATAAGAATACAAAGGAACTCAACTTAAATACACAGAAGAAACTGAAAAAGAATTAAAAAAAATGACAAGACAAAAGAGAAGTAGATACAACTTCCAACCACACTCATAAATGAAAAGTAATAACTGACAGAGGATAAGATATGCAAATAGTACGATAAATCTTCTCATGTCATAACATGAAATGTATCCCTAGTCTAAAAACATGTAAAAATTTAATGCATTTGATATGATAATAATTTTGTATTATTACCTACATATTTAAATAAAATTTTCATAACACATGAGAATTTGAAAAAAAAAATCGAAAAGATTATTCGAGAGAGAAAATTGGTTGAATTTCTCTTTGATTCATTCTGATTTCCAACGGATCTTCACGAGATTTGATGTCGGTGAATTTCGGTGATTATTCGCTGTTTCTTTCAGTGCCAGTTAGTGCCATTGAATATTCAGCCATTTTGGCTGCTATATTCATGAGGGTTTGGTTTGTGAGGTTCAACATTGTAGATTTCCGGTAATAGTAAGAATTTTAGGTTTGTGTTGATATTCTTTGTGGCTTTCCGACTAAAGAATATGGATCCCTCGACACTTATGGAGGATTGGACCAAACTTAGTCTCACTTCGGCTGGAGATGGGGTGTCTGTGGTGTGGATGAAGATTAGGGTGCTATGGAAAGAACGACTCAACAGTTAGGTTATTGTTTACTTGGTAAGTTGATGTCCAACAGGTTTTTATCGCATGAGGTTCTGTGCAAAACATTCAATGTTGCATGGAATATTGATCGAGGTTTACAAGTTGAGTCTTTGGAGAAAAATTTATTCATATTCCATTTTTCTCAAAGAGGAAGATCGATGAAAGGATTGATCTATTATAGAATTATTTCCTCTCATTTTGCTTATATCTTCATGGTATTTAGTGTTAAAAATGCTTTAAAATGAGTATAATATTGATGCAGGCCTAAAATATGAGTTTGGGACCGGTCAGGGCAAAATTGAGCATAAAAAAGAACCAAAATACCCAAAATGCCCCTGGTCAACATTAGTCAACGTTTGGGCATGAAGAATTGAATAAATCAGATCAAGCAACGTTAAGACGCTGTAAAAATTTGGCCCTCGATGCCACAAAGCCGAGAGCTAGCATCGAGACGCTAGCCCTCAACATCTCGATGTTGTCCCTAGCGTCTCGACGCTGTCATGCCGTGCACCTCATTTTTGTCACTGCATTGTCGAAGCGTTGAGATGCTTGGCATAACATCTCAAAGCTATCGATTGAACTATATATGTTATTTTTCTCATTTTAGGTACAACTTTTGTCTTCCTTTTTTTTTTTTTGTTTTAGCCGCATTTCCTCTCTATTTCATTGTATTCTTGTTAATTTTCATTGAAATTTTAGTTTAGGATTAGTTTATGGTTGGTTAATCAAGCCTCGGACTTGGATTAGACTTGTCCATGACCGTCTAAGCTCGGATTGCTGTAATCGAGACCTTGGTAAGCATGAACTTATTCTATGAGATTTTTTTATTCGTTGCATGATTTATATTAAATGTTATTTAGACTCAATACTTTTAATTAGGATTGTCAGGAGGGATTGTAGCGATTTGGCGTGTTATCCCAAACTTAGCAAATGACATGGAAGATCTAGGGTCTAAATTTGTGTTTAAAATTAAGGGTGTATTTGGTTTATCTTTTCAAGTGTTTAATTTTGAAAAAATTTGTAGTGTTTGACAATCACTAAAAATGACTTATTAGAAAATGAGACTGAGAAATAAATCATTTCGAGAGAAACACTTGAAACCAACTTTTTTTTTGAAAAAGAGTTCTTAAGTATACAATAACTTTTTTAAAAACACTTATGAGGAAATCTAACCAAACATATGAGTGTTTAAATTCTAAACAATTTTATAAAAAACAACGTTTTTTAAAAAATGCATTCTTGAAAAACATTTAAATTAAAATGTATTCCAAATGGACCCTAATTTAGGGTGTGTTTGGTTTAACTTTTCAAGTGTTTAATTTTGAAAAAAACTCATTTTGAAAAAATTTCTAGTGTTTGGCAACCCCTAAAAATGACTTATTAGAAAATGAGATTGAGAAATAAATCATTTTGAGAGAAACACTTGAAACCAACTTTTCTAAAAAGAGTTTTTAAGTATACAATAACTTGTGTATAAAAACACTTATGAGAAAATGTAACCAAACATATGAGTGTTTAAATTCTAAACAATTTTTATACAAAATGTTTTTGAAAAAATGCATTCTTGAAAAACATTTAAATTAAAATGTATTCCAAACGGACCCTTAGCCTTTTCCTAGTTAATGGTAGAGCATTCTAATCATCCTTAAACTTAATGCAATTGATTAATAGTTAATACGATCGAGTTAGCTAATTAATTGGTTAGGTCTAGTCTCGATGTCTTGGTCGGACATACAAATTTAGGGATATTATGACTTGTTGGCTTTTCCAATTTAGTCGATTAGACTTTCAATTGGTAAATTGATTTTTCGATAATCAATGAATGGAATCAATCATACTAAAACCTGAGCTCTTGTTGTGCAAATTGCTCACTGCAAGTGTATGGGTCAAGTTTTAATATAGTGAAAAATCGAGTGTAGTCCTCTTGATTGGTTTTCTAGTTCACTTAATTACCACAGATGTATTTGCCCAATTTTATTTAGAGAAAAAATTCGACCAAGATGTTAAAAGTCGAAAATTACTCAAAGCAAGCAAAAAGTGTGAAAACTCAATAGAGAAAAGCCTAAGGGAATTGATTTCATCAATTAAAAATGTATGAATTGATTTATTGATTAATTATGAATGAACATGCAAATATTCCATAAACCAAGAATTTATAATTATCAATTGTCTCTCTTGAGCACAATTAACTCTTTAAGCTAAGTTAAGAAATTGATATCCCTCTCACCAAGAATTTATAATTATCAGTGGTCGGCGAAGTCTGACCACTCTCACCCATACAGATCAAAGGATAATCCCAAATAAATAGAAGTTCATAGTTAGCTCAGGATTAAGATCGAGTTACGTAGGTCATCCTATGAAATAGTCCGTTTCAACAGTAAACAACGTTATAAAGTGAAAGTGACTTATTTCGCTTTCTGATCTTATGTAAACTCATTGCGTAGGACGCCCCCACTCACATGTCTCCACATGAATGATTCAGGATCACATCGTTTGTACTCCATACAAAGTGGGTTGCTGTTGGGTTTCCAGAGTGAGTAAAAATAAGATATAAAAAGACTCTAGAACTCTGTGCAAGTATACACAATCCGCAGCAAGTAATAAGTATTTATTGAATCCAAGGTCTGAATGAGCTTTCACTTTATCTATTTTGTTTATTTTTTCAGTGGTTTCAAAAGTGGTTAAAATGATTGGTTTTTATAGAATGCTGAAGCAAAAGAAATGACAGAACAAAAAGTATACAAATAGGCAGACAGATTAGAAACAGGCGTTGGTCAGGATTTAGTAATTGTTTTAAAAGATGCTCTAGCAATATTATTGATCATGCAAAACTCTCGCAGTATTATTAGCGGATTCCTTCCGGAACTCCGGATTTTCTAGAATGTGTTTCAACTCCAATGAAGCTCTACCGATCAAACACTAGGCAACTGGCTATCCCTAGCTCAGTCACTGGCATTCACCAGTACACAATGATCTAGTGTGATTAACCGCCACACACTCCCTAAATCATCCCTGAAACTAGAGAGAGGTATTCATACCGGCTGGCCAGGCGGGCATAAAATAGAAATG
The DNA here is from genome assembly GCA_017139565.1 of Luffa aegyptiaca. Taxonomy (NCBI): domain Eukaryota; kingdom Viridiplantae; phylum Streptophyta; class Magnoliopsida; order Cucurbitales; family Cucurbitaceae; genus Luffa; species Luffa aegyptiaca. Next base: position 23,691,773 of record CM029395.1, read on the forward strand.
AACACAAAAATTAATCAAGATGCATCAAATCAATATTTATTACTAGAAATTAAGCACGACAACTACATGTTCCCTAACCAACGCCTAAAGCTACTTAGTTCATAAAATGCATGGAAACACATGTTACAATCTGAGTAAGCATATCCATAACTACAGAATAATGCAAGAAAATATTAATTCCCTTGATCAGCTTGCAGTTGATGGTCTTCTTGTTGGTCTCCAATCTCTCTCCTCTATTCGGCTCCCAAAATGGAAAGGAGAAGTGATTCGTCCAAAAGTGGAATGTTCCTCCCAAGGATGGAATTCCCTTCCTAAAAAGGAATGAATTTGGCTTGGGCGGCTATCTCCTTTTATAGAGTGATAGGAGGCTTGAATTAGGTTGACCTAGACACGTGGATGACTCTCCTTGCTCCATAAATTCGAGAATAGCTTAACAAAATTCAGTTTGTTAAATTAGCTAACGAGCTGTGACGTGGCAGTTTTGCTCCCAGCTTTGCTCCAGCACAGATTTTTCTCCCTTAAGTCGCTCAGCAATATATTCTGCACAAAATAACTTCCAAAGCATCCATTCTTCGAAATGGGTTAAAACATATAATATCTATCTAAAAGCAACTCTATTTAGCACAAAAGACACACGAATCACTATAGAAATGAGGTCTAAATAACTCCCTTTTGGAGAGTTATCACACCCCCAAACTTGAACTATTGCGTGTCCCAAGCAATACTAACCAACCTTTCCTTAAGAATTCAAAACGTTAGACGAGGCATAGCTTAATCAGAACAGATAATCCAACACTACCTTCAACCTCTACCTGAGCATTCTGCAAAACCAAGCTCTGCTGCAGCAAAGTAATTATTCCGGCATGGACAAATAATCACCACTTTTAACTCAATTCTAAGAATTTGCCACAACTTAGCTCTATTACCAGACATATTAAAACACATTGTTAAGGGGTTTATATTTTTGTTTTTCAGACTTAAAGCAGCCCTACAGTCATAAGCTCTTAAGCATGGGATGACCCACTTTATGGTGCAGTATACCCTTGCCTCAAACTCATCACCAACTAGGCTAAATACTCTTTGTAAAGCTCGAAAACCCGTAGTTATTCTATCCCTTGCCCCTCAGAATGGCAACATTTTATGATGAAACTCACCTAAGTTCTGGGAGACAGAAAAACTGCTGGATTATCATTCATCCTTCAAAACTTTTGCTCCATGAATTTTCTCAGTAAAATTTTCAACAATCAACTTTTTTTCAGCAAATAATTTTTTTCATTTTTCTTATTTCCTAGGTTATCTTTTGACGCAAAGACATACTGTGGGTATCACAAATGTCCCTGGTTACTCAACAACCTAGCAAATTATTTAATGAAGGAGAGGAATGCTCGAGCAAAACAATTGGAGTAGCAAAAAGTCCCCCAAACTTGAATTATTCATTGTCCCCAATGAATCATTAATTTTGTGAAATATACCCCCAAACTTAAATTTTTTTATCTGAATTTTCAACCTAAGCGTGGGACTAGAACTAAGCTTAAAGTGGATCAAATAAATCAACGTTACCTCAGAATCTTCTTTACCGCAGCTGTGACCAGGCCAGAAGAAATTCTCAAGCAAAAGGTTTCTGGAGATCAGAATACCTTGATCTAATTAAGCTTAACCAGTCCAAGCTTCAAAAATCCAGAAGAAAATCAGTTAAGTTAGAATTACTCAGTGCTCATAGAACATAAATGACTTTGGAAATATCATTAATAAAGCGAAAAAATTACAAAAGCAGATATTTTGATAGCCTAGGGACAGAAAAAATAAAATAATAAAAAAAAACAAGCAAACATCACATCAACAGAAAGTGAGGTCAGATATATGCGAGCCATCAAACATAGAAAAAAAATAATGCTCGCTCAAAATCATTGCATCCGTCAATCTTCCTGACTCTACTCTTCATCATCCTCTTCTTCTCTTTCAGTAGGTGGCGGCGGAATCCAGGGGTTCAATAAGTCATTAGGGAACACTGGACGGGCTGGAAATGGTTTGGAAAAATTTTCCTGCAGCGCCTTCTTCAAGTTGGCATCACGACGCTTAACATAGTTCCAAAAAGTTTGAGATTGCCTTTCGGCAAACTCTTGCCTGCTGGCCGACAGTGCAAGTTATTCTATAATCTTGTGAATGCCAAAAACAAGCCCACCCTGACGTGCCTATTGTGTACGCTGAAGCCGTGCCAAGTTAGGCGTATCAATGATTCCTTTGTCAAATAAAATGACATCTCCGTCATTCTCCGGAACCCCTGCTCGCTTGCAAAGCATGGTAATTGTATTCGGGAAAAACAGCTTCCCCACTTTTTTCTTCCAACATCCAGATATTTCACTAGCAATAATCTTCCCCACATCAATACTAAGAGACCTTAAAATCGCAAACGCCAGCAGAACACGTTCCCTAGAAACCGTCGAGTCATGAGTCGTTGGAAGCAACCTCTGTTTGATAAATCCCATCCATGTATTTGCTTCCTTCTTAAGATAGGCCGACTGAAATGTCCTTTTCTCAGTCTTTGAAAGTCTCCACTGCGCCCCTTCAACACCAACTTCCCTCACAGCATCACTCAACTGCTCATTAGATGGCGCCACAACCATCTTATTGTATCCTGCGTGTGGGAAATCTTGAAGGTTATACAGTGCGTTAATAGCGTCAGGACTCCAGTCGACCTCAACACCCCGAACGATCACTTGGAAACCGTCTTCTTTGTCAATATTTGCATAAAATTCGCGCACTACCTGCACGTTCACAGGTTCAGGCTTTGAACAGAATAATTCCCAACCGTGGTTCGTAATCCCGGCCCTCAGAAAATGTGGAAGTTCACCACTAAATCCTCTTTCAAACAGGAAATCTCTCTTCAGCAACTCAGAATATTTTGCTCTGGCAAGATTGTTGACGAAGCGAACATACGGCAACTGTGGCTCTTCTATTTCGTCAGGTTCCTCCGATGTTGCAGCAACACTCTTACCCCTATCTGCCATTTGCTTGCGCAATCTTTCTTCTTCGACCTTTTTCTCTACTTCCTCCCTTGCTTTTTCCTCGGCTTCTTTCTTCTGCTGTTCCTCTCTTTCTGCATTTTCTTTTTCAGAATCAGTGGTTGGAGGCGAGGGGGTATCAGTTCGGATTACCTTGACGCGGCCCGCTTTTCGCTTTACGCGGCGACGTTTGGGTACTTCCGGCATGATCACCTCTACTCGAGCCTCCTGTACTGGCTCATTACCTTTTTCAGGCGCAACCTCTGCCTGTTCTCCTCGCACATCCTCAGCCTGCTTTTCTTGAATATCCTCTGCATTTTCTTCTCGAACTTCCTCTGTATCTGCAACTCTCGGCTCAGTCTGCTCTGGGTTTTGTTCTTCTTGTTCTTCCGGGTCTTCTTCAACCACTGTGGCAGCGACATCTTCCACCACTTTGTCTACAACTTCTTGATCCTCAGCCCCCTGCTGTCTTCTTCTCCTCTTAGCTTCTTTTTCTTCTGGTGTCGTCTTCTTCTTTGCTTTCACTTTCGGTGCTTCGGGGGTAACAGGTACCTCTTCTTCCTCAGTATCCCTCTCTTTTCTTGCTCTCGTTTTCTCCATTGGAGACTCAAAGGAAGTTTATCGCACACAGAGAAAGAAGAAAAATATAACTAGCAAGGGATGATCAAGAAAATGAAGTGAGAAAAACTTACCGAAGGTTTTGGAATAAATAGAGCTGCAGCAAATCAAATCGTAACCAAAAGATTTTGCCCCGCATTAAATGGGATTACTGTTCAAATTTAATTTGTAAATCAAATCCATTAACGGTAAAATCTTGAATTTCAATCGCCCATGTTAAATAATTATGTGCTGTCAAATGGCTAAACTGTTGGATTACCCCTGCACGACACGTGGCAGCATCCATGCAATTTACCTGCCCACAGAAAATTCACAATCAAACGGTAAAAGTAAATAATTAACATCAAAACCCTTCCTATTCGAAAGATTTGCTTCAGCCATAACTTTGCCGCAACAACCTTTCGAACAAAAGATTACCTGAAGAATCTTGGATACGGAATTCAAACTCAAAATAGAAGAATCAAATCATGAAATTTTAAATTTAAATTAACCGCTAAAATCAAATCTTATCTTTCATTTTTATTTGAAGCCGAATAAATCAGGAAAAATCTTTATTCAATATCTAAAACTAACTAAAAATTTAAATAACCGCCAATAAAAATCGAATTAAAATCTAATTAAATGTAATTGGAATAAATAAAAACTAAACCACCGAAAATAATAAAAATACTCGAAAAATAAAATCTACTGAATTAAAAATATCAACGAACTTAAAATAAATCATGCAAAATTTAAACAACCTAAATCTACAATAATTCAAATTAAAATCAAATCAAATCAGTGAGAAATAAAATCAAAACAAACACTGGGAGCTCAAAATATTGCTCTGTAAAATGCTCCCGCAAATATCTCGCTCTCTCATTCATCAACCAACTTTAGGGAAGGATTTTTCGACTGGAACTCCTCTCCCCAATAATGTTTCACACGCTGACCATTAACTTTGAACACACAGCAACACATTGTCTAACCATAGATGCATCATTTGATATATATGTTGGGTTTTATGCCCTAAAACTCGTAGATAGTAAATGTACATTTGACCGAACATTAATAAAAGTAATGTATTGTTCAATGTTTGTATTATATCTTGTCTTATTAACCCTAATCCAATAAACTAAACATCCAAGGCTAATAGAATGAGGCTTGAACTAGTATGTAGGGACATACGGGGATCAATGTTCAAGTTTTAGCCTAAAGGGTCTGTAGTATAGGGATAAGGCTGGGTACCTTATCCTGGTGACACTATGGATACGGCCCGCTTTGTATATTGATACAAACGTAATGATCCAACGCGTTCGTGTAGTTGACATGCGAGTGGGGGTATCCTGTGCAATGAGTTTGCACAAAGACCGGACCGCGAAATAGTTAACCACTAACTGTAACACCGTTAGTTAGCTTGGTTTCTATTTCACTAGGATGACCTAGGCAACTTGGCCTTAATCCTGAGTGGATTATGGACTCCTGTCCATGAGGGATTGTCCTTTGATTTGTACGGGTGAGAGTGGCCTGTTCGCCGACTCAATAAGCCTACCATTTTGGGGACAAGACCGAGTGGGGAGCTGGGAACGTAGTCTTACAAGATGGAATTCACTCCTTCCCGATATTAGGGTAAGTAGAGGTGTGTTCCCTTAAGTGGTGTCTCCGGGTCTTGAACAAAGGGCCCTACCCTCTTTATGGCACGAGAGGGATTTCTGTTTGTTGGTTGGACCTCAAACAGGTTGTTCATTAGAGGAGCACTGGTACTTAAGGACCAAGAGGTAGCCCAGGGGTAAAACGGTAATTTGACCTAGCTGGGGTACGAACACACGTGAATGGCTAACTTGCTGTTGACGGTCGATATCCGTGGACACAGAAATATATCTGCAGTGAGAAGAGTGCAGCCGTGGTTCTTTAGTGGAGTGAACCACGATTAACGAATATTGATTAATTTGGTTAATGAGTTTAGCCAATTAATCTCATATCGTTGGAGCTTCTGATCTGTAGGTCCATTAGGTCCCACCGATGACTTTTATAAGGTTTTGAGATTAATTTCTAAGAAAAATTAAATATTCGAAAGGGTTCGAATATTAAATGTAAAATATGAATTTGATTCATATTAAAACTATAGGGTATAATTAATGTACATTGGATGTGCATTAATTCTATAGTTTATTTGAGAGAATTATGATTAAACATGTGATGTTTAATTATAATAGAATTAATTGTTGTTTTGATCTAATTAAATTTGATTTAATTATATTAAAACTATAGGTTATGTGAGGGACAATCATTTAAATATAGTTTAAATGGGTTGATTATTTAATTATGAATTAAATAACTCCTTTTAATTTAATTTAATTAGTATTTTACTTAATTAAATTAATTTTAAATTATAATAACTGATATTTTGATCAGTTAAGCGTGAAGTGGGTGGTTGACCTATCTCTACGCTCTCTCACACGCCTACTAAGGAGTATATACGGGGTTTTGGTTGATAGAACGCTCTCTCTAAAGAGAAAATCCCCTGTGAAGAAAAAAATTCTCAGTCTCTCTCAATTCTTCTTAGAGAAATAGTGCTCCCACAAGCACACTCTAATATAGCCTTTTGAGTCCATTGGTGAATCCTCGTGGTGGTGTTCGTGTGGGATTTACAGCGGGAAAAAGGAGATCTTTGTTGCTGTTTTTTTTTTCTGCGAAAAGTGAAGGAAAAGGCGAAAAGATCAAGATCTTCATCAACGGTAAGGTTTCTTGATCTTGGATCGTTAGGATCCATTCTTCCCTAGATTAGATCTAGGTTTCTTATGCTTTAAAGCATGTTTTATATTGTTTTACAGCATGTTTTAAGTATGTTATTCTTGCTGTAAAAAGCCTTTGCAATTGTATCGGTATTTTGATCTTAAGAAAACACAGTATGGTTTTATGATCGTTTCCGCTGCGTTGGGGCTTTATCCCTACAATATAAAACTTCACCCCATGGAAAAATTCTTTCATCTGTTCTTTTGATAAACCAGGAGGCAAATTTCCAAAATCACGGTAATTGGAAAAGTCATTATACCAAGGTGTTTTCACTGCCTTAATATGAGCTACTGTAAATAACCGCTCATCAATGAAGCACACTTGGAACACTGATTTGAGAAGAATACACAAAGGCAACTTTATTAAGGTCTCTTCATCCTCCGACATTAAATCTGATGCAACAATAATGGGCAACGTCTCACCCTCCCCAAGATACACATACTTTAGATGATTCGGCAAGGGCTTCAAATCTAAAGTGGGTGCCTTAATCAAGGATGGCTTAATAGGAGAAGCTTTCCTTTGATCTAAATCTAAAGACTAAAAAACATCCTCACACCTAAACACTTCGTTTTCATTTTTTCTTTCTAAAGAATAAACTTCTAAATCCTCTACACTAACCTCTCCATGATCTTCCAAATGTTTGTCTGCCGAATCCTGTATTGTTGTCTCAACAATTGTGTTCTCCATAATCCTAATGAAAGAGCAATCTTCCATTTCGTCTGGATACTTCATGACCTTAAACACATTAAATTTTACTTCCACATTATAAACTCTCATTGTTAACTCCCCTTTTTGAACATCTATCAAAGCCCTACCAGTAGCAAAAAATGGACGACCTAGAATAATTGGGACATCTTTATCAGCCTCATAGTCTAAAATAATAAAATCAACAGGAAATATGAATTTATCTACTTTCACTAAGACATCCTCAATTTTACCCTTAGGATATGTGATAGACCTATCAGCTAGTTGGAGTGTAACTGTGGTAGACCTAGCTTCACCAATACCTAGCTTTCGATAGACCGAAAGAGGCATAAGGTTAATACTTGCACCTAAATCACAGAGTGCTCTACCTAACTCTTTTCCACCTATAGACACAGGTATAGTAAATGATCCTGGATCCTTAGCCTTGGTTGGTGGCCCATTCTTAAGAATAGCACTACATTCCTCAGTAAGAGATACAGTTTCAAACTCACCTAACCTCTTCTTTTTAGTTAAAATATCCTTAAGAAATTTAGCATAATTAGGCAATTGCTCAATAGATTCTACTAACGGGATATTTATGTGCAATTGCTTAAGAATCTCTAAAAACTTCTTAAATTGACCATCCTGATTCTTAGGCCTTTGCCTTTGTGGAAAAGGTAGAGGTGGTACATAGGGCGGAGCCGCACATAAGGTGGTTTCACATCTGGAACAGAACCAGATGCTCCAGCATCATTATTGCTGCCTCCAGCACCCTGACCAGACTCCAACTCTTTCTCAACAACAACATTTTTATCACAATTATTATATAAATTATGGGGTTTACTAGACTCTTTTCTTTCTTCTAGTGGCTTACCACTCCTAAGAGTCACTGCCTTTACCTGCTCCTTACCTTCCCTTTTAGGGTGTTCAGTATCTGAAGGAAGTTTCTCTTGCGGCCTTGCCTTCAGCTCATTAGCTAGCTGGCCCATTTGCAATTCCAGGGCTCTCATTGAAGCTTGATTACTTTGAATAGCGGCATTTGTACGAGCCATATATTCTTTCATCATTGCCTCAAGAGAACTCTTCGAACTTTGCTGGGGCAAAGCCTGCTTATTTTGCTGGGGCAATACCTGCGCTTTAGCAAATCCCGATTGGTTCACCTTTTGCTGTGCTTGCATATTACTTCCTTGTCCTCCCCATGCAAAATTGGGGTGGTTGAGCCAACCTGGATTATAAAAGTTAGAATAAGGGTTGTTCCTCTGATTACCTACAAAAAATACAGAAGCTGGATTGCTGGGGCAAAACTCGTAGTTGTGATCTTCACCACAATAGACACATGCTTCTTCTGCAACTTGGTTCACCACCGCAACAGGATCCACAGCTGGCTGCTGCTGATGACTAACCACTGTCACATTTTTAAGAGCGTTAGCTAACATTGCAATATCAGCCCTAATGGTGGACACACCATCAACCTCTAACACACTCTTAACCTTTTTATTTGTGCCTCTAACATCTGACCACTGACAACTATTAGTTGATATTCTTTCTAAAATTTCATGGGCTTCATTAAAAGTTTTTGCCAAAAGGGTCCCTCCAGTTGAAGCATCAACCATACCTTGGGTTGCTCCATTTAACCCATTGTAAAATGTTTCCATTTGGATACAATGTGGTAAACCATGGTGAGGACACTTTCGCAAAAGCTCCTTAAACCTCTCCCAAGCCTCACTAAAAGTATCATCCTCAAGTTGCCTAAATCCTACTATTTCACTCCTCAATTTAGCATTTCTAGTTGGTGGGAAATATTTACTCAAAAATTTTTCCGCTAATTCATTCCATGTCCTAATTGATCCTGGAGAAAAAGAATTTAACCATGCATTCGCTCCATCTCTAAGAGAATACGGGAAAAAAGTTAATCTAAGGGCATCTTTAGACACTCCTTGAATTACAAAAGAATCACTAACTCCTAGAAAAGACTTAAGATGTAAATGAGGGTCTTCAGATGAAAAAACATGGAATTGTCCCACAGTTTGCAACATCTGAAACATTACCGGTTTCATTTCAAAATTTGCTACCTCAATGTGAGGACGTGCAATCCCTGGATTTAACTCATCAAGCATTGGAAAAACATACGCTCGAATGGCTCTGGCCCTATCATTTGCTACCAAGATAGGATTCTCAGCCTAAGTTTTTTTTGCTCTTCATTTTGCTCCAGCGGCTGGTTTTGCTGCAGCAAACGATTCTGCTGGGGGTTTGCTGAATCTTTAGGACCTTGCGGGAAACGCGACACATCAGCCATTGAATTTTGGTTTCTACGCTGCTCCCTCCTTCTTCTCCTGAATGTCCTCTCGATTTCTGGATCAAGCTCAAACCTTACCCCAGGCGGATCGCTCATGCACACCTGCAAAAACAAAAGAAACAATCAAAAAGTTCTAGCTCCAAACCACTAAAACACATACACAAAACAGATCAGGTAAAAACTTATTCAAGTCCCCGGCAACGGCGCCAAAAACTTGTTGGGTTTCCAGAGTGAGTAAAAATAAGATATAAAAAGACTCTAGAACTCTGTGCAAGTATACACAATCCGCAGCAAGTAATAAGTATTTATCAAATCCAAGGTCTGAATGAGCTTTCACTTTATCTATTTTGTTTATTTTTTCAGTGGTTTCAAAAGTGGTTAAAATGATTGGTTTTTATAGAATGCTGAAGCAAAAGAAATGACAGAACAGAAAGTAAACAAATAGGCAGACAGATTAGAAACAGGCGCTGGTCAGGATTTAGTAATTGTTTTAAAAGATGCTCTAGCAATATTATTGATCATGCAAAACTCTCGCAGTATTATTAGTGGATTCCTCCCGGAACTCCGGATTTTTTAGAATGTGTGTCAACTCCAATGAAACTCTACCGATCAAGCACTAGGCAACTGGCTATCCCTAGCTCAGTCACTGGCGTTCACCAATACACAATGATCTAGTGTGATTAACCGCCACGCACTCCCTAAATCATCCCTGAAACTAGAGAGAGGTATTCATACCGGCTGGCCAGGCGGGCATAAAATAGAAATGAACACAACAATTAATCAAGATGCATCAAATCAATATTTATTACTAGAAATTAAGCACGACAACTACATGTTCCCTAACCAATGCCTAAAGCTACTTAGTTCATAAAATGCATGGAAACACACATTACAATCTGAGTAAGCATATCCATAACTACAGAATAATGCAATAAAATATTAATTCCCTTGATCAGCTTGCAGTTGATGGTCTTCTTGTTGGTCTTCAATCTCTCTCCTCTATTCGTCCAAAAGTGGAATGTTCCTCCCAAGGATGGAATTCCCTTCCTAAAAAGGAATGAATTTGGCTTGGGCGGCTATCTCCTTTTATAGAGTGATAGGAGGCTTGAATTAGGTTGACCTAGACACGTGGATGACTCTCCTTGCTCCATAAATCCGAGAATAGCTTAACAGAATTCAGTTTGTTAAATTGGCTAACGAGCTGTGACGTGGCAGTTTTGCTCCCAGCTTTGCTCCAGCACAGAGTTTGCTCCCTTAAATCGCTCAGCAATATATTCTGCACAAAATAACTTCCAAAGCATCCATTCTTCCAAATGGGTTAAAACATATAATATCTATCTAAAAGCAACCCTATTTAGCACAAAAGACACACGAATCACTATAGAAATGAGGTCTAAATAACTCCCTTTTGGAGAGTTATCAATCGCGTCCATAGTGTCCCTAGGATAAGGTACCAAATCCTATCTGTATACTATAGACCATTTTGACTATATACTTGAACTTGATCCATTCTTATGTCTCTACATATAGTTCGAGTATTCATACTATAGCCAGAGATCTTAGTTTATTGGATTTAGGTTAGATATTATGCAACTCACTTATTCAATAACATCTTTACTGAATAACCTCAATGACATCTTTATTGTAAAATAGAATATGTTTAATGTTTACAAACTACAAGTTTTAGGACATAAAACCCAACAGATAGACCTTATTTATTTCTTTCCTCTCTTACGTGTGTGTGTGACTAGTCCTCCCTATCCTAGTCTTTGAAGCCCAGAATAGTTTTAAGCAACCCTTTATTCGTTTTCCCTCTACTCTGACCCAAAGTTCCAATTATCCAGTCTTTTCACACTCAAAAAAGTAATTTGCCATTAGGGTGCCTAAAATGGGGTGAACCACACCCAAACTTTGAAAATTTCAAATTATTTTTCTTTTTTCCTTAAATGTGGCCACTAGCTTTCACACATCTACTGCAGGAGCCCCTACCCATGACATTTTTACTCATAGACAACCCCAAATGATCACAGTAGAGGTAGCTCTTTTTTACCTTAATTTCAATTTATTCAAATTACTCATTTCAACTCGTCACCATTATTTTTCTTTAATCAGACATGCGAATTAGGTGATGGAAGACATAATTTTCTCCTAAGTGTAACATTACTAACTATCATGCAAATTAACTATCATACTAGTCCCTAAAGCCTTTCGAGGTGACAACAAGGTCTCGATCACATAACCCTATTCTAAGCCTGCAAAACTAGAAATAGGAGACTATGTGCACAAAAGGTGCAAGAGATTCAAAATTAAATTCACTATACCTCGAGTCTTGTCTTTGATTACTATCGAACAAAAACAACTTACCTGTTTTCCGAAATTAGGTATCCTCATAGGCTGTCATAATCATAACAACAACCCTAAAAAAAAAAGCTAACAGAAACATTTAGATCAGAGATAACAAAAAAAAAATATATATATATATATATATCTCAAAATATATCTCCAAATAAGGTCAAAATATAAAAATATGAGATAATTACAAACCAAGAAGAACGAATAATCCACCCCCAAACTTTAAAAATTACACTGTCCTCAATGTAAAGAAAATAAGAGTTAAATTACAGACAAAGAGAACAAATACAAAGATAATAAAAACAAAGGGAGAAGGAAACAAACGTGTAGAAACAGGTGGATGGCACATTAATCTTCGTCCTCGGGTGACTCATAAGGCGACAAAGGAGGCGGAAGTGGTTGTCCAGTGCTGGAAGCGGCCATGCACTGATAGGAATGTGCATACATGCTCGCAGTGTAGAGAAAATTGTTGGGTTTTATGCTCTAAAACTCGTAGATAGTGAATGTAAACAAATTGTACACTTATTTCAACAAAATGTTATTGAGTTTTACTGCAATAAAGTGTTAGTCTTTTTTTTTTTTTTTTTTTTTAAGTTTAGAACTGCACAATATAAGCCAAATCCAATAAACTAAGATCCAAGGTTGTTTAAATGAAACTTGAGCTAGTATGTGGGGACATACGGGGATCAATGTTCAAGTAACAACCTAAAAGGTCTATAGTATAGGGATAAGGCACTTATCTTGATGACACTATGTGATACGACTCGTTTTGTATACAATATAGACGCATTGATCCAAAGTGTCCATGTAGTAGACATGCGAGTGAGGGTATCCTATGCAATGAGTTTGCATAAGACCGGACTACGAAATAGTAACCACTAGATGTAACACCGTTGACTAGTTATGTTTCTATTTCAATAGGATGACCTAGGTAACTCGATCTTAATCCTGAGTGTGTCATGAACTCCTTCTCACGAGGGATCGTCCTTTGATTTGTATGAGTGAGAGTGGCCGATTCACCGACTCAATAAGCTACCATTTTGGGGACAAGACCGAGTAGGGGGTTGGGAACATGACAACACAAGATGAAATTCACTCCCCGCTTCTAGGAGAAGTATATGAGTGTTCCCTTAAGTGGTGACTTCAGGTCTTAAGCAAAGGGATCCCACCCTCTCACTGGCCCGAGAGAGACTTTCTGTTTATTGGTTGGATCATAAACTCGTTCATTAAAGGAGCATTGGTACTTAAGAATGAGGTAACTTAGGAGTAAAACGGTAATTTAACCCTGCTGAAGTTACGAACACTCATGAAGGTGATAACTTGCAAAAAGCAAGTTATTTGTCCTTTAAACTTAAGCTAAAACAAGGCCAAAAGAAACAATGATGCGTTACTTCAGCGCAAAAAGAAAGGAAAAAGTGAAGGTTTTATGCGGTAGGCTATATTCATGTATGCGGTGAGAAATTATAAAAACATAGGGCGCTAACGTAGCTAATTCAGTTGTTTTCCAAGTTTTTCTCAGTGCAGGCACACATCCCAAGACGATCGTGAGACAGACAAGATGGATGAAAAGACAGCACTGACACAACTGACGTAAGTGGGCTAAAAAGTGGCTGAAAAGTTGCAAGTTGGCCGTTGATAACTGAAGCAAGTTACTTGGAGAAGTTAGCTTCCTTCGCCTATAAATAGAAGCCACCTCCTCAATGAAAGACATCTCATAATTCACAAGAATTGGGGGATGAGAGGAGGGGACGAAGATCAAGGAGAAGGAGAAATCATAGAGAGTTGTGATTAAGAGTAGACTTGTGTTGGCATTGTATTATTGCATGATGTATTGTTTTGCTCGCATGAGCTAATTTTGTTCTTCAAGGCTTAGCGCAAACACCTCATGCGGTGATAAGTATATTTTGTAAGCGCACATTTTGATTTAATGAAACATTAGTTGCTTTCTACTTAGTTGCGATACTATTTTCATTGCTAACTCCCGCTTGGCCAGCCGGATGCGGTAGCAGTATGCTAAATCCCTGACAGGTAATGCATACGGATATCTCTAAGTGGAATAAGTTAGCGCATGACATGTAGTCTTGGTAGCATGAAAACACTACCTTTAAAAGATAGTGCATGCATGAGCTTTGATTGCGTTAAGACTAACGCAATCCCTTGTAAGTATTAGAGAACTAAGCCCTACGCATGAACTAGCCAAATAACCAATTGATAGTTTTATGCCAAACGCAGAAGGAGTACCGGAAGGGAAACTTATGATTTTTTCTCACTTAGGCATTAATGGATCAATTAACCAAAGTATGCGCTACAAGGTTCTTATAAACGCATGAGGTTGCAACCGCAACAGCCTTGATACCATTCTCCTTAATACTTTTCCTTTCACTCTTGTCGCATGTTTTGCTTTCTGCAGGTTTTACTTTTCAAGCTTACCAACTCCCTTATTCATTCTTTTATATAATATCACACGTTTTCGAGTTTAGATCAGTAAATATTGTTAAAACTTTGCAAATAACCTTTCCCTGTGGATTCGACCCTAGACTCACTGGTATTACTTTATTTTTGTCGATTTATACTTGGATTGATAAATATCTACGACAAATTGTTATTAATTTGTTAAGCATACTGACAAGCGATCAGAAGGATCGACTTACCGGTATTGGTCTATATTCGTGGACACATAAACATTCTACAGTGAGAAGAGTGTAGTTGTGGGTCTTTAGTGGAGTGACCCACAGTTAATGAATATTGGTTAACTCGATTAATGAGTTTAGTCAGTTAACCTCATATCATTGGTGCTTCTGATCTGTAGGTCCATTAGGTCCCCATGCTCGCTCGTAAAGAGTAATTAGGAACAATTTATCTTGAAAGAATTAGAATAGTTCAAATTGAACATGGGAATCAAGTTAATTGTATGAGATACAATTAATATAATGTATGATGATGCATTATAATATAAAGTTTAGTTTGAAATTAAACTTTATTAATTGAGAGAGTAATATATTTTAAGGAGTTCAAATATATGACTGATTAAATATGTGATATTTAATTAATAAATAAATAAATTAATTATTCAATTTAGTTTAATTAAATGTGATTTAATTAAACTATAGTATATGAAAGATACATTAGAATATGATTCTAATATGTAATTGATTAAATATGAGTGTTACCAATTTTTCCCCTATTAGATCTAGATCTAATAAATTTCTTGTATGCTTAGCCTTAGGATCATATGGAATTGTTTTGTATATTGCCAATGTAGCGGTATTTTAGGAAACCTAATTAAATAAATAAACCATACATTATGCATTGCATGAATAATATAAGATTTATATTGAATTTATGGATGTTACAACTTACATGCTCAATGCATCTTTGATTTTCACATTTAATTAACATAACTCTTTATATTAAGCCAAACATGAAAATCATACATGCATTCATAAGACATTAAATTAAATATAATATTTTATATTTAAACTATGTAATGTCATGCTACATGCTTATACAATTTCATATATTTAACATAACTATTATATTAAATTACTCATGAAATTCATCCATCATGCATTATACCATACATTATAAATATTATAATATATTAAAATGCATGAACTGAAGGAGTGAAAAACACTCGAGCGGAAACGATTACGGATCTTAGGCACTGATTTTCATTAATTTCTTAAGTAAAAGCATGCTAAAAATAAACTTGAAAACAGAGGAACCCGAAACTTAACTTTAAAGCTCGAATTCTTCGATTTTGTTGGTTGTTTCTCTACACGATCGAGTCATAGACCACCGCTAGTGTCTTTCCCGCTATTCTCCAGCCTTAGAACGGGTTTGTGGGAACTGAACCATGATGAATTTTGGAAGAAAAAAGCTTGAATACTCAAGAATGCTCAAGCAAAAACTAAAGAGAAAATGGTGGTTCTTGAGAGAGAAATTTGCATTCAGTTTTGCATGTAAAAATTCAGCCAGCTCCATTCTTATAAGCTTGAAGAAGAAACAAGCTTTTATAATAAGGAGACAAAATGAATCTTGGAATGTTAGTCACAATAATAGGTGTCTGACAGAGGCCAATTTGACGGGCCTCAGACTTGTCCAAGGTACGTGTCAAAAAAAATTTATAATCCACGACACTATAACTATTTTGTAGAAATAGTGGTCGGGGTCGATCACAGGGAGTGGCGTTTGGTTATTTATTTTCTATTTATTTCGAGTTCAAAAGCAGTAAAAAAGGGGATTGCGCAGGAATGAATTTAACATGCAAGGAATCTAAAAGCAAGAATTTAAATAACATGAAATTTAAAGACAAGAAACTAAATTGCAAGAAACATAAATTAACAAGAAAATCAATTAAACTGGCGACACCGATTAGGGGAATTCTTGGGGTTGAATGGTTTACTTTGATCATTGTCTTCCTACCTATTATAAGGTTACACAACTTGCTTAATTGCCCAATCGGTCTAATCTGAACCCAGAAAAGACCCTAAGCCCACCTAAGCCATCTAACCCGATCATACACTGTCCATCAAATTAAACTCTAATTGATTAGCCAATTAATCCGATTAAACCATCAAATCAAACAGTTAACCAATTGCCTTAAGTCTAGTGATTGATTAGGACATTAGAAATAATTAGGCCTAGATGAAGGTGTTCATATAACACATGCGGAAGCAATTGAAGATCGAAGGCACTTAACTCTATTAATTTTACTCCTAAAGCATGCTTGTTCTAGAAAAACAGAACAGAGAGATAATAAACACCAACCTTTTGTAGCTCAATTATGTGATGCTCCTTATAGTGTTTTCTTCTCCAATCTTTCTTGGACAACCTCTAGAGTCTTCCCTACTATTCTCCGGGCCAAGAACGACTTGTGGGAGTCTATAGTGATAGGGAATGGGAAGGGAATGCTTGAAGGATCAAGCTCTATGGAGATATGAGATGGGAGAGTGATTGAGGGAGAATTCCAGCAGCATAACATTAACGTAAATGTTGTATCTCTCCACAATCTGATTCTTCCTCTACTTATAGAGAGAATCCATGCAAGAAGAAGCTTCAAGATGCAAGACACATGGTGGTCTTTATGGTGAAAGTGGAAGCTAGGTGTTCAAGCAACACTACATACACTATTACATGAATGTGGTGTAATTCCACTTTGAGTCTTCATGCAAGAGTGGAGTTCCAACTTTTTCCACTAACTTATGATTCAAAATCAGATTTCAATTTAGCATTATTGATACTAATTTCAATTCTAAATTGAAATTAATCATAATAATCAATCTTGAAGCTTGCCCCACTAATTATGCATGACTAAACAAATTAATCATCTTAATTTTGTGCATCAATTATACATGAATCTTAATTCATGTATATAGTTTTTAAATACTTTATCTCTCATTTTCTAATTTAATTCATAATTAAATTATTGTGTCAAACACAATTTTACGATAATTCCCTTATTCTCGATTTTGAACGATTCAAAGAATCCTATCAATTTGTTCAAGGCTTTATTATGATATGAGCTAGTAGGGGGACCTAATGGACCTATAGATCATGGGCTCCAACGATTCGAGGCTAACCGACTAATCTCATTATCCAAGCTAGCCAACATTCGTTAACTACCAGGACACTCCACTATAGCCCGATAGTTGCACTCCCCTCACTATAGATATATTTTCGTCCACTTGATTTAACCATGTTTAGTAAGTCGATCCTTCACAGGTTGTTCGTAGCTATAGCTAGGTCAAAGGACTGTTTTACCCCTATAGTACTTCTTGTTCCGTAAGTTCCACTAATCCTCTAATGAACAATCGGTTTGTGGTCCAACCATCAAACCTAAGTCCCTCTCGATCCAATGAGAAGGTGGGGCCCCTTGTTCAAGTCTTGGAGTTAGTACTTAAGGGAACAACCTATCTACTATCCCTGAAATGGGTACGAGTGAATTCCGTCTTGCGAGACTATGTCCCCAGCTATCTATTCGATCTTATCTCCAAAATGGTAGGCTTGTTGAGTCGGCGATGTTGGCCACTCTCACCCATGCAGATCAAAGGACAATCTCGTATAAACAGGAGTTCATAGTTAGCTCAGGATTAAGAACGAGTTACCTAGGTCATCTATGAGAAATAGTCAGTTTCTTCAGTAAACGGCGTTATAAAGAGAAAGTGACTTATTTCGTGGTCCAGTCTTATGCAAACTCTTTGCATAGGACGCCCCCACTCGCATGTCTCCACATGAACAACTTAGGATCTCATCGTTTGTACTTAATACAAAGTGGGCCGCATCCATAGTGTCCCCAGGATAAGGCACCCAACCCTATCCTTATACTATAGACTATTTTAACTATAAACTTGAACTTGATCCTATGATATGTCTCTACATATAGTTCGAGTATTCATTTTATAGTCAAGGATCTTAGTTTATTGGATTTAGGTTAATCATTCGCCATTTACATATTCAATAACATCTTTTACTGAATAACCTCAATAACGACTTTATTGGAAAATAGAAATATGTTTAATGATTTACAAACTACGAGTTTATAGGACATTAAACCCAACACTAGATTACTTCTAACGCTATTTTGGATCATAGACCTATCGTGTCAAGAAACAAAGTCAGAGAACTTTTCTTGGGACCCATGCCCACGAATCGGTCTATGTGCTAACTATTGTGTTGGGGTTGGTGCCCTAGAACTCGTAGATAGTGAATGAAACAAATAGTTATATACTTGTTCGATAAAGTCGTTATGGAATTTTTGTTCACTCAAGTTATTAAACGAGTGAATTGCACGTTAAATAACCAATATCCAATAAACTAGTATCCTTGGCTATGACATGAGTGCTTGAACTATATGTTGTGACATAAATATGGATCAAGTTCAAGTAATAGCCAAAACGGTCTATAGTATAGGGATAAGGCTGGGTACCTTAATCTTAGGAAAACTATGTGACTCGACCCAGTTTACTTTAGTACAAACGATGTGATCCTTGATCGTTCAAGTAGAGACATGCGAGTGGGGGCGTCCTATGCAAATGAGTTTGCATAAGATCAGGACCGAGAAATAAGTTACTCTTGCTTTATAACGTTGTTTACTGACAAGACTGACTATTTCAATGCGATGACCTAGGTAACTCGATTTTAATCTTGAGCTAACTATGAACTCCTATTTGTTCGGGCTTATCCTTATATTTGCATGGGTGAGAGTGGCTCAACATCGCCGACTCAATAAACCCCCATTTCAGGGATAGGAACAGGTAGATAGCTGGGGTCATAGTCCTGCAAGACGGAATTCACTCCTACCCGATTTAGGGATAGTAGAGAGGTTGTTCCCTTAAGTGCTGACTCCGGGACGTGAACAAAGGGATCCCGCCCTCTCATTGGCCCAAGAGGTTTTAGGTTAAGTGGTCGGACCACAGACTGATTGTTCATTAGGGACTCAACTGGAGACTTAAGGAACAAGATGTAACTTCAGGGGTAAAACAGACATTTGACCCAGCTCTAGTTACTAACAACCTGTGAAGGGTCGACTTACTAATCATGGTTATATCGAGTGGACAAAAATATATCTACAATGAGGGGAGTTTAACTATCGGACTATAGTGGAGTGTCTCAGTAGTTAACGAATGTTGGTTAACTGAGTTAAAAGGGTTTAACCAGTTAAACTCGGATAGTTAGAGCCCATGATCTGTAGGTCCATTAGGTCTCCCTGCTAGCTCATACAGAATAAACCTTAGAACATATGTGATGAGGAAGTTTGAAACGTTCAAACTCATATTAAGGAAGTTGTCGTTAAATCATATTCGATATGTTTAACGTTAAAGATTAATTATGAATTAAACTATAAATATGGAGAGAGTTGTATATATAGAAATATGATTTAGATATTACATACGTGAATAGGGATTCACGTTTGAGAAATTAGTTTGAATTTGAATTCGGATTCATATTCAAGTAATCGATTTTGAGAAAGATCGGATTTAGGTGTGATGGTTTAATTTAATATAAGATATTGAAATTAAACAAATTAATTAACGTGTTTAATTAAATTTAATTTCTTTTTAAATTAATTTAAAATTAATGTTAGAAATTAAAGAAAAATGAAATTATAATTCATTTTTTTCTAAGTTGGTGGATAATGACAAGGTTGGTCATTTTGAACACCAAATCACCAAGATTATCACACCTAATTCACTCATTTGCTGTCATCATGTGGTGAATGGTGTTGCATGTCTTCTTCAATAAAACAAGAAGAAAATGGTTGAGGAAGGTGTGGTGCTTAATGCAAAGTTCTGGAAAAATCTCTCCAAAAAGGAAAACTCACAGTTTTGAGTTATTCACCTATTCCTTCACAAATTCATCACGTTCTCGAGTCCCACAACTCGTTCTAAGGTCGGAGATTAGCGGGGAAGATCACGGTGGTTGTCCACAACAAGATTGAGCAAAGAATTCATCCATGGATTGCTTCAATTCGTCCAAAAAGGTTGGTATTCGAATTGCTCTGTTTTCGATTTTAAGAATACATGTTTTTCATAACTAAAATTAAAAGAAATTTGAGTGTTTCGATTCAAATTGCTTCCGCTCGTGTATTGTATACTCCTACAATTGGTATCAGAGCATGAATTGAGCACTCAATTTCGTTTAATTTTAGCTTGGTGGGTTGAATTTTTCATGAGATGTTTGCTTGGTTGCTAAAATGGGCTCATTATTGTTTTGGCATCAAATTAGCTTTAAATTCATGGATGAAGGTTGTAATTGCCTACATGTTTATGGGCATATATGTCTTGGCTTGAGTTTGTAAAAATTTGGGAGTCAATAGAGTGGAAATTAGGTTGTAATCGAAGAAAGAATACGACTTATTCGTTGGCCGAAAAATAGAGCATGAAGAACATGAAGAATTTTGGGCTGCTGTATGAATAGCGTCAAGACGCTGTTCATCAGCGTCCCAACGCAGTTGAATTTTCAAAAGGCGCGGGTTATTTCAAACGGTGGTCTGGTTTGGTCTGGTTCTCGAGCGGTTCACTTGATTCTCGGCTGGTTGAAGCTTCATTATGACTCATTTAGACCGGTTCATCAATTTCAAACAAATTTATGTTCGGTTCAAGCAATTCCATGGCGGCTCAGGCCGATTCGAATGGTTCGGGAGCAGTTCAAGGCTTATTTTCAATTATTAATGTAATAATTTTAGTATTTGCTTGATTAGGATGCCAAAATCGGTCCATTTTAGTGTGTTTAATTTATTATGCATTGTGGATGTATAGTTAAATTAAATTAGATTAATATATGCATATTGTATGCCATATAGATTTAAAAACCCACCATAGGAAAGCATGTTTCATGCATTAGTAATAAAAAAAAATGAAATGCATGATTTAGGGTTTCGTGTTTAGATGCATGTTGTATGTTCTAAATATCGTTTACACTCGATTAGTATAAGTGTTATATAAGAAAACGAACAAGCATGCAACATGAAATCACCTTAGCATAGATGGATGTTATAGATTTACCGTTCCTTATAAAGTGTTATAAACCGAGATAGACGTTAAAATCTATAACAAGATAAAAGCATGCTCACTTAGGGTCAACGAACCACAAACTCGAGCAATTCGCATAGAATAGGTCGATATCTTGTAAAGCTAAGGTTACAAGAGAACTCACCCGACAAGATGCTGTCAAAGGCTGGAGGTATTTAAGTTGACCGTTTACGGAACACCTCCTACCTGGGCATTGATAAGTCCAATTTATTATACACTTAGAATCTCCCAATTTTCTTATCTTAGTTGAATTTCTTGCGAAAAATGCTTTAAAATGAGTATAATATGTCTATAGGTCATCATCGGAACTTTGGAAGCGATTCGGGGCTTAAACGAGCAAAATTAGAGTGTAAAATGACATTTCTACCCTTGGAGCCGTCGAAGCGTCGAGACGCTGCCGTTGAAGGGTCGGGACGCTGCTCAAATAAGGAAAAGGCTTGGGCGTGAAGTTTTAGCGAGAGCGTCGCGACGCTACGAGTGATTCGTAGATTTTTTTTCCATATTGAAGGCATAGCGTCGCAACGCTGTCTCCTAGCATCGCGACGCTAGGCAGTTTCCATAATCGATTTTTTTTTCCAAATTTGGCTGGAATTTTTCCTTGTTTGAAAACCCAATTTAGCACCATTCTACCACGAATTGAAGGCCAAGAAACACTATAAATAGAAGGTCTTGGTGTAGGTTTAGAATCATCCCTCAACACATAATTCACTACAACTTTGTAGTCCATCTCTCTCCCCCTTTTCCACCATTCTTCTTAGTTTTAGTTTTTATTGCTTTCTTTGATGTATTCCATGAAGAATCAAGCTTACTCTTACTCCATGAGAGGCTAAGTTTTTCATTCATGTAACCGGGGTGAAGAGTAAGTTCATATTCTTTTAATGAAATTTCTTGTTTGAATTATCAAAGCATGTTTATGTGATTTTAGTTCTTTTTCCATAAGTTTAGATTGTGGTAGGAAAGATTGACAACCTTGACCGTGCCCTCTCTAAATTTACTTGCTAAATCTTAGTAGCATATAGGTTAACGTTGTGATTATACGCATGCGTCCCTAGAACTAAATGATTTAATTAATTGTAATTGTGGTTTGTTGCCCGTTGCATGTGAATTAACTCGGCTAGATCCCATTGCGGTTTAGGTTAATTAATCGGCCAATTAATTAGTTTAAACTAGAATCAAACTTAGCGTTTGCATGTTTGTGATAGTGGATCATGATTCTCGGTTTGTTGCCGGAATACGTCGGGCTTAAACTTGTTTTGACTTATTAGTGAAATTGATGATTTAATTGAATTGAACTTACCATGACTAACCCGGTTGCATGATCTTTAAGATATTGATTTATTTCCTAAATTTAATTCTCTTACTTTCCTCTTTTGTTATTTTCCATATTTGGTTTTCTTTCCTTGTTAACTTTCTTTCCATATATAAAAATTCCCCTTTTTGGTTACCTAAAATAATTAAGGAATTAAAGATTTGTTTGCATAGACTCCCTGTGATCGACCCCGACCGCTACTGCTACAAGTTAGCTTTAGAGGTTGAGGATTATAAATTTATTTGATAAGAGATCTCGACAATCTCTTCCACCAGGCATCGAGTCGATACTTGAGTTAGGTTAACCCAAGTTTTATGAGCATATGTGAGCGGTGTAAGGTTTAAAAGAGTTTAACACCTAGACATCGAAAGTATAAGTAGTTATACACACCTAGACGTAGGTTTCTTTTAAATGGTGCTTTATAAAACTTGAATACTTGATTGTTATATGTTTTCATCACCATTAGAAGCATGTTATAGGGCTAATTCACTAAAAGTTATAATAGTTATAAAGGTTAATGAATAGAAACCGTTAAACCTATAACAAAGAGTTGCATGCTAACATAGGATCTTAGGATTGAGTTAATTTTAAATGGTTTAAAATTTAATAGACCTAAGATCACGTTTCTAATAGGATTAGAATCTCCTACTTAGTATTTTAATTAGAGTTAAAATATGATTAAGTAGGATATAAAACTTCGGTTATAAGGGAACTCTCCCGGCACCTGGACCGGAACCTGAGTTGAATCAACCACGGTCTTATTAGCATGAGCATGTCACTAGGTAATTAAAAGGGTTTAATTCACCTAGATAATAGAGTAAAGACCTTATATAATAAGGCATAGACTTAGATAGATTCATTTAGCTGGAATTTACCTAAGTAAAATAGACCCTAATTGTTAAAATACTCAGTGGGAGGAAAAGTATAAAAATAAGATGTATCATATCGAGTTTTTATTCCCACGTATCTCCAGATAGTTCACACCGTGAGAATCATGCTCGACCTAGTGTCACCCTGGAAGTGACCTCCCTTCGGAAGGTGTTTGTGTGATTTAATACCAAGGTGAACGGAGAGAGTGTTTATAGTAAGTGGGAGCAGGAAATGTGTCAACACATCCTACGGTCTCCTCCATTGGTACGTGATAACTCTTAGAAATAAGAGTTATTGGCCATTCTTTTAGGGCTTTTAGGCTTGATTTTGCCTTAAGTTGATGCTATTTGAGTTGGGTATTGATGAATTTTTTGGTGTTTAATGAAAGTGCTTATTGATGGCTTTAAGTGTTTAATTTCCCGTTAATTTCGGATTTAAACTGACTTGGAGCTCCAGTTTTCTTTGCAGACTATGCTGTAGCATGAGCTGGAAAAGGCAGAATAGCAGCTGGAGGTGATTTACACGTGGAAGGCTTCATTAATTGATGTGGCATTCCCAGCTTGAGGCTGAAGCTATTTTCAGCCATTAGAATGATTTCCAAGTGGGCAAGGCTTGTCTAATCAGCCCTGAATTCCACAAATATGGCTGGGTATAAAAGAAAAGAGGCCCTAATTTGGAAAGGAAGCCGAAAAAAGAGGGGAGACTGATCATTGGGAGCTGATTTGGAGCAAAAACAGAGGAAAAGAAGAGGAGGGCTGCCGTGGAGCTATTATTCAGCTTGGGAAAGCTGGATTTTATCTTGGGCACTTCTTCTTTAGTCTTTTCTTCTCATCTTTTATCTCCCTATTGACATTAGTTGTGGTAGAGGCTGAAAACATGTTGTGTATGAGCATTTTCTGCTATATTGAACTTGTTTCTTCTTTGATCATGAACTAATCCTCTTTAGGTGAGGATTAGGGAGCTTGTGTTGTAACAAGGGGTTGTTGTAGTTGAACCATGCTAATTTCATCTTAAAGTAGAGTGTGTTTCATTGTTAAAGCTGGAATTTCGTTTGGCCAACCATCTTCTAGCATTGTTATTGATTGTTTGGGAAAACATTTGATAACCGATTACTTTACTTTACCTTAGTCTTTGATGATCATGAAAATGAGTGGGTATTTAGGGATAAATCACCACCTAGGGCACTAATCAGATTGAGCTAAAAATAAGGGGTTAAATGGAAGTTTAATCGCCTTAATCTTTGGAGAATTGGAAAATTCCCATTGAAAAATCTGGGTGAGATGAATTAGCACAGTTTTTGCTATAGCAATCCCTGGAAACAATACAGAGTATCCCTAATCCGAGCCTTAATTCTCCTCTGCTTTCAACCGTTTTTCATGCATTATTTACTTGCAATACTCTTTAATTTCATCTAAGTTAGTTTACATTTGTGCACTTTAGTTGGTAAATGATATTTTTGTCCTTGGTTACTTGAATTTCGCCGAAAATCACGCTTAGAAGTAGTAAATTTCATTAACTTAATCCCTGTGGAGACGATCTTGAATTACTTATCACTTGCTGCCATGATGTGTATACTTGCACGTTTTTTAGCTATTTGTGAAGATTTCTTGCATAATTATAATCACATTGCACAAGGCAACAAGTTTTTGGCGCCGTTGCCGGGGATTGAGTAGATTTTCGCTATTTTTAAGTTAAAATTCAGTGAAATTGGTGCTAAAACAGAATCTAAACTTTGTTGTTTGGTTTTGCAGGTGTTGGTAGTTGTTTATGAACGAATTCCCTGATTTGGAATTCAATTTTGATCCCGAAATTGAAAGGACTTTTCACAGGAGAAGAAGGGAGCAAAGGGAAAGGAACAACAGGATGGATCCACCGCCCCTTTTACCTCCGGGAGTTCAAGGAAATCAGCCACTTAATCCTGAGAGAAATCAGCAACAGGGGATAGATATTCAAGCTGAAAACCCTGTCTTGATAGCCAACGATAGGGGAAGGGCTATCAGAGCTTATGCAGTCCCTACTTTCAATCAGTTGCATCCGGGGATAGCAAGGCCAGAGATTCAGGCTCAGAATTTTGAGATGAAGCCTGTGATGTTTCAGATGCTGCAAACAGTGGGTCAGTTTCATGGGTTACCTTTAGAAGACCCGCATTTGCACCTTAAATCTTTCTTGGGAGTAAGCGACTCATTCAGAATTCAAGGAGTTTCCCAAGACGCGTTGAGGCTAACTTTATTCCCTTATTCTTTGAGGGATGGAGCTAAGGCTTGGTTGAACAACTTTGCCCCCGGCTCTATCACTACTTGGAATGAGCTAGCCGAGAAGTTCCTGATCAAGTATTTCCCTCCCACGAGGAATGCCAAGCTTAGAGCGGATATAGTATCTTTCAGGCAATTTGACGATGAATCATTCAGTGAAGCTTGGGAGAGATTCAAAGAATTGTTGAGAAAATGTCCTCACCATGGTCTCCCCCATTGCATTCAGATGGAAACTTTCTATAATGGGTTAAACATGGCCACTCAGAACATGGTAGACGCTTCAGCCAATGGAGCTTTGTTGTCCAAGACCTATGATGAAGCATATGCTATTTTAGAGAGAATTGCTACAAATAGTTGTCAGTGGTCAGATTCAAGAAGCATGGCTGGAAGGAAGAATAAGGGTATGCTTGAGGTGGATACAGTGACATCCTTCAATGCAAGATTTGATTCAATGGAGAGCATGATGAAGAAATTGAATTCGGGATTTGAAAGTTTGCAATTGGCAAATTCTGGTGCAGTCCAGAATGCTGCAACAATTAACATAGGTCAGAATGCAGCAGATTCTTGTGTATATTGTGGGGAGAACCATACTTTCGAGTTTTGTCCAGGGAATCCAGCCTCGGTATGCTATGTGGGGAATCAGAATGCCCCAAGGAGTAACCCCTATTCGAACACCTACAACCCCGGGTGGAGAAATCATCCCAATTTTGCTTGGGGAGGTCAAGGGAATAACGCCAACAATCAGCAAGTTCAGCAGAAAATGACAAGTGGATTTGGGAATCAAAATCAGCAAGGGCAATTTCAGAAAGTCAACAACAATCAGCAAGCTTCAGTGTCTTCTTTAGAGAATATGTTCAAGGAATATATGGCCAAAACAGATGCTGTCATTCAGACTCAACAAGCTTCTTTGAGGAATTTAGAGGTTCAAGTGGGCCAAATAGCAAGCGAATTGAAAGCAAGACCGATGGGTAAGCTTCCTTCAGACACCGAAAGTTCAAAGAGAGAGGGTAAAGAGCAGGTTCAAGCTGTAGAGCTGAGAAGTGGGAAGCCATTGGTTGAGAAAAATGTACCAAAACCGCAACCATTAGTTGCTGATTTAGGTACTGATTCGGCAGGGACATTAGGGGAACCCGAGAGGAATGATGCTGGAATTCAGTGTGAGAAGAGCTCTGAAGCTGAGGAAATTGAAGAAATCCCTAGGAAAACCCCTCAAACTTCTCCTAAGCCAGTTCTTACACCTTCCCCTACATTTAAGCCGCCCCCACCACCCTTCCCTCAACGGTTGAAGCAAAAGAATCAAGATGCCAACTTCAAGAAATTCTTTGAGGTATTTAAGCAACTCCACATTAATATCCCCTTAGTTGAGGCATTAGAGCAAATGCCCAATTATGTTAAATTCCTCAAAGATATTTTATCAAAGAAGAGGAGGCTAGGTGAATATGAGACAGTGGCTTTAACTGAAGAATGTAGTGCAGTCTTGAAGAGCAAACTTCCACCCAAAGTAAAAGACCCCGGGACATTTACAATTCCCGTTTCAATTGGTGGCAAAGAGTTGGGTCGAGCCTTGCGTGACCTTGGGGCTAGTATCAATCTTATGCCACTGTCGATATTCAAGAAGCTAGGCGTGGGAGAGGCAAGACCAACCACAGTGACTTTACAGCTAGCCGATCGATCCATTACCCACCCCGAGGGCAAGATTGAGGACATCTTAGTCAAGGTGGATAAGTTAATATTTCCAGCGGACTTCATTATCTTAGATTATGAGGCCGATAAGGATGTTCCAATTATTTTGGGTAGACCATTTCTAGCTACGGGGAGAGCTTTAATTGATGTGCAAAAGGGTGAATTAACCATGAGGGTGTTTGATCAAGAAGTGAAATTCAGTGTGTTCAATGCTATGAAATACCCAGCTGAATCAGAAGAGTGTTCGATGATTCGGGTCATGGAAGAGGTAGTAACGCATAACTGGGAGCAGGAATTGCTACAGCATCACATTGAGCAGTTTGGGGAAATCAGCATGGAAGATCTGGAATATCTATGTGTTCAGTCGAAAACAGGGGATTTACAGAAAATTTCAGAGTTTAACCGAGCCTTTGAATCACTAGAATTGGCGGACAGAGCAGTTAAACCGATGCAACCATCGATTGTGGACCCTCCCAGGTTGGAACTCAAGCCACTGCCTTCCCATTTGAAATATGCCTATTTAGGGGAGCAAGAGACATTACCCATTATTATTTCTTCAAAATTACTTCCTGAAGATGAAAAGGCATTACTGGAATTGTTGGGAAAATTTAAAAAAGCTATTGGGTGGACTCTAGCCGACATCCAAGGTATAAGTCCTTCCTTTTGCATGCATAAGATTAACTTATAGGAGGGAAATTTCAAGTCCATTGAGCATCAAAGAAGATTAAATCCGGCCATGAAAGATGTGGTGAAGAAAGAAATAATCAAGTGGTTAGATGCCGGAATTATTTACCCCATATCCGATAGCAATTGGGTTAGTCCAGTCCAGTGTGTACCGAAAAAAGGAGGCATGACAGTGGTGAAGAATGAAGCCAATGAATTGGTCCCTACTAGAACAGTGACGGGATGGAGAGTGTGCATGGACTATAGGCGCTTGAATAAGGCCACAAAGAAAGATCATTTTCCGTTACCTTTCATTGACCAAATGTTAGACAAGTTGGCGGGTCAAGATTATTATTGCTTCTTGGATGGCTATTCGGGTTATAACCAAATCACTATAGCACCCCAAGATCAAGAGAAGACTACGTTTACTTGTCCTTACGGCACGTTTGCATTTAGAAGGATGTCGTTTGGTCTTTGCAACGCACCGGCGACATTTCAAAGGTGTATGATGGCGATTTTTTCCGACTTAGTTGAGACTATTATGGAGGTATTTATGGATGACTTCTCGGTTTTTGGAGAATCATTCCAAGCTTGCCTCACTAATTTGGGAAAAGTTCTACAAAGGTGTGAAGAAACCAACTTGGTGCTCAATTGGGAAAAGTGTCACTTTATGGTAAGGGAAGGAATTGTTCTTGGGCATAAAATATCTAGGCAAGGCATTGAAGTGGACAGAGCAAAAGTTGACTTAATTGAGAAGCTTGAGCCACCTACAACAGTGAAGGGAGTGAGGAGTTTTCTTGGCCACGCGGGGTTCTATAGAAGATTCATCAAAGATTTCTCTAAAATTTCAAAGCCCCTTTGCTTATTGTTGGAGGCCAACCGACCCTTTGAGTTTGGGGAAGATTGCTTGGCGGCGTTCAGCACTTTAAAGAAGGCATTAGTCACGGCACCTATTATATTAAGCCCGAATTGGAAGCTTCCATTTGAATTAATGTACGATGCGAGCGATTATGCAGTGGGTGCGGTACTCGGGCAAAGGTACGAAAAAATCATTCATCCTATTTACTATGCTAGTAGGACACTTAATGGCGCACAATTAAATTACACCACTACAGAAAAGGAATTGTTGGCCATAGTTTTCGCATTTGAAAAATTTCGGTCATACTTAGTGGGGTCCAAAGTGATTGTGTTTACTGATCATGCTGCTATTAAGTATCTATTAGCTAAAAAGGATGCGAAGCCCAGATTGATAAGGTGGGTGTTGCTTCTTCAAGAATTTGACCTAGAAATTAAAGATAAGAAAGGATCCGAAAATTCGGTTACTGACCATCTTTCAAGGCTGGAAAATACAGAGAAACTGCTGCAGCAAAGCGAAATTAAGGATGCATTTCCAGATGAGCAGTTACTTACAGTGGCTCATGTAAAAGCAGTGGGTATTCCTTGGTTTGCAGATTTTGCTAATTATTTAGCATGTGGAATTTTACCTCCAGATCTGACCAAGCAACAGTTAAAGAAATTCTACTTTGAGGTGAAATTTTACTTTTGGGATGACCCATTTCTTTATAGGCAATGTGCTGACGGTATCTTTAGAAGGTGTGTGGCCGAAAGTGAGATCCAGTCCGTCCTCACTCACTGCCATTCATCCCCTTACGGTGGCCATTTTGGAGGTCAGCGGACAGCAGCAAAGGTATTTCAGTCGGGATATTTTTGGCCTTCAGTGTTCAAGGATGCACATTTGTTCAGTAAAGTTTGCGATCGGTGTCAGCGGAAAGGAAATTTGGGAAGAAAAGATGAAATGCCACTCACATTTATCCTAGAGGTTGAGCTCTTTGATGTATGGGGTTTAGACTTCATGGGTCCTTTTCCACCATCTTTCGGGAATTTATATATTCTTGTGGCCGTGGACTACGTTTCAAAATGGGTCGAAGCCATAGCATGTCCGTTGAATGACGCCAAGACAGTTCTGAAATTTTTGCATAAGCACATCTTTACTCGCTTTGGCACCCCTAGAGCGTTGATAAGTGATGAGGGGACTCACTTTGTGAACAAATTGATGAAAAACATGTTGAATAAATACAATGTTAAACACAAAGTGTCCACTCCTTACCATCCACAAGCCAACGGACAAGCGGAGATCTCAAATAGAGAAATCAAAAATATTTTGGAAAAAATGGTTGGGCCAAGCAGAAAAGATTGGTCCATTCGGCTAGAGGATGCATTGTGGGCTTATAGAACTGCATACAAAACTCCATTGGGCATGTCCCCATTTCGGTTGGTTTTTGGAAAATCTTGTCACTTACCAATGGAGTTGGAGCATAAGGCTTACTGGGCCATCAAGAAGCTCAACTTTAATGAAGAGGCAGCTGGTGATTTGAGGAAGCTACAACTTCTAGAATTGGAAGAGTTTAGACATTTTTCTTATGACAATGCTAAGATGTACAAGGAGAGAACTAAAGCATGGCATGACAGAAAAATAGCATCAAGAGATTTGAAAAAGGTCAGAGAGTGTTGTTGTTTAATTCCCGGCTCAAGCTATTTCCGGGGAAGCTTAAGTCACGGTGGTCCGGGCCATTTACAGTGTTAGAAACATTTGACCACGGGGCCGTGTTGCTGAAGGATGATGAAGATGGAAGAGAATTTAAGGTAAACGGGCAGAGGCTCAAGCATTATTGGGGTGAAGAATTCCAAAGATGCTACGCCTCTTGCAAATTATTGGAAGTCTAAAAGCATGAAGGGATGACAGGGACAATGCATGTTTTTGAATAATTAATCATTTATGAGTCCCTGAAGTGGTATGGTAGTTTTAATTTGCACTTTTTAATTTGAATGCTAAGTAATTAATCCTTGCGTTTTCATTTTAGTGAGTGGGCTATTTTTATGGCTTTTATTAGTGTAGTGTTAATTAAATTGCATGGTGCTATTTTCGACCCCCTCCCATATTTTTTTATTTTTTTTGGTCTATAATGGCAGCCCTTTAACCTTCTTATGAGCTCTTTCATGCAAATAGGAATTAATGAACAGGTTGACATGACCAAAGGATGACAAAAATCTGCACAAAGGATCTTGGGCAGAGGACTTCTCGGTTTTGGAGGGATTTCTACACCATTTGATGGGATGTTGCAAGATTCTTGAAAAGAAAGCCTCTTGGGAAGAAGAAAAAAAATGGAGAATCAGCTTTCACGTGATTCAAAGGAGAGTGAGTGGGATTTGCTTGTGGGGAGTTGAAAAGAAAGTTGAGAAAATAAGGGAAATGGACAGGTGGTTTGCATGCTGCAGCTGGCAGCATTGAAGGCTCTTGAATTCCCCTTGTATAAAAAAACCAGCAGCCCCATGAAGGAGAAGAGCAACTCTCGGTTTTGGCCATCTTTCCAGCTGCTGTCGTTTGATTTTAGCTTCCTTTCATCCCATTTCCATTCCAAGTTCAGTTGCTTAAAAGAAAAATGGGTCCTCGATCAATTGCAAGGAAGATATTCAAGCCGAGGGCAGTAGATGAAGGAGGCTCAGCTGCCCAAAACAGGGGCAAACAGCATATGATTGAAAACCACAGCGTGTTGCAGCCTATTCCTCAGGCGCCAAAAAGAAGACAAAAAGGGAAAGGAAAGGCCCCAATGGAGGCCATGAGGGAAGAGCCAAGGAAATTTATAGGTGAGGCTGCAGCTGCACGTTATGAAGAACTGAAGAACCGAGAGATAATGCTAGAAAAAGGCTTTGATGAAAATCTTGACAACTTACCACATATGCTGGCGATTACAATTAGAAATCAGAATTGGCAAAACTTATGCCATCAACCCGAGCCAGCTGTCCCTAGCATTGTCCAGGAATTTTATGCAAATTTTCAGGATAACGGCGTTTGGAAAACAATGGTGCGAGGACAAATTGTGGAATGGAGCCCGTCTTCTATTAATCAATTCTATGATATACCCGATTTCCCCTTTGCCATCTGCAATGCCATGATGATAGCGCCTTCAGACGAGCAGCTCAAGGCGACTTTGCAATATTGTGCTATAGAGGGCGCGAGTTGGAAACAAAGTAAAAATGGCAACCGTTCTTTGCTGTCAGCCTATGTGACTCCCGAAGCTAATGTGTGGCTTTGGTTCGTGAGGAATCGTCTTCTACCCACCACGCACGACACAACGGTCTCAAAAGAGAGAATGCTTTTGGTTTTCTCTATCATGAGCCTAATCAGCATAGATGTGGGAAGAATAATAGCAAAAGAAATCACCTCGTGTGCCCGGAAGAAAGCGGGGAAGCTATTCTTCCCTAACCTCATTACAGCTTTATGCTTAAGGGCAGGGGTGCAATTGGAAGAAGAAGATGATCTTACATTCGACAAGGGAATTATAGATGCGGCGGCTATCAAGCGATTAATGGGCGATGGTAAATCAAGGAAAACGTCAACCTTAGCCAGCGGAATAGAAGAAATCCTTAGACAGCAAAGAGAATTGCTGCAGCAGGTGCAGCACCAAGGCGAGCAACAGAGAGTTTATTGGGAATACGCATGGAAAAGAGATGAAATGGTTGAGAAGGCTTTTAACTCTGATCCAGATGAGGCTTTACAACCTTTTCCTCCATTCCCTCATGGCGTTTTAAGCCCTTGGTGTCCTCCCTCCGAAGAAGATGTAGAAGAAGATGAAGATGAAGATTGAAAAGGGAGTTTGCTGTCCTTAGTTCCATTCGTGGCTGTTGGTGTTATTTTTGCTTAGTGATGTGATTGTTTTAACTTGCTGCTTGATTTAGATGTCGGTTTGTTCATTTCGTGTGTTGTTTGGTTGAATGAATGTGGTCAAAGGAAGAAATGTGAAAGAAAGAGAAGTAAGAAAAGAAAAAATCTGCTGCATGTTGTATGTTTATGAAAGTTGTGCAATGAAAATTCTATCTCTTTTTATGTGTAGTAGATTCTTGCTGTAATGTTTGTTTTTTTTGGTACAATTTAAAGGCTGAAATCTAAAAGTGATTACTTAGGTATAAGTTGAGATTGCCCATAATTTATATCTTTGTGGAATATTTCATAGTTGGGGCTCTGTTTTTGAAGGAGGTAGCTAGTTTTTTTCATGCAAGCAAATTGGGCTTCGTGCATAAGTTAAGTTCTAAATTCTATATGTTGTAGCTTTAGTCTGAAAGCCCAAATGGGTATTGTTTGAGAGCCTTCTTGATGCCTCACAGTTGTGCTTTTGCATAACTTACCCTTAATAAATGCTACATAGACGAATGCTTGGTTAAAGCTAAATTCTGTTTTAATACAAAATAGCATGGTGTCTTTTGAACCTTAGCATCTTAGCCTCTTGCTTAGTTAGATTATCTTATTGTGCTGTAAATCCTTAGGTCGATTAGAAGCTTCCTAATTTTCTTTCTTTCGCTTAGCTCAAAAATTTAGGAAAGCTTGTGCCTAGATCTTTGCCCAAAGTTATAATCTCCCTAAGCCATAGGCCTTAGCTTCTCTTGCAAAAGAAAATAAGTTTGGGGGTTCTTACCTTACTTTTTCATTCATTGGGGACAATGAATAGTTTAAGTTTGGGGGTGAGGTGCCCTTTCAAAAAAAAAAAAAAAAATTTAGAAAAAAAAAGCATCTTAGAAAGCATTCCTCTTTGTCCTAGTTTTGCCTAAGATGTACTCCTCTCCCTTAGTGGAATTTATTCTTTTCCTGAGCTTGCCTAGTAACCAGGGGGATTTATGATACCCATAGTTTCCCCTTGCGTCAAAAAGTAGCTCTTGAAGGGTATGAGTTCCTATGAAAAAAAAAAAAGAAAAAAAAAAAAGAGAAATCAAAAGGAATGATTAAGGGATGAGTGCTAGCTTGAAAGTGCAAGTTTCCCCAAAGCTTAGGTGAGCTTCACCAAAAAGTGTCGCCATTCTGAGAAGCAAGGAAAAGTTGCTAGATAGCTATCTGAGACAAATTTAGGGGATATGAATGCAATGCTCGCCAGGTGATGAGCTTGGAGGCTTGGGTGAGCTTCACCAAAAAGTGTTGCCATTCTGGGGCCAAAAAGGCTATGACCTAAGAGATCTTCTAAGATGGCAAAAGTCAAAAAGATAAAAAGAGTCGAGAGAAGTTTTGGGTTGAGCTTAGAGTTTCTTTAATTTGGGCATTAGGATTGTAGGCTTGCTTAACAAGCTTAATGACTAAATTTTGAGCTAAGGAAGAAATAAAGTTAGTGGCTTGTTTGATGCCTATAGGTTGGCTCAATTGGATTTGTCAGTTAATCAAGATGGGCTAGGAGCGTGGATCAAAAGCAATGTTGATTTGGAGATGCCAAGTGTTGCTGCCTAAGTTGTTTTTAAATGTTGAATTCTTTTTGAGCTATGAGCATTTGTTAAGGGAAGTTTTGGGCAAGAAGTAGCTGTGTGGCTTATGAGAGGCTCTAGTGAAAGGCTAGCTGATCTTTTCCTGTTTAGTTAAGCTTTTGGCCTAGCATTGCTCGGGGACGAGCAATGAGCTAAGTTTGGGGGTGTGATAACTCTTAGAAATAAGAGTTATTGGCCATTCTTTTAGGGCTTTTAGGCTTGATTTTGCCTTAAGTTGATGCTATTTGAGTTGGGTATTGATGAATTTTTTTGTGTTTAATGAAAGTGCTTATTGATGGCTTTAAGTGTTTAATTTCCCGTTAATTTCGGATTTAAACTGACTTGGAGCTCCAGTTTTCTTTGCAGACTATGCTGTAGCATGAGCTGGAAAAGGCAGAATAGCAGCTGGAGGTGATTTACACGTGGAAGGCTTCATTAATTGATGTGGCATTCCCAGCTTGAGGCTGAAGCTATTTTCAGCCATTAGAATGATTTCCAAGTGGGCAAGGCTTGTCTAATCAGCCCTGAATTCCACAAATATGGCTGGGTATAAAAGAAAAGAGGCCCTAATTTGGAAAGGAAGCCGAAAAAAGAGGGGAGACTGATCATTGGGAGCTGATTTTGGAGCAAAAACAGAGGAAAAGAAGAGGAGGGCTGCTGTGGAGCTATTATTCAGCTTGGGAAAGTTGGATTTTATCTTGGGCACTTCTTCTTTAGTCTTTTCTTCTCATCTTTTATCTCCTTATTGACATTAGTTGTGGTAGAGGCTGAAAACATGTTGTGTATGAGCATTTTCTGCTATATTGAACTTGTTTCTTCTTTGATCATGAACTAATCCTTTAGGTGAGGATTAGGGAGCTTGTGTTGTAACGAGGGGTTGTTGTAGTTGAACCATGCTAATTTCATCTTAAAGTAGAGTGTGTTTCATTGTTAAAGCTGGAATTTCGTTTGGCCAACCATCTTCTAGCATTGTTATTGATTGTTTGGGAAAACATTTGATAACCGATTACTTTACTTTACCTTAGTCTTTGATGATCATGAAAATGAGTGGGTATTTAGGGATAAATCACCACCTAGGGCACTAATCAGATTGAGCTAAAAATAAGGGGTTAAATGGAAGTTTAATCGCCTTAATCTTTGGAGAATTGGAAAATTCCCGTTGAAAAATCTGGGTGAGATGAATTAGCACAGTTTTTGCTATAGCAATCCCTGGAAACAATACAGAGTATCCCTAATCCGAGCCTTAATTCTCCTCTGCTTTCAGCCGTTTTTCTTGCATTATTTACTTGCAATACTCTTTAATTTCATCTAAGTTAGTTTACATTTGTGCACTTTAGTTGGTAAATGATATTTTTGTCCTTGGTTACTTGAATTTCTCCGAAAATCACGCTTAGAAGTAGTAAATTTCATTAACTTAATCCCTGTGGAGACGATCTTGAATTACTTATCACTTGCTGCCATGATGTGTATACTTGCACGTTTTTGAGCTATTTGTGAAGATTTCTTGCATAATTATAATCACATTGCACAAGGCAACAGTACGTTCTGGGATCTCATACTCTGCCCGCGTGTTGCCAAAAGTGTAACCATCCCTTCGGAGGGTTTGAGTATGCGGTAATAGGGTGAACTCTGTAATGGATACAGTTTCTTAGGTTTTGCTCCAACATTGTCTTTCTTGATCGTAGCTTGTTGAGGCGGACCTCTGAAATCTGAAAGTTGGTGGATTACACTTACGGGAAATTATTAAAATGGTTAATAATATCTTGACCGAATAATGGTAACTAAATGCTAATAGGATAAAGGGTTATTCTTTAGAGTTTGGTCGAGAAAGTCTCGGTTCAAAGGAGGAGTAGCTGATCACCCCTCGGTGACTGTTGCTCTAAACCTTTGAAGTATCGTTGCAAAAGAATTATGAATTACAGGGTGCTTAATTACTTTTGCTAAATTTGATTGTAATGTATAAAAGGGTTTAGTGCAATATTTAATACAAGTTATTTGTTTATTTCAGCAATATGTTAAATAATGTATGTGCTTTGTCTGACGCCAAATTAAACAGTTTAGATCTTACTACTAAGAACGTCAACACTAATCGAGTGGCATACGATTTAAAGGTCTTAAATGAGGATCGCCCTCAAGAAAACTGCTCACCTTACGAGAACTCAACTAAAGATTTATTAGTCTTAGAGACGTGCATAGTGGAGAATGATAGTTCAGCCTGGATACTCGATTTGGGGGCCACTGATCACGTTTTTTCTTCGTTTAAAGGAATTAGTTCCTGGGAACAACTTGAGGCTGGTGAGATGACTCTCAAAGTTGGAACTGGAGAGGTTGTCTTGGCTATAGCAGTAGGTAACATAAAATTATTTTTTCCCGATAACAAGTATATATTATTAGAGAATGTATATATAGTTCCAAAGATTAAAAGAAATTTGATTTCTGTTTCTTGTTTGCTTGAACAAACATATTCCGTATCTTTCTCATTAAATGAAGTTTTCATTTCCAGAAAGGGAATTCATGTTCAGCGTTAATGGAAAATAATTTATATGTTTAAAGACCTATCGAGAGCATAACAATTAATAATACTGAAATGTTCAAGACTACTACTACTCAAAGTAATAAAAGGCAAAGGGTTTCTCCTAAAGAGAATACCTATCTTTGGCACCTGAGGTTAGGCCATATTAATCTCAATAGGATTGAGAGATTGGTTAAGAGTGAGATTCTAAGTGAGTTAGAAGACGATTCATTACCTCCCTGTGAGTCATGCCTTGAAGGCAAAATGACTAAACGATCTTTTAAGGGAAAAGGTTACAGGGTCGAAGAACCTCTAGAGCTTATACATTCAGACCTCTGTGGTCTAATGAATGTTAAAGCACGGGGAGGATTTGAATATTTCATCAGTTACATTAATGATTATTCTAGGTATGGTTATCTTTATCTAATGCATCATAAGTCCGAAGCCCTTGAAAAGTTTAAGGAATACAAGGCAGAGGTTGAGAACTTATTAGGTAAAAAGATAAAAATACTTCGATCTGATCGAGGTGGAAAGTATATGGATTACGAGTTCCAAGACTATTTGATAGAACATGGAATAAAATCCCAACTCTCAGCACCTGGTACACCTTAGCAGAACGGTGTATCGGAAAGAAGAAATAGAACCTTACTGGATATGGTTTGTTCTATGATGAGCTAAGCTCAGCTGCTTGACTTGTTCTGGAGTCATGCAGTTTAGATTGTTGTTTACATTTTGAACAATGTTCCATCCAAGAGTGTTCCTGAAACATCATTTGAATTGTGGAGAGGGCGTAAAACTAGTTTACGTTACTTTAGAATCTGGGGTTGTCCAACACACGTGCTAGTGACTAACCCGAAGAAATTGGAACCTCGTTCAAAACTATGCCTATTTGTAGGCTACCCCAAAGAAACGAGAGGTGGATACTTCTTCGATCCACATGAGAATAAGGTATTTGTATCGACAAATGCCACATACTTAGAAGAAGACCACATATGAAATCACAAGGCACGTAGCAAGATAGTGTTAAGCGAGTTATCGAACAAAGCTACTTAAACATTAACGAAAGTCGTTGATGAAGCTGACACCTCAAGTCAGTCACGTCCTTCTCACGAGATACGAGAGCCTCGACGTAGTGGAAGGGTTGTTAGACAACCTGATCGCTATTTAGGTTTAGCAGAAACACCAGTCATACCTGATG
This sequence comes from Luffa aegyptiaca, assembly GCA_017139565.1. Lineage (NCBI taxonomy): Eukaryota > Viridiplantae > Streptophyta > Magnoliopsida > Cucurbitales > Cucurbitaceae > Luffa > Luffa aegyptiaca. The sequence continues at coordinate 23,729,802 of CM029395.1, forward strand.
ACGGGACCTATAAACAGGCAATGGATGACGTGGACAAGGACGAGTGGATTAGAGCTATGGATCTAGAAATGGAATCCATGTACTTTAATTCAGTATGGGACCTTGTAGATCAACCTGAAGGGGTCAGGCCCATAGGTTGTAAATGGATCTACAAGAGAAAACGACACCTTGTTGGAAAGGTACAAACCTTTAAAGCACGACTTGTGGCAAAGGGTTTTACCCAAAGGGAGGGTATTGACTATGAAGAAACCTTCTCCCTAATTGTCATGTTAAAGTCGATCAGGATACTTCTATCCATTGCTGCATTCTATGATTATGAAATATGGCAAATGGATGTCACTTAAGGAAAAAGATGTAACTTCAGGGGTAAAACAGACATTTGACCCAGCTCTTGTTACGAACAACCTGTGAAGGGTCAACTTACTAATCATGGTTATATCGGGTGGAATGAAATATATCTACAGTGAGAGGAGTTCAACTATCAGACTATAGTAGAGTGTCTCGGTAGTTAACAAATGTTGGTTTTTATGCCCTAAAACTCATAGATTGTGAATGGTGACAAATTGTTCACTTGTCTTAATACGTTGTTATTGAGGTTTGTACAATAAAGAGTTATTGTTACTAAAATTGCACAATTTTGAACCAAATCCAATAAACTAAGATCCTAGGTTGTTTAGATGAAACTTGGACTAGTATGTGGGGACATACGGGGATCAGTGTTCAAGTAACAACCTAAATGGTTTATAGTATAGGGATAAGGCTAGGTACCTTATCCTAGTAACACTATGTGATACGACCCACTTTGTATTCGATACAGATGCAATGATCCAAAGCATCCATGTAGGAGACATGCGAGTGGGGGTATCCTGTGCAATGAGTTTGCATAAGACCGGACCGTGAAATAGAACCACTAGATGTATCACCGTTGACTAGTTTAGGTTTCTATTTCAATAGGATGACCTAGGTAACTCAATCTCAATCCTGAGTATGTTATGAACCCCTTTGAGGAGGGATTGTCCTTAGATTTGTATGGGTGAGAGTGGCCAGTTCGCCGACTCAATAAGCCTACCATTTCAGGGGCAAGACCGAGTGGGGGCTGGGAACATAACATTACAAGATGGAATTCACTCCTTCCCCTATTGGGGTAAGCAGATGTGTGTTCCCTTAAGGGCTGATTTCGAGTATTGAACAAGGGGCGCCCATCCTCTCCTGGCCCGAGAGGAACTGCTGTTTATTGATTGGATCATAAACAGATTGTTCATTAGAGGAATCAGTGGTACTTAAGGATCAGGAGGTAACCCAGGGGTAAAATGGTAATTTGACCTAGCTGGCGTTATGAACACTCCTGAAGGATTGACTTACTGTTAATGGTCAATATCCGTGGACACAGAAATATTCTACAGTGAGAAGAGTGCAGCTGTGGGTCTTTAGTGGAGCGACCCACAGTTAACGAATGTTGACTAACTTGGTTAATGAGTTTAGCCAATTAGTCTCGTATCGTTGGAGCTTCTGATCTGTAGGTCCATTAGGTCCACCTGCTAGCTCGTAAAGGGTTCTGAGGTTAAATAGTCTTGAATAGAATTTGAAGTGTGTTCAAATTCGTTAAGGGAATTTTATTGTATTTGATACAATTAAAATAATGTATAAAGATACATTATAATATAAGTTTAATTGGTGAATTAAAATTTATATTATAAATTAATTTTGGATATGATTCAAAATGAATTAATGAGAGAATTAAATATTTGAAGGAGTTCAAATATTAAATATGAATTAGATTCATATTAAACTGTAGGTTAAAATTAATATGAATAGGGATTCATATTAAAACTATAGTATAAGAGAGAATAAAATTAATTAGATATGTGATATTTAATTAATTTACGAATTAATTAATTTTAATTTAATTTGGTTAAATATGATTTAATCGAAATTAAAACCTACTACAAATTCTATATTACTTGACATTTACAACTTTTAATTACTTGACATTTTTATGATAAAGCGTCAACTAACTAGCATTTCCTACCAAAAAATGTCAAGAAAAAATAAAAAAGGCGGAGGTTGACGGAGGTTTTCGGATTTTTACAGGATAACTTAGAATTTGACATTTAAAAAGTGTCAAATTTAATCATAATTTTCTTGCCATGTTTTAAATGTCAAGGATAATTTAGTCTAAAATAAAACAAATATTAAAAAGCAAAATGAAATAAAACGTCCAGTTTAGCCTTTTTTTTTTTAACTCAACTCTCCTCGAAAACCCTTATTTTCTCTCGAAGGCCACTCTCATCTCTCTGCAGTTTGCGTCTACCATTTGCCTCAGTCATTCGTCGCTCGCCATCATCTATCTGCCTCATCCCATCGTCAGTGGCTGTCCCCTGTTCGCCTTACTCCATTGACGGTTGCTGTCATTGGTTCGCCTCTGCCCATTGCCAAGAGATTTCCCCTTTCTTCGATTCTTAGGGTTACAAACGCCCTTCTCTCCAGGTACATTGCACAACTCCATTTCATCCATTAAATGGTTTTTATTTTTCTTTACCAAGTTTCAATTTGAGCTCCATCACCTTTCCCCCGATTTGCAAGAAAACAAGAACAAAAGAGAGAGAGAACCCAAGAGAAAAGCAAACAAATAAGAGCTTTCTAGATTCTCTTTTTGTCTCTTCCTCGTCCCATTTTTGCTCTTTCTGCACTTTTTCTATCTACTCTGCAAGGTTCGTGCTTCTTCGTAAAAAGACGGCCACCCACACTCTGTCTATTCTTGATTTCAACATAATTTCCTTTAAATAGCCCAAAGCTCAGTTGCCCAAGTTCTTCCCTAAGTGTCCTTGTTCTTAAGGTTAAAAAATGTGTGGTTTTCGTATAATAGCACAATGCAACTGACCAACTCATTTAATGATCTGTTGCACATATCTCCAAGGCTATGATATATTGTAGCATTCCAACAAACAAAGAATTTTCATTTTTCACTACAAGAATTCTTGGCTATGTCGACTGTATTTCTCCCGATGCAAGAGTTGACGCCGGTAGGAATGGGATTTCCATCGACCCAAAGGGTTCTTGTTGGTAAAAATAGGTCGGTTTCACATAGCAACGACCTTGCGTCCGCCAAAATTCCCACTCGAATCTCAGGTTCAGAACGCTAACTTTAAGTTCATTCACTATTTGTGTAATTGTTTGCCTATCTAAATTGCTATCTAAGACCAATGTATTATGACTTCTTATTTTTTCCTTGTCGTCCTTTAATAAACAAAGAACAAGTCTCTGTCAATGCATTATCCCTTTGAAAACCCTTAGTCTATCTTACCTCATTTGGTCAAACCCTCTCTCTTTGTTTGTACAAGAAGAGAATGAACCAAAATTCCCTCAATTCTTCAATATTGGCACTTGACTAAATGAATTATACTATTCTACGGCCTTCCTTTTGTCACTTGACTAGAAGAATTTTGAGAATTTGTTAAATACTTTGGGAGGATAAAATATCATTCGGGTGTTAAGTTTGTTGTCACTGAGTTTGTCTAGATGTTAAAGACATTTTAATTCTCTTTATTTATGTCATGTTACACATCAAATGCATAAACTTATTCTTAGCAGGTATAATATTGGATAGAAGCACATAAGAAGAAATAAGTAATAGCTAAAGAAGAAGCTATAAAACTAATAATGGTCTTGAATTGTTGAATACTGTTCTTGTTTCTCATAAAATAATAATGATGGTCTTGAATATAAATTCTCTAGCTATTCTAGAATAACTTGAAATCCTAAATCAAAGGGTTATTTAATGATTTCTCTCCAATTATGCATTGGTTGAAAAGTGTTGTTTATTTCTTTCTCTCCAAGCCCTTGTATCCTTTGAAGAAGATGTGTAATTCGTTGTAAATCACCGAGTAACTCTAATTTCTTTGCATCTACCAAAGACAAACAAGCCTACAAGAACTAGGTTGAGGGTAAATAATTTCTTCTTCCTTTATTTTCTTTCATAATTGTTTTGGTTGCTACCCTCTTTTCCATTTTTTTATGCTGATTTTTTCAACCCATTTTACATTTGTTCTCTTCAATTTTTAGAAATTGTGTAATGTAAAGGCAACCTATCACTTCACAGACCATAGGTGATTGCTTTATTGGGTAATGAAGAACATTAAGAAGAAATAGTTGTAGTTTTTGAACGATTAATGGTGGTATTTCTTACATCTTATTGTTTTTGTCTAGAAATTTCTTTTGATGGTTGATCTCTGATAGATTGGACTTTTTATAGTGTATTAATTGTCTTTCTTTAGCCTATGAAAGAAAGTTGTGGAAGTTTCATAAACTTTTGACAGATTTCTTGACAACAGTGGATGTAGTATCACTTGCTTAAGCTTCTACTTTCAAGTTTCAAAAAAGTTCATGGCATTGCTCCTACTAATAGGGTTGTTGGCTTTCCTAGGCTTGATTTGGCTCATGAACTTCAATAGACAAGGTGTGATTTTCTTAGATCTTTAATCTTGCAAGTAAAAATTCTTTTGTTTGTTGCAGGAACCAAGGAGAGTGTGATACTATATCATTCTACTTTATTATACATTGTAATATTAGCTTATGTTTTTATAGTTAAATTTAGTATTCTTGTGCCTGTGAGTTACTTTCGGTATTTTTTACATTATTTTGGTTGGTTCATCTTAATCTAAGAGCAATAATACCCTGTTGGTAATTAGAAAAGCTTATATTTGAAGTTCTTTAATAGATGTTAATGAAGTAATTAAAGTTTCTTAGTGGGCATTGCAATGAATATTGTTGAGATTGAAACTGGATTTTAGATTACATGTGGTAAGTTGTGTGGTTTGAGCCATTTTGTTTGAAATCTTTCACATTGATGTAAAGAAAAATGTATCTTGATTTATTTTTACCTCATTGACATTTTGCTACATCTAAATTACTAAAAACAATCCAATTGGGCTGAACTTTAGGAGAAATAAAGTTATACATTTTGTAACTATGGAAGGTTTTTATTTGATGAAGGTGGATTTCTTTTTTTGTGTCAAGTTTCTGCTTTTTTTTTATTATTATTTTTACCTTTTTATTAGTTGAACTGATTATACATTGAATAGTGTTTTACATGCTTGCGGGAGTCTAATGTGTGGTGTTCCCTCTTGGGCGCTATAAAAAGTTCGTGGAGATCTAACTGGGGCAACATTAATTAAAAACAAATACTACCACTTATGCTCTTTTCAGTCTTTTGAGTAATTTGTTTTGGTGCATGGATGAGTTAAACAAGTGCAAAAGCTTTTGGTGCTTATTGTTGTGCTTTTTTTTCTTTTATTTGTTGCAGTTAGGTATAATAGTTCTCACAGTCATGATAGATATGCTCCTACTTGATAATTCCCCTATGAATTCTGGAATGATTGTCTTTGCGAAATCAACATTATAGATTGCTTCTTAAGAATGATTATTCTTGATTGTGGATGGTTTGTGTTATATTCATGCTCTGCATCATTTTATGGAATTATGGTTGGCTTTCATGTGTTGCTAGGTCTCTAATATTGTAATTTGCATGTTGTTGTTGGGCTGGTGTCGTGTCGGTGTTTGAAGGTTTTGGTCAAAACCTTATCTATATTGTGTTTTATCATTGTCTCTTGTCAAGTTTGATAACAATAGGAAGCTTTCTCATTTTTACTATAGGTTTAGGTTGCTCGTGCTATATTAGAGAACCTGAACGACAAGACAAAGGTTTACCTTTTTATGCCAATGTTACACTTGAAGATATTCTTTTGAAGGTACTTTTTTTTTTTTTACTTCATATCGATCTTGTGCTATTTATTCTCATTTATTTTGGTACCATCCTTCCATTTTCAATACTTCGTTGTTTCTGTTGTTTGTGCTTGAAGTCTTACCATTATTAATTTTTATATTTATGAAAAATCTGAAAGAGTTAATATGAAGATTATGGAAGCAATTTAGGATTTTAGGCACTTATTTCATCAATATTAGGATTAAACATGCATTACTCAAGAGGCCGAAAACAGGGTCATGTGTACCAAACCTGGATGTAGCTCAAAATTGGGGTAATTTGTGCGTTATTTCTTTTCATGATCACCAATGGATCACAGACTATCACAAAGATCTTCCTTGCTATTCTTAGGTCTTGGAACGGATTGTGGGGTCCTCTAGTTTTGTATTTATGTTCAATAAAGTTTGATAGTTTTAGATGTTTTTGTTAATTTGATATGTTTTAGTTGTTTAAGTTTCTTTGAGTATGTATTCATACTTCAAATCTTCATTCTCTTACTTACTTTATTTTCGTTTTTTTTTATGTGTTAGATAAAATCCTATGCATCGATGACTTCAAGTACAAATTGCACCAGGTTCGATCAAACTTCAAAGAGTTATGTGGATTTTTTTTTCTTTGCAATTGACAGTAGTACTTGACAAAGACCATGTGTTGTACTTATTTTGTGAGTCTTTTGGATCTTTACAACTTTTGACATTTTAATAATATATATTCTAGACTTGTTGGAATTGTTCATATGGGTTGATCGTTCTTGTAATTTTGGAATTGTTCATATGATTGATAGTTCTTATAATTTCTAGCATTTCGTATGATTGATAGTTCTTGTAATTTCCTAAGGAGGGGAAGATACAATTATATATGTTATGATGGAATTGTTAATATTATTATTGGGTATGAAATTGTCAATATTTTTTATTGATTGATATTGGATAAGTATTAAATATATATTGCTTATTGTTTGTTGATAGAAATATTGTAGTTCTAAAATTATCAGATTTGTTGGAATACAATATAGGAAATTCAAGATAGTATGTGATATATATTTTTAAAAACAAAAAAAAGAAAAAATGATATGACATGTAAAATATGTCAAGATAACAATTTATTTGACAATCATAGAATGTCAAGTTATAGTATCATTGATACGTAGAAAGTGTCAAGGTCTTATAAATATGACGATTTATCGTCTTCTTTGACAGTTAATAAACGTCAGGTATCAAGCCAACCTTGACACGTCTGAAGTATCAAGAAATGTATAACATGTGCCCATAGTCAAGTTTTAACAAACTTATTCTTGATGGCCGGTTCATCGACGCTAATAAAAACGTCAAGTCTAAAGTTACTTGACATTTCAAAAACGTCAAGTAACTTAATTTTTCTTGTAGTTATAATTAATGTACATTTGATGCACATTAAAACTATAGGTTAAAATGAGAGAGATTTATTTGAATATGATTCAAATGTGAAATTAATTAAATATTTGATATTTAATTAATGTGGGAACAATTAATTGAGAATTAATTGAATGACCTATTTAATTCAATTGAATATGATTTAATTGAATTAAAACTTTATATTATAATTGATTTAATTAAAATTGGTTTAATTAAATTAATTATAATTAATTAAATAATTATTTGTTATTTAATTAACGGCATGGATCACGTTGATTATGATCAACGGTGGAGATCGCGTAGGGAAGTTAACCTCCCTTATTCCCACGTATCAGTGAGGGGTTTGCAGATCGGTTAGTCATTCTTACGTTTTTTTTGGGTGAAGTGGTTTTTTCCTCTCACAAGCTCTCTCTCAAAATCTCTCTCAACAAGGACCTCTCAAAAGAAGATCACAGCAAGTGTAATCTTGCTGTGAATTTGATATTCCCACTTCCTAGATTGGATCCCACAATCCAAGCCTCAAGAAATCAGAGATTAGTGGGTGTTTACTGGTGGTCGTGTCCAATCGAATCCTTTTTCGTTGAGGAGCATAGTGATGTAAATTTGATCTTCAACATGTAAGATTCTTGGCTTGAATTTACAATGATCAACATGCTTAATTAAGAGATATATAGAAAATGTTTCTGTGTTGTTATCATTTGCCCAACGTACCGGTATTCGAAATAATTGAAATTCAATAATGCTTGATTCAATTCGCTTCCGCTTAAGGATTCAATTCCTTCATAACTGAGTTAAAAGGGTTTAACTAGTTAAACTCGGATCGTTGGAGCCCATGTTCTGTAGGTCCATTAGGTCCCCCTGCTAGCTCATACGGAATAAACCTTAGAACATATATGATGAGGAAGTTTGAAACATTCAAACTCTTATTAAGGAAGTTGTCGTTAAATCATATTCGATATGTTTAACGTTAAAGATTAATTATGAATTAAACTATAAATATGGAGAGAGTTGTATATATAGAAATATGATTTAGATATTACATACGTGAATAGGGATTCGCGTTCGAGAAATTAGTTTGAATTTGAATTCAGATTCATATTCAAGTAATCGATTTTGAGAAAGATCGGATTTAGGTGTGATGGTTTAATTTAATATAAGATATTGAAATTAAATAAATTAATTAAAGTGTTTAATTAAATTTAATTTCTTTTTAAATTAATTTCAGAATTAATGTTATAAATTAAAAGAATGAAATTATAATTAATTTTTTTCTTAGTTGGTGGATAATGACAAGGTTGGTCATTTTGAACACCAAATCACCAAGATTATCACACCTAATTCACTCCTCATTTGCTGTCATCATGTGGTGAATGGTGTTGCACGTCTTCTTCAATAAAAGGAGAAGAAAATGGCTGAGGAAGGTGTGGTGCTTAATGCAAAGTTCTGGAAAAATCTCTCCAAAAAGGAAAACTCACGGTTTTGAGTTTTCACCTATTCCTTCACAAATTCATCACGTTCTTGAGTCCCACAACTTGTTCTAAGGCCAGAGATTAGCGGGGAAGATCACGGTGGTTGTCCACAACAAGATTGAGCAAAGAATTCATCCACGGATTGCTTTAATTCGTCCAAAAATACATGTTTTGCTCTGTTTTCGGTTTTAAGAATACATGTTTTTCATAACTTAAATTAAAAGAAATTTGAGTGTTTCAATCCAAATTGCTTTCGCTCGAGTATTGTACACTCCTACATATTGAACTAACTATCCATTAGCTACTTGGAAATCAATTCTTTAGCATATTATTAACATACGAGCTGCAAGTTAGGGCGTCAATCTAACGTACTGCTCATGCTAATTTTACATGCCGAATCCAAAATACACTAGCAAGATAAAATTAAAGAAACAATCAGAACATGAAACTCACAAAGAAACACATTATATAACCCAAGAATAATCCAATCGGCGTTAATGGGTTTAGACGGCGGTAAAGCCGACTAAAACCCGCGACCTTATGCAATAACAATGAAAAAATACAAGAGAAATCAATAAGAAAACATACATTATCGAGTTCTGGACGTGCAAGACAGAGAGAAACCGGGAGGAAAACCAAAATTTACAACCAAAATCTAACCTCAGTGGCGGAATAAAACAAGAGTTTATATAGAAAATTGATAGTGGCTTCTCGACGCGTCGTCGTCTGGGCCTAGGGTTTGGGAACAGGCCAGTGTCTCGACACTGGCCACGACGTCTTGACACCTGGCCTTTGTCGAGTGTGCCTTCATTCTTTTATTGGTCTTCTTTGTTGCTCGCTCAGTTTGGGACTCGAACCTTTGATTCCTTGGAACCATTCTTCGGGCTCGTCACGATCCTCATGGTCTTCTCACCTCCTCGAGATCCATGGACTTCAAGTTAGCTCGAAAACTCTCTAAATCGCCCGAGTTAGCTCCAATTTGTGTGATTTGTCCCTGATGCCCTTAATGCACAAATAATCTACAAAAATAGACAAATAAAGCGTAAAGTGCACTCTAATAGGTTTAGATTAATAACAAATAAATAGGACTAATTTGGTCCTATCAAATACCCCCAACCTAAACCTTGCTAGTCCTCGAGCAAACACATGAAATAAAAGCATAGGATTCAAAAGTTGCAGTTCTTAAACTCAAATTTCAATGCTAAAAATGCTAAAATCATTGCAATTAAGAATCATGCACACATTGCCCGCTAAAGAGACTAGTTAAATTTTTTCATGAAGTTTCTCGCTGAAGCTCACACTTAGTCTACTTAGGACCAATTTTACTGACCCTGGATTGGATTATATAACCCTCAACCTATCTTCCCTCTACACTGGCATAAGGTGTTGGGTTTTATGCCCTAAAACTCGTAGATAGTGAATGGTGACAAATTGTTCACTTGTCTCAATACGTACGTTGTTATTCAGGTTTGTACACTAAAGAGTTATTGTTACTAAAATTGCACAATTTGACCCAAATCCAATAAACTAAGATCCTAGGTTGTTTAGATGAAACTTGGACTAGTATGTGGGGACATACGGGGATCAGTGTTCAAGTAACAACCTAAATGGTTTATAGTATAGGGATAAGGCTGGATACCTTATCCTGGTGACACTATGTGATACGACCCACTTTGTATTCGATATAGATGAAATGATCCAAAGCATCCATGTAGGAGACATGCGAGTGGGGGTATCCTGTGCAATGAGTTTGCATAAGACCGGACCGCGAAATAGTAACCACTAGATGTAACACCGTTAACTAGTTTAGGTTTCTATTTCAATAGGATGACCTAGGTAACTCAATCTCAATCCTGAGTATGTTATGAACCCCTTTGAGGAGGGATTGTCCTTAGATTGGTATGGGTGAGAGTGGCCAGTTCGCCGACTCAATAAGCCTACCATTTCAGGGGCAAGACCGAGTGGGGGCTGGGAACATAACATTACAAGATGGAATTCACTCCTTCCCCTATTGGGGTAAGCAGATGTGTGTTCCCTTAAGGGCTGATTTCGAGTATTGAACAAGGGGCGCCCATCCTCTCCTGGCCCGAGAGGAACTGCTGTTTATTGATTGGATCATAAACAGATTGTTCATTAGAGGAATCAGTGGTACTTAAGGATCAGGAGGTAACCCAGGGGTAAAATGGTAATTTGACCCATCTGGCGTTACGAACACTCGTGAGAAGAGTGCAGCTGTGGGTCTTTAGTGGAGTGACCCACAGTTAACGAATGTTGACTAACTTGGTTAATGAGTTTAGCCAATTAGTCTTGTATCGTTGGAGCTTCTGATCTGTAGATCCATTAGGTCCACCTGCTAGCTCGTAAAGGGTTCTGAGGTTAAATAGTTTTGAATAGAATTTGAAGTGTGTTCGAATTCGTTAAGGGAATTTTATTGTATTTGATGCAATTGATACAATGTATGTAGATACATTGTAATATAAGTTTAATTAGTGAATTAAACTTTATATAAAATTTTTTTTGGATGTGATTCAGAATTAATTTATGAGAGAATTAAATATTTGAAGGGGTTCAAATATTAAATATGAATCAGATTCATATTGGAATTAATGTGAATAAGATTCATATTAAAACTATAGTCTTTGAGAGAATTGTTTGAATATGATTCAAATAGTAAATTAATTAAATATATGATATTTAATTAATGAATTAATTAATTGGAAAATTAATTAATTTAATTTAATTAAATGTGATTTAATTAAATTAATTCTATAGTTCATAAAATGTACATTGGATGCACATTAAAAACTATAGGTTAATTAGAGAGAGATATATTTGAATTTGATTCAAATATAAAATTGATTAAATATATGATATTTAATTAGTTGGTTGAATTAATTCAATTAAATATGATTTAATTGAATTTAAAACTATATGTTAAATTTAATTTAATCAAATTTTGATTGGTTAAAATTAATTTCATGTGCATAATATATAGTTTTAATATATATTAATTTAATTGTTAAATTAATATGTATTGGGCAATGAGGGATTGACACCTCATTGGGGAGTTACACCATTGTAACTCCCCTTCCCTCATTCACTCTCAACCAACGTGTGGGAAAATAATAGAGAGCTGCAGTTTTTGGTTTAGAAGATTTTTCTCAGAAAGATTTTTTCCTCTCTAACTCTCTCACAAACTCTCTCAAGATCTCAAGGATTTTACAGCAACTCTTCTACTGAAAATCGATTCCCTTTCAAGGCAAAGGTTGGATCCCACAATCCAAACCTCAAGAATCCAAAGCATAGTGGGTACTCTTTGATGGTGGTGTTTGTTGGACGGATTGTTCGTGTTTTTTGGAGCATTGTGCAGAGAAGAAATTTGTTCTTCAACAAGTAGGTCTCCAAATCTCTAAATTGTTTAGTAATGCATGCTTAATCTGTTAGATTATAGAATTGTTATGTAATTTTAAGGCCAATGTATCGGTGTTTTCGTTTTAACCCAATTAACAACGATTCGATTTGATATACACTTCCGCTGCAAAGGATTTTCATTCCTTCACAAGGAACTAACCAAGGAGCAAACAAAACAAATTAGACTGCTTTTCTCATCACCTAGGTGCCTGAAAAAAAAAAGACATTTTCTTTTTGCATTCTTTTAAGGCGGGGCACTAGCTTTCACACTACGATGCAGGGACCCATAACCCGAGTTTAACCCTTGGTTGGTCTAACTGATCACACCACAGGCAATTTTTTTTTACCCCTTATCCCTCATGAACATTGCATAGCATGTTTTTTCTTCAAAAATAAAAATAATATAAACGAGCATATGGTTTCTTTGAAATTCGCACTCATTCTTCTTTTCTTTCTTTTATTTCTTTTTCTTTCCTTTTCTCTCTTTTTCTTTTTCTTCGGCATATTTTCTTTCTTTCTCCTAGGCAAGATATATTACATGCTAATTTGCAGGCATCTGACTCTCTAGCTCATCCCTACACCTATCGAGGTGACAACAAGCATATGGATCTTATAATTCACTCCTAAGCTTTCAAATTAATCCTAGGCATGCTAAGGTTTACTCTTGCAAGAAAAGTACTAGAAAAGTTTTAAAGAGGTTCAATTTCTAGGCAACATGCTTATAATTCAATAAAAGCAATGAGATAAGCATAGATGGATGTCATGAATTTTCATAGTTTAAGAAAAGTAACAGTGTCATCCACACATAAACACTCAAAGTTTTAAAATTTGCTTAAAAATAGGTCCAATGCTCAGATGAATGACCTCAATCCAGTTAAAACGAAGCAATAAAATAACGCATGCAAAATAAAGAAGTCTGACGCTCAGATGCATCAAAATTCCGACAAAACATATGCAAACAAAGCAAAGCATGTGAAGCACCCCACCCCCAACCTAAATTATACATTGTCCTTAATGTATATGAAGTAGAAAGAATAAGGGAGAATTAGAATAGGGAACAGAAAACCTCCCTGAGTATATGGTCAGGAGCTGGTTGGATAAAAAATTAATGCCCTCATTTAAATTTTGTCGAATCCTACAAAAAAAGAAAACAAATAAAACGGGAAAAAGAAAAGCAGAACAAGCTATGAAATAGAATAAAGAAAATTAAGGAGAAGGATAGAAAAAAACCATGAATGAGCTCATATGAAAACGCATCACTCCTCATCCTCAAGAGACTCATAAGGTGGCAGTGGCAGTGGAAGAGGTTGTCCAGACGCTGAGGCAATCATGTACTGATGAATGTAAGCAAACTGTGCCTCAGATTATCTGAAGTGCCTAGCCTCCCTACGCTGCTGGCTCTCGTACTGGTGCAGCTGCGCGAGTCTCATCTGCTCCATCCTCCCCTCCAACGCCTCAAGCGTGAGCGGTGGATGCTCGACATGGGGTTGCTCTTCCTGCTCCAGGGGCTCATCTGCTGGTTCTTCGTGTTGTGGCGTTGGTGGTAGGTGGGCTACCTAGGTCTAGGCTCCCTAAGTCTAGTCATGATGAAGTTCCCATCAATCACAACTGCAGGGTGACTAATCTCCTCACGGGGACCCCACTCGACCCCAACATTCCTGTAGAGAGCTGTGATGAGGGAAGGGTGTCCTAGTCCTACGGTGGTGGCTCCTCTGCGAATCCGACGCATGGAAGCATGAATAACTTTCCCTACATCTACAGAGCGACCGGTCACTATAGCGAATAACAGAGCCGTCCTTTCCTTTGTTACTTCGCTTAGATGCAACACAGGCATAACCTTGACACACAGAAAACTATGCCAGACTCGGTTATCCACTGTTAAATCAGAGGATTTGAAATTTATGGCTTCACCCCTCCTCATTAACCATTCTGCCCCCGACCTACATAAATGTTCAATGATCTGATGGGCATCAAAGTAGTTACTCGCGTAATCATTGTATCCATCACGCTCTATGTCAGGAAGGCCATAGAATTGGTTAATGGAGGCCGAATTGAAGGGAATAATTTTACCCCTAACAAAGGAAGTAGTGGATCCTTCCACCATGTTAGCGTAAAACTCCCTCACTATTGGGACTATGGCGGCCTCGGGGTGCCTAGTGAATCTATCTCAACCCCTCTCAGCTATGTTATGGGTGAGGTCAGGCTAGGATCGGGTGCTCGGAACTAAACCTCTCTCCAGAATGACCCCTCTATTCACCACGTAGGTGTTGAAGACGGTTTCAGCATCCCTACTGACAAATTTAAGATTATCGAAAGGTGTAGAGGATGAAGAAGCTACCGATCTTCTTGACCTTTTGGCACTCATGGTGGTGGGATAAAAAGGTTAGGTACTAAGAATCTAGAGGTTTAAAAAGGAAAGAGGGTGTTCCCTAAAAGATCTAAAAACTAGCAAGGGACAAGGGAATCTAAGAATCTAAGCACCAAAGCTCAAAAACTCCAACTCTTTTTAACGCTTCTGCCTTAACAATCAAAATACCAACAACCAAGCAGAAAAACCCAACAAATTTTAGCAGAAAATTAGCACAATAAGAAAAATACAACAGCCTCAATGTTTCTACAACAATTTTTTTCAGCAAGAAATTCACAAAAACATGCTCAAAATTCGTACATACATCTTCTAATCTGAAGTAAATACTTCTAAACTTTGAAAAACTAAGTAAGAGATAGAAGAGTGAGCTAAAAATACTTCACCCACAGCTTTTAGCACGAAAAATCGCTCAAACTCTTCAAATTCGCCCAAAAATGCAAAAAAAACCCACGAAATCACTGCTGCAAATCTGAAAAACTTGAAGAAAATCGGTCAAATGCGTGAAGTAATCTTGAAATAATGAAGAATTTGGTGAAGATTAGTGGGAAACCGAGTGAGAAGTGAAGAAATTGAGAGAAAATCGATTAGGGCTCAAAAGCTATTTTACCCGAATCTGTCGAAATCTGGGTATTAATCCCAGATTTCGGACGAGCGTCGAGATGTCGAGAGCACAACGTCTCCATGCTGGCTCTCGGGTTTGTGACCCAAAACTCGATTTTTTTCTTTTTTCTTTTTAATCTAATAATCCTTTGTCTTCAAAATAAATCATTTCAAAGAATATGAAAAGAAAGAATTGATTAGATTAAGATTAAAATCAAAAGAAACAAATCTATGAAAATAAAGTAACAAAATAAAAGAAGAAAAATAACAAAAACCTTGGGTTGCCTCCCAAAAAGCGCCCTGTTTAACGTCTTGAACTCATCTGGGATCCAAATTTTCCCACTCTAGAACGTTGATTGCCTTGGATCTAGAAGCTTTGTGCCTGTTTACCTGAAGCTTATGAGAAATATTCAAACAAGTAAGAGAAGAGTTAAGATGAGCTATAATGTCAAAATAAAAGCAACTTCTCCTTCCATTAAATTCAACAGAAATGATTCCCTTGCCTATGTTCATTTTAACCTTGGTTGTTTTCATGAATGGACGACCTAAAATTATCGATGTGGCATTAGGTGAGCCATTTTCATGCATATCTATTATGAAGAAGTCAGCAGGGAATATAAACTCATCTATCTTAACTAAGACATTCTCACAAAGCCCTAGAGGTCTAATTAAAGATCTATATGCTAATTGAATTAAATTACTTGTTTTCTTAACATGGGAAAAATTAAGCTCAGAAGCGAGTGCATGAGACATGACATTTATAGAGGATCCTAAATCTAACATGACATGCTCAATCTCCAAATCCCTTAAAATGCATGGCAATGTATAGATTCCATGATCTAAACATTCATTAGGCAATTTATTTAAAATAGCAGAAATATTTTCACAAACCTTTGGCTTACATTTCCTAGAACACCATTTCTTTAAAAAATTTCCTACCTTGGGAATTTGCTTTACGGTGTCCAGAAGCGAGAAGTTGACCTCCTCCTTCTTAAATAGGTCAAACATATCCTTTTCTTCCTCTTCCTTGGAAGGCTTAGGCTGCAGCGCTTGTGACGTCCGAGGATAGGAGGGGTACATGAATGAACCGAGATCACATCCGAATGAGAGGGATCCTGAGGACATAAAAGTATGGTCAAGATAAGCTTAAAAGAATTGATAGATGTTACTTATACCAACAAGGTGCACCTTCTTTTTCAGTGGCTCAATCATAGGAACTTTGAAGTTAAGCATGCTGATAACTCTCCAAAAGGGAGTTATTTAGGCCTTAGTTCTATAGTATTTTGTGTGTCATTTGTGTTAAATAAGTGTGCTTTTAGATGAATATTATATGTTTTAACCCATTTGGAAGAATGGAGGCTTTGGAAGTTATTTTGTGTAAAAAATATTGCTGAGCGACTTGAAGGAGCAAAATCTATGATTCAGCAAAGCAGGGAGCAAAACTGCCACGTAACAGCTCGTAATCCATTTTAATAAAGTGGCGTTAGTTGAATTATTTTCGGATCCAAGAGGCTTGGATAGCCCTCCACGTGTCTAAATTAACCTAATTAGGTTAAACCTCATCTTATAAAAGGAGGGAGCCGTCAAAGATAAATTCATTCACGATTGGGAGATCGAATCAATCGGCTGGAGGCCGAATTAACGGCAGAATGGAGACCTAAGAAGACCATTTGCGATTCCTCTCAAGAAGACGAAGTTCTTCCATGTTCTTGGTGGTTTGGAGCAACCGTTTCATCTCCCCAATTACTAAAAGGATTAGTATTTCTTGTGTATTTTGCATTATGGATGTGCTTATCGAGATTGTAACGTGTTTATGTTTTCAATAATGAACTAATATCTTTGTAGGCATGAGTTAAGAATTATGTGGTTGTTATATTTATAAAATCTGGAAATTCTATTTGATTATGATCATCTTGAGTTATCGTTGTTCTTTAATTTCATTATGTGCCCGCCTAGCTAGCCGGTATGTATAGCTTCTTCTAGTTTCAGGGATGATTTAGGAGTTGTGTGGCGATAATTCACACTAGACCATTATGTGTTGGTGAACGCTAGTGATTGAGTTAGGCTAGTGCTTGATCGGCAGAGCTTCATTGGAGTTGAAACATATTCCAAAAAATCCGGAGTTCCGGGAGGATAGTCTTCACTCTTAGAAGCAGTTTCAGACGTTGTCAGGCCGCAGGGGATGTAGGGGAATGTCGGGGTCGTGAGGTGCCAAATCCGGATTTCGAATCCTTGGCCTAGGGCGTTACATCACTAACCTGTTAGGAAAAGGAGTTTTAGGAATGTAAGAATTAAGGTTCAAGGGAGGATCAAAATGTACCCCTTGCTTCTTTGGAAAGTCGAGATTGTCTGATTTTCTTTCACGCTTCTTTGCTTCTTTGCTCTCTTTGAATGCAGGGGAAGAAGAATTAAGTGATAGCATGCATAAATGCTATCAATTTATCCTTAGATTTAAGAGTTTTTGTTGGATTTTATTGTGGTTTTAATGTTTAAAAATGTTTAATTAAGAATTTTTGTCCCAAGGAGCTTTTTGATCAATTTTGGAGAAAAAGGAGAAGAATTGGCCCAATCTATGAAGATGCAATCATGAAAGATCAAGGATGGGTCAAGTTGAGAAGTCCAAGACCTTGAAAATGAAAATAATTGGGCCAAGAACAGGAGAATTCAACCCAAATAAGCCCAAAATCGAGGCTAGCAACTTAGGCGACAAGACAATTACGTCACAGCGTCGCGACGCTATCGCATCTGGAGCTCTATTTAAGACGTGTTTGGCCTCGGGATCTCTCCATCAAGCAACATTCTCCAGCAGAATTTAAAGGCTCCTTGAGACATTTTGAGGGTGGTCATGAGAGTGAGTGAGAGTAGTTCTTAATGAGTGTTTTGGGCATTCTTGGGGATGATCGGGAGCTTGTTTCGCAGTGGATCAAATGCGTAAGCAAGGGATTCATCGTCGGTTTAGTTCTTATTCCCTATTCTTGTCCATTTACTGTTTTTTTATAATGTATATGCTGGAAATTTTGGTGTTCATTGTGACAATGTATAGCTAAACTCCCGACATTTGGGTCTTGAATGAAGAAATAGAGTTATAATGTTATTCTGATTACCTCGTATTGTGTCCAATTTCACTAGTTATTTGTTTGGGTGTTCTTAATGCTCTATGAATTCTGGCCAAATTTATAGTGAATCGATACTTAGTGGAAACTCGACGGAGAGAAACTAAGTCAGATGATAACCCATCCAACTAAGCTTAATTGCTCGTAGGGACAGCGAGATTAGTTGATTAGGCCTAGAGATCGATAATAAATCAGGACTTATTAATTAGCCCATTTAATAGCCCTAAGGACACTTAGATTGTTAAAATGAGTTAATTAGACTTAGGGGAAACCGACAGGAGAACCTATGTTAACAAGGAGATTCTAGATCTATAATTAGTTGGACATGATATTTAGTAAGAAAAATAATTATTAAACCATATTTTGGGATTCAAGACCCTACCTCTCATTTGACTTGATCTCCCTCGTTTGTGACTAATTGCTTGATCAAAAATTGTTTTATTGCCTTGTTTGAATTTTATTTCCATCTTTCATTGCAATAAATTTCCTTGATAATGAGCAACCTCAGTAATTTTAGTGTTTAGATTATTGTTTTGCCTGAGTTTACGCTACTCCATGTGAATTCGATACTCGGTTATATTTACCGTTTTATATTACTTGACGACCCGTGCGCTTGCGGTTTGCATCAGTAAGAAACAAGAGTCATTAGTTAGTAGATACCAGTCTAATCCAGGGTTAGACCACTAGACTGTAGTGAAAAACATCCTCAAGTATCTTCGGAGAACGAGGGACTATCAGCTTGTGTATGGCGTTAAGGATTTGATCCTTACAGGATACACAAACTCTGACTTTCAGACTAATAAAGATTCTAGGAAATCCACATCAGGGTCAGTGTTTACCCTTAACGGGGGAGCTGTAGTCTGACGTAGCATCAAACAAGGATGCATTACAGACTCCACCATGGAGGTTGAAGATGTCGTTGCTTGTGAAGAAGCTAAGGAGGTTGTATGGCTTAGGAAGTTCTTGATGGATTTGGAAGTTGTTCCAAATATGAACTTGTCAATCACCCTTTATTGTGATAATAGTGGTGTAGTGACAAATTCTAAAGAACCTTGCAGCCACAAGAGAGGCAAGCACATAGAGCGCAAATATTATCTCATCAGAGAGATCGTGCAACGAGGAGACGTGTTCGTCACGAAGATAGCTTCGGAGCACAACATTGCTGATCCATTTACGAAGGCTCTCACGGCTAAAGTGTTCGAGGGTCATCTAGAGGGTCTAGGTCTGCGAGATATGTACATAAAATAATCTAGGGTAAGTGGGAGAAGTGTAATGGGTATTCTGAATGCCCTAGTTTATTGTATTTATCTGTATTTGTACTTTTCATGTACTATACAGTATTAATACAAACCATTATTCCTACTTCTATGATTATTCAATTAATTATGATTAATGATGTACATTGCCCACTAGAGTTTTAGTTCAAGTGGGAGTTGTTGGGTTTTATGCCCTAAAACTCGTAGCTGATAAATTAAACAAATTAATCGATCTTAATAAAGTGTTATTTGAGTGATTCAGTAATTTGGTTATTGAATAATCGAGTTTGCATTAATAAACCCTAAATCCAATAAACTAAGATCCAAGGTTGTTTAAATGAAACTTGGACTAGTATGTGGGGACATACGGGGATCGGTGTCCAAGCAACAACCTAAATGGTCTATAATATAGGGATAAGGTTGGGTACCTTATCCTGGTGACACTATGTGATACGACCCACCTTGTATTCGATACAGATGCAATGATCCAAAACATCCATGTAGGAGACATGCAGGTGGAGGTATCATATGCAATGAGTTTGCATAAGACCGGACCGCGAAATAGTAACCACTAGATGTAACGTCGTTAACTAGTTTAGGTTTCTATTTCAATAGGATGACCTAGGTAACTCAATCTCAGTCCTGATTCTGTTATGAACTCCTTTTCAGGAGGGATTGTCCTTAGATTTGTATGGGTGAGAGTGGTCAGTTCGCCGCCTCAATAATCCTACCATTTCAGGGACAAGACCGAATGGGGGCTGGGAATATAACAGTACAAGATGGAATTCACTCCTTCCCCTAATGGGGCAAGTAGATGTATGTTCCCTTAAGGGCTGATTTCGGGGATTGAACAAAGGTGCGCCGTCCTCTCCTGGCCCGAGAGGAACTCCGGTTTAGTGGTTGGACCCTAAACAACTTGTTCATTAGAGGGATCAGTGGTACTTAAGGATCCAGAGGTAACCCAGGGGTAAAACGGTAATTTGACCCAACTGGTGTTGCGAACACACGTGAAAGATTGACTTACTGCATTAGTCGATATCCGTGGACACAGAAATATTCTACAGTGAGAAGAGTGCAGCTATAGGTCTTTAGTGGAGTGACCCACAGTTAACGAATGTTGATTGACTCGGTTAATGAGTTTAGCTGATCAGTCTCGTATCGTTGGGGCTTCTGATATGTAGGTCCATTAGGTCCACCTGCTAGCTCATAACGGGTTTTGAGATAATTTAGTCTTGATATTAAAGGGAATTTAAGTTAATTGTATTTTGATACAATTAAAATAATATATGGAGATACGTTATAGTATAAGTTTAATTAATGAATTAAACTTTATAATAAAATTAATTTTGGATATGATTCAAAATTAATTAATGAGAGAATTATGAATTTAATTAAATATTTGTGATATTTGGTTAATTCATGAATTAATTAATTGGGAATTAATTAATTTAATTTAATTAGGTTAAATGTGGTTTAATCAAATTAATACTATAGTTTATAGTAATGTACATTTTGATGCACATTAAAACTATAGGTTAAATGAGAGATTAAAATTGAATATGATTCAATTATAATATTAATTAAATATTTGATATTTAATTGGTGTAGGATTCAATTAATTGAGAATTAATTGAATGACCAATTTAATTCAATTAAATAGGATTCAATTATTTAATTAATAGACGACCAAAATCGTTTGGATTACATCCAACGATCAAGATTGAGTAGGGTAATAACTCCCCCCCAACTTATCGTAAAGTGGAGAGGGGGTTACCCAACTGATCAATCACATTCTCTCAGACACACGCAAAATACAGAGAAGATATTCTCTCTAATCTCTCACATTCTTTCTACAAAAAACAGTAAGATCATTGCTGGAATTTTTTTTCCCTTCAAGACGACGAGGATCCCACAATCCTATTCTCACAACCCAAGAGGATAACCGGTGTTCGCTTGTGGTCGTGTCTTGATCGTAGGAGCATAGTGCAGTTTTTTATCGTAAAAAACATGTAACTTTTCTGTTCTAAAATAGTTTTAGATTTTTTTTTATATTAGCATGCTTAATCTAAATTCATAGAAATCATTTCTGTATTTTATATTTGCCAACGTATTGGTTTTTCATTTTTAAATTCAATTCGAGATCGTTCTTGACTGATTCCGCTGCCAAAGGGATTTCAACCCTTCAGCTTCTCCATGTATAGGATGGGTTAGATCCCAGAGAAGCCTTCAAGAAGTGACCGGTTTTATAGTAGCGGGCTCGAAGGACTTTTGCTAGCAGGTTCCCTGAATATTGAATCAACCTCTAGCTTTGCTTGGCCAACATGGCTTGGTTAAAAAGGGATAAGTCTCGAAATCCCAAACCACCACATGTTTTGTTTAGACAGAGCTTTTTCCAGCTACTCCAATGGATTTTCTTTTTCGACTTTGTGGAACCCCACCAGAACCTAGCACACATAGCATTTAACTCATTACAAAGAGTAGTAGGGAATTTAAAACAACTCATGGCATAATTAGGGATGGCTTGAGCTACAGATTTTATAAAAATTTCTTTTCTAGCAGTTGAGAAAAACTTCCCTTTCCATCCTTGGAGCGCTTTCCAAACTCGATCCTTTATGTTGCTTAGAATCTCCTTCTTGCTTCTTGCATTTTGAGACGACAATCCCAAGTATTGACCTAAAGTATTTGTATGGTGAACTTGTAGTTCTTCTTCAATGGTCATCACCTTGTCCTCCTCTGTATTTGGGTTCACCATGAACAAGGATTTGTCCAAGTTAATTGTCTGACTCGAAGCTTTCTCATACGTGTTCAATATATTTCGAATGGTCCTACAGTCCTTCATAGATGCTCTGAAAAATAAAAGACTATCATCAGCATAAAAAAGATGTGTTATAGAAGGACAATATTTATTAATTTTCAAGCCAATTAACTCCCTGTTTTGATCGGATTAGTTAAGAAGACCAGAAATCCTCTCCACACAAATGAGGAATAAATATGGGGATAATGGATCTCCTTGGCGAATTCCCCGCATTGGGGTGAACTCTCTTTTTGGGATACCATTAAGAAGGACTTGAAATTAAACCGATTTCACACAACCCATAATTAGGTTGATCCATCGTCTGCTAAATCCCATTTTTTCCATAACCTTGCGAATATAAATCCATTCCACTCTATCGTACGCCTTACTCATATCTAGTTTTCGTGCCACGACTTCGTTCTTCCCGTTTCTTTTGTTTTTCACCGCATGAATACATTCAAACCCGAGGAACGCATTGTCTGTGATAAGTCTTCTTGGCACGAAAGCAGACTGGCTGGGCGATATAATTCTATCTAAGACTTTTTTCAATCTATTCGCAAGAACTTTGGCAATGATCTTATAAATAACGTTGCAGAGACTAATGGCCGAAAATCCTTGATCGATTTGGGATCCTTCACTTTTGGGATTAAAAGCTATGAACGTGTTGTTGATCCCTTTTAAAGGTATATCTCCATTTAGGTACATTAAGCAAACCCTACACGTATCTTCCCCCACAATATCCCAATATTTTTTTATAAAAAATCACTTGAAGGCCATCCGGACCAGGAGCTTTAGTTGGATGCATATTCTTAATGACCCCCAGAATCTCCTCCTTAGTGAAGCTCTTTGTCAACTCCGAGTTTTGTGTGTCGGAGATAGTAGTTGGGATGGTTTTTAAAATTTTCTCAATTGCCTGTGTATGTGGGTCAGTAGATTGGAATATTCTGCTAAAATAGTTGTTGGCAACAAGTTCCATCCCGTTATCGTGCTCTGTCCATATTCCTAAATCATCTATAAGCCCCCAAATTTTGTTCCTTTTCCTCCTGGTGTTTGCCTCCATATGAAACTACTTAATATTTCTGTCATCCCATTGCAACCACTCCTCTCGAGCTTGTTGTTTCCAGTAGATCTCATCGTCCTCGAGAAGGTTTTCAAGGACTTTCTCTTTCTCCCCCATGACAAAACTATTTCTTCTGTCGTCTACTTTTGAGCAATCTTGGATTTCTTTTTCGATTTTAGCAATAGCTCCTCTTATGGATCCACCATACTTTATATGACTCCAATGGCCTAACCGATTGAGACATTTCGTAGTTTTACCAATGAGGTCTACAAAATTCTGGCAATGATGGGAATTCCACACTCTCTTAATGATCTCTCGACATTCCTCATACTTGCTCCAAACTTCCTCAAACCGCTTAGGCCGCTTCGAGGTCACTACCCTTTGATCTAACGACTCAAAAGACCATTCCGTGATTATCGGTCTATGGTCCGAAGCTATACGAGCAAGATGAAGCATTTTAAAAGCGCTGCATCTAATCTACATCTCAGCATTAAGCAAGAATCAATTATTTCTCTCCCAAATAAGCTGGCCATTGAATTGATTGTTGCACCACGTACAATCGGGTCGCGAATACCCTAGATCTATCAATCCGCACAAGTCTATCATCTCCCTGAAATCATGCATTGCACTTTCCTGACGTGGGTTCCCACCCTTTTTCTTCGAATCACAAGTAACTTCATTGAAGTCACCTCCTAAGACCCAAGGAAGGTCGTTGTCTTCCTTCAAACGATATATGTATATATATGTATTTTTTGGTGTAAAATTAATTAACAAAAATTTTTATATTCATGTCAATTTTATGAATGCATTTAAATTAATTTCTTGACCTATATATGTATATATATGTATTTTTTGGTGTCAAAATTATTATATTATTTTATTTTGTTCCATAAAGTTATAATTTTTTTTTTATTATTTGAAATTGCAAATGTTTTTATTTAGTTATATTTATTATACTTTCATCCACAAAATTTTGAATAATTTATTAATATTTCATATTTTAAAGGGGTTTTTTTTTATTTCTTCAGATTAAGTATAAAAAATATTATTTGTCAGAATTGATATTTTAAATAATTATATATTATATATAAAAAATTTGAATTTGTTTCCAAATTTAATCTTTTTCTAACTATGGCTTCCAATATTTGTTTAAGTAGACACTAACTTACCAAGTAAATGAATAAAAGACTTAAACATATCAAATTTTATTGATATAATTTTTTGAAAATAAATATAAGGATTAAAAATAAAAAAAAAATTGAGTATTTGATAATGAAAAAAAATAATTTTTATAGACCAACAATTAGAAGAAAAGAAAAAAATGAACACATCCTCATTCATTTTGATTTGGTGACAATTGTTTTGTACTTGACAATTGCTTTCATTTGTTGCAATTGTTGTGATTGGTGACAAAGTGTTGATCAATTGTTCGGTTGAGGGGTTGCCAAGAGGGATGAATGGTATATGGTAAGTGGGTAATTGACGAAGATGAAGAAATATAGGAGAAGAGGAAGAGAAATTGTAGGGTAGTACTACTTCCATTATTCCCTTTCATGAAGACATTAACACACATACACAAAAATTAAAGGTAATAATATCCCACCCACAAATTAGGGAGGGTGGTAGTTATTAAAAAAAATTAAGAAGGTGATGCAAGACAATAACAACACAACTAAAAGTATTTAGGAGAGAGAGGATAGGAATTTGGATGGGTGGGGACTTCAGAGAGAGAAACACGTGAGATAGGTGGGAGAGAAAACATAGAGAGAGAGAAATGTATAATTAAGGGGGAGAGAAAATGATTAAATGAAAGTAAGTGAAGGATAATTTGAGTATTTTTAAAAAAAATTACGGATAATAACGTCCAAAAAAAATTTCTTCTACATTCGTACTTTTATATATACTAGGTTTTTACCACGTGCGTTGCACGTGTAATGATTTTAGTAAAATATTTTGAAGTAAAATGATTTTAAAAAGCTAATTAAGATTAAATCGGTACATTTTTTATATTTTTTATATAAGTCTTCTTCTTCTTCTTCGTTTTTTTTTACAACATTCCATGATGATTTCTTGTTAGATAATACACAATTATATTACAACTTCTTTGCGTATATTAGAAAATAATGTTATCATTATCAATATTTTATATACAACAAAACATTATTAAATAAATAAAAGATTGATATTCATTATAGGAGTAAAATTTATAATAACTTTTTTTAATGAAAGAAAAACAATATATAGTAATTGAAAGATTACATTTATATTTTAATAAACAAACTATTAAAAGTCAAACTAAAAAAAAATATCTGAAATACACGAACAATTGAAAGAGATGTAATTTTAGACTTGAAAAATAAAGTTTGAGGGGAAAAAGAAATTAAAGTCCGTCTATAACATAAAATATTTGAGAATGACTTTCTTCTAATTAAATTGATAAAATTAAACAAAAGTATTATAATTATAATTCGAGGTACCTGAAACCCACTTTGGAGGAGATAAATAGTTTTTGACGTGAAAACTAATGGGAGGAGGTGAACAATTTATAGTGGGAATTTAGATTCAAATTCTAATTTGATTAGATTTTGGATAAAGTCGATAAAATCTATAGACCATAATATTATTCGTTATCAAACCAAAATGATAATAAAAGATAACAAAATCAAAAATTGGAAATCAAATTTCGTAATTGTTGTAATTAAAAAAATAAAAAAAAAATCTTATTCTATTTATTTTTATTAAAAAAATGAAAAATTAAAAAAAAAAAATTTCGTATTAATCATTTCAATAATTAAAAAAATAAAAGATAAAAAAATAAAAAAAAATCTTATTCCGTTTGTTTTTATTAAAAAAATCAAATTTCGTATTCGTTGTTTAAATCAAAAAAATCAAACATAAAAAAATAAAAAATATTTGTTTATATTAAAAAAATATTTTTTTTTATCTTTTATTTATTTTTTAATTATTAAAACGATTAATACGAAATTTGTTTGTTTGTTTTTTTTTATAAAAAAAAAAAATAGAATAAGATTTTTTCTTCTTTTTGACCGAATAAGATTTTTTTTTTATCTTTTATTATTTTAATTATTAAAATCATTAATACGAAATTTGTTTGTTTTTTATTTTATTATTTTTTTAATAAAACAAATAGGATAATATTTTTTTTTATTTTTTTAATTAAAACAATTACGAAATTTGATTTCCACTTTTTTATTTCTTTATCTTTTATTTTTCTAATTGCACTTTTTGATTTTTGTATCTTTTATTTTTTTTTTAATTTAAACAAAGAATACGAAATCTGATTTTTTTTTTTAAATCTTTCTTTTTTAATAAAAACAACAGAATAAGTTTTTTTTTTTTTTTTTTTTATCTTTGATTTTTTAATTATTAAAACAATTAATACGATTTTTTTATTTATTTTTTAATTAAAAGAATTATGAAATTTGATTTCCACTTCTTGATTTTTATAATCTTTTATTTTTTTAATTAAAACAATTATATTTTAACTAAAGTAACTATCTTAATTTTATTTTTAATTATTAAAACAATTAATATGAAATTTGTTTGTTTTTTTATTTTTATTTTTATAAAAACATATAGGATGAATTTTTTTCATTTTTTTATCTTTTATTTTTTTAAAAACAAATAGGAGATTTTTTTTTTACTTTTATTTTTTAAAATTAAAACAATTACGAAATTTGATTTCCACTCCTTGATTTTTTTTTATCTTTTATTTTTTTAATAATTAAAAAAATTGGATTTTAACTAAACTAGTTGTCTTAAATTTATTTTAATTATTAAAACAATAATATGAAATTTGTTTGTTATTTTTATATTTATTTATATAAAAACAAATAGCATGAGATTTTTTTTCATTTTTTTTAATTAAAACTAGTACGAAATTTGATTTCCACTTTTTGATTTTTTTACCTTTTATTTTTTTAATTAATAATTAAAAAATTAGATTTTAACTAAAGTAATTATCTTAAATTTAAAAGGGTATTTTAGTCTAAAAATATAATTGTTTTAATTTTAAAAAATAAAAGTAAAAAAAAAAATCTCCTATTTGTTTTTAAAAAAATAAAAGATAAAAAAATGAAGGGCAAATTGCAAAAACCACCTCTCAAGTATGCTAGTTGTAACAATTTCACCCCTAAACTTTCAAATGTAAAAATTGAACTCCCAAACTTTCAAAAGTGTAAAAATTGAATCCTTAAACTTTAAATGTTAAAATTAAACCCTCAAACTATGGGTAAATGTAAAACTTGAGTCTATCTCATATTTCCACTTTCTCTCTCTACTCTCTACCTCTCTGTCCCTCCAATCATCCTCCCTCTCTCATTTTTCTCTCTCGTCAGTCCACCCTCTGTTTCGATTTCGGGGAGAAAGAATAAAGTGGTTGCAAGAGGATAAATATTTCATACATTTCTTTCTGTTTAAGAAGAAAGAGAGAAAGTAGTCTGTTTCAATTATAATTTTTGGCATCAATTAATAGGGCATTTGTCCGCTTTTATGACTTTCAACTTTCAATTCTTCTTCCTCTGCTACATTTTTTTCATCTTAGGATTCAATGTATTTGTTACAGAAATTGAAATTTCCTCCATTAATCTTGATACGAGCTTTCCCATGTGGCTTCTTGGGTTCAACTTCCTCTCCAAAGTCGTTTTGTCCAATGTGAATCTCAGTGGAGAAATTCTACAAACACTTGGTAATCTATCGTGGTTAATGTCCTTGAGTTGTCAAACTTGGAGCTAAATAGAGAAAAAAAATGGAAGGAGGAGAGAGAAAGGAATGAGGAGAGAGAGAATGGGTGATTGAAGGACGGGAGGGAGAGGTAGAAAGTAGAGAGAGGAATGAAGAGAGAGAAAATAGAGAGAAAAAGAGGAAATATGAGATGGATGATGGATCCAAGTTTTACATTTACCCATAGTTTGAGGGTTTAATTTTAACATTTAAAGTTTAAGGATTCAATTTTTACACTTTTGAAAGTTTGGGAGTTCAATTTTTACATTTGAAAGTTTAGGGATGAAATTGTTACAACTAGCATACTTGAGGGGTGGTTTTTGCAATTTGCCCTTTATTTATTTGCTAAAGTTTTATTTATTTATTATCATATAATTAAAATATAAAATAAACAAAACAGGAGATTGTTTAAACTCTTTCACCTTCTTTGATTTTATTAGGAGTTAGAATATGAAAAAAAACAAAATCATTTTTTTAGACAGTTATGAGTTTTATTTTATAGAAATTGTGCCAAATAGGTTGTTTTAAGATTATATTTTCATAAATGTCAAAGTTTTTGAAAATTTTGATGGGTAGATTTATGGTAAATTTTCCTACCATTGTGCCCCTATTTTTGTTTATCTCTCCACAATTAATAAGTTGTTTCATTTCATTTTTTCCTAAATTACATGTAATTATTATATGGTAACTAATATCAATATTTATTATCAAAACAATCCTTATATATTTTATTTAAATTTTTCTTAATTAATTTGATTGAGATTTTAGAAATTAGTTGTCTCCCATTTTAATCTCCAATTCAGTTTTAGTGTTTTTCTCCCATTTTCTTTTGCAGGATTTTACCAATTTGTAATTTTATTATTATTTAAATTGTTTCACAATTCTAGCCATTTTCAAATTTTCAAAAGTTTTACATTGTCGGTCATCCTTTGATTTCTCCATTTTTCTTCATTTTTCACATTTTGCACTTGTTCTGGTCCATTTTTCATTTCTTTCGCTCGCTACGAATTTTATTTGGTTATTTTTCATTCCTTTATTATTCACACTTCTTCTTCGAAAATACTTATTTTCATTTTAGGCAAACATCACTATTATTTTATAACATGTCCTTTATTAAAAAAAAAAAGTTTTTTGTTTTAATACACTTACTTTCATTTTGACATTCATATACAACTCCATATATACCACGTATATAGATTTTTCATTTTACCCATTGTAGTCACATATACCATGTATTTTTTTTTTGTCATATATAATCTCAAACACAACAACATAAATGATAATATTAAATTAATATAATCCAACACATATACTACGTTTATATATATTATTCAATTTTTATTGAGATATGTATTCTATCTATTATAGATTTCATCATATACCATCAATATATTTAGTTATTTGCAAATATATTCTCCGTATATTCTTACGTCACCACCATCATGTTACTTGTAAATATTTATTCAGTATATGTGTGTGTATATATATTGTAGAAAAATGTTTATTCAAAATATATACCACATATTTTAAATATACCCCTATATTTACGAAAATATATTCTAGATACAATTGTTTATTTGAAATCAATATATATCATGAAAATATATACCACATATTATTAAATATACCCCTATATATATATATTCTAGCTACCGTTGTTTATTTGAAATAACCTCATAACCATTCTACACGATTTGGCTTCTACTCCAAAAGGAAAGAGCTTCTCTATCTGACAAACATCAAGCTAGGATTTTATGTATTGTAGAGCATAAACCTAGTATATATGCTAGTGATAACGCTCATTTATATGTGTTATTTAGCCTTGAAAACCTAGGTTATTGTTTGGAAAGCAAAGACTTTGTGTTTAAAATCTTATCATTTCAAGTCAGTTTAGCAAAAGTTGTAGAATTATGAAGAAAATTTTAGAATTATAGAATTTAAGCTTAAAATGTACAAAAGAAGATTATTTTTGTAGGAATTTATCCAAGTTAATATTTTTGTGCAGAAGACTTTGCGAGGAAGATGCGCCCACAAGAGGAGATTAAAGGTTAGCTGAGCAAGAGAGGTGAAGATGAAGAATTGCTCCTGCATCTGGATTTGAGAATGCAGGATTTGCGATCAAATGCGCCCCAAGCCATATAAGGAAAGTAGCCCCTTGCTGAAGACAGATTTGTCAAAGCAGCACACATGAGGAAATGCGTCTGATATGCGGCCGCAACTGAGCTTTCCGACAGAATACCGAGATTTGCGGGATCTTCACAGAATTGTCCGAAAATCTCCAATCTGGTATCAAATCTCCGAAGATTGTGGATTCTTACCTTCCAAGGCCTTCTCACACTGATCTCGGTAGCCAACCTCACCTTCCAAGGTCTATAAAAGGGGACCAAGATGCAAGAAGCAAAGAGAGCTTGGAGTTTTCGTCCTTAGGATAGATTTTTAAGTTTTTCTCTTCTCATCTTGTAACCACTCCGAGTTTCGGGTCTTTCAGCCTCTGTCGGCTCTTCCATTCGAAAGAAGAAGAAGAGAAAGACTTGTCTCTCCTTGAAAAAGAGCAAGAGCAAGCTAGATAGAGAGGGAGAGATCCTTAATAGAGTCTTGTCTTTACTTTCTGTTTTGCATTCTTTTATTTCCAGCAGTGTTGTTATTATTTTTCTTTACTTTTCAGTTGTAAGTTAATTTCTTGTGCTCAATTCTTTCTTTAATATTAATTTAAGTTGTCTTTTCTCTATGTCGAGTGTATCTTCTTTTATGTTTTGCACTTTACTTTCAATTATGAGCTAAGCGTCTACTTGGGGGGTTCAAACATGTGGATTCCTTGAGTAGAACAAAGCCCCACGTATGTAAAAGCAACTATGCTCCCTCTTAAAATTGTTTGTTTTTTTTGTTGAAATTAAAGTTTATTGTTAGCTTAAACTGATCATGTAGGTTAGCATAGTTTGTATATAGCTGATGGCTGAAAGGTTGGAGTTAAAGACACGGGTTCACAAAACAATAGTGGAAAAGATCCTAGAAATAGGACTGGAACCACTAGGGTTTTAAGAGTCATGAGCGTTATTTATCTAAGTTTCAACTAGCTCTAGAAATAGATGTCTAGTTGGCTTAGTCATCTAAAGGCACCAACAACGAAGCTGAATAGAAGTCGGACTTAACTCACAATCTAGTTGTCAGGGCAATTGCGGGTGCAACTGAGAGATGCTATCTGCACCATGTCTATGTGGGCAACATAGATAGTGTTTCTCAGCCGACTGCAATGCCTGAGTAATTTGCGGACGCATAGGTGGGCGTAATCTAATGCTTAAGGTTGAAACTAATTGAATTCCCCAGTTTATCTCATAGAGTTTTTACTATTTTCTTGCTTATTTTACTTTGTGTCTTCACTCAAAACCCCAATCAAACTATTTTTCTTGGTTACCAACCGTGGCCGCAAATTTAGAGGAGGTTCCTGTTTTTACAAAATATTGTGTCACCATCTCCCTTGGGTACGATATCCGGAATATTTTCCACTTTATTAGTTGATAGTGTATACTTGCGCTCGAGTAGGTGTTGCATTAGCAACACGGGCATGTCAGCTAATAACCATTTTGTATGGAAAACTAACTTAGTATATATTTATCATTATATACAGTAAAACATAAACTATTAGAACATGATGATAAATATGGAAAAAAATCATTATATATATAAAATAAAGAGAGAAAAAGAAAATTAAATAAATATTATGTTGCATTTCGTATAAAAAAATGTTTATAGTATATATTTACCATTCTGTATTGTAAAACATACACCATGAAATTATGATAATTTAGTATGAAAAAATAAACCATTATATATATATATATATAAAAAAGACAAAAATCAAACTATGCAATTGTTTGATACTTGATTATAGACTCTTTTTAGAAAGCCTAGAAAAGAATTCATTTAAAAAAAAAAAAATCTTAACAATGGAAAATATAACAAACAAAAGAAAAGAAATTTAATGAATTGATAGTATGAAAAAAAAAAAAAAACGAAACAACAAATGAAAAAGATTTAAAAACAAGGAAAATTAAAAAATAATAATAATAAAACCACTTACTCTTTGTCTCATACGGAAGGCTATGGTGGTAGAAGGAATAAAAAACTTTCTTTTATGATTTTTTTTTTCTTTTCTAAATATAAAATTGTGGAAGATGACATTTTATGGAAAATGAATTAAATGAGTTATGAATTTTGAATAGGAATGAATAAAAACTTCCTTTATGATTTTTGTTGTTTTTTAAATATAAAAATCATGGAAGAAGGCATAAAAGTAATTGAATCACAATTTTTATGTAAAAACTCTAGACTTTTTGGCTATTTGTGTAGATGGTTGGTTTGGACAAAAATGAAATATAGGTCTCATTTATAGGGTAATCATCTAGTTATCCATTTATTTTATCTACAGTTATAGTTAATAATGAAATTTCAAATGTTTGAAGCTCTTTTATCTCCTACAACTATATAAAGAACTATGTTCAATTTTTTTTAGAAACATTTGATATTTTCTCTTCTTATTAGGGTTGGTTTTATTTTTTTACACTACTAATTTAAAAACATTAAAACTCACACATTCACGTAAATAGCCTCGTTATAATATTTTGATCTCAAACTTTTGATCTTCTCGATCAAACTTATAATTACATATACTTTTTTTTTTGTAAGGAATTACATATACTTTTTTATTTGCTTACTTTATCACTATATATATATAGTTATAGTTTGGAACCAAATAATATTAATAATTTTCTCTCTTCTCTATTCAAACTACATATTTGAATTATTATGAAACAGTTGTGTAGACCACTAAATTTGTCCGATATTTTATTCTTTTAATTGATTTTGTCTTTGTTTAAAAATTTATATAAAAGAAAAAAAAAGTGTTCTAGAAGATTTAAATAGCAAAAACAAATATTATTAATTTTGGTAGAAATAATTGGATCATATATTTTATTTGATTAATTGATTTGTCAAATCAAATATTAGGTTTATTTGACAAGGTTAATTAAACAAAATATTTTGTCTCCTTGGAAGATTGATTGACAAATAAAATTTTGTGAATATGGAATGTGAAATTAGAGTATTTATTTGACTCCAATAACTGACTACCATCGACCAATCAAAATTGACGTGTCGGTGATCGGAGACGGTTTTTGTTCAAAACCGACTCCGACGGACAGATGATTACCCCTAGCCTCAACTGACTAATAATATTGGTTCAATCAGTTTGGTTGATTTTCTTTTTTTCAAATTGGCATACATCCCTAGAATGGACTTATGAATTTGATTTATGCCTAAACAAAGCTTAGGTCTCATTTGGAATACCTTTTGGGTTAAATATTTTTCAAGAATGCATTTTATTTTAAACATTTTGTACAAAAATGGTTTAGAATTTAAACAATGATATACTTGGTTACATTTCCTCATAAGTGTTTTCATACACAAGTTATTATACAATTAAAATCTCTTTTTTAAAAAAATTGGTTTAAAGTGTTTCTCTAAAAAAATAGTTTATTTCTCAATCTCATTTTTTGATGAGTCATTTTTAGTGGTTGTCAAACACTAGAAATTTTTTCAAAATGATTTTTTTTTAAAAAAAATTAAACTCTTGAAAAGTTAAACCAAACATACTTATACACTTTTTACAAATATTAGAGAAGTGTCTACTTACATTTTTAAAATAAATTTCTCTTTTGCCTTAACTCCTCTTGTTTCTTTTGCATATCTTTTAAAATATATATATAGATATATATATTCATATACGACAAATAATTCTCTTATCAACTAAATTTACTTTACCATTTCAATAGAAAGGGAAATATTCATTTTCTAGATTTTTTTTTGTTTTGGAAGATCCTTCTTTAGATTTTAGTTGATATTGCTAGGAAAATATAAAAACCATTTAAATTGATAAATAAGCATGTCAAAATTTTTTATTAAGTTAAAAATTCTTATTATAAATATTATATTCACATTAATGATATTTTGTAAATGTTTTTTTTTATATATATTTCTTTGATTTTATAACATAATTGAAATATCAATTCATCCGTTATTTCAAAGGAAATATTGACATGGCAACATAAATTTAATATTTTGGATGTTATTGGCTAACGAGAAACATGTATATGTATATTTCTATTATTGTTTCCAATTTTATTTTAAGACTTGAGTTGTATTGCATATTATAAACTTGTTATAATTGTATTATATTTGTTTAGTGCATATTATAGTTTTTTAATATTATACCTACTAAATTATTTCAAAAAAAAAAAAATATATTATACCTACTAAATTTTTTTTCAACTAAAAACAAAAAATGGGAAACATTATCTAAATACATTTCAGTCTCTCTATTTTCTATTTTTTATTTTTTAATTTTAAGAAATAAGAAACAAAAATAATTATCAAACATATTTCTGTTTCTAGTTCTTAAAAATAATAGAAACAAGAAATAAGAAGCAAAAAACAAAAACGTTAACAAACAGGCCCTTAAAGTCTACCTTTGGATGTTAAGGCAAAGTGTAAAAGGGATGTCCTCTTTGTGAGGTTGATGTAGAGAGAACCCTATGGGCGGCTCTCTTTGAGTGTTTGTATGGTCATGGAAGAATCCATTGAGGATATTCTGGCAAGGTTCAACATTTCAGAAAATGAGTGTGAGACAGTCCATTTATCTAGTGAGATCAAGTTAGCAGATCATGCGGATAGACAGTGGTGCCTTATAGGTGAACTACTGAAAAACCGCAGGTTCAATAGGGAGGCATTCCGGAAAACGATGATGAACACATGGCAATGCAGAAATGTCAGGTTTGTGGAAATTGAGGAAAATGTGTTTCTTTTTATTTTTGCAGAAGCAGCGTCCATGATGTATGTCCAAAATCAGGGACCATGGCTCTTCGAAGAGAGCCTGCTGCTATTAACCAAATGGGAACCAAAAATCAAAGCGAAGACGGATATTCCGAGGACGTGTGATTTTTGGATACAAATCCATGGATTGCCATTTGATTGTAGGGGCCAGACCGCAGCGAAAGTTGTAGGAGGGAAGATTGGTAGGGTCACTAATGAGGAAGGAGAGGTGGAGATAAAAGGAGTTCAACAGTGGAAGTATGTTCGGCTGAAGGTGGAGCTGGACATCACGAAGCCGTTGACGCGGGGACTGATTGTCGTCAATGAGGGTATTAAAAGGTGGGTGTGGATCAAATACGAGAGGCTTCCCCGGTTTTGCTCAAACTGTGGTATTATGGGCCATACTGCACCTTGGTGCGAGGGGATACATCACCAATCGGGACAAAAACCGCTAATGTTTGGTGAATGGTTAAGAGCGGGGCCACCGGCGATAAAACAAAGAGAGGAAAGAAGCAAGGGGGGGAGGCGGACGGAGCATAGCCCGGAACGACGGTCGGAGGAGAAGGGGCCGGTGGAACAGAATATGCCGAAAGATAATGAGGGCGAGTATCCTGGGGAAAAATCGGATGAAATCTCGGATAAAGTGGGTGAGTCGGTTGAGATGGATGGTAGTCAAGATTCTGGGGTGGAGAAGATGCCATCTGTTGAGAATTTACAGCCTAATCTGCGGGTTGTTGGGCCCTCCGGCAACACTGTGGTGGGCCCAAGTGAGGAAGGGGAGAAACATAGTGAGGGGGAGAAGGTTCGAAGGCAGCCCACTTCGCTCATTGGGCTGAAAAGGAAGTGTCGAGCAGAAAACAGGAAGACGGAAGTAATAGGAGAAAGGGGACCTTTTAAAAAGCTAAAGGGAGTGCTGGACGAAGGGAGTCTGTTGCAAAAGGCGTTGGGGGCTGGCCTAGAAAGGTCCCCGGGGGGGCCATGAGTGTGATGTGCTGGAACTGTCAGGGTGTGGGGAACCCCCTGACGGTTCAATCCCTAAAGGAGCAAGTTAAGCTTCATTCCCCATCAGTAATTTTTCTTTCTGAAACAAAAAATAAGGCCTTTAGGCTTGAGAAAATAAAAAGGTCGATCCGGTATGAAGGATGCTTTACAGTGGAGCCCCGTGGAACAAAAGTTGGCCTGTGCATAATGTGGAAGAATACAGATGATGCGGAATTGATTCATTATAATGATTTTTTGATAGAGGTTTGTTTATTTCCGAAGGATAGAACAAGGCAGTGGCGGTTCTTTGGCGTGTATGCAAGCACGGATGATAATGAAAGGGAAACCCAGCTGAGTTTCTTGAGCCAAAGACTAACCATGACTGATAGGAATTTTGTGGTGGGTGGCGATCTAAACGATATCATTAATAATGACGAAAAGGAAGGTGGCCTCAGACGTTCGCAGCACAGTATGCGTAGGCTGCAGGAGTTCATTTCCTTGAATGATTTACGGGATTTGGGTTTCTCAGGCTACCCGTTTACGTGGTCAAATCGACGAACAGGTTCGGAACTAATCAGAATGCGTCTTGACCGCTTTCTTGTTTCTGAAGAATGGGAACAAAACTGGCCGGAGGCTCGAGTGAAACATCTTCCTGCTTTGGGATCAGACCACCAGATGATTATAATACATGCAGAGCAGACTAAACGAAATTTTCATCAGCGCTTTGTGTATAACAGAGGCTGGCCGAAGAACCAACTTTGCATGCAAGCTATAAATAATGCATGGGAGGTGGAGATTGAAGGTTGCCCAGCGTTCAGACTGATGAAGAAGATCAAAAATACTAGAAAAGCCATGTTGGAGTGGAGGAAAAAATCGGTGTCAAATGCCGCCGGTCAGATAAGAGTACTGGAGGAGAGTATTAAGAGAGAGCAAGTAAAGGAGCAGCCAGATTTTGAATTTATTAGAGACCATGAAGGGTTATTGAAAAAAGCGATATTAGAAGAGGAGGCATATTGGAGGGCGAAATCACGAATGCAATGGCTCAGAGAGGGAGATAAGAACACAAAATATTTTCACGCCAAAGTAAAGGGAAGAAGACGAAATAATTGTCTCTCGGGAATTGAGGATGAGGATGGTAGATGGCACGAATCAGACGAGAACATTGCCAAGGTGGGATCTCATTTTTTCGAAAATATATATAAATCGTGCAACCCTCCTATGCTAGTCGATGAGTTTGATGGCTGGATTAATCGGCTAGGAAGCGAGGAGAATATGCATTTGACTAAAGAGGTGTCAGCCTCTGAGATTGAGAAGACGTTATTTGAAATGAATCCTGAAAAAGCCCCGGGGCCGGATGGAATGACAGCTGTGTTTTTCCAGGACAATTGGAGGACAGTGAAGAGGGAGGTTATTAATATGGTTCAATCATTCTTTAGGCAGGGGCGGATGCTGAAGGAAATGAATCATACGCATATAGTATTGATCCCGAAGGTGAAGTGTCCGACACGTATGGCCCAGCTACGGCCCATAGCACTGTGCAATGTAGCGTATAAGGTCATATCAAAAGTTCTATGCAATAGGTTGAAGAGTGTGTTGCCAAATATCATTAGTGAATGTCAAACGACTTTTGTTCAGGGAAGGCTAATTTCAGATAACATACTTATGTCGCACGAGATTCTCCACTCGATGAATGGAAGAAGAAGGGGGAATAAATACACGATGGCGGTCAAGCTGGATATGGCAAAAACGTATGATTGTATGGAATGGAAATTCATTGAGCAGGTTCTCACTGTGTTTGATTTTGATATTAAGTGGAGGCAGTGGATTATGGAGTGTGTCTCATCGGTCTCGTATAGTTTGGTGGTGAATAATAGGCCTCATGGGATGATTATGCTGGAACGAGGACTTCAACAAGGGGATCCATTGTCACCTTATTTGTTCGTTCTTTGCACAGAAGTACTCACGGCTTTGCTAAAGAAATCGGCCTTGACAGGATACTTAGTTGTGAGAGGAGGGCCGGCTATTTCGAACCTCTTCTTTGCAGATGATTCGTTGATCTTTTGCAAGGCAACGAGAGAGGAAGGAACAGAGCTTCTGCGTGTGTTGGCAGCATATGGTGCCTTATCGGGTCAGAGAGTAAATTTCGAAAAGAGTAACGTGGTTTTCAGCAAGAATACCCCAGTAGCTGTCAGAGGAGCGATTACTAACTTGCTAGGAATGAGAAATTCGACAAAGTTGGGAAGATATTTGGGCCTTGATATTGACTTTGGGATGGATAAGCGGGCTGATATGAATCCTACCATAAAGCGGTAGGACTGTCGCTTCCAATATATATCATGAATTGCTTCAAAGTACCTATAGAAGTGTGTAGGGAAATTAATAGTAAGCTGGCACGTTATTGGTGGCAGAAAAAGAAGGAAAAGAGAGGAATACATTGGGGTGCTTGGACTGAGTTGACAAAATCTAAGAACTCGGGTGGACTGAATTTCAAGGACATTCATGATTTTAACCTTGCACTGTTAGCAAAGCAAGGATGGCGAATTCTAAAATTTCCTGATAGCTTACTGGCAAGAATGTATAAAGCACGATATTTTAAACATGTGAGTTTTTTAGAGGCGGAAAGCAGAGGGAGGGTATCATGGGGTTGGAGAAGCATTTTGGCGGGCAGAGAAATTTTGAAGAAGGGTATCCGATGGCGTGTTGGGACAGAGACGAAGTTGAACATATGGACAGACCCGTGGATCCCAAGGCCTTTAACTTTTAAGCCACTGTGTTGTCTGAATAGTGGTTGGCAACAGGTCAAGGATTTGCTGGAGGAAGGTGGGCTGAAGTGGAGGGAGGAACGGTTGCGATCATGTCTGTGTCTTGAGGATGTGAGCTTAGTTCTTGCCATGCCAATCAGCAGAATGGTGCCATTTGACCGAGTAGTGTGGCACTTCTCGAATTCCGGCGAATATTCGGTAAAGTCTGGTTATCGGACGGCCAAGAGCTTGTCGTTGGTTGCTGAATCGAGTGGGGCTGGAGGAAGGGATGTCATATGGAAGGGTATCTGGAAACTGCCGTGTGTCCAGAAAGTACGCAGTTTTGTATGGAGGGCATGCAAAAATTACTTGGCAGTAAATGGGAATCTTGCTCGAAGAGGTCTGAATGTAGATGAAACATGCCAAATTTGCAAGAGAGATGTAGAGACGGTAAATCATGCTCTTTTGAAATGCGATCCTACCAGGGCCTTCTGGTTTGGGTCCCCGCTCCAAGTTGATACAAGCAAGTATAAGGGCTTGCGGTTTATAACAAGCTGGGAAAGGATGTGGCGAGAGATGGGAAGAGGGGGTGACGAGGAGGAGGCGCTATGTTTCCTGGTGTTTGGCTTATGGAGGGTTTGGAAAGAGAGAAATAAAGTGCTCTTCAATAATCGACTCCCAAATATTGAGTGTAATATTGCCGCCACTGTTAAAGATACAAGTGAGTTCAGTCTGTTGGCGAGGGAGGAGTCCAATGCTGAGATAAGGTTGAGTGTGGAGCAGCAGTCCTCAAGGGAAATGGAGTGGCCGACTATGTGGTTAGACGCTGCATGGCTGAAGGATACGCTTGCTACGGGTTTGGGATGGTCATGTAGAGGGCCAAATGGTGCTGTATGGGATGAAAGGTCAAAGTTTGGTGGGAGTAGCCTGAATAGCTTGCATGCAGAGGGTAAAGCCTTGATTTGGGGACTGGAGTGTGCTAAGGAGATGGGGATTCAGGATTTGATTTTGAAGTCTGATGCCTTGCAGATGGTGAATATCGTCAATGACAAGGAAAAAAGCCCTGTTGATTTTGAACCAATCTATGAATGTATTCGACAATTAGCTTATGATTTTCGATCATGCATTTTGATTTTTGTGAGACGAGAGTTCAATGAGAGAGCTCATGTGTTGGCCAAGAATGGCCTTTATAGCTAATTTAAGCGCCGAATAAAAGCTTTCGTTTGGGAAAAAAAAAAGTCTACCTTTGGTATCTTGGTGTAGCTCAACTAGTTGTTATTCTCTCTAAGGAAATGTTTTTTTTTTTTTTTGAGTTTTGGTTCGAAGAAGGTCCCTTTTCAGCATTCAGGCCTTTGTTTTTTCCATCAACGTTCTTTGACTTTTCTTTGGTGGGCTCAGTTTCCTTTCTAGGTGTTGAGAAAGCTGTCATAATTGTATACTCTTGATTGATCCTCCGATCGACTAAAGCTTCTTTTTCCTTCTCCTCTGTCACTATCATAGGCTGGATGCTCTGATCCTGCCTCTTTTCAACGACTATATTTGTTTCCTTCCCCGAGGAACTTGTGTGGGCTTGGGTAGTGGTATTTTCCGAAAATGCCCTTTTGTCCTGATCTCTCTCCGCCGTGTTCTGATTGGTGCCTTCCCCTTTGTCCTTGTTCCGACCACCGACGACGTTCTGATCAACCAAGTTCTCGGTGTTTTTTCCAGCTAAATCGGTTCCTTCCATCCTGCTCCCAGTTCTCTAATGATTGTTTCTTTCTCCTTTCCACGATTCAAAACTCCCACCTCTACCTCTACCTCTGAAAATCTGGTTTCTAAAGTTTGGTATTGGCCCTGTATACACTCCTTTGCTTAGTTGGGTTTCTCTCATCCCTACCCCAAAGTTCAGCACTCCCTTGACTTCATCTCCGTCTTCTCTACATTCCTGGTGTACATGACCCAATCTCCCGCAGTAGTAGCAAAAATTGGGTAATTTTTCATAGGTGACGGGAATCCACTTTGTTTCACCTTTTGAACCCGTCTTGACGTTCGTTCCCCTTTTGAGCGGTTCTCTAATATCCTTTCTGACTTTCACTCTCAGAGTTTCCCCTTCCATCTTTCCTTCCTCATCAGTTTCAACATCTTCAAAAACGCCTATTGAGTTTGCAAGGGCCTGCGCGTATTTCTTGCAAAAACATACCCTCGGTAAGTTTTGGAAATGGACCCAGAAGGACACGTACCTAAATTCCATCGTATCTAGGCTGCAATTCCCCTTAAGTTCTTCGAAGACAAGTATCATGTCATCAAAGCTCCACGGTCCCCCTTTTGTAATCCTAGTTTTGTCTCTTTGATACTTAAACTTACACTGGAAGATGTTTCTTCCAGCCTTCTCAATCCTCACTAGGCCTTCCAGACCCCATATTCTTGGCATCATAATACTGAAATACTCTTCATTAATAATCCTCATCGACATAATCTTGCATGCCACCACTTTCTTCAAGTCTCTATCAGTTTCTTCTATATCGTCATCATCAATGTCCACAACTCTCTTCTGTTCTTCAATCTTTAGCTTTTCCAGTTGGTTTAGAATTGCTTCTTCTTCCCTATCATTTTCGATTTCATCTGCTTGGCCCTGAATCCTTACTAATTTTCCTGCATTGTTATTCTAATCAGCCTTTTGTTTTCCATATTCTTCACAGTTATCCTTCTGTAGGATTGGAATTCCCTAATTCCGTTAGCGGAAGTGAATTGAGAGCGTTCGTAGTTAATTTTGTTTCCACCAAAATACCAATACATTAACAAAAATTTAGAAAACTATTCTAAATCAATTATTAAGACTAAGCATACAACCTTAGAACTAATCTAAAGGGGAGAAACAAACATACCGTCATTGTCGTCTCTGAAATAGCAAGAACGCCTTTCTTGATTTCATAGGGACCAAGTTTCAACAATTGGGACACCACCAATTGATCTTCCCCGCTATAACTCTGAGATTAGAATCGTAGTTGTGGGACTACCTAATCTTGAATGGGAAAAACTCTTAAAGAGAAAATTCTCCCTAGAGTTCTTGAGTTGAGAGAATATGAGAGGGAGGCTAGAATGAGGCCTTTTGCCTTATGGTGGCCATTTGTTGTAGTACCTAAACCCTAGGTTTAGTGTTCTATTTATAGGAGAAAGACCATGAATAAAATATTCATTTAAAATCAATTATTTCCATAACTGATTTAATCTTTTCCATAATTAATCAATTCCATAACCAATCAATTCCATAATTGATTAATCTTTTCCATAAATGATTGATCACTTCCACAAGTGATTAAATCATTTCCATAAATGATTAATTACTTCCATAAGTGATTAATCATTTCCATAATTGATTAATTTCCAATTAATTAATCACCAATTAAATATCATATATTTAATTTCAGATCTTCTATTAGTTAATCAATTAATTACCCAATTAAATATCATATATTTAATTTCAGGCCTTCAATTAATTAATTCTATAATATGAATCAAATTCATATTACAATTTGAGCTCCTTCAAATTCTCTTATATCCTATAAGTTTAATATGAATCAAATTCATATTAATATTTGAACTTCTTCAAATATTTATTTCTCTAATAATAATAAAGTTTAATTTCAAATTAGACTTTATATTTTAATGTATCACTATACATTATATTAATTTGTATCTCATACAATTAACTTAATTCCCAATATGAATTTGAACTATTCAAATTCTCTCAAGATATAATTGTTCCTAATTACTCTTTACGAGCTAGCAGGGGGACCTAATGGACCTACAGATCAGAAGCTCCAATGATATGAGGTTTACTGATTAAACTCATTAATCAGGTTAACCAATATTCGTTAACTGTGGGTCATTCCACTAAAGACCCACAGCTGAACTCTTCTCACTGTATAACATTTCTGTGTCCACGAATATAGACCTATATCGGTAAGCCAATCTTTCACGAGTGTCCATAATCACAACTGGGTCAAATTACCGTTTTACCCCTGTGTTACATCTGTCTCCTTAAGTACCAGTGCTCCTCTAATGAACACAACCTGTTTCTGGTCCAACAAATAAACAGAAAGTCCCTCTCGGGCCAATGAGAGGGCGGGATCCCTTTGTTCAAGTCCCGAAGTCACCACTTAAGAGAACACTCATCTACTTATTCTAGAAGTGGGAAGGAGCGAATTCATTCGTGTTGTCATGCCCCAGCCTCCCACTCGGTCTTATCCCCAAAAAGGAAGGCATATTGAGTCGGCGTATTGGCCACTCTCACCCATGCTAATCAAAGGACAATCCCTCATGAGAAGGAGTTCATGACACACTCGGGAATAAGACTGAGTTACCTAGGTGAATTGAAACAGTAACCTAACTAGGTTAGCGGTGTTATATCTAGTGGTTTACTATTTCATGGTCCAGTCTTATGCAAACTCATTGCATAGGATACCACCGCTTAGGTTGTTACTATAGACCTTTTAGGTTGTTACTTGAACATCAATCCCCGTATGTTCCCACATACTAGTTCAAGTTACATACAAACAACCTTGGATCTTAGTTTATTGGATTTGGGTCAAATTGTGCAATATTTAACAATAACCTCTTTACTGTAGAAACTCAATAACACTTTATTGAAACAAGTATACAATTTGTTTACATTCACTATCTACGAGTTTTAGGGCATAAAACCCAACACCTTCGAGGTGTCCGTTTGCCTTTTCTTTGGGTCTTCCTTGGTCATTGATGGACCCCTTTGAGAAAACTCTGTTGTTGCCCTCCTCGTCTGTAGTCGTCCTCTCCCAAAACTTGAGAGAGAATTCACTAGGACCCCTTGTAGTGTTTCATCTCTATTCACATAATCACTTTTATTTTAAAGACAATGATTCTCATATAAGTAACTTCGGAAAAAATCAAAAATAAATTTCAAGGGATTCTCAGCCAATCACTTAAAAGGTGATTTTCAAATATAGAATAGAATAGAGAATTGGTTTTCTAAATGGTTCTCTTCAAAATTATCCTTCTATTTCACCCTATTTTCAATTTGAGAAAATTGTTTTCTTTCTAATTTTTTTTGTTCCTCTCCCTCTAACTTTATTTATATATGTTCATTTTGTTGTAAAATTGAGCAGCACAACGGTACACAACGGGAACACAGAAGTGGATAAAATATAATATAATAATAATAATAATAATTCTAAAATAAAATAAATAAATAAAAGCATAAAATTAAAAACACATTAAATAAAATAACAAAATTGCAAAGTGGGAAATTATGAAATTGGGAGAGAATTCACCAATTGAGATATCTATTTAACTCCACCAAAGCCCAATATTTATAGGCAATTTGGCAAGTAGGATGTGGCTAGAATTGGACACCAAGCATTAATCTTTACAAGGCACATGGATAACATGGATGGTGACACATGGTTCAAGCTCTATAGGGCATCTATCTTTTTCTAATATTTATAATACTCCCCCTTAGATGCCCACATATGAAATATGCCTCGTTAAAAACCTTTACTAGGAAAAACCCAATGGGAAAAAATCCTAGTGAAGGAAAAGAGTACATATTTCATATAATTTAATAATCTTCAGATAATACAATATATTTTTCTCCCCCTCATGGAAACATCATTTAAGATCTCTGAGTCGTCGCATTCCAATGTTGTGGACTAATTTCTCGAAGGTTGTAGTAGGTAATGACTTTGTAAATAAGTCTGCCAGGTTATCCTTTGAACAAATTTGTTGTACTGTGATGTCACCATTTTCTTCAAGATCATGAGTGTAGAAAATCTTTGGTGAAATATGCTTCGTTCTATCTCCTTTAATATATCCTCCTTTGATTTGAGCTATGCAAGCAGTGTTGTCTTCATATAATATTGTTGGAAGAACTTTACTAGAAGACAAACCACATGTTCCGCGAATGTGTTGAGTTACTGATCTTAGCCATACACATTCTCGACTTGCCTCGT
Source organism: Luffa aegyptiaca (assembly GCA_017139565.1). Taxonomy (NCBI): domain Eukaryota; kingdom Viridiplantae; phylum Streptophyta; class Magnoliopsida; order Cucurbitales; family Cucurbitaceae; genus Luffa; species Luffa aegyptiaca. The sequence continues at coordinate 23,774,323 of CM029395.1, forward strand.
GAATTGCAAGAATTTCAGCATGATTAGAGGAAGTAGCCGTTATGGTCTGTTTCACTGATCGCCATGATATAGCGGTTCCTCCACATGTAAATAGATAACCTGTTTGAGATCTAGCTTTGTGTGGATCAGATAAATATCCTGAATCTGCATAACCAACCAGATCAAAATTTGATTTATTTGAATAAAATAAACCCATATCAATCGATCCTCGGAGATAGCGGAGTATATGCTTAACTCCATTCCAATGTCTTTTCGTTGGTGAAGAACTATATCTAGCTAATAAATTTACTGAAAATGCAATATCTGGTCTTGTATTATTAGCAAGATACATAAGTGCACCAATTGCACTAAGATATGGTACTTCAGGACCAAGTAGTTCTTCATTATCATCTCGAGGTCGAAAGACATCTTTCTTTACATCTAATGAACGAACTTCCATTGGAATGTTTAATGGATGTGCTTTGTCCATATAAAATCTTTTTAAAATTTTCTCTGTATAAGTTGACTGATGAACAAATATCCCATCTGCTAAATGCTCAATTTGCAAGCCAAGGCAAAATTTTGTTTTCCCAAGATCTTTCATCTCAAATTCTTTCTTGAAATATTCTATTGCCTTTGAAAGCTCTTCAGGAGTTCCGATTATATTTAAGTCATCAACATATACAGTTATGATAGCAAATCCCGATTGTGATTTCTTTATAAAAACACACGGACATATCGGATTGTTTTGATATTCTTCTTTCAACAAATATCCACTCAGGCGATTGTACCACATTCGTCCTGATTGTTTCAATCCATATAATGATCTCTGTAACTTTATTGAACATAGTTCACGAGAATTTGATTTATATGTTTCAGGTACCTTAAATCCTTCTGGGATTCTCATATAAATATCATTATCAAGAGATCCATATAAGTATGCTGTGACAACATCCATAAGATGCATGTCCAGACTTTCATATACAGTCAGACTAATTAAAAATCTTAGTGTAATTGCATCCACCACTGGAGAATATGTCTCCTCATAATCAATACCAGGTCTTTGTGAAAAACCTTGTGCAACCAATCTTGCTTTATATCTTGTGATTTCATTATTTTCATTTCTTTTTCTCACAAATACCCATTTGTATCCCACAGGCTTGACACCTTCTGGTGTTTGGACTACTGGTCCAAAAACCTGACGTTTTGAAAGTGAATTTAATTCTGCCTCGATTGCTTCTTTCCACTGAAGCCAATCTTTTCTATGTCGACATTCTTCAACAGATTTTGGTTCAGGATCTTCATTCTCATATATAATATCAAGAGCAACATTATATGCAAAAATGTTGTCAATAACTACATTAGTTCGATTCCATCTTTTTCCTGTTATGACATAGTTTATGGAAATCTCATTATTATCTTCAGGGATTTCACCTTCCTCACTATTCATGTCATGAACTTCTTCATGGGTATTTACATCCTCAACCAAGTCTTTTTTATTATTAATTATTTTTCGTTTTCGAGGATTTTTATCCTTAGAACCCACTGGTCTACCACGCTTCTGGCGTGTTCCAGATTCATTAATGACAACATGTCGTGTTGGGATATCAATTTTTGATGGGACATTTGCAGCTGGTATATGTGACTTAGTCACTTTCTTTGCATCTATAAATGCATCTGGTAATTGATTTGCTATATTTTGCAAATGAATTATTTTCTGAACTTCAAGTTTACATTGATCTGTATATGGATCTAAATGAGACAATAATGATGCATTCCATGTAATTTCTTTTTCCAACTTCGTAATTCCTCCCCCTAATGTTGGAAAATTTGTCTCATTAAAATGACAATCAGCAAATCGTGCAGTAAATACATCACCCGTCAGGGGTTCAAGATATTTAATAATTGATGGGGAATCATATCCAACATATATTCCTAACCTCCTTTGAGGACCCATTTTAGTACGTTGTGGTGGTGCAATTGGAACATATACTGCACATCCAAAAATTCTCAGATAGGATATATTTGGCTGCTGGCCATAAGCTAATTGTATTGGAGAGTATTTATGATAGGCTGCTGGCCTAATGCGTATAAGCGATGCAGCATGTAAAATTGCGTGACCCCATACAGATATTGGAAGTCTTGCTCTCATAAGCATCGGTCTAGCAATTAATTGCAAACGTTTTATAAATGATTCTGCCAAACCATTTTGTGTATGAACATGAGCTACAGGATGTTCAACACTTATCCCAATTGACATACAATAATTATCAAAAGCTTGGGATGTAAACTCACCAGCATTATCAAGACGAATAGTCTTAATCGTATAATCAGGAAATTGTGCTCTTAACTTAATTATTTGAGCAAGTAATCTTGCAAATGCAAGGTTTCGACTTGATAATAAGCACACATGTGACCATCTGCTGGATGCGTCTATTAATACCATAAAATATCTAAATGGTCCACTTGGTGGATTAATAGGACCACATATATCACCATGGATTCTATCCAAAAATGCAGGTGATTCAGTTCCCACTTTAACTGGTGATGGTCTAATTATCAATTTGCCTTGAGAGCAAGCATCACATGATAATTCATTGGATTGAAGAATCTTCTGGTTCTTTAATGGATGTCCATCTGAATTCTCAATAATTCTTCTCATCATTATAGATCCTGGATGACCCAATCGGTCATGCCATATTGTAAATATGTCTGGATTCATGAACTTCAGGTTCATCGTTGCATATGTTTCAATTACTCGTATATGAGTATAATACAATCCAGAAGATAAAGCAGGCAATTTTTCTAATATACGTTTTTCATTTGAGACAGTAGAGATAATATATAGATATTCCACATTATTCTTACTATCAGTCTCAATATGATAACCATTGCAACGTATATCTTTAAAACTCAGTAGATTTCTCTTTGATTGACTAGAGAACAATGCATTGCCAATTGTAAATTTTGTTCCTCTAGGCAAAATAATATTTGCTTTTCCTAATCCTTCAATCAGGTTTGCAGAACCTGATATCGTATTGACTTTTGCTTCCAGCATTGTCAGTTTGGAAAAATATTTTCTACTCGTAAGTATTGTGTGCGTAGTTGCACTGTCTGCCAGACATAAATCTTCTTTGCTCATTTTCGAATCACCCAACATATGAAAAGATTCCATGTTTCTTCATTAAAAGAAAATAATTACAATAAGAAAATAGCACTTGAAATATACAAAAGTTAACATTTACTAAAAACATGAAGATAAAAACAACAACATTAGATATTCTCAAAATCAAAAGATGCACTTGATGTTCCACCGGTTGTGCCGATCTTCTCTTCAGGAGATTCAAAAAAATCTGCCACATCCAAATTTGTCATATTGGATGGGTCAAATATATCATCATCATGGTATGCAAGATTTGTTTCCACATCTTTTCCTTTTTCCTTCAGGGAGGCTTGATAGAGATCAACTAAGTGTTTTGACGTACGACAGGTACGTGACCAATGCCCAGTCATTCCGCATCGGAAACATTTATTTTCAACACTTTTTGAACTCTTTTCTTGTGGAGCTTTCCCTCTGTGATCATCATTTTGGGTGGTTCTTTTAAAATTAGAACGACCACCATAAAAATAATTGTTATTTCTTCCTCTGCCACGACCACGACCTCGACCACGACCACGACCTCGGCTACGATTATTATTAAAATTCACAGCATTCACTTCAGGGAATGGTGTTGTTCCAGTTGGTCGAGATTCGTGGTTTTTCATCAATAACTCGTTATTTTGTTCGGCCACGAGAAGACATGAAATTAGTTCAGAATATTGTTTAAAACCTTTCTCTCGATATTGCTGCTGCAGGAGCATATTCGAGACATGAAATGTAGAAAATGTCTTCTCTAACATATCAGCATCAGTAATTTTCTCTCCGCATAACAACAATTTTGAACTGATTTTAAATAATGCGGAATTGTAATCACTTACTGATTTAAAATCTTGTAGCCTCAAATGCATCCATTCATAACGAGCTTTAGGAAGAATAACTGTTTTCTGATGATCATACCTTTCTTTCAAATTTTTCCACAAGACACGAGGATCTTTTATTGTGAGATATTCCATTTTCAATCCCTCGTGAAGATGATGGCGAAGGAAAATCATAGCTTTGGCTTTATCTTGCCTGGATGTCGTATTTTCTTCTTTAATTGTTTCTCCCAGGTTCATAGCATCCAAGTGGATTTCGGCATCGAGCACCCATGACAAATAGTTATTGCCATTAATGTCAAGGGCTGAGAATTCTAATTTCGTAAGATTTGTCATGGTACCACTATAACAAAATATTATTTTAAATTAGAAATTTAATACCTACTAAATATGCAATATAATATTTAAAAAAAAAAAACCGACCTACCTTTAGGACCTACCTTCAGTGAAGGAAGCAACAGGAGCTCGTGCTGATAACGTGTTGTAAAATTGAGCAGCACAACGGTACACAACGGGAACACAGAAGTGGATAAAATATAATATAATAATAATAATAATAATTCTAAAATAAAATAAATAAATAAAAGCATAAAATTAAAAACACATTAAATAAAATAACAAAATTGCAAAGTGGGAAATTATGAAATTGGGAGAGAATTCACCAATTGAGATATCTATTTAACTCCACCAAAGCCCAATATTTATAGGCAATTTGGCAAGTAGGATGTGGCTAGAATTGGACACCAAGCATTAATCTTTACAAGGCACATGGATAACATGGATGGTGACACATGGTTCAAGCTCTATAGGGCATCTATCTTTTTCTAATATTTATAATACATTTTTGTTTGTTCTCTCTAAAACTTTTTGTCCAATATATCACTAAAATATTTGTCCCTCTCTAATTTTATTTATCTCTATAAACTGTGTCTCACTTTCTAACTCTCTAAAATTTTCTTCCTCTCTCTAACTCTTTTTTCCTCTCTCTAATTTTTTTTTTGAATCGGCCTCTTTAATTTTTTCTTGTCTAACATTTTTTTGTCTCTTTCTAACATTTTTATTTCATCTCTAAAATTTTTTTTGCCCCCTCTCTAACTTTTTTTCTTCCCCACATAAATTTTGATTCTCTTTTAACTATTTTTTCATTGTAAAAATTTTGTCCCTAAACTTTTAGTTCTCCTCCAATTTTTCTCATTCTAAATTCTTTTTCCTCTTTCTAATTCTCTCTCTATATAAACTTTTGTCTCCCTTTCTAACTTTTCTTTTTTCTATATAAAATATTTATCCTTTTTCATTTCTAATTTTCTCTCTCTCAATTTTTGTCCTATGGTAAGTATAATTAAATCTGGAGTCAGATATTAAAATTATTTATAATTAAACTCTTTTTACAATAGTAATTATTATATTAAAATATTTTCTCTAAAAACATTGTTAAAGTTTTGCCAGCTGACAGTCAACTCCCTTACTCGTTTGAAGACCAAGAATAGCTTTAATACAGCTCAGACTCTATAAAGCCACCTCAGCAATCTAAGTATCCATCCTATCAGTTCGGACATGTTAAATGGGTACTGCTTTGTTTAGTTAGTTACCCGAGAATCTTAGTTTGTTAGAAAAGGGCTTTTATTGTGTGCTTCCTGTAATACTCAAATTCAAAGAGATTGTGTATATAAAATCTCAGAATTGAGAAGGGGCCTGTGAGAGTGAGTGAGAGCTGAGACCGAGAGTGTCTGTGAGAGGAAATCACTGTATGTGTGAGGTCTGAAACAGAGAGTAAGGGGCTGGGTATCATCTTGTTAGGTGCGATTGTAATCTGTGGTAGAGGAATCGCTGGTAAGCTGAGGATGCTTGCTGTATCGAAGATGATCAACTGATGTAATGGTGCTGAATCTAGTGGATAGCCTCAAGTGGATGTAGATCAACTTTTTGGGATCGAACCACTATAAGTTCTCTGTGCCTTTTTCCTTCTATTCTCATACTCTGTTTTGTGATTATGTTCTGTGTTTAGCCGATTGAGATATCTGCTAGTTGCATCTGCTGTTTGATTTCTTTGCTGATACTGTGTTTGCGGTGAATTTGATTTAACAATTGGTATCAGAGCTTGAGATTGTTTAAATCCCTAAAAGTTGTTTCGACTATGGCTGCTAAATTTGAGGTAGAATGATATGATGGTAAAGGTGATTTTTCATTATGGAAAAAGAAAATGTGTGCCTTGCTTGTTCAACAAAAAGTAGCTAAGGTCTTAGATGAGTCTACTGATTGGGCAAGTGGTCTACCTGAATCTGAAGTTAAAGAAACTACAGAAATAGCATTTAGCACCATAATATTATATTTGGCTGATAATGTACTTCGACAAGGATGAAGCGAAAGATGCAATTGAATTGTGGAATCAACTTGACAAAATTTACCAAACAAAGTCCTTAACAAACAAGCTGTACATAAAAGAGAGGTTCTTTTGTTTTAAAATGGACCCCTCAAAAGATCTTGAACATAATCTGGATGATTTTAATCGAATTGTGTTAGACCTAGCTAGCATTGATGAGAAAATGTCTGATGAAAACAAAGCCATTATCCTGTTGAACTCTCTTCTCGAATCCTATAATGAAGTAAAATCTGCTATTAGATATGGAAGAGACAGTCTAACTATGGACATTGTCCTGAGTGCTCTTCGGTCTAGAGATTTGGAGCTTAAAAAGGGTAAAGGGAAGGAGAGTGAAGCCTTGTTCTCCAGGGGAAGAACTGAAAAGAAAACTCCTAGGAATAATGGTAGAAGTAGGTCTAAGTCACAAGGAAATAAAACCAAAAGATGCTTCTATTGTCATAAAGAAGGCCACATACGTAGAAATTGTTATGAACTTAAAAACAAAAGGAAGAATGAGTCAAAAAAGGAAGATGAACAACACAATGCTAATCTAACTGAGAATTATGAGTCTGCTGAAGTTCTTACTGTGGCAGATGAGAATTTTGACTCTGAATGGATCCTTGATTCTGGGTGTTCCTTCCATATGACACCTAACAAGTATTGGTTTATGAATTTTGAGGAAATTGATGGTGGCAAAGTGTTGCTAGGGAACCATCAAGAGTGCAGTATAAAGGGAATTGGGTTAGTCCAAGTAAAAATGTTTGATAACCATGTGAGGGAGCTGTCTAATGTAAGATATGTCCCAGACCTCAAATGTAATTTAATCTCTTTAGGTGTCTTTGACAAAGCTAGATACTTGTGTAAGCTTGAAAATGGTACCATTAAAATTGTTAAAGGTGCTATTGTCAAAGCTAAAGATCTTGCACAATGGTCTGTATGTCCTGAGTGGAAATACTGTGGTAGGGTCTACTGTAATAGCTACTGTTAAGGATCAGAAGCAATCAAAATTATGGCATGCTAGACTAGGACATATGAGTGAAAGAGGTTTAAAAGAGTTATAAAAACAGGGGCTGATTGGGAAGTTTGCTGTGTCATCTTTAGAAGTCTGTGAACAATGTATATATGGGAAGTCCACGAGAGTGTCTTTTGGTAGAGGGCAACATAACTCAAAGAAAATACTTGATTATGTGCATGCTGACCTTTGGGGACCCGAAAAGACACCAACCATGGGAGGAGCTAGATACTTTCTGTGTATTGTAGATGACTTCTCCAGAAAAGTGTGGACCTATCTTTTAAAAACAAAAGATGAAACCTTTAAAACATTTATCCAGTGGAAGACTTTGGTTGAAAAGAAAATTGAAAGAAAAGTTAAATGTCTTAGAACTGATAACGGTTTAGAGTTTCTAAGCAATGAATTCAAAGAGTCTTGTAAAACTGAAGGGATATTAAGGCATTTGACAGTGCGTGGGACTCCACAACAGAATGGTTTGGCAGAGCGTATGAATAGAACTCTTTTAGAAAAAGTGAGGTGCTTAATGTCGAATGCTTACTTACCTAAAAAGTTTTGGGGTGAAGCTCTTATGACTGCAACTTACTTGATAAATAGGAGTCCATCTACTGCTATTGACTTTAAAACTCCTATTGAAAAATGGTCTAATCATCCACCTGACTTAAGCAATTTAAGAACCTTTGGCTGCTTAGCTTATTCTCATTCCAAAGAGGGGAAATTAGACCATAGGGCCAAGAAATGTCTATTTTTGGGATATCCTTCAGGTACTAAAGGTTATAGACTATGGTGCATTGAAAAAGGTGAAGAAAAATGCATTATAAGTCGAGATGTAACCTTTGATGAGACTATAATTGCCTGGGATAATAACCTTGAAACCAATACTGTGAATAACAATCGAACCTATGAACTGGAGTTGGAGTTATCACACAATACTACAGTAGTAGGCACTGAGGTTATTGAACAAGAAAATGAAACTGTTGAACAAACTGAAATACAACCTGTGGTAGAGCAACCTGTTAATACTCAGCCTGAAACAGAATCATTGCAAAATTACAGTCTTACCCAAGATAGGCAGAGGAGGAAAATTAGAAGACCAGCTAGATATGCAAGTGCTGATATTGTTCATTATGCACTGTGTACCGAAATGAACTCAGTAGATGAAGAGCCACTTACATATAATGAAGCTATTAACTCTAATAACAGTGATAAATGGAAAGAAGCTATGCAAGAGGAAATGAATTCTTTGCTTAAAAATAATACATGGGAGTTGGTTAAAAGACCTTTGAACCAAAAATTGGTTGGATGTAAATGGATTTTTAAGGTGAAGCAAAGTGTAGATCCTTCACATCCAATAAGGTATAAAGCAAGGTTAGTAGCTAAGGGGTTTACCCAAAAAGAAGGAGTAGATTATGGAGAAATTTTCTCACCGGTTGTAAGACACTCCTCTATAAGAACCTTGTTGTCCTTAGTGACTGTTTTTGGTCTAAAACTTGACCAATTAGATGTCAAAACAGCTTTTTTACATGGTGAGCTGTCTGAAACAATTTACATGCAGCAACCAAAGGGATTTGTGGCCAAAGGAACTGAAAACCAAGTATGCTTGCTTAAAAAATCCTTGTATGGGTTGAAGCAGGCTCCAAGGCAATGGTATATTAAATTTGATTCTTTCATGTCGTCTTGTGGTTTTACAAGAAGTAGTCTTGATCATTGTGTGTACTTTAAACATGCTAAGAATCATGCTTCTATCTATCTCTTATTGTATGTTGATGACATGTTGCTTGCATCCTCTGATAAGCATGAGATAGATAAGTTAAAAGACACATTAAAAGGTGTTTTTGATATGAAGGATTTGGGTGAAGCAAGAAGAATTCTGGGTATTGATATTAAGAGGGATAAACTGAATGGCACACTGTTTTTGTCTCAAGATATATATGCTACTAAAATGCTGAATAGATATGGTATGATGAACTGTAAGCCTATGAATGTCCCCTTAGGAAATCACTTTAAACTGTCCTTTGATCATTCACCAAAAACTGAGGTGGAAGAGGCTGAAATGAAGCAAATACCATATGCGAATGCAGTAGGAAGTCTTATGTATCTGATGGTATGCACAAGACCTGATTTGGCATATGCATTGAGTGTGGTAAGTAGATTCATGTCATGCCCTGGTAAGTATCATTGGTCTGCTGTAAAGTGGCTACTGAGGTATGTAAAAGGTACAAAAACTTATGGTCTGAAGTATACAAAATCTGACCTACTAAAAACAAAACTTTTAGGTTTTGTTGATGCAGATTATGCAGGTGATAGAGACCGGAGAAGATCTATTTCTGGTCTTGTATTCTCATTGTTTGGCAACACTATCAGCTGGAGAGCAAGCTTGCAATCGGTAGTTTCTCTTTCAACTACCGAATCAGAGTACATGGCCCTGACTGAGGCATTCAAAGAGGCGCTATGGCTATATGAATTGATTGAGGAGCTTGGAGTCAACTTAGAAGGAAGTGCTACAATCTCCTGTGATAGCCAAAGCGCAATGTACCTGTCAAGAAACCAAACATATCACGAGAGAACCAAACATATTGACATTCGGTTCCATTTTATTCGTGATATAGTTGAAGAAGGGAAAGTGAAGCTTGAGAAGATTCGCACAAATGATAACGCAGCTGATGCACTGACTAAAGTATTACCTGCAAAGAAATTTGAGAGTTGCCTTGCAACTCTCAACATTGTTGCTGAATGAAGAATGATATAAGAGGCCAGGACTCCACTAGAAAGACCATTGAAAAGAAGTGACTGATATCTGTCAAAGGTGAAGAATTGTTAAAGTTTTGCCAGCTGACAGTCAACTCCCGTACTCGTTTGAAGACCAAGAATAGCTTTAATACAGCTCAGACTCTATAAAGCCACCTCAGCAATCTAAGTATCCATCCTATCAGTTCGGGCATGTTAAATGGGTACTGCTTCGTTTAGTTAGTTACCCAGAATCTTAGTTTGTTAGAAAAGGGCTTTTATTGTGTGCTTCCTGTAATACTCAAATTCGAAGAGATTGTGTATATAAAATCTCAGAATTGAGAAGGGGTCTGTGAGAGTGAGTGAGAGTTGAGACCGAGAGTGTCTGTGAGAGGAAATCACTGTATGTGTGAGGTTTGAAACAGAGAGTAAGGGGCTGGGTATCATCTTGTTAGGTGCGATTGTAATCTGTGATAGAGGAATCGCTGGTAAGCTGAGGATGCTTGTTGTATCGAAGATGATCAACTGATGTAATGGTGCTGAATCTAGTGGATAGCCTCAAGTGAATGTAGATCAACTTTTTGGGATTGAACCACTATAAGTTCTCTGTTCCTTTTTCCTTCTATTCTCATACTCTGTTTTGTGATTATGTTCTGTGTTTAGCCGATTGAGATATCTTCTGGTTGCATCTGCTGTTTGTTGTCTTTGCTGATACTGTGTTTGCGGTAAATTTGATTTAACAAACATCCATTCTAAAATCACTTCTAAACATGCCCTAACATACTAAATGTTCAAATCTTTCAACCTTGTGTTTGTAATGTTTGTATTCTAAACAAAAAGAATGTTACTTGAGAGATTTTTCTAAAATAAGTCGAATACTCTAACAAAGGGATGCTGGCAAAATAATCCCAATTGATTTCAAATATAGCAACAACATTCTAGATTTTAAATTAATATAAAAAGAAGCCTAGCCCACATCCACTGATCATGGAAAAGACTAAAACAGCAGTGCAATTTTTTTCTCTCACAATGTTTTGAGAGCCAACACATCTATTAGTGGTAGATGTCTATCACTAACTTCTATTAGTAATAGACATATATCATTGATACATCTATTAGTAAAGATACATTTACGATCTATTAGGGATATATTAGTGATATACGAGGGTAAAAAAAATTACATAAGAATAACGTTTAAATAGACACATAAATAATGTAAAGCACAATTCTCGGATTTGTAAAATCATAACTGTGTTGCAATTTTTACAAATGTTGTTGATGGTCGATTTTGGTCAGAGAAAACTCACCTGACCTTCACGTGCCACCAACGGTAAATTTGTAGATGAGGGAGAAGACGTGGCCTGCAAAAGAGAAAACCTGCACACCGGTGTGGTGCTAGCCACACCGCCTCCGATGCTTAAGTCAGAAAACGGAAGGGAGAGCTAGAGAGCAAGGGAAGAGAGTCGAGAATTGAGTTCGGGTCCCCTTCTTCGGTGGCGAAGAGGAGTATAAATACCTGCTCGTGCTCCTAGGTTTTTAGGAATTCGGAGGCGTTTCGGGACAAACCAGGCGAAACCGAGGCGGCTAGCGGCATTGGGGACCGAGAGGAGATGACCGAGCTCGGCCCGCGCAAGCGGGCCGAATGGTCGGCCTTGGGCCGAGGCCGACCATATGGGTCGGGCCAAGTTGGCCCGGCCCTTTGGTCGGTTCTTCCTTTGGGTCGGACTCCTAGCCCTATTTTTGCCCGGACGTCCTCGTCAGCTCCTTGTGCGTCGGGCGGTCCAAAATTGCCTATAACAAATGTGATAACTTGAATCGTCATCCTTGAAAATTTCTCATAACAAAAACACCATTAATTCCATTGACATAGAGGATTGTTAAAGGATACCGTATTAAAACCAACCAAATATTTCAAGGAGAGAGAGTGGGAGACTGAAAGAGTTTTACATCAATTAATCATAATGAATTATAGAGTCTGGTTTGAACTACCAGATTGCAGTAATTGTCTTGTCCCCACGGAGTGAGAGAGTGGAAGAGTTTTACATCAATTAATCATCGATGAATTATTATATTTTCGGAGTTGGGAGTTGGGAGTTGGGAGTTGGGAGTTGGGAGTTGGGGATCATTTCAACGTATTTATTATTTCGACTTTTTTCGCGTTTGGACCTTTTAAGCAAACTTACCATATTACTACAAGAAAAGATTAGTTAAAGCAACAAAAAATTTCAGCCACACACTTCTATTGAAAAATAAAAACATTAAGTGACATAGAAAAAAAAAAAAATTCATCTCTGTTGGGACAAAAACGTAGCTAAAGCCGACCATCAAGGTCCCATTAGATAATCGTTTTACTTTTTGGTTTTTGATTTTTCTATTTTTCTTTTTAAAATAAAAACCATATATGTATGATAATGCTCTATTTTGTTTTCTATTTTTAAAATAGAAAAGTAAATTTGTTCGATAACTACTTTTGGGTTTCAATTTTTAAAAGATTAGATAGATAATGAAGAGATATTTTAGAGAGAGAAAATTACGTGGAGACAATGAAATAAAAATTTAGAGACATGGATATAAATGTTTTCAAGAAAAAAGTTAAACATAGTAAATATAGAGATATGAAAGAAAATATTTAGACAGAGAAAATTTAGAGGGTGAATATTAGTTAGAGTTAATAAAAAATATTAGTGTTGAATGAGAAATTTCGGTCAATCACAAATTGTCACATCATTATTTCAAATTAATGACAAAATTGCAAATAATTAAATTTGGGACCATTTATAAGTTGACCTGTGTCCCAGATTTAATTTGAAGACAAAGTTGACAAATTCTAAATTGAAAGGTCACATGTCTCTAATATGACCGTTTGATCAAATAATAAAAATTTAATTTGGTTAAATTTAGGTCATATGCTATTTGAGTCATGTAGTATTGAGTCAAGTTTAAACTAAAAACCTAAATCCAAATGACTAGATCCAAAGTCAATAAAGCCCAAATCCAAATGACTAGACCCAAAAGTCATTCAAGCTCAAGCCTACTTGCCCCAGGAAGACTCTATAAATACAGAAGTTCTCCTCAATTTCAAAGTTTTAGATATTAAACTCTCAACCAAGACTAAAGAATTCAGAGAGACTCCACCAAAAGAGAAGACAGAAGACTCCCTGAACTCCTTACGTCCCTAAGTGTTGAACACAGCTTGAAGGAGATCAAAGACCCTTCAAGACTACAAAGATCAATTGAAGCTTCTCACTTGAGAACAATTGTTCTAGCCCTCAAGTGAACACACACACAAGAGAGAATCAAAGGATCATACATTAGAGATTGTACTACACCAAAAAAATTAATCCAAATATAAAGTTTATTCAATGTTTTTGATGTGAGAATTTCACTACCACAAGTGCACGAGTCAAGTTTTAATATAGTGTTTCGTTAAAAACGAGTGTCGTCCTCTGGATTGGTTTTCTAGTCAAATTAATTACCGTGAATAATCTTGTCCAATTTTATTTAAAGATCAAAACTTAGTGATAAAAGGAAATCAAATGACATAAGAATTAAAAGGTGGAAATTCAATTGGAGAAACTTCTTAGGGAATTGATTTCACTTGTTGGGTTTATGAATTAACTACGTGAATGTGATAGTAGACAATGTTTCATAAATCAAGGATGAACAACATTCATAACTATCTCTCCCAAGCATAACGAATTCTCAAGCATGCAATAAATTTGATATCCCTATCTAAATTCAATTGCATGCAAGGTCTTAAGTCTAATCCTTTTACAATTTCTCAAGATATCCTACATCTCCCAATCTTAAGATTACTAAAGTTATGCAAATCAAGTCCTAAACTTAACCCCCTCTCCCGAGCAAGATTAAAAAATACAACGATTAATTCATGGCTAGTGAATAAAAAGCATTAAGAGTAGATATTGCATAAATGAAATCAAAGTCATAAGCACATATGAATTAATCCATAAAAAACCAACAAACTACATCAATCCCTAAGAAAAGCATCTAGCTACTCATGATCCATGTTACAATATGAGCTAGATATGAAAAAGCCATAAAAACAACTAAAGTAAGGGAAGAAAGAAGGAAAAACTCGAATCCATCGAAATCGCACGTCCCCGTCATGATCTCCACGCCTTCTAGCTTGAATTCCACTCCTTGTCCTTGCTCAAGCTCCCACAATAGATCTCCAATCGTGATCAGGGTTAAAAATCTCCAAAGTCAACTCCCCTTGGCCGTGCAAAATACTGTTCTATTTATAGGAAAAATCAAGGTAGCGTCGAGACGCTAGGGACAACGTCTCGACGTTGTGCCTTTGCCGCCACTGAAAAATAAGGAAATTGAGGCAGCGTCGAGACGCTCTGGGACAACGTCTTGATGCTGTCCTCTCGGGTTTAGGGTTGGACATCTGCTGTAGTAGCGTCGAGATGCCATAAGCTAGAGTCGAGACGCTATGCTCTCGGGTCAAATGGATGCCACAACTCTTGCTTTTATTCTTCTTCAATTCCTTTGCCTCTTTTTATGTGATAACACTCATTTTTGTGCAATATTTAGCCTTAAAAACTTAGGTTATTGCTAGAAAAGCAAGGACTTGGTGCTTAAAGTCATATCTTTTTAAGTCAAATTAGCAAAAGTCTTAGAATCATGTTGGGAATCTTAGAAATATAGAATTTATGCTTAAAATGTCCAAAAAGAGATTACTTTTGCAAGAATTTATCCAAGTTAATTTTTTTTGTGCAGAGGACTTTGCAAGGGAAATGCGCCCGCAATTGGAGAGAAAGAGTCAGCAGAGCAAAAGAGTCAAAGTTGAAGATTTGTGCCCACATTTGGTCCTGAAGATGTGGAAATTTCGTTTGAAATACGCCCACAAACTTATAAGAAAATTAGCCCCAACTGAAGACAAAAGTGTCAAAGTAGTGCACAGAAGTTTTGCGCCCAACAATACAGTCGCAATTGAGCTTTCCGACAGAATTCGAGATTTGCGGAATCTTCACAGAATCATCCGAAAATCCCAAATCTCGTATCAAATCTCCAATGATTGTGGATTTTTACCTTCAAGGGGTCCTCTCACATTGATCTCAATAGCCAACCATACCTTCCAAGGTCTATAAAAGGCGACAAAGATGCAAGAAATAAAGAGAGCTCGGAATTTCGTCCTTAGGATAGTTTTTCAGTTTTTCTTTCTTCTCATCTTGTAACCACTCCGAGTTCCGAATCTTCTAGCCTTTTTCGGCTCTTCCATTCGAAAGAAGAAGAAGAGAAAGGTTTGTCTCTGATAAGGGTAAAAATATACATATTTTACCCTTATATTTAGCTCATTTTCTTGTCAAAGTTGCATGTTTTAGATCAAATTTACTATTTTCGAGCTCTAAAAGTGTTAAAGTTGATGGATTAGGGAGTTGAGAGTCACTTATGTCAAATTATGCTTAAAAGTGCTTAAAAAGATCTATTTTGATATGAATTTGACTTGATTTGGTGTTGTGCAGAAAAAACATATGAAATCTGGAAAAACCCAGAAATGCGACGCATTTCTAGGAAGGCAAAATTGAAATGCGACCGCATTTCTGGGCAGACAGAGGTAGTTCCGAGTCCGTCGGAGGTCGTTTTGAATGAGAGTTTCACGCACTTAATCGGTTGTTTTGACCCCGAAACTGACTGGGCTACCTACCAGCACCTATTTCGTGGCTGCTCAACTACTCCCCACACTATATAAGGCCTTGATTCGAAGAGAAATCCAAGCAGAACTCACTGGGAAGAAGAGGGTGGTGACAAAACCCTAGTAGACGCCTATGAGTAGGGATGCCCGTGGTTCTTCTTAGATGATTGAATTCTAACATTTAGTTAGACATCAAACTTGACTGTTTGTAGAGATTTTCACCGTATTCCCATTTGTAAAGGAGAGTAGAGTGTCGAGTGAACTCTAGAAGGATTGGATAAAAGAAAAAAATCCCTAGTTTTAGCTACTGCACCTTATTTACAGCAATTGTTCTTTTCATTATTTCTGTATTCTTACATTCATTATGTCAATGAAAAGTTATTCTTTTGCATCTTATTCCATCATGCGTAGCTAAATCCCGTTGAGGGGTTCAATATAGTGAATTCCCTTATGGTTAAAATAGCTTGAAAGTGTTTATTTACTTAATATCTATTCATTGCATGTCATTCTTTATTGAATATCATTCTGAATCTTGCTGAGTTTAAATTGATCACGTAGACTTTGCATGCTATGTGAGTTTGATACTCGAAAGAAACAAACGATATTGGTTCTCATAAAGGTGATATAGGAGAAATGGCTCGAAAGAGTGTATTCGGTGTTATAGGGCGAGGCTGCCTAAGCCACCCTATAACAACTATAGGGTTATAGATTGCATGCTTGATTTATCTATGTGTTGGTCGCTACCGCAAGCGCACGGTATCGCAAGTAATATAAAACGGAAGAGTTCCGAGTATCGAATCCACAGGGAGGCGAAGCGAAATTTAAGCAAGCAAAGATTCCTAGAGCACTAAAAATACTTGGGATAAATAATATTTAGGGACCAGATCATGCAATAAAGAAAATTAAAAATCAAAACAATTAGAGAGAAAATTTGATCAATCGATAAAAATAAAATGCGGAGAAAGAGTTTTCTAATGGGAAGAGGGGTCTTGAAAATCAATTATTAGCTAAACAATTGCTACAATTGTCCTATCTCGTTGCCCAACTAATCATACTCCTAGAATCTCCGTTAATAACATAGGTTCTCCTGTCGGTCTCCCCGAATTGTAACTAATTCATTTTAACAACCTAAGTGTCCTTAGCGCCATCAAAAATCATTAATTAGTACGCTCTGATTCATTTTAGGAATCTAAGTTTAATCAACTAATCCCGTTGTCACGACGGGCAATTAAACTAGTTGCATGGATTACGATCTATCCTAACTTCTCTCCGTCGAGTTTCCATTAAGAATCAGATCAGTACACAATTGGCCAGATTGCATAAAGCATTAAGCACATCCATACAAATAATTAGGACAAAGGGCTAGAGATAAGCAATTATAACAACATTTGAACTATAATTTCATTTCAAGACCCCAAATTAGGGTTTAGCTATTCATAGCTAAAATATTTACAATAATTACAATGAAAAGCATAATAAAGAGCATAATAAAAGGAAAGGAATTGACCGTAGAAGACCCCTTCGCTATGCTTGGAATCCCTCCGAAAACTCCTTGAGCCTCCTAGGATGCTCCGCTCCCAAAATTTCCCCAAAATTTTCCCACTAAGAAAGCTCTCAAAAGGCTAGAAAGCCTTGAGAGAGGCTCCAAAGGAGCCAAAGAAAGAAAGGAAGGAATGAGGAAATGATGATTGATGCCTAAAATGAGGCACCAAGGGACGCCTTTTATAGGCTTGGAAATGGGGTAGCGTCGCGACGGTACATGGCACAGCGTCGCAACGCTGTGACGTCATCAACTTGCCGGCCAAGAAATGGACAGCGTCGCGACACTGTCCTTACAGCGTCTCGACGCTAGGCGTTTTCCAGACTTTCCAGCTGCGGATTGGGCTTCTTTTCTTGGGCCAACTTCAATTCTTTTTGGGCTTTTTCTTCATGATTGTCCTCTTTTGACTCCCTTTGACCCAAGCATGAAATTGGGCTTGAATGGCTTCATTTTTGGGCATTTTTTCCACAAAATCCACAACTTTGCTCCTAAAGACCAAATAACAAAATATATGAAATATTTTCAATAAAAACACAATTAAAGCACAAAAAAGCCTAAAAAATTGGGACTAAAATAGCGACATTTCTGCTCGCTATCACACCCCCAAACTTAAGCTTTTGCTAGTCCCGAGCAAAATAAATTCTAAAGATGCATGAAATAGAATCGCTCAAGCCTCAATGATTTTGGAATTCTTAAGATAGAATGGAAAACATGCAAGTGGAATAAGCAAGCACCGCATACTCATGAAGAAATCTTAAACTAGTTTGAACTTAAGATTAATGAATAGCATGCTCAAGACTTATCTATTGATTCTTTTACTAACCTAGATTAGTCTTATGACTTTCTCCATTTGTTTTCCCCCTACACTGGCTAAGAGCCCCTAATAGGTCGGAGTTCTTCTATCATGCAAAAAAAAAGAAACTAGGGTGCCTGATTTATTTATTATTTTTTTTTTCTTTTTCATGGGGGAGCAAAACTCTCAATTGATTTTTCACTTTCTTTTTCTTTTTCTTTTGCTACTCCCCCAAACTTGCATTTTGATATCTAATGGCACTAGCTTTCACACTACGGTGCAGGGACCCTTAACACGAATTTTATTCTTGGTTGGCCTAACTGATCACACCGCAGGTAGCTCTTTTTACCCCTAGGCTTTTTCTTTTGTGCAAGCAAAAATTTTCTTTCTTTTTTTTTTTTTTTTTCAACAGATTTTTCTTTTCTCTCATTTTCTTTCGTTGCTTTTGCTTTTCTCTCAGCAGGCATAACTTTTTTTTTTCTTCCTAGCTCTTTAGAACAATCAAGCATGAACTTCCTAGTATTAGAAACTAAGCCTATCGGGGTGACAACAAACTTTAAAAATCATAATAAAAATCTAGATTTTCAAAGACGTCATTAGATAAGACTATTGCATGCTTTAGACATCAAAACTAAGTATCAAAAAATTTTAAAATTTCACAATTTCTGCCGTGCTCCTAGATTCCACAACATATAAACCATTTTCTCCCAAAACTTCTAAAATCACATCCTTGGCTATCATGGCTATCTACTCATGCATCCAACAGAATTCAAATATGCTCAACACAGCAAAAGCCTCCCCCCCAAACTTAAACTAAACATTGTCCCCAATGTTTTAAAAACAGTAAAGCAAATAGAGGGATACTGAGACTTCCCTGAGCTAGGAGCGCTTCATCCTTTTCCTTTGGATTCAAAAAATGGGATTTTTGGAGCTTTGGGATTTGCTAAGGTGATCCTGCAAAACAAAATTGGATCACGAAGCAAAGAAAATTATTTACCGCAAAAACAACTACTTAAACTTAAATCCTTGGGTTGCCTCCCAAGCAGCGCTTTCTTTAACGTCTTTAGCTAGACGAGGCTCGGCACTCTTACGAAGGCTCGAAATAAAAGTTTTCATCATCCTCCGGGACCTGCAAAAAATCGAGCATCGAATTGCACACTGCAAACAGGGGAGAAAAAAATTTTCCCCTGGCCCATCTTCACTAAAGAGATTATCATAATAACATTTCAGAAAATATGCAACAACATCAAATCTCTTTTCTAGATCTCTATTCTCAAAACAATTGTTAACAGAGTCATCAAGCGTTATGATATCTACTGGTCTGGGATCTAAAGATGGCCTATCAATCATGCCAGTCCATTCATCTGACTCAATGTCTATATGCTCAGAAGATTCCTCAGACTCAAAATTAAAAAATGATTCGACTAGGCTATCATATGACTCACTATCAGAATTAAAGAATTCAAGCTCTTCAGGGTCAGATTCTATACTATGCACAGATTCGAGTTCCTCTGGGTCAGATTCTATGCTATATACATCATCAGGACACGAACCTAAGTTATTAACATTGTCAGGATTCATGCACTCAGGAATATCAAGATCAGACTCAATAGAATTAACACTATCATGATCAAACTCAAAATTTTCTATCAAGTAATCCTTTCTATGCAAATCATGCTCTTTCTCAATGTCAGGCAAATCAATATCATCATCAAAATCATCAATCTCAGGCAACTCTAACTCATTTTCAAAAGAAGGTAAATCATCAACTGCAGATATTTCATTCTCATAAGTAGGCAATTCCAATTCATTTTCAAAGTTAGGCAAATCTAAATCATTCAGCTCATTCTCAAACAGAGGGTCATCTAATAAAGCATTATGATCGAAATCCCCATCATCCATAAGCACTTCTCCTAAGCCTAGGCCAAGATTATATTCTACCTCCTCATCATCGTCGGTCAAGTATTCAGGACCAATAGAAAAACAAGTATGTAGACTACATACAGACTCATCCTGGCCAAAAATACTAAACATGACTTTTTCATCATCAATGTTCAAGGTAAACTTACTTGTATGCACACTAATTTCGGCCTTACCAGTTGCTAAGAAAGGTCTGCCTAGAATAATGGGTACCTCTCTGTCCTCCTGCATGTCGAGTACCACAAAGTCTACAGGGAAGATAAATTTATTGACCTTCACCAACACGTCCTCCACAACACCCATCGGGTGGGTAATCGATCTGTCAGCAAGCTGGAGAGTGACGTCGGTGTCCTTCATTCCTGTTAAACCAATCTTCCTGTAAACAGAATAGGGCATTAAATTTATACTAGCACCAAGATCACACAAGGCCCTATTGAAAGATACTTCTCCTATGGTGCAGGGAATGGTAAAACTCCCTGGATCTTTCTATTTAGAAGGCATCTTTCCAGAAACTATGGTACTACTACTTTCAGACAATTTAAAAACTTCTTTTTTCAAACTTTTCTTCCTCGAAAGCATTTCTTTCATGAATTTCCCATAATTAGGCATGTTATACAAAGCATCTACCAAGGGAATATTCACAGACAATTTTTTAAACATTTCAAGGAATTTCTGAAATTGCTCATCTAATTTAACATTCTTCAAGCGCTGAGGAAAAGGTAACTCCCTGTAATCAAAGGTTGGACATTCGCCCCTCCGCTTGGGCGGGCTAATGTGCGAGCCTTTGTCATGGTGGTTGCATGGAACCACTTCTTCCTCTTTCAGTTTCTTCTCTTGCCTTTCTTCTTTTTCTTTTCCTGCAAAAGAGTTAGAAAAACCACAAATCAAATTAACAGAGTTAGGAGGATGTTGGGACCTTTCAGAGGAGGCTTTTTGTGCCTCAGCCCTTTCATCTTCATCCTTGCTCTTTTCTTCTTCCTTCTTCTTTTCTGAACTGATCTCCAGCTTCCTACCACTTCGTAGTGTCACCATCTTGCACTGCTCTCTTGGGTTAGGTTCAGTGTCGCTTGGAAATTTCCCCTTTTGAAGGGCATTCACTGCTGAAGCTATCTGACCTATTTAAACTTCCATATTTTTCAAAGCAGTGTCGTGGTTATTGACTGCAGTCTGGAGATTGACATTCAGCACTTTTTGTTCTTTGATAAACATAGCCACCATGTCTTCTAGGTTATTCTTCTTTTTAGGCGCACTGGCTGATGCAAAACCTGGCGGTGGCTGCAAAACATTCTTTGTGTTTGAGTACGAGAAGTTCTCGTGATTGCGCAGATTAGGGTGGTAGAAGTTCGGTATTTGAGTAAATGGTCTGTTCCCTACGTATTGAACTTCTTCTACATCTTGACCTTCCTTCTTCGTATACCCTTCAGCTAAGGTGGAAATGGATTTGACCACCTCAGATGAAGTCAGCTTGTTCAGGGCATTGGTCAGAGATGCCATCTGTGCCTTCAATGAACTCGACTCATCTAATTCATACATTCCAGCATTCTTAGAAATCACTCCCCTCTCGGTCGGCCATTGATAGCTGGTTGCTGCCATTTCCTCTAACAGATCTTTGGCTTCTGTCACTGTCTTGGAAAGAAAACTTCCACCTGCTGATGTGTCTAAAACTGTCTTGGTGGAGGAATTCGGACCATTGTAAAATAACTGCACTTGGAGCCAATCTGGATATCCATGTTGTGGGCATCGTTTGAGCATCTCCTTATATCTCTCCCATGCCTCGTACAACTGCTCCTCATCCAACTGCCTAAACGTTCCAATCTCAGTCCGGAGCTTCGTAGTTTTGGCAGGCGGGAAAAATTTAGTTAGAAAAGCCTGGGCAAGCTCATCCCATGTACTAATACTGCTCGTCTTGACTTATTCGAGCCAATCCTTAGCTTTGTCTTGCAGAGAAAATGGAAATAACCTTAATCTTATAGCGTCTGCCGGAACTCCATTCATCTTTACTGTCCCACATATTTCCAAGAATGATCTCAGATGTGAGTGTGGATCCTCAGAAGGATGTCCCTTAAAAGAATTATCCCGTGCCATCTGAATCAATCCCGTCTTTAACTCAAAATTTGTAGCTTGTATCGGGGCGTAAACGATTCCTGAATTTTCGGTTGGGAGAACTGGCTGTAGAAAGTCTCTGATTGCCTTGGGAGCTTCTTGTTGGGCCATTGCTTCTGCTAATCTTTTTTCTCTACGAATGGTTCTAAGAGTCAAGTCAATTTCGAGATCTAGCGGAAACAAATTAACCACCTTGTTGCTTCGCATACAATACTCCCAATCAATCAAAAGAACCAAACAAAAACAAAAATAAAATGATATTCACAAAATAATAAAAGAAAAATATTTACACCTAAATTACTATTTATCCCTTTCTTTTCGATGTCAAGAAAAATTGGTTTGCTTAAAAATCAAGCCTCCCCGGCAACGATGCCAAAAACTTGTTGGTCGCTACCGCAAGCGCACGGTATCGCAAGTAATATAAAACGGAAGAGTTCCGAGTATCGAATCCACAGGGAGGCGAAGCGAAATTTAAGCAAGCAAAGATTCCTAGAGCACTAAAAATACTTGGGATAAATAATATTTAGGGACCAGATCATGCAATCAAGAAAATTAAAAATCAAAACAATTAGAGAGAAAATTTGATCAATCGATAAAAATAAAATGCGGAGAAAGAGTTTTCTAATGAGAAGAGGGGTCTTGAAAATCAATTATTAGCTAAACAATTGCTACAATTGTCCTATCTCGTCGCCCAACTAATCATACTCCTAGAATCTCCGTTAATAACATAGGTTCTCCTGTCGGTCTCCCCTAATTGTAACTAATTCATTTTAACAACCTAAGTGTCCTTAGCGCCATTAAAAAATCATTAATTATTACGCTCTGATTCATTTTAGGAATCTAAGTTTAATCAACTAATCCCGTTGTCACGACGGGCAATTAAACTAGTTGCATGGATTACGATCTATCCTAACTTCTCTCCGTCGAGTTTCCATTAAGAATTGGCCAGATTGCATAAAGCATTAAGCACATCCATAAAAATAATTAGGACAAAGGGCTAGAGATAGGCAATTATAACAACATTTGAACTATAATTTCATTTCAAGACCCCAAATTGGGGTTTAGCTATTCATAGCTAAAATATTCACAATAATTACAATGGATAGCATAATAAAGAGCATAATAAAAGGAAAGGAATTGACCGTAGAAGACCCCTTCGCTATGCTTGGAGTCCCTCCGAAAACTCCTTGAGCCTCCTAGGATGCTCCCAAAATTTCCCCAAAATTTTCCCACTAAGAAAGCTCTCAAAAGGCTAGAAAGCCTTGAGAGAGGCTCCAAAGGAGCCAAAGAAAGAAAGGAAGAAATGAGGAAATGATGATTGATGCCTAAAATGAGGCACCAAGGGGCGCCTTTTATAGGCTCGGAAATGGGGTAGCGTCGCGACGCTACATGGCACAGCGTCGCGACGCTGTGACGTCATCGACTTGCCGGCCAAGAAATGGACAGCGTCTCGACGCTAGGCGTTTTCCAGACTTTCCAGCTGCGGATTGGGCTTCTTTTCTTGGGCCAACTTCAATTCTTTTTGGGCTTTTTCTTCATGATTGTCCTCTTTTGACTCCCTTTGACCCAAGCATGGAAATTGGGCTTGAATGGCTTCATTTTTGGGCACTTTTTCCACAAAATCCACAACTTTGCTCCTAAAGACCAAATAACAAAATATATGAAATATTTTCAATAAAAACACAATTAAAGCACAAAAAGCCTAATAAATTGGGACTAAAATAGCGACATTTCTGCTCGCTATCACTATGTCGGAGTCGAGTCACAGACATGTGCATAACGGTACTCGCTTACCCTTCCAACAGTTCTTGGGAGCAAGGCCAAATAGAAGTTAAATTTGACCCAATGCATGAATTGACTTAGGTTTAATAAGCAAGGATTAGAGTTATTTTACCTTAGGGTTGAAACTATATTGAACACCTCGTTTATTTATCATTGTTTTCATTACTTGTTTATTTTATCTATTTTTTCAAAAATCATCATCAACTATTTCTTTTGTTACCTTATCAAAGTAATCTTTGAGCAGTTTCTTCTTCAAATCTGTGTTTCCAATTTAGTCCTCGTGGGTTCGATACCCTTGGAATACTTCTAAGGTTTTTATTACTACGTGCGGTAATGTATACTTGCACTAGGTTGGCTGAATTTATCTTAACCACTATTTACCATCTTTTCTAACCTCCACATTCCAGCCCGACATCGCATCAAGTTTTTGGCGCCGTTGTCAGGGACCAAAAGTGAAACCAATTTTGTTTATTGAGATTGCGATTCGATTGCGACCACATTTCTATATCAAGAAGGATTTGACTTTGATTTGCAATTTTTCTCTTGCAGGTTAAGGTTGGTGCATGATCAAGGGGTGTCAACTCCTTGATATAGATCCTGAGATAGAAAGAACCTTTCGTCGTCGTCGGAGAGAGTAGAGATGAAAGAGAAGGGAACAAAAAGAGTTGAGCGCACAGGAACCTCTTGAAGAAGCTTCTTATATACAAGAATTTCCGATGGACCAACATGGAGTCAATTCTCAAGTTGACCCATAGAACCGTGGAAGGGAGCAAAAATGGTGGGAGAATCCCTCCAACACCTCCAGTTCCACCGGTGCCACCACATGAAAATCCAATTTATAATGCTGAAGACCGCAATAGAGTAATAAGGGACTATGCGTTACCCGTTTTTCAAACTCTGGATCTAGGAATTCTAGAGCCACCCATAGAAGCTCCACAATTTGAGTTGAAACCAGTGATGTTTCAAATGCTCAATACCATGGGCTAGTTTTACGGACTTTCGAGTGAAGATCCACCTAAACATATCAAGCAGTTCTTGAGAATTTGTAGTTCTTTTAAAATTACAGGAGTACCTGAAGATACATTTAAACTAAAGCTTTTTCCTTTTTCATTACAGGGAGATGCTGAAGCTTGGTTGGACTCATTCCCTCCAAACTCCATCACATCCTGGAATGACTTGGCTGAAAAGTTTCTAGAGAAGTTATTTCCTTCTAATAAAAATGCTAAGTATAGAGCTGAGATTATTTCTTTTAGACAATCTTATAATGAACCTTTAGATACAGCTTGGGAGAGATTCCAAAGGCTGGTCAGGAAGTGTCCTCATCATGGATTGCCTACATGTATCATCATAGAACATTTTTACAGTGGATTGGATCAAGCCTCAAAAGCTCTAGTCAATGCATCTGTCAATGGATCATTCTTAAAGAAATATGCAAATGAAGCACATGCCATATTGGACACGATTGCCACAAATAACAGACACTGGGGAGAGACAGAGCCAACAATCTTGAAGAATCCAGTTAAAGCAGTAGAGACGGAGGCGAATTTGACCATGCAAGCCCAGATCAGTGCCATCCACAAAATGATGATGGGCATGACTATGGCCAAACAAGCTAACATAGCCCCCGCTAATGTTATCTCTCCTCCCTGCTGTAATATTTGTAATGAGGAGCATGTTACTGATAACTGTCCACTAAATCCTGCATCTGTGTTTTATGTAGGACAACATGGGAACCAGATCCAAAACCGATGGAATCCATACTTGGCTACATACAACCCAGGTTGGAGACAACATCCAAACTTTTTTGGGGAGGTCAAGTTAGTACGAATAATTCCAATACAAATCAGTTTGGGAAATCCTCAACAGGATTCAACTCCCAGCCTACACAACAACAGCTGTAGAAGAATTTCTAACCGGTCCAAGTTCAGAATCAAGAGTCAAATCTAGAGGCTCTGATGAAGGAGTACATGGCAAGAAATGATGTCGCAGTCAGGAATTTGGAAGTACAAATTGGACAAATCGCTCAAGAATTTAAAAATAGACCATAAGGGACATTGCCCAGCAAGACTGAAGACCCTCACCGAGAAGGAAAGGAGCAGTGCAAGGCTGTCACCTTGAGAAGTGGATTAGAATACGATGAACCAGAATACCCCGTGAACCAAGAAGTAAGGAAAATCCCCGAAAAAGCTCCAGAAGAAGTTCTAGAAAAGAAGTCAGAAGTTACCACATAAGTTTTTCAGAATAAAGAAATTAAAGAAAACATCAAGTACATAGAAAAACCAGGAAAATGCGACCTCAAAGCCTAAAAAGTTTATTATAGAACCAGATTACAGACCACCACCTCCATGTCCTCAGAGATTCAAGTTTGCCTCACAAGACGCACAGTTTAAAAAGTTTCTTGATATCCTCAAGCAACTTCACATCAACATTCCGTTGGTGGAAGCACTTGAACAGATGCCAATTTACGTGAAATTCTTGAAGAAAATTCTGTCCAAGAAAATAAGATTAGGAGAGTATGAAATGAAGGTGTTCATATAACACATGCGGAAGCAATTGAAGATCGAAAGCACTTAACTCATTCAATTTTACTCCTAAAGCATGCATGTTCTAGAAAAATAGAACAGAAAGAAATAGAGAACACCAACCTTTGTAGCTCACTAAAATGGAACTCCTTATGGTGTTTTCCTTCTCCAACTTCTCTTGGACAACCTTTAGTGTCTTCTCTACTATTCTCCTTGCCTAGAATGACTTGTGGGAGTCTATAGTGATAAGGAAAGGGAAGGGAATGCTTGAAGGAACAAGCTCTTGGGAGATCTATGGAGGTGAGTGTATTTGAGAGTAAATTCCAGCAGCATAACAGTAGGTAATTCACTCTCTTGAGAGTTGAATCTGATTCAAGCTCCTTATATAGACATCTACCATGCAAAGACAAGCTTCATGACACTAGACACATGGTGAATATGCAACTCAAAGTGGATTCTAGGTGTTTAACTCACAACACATGCAACTAGTGCATGGTTGTGTTGTTTTCCACTATGCATCATCATGCAAGAGTGGGAATGCCACTAAATCCACTAAAATTTGAATCTTAATTCTAAATTTTCAGCTTGCAATTCATTCCAATTTCAATTCAAAATTGAAATTGATTTTTAGGCAATTAATTGGGACAATTCCAAGTAATTTTGTCATGATTAATCCAATTAATCATTATCACCTAGTGCCATGAATTATATATGATTCCTAATACATATATATGGTATTTAAAACACTTTTAAACATCTTATCTCTCAATTCCTAATTTAATTCATAATTTAATCATTGTGTCAAACACTTTTTACGATAATGCCCTATTTCTCGTTTTTGAACGATTCAAAGATTCCTATCATTATGTTCTAAGCTTTAATCCGATATGAGGTAGTAGAGGGACCTAATGGACCTATAGATCATGGGCTCCAACGATTCGAGGCTAACCGACTAATCTCATTATCTAAGCTAGCCAACATTCGTTAACTACCGGGACACTCCACCATAGCCCGATAGTTGCACTCCCCTCACTATAGATTTATTTCCGTCCACTTGATTTAACCATGTTCAGTAAGTCGTTCCTTCACAGGTTGTTTGTAGCTATAGCTAGGTCAAATAACCGTTTTACCCCTATAGTACTTCTTGTTCCTTAAGTTCCACTAATCCTCTCATGAACAATCGGTTTGTGGTCCAACCATCAAACCTAAGTCCCTCTCGATCCAACGAGAGGGTGGGGCCCCTTGTTCAAGTCCTGGAGTTAGTACTTAAGAGAACAACCTCTCTGTTATCCCTGAAATGGGTAGGAGTGAATTCCGTCTTGCAAAACTATGTCCCCAGCTATCTATTCGATCTCATCCCCAAAATGGTAGGCTTGTTGAGTCGGCGATGCTGGCTACTCTCACCCATGCAGATCAAAGGATAATCTTGTATAAACAGGAGTTCATAGTTAGCTCAGGATTAAGAACGAGTTACCTAGGTCATCTATGAGAAATAGTCAGTTTCTTCAGTAAACGGCATTATAAAGAGAAAGTGACTTATTTCGTGGTCCTGTATTATGCAAACTCATTGCATAGGACGCCCCCACTCGCATGTCTCCACATGAACGACTTAGGATCTCATCGTTTGTACTTAATACAAAGTGGGCCGCGTCCATAGTGTCACCAGGATAAGGCACCCAACCGTATCCTTATACTATAGACTATTTTGACTATAAACTTGAACTTGATCCTACGATATGTCCCTACATATAGTTCGAGTATTCATTTTATAGTCAAGGATCTTAGTTTATTGGATTTAGGTTAATCATTCGCAATTTACATATTCAATAAGATCTTTTACTAAATAACCTCAATAACGTCTTTATTGAAAATAGAATATGTTTAATGATTTACAAACTATGAGTTTATAGGACATTAAACCCAACATGAAACAATTGCACTCATTGAATGCTCTAGTGCACTAGTAAAAAACATGATCCCTCCAAAGCTAAAGGATCCAGGAAGTTTCACCATTCCATGCTCCATTGGAGGATAGAATGTTGGCAGGGCATTATGCGATCTAGGAGCTAGCATAAATCTGATGCCATACTCAGTTTTCAAGCAGGGAGGCATAGGAGAAGCTAGACCAACAACTGTAACTTTGCAGTTAGCCGACAGGTCACTAACACAACCCATGGGCAAGATTGAGGATGTGTTAGTCAAGGTTGATAAATTTATATTCCTAGCAGACTTCATCATATTAGACTGTGAAGCTGATAAAGAGGTGCCGATTATTTTAGGTCGACCATTCTTAGCAACTGGTAGGACCTTGATCGACGTTCAAAAAGGAGAATTAACCACGAGGGTCAACGATCAACAAGTCACCTTTAACGTCATGAACACACTGAAGTATCCAGGAACTCTTGAAGAATGTTCAGTGATAGATGAGATTGACGAACTTTCCTTATCTGCCTTGTAGGAAATATTAAAAGGAGAGACGCTGGAAGACATGCTTGAAAAGGAAGAACCGACCACATATGGTTCTTGTTCGCACGATTTTTATACCGCAAGCGTACGGGTCGTCACAAGTAATATAGTGATTTTGAGTATAGAGTATCGTCTCCACAGGGATTGGATTTATTCAATTAATTACCATAAATAATCTTGCTTAGCTTTATTTAGAGAACAAAATCTAATGCCGAAAAAGATAAACTAAAAAGCTAATCTAGAAAGCAAAAGATAAATGGAGACACAATTTGGAGGGATAATTCTAGAGTGGTTGATTTCATCAATTGGACCTTTAATGCTTAATCAATTAACTAATATGGATTAACTAATCATTTGATTCATAAGTCTAGAAGCCTAATGACAAGGACTCTCCTGTCGGTCTCCTCCTATCTCATACCTTTCAATAAAGAATCTCCTTTCAGTCTCTTCTTTATTTACTTAGTATGGCATTACGACCCTTCAATACAACCTCTAACGTTATTTAGTCAATCCCGTGTCACTCGAGTAAATAACATTAGTCATGCATTCAGTTCTAGTCTAAGCTTCTCTCCGTCGAGTCTCCACTTAGTAACGATTCATTTAATCAGTGATCAGTTGATTAAAAGCATTACGGACAAAATGCACAAATAAACAATAATGACAATTAAACCAAATAAATTCATTAATCAAGCAAAGGTTCAACATCTAAATCAATCTCATAGAATTTAGGAATTAACTACCCATAATCACTAAAATCCAATAATTCCTAATCACAACAATTCTAGAAACTAAAACATAAAGGAAAAGGGAAGAGAAATGCTCATGAAACTGTCGATCGCCTCGATCCCGCGCCGACCTCCATCGATCCCGAGCTCCAAAGATCTTCAACAAAGCTCCAAAACTCTCCCAAAAATCCCCAATTTTAGTGTGGATTCTAGAATGGGAAGAAAACCCACAAATTGGCACACAAAACTTGGATGCAAATGGCCCCTTTTATAGGCTCCCAGCAGGCGTAGCGTCGCGACGCTCTGACGTCATCTTTTCTTGGGCTCCAAGTCATCGCAGCGTCGCGACGCTACATGGACAGCGTCGCGACGCTACCCCATTTCTGGATCTTTCCACATAGTTGCCTAGCGTCGAGACGCTTCGGCCTAGCGTCGCGACGCTAGGCCATGAATCACCTAGAATGGCCCGATTTTGACTCAATTTTTGGGCCTCCTTCATTTCCTTTGGTCCAATTGCTTCATGTAGTGGATCTTGGGCTCTTTTCTTGACCCAAATTGATAATTTAAGGCTTGGAATTCATGAATTTGGGCTTCTAACTCATTCTTTTTGGGCTTTTGGACTTGGATCTACAATGAACTTCTCCAAATTGCTCAAAAAGCCCCCAAAATCATCCAAAATCTCTCAAAATTTCGGTTTTGCTTCCTTGGCTTGGTTTTCTGAATTTTAAACATAAAATAGCATTAAAGCACACAATTGAAGCATAAAACTAGCTAAAATTAATAGGAAAATGATGACATTTATGCATGACATCAGTTTTGCAGTAGCAAGGATAGAAGCGTTTAGAGATTCCTCGAAATCAAACCAGGAAGAAGTCAAGTCGCTGCAACCATCTATGATCAACCCTTCGGATCTAGAACTCAAACCTCTACTAGAACATCTTAAATATAGTTTCCTTGGAGAAAACAAAATACTACCAGTTATTATATCAGCCTATCTCACTGACAAAGATGAAATCTCTTTGCTGTAGGTCCTCTCTAGTCATAAAAAGGCAATAGGACGGATAATTGCGGACATTCAAGGAATCAACCCATCATTCTGCATGCAAAGGATCAACCTTGAAGAAGGATCCAAGAATTCCATTGAAAGTCAGCGGAGACTAAATCCCATTATGAAAGAAGTTGTCAGGAAATAGATTTTAAAATGGCTGGACACAGAAGTCATCTATCCAATTTCAGACAGTAGCTGGGTCAGCCTAGTACAATGCGTCCCTAAAAAAGGTTGGATAAATGTAGTGGAGAACGAGAAAAATGAATTGATTCCGACAAGGACAGTCACAGGATGGCGAGTCTGCATAGACTATCGCCGCCTCAATAAAGTAACCAGGAAAGACCCTTCCCATTGCCATTTATAGATCAAATGCTGGACAGACTTGTAGGGAAGTATTATTACTGCTTTTTAGACGGTCACTCAGGCTACAATCAGATAACAATAGCCCCAAAAGACCAGGAGAAGACTACGTTCACATGTCCGTACAGGACATTTGCCTTTCGAAGAATGCCATTCAGATTATGCAATGCACCAGCCACCTTTCAAAGGTGTATGATGGCTATATTCTCCGATATGATAGAACAAACCTTGGAAGTATTTATGGATGACTTCTCCGTCTTTGGAGAAACGTTTGCAGAGTGTTTACAGAATTTAGACCAAGTGCTGGAAAGATGTGAAGAAACAAACCTGGTACTGAACTGGGAAAGTGCCATTTCATGGTACGCGAAGGCATAGTCCTTGGACACTGAATTTCCATAAATGGAAATGAGGTAGACAAGGCGAAGATTGATATCATATCCAAGTTGTCCTTCCCAAAAATAGTTCAAGATATCAGGAGCTTTCTAGGCCATGTAGGTTTTTACAGAAGATTCATTAAAGATTTCTCTAAAATTTTCAAACCATTGTGTAGGTTACTTGAAGTAGATAGATCGTTCGAACTCAATGAAAATTCTAAGCAAGCTTTCGAGACTTTAAAGAAAGCACTCAGCACATCGCCGATCATGATTGAACCTGATTAGACCCAACCATTCGAGTTGATGTGCGATGCTAGCGATTTTGCAGTTGGAGCAGTACTATGTCAGAAAAGAGGAAAAATAGTGCAACCTATTTACTTTGCATGCAAAACGCTCAACGAGGCTCAATTCAACTATACTGTCATGGAGAAGGAATTACATGCTGTAGTATTTGGTTTTGACAAATTTAGATCCTACCTAGTGGGAACTAAAGTCATAGTTCATACTGACTATTCAAGTCAGATAAAAACACATACACAAAACAGATCAGATAAAAACTTATTCAAGTCCCCGGCAACGGCGCCAAAAACTTGTTGGGTTCCTAGAGTATGTAAAAATATGGTATAAAAGGACTCTAGAACTCTGTGCAAGTATACACAGTCCACAGCAAGTAATAAGTATTATCAATCCAAGGCCTGAACTAGCTTCCACTTTATCTATTTTATATATTTCTTTAATGGTTTCAAAGATAGTAAAAATGATTGGTTTTTATAAGAATAATGCTGAAACAAAAGAAATGACAGAACAGAAAGTAAACGGATAGACAGACATATTAGAAACAGGCGCTGGTCAGGATTTAGTAATTGTTTTAAAAGATGCTCTAGCAATA
The DNA here is from genome assembly GCA_017139565.1 of Luffa aegyptiaca. NCBI lineage: Eukaryota > Viridiplantae > Streptophyta > Magnoliopsida > Cucurbitales > Cucurbitaceae > Luffa > Luffa aegyptiaca. The sequence goes on from CM029395.1 coordinate 23,806,553, forward strand.
TTATTGATCATGCAAACTCTCGCAGTATTATTAGCGGATTCCTCCCGGAACTCCGGATTTTTTGGAATGTGTTTCAACCCCAATGAAGTACGACCGATCAAGCACTAGGCAACTGGCTATCCCTAGCTCAGTCACTGGCGTTCACCAATACACAATGATCATAGTGTGATTAATCGCCACACACTCTCTAAATCATCCCTGAAACTAGAGAGAGGTATTCATACCGGCTGGCCAAGCGGACATAAAATAGAAACAAGTACAACAATTAATCAAGACGCAATAATCAATATTTATTACTAGAATTAAGCACGGCAATCACATTGTTTCCTAACCAACGCCTAAGCTACTTAGTTCATAATATGCATGGAAACGCACGCTACAATCTGAGTAAGCATGTCCATAATTACAAGATAATAAAAGGAAATGTTAATCTCCTCGATCAGCTTGCAATGATGGTCTTTTAGGTGGTCTCCAATCTCTCTCCTCTATTCGGCTCCCAAAGGTGGAAGGAACTTCCCAAGAATGGAATGTTTTCTCCCAAAAGTGGAATGCTTTTGACTTGGGCGGCTACTCCCTTTTATAGAAGGATAGGAGGCTTGACTTAGGTCAACCTGGACACGTGTAGGGCTCTCCTTGCTCCTTTGTCACGAGAAAAACTCAACAGAATTCAGTTTGGCAATTTGGCTAACGAGCTGTGACGTGGCAGTTTTGCTCCCAGCTTTGCTCCAGCACAGCGTTTGCTCCCTCAAGTCGCCCAGCAACAGATTCTGCACAAAATGATTTCCAAAGCTTCCATTCTTCCCAATGGGTTAAAACATATAATATACATCTAAAACCAACCCTATTAAGCACAAAAGACACACAAATCAATATAGAAATGAGGCCTAAATAACTACCTTTTGGGCAGTTATCACACCCCCAAACTTGAACTATTGCGCGTCCCGAGCAATACTAACCAACCTTCCCTTCAAGAATTCAAAACATTAGACAAAGCACAGCTTAATCAAACCAGACAATCCAACACTACCTTCAACCTCTACCTGAGCATTCTGCAAAACCAAGCTCTACTGCAGCAAAATAGTTCTTCCGGCATGGACAAATAATCACCACTTTTAACTCAATTCTAAGAACTTGCCACAGCCTAGCTTTATTATCAGACATATTAAAACACATTTTTAAGGGGTTTATATTTTCTGTTTTTTAGACTTAAAGCAGCCTTACAGTCATAAGCTCTTAAGCATGGGATGACCCACTTTATGGTGCAGTATACCCTTGCCTCAAACTCATCACCAATTAGGCTAAATACTCTTTGCTAAGCTAAAAAATCCTTAGCTATTTCATCTCTTGCCCCTCAGAATGGCAACATTTTATGATGAAGCTCACCTAAGTTCTGGGAGACAGAAAAACTGCTGGATTATCATTCATCCTTCAAAACTTTTGCTCCATGATTTTTCTCAGCAAAATGTTCAACAACCACTTTTTTCAGCAAATAATTTTTCATTATTTTTCACATTTCCTAGGTTACCTTTTAACGCGAAGACAAACTGTGGGTATCACAAATGTCCTCGGTTACTCAATAACCTAACAAATTATTTAATGAAGGAGAGGAATGCTCGAGCAAAACAATTGGAGTAGAAAAAAGTCCCCCAAACTTGAATTATTCATTGTCCCCAATGAATCATTAAAATTTTAAATGACACCCCCAAACTTAAATTTTTCTATATGAATTTTAAAACTAAGCGTGGGACTAGACCTAAGCTTAAAGCGGATCACATAAGTCAACACTATCTTCAGAATTTTCTTTGCCGCAGCAACGACCAGGCCAGAGAAAATGCTCAAGCAAAAGGTTTATGGAGATCAGAATACCTTGATCTAATTAAGCTTAGCCAGTCCAAGCTTCAAAAATTCAGAAAGAGAATTAGTTAAGTCAGAGTTACTCAGTGCTCATAGAACAGAAACATCTAGGAAATTTCATTAAAAACATGAAAAGAAATTACATAAGCAGGGATATATTTTTTTCTTTTTTTTTTTTTCAAAAACCAAAAAGAAACAAGCAAACAAAACAGTAAGCAGGGTCAAACATGCGCGAGCAAACAAAAATAAAGGAACAAAAGAAATGCTCGCTGAAGATCATCTCATCCATCAATCTTCCTGACCCTGCTCTTCACCATCTTCTTCTCGTTCAACAGGTGGGGGCGGGATCCAGGGGTTCAGTAGGTCGTCAGGGAATACAGGTAAAGCCGGATATGGCTTGGAAAAATTTGACTGCAAGGCTACCCTCAACGCGGCATCCCTCCTTTTCACATAGTTCAAGAAAGTCTGCAATTGCATTTCAACAAATTCCATCCTACTGGAATGCAGCTGTAATTGCTCCTGCATTTGGTGGATGCCGCACACCAAACCTCCTTGGCGTGCTTCCTGCGTCCTCTGAAGCCTAGCCAGATTTGGTGTGTCAATTATTCCCTTGTCTATTAGTGGCACATCATCCTCATCCTCTGGCACCCCTGCCCTTCGGCATAGCATCGTGATAGTGTTGGGGAAAAACAGCTTCCCCACCTTTTTCCGCCAGCAATCAAGAATCTCAGAAGAAATTATCTTACCCACATCAATACTCATGGAACGAAGAATAGCAAAGGCAAGCAAAACCCGGTCTCGAGACACCGTTGAGTCGTGAGTTGTCGGCAGTAAGCGCAACTTAATGAAACCCATCCATGTATTGGCCTCGCTCTTCAAATAAGCAGCCTGAAATGTGCGCTGCTCTGTCTTCGACAATCTCCACTGGGCCCCTTCGATGCCAACCTCTCGGACAGCCGCGTTTAGCTGGTCGCTAGATGGTGCGACCACCATCTCATTAAAGCCTGCATGTGGAAAGTCCTGGAGGTTGAACAAAGCATTAATGGCTCCTGGGCTCCAGTCAACGGGCACTCCTCGAACGATAACCTGAAATTCCTCCTGATCATCAATATTTGCGTAAAATTCCCGAACAATGTTGAAATTAACAGGTTCCGGCTTCGCACAAAATTGACTCCAGCCGAGGTTCACTATTCCAGTCCTCAAGAACCGTGGCAGATCATCGCCAAATCCTCGTTCAAACAGGAAGTCACTTCTCAGCATCTCAACATACTTCGCCCGAGCAAATTGAATCATTAATTGAGTTTACTGTTCAGATCCAGCATGCAATCTTGAAATTTAAATCCATTAGCGGTAAATTCCCAAATTTTAATCGCCCACGGTAAATAATCATGTGCTGTCCACCATCCACACCCTTGGATGATCACTGTTCGACACGTGGCCTCATCAGATTACACCTGTAAAAATTCAAAGGAAATCCAAATGGGAAAAATAAATTTACAACAAAATCCCTTCTATTCGGACTGAAAATTTGCTTCAGCCATAACCTTGCCGCAACAACCTTCTGAAAAGATTACCTGAAGAATCTCGGATACGGAAAATTTAAATTCAAAATAGAAAAAGAAAAATCAAATCCGGAAATTCAAATACTATCCGCTCAAATCAAATCTTTTTATTTTTACTATTCAAAACCGAATTAAATAAGGAGAAATTTTATTCAAATCTAATCTAAACAGAAACTTAAATAACCGAAAACCTAATTAAAAGATAATTCAAATTTAAATAAACAAATCAAATAAAGCGAAATCAAATCTACAAAAATAAATTCTAGAAAATTATAAATATCAACGAAATTAAAATCAACCATGCAAAAATTCAATCAAACCAAATCTATCCTCATCGAATTTAAAAACAAATCAGCGAAAAATAAAAACAAACACTGGGAGCTCAAAACTTTGCTCTGTAAAATGCTCCCGCAAAAATCTTGCTCTCTCAATCATCAACCAACCTTAGGGAAGGATATTCGACTGAAACTCCTCTCCCCAATAATGCTTGACACGCTGACCATTCACCTTGAATACTCTTCCATCTTTTTCATCTTGCAAAGTAACTGCTCCATGGGGGAAAACCTCAATCACCACAAACGGACCTGACCATTTGGACTTTAGTTTCCCAGGAAAGAATTTCAATCTAGAATTATAAAGCAAAACTTTTTGACCTTTGACAAACTCTTTAGGCTTAATTTTCTTGTCATGCCACAACTTAGTCTTTTCTTTATACATTTTCGCATTCTCATAAGAAAATTGGCGAAATTCCTCCAATTCGTTAAGCTGTAGCATCCTCATTGCCCCAGCACGACTGATTGAATATCAGTATAGTTGGTAGAATAGTCGCAGATTTAAATCAATCCAAGTATAAACTGATTAAATCAAGTAGTACCTGATGAGTTCAGGGTCGAATCCACAGGGAAATGGAACAAAAAATTATATATTCACTGATTTAATCTCTCCACATGCTAGGTAAGTAAAGAAAATTGAGTGGTGTAGTTTGAAAAAATAGATGTATTGCGGAAAGAAAATAATATAATTTGAGGAAAGGACTTAAATGCGAAAAATATCAAGGCTATTGCGGTGGCAACCTCATGCGTTCATAAGAGACTTGTAGCGCTAATTTTTGATTAATTGATCCATTAATGCTTAAGTAAGAGAAGAAATCATTAAGTTTTCCTTCCGGTGCTCCTTATGCATTTTAACAATAAACTAGCAAATGACTCTGTGCCTAGTTTTATGCGTGAAGTTCAGTTCTCGTAATACTTACAAGGGATTGCATTAGTCATAATGCAATCAAAGCTCAAACATGCAATATCTTTTAGTGGTAATAATTAAATGTTACCAAGACTACATGACATGCGCTAGCTTGTTCTACTTAGAGAGATCCATATGCATTACCTGTCAAGGATTTATCATACTGATACCGCATCCAGCTGGCCAAGCGGGACTTAGCAATAAAAGAATTAACACAACTAAGTAGAAAGCAAACAATGTTTCTATTAAACCAAAAATATGCGCTTACAAGTGATGCTTATCGCCGCATGAGGCGCTTGCGCTAAGCCTTGATGAGAAGATTTAGCTCATGAAAGCAAAACAGATAAACTTGAAAAGATACATTACACACAAGTGTATTCCCCTTTACAGATTTCTGCAGCTCCTCTCTAAGGTTCTTCTTCTCTCTTTTTTTCACACCCCTTCCTTTGAATAAGTGAGTTCTATTTATAGGTGAGGGGAGCAAACTTCTTCAAGTCACCAACGGTCAACTTGCAAGTCCACTTGCGCTAGTTGTGTTAGCGCTTAATCATCATTTAGGCCACTTGCGCCCCTTTTTTAAACCTCCTTTATCGCCTACTTGTTCTGGCTGCGCCGGCGCTTGTCTTTTCACCCATCTTTTTTTGTCTTTTGATCATCTTGGAAAGTGTGCCTGCGCTGAAAAGATACTTAAAATGTCTAGATTAGTTGCGTTAGCGCTCTGTGTTTATAATTTCTTATCGCATACATGAATATAGCCTTCCGCTTATATCAAAGCACTTTCCCTTTTCTTTATGCGCTAAGATAACGCATTGGAGGCTCTTTTTGCCTTCTTTTAGCCTAAATTTAGAGAGCAAATAACTTGCATTTCGCAAGCAATCAAACCCCCAAACTTAAACTATTGCTTGTCCCCAAGCAATGCCTATTATCTACTTTGCGTGAATTACTTAACTCTTCTATTGCTTGCGATCTTGGCATCCTTCTACTTCTTTTTCTTGTAAGCATTACTCCAGTAGTTTTGACTTTTGTCAAATTTTCTTCATTGCTTAAAGCAGGTTCCTTGCGCTTAGATTCTTCCTTGCCATAACTCAACCATTCTTTGCCTGTTCTGGGCGCATACGTTCAACTCTTCCTTTTTTTTTTTTTTTTTTTTTTTTTTTTTTTTTTTTTTTTTTTTTTTAGAAAGCAAACAATGGATATCAAATGGACATCAAAACGTATACTTTCGTTTTGGCTTACCCACATTTGTGATGAAGGGTATCCAACTACGGGTATTACATTTTTTTACTGCCCTTAACGCTCATAGGATGCGTTTGTCTTCGCGCAGTGGCAAACTATGGGTGTCATAAATGCCCCTGGCTACAAACATGCCGCATTCCTAGAGGAACGCATATGTTATTTATTTAATACTTATGCGTCGACTCCCCCAAACTTAAGATGGACAATGTCCCTATTGTCCCCCAAACTTACTTTGGAGCGCATTTGACAGAGGAAAATAGACGTGGAGTTGCGGCAAGGTTGAAACTGCGAAGGAATTTGCCTTATGTTCTAAGGAAAATTAAGACAAAGGTTAAATCAAGTGAGGTAATGCGGACAAGAGAAATTAGAAGTCAGATGCGTTGATTAAGACAAAAGGAGTTAACGCAAAAATTTTAAGAGATAAAGAGACATTATTAAGGCAGAGAAAAGTGATAAGAAACATGCGTTGAGATATATTTATGTATTATGATAATGCAATTAAAACACGGCGCATACATGAAGGGAAAACAAAAGAAAGAAAGGAAAGATAATTTAATCCTGCGGTGGTGGAGGTGGTGGTCTAGGGAACCTTGGAACCGGAGGAATGTTTTGTGGACGCATCTGAGAAGGCCCTGCGCCAGCTGGTCTTTGCGTGAAAAGGTTTGGTGCGATAGGCAGGCGGTGGAAAGAGTTGGTCCAATGTGTGAGGAAGATTTCATCCTCTGAGTCCGACATGGCTTCTTCGGGAAGGGAGAGGAGAAAAAATGGTTTAGGGTTTCTGGTACGAGGGAGGCGCAGAAATGAGGAAGAAGCCAGCAGGGGCTTCTCTTTCTTATAGTTAACGCAAGGCATGCGTCCCTAGGTACTGACAACCTTTCGCATCCCACTAGAGTGGGAAATCATGATTGTTTTGGAGGAATGTGAGCGGTTGCCTTGGGTAATGTGAGAAAAACAGGGGTTAGTGCGCCTCATTAAATGCTAATATGATTATTATCGTGTGAGGTGGAGATGCGGATGCGAGTTGGCCAGCGGTGGGATTTCCTTCTAGACTCAAAATTTTCTTAACGCAGCGACTTTTACTTAAACCAAAAACTCATGCGATGAGATTATCTCCTTAAAGCTCAACCTATCAAAAGAACTAGATTATGCGGAAAGGAAATATTTACAACTTCTGACCTGTTAGTGCTCTATGCGCTAGGTCCTGGCGCATTTGAGAGCACTTCTGTTCTGGACCTATCTTGTGTGGCTTCTTCAAGGTGGATCTTTCAGAAGGATTAACTCAACTTCTTTATTCAAAGTTCCTTCGATATATGGTTTTACTCTTTGCCCGTTGACTTTGAAAATCCTCTTTCCATCTGTGGAATGCAGGTCTATTGCCCCATATGGATAAACTTTATGAATTATGTAGGGTCCTGACCATCTGGATTTCAGTTTACCTGGAAAGAGTCGTAAACGTGAGTTAAACAATAACACCTTCATACCTGCCTTGAGATCCTTTTTTTGTATCCTGCGGTCGTGCCATAGCTTTTGTTTTTCCTTATTTATCTTGGCATTCTCATATGCATTTCTTCTAAGTTCTTCCAATTCTGTCAGTTGACGCAATCGTTCTTGCCGTGCAGCATCTAAGTCAAAATTTAGGCGCTTCATTGCCCAATGCGCCTTATGTTCCAACTCCAATGGTAGATGACATGTTTTTCCATATACCAGAGCATATGGAGATGCACCTATGGGTGTTTTGAATGCAGTGCGATATGCCCATAGCGCATCATCTAGGTTATGCGCCCAATCTTTTCTACTGATATTTACAGCCTTCTCAAGAATTCTTTTTATCTCTCTATTTGAGACTTCCGCCTGACCATTGCTCTGCGGGTGGTAAGCTGTTGCGACATGGTGTTTGACATTGTATTTTCGCAATAACTTCTCCATAATTCTGTTTATGAAGTGGGTTCCTTCATCACTAATCAACCTGCACGGCACTCCAAATCTTGTGAAAATATTCCTTTTTAGGAATTTGGTCACGGTTATCGCATCGTTTCTAACGCAGGCGATTGCTTCTATCCATTTTGTCACATAATCCACTGCGAGGAGAATGTATTGGTTTCCTTGCGATGATGGGAAGGGTCCCATGAAATCAATGCCCCAGACATCGAATGGCTCTATTTCTATTATGTAATTTTGAGGCATTTCATTTCTGGCGCTGATGTTTCCAGTGCGCTGACATCTATCACAACCTTCGACGTGTTTTCTAGCGTCATGAAACAAAGTAGGCCACCAATATCCACTTTGAAGAACTTTGGCCGCAGTGCGTTGACCTCCGAAATGGTCTCCATACGGTGCTTCGTGACAGTCTTTTAATATTTTCAACGCATCGCTATGCCCAACGCACCTTCTGAGAATATGGTCGGGTCCTCTGCGATAAAGACAAGGATCATCCCATAAATAAAATTTTAATTCGTGAAAGAATTTCTTACGGTGCTGCGCTGAGTATTCTTCTGGCAGAATTCCTGCGGCAAGATAATTTGCAATGTCTGCAAACCATGGTTCTTCCTTGTTGATGACGAACAGCTTTTCATCCGGAAATTCTTCTGCGATAGGGACCCTTGGTGCAGCATCTTTCCCAGTATCTTCCAGTCGCGACAAGTGGTCAGCAATTAAATTTTCACTCCCCTTTTTGTCTTTGATCTCTAAATCGAATTCTTGCAGCAATAGAATCCATCTAATCAGTCTAGGCTTTTCGTCCTTCTTTGAGATGAGGTATTTTATTGCCGCATGGTCTGTGAAAACTATGACTTTTGAGCCAATCAGATAGGCACGAAATTTATCAAACGCATACACAACCGCCAATAATTCCTTCTCGGTTGTTGTGTAGTTTGTCTGCGCCTCATTTAATGTTCGGCTAGCGTAATAAATGGGGTGAAGATTCCTTTCGTTTTTCTGTGCCAATACTGCACCTACTGCCACGTCACTAGCATCACACATTACGACAAAGGGCTCTTTCCAATTTGGGGTTGCCAAGATAGGTGCACTCACTAACGCATGCTTAAGATTCTCAAATGCTTCAACGCATTCGTTGGAGAATTCAAATTTCCTATTAGCTTCCAGCAATGTGCAGAGTGGTTTCGAGATTTGTGAGAAGTTCCTGATGAATCTGCGATAGAAACCCGCATGCCCAAGAAAACTGCGAACTCCCTTAACAGATGTAGGCGGTGGTAAGTTCTTAATAACATCAATTTTTTCCTTATCTACTTCAATACCTGTGCTTGATATGTGGTGGCCTAAGACAATTCCTTCTTCTACCATAAAATGGCATTTTTCCCAATTCAACACCAGGTTGGTTTCCTTGCATTTTTCTAGTACTTGCTCCAGTTGCTTCAGACAGCTTGTGAAGGACTTCCCATATACTGAGAAGTCATCCATAAAAACTTCCACGGATTTTTCTAGAAGTTCGGAAAAAATCGCCATCATACATCTCTGGAATGTTCCAGGCGCATTACACAGTCCAAAAGGCATCCTTCTGAATGCAAAGGTGCCATATGGACAAGTGAATGTTGTCTTCTCTTGGTCTTCTGGTGCAATGGTGATTTGATTATATCCTGAGTACCCATCTAGAAAACAGTAGTAAGCTTGTCCTGCAAGTCTGTCTAACATTTGGTCAATGAATGGAAGAGGAAAATGGTCCTTTTTGGTGATCGCATTCAGCTTGCGATAATCCATGCAGATGCGCCAACCTGTAGTGGTGCGGGATGGAATTAGCTCGTTGTTTGCGTTTGCCACCACTGTCATGCCTCCCTTCTTTGGCACGCACTGAATTGGGCTCACCCATTTGCTATCTGCGATGGGATATGACACACCTGCGTCGAGCCATTTAATTATCTCCTTTCGTACTACTTCCATCATTGCGGGATTTAGCCTTCTCTGTCTCTCAATGAATTCATTAGATTCATCTATCAAACGAATTTTGTGCATGCAATAAGCAGGACTGATACCTTTTATGTCTGCTAAACTCCACCCAATGGCCTCTTTGTGTCTTGCGAGAACTTCCATTAGTAGATGTTCTTGCGATGAGTCAAGCTTCGATGAGATTATTACTGGGAGTGATTCTTTTTCCCCCAAGAACTTATACTTCAAATGCGTTGGCAAGGGTTTAAGCTCTAGCGCAGGAGGTTGCATTATGGATGGCAAGGCGGGAACTCTTCCTTCCATGTCTAATATGTGGGTCACTTCCTCATGTTGCGACAAGATGCGGGTTCCTCTTTCCTGATCTTCCTTGACTCCTTCTTCTGGGGAACTGGCCGCATTTGAAAGTAACTCTTGCGGAGAACATATATCCATGCGGGCTATCATGTTGCATTCCTTAGGATCATCAGGATATTTTAGGGAAGAGAGAACATTAAAGACAACCTTCTGATCATTCATGCGCATAGTCAGTTCTCCCTTTTGTACGTCAATCAGAGTCTGTCCTGTGGCAAGGAATGGTCTTCCCAAAATAATGGGAATCTCTTTGTCAGCTTCATAGTCCAAAATGATGAAATCTGCAGGAAAAATAAATTTGTCAACTTTGACTAATACGTCTTCGATCTTCCCCTCAGGGTGGACTACAGATCTATCTGCTAACTGAAGTGTAATAGTGGTTGGTCTTGCTTCTCCGATCCCTAGGCGTTTGTAGACAGATAATGGCATTAGATTGATGCTTGCGCCTAGATCGCATAATGCCTTGCCGACATCAATTCCTCCTATCGAGCAAGGAATTGTGAAACTGCCAGGATCCTTCAATTTTGGGGGAAGCTTGTTGGCAAGTATTGCGCTACATTCACTGGTTAACGCAACCGTTTCAAAGTCCTTCCATGGCCTTTTGTTCATCAAGATGTCTTTCAAGAATTTAGCATAGCTTGGCATCTTTTCTAATGCTTCCACAAGTGGGACATTGATATGCAATTCTCGCAAAGCATTCAAAAATTTCTTAAACTAAGCCTCATCATTCTTCTTTCGCAACCTTTGCGGGAAAGGTAGCGTGGGCTTGTATGCGTCAGGCTCTTCTTCTACGTGCGTTTTTTTTCTTTTCGGATACATCTCCTTGCGTCACTCTTTCTTCAAGCGGCAGGCTGTGCCCTTCTGTGGTTGCACTTTTGCATGGGTCATCTTGTGTTGGTAGAGGTTCATTCACCTGTAATTGTCTTCCACTTCGTAGAGTCACCGCATGGCAGTGTTCTTTCCCTTTTGGATCCTCTGTATTGCTGGGCAATGTTCCTGCAGGCCTGTTTCTAAGTTCTGACGCAAGCTGTCCAACTTGAATCTCTAGGCTGCGGAGAGATGCGGCTTGGCTCTGAACTACTGCGTCATTCTTGGCCATATATTCTTTCTGACTAGTCATGAATTCCCTCATCATGCCTTCTAATGCGTTTGAGGCTGATGCTCTGGAGCTTCCTCCTCCTTCCATGTTGTGCTGGAAATGTTCCTGCACAGATTGGCCATTGTTAGAATTGAATAATCTTGGCACATGATTTATATTACCTTGTTGTTGTTTATTCGCGTTTCCATTCCATGAGAAATTAGGGTGATTTCTCCATCCTGGGTTGTATGTGCTTGAATATGGGTTGTTGCGCGTCACTCCTTGCGCTCCCACATATAGAACTGCTTCTGGGTTTGAAGGACATTGGTCATGCGTGTGTCCTTCACCGCAAATTCCGCATCCAACTGCGTTGAGTTGTGCGATCAAGGGTGCGGTGCTGGCTGTGAGCGCATCCATTTTTAAGGTCAACGCTTCAATTTTTGCGTTTACTGATGTCATAGGCTCTACTTCAAAACTTCCTGAATTAGCCTTAAATGGTCTTCGTCGCCTATATTCCGCAGATCCCCACTCATAATTATTCCGTGCAATTCGATCTAGAATTTCATGGGCTTCATCATATGTTTTTCTGAGTAGTGCACCATTTGCGGATGAGTCTACCAAGATTTGTGAATTCTTGTTAAGACCCACGTAGAAAGTTTCTAGCTGAATGCACAGTGGTAAACCATGATGCGGGCATCTTTGTAGCAGGCTCTTGAATCGTTCCCAAGCTTCGCTCAATGTTTCATCATCTTGTTGCGCAAATGTCATTATTTCCTTTCTTAATCTGGAGTTTGCGGTAGGTGGAAAATATTTTTCTAGGAATTTTTCTGCCAAAACGTTCCATGTTGCGATGGAGTTTGCTGGCTGTTGATTTAACCATACTTTCGCCGCATCTCTCAGAGAGTAAGGAAATAATATGACCTGAAGCTGTTCTGGTGTAACTCCTGGGATGATAAATTTGTTGCAAATGTCAAGGAATGACTTGAGGTGAGAGTGAGGATCTTCTGATGGACTTCCTCCGAATTGTCCTGCAGCTGTCAACATTTGAAACATAACAGGTTTTAGTTCAAACCTCTCTGTTTCTAGAGTGGGTTGAATTATCCCTGGATTGAAATTGCAATTTGCAGGAGCTGCGTAATCTCTAATTCCTCTGGCCCTATCATCGGCCATTTGGATGGGGTTTAATTGTCTATTTGGTTGGTTTGGTGCTGCCATTTCCTTTGTTTCCCTTCGGGGTCTTTGATTCCTTCTTCTTCTGTGGTATGTTCTATCGATTTCAGGATCTACCTCGAATTCAATCCCTCGGGCGGCACACATGCAATATCTCTGTTCCTGGAGAAAATGACTCAACAGGAGGCACTGTGAGTATTAATTCAGTGAAAGCTGGAGTAAACTTTTGTTGCCAGATCCACGGCAACGGCGCCAAAAACTTGATTGAATATCAGTATAGTTGGTAGAATAGTCGCAGATTTAAATCAATCCAAGTATAAACTGATTAAATCAAGTAGTACCTGATGAGTTCAGGGTCGAATCCACAGGGAAATGGAACAAAAAATTATATATTCACTGATTTAATCTCTCCACATGCTAGGTAAGTAAAGAAAATTGAGTGGTGTAGTTTGAAAAAATAGATGTATTGCGGAAAGAAAATAATATAATTTGAGGAAAGGACTTAAATGCGAAAAATATCAAGGCTATTGCGGTGGCAACCTCATGCGTTCATAAGAGACTTGTAGCGCTAATTTTTGATTAATTGATCCATTAATGCTTAAGTAAGAGAAGAAATCATTAAGTTTTCCTTCCGGTGCTCCTTATGCATTTTAACAATAAACTAGCAAATGACTCTGTGCCTAGTTTTATGCGTGAAGTTCAGTTCTCGTAATACTTACAAGGGATTGCATTAGTCATAATGCAATCAAAGCTCAAACATGCAATATCTTTTAGTGGTAATAATTAAATGTTATCAAGACTACATGACATGCGCTAGCTTGTTCTACTTAGAGAGATCCATATGCATTACCTGTCAAGGATTTATCATACTGATACCGCATCCAGCTGGCCAAGCGGGACTTAGCAATAAAAGAATTAACACAACTAAGTAGAAAGCAAACAATGTTTCTATTAAACCAAAAATATGCGCTTACAAGTGATGCTTATCGCCGCATGAGGCGCTTGCGCTAAGCCTTGATGAGAAGATTTAGCTCATGAAAGCAAAACAGATAAACTTGAAAAGATACATTACACACAAGTGTATTCCCCTTTACAGATTTCTGCAGCTCCTCTCTAAGGTTCTTCTTCTCTCTTTTTTTCACACCCCTTCCTTTGAATAAGTGAGTTCTATTTATAGGTGAGGGGAGCAAACTTCTTCAAGTCACCAACGGTCAACTTGCAAGTCCACTTGCGCTAGTTGTGTTAGCGCTTAATCATCATTTAGGCCACTTGCGCCCCTTTTTTAAACCTCCTTTATCGCCTACTTGTTCTGGCTGCGCCGGCGCTTGTCTTTTCACCCATCTTTTTCTGTCTTTTGATCATCTTGGAAAGTGTTCCTGCGTTGAAAAGATACTTAAAATGTCTAGATTAGTTGCGTTAGCGCTCTGTGTTTATAATTTCTTATCGCATACATGAATATAGCCTTCCGCTTATATCAAAGCACTTTCCCTTTTCTTTATGCGCTAAGATAACGCATTGGAGGCTCTTTTTGCCTTCTTTTAGCCTAAATTTAGAGAGCAAATAACTTGCATTTCGCAAGCAATCAACGACTCAGATCAAAATTTAATTTTTTCAAAGCCCAAAACGTTTTATGCTCTAGCTCTAATGGTAAATGACAAGCTTTCCCATATACTAACCGATAGGGAGACATACCTAGAGGAGTCTTATAGGTTGTCCTATAAGCCCAAAGAGCCTCATCCAACCTAAAAGACCAATCCTTCCTAGATGGATGGACTACTTTTTCTAGAATTGATTTAATTTCCCTATTACTTATTTCAGCTTGACCATTAGCCTGTGGGTGATAGGGGGTAGCTATCCTATGCTTGATTCCATACTTAGCTAAAAGCTTAGTTAAGATATTATTAACAAAATATGTACCCTCATCACTTATTAGAGCTCTAGGTGTCCCAAACCGCGCAAAGATGTGCGATTGGAGAAACCTTGAAACCGTCTTGGCATCACTCTGATGGCATGCAATGGCCTCCACCCACTTGGACACATAATCTACTGCCAATAAGATAAAAACATTGACATTAGAAGGGGGAAATGGCGCCATAAAATCAATACCCCATACATCGAATAATTCAACTTCTAAAATGTAAGTAAGAGGCATTTCATCTCTAGGCCCTAAGTTTCCTCTCCTTTGGCAAGCATCACATTGCTTGTAGAACCAATGGGCATCCTTAAACAAGGTAGGCCAGAAGAATCCACAATGCAAAATCCTCATAGCTGTCCTCTGACCGCTGAAATGGCCTCCATACGGCGAAGAGTGACATTGCTCCAGGATTTCCTTTGCTTCATCACCTGAAACACACCTACGAATAATACCATCAGAGCATTGCTTATACATAAATGGCTCATCCCAATAAAAAAATTTTGCATCATGCTTAAACTTTTTCTTCTGCCTCCAATCCATGTCAATAGGAGTGACTCCCTTGACCAAAAAGTTGGCAATATCAGCATACCAAGGGACTTCCCTGACTACCTTTACCTGAACAGCAAAAAGTTGTTCATCTGGAAAGGAATCGGAAATGGCAGATTGCTCCAACAAAGATGATGATGAATCAAGACGAGACAAATGATCTGCAATGACATTCTCTGATCCCTTCTTATCCTTTATCTCCAAGTCGAACTCCTGCAATAATAAAACCCAACGAATTAGTCTAGGCTTTGCATCTTTCTTAGTCATTAAATACCTTATTACTGCATGATCCGTGAACACCGTGACTTTGGATCCAACCAAATATGGCCGGAATTTCTCAAAGGCAAACACCACAGCTAACAACTCCTTTTCAGTAGTTGTGTAGTTGACTTGTGCCTCATTTAAAACCTTGCTTGCATAATATATAGGATGAATAAATTTGCCTTGCTTTTGCCACATCATTGCACCTACTGCAGCATCACTCACATCACACATTACCTCAAATGGTAAATTCCAATTAGGTGCACAAAGAATGGGTGCTGAGATTAAAGCAGCCTTCAATGCTTCAAAAGCCTTCCTACAGTCTGCATCAAAGTCAAAAACATGATCAGTGCACAATAAGTTACAAAGAGGTTTACTGATTTTTGAAAAATCCTTTATGAATCTTCTATAAAATCCAGCATGACCTAAAAAACTCAGAATCCCCTTAACTAAATTCGGTGGTTCTAATCTTTCAATAACCTCAACTTTTGCTCTATCCACTTCTAGACCATTCTTATAAATCCTACGACCTAACACTATGCCCTCCTTCACCATGAAGTGGCATTTCTCCCAATTAAGAACTAGATGGGTATCCTCACATCTTTTTAATACCTGACCTAAATTATCTAAACAACTCTGAAAAGACCCTCCAAAAACTGAAAAATCGTCCATGAATACCTCAACAGTGGACTCAATCATATCAGAAAAAATTGCTAACATACACCGCTGAAATGTTGCTGGAGCATTGCAAAGGCCAAAAGGCATTCGCCTGAAAGCAAACGTCCCATAAGGGCAGGTGAAAGTGGTTTTTTCCTGATCCTGAGGAGCAATAGTAATCTGGTTATACCCAGAATAACCATCCAAGAAACAGTAGTAGGCCTGACCAGCCAATCTATCCAACATCTGGTCAATAAATGGCAGAGGGAAGTGGTCCTTACGGGTGGCTTTATTAAGCCTCCTGTAATCCATGCAAACCCTCCAACCAGTTACTGTCCTAGTTGGGATCAACTCATTGTCTTTATTGCTCACCACAGTGACACCTCCTTTCTTAGGAACACATTGGACAGGGCTTACCCAATTGCTGTCTGCAATTGGATAGATGATGCCAGCATCCAACCATTTAATCACCTCCTTTTTAACCACTTCTTTCATAACAGGGTTAAGCCTTCTTTGTTGCTCAATACTCCTAAAGGATCCCTCCTCTAGAGTGATTTTGTGCATACAAAAAGATGGGCTAATCCCCTGAATGTCAGCCAATGTCCAACCAATAGCCTTGCGGTATTGCTGCAGCAATTTTATTAAGGCCTTCTCATGATCCGACATTAAATCTGATGCAACAATAATAGGCAACGTCTCACCTTCACCAAGATACACATACTTTAGATGATCCGGCAAGGGCTTCAAATCTAAAGTAGGTGCCTCAATCAAGGATGGCTTAATCGGGGGAGCCTTTCTTTGATCTAAATCTAAAGACTCAAAAACATCCTCACACCTAAACAATTCTTTTTCATTTTTTCTTTCTAAAGGACAAACCTCTAAATCATCTACACTAACCTCTCCATGATCTTCCAAATGTTTGCTAGCCAAATTTCGAATTGCTGTCTCAATAATTGTGTTCTCCAGAATCCTAATGAAAGAGCAATCTTCCATCTCGTCTGGATATTTCATGGCCTTAAACACATTAAATTTTACTTCCTCATTACAGACTCTCATTGTTAATTCCCCTTTTTGAACATCTATTAACGCCCTACCAGTAGCCAAAAATGGACGACCTAGAATAATTGGGACATCTTTGTCAACCTCATAGTCTAAAATAATGAAATCAACAGGAAATATGAATTTATCCACTTTCACTAAGACATCCTCAATTTTACCCTCTGGATATGTGATAGACCTATCAGCTAGTTGGAGTGTGACTGTGGTAGGTCTAGCTTCACCAATACCTAGCTTTCGATAGACCGAGAGAGGCATAAGGTTAATGCTTGCACCTAAATCACAGAGTGCTCTGCCTAACTCTTTTCCACCTATAGACACAGGTATAGTAAATGATCCTGGATCCTTAGCCTTGGGTGGTAGCCCATTCTTAAGAATAGCACTACATTTCTCAGTAAGAGATACAGTTTCAAACTCACCTAACCTCTTCTTTTTAGTTAAAATATCCTTAAGAAATTTAGCATAATTAGGCATTTGCTCTATAGCTTCTACTAAGGGGATATTTATATGCAATTGCTTAAGAATCTCTAAAAGCTTTTTAAATTGACCATCCTGATTCTTAGGCTTTTGCCTTTGTGGAAAAGGTAGAGGTGGTACATAAGGTGGGGGTGGCACATAAGGTGGTTCCACATCTGGAATAGAACCAGATGCTCCAGCATCTTTATTGCTGCCTCCAGCACCCTGACCAGTCTCCAACTCTTTCTTGACAACAACATTTCTATCACAATTATTATCTATATCCTGGGTTTTACTAGGCTCTTTTCTTTCTTCTAGTGGCTTACCACTCCTAAGAGTCACTGCCTTTAGCTGCTCCTTACCTTCCCTTCTAGGGTGTTCAGTATCTGAGGGAAGTTTCCCTTGAGGCCTTGCCTTCAGCTCATTAGGTAGCTGACCCACTTGCAATTCCAGGGCTCTCATTGAAGCTTGATTACTTTGAATTGTGGCGTCTGTACGAGCCATAAATTCTTTCATCATTGCCTCGAGAGAATTCCCCGAATTTTGCTGGGGCAAAGCCTGCTTATTTTGCTAGGGCAATACCTGCGTCTTAGCAAATCCCGGCTGGTTCACTTTCTGCCGTCCTTGCACATTACTCCCTTGTCCTCCCCACGCGAAGTTGGGGTGGTTGCGCCAACCTGGATTATAAAAGTTAGAATAAGGGTTATTCCTCTGATTACCTACAAAAAACACAGAAGCTGGATTGTTGGGGCAAAACTCGTAGTTGTGATTTTCACCACAATAGACACAAGCTTCCTCTGCAACTTGGTTCACCACTGCAGCAGGCTCCACAACTGGCGGCTGCTGATGACTAATCACTGTCACATTCTTAAGAGCGTTAGCAATCATTGCAAGATCAGCCCTAATGGTGGACACACCATCAACTTCTAAAACACTCTTAACCTTTTTATTTGTGCCTCTAACATCCGACCACTGACAACTATTAGTAGATATTCTTTCTAAAATTTCATAATCTTCGTTAAAAGTTTTTGCCAACAGGGCCCCTCCAGCTGAAGCATCAACCATACCTTGAGTTACCGCATTCAATCCATTGTAAAATGTTTCCATTTGGATACAATGTGGTAGGCCATGGTGGGGACACTTTCGCAAAAGCTCCTTAAACCTCTCCCAAGCCTCACTAAAAGTCTCATCTTCAAGTTGCCTAAACCCTACTATTTCACTCCTTAGTTTAGCATTTCTATTAGGTGGGAAATATTTACTCAAAAATTTTTCAGCTAACTCATCCCACGTCCTAATTGATCCTGGAGCAAAAGAATTTAACCACGCCTTCGCTCCATCCCTAAGAGAATACGGGAACAAAGTTAATCTAAGAGCACTAGACCTAATTGGTCAAGGATACTCTCCTCTTGCTCTTAGAATCACAAGACAAGACCTAGAATTCTCTCTAGCCTCCCTCTTAGAGAAAGACTCCCACAAGTCTTTTGCCTCTTAGACTTAGAGACATACCGGTGTAACCTCTGTGGTTATTGTGTCAATCAAGAAGAAATGTCCAGCGATTATAAGACAAGGAGGTTGCTGCGTTTTCGATCGTTGGAGCGTCGTTGGCGAAGAACGGTCAAGTCTACAACGAAGGTTTGTAACTGTTCTTGCCCTTTTCTTTAGAAAAGCATGAAAATAAATTTAGATTTGTTTTTCAGCATGTTTAAACCAATTTTCCAGCAACTTTAAAGTGTGTTTAAAGTGTATTTGAGTTTTTCGTAACGGTATTTTAATGTTAATTAATATACGGCGTAAGGTCCTCTCGATGCGCTTCCGCTGCGTGGGGACTTTTATTCCCTTCAACAGCGTCGCGACACTGTCAACTTTTTCAGCAAGAAAGGGTCCGCCCATTGTCCTATAAATAGCCCCCCTTCCTTTGGTTCAAATCATCCCATTTTTGGGGAGTTCTCCCCTAGCTCAAAAGAGAGAAAAAGAGAGGAGAGTTGTGAAGAAAAAGGTGGAATTGGGCAAGATTCCAAGGCTCGAGATTCGAGATGATCGTGACGGGAGCTTGGGATCAACTTATCAGTTATTTCTTCCTTACTTCTTTGTAATTCTTTATTGTAGTTTGAGTTAGGCCTATGGATCAAGATCACTTTGGCAAAATTATTTCCATCTGTGAGTAGATCTTGAGACCTAGGGTCGTTATTCTAGCTAATTGGATATTGTAGCTTAAATCTTTGGATATTGTAATGAAGTTCTTCATATTTCATCTATGCAATTCATTCTTAATGCCTTTAATCTCTTGATCACGGATTAATTGATATGTTGGTCTAAATTGATACTCGACAGAGATAATTGAGATTAGATCCAATTTGCATGGCTAACGATTGCTTGGAGCACGATAGTGAAAGAGAATTGTTAGAAATTGATTATGAAGTTTCTTAATGCCATGCTATGATTAACTAAGGAAATGGACACATGATAGCGAGCATAGCTAGCTATCTTTACTTATTTAATTTAGCTAGTCTTTGATGATTATTGGCCATTTTATTGCACTTAATTGTTTATTTTGTAGGAAATGGTTGATTGGAGCTATAGCGCAATAATGGAGTTAATCGGGTGCTCTGGACGC
The DNA here is from genome assembly GCA_017139565.1 of Luffa aegyptiaca. Lineage (NCBI taxonomy): Eukaryota > Viridiplantae > Streptophyta > Magnoliopsida > Cucurbitales > Cucurbitaceae > Luffa > Luffa aegyptiaca. Next base: position 23,826,448 of record CM029395.1, read on the forward strand.
GAAAAGATGCAAAGGAAGAAAAAGAATTTAAAAAGGAAAAAAGTCAAAATAGGGTCAAATGTTGACTAGCGTCTCGACGCTAGCCATTAGGCATCTCGACGCTAGCATTCCTTATTCGGAAAGGCGCAAAATTGTCGCAGCGTCTCGACGCTGCGACCTTAGCGTCTCGACGCTGCTAGAATTCCATATCAGAACACGCGTGTTTAGAGACAGCGTCTCGACGCTACGGCAAAAATCTGCAATATAATGTTCTTTTCGGCTAGGTTTTTGGGGGGAATAAATTTTGGGACTTCTTGGAGCCGTAAACAGAGGAGAAACAGAGAGGATTAAGGCTGAAGCAAAGGGAGAAAACCGGAAATCAACCCATTGTTCGTGGGGATCGTGACGGGGACGTTCGGTCTCGGCCTACATTGAGTTTTCTTTCCCCTTACCTTTTCTTTAGCTAGAGTTTATGGCTTTATTATGTTTAGTTGAGCTTGTAATCACATTCATGAGTAGCTAAACTCATAGCTTAGGGATTGATGTAGTTGATTTTGTTTATGGATTGATTTATGGTTTAAGTTGTGCAATGTTTATTATGTTTGTAATCTTGATTTAATGCTTTCAATTAATTGGCCATTAGTTGAATGATTTAAGTTTTGAATCTAGCTCGGGAGAGGAGATTTAATATAGACTTACTCAAGATTGCATGACTAAAGTTTATTTTCTAATTCGTGACGGTTTTAGACTAACTTTAGAATTGGTCAAAAGATCTCATTTCCTTGCATGTTAATAACCTTAGATAGGGATATCAAGTCGGTTAATTTGCATGAGAATCAATTATACTCGGGAGAGGTAGTTGTGATAAAAGGGTCTTAGGCTCATAATTTCATTGTGCATAATAACTTACTCCTTAAAATCAATCCTAGACTAAATCGGCGAAATCAATTCCCTAAGTATTTTTCCCAATTGAATTTCCACACTTTTTACTTGTTTTGATTTAGTTTTCATATCATTCAATCATCACATTGTGTTCCCTAAATAAAATTGAGCAAGATAATTCACAATACTTGATTTGCTTAAAAATCCAATCCAGAGGACGACATTCGAATTACATTCACTATATTATTACTTGACCCGTGCGCTTGCGGTAGGAAAAGTCCACATCAACACATGAATTAGTTATGTTAGTATGAGATGTGGAGGAGCTTGAAAGAGAATTCAGCTTAAAATTACTTCAAGATTTACGGAATTAAAGAATTGTAGTTACATTCATCCAATTATTTGAGCTATAAATCCAAAAAGCTAGATAACACCCTAGGTCAAGTCCCCTTAATAGGATATTTACATTTTATTGCATAATTTCTTTAGTTTCTTGTTAGTTCTTTAGTTCTTCAAAGATTGAGCTTCTAAATAAAATTAAGCATGATGATTCTTGGTAATTAATGGAATTAAATCAATTTCCTTGAGGATTCGATACTCGAAATACTTTCCGTTTTAATATTACTTGGGCAACCGTACGCTTGCGGAAAAGTGCAACAAGTTTTTGGCGCCGTTGCCAGGAAATTGTAATTTTTTCCGTTAATATTGAGAATTAAGTGTTTGATTTTAATTTAGAAATTTTACTTTTGCAATTTAATTTTTAGTGGCGGCAAAATTAAGGAGTTATAAGGTGGATAAATTGTTTCTTTGAGTTTTAATCATGACAGATCAAGAAGATAAAGCAATCCGAGATTATTTCTTGCCTGAATTTCCATTAAACTACTCTGGAATAACTTTTGAGCCAATCGCTGTTGATAATTTTGAGCTCAAAGCTAGTCTCATTCAAATGGTAAGAGAAAATGCTTTCAAAGGCTATCCATCAGAGGATCCACACCATCACCTAAGATCATTTTTGGATATCTGTGGAATGGTAAAAATAGGAGGAGTTAGCTCTGACGCTATTCGTTTGCAGTTGTTTCCATTTGCTTTACAAGATAGGGCTAGAGATTGGTTAGATTCGTTAACCTCAAATAGCATTCTTAGTTGGAATGATTTAGTTAAAGCTTTCCTTACAAAAATTTTCCCATTAGCTAAAATTACAAAGCTTAGAACTGAAATTGGAATGTTTAAACAATTAGAGGAAGAGCAATTGTATGAAGCTTGGGAAAGATATAAGGACATGTTAAGGAAATGCCCACAACATGGATACCCTGATTGGCTTCAAATACAATTTTTCTGTAATGGGTTAAAAAGGGATTTTAAGACAATTCTTGACACTGCGGCTGGAGAAAACTTCTTAGCCAAAACTGTCAAGGATGCACAAACCCTGGTAGAAGAATTGGCCTTGACAAGTTGTCAATGGCAGTCTGAGCAACCAGAGTCCAAATCTAAGGAGAAACAATGTGAGAATGATGAGGTGAGTGCTTTAAGGTTGCAAGTCGAAGCTCTAACCAGGCTCTAAACATGCTCACAGGATCAGAAATTCCAAGTTTACCTAAAGTTGAAGTAAAAATGGAGCCTAAACCTGAGGAAATAATTCAAGAGAAGAAAAACCATTTGGAAGAAATGCTAGGGAATTTCATAAATGAGACTAGGAATTTGACAGTAAAACAAGATATTGTCATTAGTAAGATGGAAGCAAAATTAGATCAAATGACAATATTCATGAAGGAGATCCAGCAAGGAAAGTTATCTAATGTCGTTGCCATGGATCCACAAGAACAATGCCCTGCCATATCTCTCAGAAGTGGGAAACAGTTGAAAGAAGTTGAAAGAAAAGAAGAAACAAAGCCCAACACTAGAAGGATACTGGATGAGGATGATGAAAACAAACCAGAGGAAAAGATAGCAACACCAGTGCCAGATAAGTCTTCTGATTCTATTCCTTTAGTTCCTAATCAAATTCGTTACCCTCAAAGATTTCAAAAGAAAAAGTTGGATGCTGAATTTTCAAAATTTCTTGATATTTTTAAACAGCTCCATATTAACATTCCTTTTGCTGATGCTTTGGAACAGATGCCACACTATGCCAAGTTTATGAAGGAAATATTATCAAAAAGAAGGAAGTTCGAGAACCATGAGACGGTAAATATGACAGTCGAGTGTAGTGCCATAATCCAGAAACATCTACCACCAAAATTGAAAGATCCAGGGAGTTTCACTCTTCCTTGTACTGTTGGTAGTTTGTTTATAAAAAAAGCTTTGTGTGACTTAGGGGCAAGTATTAACCTAATGCCTTTCAGTGTTTACAGGAAACTTGGTTTGGGGGAATTGAAGTCAACTACAATTGTTCTGCAATTGACGGATCGTTCGATGACATACCCTAAAGGTGTGTTAGAGGATGTTCTGGTCAACGTTGACAAATTCATATTCCCTGCAGACTTTGTAGTATTAGACATGGAAGAAGACCCCAAAGTCCTGATCATTCTCGGAAGACCATTTTTGGCAACTGCTCGTGCATTAATTGAGGTACAGAAAGGAACCCTGACTATCAGAGTAGAAGACGACGAGGTAGTGTTCAACCTTTTTAATACATTAAAACATCCAAAAGAGGTCAGTTCTTGCTTTTCGATTGATTCAGTTGACACTATTATCAATGCATGTGTAGAGTCAGAGTCTCCTGTGGATCATTATGAAATAAGCATGCCTGATGTATTTGGAGATGAATTAATAGATGTTAATCAAGAAAATGCTTTAATTGATAGATCTTTAGAAAGGGAAGAAAATTTGTCATTAGATATTTGTGCTCAAGTTGATGTCCCTTCCCCTGAATTGAAACAACTGCCTGCTCACCTACGTTATGCTTTCTTAAGAGAATCTTCTACTTTTCCTATTATCATTTCTGCTGATTTAAGCAAAGTAGAAGAGGAAAAATTGTTGGATGTTTTGAAAAAGCATAGATTGGCCTTAGGATGGTCTATTAGTGATATTAAGGGTACCTTTAATCCCACAGTAGAACACCAAAGAAGATTAAATCCAGCAATGAAGGAAGTGGTAAAAGCCGAGGTGTTAAAATTGGTAAATGCTGGAATAATATATGCTATATCTGACAGCCCTTGGGTGAGTCTTGTTCAAGTAGTGTCTAAGAAAGGAGGAATGAATGTTATTAAAAATGATAAAGATGAATCAATATCTACTAGGACAGTCACTGGTTGGCGTGTATGTATTGATTATAGGAAGTTAAACAAACCCACCAGAAAAGATCACTTCCCTCTCCCTTTTATTGACCAAATGCTTGATAGGCTGGCTGGGTATTCGTATTATTGTTTTCTGGATGGTTATTCGGGCTATAATCAAATTGCGATTGCATCCGAAGACCAGGAGAAAACAACATTTACGTGTCCTTATTGTACCTATGTTTCGGCGTATGCCATTTGGACTGTGCAATGCTCCAGCTACCTTTTAGCGTTGTATGATGGCCATATTTGCTGACTTTGTAGAAGAGATTATGGAAGTCTTCATGGATGATTTTTCTGTTTTTGGTTCATCATTTGATAACTGTTTGCATAATCTCTCTTGTGTTTTACAAAGATGTCAGGAGACTAACCTTGTTTTAAACTGGGAAAATGCCATTTTATGGTAAAAGAGGGGATAGTTTTAGGTCAAAAGGTGTCTAAAAAAGGTTTGGAGGTTGATAAAGCAAAAATTTCTGCTATTGAACAACTTCCTCCACCCATTAATGTTAAAGGAGTTCGTAGTTTCTTAGGCCACGCAGGGTTTTATAGGCGGTTTATAAAAGATTTTTCAAAAATTGCTAAACCCCTGTGCAATTTGCTTGAAAAGGATGCCCCATTTGTGTTTTCAAAAGATTGTTTGCTAGCATTTAATCTTTTAAAAGAAAAGTTGATTTCCGCTCCTATCATTGTTGTGCCTGATTGGAGTCAACCATTTGAAATCATGTGTGATGCTAGTGACTATGCTTTAGGAGCTGTCTTAGGGCAACGTCGTGATAAATTCTTTAGGGCTATATATTATGCAAGTAGAACTCTAGATAGTGCTCAGCAGAATTACACCACTACAGAAAAAGAGATGCTTGCTGGTGTGATCGCTTTCGATAAGTTTAGGCCCTAATTGCTTGGTACAAAGGTTATAGTGCACACTGACCACGCTGCTATTCGATATTTGAGTAGTAAGAAAGATTCCAAACCCAGACTTATAAGATGGATTCTTTTACTGCAAGAATTTGACTATGAGATCAAGGATAGAAAAGGTTGTGAAAATGTAGTCGCAGACCATTTGTCTAGGATAGAGCATGAAAAAAATATCGCAACCTTTCCTATTAAAGAAGTTTTTCCGGATGAAAGATTGTATGCTATTAAAACTTCTTTCCCTTGGTACGCCGATTTTGTAAACTTTCTTGCAGGAAAAGAAATACCTCCTGACCTGAATGCTTAGAAAAGAAAGAAGTTTTTCCATGATGTGAAATCCTACATGTGGAATGACCCATTTCTCTTTAAGGTATGTTCGGACCAAATAATTTGAAGGTGCATTCCAGCAGAAGAAGTAGGTAAGATTATACATGAATGCCATGCCTTTCCTTATGGTGGTCATTTTGGACCAACTCGTACTGCGACGAAGGTACTTCAATCTGGTTTTTATTGGCCTACTTTGTTTAAAGATTGTTATACCTTTGTGAAAACATGTGATAGATGCCAAAGGACAGGTAATATTTCTAGACGCCATGAAATGCCCCTAACCCCTATTCTTGAAGTAGAACTTTTTGATGTGTGGGGCATAGATTTTATGGGTCCTTTTCCCTCTTCCAATGGATACTCGTACATCTTAGTTGCTGTCGATTACGTATCTAAATGGGTAGAGGCAATAGCCACTAAGACTAATGATGCACGTGTTGTTTTGCGTTTTCTGCATAAAAATATTTTCACTAGATTTGGCACACCACGGGCTATAATTAGTGATGAGGGGTCCCATTTTTGTAATAAATTGTTTGAGTCATTACTTAGAAAATATGGTGTCAAGCATAAAACTTCTTTAGCTTATCATCCTCAAACTAACGGTCAAGCTGAGATTTCTAACAGGGAGATTAAGCAAATTCTGGAGAAGACAGTTCGCATCAACAGGAAGGACTGGGCATATAAGTTGGATGATGTTTTGTAGGCATATCGGACGACTTACAAAACTCCAATCGGTACATCCCCGTATCGACTGGTGTATGGTAAAGCCCGCCACCTGCCTGTGGAGCTCGAGCACAAAGCATACTAGGCTATCAAGAAGTTGAACTTTGACGCAGAGAAGGCTGGGGAACATTAGCTACTGCAGCTCAACGAATTGGAAGAATTTAGGAGCCAGGCGTACGAAAACGCTAAGCTCTACAAGGAAAGAACGACAAGATGGCGTGATCGTATAGTCCAGAAACGTTCTTTTGAGCTAGGGCAGCAGGTTCTTCTTTTCAATTCCCGTCTGCGATTGTTCCCAGGAAAATTAAAGTCGCGATGGTTGGGTCCATTCTTGGTCAAGGAAGTATCCCCGTATGGATCAATTGAGTTGACTGATAACAACGAGTTAACTTTTAAAGTCAATGCTCCAAGAGTGAAGCACTATTGTGGATTCGAAGAGCGGAAGGTCGAAAAAATGATTTTGACGGATCCAGGGTGACCAGAGTCTAGCTCAAGACGTTAAACAAGCGCTTCTTGGGAGGCAACCCAAGTGTTTAAAGTTTTTATAGATTGCAATTTAGTTTTTGTGTGTTGATCCTTATGCTCCCGTGTGATCGATCCTTGTGTAGGAAGCTCGTGAATTCATGCCTAGCTTCTCATTCTCTCCTCGGACGACAATTCAAGACGTTTCAAATTCTCTCGCTTTTTCAGGGCAGTATCGATCTCTCTTTATCTGATTAAATTTTCATACATTGGGGACAATGTATATTTTAAGTTTGGCGGGGGGGGGGGGGGGAGATTTGCTCTCTTTAGGTTTTGCGATAGTAATGCTTTTGATGAAATAATTGCATGCCGATGATGATGAAGTTTGATGATTTGCTTTTAGCCATGAATCTATCTAGTTGTTACGAATATAAAAGCAGGAAGCATGTCTAAATTCAAGATTTTTTTCCTTGATTCCCTTGCAAAGTATGACGATTCACTTGTTTTATTATGGTTTTGAAAGCCTAGATGAAAGTTATATGCTTTAGAAGTTCGTTGTCACTCCGATAGGTGTAAAGTTGTCTAGATAGCTTCCTTGCTTAATAGTAAGTAATATTGAGTTGTGGGAAAAGAAAAGCTCTGATTTTTTTAAAATAAAAAAGAAAAAAAAGGAAAAAAAAAGCTGGTTGCTTGAAAAGAAAATCATTATTTCAGCTTGCATTATGCTTAGGGGCAAAAAGAGCTACCTGCGGTGTGATCAGTTAGGCCAACCAGAGAATAAAATTTGGGTTATGGGTCCCTGCATCGTAGTGTGAAAGCTAGTGCCATTAGAATTATGGGCACCTCAGTAAGGTAGTGCTTGCTAGATAATTGAGATGGCTAAAAGAGCAAGCTTTAGTGCCAGTGTAGGGGGAAGATGAATGGAGGAGTGTATAAATGATTCCGGGCTAGTAAAAATTTTAATAAGGCAAATGATGAGTTGTTTTTGCAAGGGAGGATAAGATTAAAATTTTTAAATATCTTGATGGTTGACTGTGCTTGCTTGTTTGCATTCATGGCTAGTAGCATGGAGGATAGAGTTGTTAGCATGCAAGTTATGATTCATAAGCATTACTTTATTTTGCTCGGGACTAGAAAAACTTAGTTTGGGAGTGTGATAGCATGCAAAAATGCTATCTTTTTCCTAGTTATTTTGGCTAGTTTTGTGTGTTAATTGTGAGTTTAATGAATTTTTATGGTGATTTTGTAGAAACCCGAGTTCGTGGGGCAAAACCGTGAATTTCATTAATTTCAAGACAAAAATGAAGACTTTTGGCCCATAATAGAAGAGTTGGAGAGAAGATATTTGAAGTGGAGGCCCAAAAAGCCCAAAAGAAAGAAGAAAGGAGGCCAAAATCCGCGAATGGGGCTTCTAGAAGGCCTAGAGCGTCGCGACGCTAGGTGCAGAGTGCGTCAAGAAAACCTGACGTCACAGCGTCCTGACGTAGTGTCGCGACGCTGTCGATTTGTTCAGTAAGAAAGGGTCCGCACATGCTCCTATAAATAGCCCCCTTCCTTATGTTCAAATCATCCTATTTTGGGGAGTTCTCCCCTAGCTCAAAAGAGAGAAAAAGAGAGGAGAGTTGTGAAGAAAAAGGTGGAATTTGGCAAGATTCCAAGGCTCGAGATTCGAGATGATCGTGACGGGAGCTTGGGATCAACTTATCAGTTATTTCTTCCTTACTTCTTTGTAATTCTTTATTGTAGTTTGAGTTAGGCCTATGGATCAAGATCACTTTGGCAAAATTATTTCCATTAGTGAGCAAGGATGAAAATATCGATATCGGTACTAATATCGGTAACTCAGATTTACGGATATATCGACGGATATTTGAATATCGACGGATATTCCGGTAAAAATGATGGATATCACGGAAACTCATAAAAATATTCTGAATTTTTTTATGAAACTTTGAACTAAGCTTATTTAAGTAATAAACTATTAGTTTAAGCATATATATCAATAATTATAAGCTAAATATGAATAGTAATACAATAATAGATAACATTGAAGATCGAAAAATGAACATGAACTTGAATATTTCATTGATAAAAATTTGTAGTCATACAAGTACATGTTTTAATAATAACATGACGATCTTGGAGGTACTAGACCGACATTGATATAATTGATTTGATAATGACAATATTGTTCCCAAGTCATGGTATGCTCAAAATTCATGTTTGAAATGAAAAAACAATGACAATGTTGAAAATTGAAATCAAGTGTAGGAAATACCAAAAAATATATAGGAAATTGTAGAAGGTCACATGTAACAAAAAGAAATTGAAGAGGAATAGTTAAATCAAAGTTTAAGGGAAAGGAGGATAAAAAAATTATCTACAAAATTATTACAAATATTCTATTTATTTATTAAAAAATGAAAACAATAAGTATTCTATATAAATTAAATTTAAAATTATATTATAGTATTAAAAAGGTATAATATAAAGTACAATGTGGTTGGTGGAATGAAAGAGAGAAGAGGGAAAGAAGAGGGAAAGAAAAAAAAACAAAAAAATTTGTACAATATCAAGATCGAACTCGTGCATTGAAGGATCAAAGTTATGCAAGCCAACCAATGCAACAAATTTTCAAATGTTGTTAAAAATGTCTTATTAAATATTTATCTTCGATTTTTCGCCAAAATTTCCCCGATTTTGTACCGATATATCCGCGATATTTCCGCGATATATCCGCGATATATCTTCCAATCTCCGCGTTTTTCATTGCTTCCATCCGATATATCGTCAAAACGATATATTGTCGATATATCCACGATATTTGCGATATATCCACGATATTTTGGTAAAAACGATCTTACCCCCCCATATCCATATCGCACCCTCGAGATTTTGGATATATTGGCGATATATCGCCGAAATATAGCGATTTTTTCATCCTTGTTTGTGAGTAGATCTTGAGACCTAGGGTCGTTATTCTAGCTAATTGTATATTGTAGCTTAAATCTTTGGATATTGTAATGAAGTTCTTCATATTTCATCTATGCAATTCATTCTTAATGCCTTTAATCTCTTGATCACGGATTAATTGATATGTTGGTCTAAATTGATACTCGACAGAGAGAATTTAGATTAGATCCAAATTGCATGGCTAACGATTGCTTAGAGCACGAGAGTGAAAGAGAATTGTTAGAAATTGATTATGAAGTTGCATAATGCCATGCTATGATTAACTAAGGAAATTGGCACATAAATTAGTTATGTTAGTATGAGATGTGGAGGAGCTTGAAAGAGAATTCCACTTAAAATTACTTCAAGATTTACGAAATTAAAGAATTGTAGTTACATTCATCCAATTATTTGAGCTACAAATCCAAAAAGCTAAATAACACCCTAGGTCAAGTCCCCTTAATAGGATATTTACATTTTATTGCATAATTTCTTTAGTTTCTTGTTAGTTCTTTAGTTCTTCAAAGATTGAGCTTCTAAATAAAATTAAGCATGATGATTCTTGGTAATTAATGGAATTAAATCAATTTTCCTGAGGATTCGATACTCGGAATACTTTCCGTTTTAATATTACTTGGGCAACCGTACGCTTGCAGAAAAGTGCAACAACTACACTAGGCTCACTGAGTAATAGTTAGGTAGTTTAAACACATCGGTTAGAATGGACTAGGGAGAGTTTTTCTTTGAAAAAGAACAACAGAAATCTTCATGCCTAGGAAACTTAGAAGTTGTGACTTGCACTAGAGTAGAACCCTCTCATGAAAGGTAAACTTTTTAGGAAACGATCTTGAGAAACATGTTTACTTGATTCCATATGACTTATTCATGACATTTTGATTTGCAATTAAAATTGATACTAGTACCATGATTGGCAATTACATATGATCCATAACATTTTGGTTTGCAATTATTATTAAGCTCTCACATTCTGATTGGCAATTAAAAAGTTGATCTCTAACACTCTGATTTGCTATTGCTTTAGGACAAGCAATGAGTTAAGTTTGGGGTATGATAAGGGTAAAAAATATACCTATTTTACCCTTATATTTAGCTCATTTCTTTGTCAAAGTTGCATGTTTTAGATCAAATTTACTATTCCTGAGCTCTAAAAGTGTTAAAGTTGATAAACTAGAGAGTTGAGAGTCACCTATGGCAAATTATGCTTAAAAGTGCTTAAAAAGATCTATTTTGATATGAATTTGACTTAATTTGGTGTTGTGCAGGAAAACACAAGAAATCTGGCAAAACCCAGAAATGCGACCGCATTTCTGGGAAGGCAAAATTGAAATGCAACTGCATTTTTAGGTAGACAGAGGCAGTTTCGAGTCCGTCGCGGGTCATTTTGAACGAGAGTTTCACGCACCTAACGACTTGTTTTGACCCCGAAATTGACTGGGCTACCTACCAGCACCTATTTTGTGGCTCCTGAACTACTCCCCACACTATATAAGCCCTTGATTCGAAGAGAAATTCAAGCAGAACACACTGGGAAGAAGAGGGTGGTGACAGAACCCTAGTACACGCCCATGAGTAGGGATGCCCGTGGTCCTTCTTAGATGACTGAATTCTAACCTTTAGTTAGACATCAAACCTGAGTGTTTGTAGAGATTTTCACCCTATTGCCACTTGTAAAGGAGAGTAGACGGTCGAGCAAACTCTAGAAGGATTGGATAAAAGAAGAAACCCTAATTTTAGCTACTGTACCTTATTTCCAGTATTTACTACTTTTCATTTCTTTGTATTCTTTATTCATTTATTTCAATGAAAAGTTGTTTATTTGCATCTTATCCCATCATGCGTAGCTAAATCCCGTTGAGGGGTTCAATATAGTGAATTCCCTTATGGTTAAAATAGCTTGAAAGTATTTATTTACTTAAGTTCTATTCATTGCATGTCATTCTTTATTGAATATCATTTTGAATTTTGCTGAGTTTAAATTGATCACTTAGACTTTGCATGTTATGTGAGTTTGATACTGGAAAGAGACAAACGATATCGGTTCTCATGAAGGTGATATAGGAGAAATGGCTCGAAAGAGTGTATTCGGTGTTATAGGGCGAGGCTGCCTAAGGCACCCTATAACAACTATAGGGTTATAGATTGCATGCTTGATTTATCTATGTCGGAGTCGAGTCACAGACATGTACATAACGGTACTCGCTTAGCCTTCTAACGGTTATTGGGAGCAAGGCCAAATAGAAGTTAAATCTGACCCAATGCATGAAAAGACTTAGGTTTAATAAGCAAGGATTAGAGTTATTTTACCTTAGGGTTGAAACTATATTGGACACCTCGTTTATTTATCATTGTTTTTCTTTACTTGTTTATTTTATTTATTTCCAAAACTCATCATCAACTATTTCTTTTGTTACCTTATCCAAGCAATCTTTGAACAATTTATTCTTCAAATTTGTGTTTCCAATTTAGTCCTCGTGGGATCGATACCCTTGGAATACTTCTAAGGTTTTTATTACTGCATGCGATAGTGTATACTTGCACTAGGTCGGCTGAACTTATTTTAATCACTATTTACCATCTTTTCTAACCTCCACATTTCAGCCCGACAACGCATCACCTACAAATAGACATAGTTTTGAATGGGGTTCCAATTTCTTTGGGTTAGTGGACATCCGCATGTTCTCAAGTAACGTAAACTATTTTTACGCCCTCTCCACAACTCAAATGTTGCTTCAGAAACACTCTTGGATGGAACATTGTTCAAAATATAAACAGTAGTCAAAATTGCATGTCCCCTGAATGAGTCAAGCAACTGAGCATAGCTCATCATGGAACAAACCATATCTAATAAGGTTCTATTTCTCCTTTCCGATACACCGTTCTAATGAGGTGTTCCAGGTGCTGAGAGTTGGGAAGTTATTTTGTGTTCTATCAATTAGTTCTGAATTTCGTAATCCATGTACTCTCCACCTCGATCAAATCGAAGTGTTTTTATCGTTTTACCTAATAAGTTCTCAACCTCTTCCTTATACTCCTTGAACTTTTCAAGGACTTCAGACTTATGATGCATCAGGTAAAGATATCCATACCTTGAATAATCATCAATAAAACTGATGAAATATTCATATCCTCCTCGTGCTCTAACATTCATCGGACCACAGAGGTCTGAATGTATAAGCTCAAGAGGTTCTTCGACCCTATAACCTTTTCCGGTAAAAGATCGTTTTGTCATTTTGCCTTCAAGGCATGACTCACAAGGAGGTAATGAGTTGTCTTTTAACTCGTTTAGAATCCCACTTTTGACCAGTCTCTCAATCCTATTGAGATTAATATGGCCTAACCTCAGGTGCCAAAGATAGGCATTCTCTTTAGGAGAAATCCTTTACCTTTTATTACTCTGAGTAGTAGCAGTTTTGAACATTTCAGTATTGTTGACTGCTATACTCTCGATAAGTCTTAAAACATATAAATTATTTTCAATCAACGCTAAACAAACATTAATTCCATTTCTGGAAATGAAAACTTCATTTAATGAGAAAGATACAAAATAAGTTTGTTTGAGCAAACAAGATACAAAAATAAAATTTCTTTTAATCTTTGGAACTATGTATACATTATCTCATCTATATATACTTGTTATCTTGGAAAAATAATTTCACATTTCCAATTGCTATAACTGAGACAACCTCTCTAGTTCCAACTCTGAGAGTCATCTCACCATCTTCAAGTTGTTCCCAGGAACCGATTCCTTTAAATGAAGAACAAACGTGATTAGTGGCCCCTGAATCGAGTATCCAGGCCAAAATATCGTTCTCCATTATGCACGTTTCTAACACTACAACAAATATCCCTTTCAATAGGATTTCAGGATAGCTTTTCATATAAAAAGCTATTTAAAAAAGAACAAATAAAAAGTGGGAAGTGAAATTAGGGCGCGCGGTCAGAATACGAAAAAAAATCCAACATTACGCTTTTCTCTCTATCACCATTTCTGACCTTCAGTACTTCTCCCTCTATCCTCTCCATTTTTTTCCTTCATTCGAGCATGCTTCAACTACACTAATCAATTTGCTTCTCATTCTTCCATTGTTGAGGTTGTTAGAGAAATTGAAGGATTGATACTTGCAGGTTTGGGGGAGGCCGATGACGGAGCCAATGAGCTTTCTGATTTCTGATCTAAAATTGAAGAAGATGTGTCTCCAACTACCTCTGTTCTGAGATCCAAGGATTCTGGACTCCTCTTCGTTCCACTCAAGATCGTTGGCAAAGAGAGCACCAGTCCCACCACTTGCAGTTGGAGCTGCCGGCGAAATTACCTATCGAGGACATGGATTTGGATTGTCTCAGAGTGCCCAGGCGGTGGCAGGGGAGGAAATTGGTTGGATTCGGAGGGAGAGAGAGGAGAGACGGTGGTGGAGGGTTTGCTCTATGTCGATACTTGTGATTAATTAGATTTCCCTCTAGTTGATTATGAGTGTTCTAGTCTAGAGAAACAATTAATTAATTCATTGACTATGGCCAGGTTAATCTATCGATCAATTGCATGTTAGTTCAACGACTCCCTTGGGTTAGCGCTCTAGGGGTATCTAGTTCTTAAAGAAGTTGCTTAATTAATTGAGTTTGACGGGTTCGTGGGGTTAATTAATTAGTAACTAGTAATTGAGTCGGTGGACGTTGGGATCAAGTCAATTGATTTAGAGTACCTATAGACAACATGTATGCAAATCATTATCTGCTAATCGATGAGTAAAAAGTAAATGTACTAATCCCGAGTGCCTCTAGCTACAATGAGCGGCAAGGTGAGATTAGCCAACCTCCCCATTTATTTTTCTCTCAGTTTACTTTCTTATGATTTAATTTTCTGTCAGTTTACTTTCTTACATATTTACTTCCCCACAATTTTCACCATCTGTCTCAAACCCCCATTTCTCTACTACCAAACACAAAAGAGGTTAGAAGTAAACCAGCTGTTCCCTGTGATCGACCTCGGCCACACCTTCTGCAAAGTAGCTTAGTGATCGGTGATTATAAATTCGTTTTGACACTGGGAGCCTCGAGAAGTCCCATCTCGTCAAACTGACATTGTTGTCGGGGAACATGGTGTTTATTTCTAATTAAGCAAACACCTCCCTGCCAAGAACAAGGAAAAACAATTGTGCTTCATGAATATCCGGCAGACTCTCGATCTATTGTCCGCTTTGATAGAAAAGGTCGAGAGTGCAGTGCAAATTCACCTTTCAGCTCCTGAATATCCAACACCCCCTGCATCATAAATCACGAAGAAGATAATTTTGTCTCCTTATCTGAATTTATTTTCTTAGTTCCTTCCTTTTGTGGTGATTCAGGAATAAGTGCCTACTTTCATGTATCAGAGTTCTTCTCGAGCTGTTCCGAAAAGAAACCCCTGGAGGTATCTGAAGATCAATTAAAATTGAGGGTGTTTTCGTACTCACTGCAAGGTGAAGCTAAGAGGTGGATTTTCTCGTTGCCTCCAAGGTCGGTATCTTCTTGGAGCGAGATGAGGAGAATTTTCTTGAAGAAGTACCACCCCAGTGCGCTACTGATAGAAGCCACCAGAAGAATTGTCAACGCTGTGTAAGCACCTGAAGAGTTGTTCCACGACTTCGTGAACCGCTTCAATCTATACTGCATGGAACATCACACCTCACTCTCAGAGGAGTCCCTGATAGAAAGCTTCTACGGAGGGCTAACACCTGACGATAAAAGAATGCTCAACTCAGCTAGTGGAGGTGATGTGCTTGCTACAACACCCGGTAAGGCGTGGGAGATTATTGCAAAGCTGGTGGAAGTCACTAGATTCCGAGCCAACTCTCCTGATTAGCTAGAGAGCCAAATCCCAGAGCAACAGGAAGGTAAGTTAGAAGAAAATCTCATCGAGGTCAGTAAGTCTGAACTTAATTCTTCCTTTAATTCTAGGTCTGATTTAATTAGCGCTTCAAGCATGTTAGGAGAGTTAAAGATTAGGAATGCTAAGCTAAACTCTGACTATTATGCACCTAATTCCTTTACACCTGATGTCCCTGCTTCTATAGATCATGATTTAGGCCTAGATGATCAAGTGGCTGACCAAGTTGAGCCTATGGTGCTTAGAATTAGCTTAAATTGGGCGGATGAGAATATACTGTTTAAATTTTCTTATGCTATGCACTCTGTGTGCAAGTTGAATTTTCCTGTGATAAAGAAAAAGAAGAAAGATCATTTGTGGATCAAAGAAGTGGATTTCGGTTGAAGACTGGAAATCCTGTCGACCAATCGACGTTAAAGATTTGCGCTCCTAGGAGGCAGCCCAACTTTTAAATAATTTGTATCCCTTCTCTTTATTTCTAGTTGTTTCCTTCTAGATAGTTTTTTATTTATATTTGTTTCCCTTTCTTGTCTTTAGGATTTTGTGCCCTTTTTCCGCAAGCTGCTATCTTTCGAGTCATGGTGAATCATTCCCTTCCAACCATTGAGCTTAAAACAAGGGTGATTTTCTGTTCCCTTATTCTTTGTCCTTTAAATTTTTCTTGATTAAATTCAATAAGGACAATGCATGATTTTAGGTTGGGGGTGGAATTGGTCCTGCATGCCTGTTTTTTTTTAGTCTTGATGCACTTGAGCATCAGACTATTTTATTATGCATGATTTATTTTAACACTCTATGTCTTCTGGATTGAGGCCATGCAGCTGAGCATTGGACCTGTTTTTAAACAAATTTTAAATGATTGAGTGTTGATGTATGGATGGTTTGGTTGTTTTTTTTTCTCTGATTATGAAAATCGACGATGTGTCATCCTGCCAACTTTATTGCTTTTATTGAATGATAAGCATGATGCCCAGAAACTGAGCCTTTTTAAAATTTTTCTAGTACTTTTCTTGCAAGAGTAAACCTTAGCATGCCTAGGATTAGTTTGAAAGCTTAGGAGCGAATTATAGATCCATTTGCTTGTTGTCACCTCGATAGGTATAGGGATGAGCTATAGAGTCAAATGCCTGCAAATTAGCATGTAATAACTTGCTTAGGAGAAAAGAAAGAAAATATGCCAAAGAAAAAGAAAAGAGAGACAAAGAAAGAAGAAAAAGAAAGAGAAAGAGAAAGAAAAATAAAAAAAAATGAGCGCGGGCTTAAAAAGAAAATCATATGCTCGTTTACATTACTTTTATTCTTGAGAAAAAACATGCTTTATGAGTGATAAGGGGGTAAAAAGAGCTGCCTGAGGTGTGATCAGTTAGGCCAACCAAGGGTTAAACTCGGGTTATGGGTCCCTGCATCGTAGTGTGAAAGTTAGTGCCTCACAAAAAGAAAAGAGAGCGCAGAAAGAAAATGTCTTTTATTTTTCAGGCACCTGGGTAAAGAGAAAAGCAGTCGGTTAGTTCCTAGTGCCAGTGTAAAGGGAAGATAGGTTGAGGGTTATATAATCCAATCCCGAGTCTGTAGAACCGACTCTAGGTAGACTAAGCGTGAACTTGAGCAAGAAATCTCATGAAAACTTTTGATTTGTCTCTTTATTTGGGTCGTATGTGAATGATTCTTGATTGCAATAAACTTTGGAATTTTAGACATTGAGATTTGAGTCTACGAAAGGTTTAGGTTGTGTGGGTATTTGATGGGACCTAATGGCCCATGTTTATTTGTCCTTAATCTTGCTAGTTTTATGATAATTATTTTGTTTAAAGTTATGTTTTGTAGTGGTTTGGTATCAAGTGCTTCAAAGAAGCTCACATTTGAATTTGGCGTTAATTCGAGGAAATTAGCGCGATTTCGATCCACATCTTGAAGTCCATGGGATTCCAAGATGGAGAAAAGACCTAAGTGGAGCGCTTGAGACTCGAAAATGAGGCCAAATGGATCAAGTTTTGAAGTAGCCAAACCAGGAAGACCCGAGAGGTGGCGTCGAGACGCCATCATCAGGCATCTCGACGCTTCAGAAGTGGACGGCCAGAAGCATCACCGTCGGCGTCTCGACGCCAGTTCGAATATTTAAAGCAGCAGGCTACGATTAGGGCAGCAGCTTGGGAAGTTTTTAGAGTTTTCTTTTGAGAGGGAGATCCGATTGGAGTTCTTGGGAGCCGTTTCTCTCGGTTTGGTCCCATATTTTTCATTCTCCCCTTGTATTTCATAGTTTATAGGTAGATTAGGTTGGTTTCTCGAGCCTTGGGCTTCGATTAGGCTTGTCTATGGCCGTCTAAGCACTGTTCGTTATAGTTGGAACCTCGGGATTGTAAGTACATTTGTATTTTTATGAGATTCATGAGCTTTCTGCACTGATTTGCTTTGTATCTTTAGAATCTTGAACTTTATGCATGATTTATTTGTTGTTTGTGGCTTTAGATTCCCGCTTTTATAATTAGCATGCACAGTAGGTTAGATTGACGCCCTAACTCGCAGCTCGTATGTTAATAACTCGCAAAGGAACTAATTATCAAGTTGCTAATGGATGGTTAGTTCAATAGTTAGCATTAGATTGATTCATGAGCACGGGTCCCAAGAGCAGACTCTGACTTTGTTGCTGACAAGACAGATCTAGGGTCTAAGTCGATACTTGTGATTAATTAGATTTCCCTCTAGTTGATTATGAGTGTTCTAGTCTAGAGCAACAATTAATTAATTCATTAACTGTGGCCAGGTTAATCTATTGATCAATTGCATGTTAGTTCAACGGGTCCATTGGTTAGCGCTCTAGGGGTATCTAGTTCTTAAAGCAGTTGCTTGATTAATTTACTTGGACGGGTTTGTGGGGTTAATTAATTAGTAACTAGTAATTGAGTCGATGGACGTTGGGATCAAGTCAATTGATTTAGAGTACCTATAGACAACATGCATGTAAATCATTATCTGCTAATCGATGAGTAAAAAGTAAATGTATTAATCCCGAATGCCTCCAGCTACAATGAGCGGCAAGGTGAGATTAGCCAACCTCCCCATTTATTTTTCTCTCAGTTTACTTTCTTATGATTTAATTTTCTGTCAGTCTACTTTCTTACATATTTACTTCACCACAATTTTCACTATCTGTCTCAAACCCCCCTTTTCTCATCTACCAAACACAAAAGAGGTTAGAAGTAAACCAGTTGTTCCCTGTGATCGACCCCGACCACTACTGCTGCAAAGTAGCTTAGTGATCGATGATTATAAATTCGTTTTGACACTAGGAACCTTGACAACTCTCGTCCCGTCACAACTTCAACTCCATCATCTTCTCTATTGCTTCTAACTCGGTAAATTTCTTTTTCCTTATTATTTTTCTCCTTCTTGTTCCCTATGGTACCAATGAGTTCGAACATTGTGTGTTCTGTGGTAGTGACTTAGATTTGGAACGAGAATAATGACGATGGTATAAATGGCAATATCTCTGTGGCACTGAAGAAGATGTCTTAAGGTTAGATATCTTTGTTTGCCGAGATTGATTCTTGTAATTTTTTAATAGCGTTAGGGTCGTTTGGAATACATTTCAATTTAAATGTTTTTCAAGAATACATTTTTTAAAAAGCATTTTGTATAAAAATTGTTTATAATTTAAACACTCATATGTTTGGTTGCATTTCCTCACAAGTGTTTTTATACACAAGTTATTGTATACTTAAAAAGTTTTTGAAAAAAGTTTGTTTAAAGTATTTCTCTCAAAATAGTTTATTTATCAATCTCATTTTCTAATAAGTCATTTTTAGTGGTCGCCAAACATTATAATTTTTTTCAAAATGATTCTTTTTCAAAATTAAACACTTGAAAAGTTACCAAACACACCCTCATTTTTACTTCAAAGTGATTTGGTTGCTAAGAAAAACACAAGATGAAAACGTTATGTGGAAGTGTTTTTCGAAGAAATTAGGCAGTCAAAATTGGATTGTCCTTTCACAAATTGTTTCTCTTGTTTTACTATTAACCAAATTGAGACAAGAAAACGAATGAGGAAATGAGTGTTGATATGTTTAGTTGTATGCAGTCAAAGGAATAATAATGAATTTGTATGGCACCCTTTTAAGAATCTTCTATTAAATCCAACTCTAGCTAAATTTTTTTGCGCGAAACGTTAGATCTTTATTCACTTTGGATACAATGTTTGTCTGTTCAAATTACAACTCTCTACACTACAAAAGGTTGTAAAATGCGACACTTTTTTCTCCAACTACCTTAGTTTCTAGGGTTTTTCTATTTTCTTAAAGTTTTTGTTCTTTCCATGATTTCATATATGAATATTTGTTCTAAGGTGTTCTTTTACCAAACCATAATTATATAACCTCATCTATCTTGAATTAGCTGAAAATTGAAGTAGAAAGCTACTTCCTATTTACAACTTGGATATCATCATAATTTTGTTTCTCTTATTAGCTGTAATTTTTTTTCTATATGTTCGTCCAAATACTCAACAATGAATTAGATGTCACTTTATTGTTCATTTGCTCTAATCAAGTTGCTTAATAATGTGCTCTTCGGTTGAATGATCCAACTATTATCATGTATTGTTAACCCATAGACTCCAAATTTATCTTTGTGAAGCTTCCATTAGTCTCTAAAAGAGGTAAACAACTAAGGCCCCGTTTGATAACCATTTCGTTTTTTGTTTTTGGTTTTTGAAAATTATGCTTGTTTTCTTCTAAATTCCTTACCATGGCTTTCATCCTTGTTTAGGATCCACTTGAATTCCTAGCCAAATTCTAAAAAAAAAAAACAAGTTTTTGAAAACTACTTTTTTTTTTTTTTCAAAATTGGACTTGGTTTTTGAAAACAAGGAAGAAGGTTGATAGTAAAATAAAGAAACCTATAAGTCAAAGTAGGTGTGTATAAGCTTAATTTTCAAAAACCAAAAACCAAAAACAAAATGATTATCAAACGGGGCCTAAGAGTTAGTCAACACGCTTAATTTTGATTGTCAAATAATGTTCGACTACATATTTTTACTATGAATTAGGAGCATTTGAAATTAAATTTTCGTGTGACTATCCTAACCTTACTGTGTTAATAAACAAAGGCCAATGTCCACATTAATTATCTTTGGCCTTTAATACAATTTAATTAGTTAAACTTAAACCACCATTACACTGCTTTTCTTTACTCTTTCCATTGAAAGTGTTCATATCTAATATGCGGAAGAAATTTTGGATCTTAGGCACTTAATAAGCTTAATTTAATCAAACTATGTATTTTGTTCTAAAGAAGAAAAACGGGGCAGCAAGCACCTATGTCTTTAATTCACAAAATTGGTTGAATCCTTTGGATGTTTTTCTTCACCAAGCTATCATGAACCACCACTTAATCTTCCTTGCTATCCACAAGCCTTTGGAACGGATTGTGGGATCCTCTAGTGAAGGAATTTGGAGTAAAAAGCTTGAAGAACAAGCTTCATTGGTGGGTTTTGGTTGGGAGAGATTTTGGCAGCAATTTACTAAGGAAGCGAGACTCATTTCTTCAGCAATTTCATCCTCTTTTATAGAGGGATGTATGCTGAAGAAAATCACTAGGGATTGACACCAAATTACCCCACATTTAGGGTCCGTTTGGAATACATTTTAATTTAAATGTTTTTCAAGAATGCATTATATTATAAACATTTTGCATAAAAATGGTTTAAAATTTAAACACTCATATGTTTGGTTACACTTGTTCATAAGTGTTTTTATACCCAAGTTACTATATGCTTAACAACTCTTTTTAAAAAAGTTACTTTCAAGTGTTTCTCTCAAAATGTATTATTTCTCAATCTCATTTTTCAATAAGTCATTTTTAGTGGTTGCCAAACACTATAATTTCTTTCAAAATGATTTTTTTTCAAAATTAAACACTTGAAAAGTTAAACCAAACACACCCTTAATGAGTAATTTGGTGGCTTAAGTGAAGGGAGTGCATGGGTTTAGTCACCATGCACTCCACCTCCAAAAATTCCTTTTAATTTTGAATTTAATAAATTCAAAATTATCTTCAATTTTAATTTTAATTATTTATTATTAATAATCTGAAAAATGTAAAATCCAATTTTAATTTTCCAATCTTCAATTAATTCAAAAATTAATTTAAAATAATTATTAATTAATTTAATATTAAATTAATATTTTTGCCATCAATCCCAAAAATTTCCGAAATTTTATTTTTCAACCATGAATCCTATTCATGTGTTTGATATTTAAATATTAAATCTCTTATATGTTGGTTTATCTAAAACCAGACGTGTCGGTAACGTCAAACATGTCCAACCATTTCCTTAAACCGAATTCGAACTAATTCTAATTTTATCCATCATATTGTTCCAAAGATTAGTCTCAAGCTAGCAAGGAAACCTAAGAGACCTACTGATAGCAAGGACAACTAGCTAGTTTTCCCTAATTATTTTAGCTAGTCTTTTATAATTAAATGGGCAAAATTATGCATTCTTGTTTTTATTTGTAGCAATTATGTTTTTGGGATAAAATCGGGAAATTGGAGCTAATTGGATGTTCGGGATGCGAAAAGAGGCAAAGGAACGAAGAGAATCAAGTTAGAAGATTGCAAAAATCAGCCCATCGCAGACCAGTGTCGGGATGTTGTTCTTTGGGCTTCTCGACGCTGCCTTTCCTTATTTCAATTAGGCGGCAACAGGTCACAATGTCGAGACGCTGTGACCCTAGCGTCTCAACGCTCTCGGATTCCTTTCACAGATCCTGCGATAAGGCGGTAGCGTCGCGACGCTGCCCCTATAGCGTTGCGACGCTAAGACGATTTTTCAGCCTATATAAAGTTTGCGATTAGGTCTGAAGGGGGACTTCTTTTGGGTGATTTTGGAGCCGTAAAATAGAGAAAATTGGGGATGTGGAAGTGGAACCAAGTGGAGAAAAAGCGGGAATCAAAGCTTCGTTCGTGGGGATCGTAACGGGGATGTGCAGTCTCGACTTACCTAGTGTTTATTTCTCTTTTTCCTTACTTTAGTTAGTTTTAATGGCTATTGTAGACTTTTGCTATATCGTAACGCTTTGTATGAGTAGCCAAGTTTCGAAACTTAGGGATTGATGTAGCCGTTGGGCACTTTGTGGATTGAATTTATGGATTGTTGCTATTGATTTCATTTATGCATTATGTATGTTTAATGCTTTCGATTTACCGGCCACGAATTGGATGTTGATTGTGTCTAAATCTAACTCGGGAGAAAGGATTTAGCTTAGAACTCATTATGCATAACTAGGATTTAGCTAGAGATCGGGAGATAATAGTTAATTCTAGAAATAGTTAAAAAGGATAACCTTAATGCCTTGCATGTTTAATGAATTTAGATAGGGATATCGGGTTCATTGCATGTAGGAGAATCATGTATGCTCGGGAGAGATATGTGTGATTTTAGTATTCCAAGATTTATGAATCATAGCATGTCATTAATCCATGAATTAATCCATAGTCCCAATTGGTGAAATCAAATCCCTAAGACCGTTGTCATCATTAGACTGTCACATTCTTTTAGTTTTGTGTCTAATTTTGCATTCTTTATCATTAAAGTGTGTTCCCTAAATAAAATTGGTCAAAATTATTTCCGGTAATTAAATTGGCTAGAAACCCAATCCAGAGGACGACATTCGAAATTATTTTCACTATATTATAACTTGACCCGTACACTTGTGGTTAGCAATTCGTGCATCAAGTTTTTGGCGCCGTTGCCAGGGATTGGCATATGTAGTCAATTTAATATCGTAGAAAAATTGTCTGGTCTTAGTTTAGGGTGTATCTTTTTTTTTTTTTGTTATTTTTGTTATTTTTGTTTTTTAGGTAGATTGCATTTTTTTCCATATTTGTTTGAATTTTCCATAGATTTTTCCTTTTTAGTTTTATCATTTGTAGATTAATTTTTCCTTATTTGGTAGTTTTCTAATTTGTTTTTGCCATATTTGATTTTTCATCCCTTATTTGTTTATCTTTTCCTTTTTTAAATTATATCAATTATAACCCTCCCTGTAGCAAGGAATGGTCTCCCTAATATAATACGCATGACAGGATTCTCTTTAATATCTAAAACAAAGAAATCAACAGGAAGGAAAAATCTACCAACTTTGATCAGCACATTCTCAACAATCCCATATGGACTAACCACAGACTGGTCAGCCAACTAGAGTCTAACAGAAGTAGATTTTACTTCTCATATGTTAAGCTTTTTGCACAATGATAGAGGAATTATATTTATGCTAGCCCCTGGATCACATAGTGCTCTACAAGAATAAGTACCAAAATTACAAGGAATAGTAAAACTCCCTGGAGCAGACAATTTCTCTGGCACTTTCTGTTGAACGCGAGCATTGCATGTCGATGCAAGGTATACAGTCTCCATCTGCTTTTCCTTCTTCTTTTTGTTGAGTCATTCCTTCTTGAACTTCTTGTAGTGAGGCATCTACTCCAGTGCATCTACAAAAGGAATATTAACAGTCAAACCTGTAAAAGCATCAAGAAACTTATCAAATTGAGCCTTAGAATTTTTCTTTTTCCTATTCTTTGACTTAGGAACTAAAGAAGTAGGACATGGGATAGAGGGCTCAGCTATTCTCAGAAGAATACCACATAAGAAATAATAAGCCACAAAGTAATGTCGTTTTAAGTAAATTAACTGATGAAGCTACAGAAATATCAACAAGAGTTGTTGATCAATCAACAAGGGTTGTTGATGATGCTTGACCTTTAACAAGAGTTGTTGATAGGGCCAACACAACTGGTTAGTTACATCTATCTCAAGAGTTGAGAGTGCCTCAATAAAGTGGGAGGATTGTTCAACAATCTGACCGTTACATGGGCTTAATTGAAGCCCAGATCGTCATACTTGATGATGGCTTTGAGGATTCATTGTCTTAGAGCAAGACAATGATTGATGTTAACAAGAACCAATTGGATTAAAGCAATGGACCTTTAACAAGAGTTGTTGATAGGACCAACACAACTGGTTAGTTACATCTATCTCAAAAGTTGAGAGTGCCTCAATATAGTGGGAGGATTGTTCTACAATCTGACCGTTACATGGGCTTAATTGAAGCCCAGATCGTCATACCTGATGATGATTTAGAGGATTCATTGTCTTAGAGCAAGACAATGAATGATGTCAACAAGAACCAATTGGATTAAAGTGATGGACCCGGAATTGAAATATGTGATTTCAATTCCTTCTAGAATCTTGTAGATCTATGTAATGGGTAACACCTATGGATTACAAATGAATCTACAAGAAGAAACGAGACATAATCTTATGGTTAGACTTATGGCAAAAGGGTTATACCCAGAGACAGGGGACTGTAAGAAATTCTTATCTCCTGTCGTCATGTTGAAGTCTGTTAGAACTCTTGTCCATTTAGAATGGATGTCAAGACTACCCTTTTGAATGGTAATTTTGAGAAGAGTATCTACATGTCTCAAGCAGAATGGTTCATTTAGCAAGATCAGAAGCAAAAGGGGTTTGCTAACATAAGTGATCAATTCGTGGATTGACCTAAGCAATTCAATCTTGGAATATAAGATTTGATACTGTGATCATATCTTTTGGCTTTGATCGAGAACATTGATGAATCTTGTCTTTACAAGAAGATCGTCAATAGTTCAGTAGCTTTATTAGTGTTGTATGTGATTGATATCCTTGTCATTGAGAATGATGTAGGTTATCTTACTGACTAGTAAAATAGGCTAGCAGCTCATTTCCAAATGAAAATTTGGGAGAAGCTAAGCTTGTTCTTTGAATCCAAATCATTAGGAACCGTAAGAACAAAAGGCTAGCCTTGTCTCAAGTGTCTTATATCTACGAGATGTTAGTTAGATATAAGATGCAGAATTCCAAGAAGGTTTCACTACCTTTCAGGCGTGGAATTCATTTTGTCTAAGAAACTATTTCCTGAGACACCTCAAGAAGTTGAGGACATGAGATGAATGCCCTATGCAATAGAGATTGTCAGTAAGTACCAATCTAATCCAAGATTTGATCACTGGAAAAATCGTTAAGAATATCCTCAAGTATTTGAGGAGAAAGAGGAACTATATGCTCGTGTATGGGACTAAGGATTTGATCCTTACACGATACACTGACATGGATTTTAAGACTGATAAGGATTTCTGTCTGACGTAAAAGAATGGCTAGCGGCCCAATTCCAAATGAAAGATTTAGGAGAGGCCGAATATGTTCTTGGAATCCAAATAATCCGGGATCGGAAGAACAAAACGCTAGCCCTGTCTCAAGCAACGTATATTGACAAAATGTTGTCCTGATATTCGATGCAGAACTCCAAGAAGGGCTTATTGCTTTTCAGGCATGGGGTTCACTTGTCTAAGGAATAGTGTCCTAAGACACCTCAAGAGATTAAGGATATGAGACAGATTCCCTACGCCTCCGCTGTGGGCAGCTTAATGTATGCAATGTCTGCACGAGGCCTGACATCTGTTATGTTGTAGGGATAGTCAGCAAATATCAATCAGTATCCATGGTCAAACTTTACAAAGGAGCTATAGTGTGGCATAATTACAGTCTTGACCATATAGGCCAAAAATATAGCTGCTTGTGAAGCAGCGATTGAGACTGTAAGGCTTAGAAAGTTCTTGACTGATTTGGAATGTGTTCTAAATGTGAACTTGCCCATCACACTTTATAGTGATACAGTGGTGCTGTGGCAAATTCATAAGAACTTTGCAGCCAAAGACAAGCAAGCACATTGAATCAAATTGAAATATTCACGAAGGCTCTCTCGGCTAAAGGGTATGAGGGTCATCTAGAAGGTCTAGGTCTACGAGTTATGTACAAAGCTGCAATCTAGGGCAAGTGGGAGAAATGTAATGGGTATATGCTGCGTGGCTACCGCAAGTGCACGATATCGCAAGTAATATAAAACGGTAGTAATACCAAGTCTCGAATCCACAGGGAGGCGAAGCGAAAATTAAGCAAAAATAAAATCTCTTGAGCACTAAAAGTACTTAGGCAAAATAATATTTAGGGAACAGCTTATGCAAAAAAGAGAAATTTAAAATTCAAAGCAGGAAAATAATTTGATCAATCAAATAAAAAAATATGGAGAAAGAGTTTTCTTTTAATGGGAAGATGGGTCTTGAAAATCAATTATTAGCTAAACAATTGTTATAATTATCCTATCTCATTGCCCAACTAATTATACTCCTAGAATCTCCGTTAATCACATAGGTTCTCCTGTCGGTTTCCCGTAATTGTAATTAATTCATTTTAACAACCTAAGTGTCCTTAGCGCCATTAAAAATCATTAATTATTACGCTCTGATTCATTTTAGGAATCTAAGTTTAATCAACTAATCCCGGTGTCACGACGGGCAATTAAACTAGTTGCATGGATTATGATCTATCCTAACTTCTCTCCGTCGAGTTTCCATTAAGAATCGAATCATTACACAATTGGCCAGATTGAATAAAACATTTAGCACAACCATACAAATAATTAGGAAAAAGGGCAAGAGACAGGTAATTATAACAACATTTCAACTATAATTTCATTCCAAGACCCCAAATTGGGGTTTAGCTATACATAGCTAAAATATCCACAACATTTACAATAGAAAGCATAATTTAAGAGCATAAAAGGAAAGGAATTGACCGTCGAAAAACCCCTTCGCTGACGCTTGGAGCCCCGCCGAACGCTCCCTTGAGCTTCCTAAGATGCTCCCCAAAAACTCCCCAAAATATTTCCCACTAAAGAATTCTCTCAAAAAGGCTAGAAAGCCTTGAGAGGGGCTCCAAAGGAGCCTAAGAAAAGAAGGAAAGGAATTGATTCCTTGATGGATTGTTGGATGATAAATGAGGCACCAAGAGGTGCCTTTTATAGGCCTGGAATGGGGGTAGTGTCGCGACGCTGCAACGCACGCGTCTTGTTGCCCAAGAAATGGGTAGCGTCGCGACGCTATCTACACAGCGTCTCGACGCTGACCCAATTTCCAAATTTTTCCAGCTTTGATTTGGGCTGATTTTTGGGCCTTCTCTTCATTTCTTTTGGGCATTTTTATCATGATTGACCTCTTTGGATCCCTTTTTGATCCAAGCTTGGATTTGGGCTTCATTTGCTTCATTTTTGGCACTTTTTCTCCCAAAATCACCAACTTTGCTCCTAAGGACCAAATAACGGAATTCATTAAATATTTTCATTAAAAATACGATTAAAGCACAGAAAAGCCTAATAAATTGGGACTAAAATAGCGACATTTTTGCTCGCTATCAGTATAGTGATACCATTATGTAATGGGTATAGTGATGCCCTAGTTTATTGTATTTGTACATTGTATATGTTTTCTACATGTATTTATACACCCAGTACTGAATAGATCTTTGTACATCCCACTAAACTAGAGTTTTAGTTCAAGTGGGAGTTTGTTGGGTTTTATGCCCTAAAACTCGTAGATAGTGAATGTAAACAAATTTTATACTTGTGTTTTATAAAGTGTTATTTAGTTTCTGCAATAAAATGTTATTGTTAAATATTGCACTATTTGACCCAAATCCAATAAACTAAGATCCAAGGTTGTTTGTATGTAACTTGAACTAGTATGTGGGGACATACGGGGATCGATGTTCAAAATAACAACCTAAAAGGTCTATAGTACAAGGATAAGGCTGGGTACCTTATCCTGGTAACACTATGTGATACGGCCCGCTTTGTATTTGATACAAACGTATTGATCCAAAGCGTCCATGTAGTAGACATGCGAGTGGGGGTATCCTATGCAATGAGTTTGCATAAGACCGGACCGCGAAATAGTAACCGCTAGCTATAACACCATTAACTAGTTAGGTTTCTATTTCACTAGGATGACCTAGGCAACTTAGTTTGAATCCTGAGTGGATTATGGACTCCTGTTCACGAGGGATTGTCCTTTGATTTGTATGGGTGAGAGTGGCCAATACGCAGACTCAATAAGCCTACCATTTTGGGGACAAGACCGAGTGGGAAGCTGGGAACATAATCGTACAAGATGGAATTCACTCCTTCTCGACTTTAGGGAAGCAGACGAGTGTTCCCTTAAGTGGTGACTCCGAGTCTTGAACAAAGGGCCCTACCCTCTCACTGGCACGAGAGGGTTTTCTGTTTGATGGTTGGACCACAAACAGGTTGTTCATTAGAGGAGAACTGGTACTTAAGGAAATAGAAGTAACCTAGAGGTAAAACAGTAATTTGACCCAGCTGGTGTTACGGACACTCATGAAGGACTAACTAGTCGATATTGGTCTATATCCGTGGACACAGAAAATATGTCTGCAGTGAGAAGAGTGCAACTGTGAGTCTATAGTGGAATGTACACACAGCTAACGAATATTGATTAATTTGGTTAATGAGTTTGACCAATTAATCTCACATCGTTGGAGCTTCTGATCTGCAGGTCCATTAGGTCCCACTGGTAGCTCCTAAAGTAATTTGAGGCAACTAAGTAATAAATGTAAATTGAAAATGTTCAATTTACTAAGGGAAACAATATAATGTATATTGATATATTATTATTATGAGAGAAATTAATATTTGAAGAAATTCAAATATTAATATAAATTTGAGTCACATTAAATTTATGGAAGTTTGAAAGAGTTCAAATAATGAATTAATTAATTTTAAGGCCTAAAATCTATTTGGGCAAATTAATTAATTCAAGGCCGGAAATTAAATATGTGATATTTAATTGGTGGTTAATTAATTAAAGAATTCATTAACCGGGAATTAGTCAATTATGGAAACAATTAATCACTTAAGGAAGTGATTAATCATTTATGGAAATGATCTAATCACTTATGGAAGTAATTAGTCATTTGTGGAAAAGATTAATCAATTATGGAATTGATTGATCTTGGATTGATTAAATAAGGAATAAGATTGAATCAATTTTGGAAAAGATTGATTTAATTGAATATTTCATTCAAGGCCTCTCTTCTATAAATAGAACACTTGACCTAATTGGTTTAGTACTCTCCTCTTGCTCTTAGACTCACAAGACAAGACCCTAGAATTCTCTCTTGCCTCCCTCTTAGAGAAAGACTCCCACAAGTCTTTTGCCTCCTAGACTTAGAGACATACCGGTGTAACCTTTGTGGTTATTGTGTCTTTGAAGAAGAATTTTCCAACGAAGAAACTACAAGGAGGCTGCTGCGTTTTAGTTCGTTGAAGCGTCGCTGGCGAAGAACGGTCAAAGTCTACAACGAAGGTTTGTAACGGTTCTTTCCCGTTTCTTTAGAAAAGCATGAAAATAAATTAGATTTAATTTTCAAGCATGTTTATAGCAATTTCCAGCAACTTTAAAGCATGTTTAAAGTTTATTTTGCCTTTTCGTAATGGTATTTTAATGTTAATTAATATACGGCGTAAGGTTCAATGACGCGCTTCCGCTCGTGGGGACTTTTATTCCCTTCAATCGACATCACAGCCATCGCTGTCCCTATTAATTAATATTAAAATTTGCGATAGGCTCTAATAGGTGGGATTTATGCATAATGTATGTTCGGTTTGCGTTGAACTGTTTAGGTTAATTCTATGACCATAGATTTTATTTTTATGTGATTTTGATCATGTATGGCCCGGTGTTTCGGGTATTTTATATAAAATCGAGTCCTATGTAAGTCCGGGTCTAGAATAGGTTTTTATGAGATGAAAATCAGAGAAATCGCCGCTGAAATCGAGGCCTAAACCGAAGAAATCATGTTGTTTCTGCCCAGATTCTGCCTCCAGACGCAACAGCGTCGGGACGCTACTCCAAAAGCGTCTCGATTCTGCAGGCGCTCAGGTAAGGAAAGTGCACAGCATCGGGACGCTGCGATGCAAGCGTCTCGACGCTATCACGATGACGGCGCGAATTAGGGTTACAACAGGCACGGTTCAAAGGGAGGGCGGTCTGGTTCATCCGGTTCGGCTGGGCTGGGACCAATTCGGTCCGGTTCAGCTGAATTTCAGCTTGGTTCGTGATTTTGAAGACCGGTTCGAGGTTGTTCGGGGCGGTTCATGCTGTCTAGACCAATTTTTGGAGCTGCAGAAGGATTTTATGATAGAATTTAGCTAAAATTAATGTAATTTAATGCTTTATTTTATCCTAGGGGCCAAAATTAACCGGTTCAATTGCTATTTATATGCTTGATGGATGTCATATAGAATTTTTAATCCCACCTTAGGTTATAAACATGCTCATGCATTTATTTATATATTATAAATAGTTATAATGTACGTTTTTAATCCCACCTTAGGTTTTAAATGCATGAAATTGTTTTCATATTTTTTAATATAAGTGTATATTAATTATATGAAAAATTGGAAAGCATGAAGCATGTCATTACTTAAATTAAATATAAATAGTTATGTTTAATGTGATGAATGAAGCATGCTTGATTGATTTTCTTGATTGGCTTATAATTGTTATATTAAAAGAAAATCAATATTGCATGAAGCATGAAACATCCATAGTTAATAATATAATTGTTATATTATTCATGCGATGCAATTAGTATGGTTTAATTTTTTAATTTGAATGAGATTGTTGAATAAATTAAACTCTAGAATCTTGATTATAGGATTAATCATTAAAATTTGAAATAGTTCTTTAATATTAATGATTAGAAACCGTCAATCTATAATCAAGAATTGCATACAAACATAAGATCATAGGAAAAAATGAATTAATTTTAAATTGTTTAAAATTAATTAGACCTAGATCAGTTTCTAATAGGATTAGAATTATTTCTTATTTAGAATTAAAAATAGTTTTAATTGACTAAGTAGGAAAAACATTGCTATGATTATAAGGGAACTCTTCTGTCTAAGGCTGGAGGTATTTAAGTTGACGGTTTACGGAACACCTCCTACCTGGGAACTAACCCGGAATACCGGAGTTGAATTAATCATAGTTAAATGTTAGCATGCAATGTCACTAGGTTTATTAAAAGTGTTTAATGCACCTAGATCTTTAGAGTAAATACCTTACATTACTGAGGTTATAAGGGAACTCTCTCGGTAAAGTTCTGTCTAAGGTTGGGGGTATTTAAGTTGATGGTTTATGGAACACCTCCTACCTGGGAACTGACCCGAACCTTGAGTTAAATTAACCATAGTAGTGTTGACTTGCAATGTTGGGTTTATTAAAAGAAGTTTAATTCACCTAAAACATTGCGGTTGAATCCTTTCCATAATTGTTATAATAGGATCAGACTTAGATAGATTGACTTAGCCGAATTTTATATAAGTTAAACAACCCAAAATTAAACCTTAGGACATTTTCAGTGGGAGGAAAATTTCAAAACGAGATTTAAATCAAGTTTTGCTCCTACGTCCCTATATTCACAACGTGAGGTTCATGCTCGGCTTCGAGTCGCCTTAGGAGCGGCCTCCCTTCGAAAAGTGTTTGCATGAATCAATAACAAGGTGAATGGGAAAAATGTCTAGAGTAAGTGGGAGCGAGACACGTGTCAACGTATCCCTCAGTCTCCGCCCTAGTTCACACCGTGAGAGTCCTATGATCCGCCTGCAGGTTGTCCTGGCGCAACCATCCCTTCGGAGGGCCTGATCATAGGATTCGGAACATCGTGAACTCCTGAATAGGATATGAACTCTTAGGCTAATTACCAACAGTTGTCTTTCCCTTCGGTAGCCTGTTGGTGCGTGCCTCTAGTGGGAGGGTTACACTTACGAGGATGAGTTAAAAGTGTTAACAAATCCTTGATCAAACAACGGTGGCTAATGTCTATAGGAATATGAGTTATTCTGGAATTAGAATTAGCTGAGAAATGTCTCATTTCAGAGGAGGAGTACCTGATCACCCTTCGGTGGCTGGTATTCTAAGCCTCTGAAACATCGTTGCAAAACTAAATCAATAGTTTTAGGGTTCTGTGATTACTTGTTTTGCTAAATTGATTGGATTCTATGCAATTGTTTGCTTGTATGATGGGTTAAGGCAAAGATAACTAATACGGTCATTGTTTGTTTAAATTTCAGCAATGTCTTCCTCAATTGTCTCTCTGCTTAAAAATGAGAAATTAACCGGCAAAAATTGCGCTACGTGGAAGTCGAACCTGAATACGATTCTTGTTGTCGATGATCTGCGGTTCGTCTTAACGGAGGATTGTCCTCCAACCCCTACTCGTAATGCATCCCAAGCAATTAAGGATGCTTATGGCTGCTGGACAAAGGCCAATGATAAGGCTCACGTCTATATCCTAGCCAGCTTATCTAAAGTTTTGGCTAAAAGGCATGAGGGCATGGTCACAGCGAGGGAGATTATGAACTCCCTCCAGGAGATGTTTGGACAATGGTCCTACCAACTCTTCCATTACGCTCTCAAATACGTTTATAGCTGCCGCATGAAAGAGGGCACGTCTGTTCAGGAGCATGTCCTGGATATGATGGTCCAATTCAACGTGGCAGAAGAAAACGGGGCGGTCATAGATGAGCATAGTCAGGTTGCATTCATCTTAGAATCTCTTCCGTAGAGTTTTCTACAGTTTCGAAGCAATGCAATGATGAATAAAATAGTATTCAACCTGACTAGCCTCCTGAATGAGCTACAACTCTATCAGTCTCTTCTTAAGAACAAGGGATAAGTAGAAGGAGAGGCAAACGTTGTTCACTCTAAAAGAAAGTTCGAGAAGGGTTCACCCTCTGGAACTAAATCTGTAGCCATTTCTTCGAAGAAAACTCAGAAGAAGAAAGGAAACAAGGGGAAAGCTTCCGCTACTGCTGCTAAAAGCAAGGGAAAAGCCAAAGTTGTGGCAGACAAGGGCAAGTGTTTCCACTGCAATGTAGATGGACACTGGAAGAGAAACTGCCCAAAGTACCTTGCTGAGAAAAAGAAGGAAAAGGAAGGTAAATTTGATTTACTAGTTTTAGAAACATGCCTAGTAGAACATGATGAGTTTACCTGGATACTTGGTTCAGGAGCAACTAATCATGTTTGCTCTTCTTTTCAGGAACATAATTCTTTTTGGCAGTTGAACGATGGGGAAATGACACTCAGGGTCGGAACTGGAGAAGTCATTTAAGCTAAAGCAGTGGGAGTTGCGAAGTTATTTTTTAGAAATAGATTCTTACTTTTAGAAAGTTTGTTAATTGTTCCCAAGATTAAGAGGAACTTAATTTCTATTTCATGTTTGATTGAACAATCGTATACAATTACTTTTGATATGAATGAAGCGTTCATTTATAAGAATGGTGTACTTATTTGTTCAGCCAAATTAGAAATAACTTGTATGTATTAAGACCAACCGAAAACAAAGCACTTTTAAATCACGAATTATTTAAAACTTCTGAAACTCAAAGGAAAAGGCAAAAGATTTCTCCAACAAGTAACAATACTCATCTTTGGCATCTTAGACTTGGTCATATAAACATTGATAGAATCAGTCGTTTGGTAAAGAATGGACTTCTAAGCAAGTTAGAAGATGATTCACTACCACCTTGTGAATCTTGTCTCGAGGGAAAAATGACCAAAAGACCCTTTACTGGAAAAGGTTACAGAGCCAAAGAACCCTTAGAGTTAATACATTCGGATCTATGTGGTCCAAAGAATGTAAAAGCTCGAGGAGGGTACGAATATTTCATCTCATTTATAGATGATTATTCAAGATATGGTTACTTGTACCTAATGGGACATAAGTCTGAAGCCCTTGAAAAGTTTAAGGAGTTTAAGGCTGAAGTTGAAAACCTATTAGGTAAATCTATTAAAGTACTTCGATCTGATCGAGGAGGGGAGTATATGGATCAAAGATTCCAGGATTATATGATAGAACATGGAATCCAATCTCAACTCTCAGCCCCTGGTACACCTCAGCAAAATGGTGTATCAGAAAGGAGAAATAGAACCTTGTTAGACATGGTTCGATCTGTTGGGTTTTATGCCCTAAAACTCGTAGATAGTAAATGTACTTTTGACCGAACATCAATAAAAGTGATTAATTATTCATTTAATCTATGTTTGTATTATATCTTGTCTTATTAACCCTAATCCAATAAACTAAACATCCAAGGCTAATAGAATGAGGCTTGAACTAGTATGTAGGGACATATGGGGATCAATGTTCAAGTTTTAGCCTAAAGGGTCTGTAGTATAGGGATAAGGTTGGGTACCTTATCCTGGTGACACTATCGATACGGCCCGCTTTGTATATTGATACAAACGTAATGATCCAACGCGTTCATGTAGTTGACATGCGAGTGGGGGTATCCTTTGGAATGAGTTTGCAAAAAGACCGGACCGCGAAATAGTTAACCATTAACTGTAACACCGTTAGTTAGCTCGATTTCTATTTCACTAGGATGACCTAGGAAACTTGGCCTTAATCCTGAGTGGATTATGGACTCCTGTCCATGAGGGATTGTCCTTTGATTTGTACAGGTGAGAGTGACCTGTACGCCGACTCAATAAGCCTACCATTTTGGGGACAAGACCGAGTGGGGAGCTGGGAACATAGTCTTACAAGATGGAATTCACTCTTTCCCAGCTTTAGGGTAAGTAGAGGTGTGTTCCCTTAAGTGGTGTCTCCGGGTCTTGAACAATGGGCCCTACCCTCTCTATAGCACGAGAGGGACTTCTGTTTGTTGGTTGGACCTCAAACAGGTTGTTCATTAGAGGAGCATTCGTACTTAAGGATGAAGAGGTAGCCTAGGGGTAAAACGGTAATTTGACCTAGTTGGGGTACAAACACACGTGAAGGGCTAACTTGCTGTTGATGGTCGATATCCGTGGACACAGAAATATATCTGCAGTGAGAAGAATGTAGTTGTGGTTCTATAGTAGAGTGAACCACAGTTAACGAACATTGATTAACTTGGTTAATGAGTTTGGCCAATTAATCTCATATCGTTGGAGCTTCTGATCTGTAGGTCCATTAGGTCCCACCGGTAGCTCATTAGGGGCGTTGAGGTAAAATTTTAAAGGGGAATAGAACATTCGAAGGTGTTCAAATGTTAAGTTTAAAATATGAATTGGATTCATATTAAAAACTATAGGTTATAATTAATGCACATTTGATGTACATTAAAACTATAGTTTATGTGAGAGAAATATAATTAAGTATATGATATTTAATTATAATATTAATTAATTGATGAATTAATTAATATTTTAGTTTTTAATTTAATTTAATTACATTACATTAAAACTATAGGTTATGTGGGATATTGACATAAATGCGATTTATGTTTATAATGTTAAGATTAATTGGTATTCTTAATATTATTTAATTAATTATTATTTGTTTAATAATTAATTATTCTTATCAGTTAATAATAACTGATAAGAATTTTTTCCTTCCCACTAATTGTGCAATACGCACGATGTAGAGTGAGAATAGGAGGAGTTTTTGCTATTTTACCGTAACTGAGTGGTTCAGTTAGTTTTAATCTTTTTTTGGCCTCTTAGATCTCTCACTCTCTCGTGCATCTCTCTCTCACTCAAACGTTTTTCTCTGCATTTTTCCTCTCAAGTGAACACAGAGAACAAACCTCCCAAATTCCCAGAATTTTCTTGGTTCCCACAAACCTCTCAACTCCATTCTCTAGGAGGATACCGGTGTAGCACTTTTGGTTGTGTTCGTGGGAAATTTGCAGCGAAGAAAGGTTTCGAAGGCTGTTGGTTTTTACTACAACTCGAAGAGAATTAGGCGAAAAGATCAAGAATTTCATCTACGATAGGTATTTCTTGATCTAGGATCATTAGGATCCAATTTAGATTAGATCTAAATATGTATTAGCATGTTTTATACTAAATTTACAGCATGATTTATTCTATATTATTGTTGTGATTTAATTTGCCAACGTACGGTATTTTAATTCCTATTAAAATCGGAGTTAAGGTTCTGTACGTTTCCGCTGCGAAAGGGCTTTCATCCCTTCACGATCAATGATGAGCTATGCTCAATTGCCTAGCTCGCTTTGGGGGTATGCAATACAGACTGCAGTACACATCTTGAACAATGTTCCCTCGAAAAGTGTTTCTGAAACGCCTTTCGAATTATGGAAGGGGCGTAGACCTAGTTTACATCACTTTCGCATCTAGGGTTGTCCAGCACACGTGCTTGTGACAAATCCTAAGAAACTGGAACCTCGTTCAAAACTGTGCCAATTTGTTGGTTACCCTAAAGAAACGAGAGGTGGTTATTTCTACGACCCACAAGAAAATAAGGTGATTGTATCGACAAACGCCACCTTCTTGGAGGAAGACCACATGAGGGATCATAAACCACGTAGCAAAATGATATTAGGACAAGCTACTGAAGAATCACCAAGAGTTGTTGACGAAGCTGGACCTTCAATAAGGGTTGTTGAAGGAACTAGTTCTTCAGATCCATCCCGTCCTTCTCAAACGTTGAGAATGCCTCGACGAAGTGGGAGGGTTATATTACAACCTGATCGCTACTTGGGTTTAACTGAAACTCAGGTTGTCATACCCAATGATGGCATTGAGGGTCCATTGTTCTATCGACAGGCAATGAATGACGAAGATAAAGATGAATGGGTCAAAGCCATGAACCTGGAAATGGAGTCAATGCACTCCAATTCTGTATGGGAACTCACAAATCTACCAGATGGGGTAAAACCCATAGGGTGTAAATGGATCTATAAGAGAAAAAGAGATGCAGCTAGGAAGGTACAGACCTTCAAAGCTAGACTAGTGGCAAAGGGTTATACCCAAAAGGAAGGGGTTGACTATGAGGAAACCTTTTCTCCTATAGCCATGTTAAAGTCCATAAGAATTCTCTTATTCATAGCCACATATTATGACTATGAAATATGGCAAATGGACGTCAAGACTGCCTTTCTGAATGGTAATCTTGAAGAGAATATCTTCATGTCTCAACCCGAAGGGTTCATAGCCCAAGGTCAGGAACAAAAGGTTTGTAAGCTCAATCATCCATTTATGGATTGAAACAAGCATCCAGATCATGGAACATTAGATTTGATACTGCAATCAAATCTTTTGGTTTTGACCAAAACTTTGATGAGCCTTGTGTGTACAAGAAAGTCAACGAAAGGAAAGTAGCATTTCTAATACGTTATGTAGACGATATCCTACTCAATGGGAATGATGTAGGATACCTCACTGACATTAAGAAGTGGCTAGCAGCCCAATTCCAAATGAACTATCTGGGAGAGGCTCAATATGTTCTGGGAATCCAAATCATTAGGGATCGTAAGAACAAAACGCTAGCACTGTCTCAAGCAACGTATATTGACAAAATGTTGTCTCGATATTCGATGCAAAACTCCAAGAAGGGACTATTACCCTTCAGACATGGGGTACACCTGTCT
Source organism: Luffa aegyptiaca (assembly GCA_017139565.1). Taxonomy (NCBI): domain Eukaryota; kingdom Viridiplantae; phylum Streptophyta; class Magnoliopsida; order Cucurbitales; family Cucurbitaceae; genus Luffa; species Luffa aegyptiaca. Next base: position 23,864,178 of record CM029395.1, read on the forward strand.
AAGAAACAGTCTCCTAAGACACCTCAAGAAATTGAGAACATGAGACACATTCCCTATGCCTCAGCTGTGGGCAGCTTAATGTAGGTTATGCTCTGCACTAGGCCTGACATATGTTATGCAGTGGGAGTAGTCAGTAGGTACCAGTCTAATCCAGGGTTGGACCACTGGGGAGCGATTAAGAATATCCTCAAGTATCTTCGGAGAACGAGGGACTACATGCTTGTGTATGGAGTTAAGGATTTGATTCTTACTGGATACACTGACTCTGACTTTCAAGCTTATAAGGATTCAAGGAAATCCACATCAGGGTCAGTATTCACCCTCAATGGAGGAGCAGTAGTTTGGAGAAGCATCAAACAAGGATGCATAGATGACTCAACCATGGAGGCTGAGTATGTAGCAGCTTGCGAAGCAGCTAAGGAGGCAGTATGGCTTAGAAAGTTCGTGACTGATTTGGAAGTTGTTCCGAATATGAGCGTGCCATAACACTATACTGTGACAACAGTGGGGCTGTAGCCAACTCAAAAGAACCTCGAAGCCACAAACGGGGTAAACACATCGAAAGGAAGTATCACCTGATACGGGAGATTGTATAACGAGGAGATGTGATCGTCACTAAGATCGCTTCAGAGCACAACATCGCTGATCCATTTACGAAGGCTCTCATGGCTAAAGTGTTTGAGGGTCATCTAGAGGGTCTAGGTCTACGAGATATGTATGCTATCTAATCTAGGGCAAGGGGGAGAAATGTATAATGGGTATAAGGATGCCCTAGTTCATTGAATTATTTTAGTATACATGACGTTTCAAGCTTTAGATTATTGCATTTACATCCCACTAACTAGTGTTTTAGTTCAAGTGGTAGTTTGTTGGGTTTTATCCCATAAAACTCATAGATAGTGGATGTAACCGTTGACCGGATATTAATGAAATAATATTGATATATTTTTCCATTCAATGTTATTAGTTATTTTATATTTGTCTTTGCCTAAAATAACCCTAATCCAATATACTAGACATCCTAGGCTGTAATATGAGTCTTGAACTATATGTAGCGACATATGGGATCATTGTTCAAGAAACAGCCTAAAGGGTCTATAGTATAGGGATAAGACTGGGTGCCTTATCCTAGTGACACTATGGATACGGCCCACTTTGTATTTGATACAAACGCTATGATCCAACGCGTTCGTGTAGGAGACATGCAAGTGGGGGTATCCTATGCAATGAGTTTGCATAAGACCGTAACGCGAAATAGTAACCACTGGTTATAACACCGTTAACTAGTTGGTTTTCTATTTCACTAGGACGACCTAGGCAACTTAGTCTTAATCCTGAGTTGATTATGAACTCCTGCTCATGAGGGATTGTCCTTTGATTTGTATGGGTGAGAGTGGCCAATACGCCGACTCAATAAGCCTACCATTTTGGGGACAATACCGAGTGGGGAGCTGGGAACATAATCGTACAAGATGGAATTCACTCCTTCCCGACTTTAGGGAAGCAGATGAGTGTTCCCTTAAGTGGTGACTTCGAGTCTTGAACAAAGGGCCCTACCTTTCAATGGCACGAGAGGGTTTTCTGTTTGATGGTTGGACCACAAACAGGTTGTTCATTAGAGGAGAACTGGTACTTAAGGAAATAGAAGTAACCCAGGGGTAAAACGGTAATTTGACCCAGATGGTGTTACGGACACTCGTGAAGGACTAACTAGTCGATATTGGTCTATATCCGTGGACACAGAAAATATGTCTGCAGTGAGAAGAGTGTAACTGTGAGTCTATAGTGGAATGTACACACAGTTAACGAATATTGATTAATTTGGTTAATGAGTTTGACCAATTAATCTCACATCGTTGGAGCTTCTGATCTGCAGGTCCATTAGGTCTCACTGGTAGCTCATAAAGTAATTTGAGGCAACTAAGTAATAAATGTAAATTGAAAATGTTCAATTTACTAAGGGAAACAATATAATATATATTGATATATTATTATTATGAGAGAAATTAATATTTGAAGAAATTTAAATATTAATATAAATTTGAGTCACATTAAATTTATGGAAGTTTGAAAGAGTTCAAATGATGAATTAATTAATTTTAAGGCCTAAAATCTATTTGGGCAAATTAATTAATTCAAGGGCGGAAATTAAATATGTGATATTTAATTGGTGGTTAATTAATTAAAGAATTCATTAACCGGGAATTAGTCAATTATGGAAATAATTAATCACTTAAGGAAGTGATTAATCATTTATGGAAATGATCTAACCACTTATGGAAGTAATTAGTCATTGGTGGAAAAGATTAATCAATTATGGAATTGATTGATCTTGGATTAATTAAATAAGGAATAAGATTGAATCAATTTTGGAAAATATTTATTTAATTGAATATTTTATTCATGGCCTTTCTTCTATAAATAGAACACTAGACCTAATTGGTTCAGTACACTCCTCTTGCTCTTAGACTCACAAGACAAGACCCTAGAATTCTCTCTAGCCTCCCTCTTAGAGAAAGACTCCCACAAGTCTTTTGCCTCCTAGACTTAGAGACATACCGGTGTAACCTTTGTGGTTATTGTGTCTTTGAAGAAGAATTTTCGAGCGAAGAAACTACAAGGAGGCTGTTGCGTTTTCGTTCATTGAAGCGTCGTTGGCGAAGAACGGTCAAAGTCTACAACGAAGGTTTGTAACGGTTCTTTCCTGTTTCTTTAAAAAAAGCATGAAAATAAATTAGATTTAATTTTCAAGCATGTTTATAGCAATTTCCAGCAACTTTAAAGCATGTTTAAAGTTTCTTTTTCCTTTTCGTAACGGTATTTTAATGTTAATTAATATACGGCGTAAGGTCCAATCGATGCACTTCCGCTGCATGGGGACTTTTATTCCCTCCACTCTATTGGTGGTGTTTACATTCTTGGGTGAATTTCCAGCAAAGGAATTCCTTTTGGGTTGCTGTTTTCTAGTGAATATTTCAAGGGAATTAGGCGATATTGATCGAGATCATCCTACAAAGTAAGTTTTTCCTATCCCTTGATCACTAGGATCTATTAGGATAATTTTAGAGTTTATTCTAAGAGATCCAACATGTTTTATAATGGTTTTATAGCATGTTATTTTATGTTTTAATGCTGTAAATATTTTTGCTATCCGTATTGGCTTTTCGTTTAAAATAAAATACAGTATGGTATGATTGTTCTTCCGCTGCTAGGGTTTTTATCCCTGCAATTGGTATCAAAGCCATCTCTGTACTTTTATTTAAAATTGGAATTTGTGGATTGCTTCTTGGTGGGATTTATGCATAATATTATATTATGAATTTGCGATAAACTGTTTAGGTTTAATTTGGCCTTAGATTTACAGTTTTTTCAATGATTTGATCATGTAAGGGCCCATGCGTTTTGGGCATTATTCTGTAAATTGAGTCTTGTAAGTCCGGGTCTAGAATTAGGTTGTTTGCTGATGAAAATCACGGCCAAACGAAGCCAAAGTCACGAGTTCAGTCACGGTTTCTGCCCAGAAAACAACTTCAGACGCAACAGCATCAGGACTCTGTTCATAGCGCGTCTCGACACTGTCGCGATTCCACTCTTCAGATTGTTGAAATCGTGTCAGCGTCGGGACGTTGTTCCTTAAGCGTCTCGACGCTGTCACAATTTCGTGCGGCGGCTGATTTTTTCGTGGAGACGATGTTGCAGCCCTAATCTGATGGGTTGGTTCACGTGGAGGGGTTTAGCTGGACTGGTTTGGCGTCCGATTCGGTCCGGTTTAATTCTAGAGTGGCAGAAGGCTATAATAGGATAGATTATTTACTTTTTTTTATTGTAATTAAGCTTTAATTTATCATAGGGGCCAATTAAATCGGTTTATTCGCTATTTAAATGCTTTATGGATGACATTTAGATATTAATCCCACCTTAGGTTATAAAGCATGCTCATGCATTATCTATGTTATAATTTGATTATAATGTATGGTTGATAATGCATGGATTTATTTTCATGAATGATTTATATTAATTTCATGAAAATGGAAAAGTATGATGCATGCAATTACATAGTTAAGTATAAATGTTATATTTAAAATGAATTGTTTACAACATGGTACTTTGATTTTCCATGATTGGCAATAATTAATTGTTAATTTATTAATAATGGAAATCGAAGGTGCATTGAGCATGAAACATCCATAGATTAATATAAATGTTATATTAAAATTCATGCAATGCAATTGTATAGTTTAATTTTTATTAATTCGAATATGATTGTTAATTGAATTAAACTTTAGTATGCATGATTATAGGTCTAATCACTAAAATTTTGAATAGTTTAAAATTTAGGAAAATTGCAGTGGGTGGAAAATTAGACCAAATTAATAGCAAATATAGCACCATATAAAAAAAAATTGCAAATATAGCAAAATCTATCAGAGTCTATCTGATACGCTTCGATTATCAGAGTTTATCAGCGATAGACTCTGATTAATCAGAATCTATCAGTCTATTGATAGACTCCGATTAATCAGAGTCTATTAGTGTCTATCGCTGATAAAGTCTGGTTAATCAAAATCTATCAGTCACTATCACTGATAGGCTCCGATTAATCAAAGTCTATCAGTGATAGTCATTGATAGATTTTGATTAATCGAAATCTATCAGCGATAGACACTGATATACTTTGAATAATCCAAGTCTATCAGTGATAGACACAGATAGAATTTGACAACAGCTTTTTGGTCTTGTACAATTAATTTTGCCATATTTGCAATTAGTTCGCAACTATGTTATATTTGCTATTAATTTGGTCCAATTTGCCATCTATGCAACTGCCCCTAAAATTTATGATTAGAAACCGTCAATCTATAATCAAGATATGCATGCTCACATAGGACCATAGGTTAAAATTAATTAATTTTAAATGAGTTAAAATTAATTAGACCTAAGGTCACATTCTAATAGGATTAGAATATCTTACTTAGTTTAAAATAGTTATAATGAACTAAGTAGGACCAACATTCCTGTGATTATAAGGGAACTCTACCAGTGATGTTCTGTCTAAGGATTGGAGGTATTTAAGTTGACGATTTACTGAACACCTCCTACCTGGGAACTGATCTGGATCACCGGAGTTGAATTAATCACAGGTTAATGTTAGAATAATGTCACTAGGTTTATTAAATATGTTTAATGCACCTAGACATTAGATCTTATTATAATAGTTATAATAGGACTAGACTTAGATAAATGACTTAGCCTAATTTATCTAGGTTTAATCAAACCCTAAAATATACGATAGGTTACTTTAGTGGGAGGAAAAGTACAAAACTTGATTTAAAACGAGTTTTGCTCCTATGTTCCTATATTCACAACGTGAGATCCATGCTCGGCTTCGTGTCGTTTTAGTGCGACCTCACTTCGAAAAGTGTTTGGATGGATCAATAACAAGGTGAATGGGGAAAATGGCCATAGTAAGTGGGAGCGGGACGCATGTCAACGTATCCCTTGGTCTCCACCCTTATGTCACAACGTGAGATTCCTATGATCCGCCTGCGTGTTGCCCTGGAGCAACCATCCTTTCGGAGGGCCTGATCATAGGATTCAGAAACTGTGAACTCCTGAAAGGATAGGATCGCTTAGGCTAATTACCAACAGTTGTCTTTCCTTACGGTAACCTGTTGGTCCGTGCCTTTGAGATCTGAAAGTGGGAGGGTTACACTTACAGGGATGAGTTAATTTGTTAACAAATCCTTGACCGAACAACGGTGGTTAACATCTAATGGAATATGAGTTATTCTGGAATTAGAGTTAACTGAGAAGAGTCTAATTTTAGAGGAGGAACAATTGATCACCCTTTGGTGACTGTTCTTCTAAACCTCTAAAACATCGTTGCAAAACTCAATCAATAGTTTATTAGGGTTCTTTGATTGCTTGTTTGCAAAATTTATTTGATGTATGCAATTGTTTGTATTGCTTGTGTGATGGGTTAAGGCAAAGATAACTAATATGGTCAATTGTTTGTTTTTCAGCAATGTCTTCCTCCATTATCGGTTTACTAAAGAACGAAAAATTAACAAGTGAAAATTTCCATACGTGGAAGTTCAACCTGAATACAATTCTGGTTGTCAAGGATCTCAGGTTTTTCTTGACGGAGGATTGTCCTCCAGTTCCTCCTCGCATTGCCGTTCAGGCAGTTAAAGACGCCCATAAATGCTGGACGAAGGCCAACGAGAAGGCTCGAGTCTATATATGACCCAGCTTGAATGAAGTCTTGGCCAAGCGTTATGAGACCGTGGAAGCGGCCAGGGAAATTATGAATTCCCAACAAGAGATGTTTGGACTCCCGTCCTATCAACTCCACCACGACGCCCTGAAGAATGTCTTCAACGCCCGTATGCAAGAGGGGCATCCTTTTCGTGAACATGTTCTTGACATGATGAACCAGTTTAATATTTCTGAGGCGAACGACGGGGTTGTCTGCGAGCGCAGTCAGGTTGCGTTCATTCTGCATTCGCTTCCTCCAAGCTTTATACAGTTCAGGACGAATGCAAGCATGAACAAGATACAGTTCAACCTGACCACCCTCCTCAACGAGTTGCAGATTTACGAGTCCATGCTGAAAAGTAAGGGCAAAAATGTGGTGACAGGAGAGGCCAATGTGGCCCATTCCAAGAAAAAGTTCCTGAAGGGTTCATCCCCAGGAAGAAAATCTATACCTCAGGCTTCTTCATCGAAGCAGATACAAAAGAGGAAGGGTGGTAAGGGGAAGGCTCCTGTGCAGGCTGTTCAGGGTAAGGAAAAAGCCAAGGTTGTGGCCGACAAGGGCAGATGCTTCAACTGCAATGTGGATGGTCATTGGAAGAGGAACTGCCCCCGTTACCTCGCTGAAAAGAAGAGAGAAAAAGAAGGTAAATACAATTTACTGGTTTTAGAAACTTGTCTCGTTGAACATGATGAGTTCGCTTGGATATTAGATTCAGGAGCCATTAATCATGTTTGCTCATCTTTTTAGGGAAATGATTTCCAACAGCTGGCTGATGGCGAAATGACTCTCAAGGTTGGAACGGGAGAGGTCATTTCAGCGAGAACAATGGGAGCTGCAAAATTGTTTTTTAGAAATAAGTATTTAATTTTAGAGGACTTGTACTTGGTTCCTAAAATTAAAAGGAACCTTATTTCCGTTTCAGCTTTGTTAGAACAACATTACTCTATTTCTTTTTTGCTTAATGAAGCTATTATTTCAAGAAATAGAACTTTTATCTGTTATGCTAAGCGTGAAAACAATTTATTTGTGTTAAAACCTACCGACGCAAAAGCAATTTGAATCATGAGATGTTTAAAACTGCAGAAACGCAAAATAAAAGGCAAAAGATTTCTCCGTTAAGTAACAATACATGTCTTTGGCACCTTCGTCTTGGTCATATTAACATCGATCAGATCGATCGTTTGGTGAAAAATGGACTTCTAACTGATTTAGAAGATAATTCTTTACCACCCTGTGAATCGTGTCTCGAGGGTAAAATGACCAAGAGGCCTTTTACTGGAAAAGGTTATAGGGCCAAAAAACCATTTGAACTGATACATTCGGATCTTTGTGGTCCAATGAATGTAAAGGCTCGTGGTGGTTATGAATACTTCAACTCTTTCATAGATATGGTTACTTATACCTAATGGGCCATAAGTCTGGAACTCTTGAAAAGTTTAAAGAGTTTAAGACTGAGGTAGAAAACTTGTTAGGTAAAACAATTAAAACACTTCGATCAGATAGAGTAAGCTACCTAAGGCACCCTATATCAACTATAGGGTTATAGATTGCATTTGTGAATTATCTGTGTCGGAGTCGAGTCACAAAAATGTGCATAACAGTACTCGCTTAGCCTTCTAACAGTTGTTGGGAGCAAAGCCAAATAGAAGTTAAATCTGACCCAATGCATTGATTAGCCTTAAGTTGAATTTTCTATGATTAAAGTTTTTGCCTTTGGGATGAAACTATGTTGAATACCTCATATTATTTATTATTGTTATTTCTTTCTTTATTTGTTTTACTTATCTTCCAAAAATCAATCAACAATTATTTCTTTGGTTACCTATTTGAAGCAATCATTTGAGCAGTTTCTTCTTCAAATCTGAATTTCCAATTTAGTCCTCGTGGGATCGATACCCTTGGAATACTTCTAAGGTTTTTTATTACTACGTGCGATAGTGTATACTTGCACTAAGGTTGGTTGAATTTATCTTTATTATTATCAATCATCTTATCTCACATCCATCATTCAGCCTCTGCCGCACCAAGTGTTTGGCGCCGTTGTCGGGGACCAAAAGTGAAACCAATTTTGTTTATTTGAAATTGCGATTGGATTGCGACCACATTTCTGTCTCAAACAAAATTTGACTTTGATTTGCAATTGTTTTTCTTTTGCAGATTGAGTTAGTACATGAACAAGGGGTGTCCACTCCATGACATTGATCCTGAGATAGAAAGAACTTTTCGTCGTCGTAGGAAGGAGCAAAGACGAAAGAGAAGGGAACAACAAGAGTTGAGCGCACAGGAACCTCTAGAAGAAGCTTCTCCGAATCTGAATTTTCAATTTAGTCCTCGTGGGATCGATACCCTTGGAATACTTCTAAGGTTTTTTATTACTACATGCAATAGTGTATACTTGCACTAAGGTTGGCTGAATTTATCTTTATCATTATCTATCATCTTATCTCACATCCATCATTCAGCCTCTGCCGCACCAGAAGGGTCCACCATCTTTTCCAAAATAGGTTTGATCTCCTTGTTAGAGAGCTATGCTTGACCATTTGTTTGAGGATGGTAAGCAGTGGCTACTCTATATCGAACGACCTATAAAAATCCTATAGGAATGTCTCCCTACAGGTTGGTTTTCAGCAAACCATGCCATCTCCCCGTGGAGATAGTACATCGAGCGTTTTGGGCAGTTAAGCAGTGCAACCTAGACATGGAAAAAGCAGGAGAACAGAGACTTCTGGAGTTGCAGGAACTCGAAGAGATGAGATTAGATGCATACGAGAACTCCAGGATCTACAAGGAAAAGACTAAGTTGTTCCACGAAAACATGATTGCCAGGAAACAATTCAGTGTTGGTCAGAAAGTTCTCCTCTTTAACTCCCGCCTTAAGCTGCGAGTAGGTAAGTTTCTCTCCAAATGGCTTGGCCCCTTCGTTATTACTCACGTTTATCCTCATGGTGCAGTTGATATCAGAGACTTGAATTCAAACAAATCCCTCAAGGTCAATGGACACAGGTTAAAGGTATTCAGTGAGCGCGCACATATTCCTCCTCCCGTCCTCGCACGTTTAGAATGCCCTATTAAGGGAGTCACGTAGCCCTCCGAGAATTATGGCACGTTCCCATCCCAGCAAAAGATTCAGGGGAGGTTTTTTGTTCCCTTTTTACTTTTTGTCCTTAGGTTGCATGCTTAGTTTACATTGAGGACAATGCAATGTTTAGGTTGGGGGTGGGAGCATGAGCATATGCACGTTTTATCATTTTGCTTATCATTTTGCATGTATGATCATTTTGAGCACTATAATTTTGAGATTGTATGCATTGCTCTATGATTGATTATGAGATTTCTAGGATGAGAAAAGCATGAGTATATATTTTTCCTATAGTTGAATTGCATGCATTCTATCATATTTAGAGACTTCATTAAAATTTTTCGAAATCTTCCTTAAACAAAATTGAGCATGAGTCCTTCCTAGCGTAGTTTCGTTGGTTTTAGATGGCTTTTTAAGATTCACGCCTCCGTTGTCACCTCGATAGGATAGGTAGCATGTTTAGAGGAAATTTTTGCAAAATAGCTTGTTTAATGCTTGAAAAAAAATATATTTTGTTTAGCTTTCCGGGGTAAAAAGAGCTACCTCTAGTGTGATCAGTTAGGTCGTCCAGAGAAAACTCGGGAAATGTGGTCCTGCATTAGTTGTGTGAAAGCTAGTACCCTTAAAATATATATATATATATATATATATATGCAAGCTTTGTGCCCTTTAGTTTGTTTGAGTATGTCTTGAAAAAAAAAATCCCTTTTGCTTCCTTAAACAAGTTAGTTTGTCCCTTTCCTTTAATGCATTATGCCTTTGTCCAGTGTAGAGGGAAGATGGAATAGAGAATTTTAAAAGTCCTTCTCAAACTTTTCAAAGCATCTCTAAGGAAGATTTAGCTCGTATTTTGCATAAGAAAGAATTTGACTAATTTTAATCTGTCTCTAACTATGCCAGTCTCGCATTTAATTCTCTTGGGAAAAATGTTGATCATGCCTGTCTTTGAGAAATTGAGTCATGAATATTGCATTGCATAATAATCTCTCTCATTATAATATTAGCTTGCCCGAGGACTAGCAAGGTTTAGGTTGGGGGTATTTGATAAGTCCAATTTGTTATACACTTAGAATCTCCCAATTTGCTTATCTTAGTTGAATTCCTTGCGAAAAATGCTTTTTCCTATTCTGTAGGGGGCAGCGTCGCGACGCTATTGCCCTAGCCTCGCGACGCTGCGACAGGGTATAAAATGTATATTGCATATTTTTGCGTCTCTTCTTGGCTTTTTTCCCCCTAGATCCGATTTCTCCCTCTTCTTCCTTGTACTATTCTGAATTCCCTTGTAATTTTAGTGAGTTTTATTATATTTTGGGATGGTTAATCGAGCCGAGGAGCTTAGTTGGAGTGTTTCGATGACCGGCTAAGTTCACGTCGTTGCAATTGGGGACTTCTAATGTAAATTAGGCATACTCTTGAGACCTTGTTTATGGTTTTAGTTGAATTATTGTTGGTTATGTCTTGAATTCCCATTCTCGAATTACAATTGCTTTGATAGAATGGTTTGACAAACTATTTGCTTGATTTAAAGTAATTGCTTTACTAATTGGTTAGTGATAAATTTATTGTGTGATTGTGTTGAATGGAGTGTTATCTCATTTGATATATTTGCATGATAGATTTAGGAATTTGAGCTTAGAATTGCATGAATTTAGGTTGTTCCTAGTTTATGTGAGTTTACTCAACGATCCAATTCGCTTAATGCGGTTAGGTTCATGTTTATGAATTCTAATTAGATTCTAACTTTGATGTTTTTGTCGAGTTGGAAGGTTATAGATCTTAATCATTGGTTCCAATGAATGTTGAGTAATCAAATATAATTCTTTAAATTTAAGTGTCAATGATTGAGTAGCCAAACCCAAGTTAGAATAACCAATTGCGCAATACCAAGGTGAGATTAACTAAACGACCTTTAGTTTCCTGTTATTTTACTTTATTGCAATTTATTCGTTTCCAATCAATCCATCTTTCAAAAACCCCCCTTTTAGTTACTAATTGAGAAATATAATTAAATTAATTAATTACGCTGCTCCCTATGATCGACCCCGGCCACTACTGCTACAAGTTAGCTTTAGAGGTTGAGGATTATAAATTTATTTGATAAGAGACCTCGAAAATCTCTTCCACCAAGAAATGACAGAGAGCTGTGATTAAGAGTAGACTTGCGTTGGAAATGTATCATTGCATGATGTATTGTTTTTGCTCGCATGAGCTAATTTCTTCTTCAAGGCTTAGCGCAAGCACCCATGCGGTGATAAGTATATTTTGTAAGCGCATATTTTGATTTGAATGAAACATTAATTGCCTTCTACTTAGTTGCGATACTATTTTCATTAGTAACTCCCGCTTGGCCAGCCGGATGCGGTAGCAGTATGCTAAATCCTTGACAGGTAATGCAAGCGGACATCTCTAAGTGGAACAAGTTAGCGCATGACATGTAGTCTTGGTAGCATTAAAACTCTACCGCTAAAAGATAGTGCATGCATGAGTTTAGATTGTGTTAAGACTAACGCAATCCCTTGTAAGTTCTAGAGAACTAAGCCCCACACATGAACTAGCCAAATAACCAATTAATAGTTTTATGCCAAACGCAGAAGGAGTACCGGAAGGGAAACTTATGATTTTTTCTCACTTAGGCATTAATGGATCAATTAACCAAAGTATGCGCTACAAGGTTCTTATAAACGCATGAGGTTGCGACTGCAACAACCTTGATACTATTTTCCTTAATACTTTTCTTTTCATTCTTGTCGCATGTTTTGCTTTCTACAAGTTTTACTTTTTAAGATCACCAACTCTCTTATATATTCTTTTATATAATATCACACGTTTTCGAGTTTAGATCAGTAAATATTGTTAAAACTTTGCAAATAACCTTTCCCTGTGGATTCGACCCTAGACTCACTAGATATCACTTGATTTTTGTCGATTTATACTTGGATTGATAAATATCTACGACAAATTGTTATTAATTTGTTAAGCATACTGACAAGCGATCAAAAGTCTACCCCATACGTCGAAGATTTCCACTTCGAGTATGAAATTTAGAGGCATTTTGCTCTTGGCTGTCAGATTCCCAGTTCTTTGACATTGATCGCAGTTATTTGTGAAGAGGTGTGCATCTTTGAAGAGACTTGGCCAGAAGTATCCGGATTGGAGGACTTTGGTTGTGGTCTTTAGTCCAGCAAAGTGTCCTCCATATGAAGTCGCATGACAGGCTTCCAATATGAGTGATATCTCTTCTTCTGTTACTATGACCGATAGATCTTTTACTGAAAAAGACCTAAAAGAGCCAAAGAGCCCTTGGAGCTTGTACATTTGGATCCTTGTGGTCTAGTATGTTAAAGCAGTGGGAGGGTATGAATAATTTGTCTCTATTATAGATGATTATTCATAGGTATGAATATCTCTACCTAATGCAACTTAAGTCTGAATCTCTTGAGATATTCGAAGGCCTTAACACTAAAGTTGAAAACTTGTTAGGTGAGATAATAAAAAACACTTTGATCTGATCAATGTGTTGAGTATAGGAACTTGAGATTCTAGGACTATTTGATAGTTCATGGAATCACATCCTAAATCTCAGTTAGGAGTAATAGAACCCTATTGGATATGGTTTAATCCAAGTTGAGCTATGCTCAATTGCCTGACTCGTTTCGGGGTCATGCAGTGTGACTGCAGTGTGTATTTTGAACAATGTTCCATCAAAAGTGTTTCTGAAACACCTTTTGTGTTGTGGATAGGACGCGTTCCTTTAAATTTTGGGGTGTCCATCACTTGTGTTTGTGACTAACCCAAAACAAATTGGAATACCGTTCAAAATAATGCCTAATTGTAGGCAATCCCAAAGGAAACGAGGAGAATATACTTCTTCAAACCATAAGAGAATAAAGAATTTGTATTGACAAATGCTTCATTCTCAGAAGAAGAACATATGAGCAATCATAAGCCACAAAGTAAAGTCAGTTTGAGTGTATTAACTAATAAAGCTACGGAAACATTAACAAGAGTTGTTGATGAATCAACAATCAACAAAAGTTGTTGATAAGACTGGTTATTCAACAAGAGTTTTTGATAAGGCCGGTGCTTTTGGTCAGTCACATCCATCTCAGGAGTTGAGAATGCCTTGATGTAGTGGGAGGGTTGTTTTATAACCTGACCGTTACATGGGCTTATTTGAAGCTCAAGTCGTCATTCTTGATGATGACATAAAGGATTCATTATCTTTTAGAAAGAAAATGAATGATGTTGACAAGGACAAATGGTTTAAAGCCATGGACCTGGAAATGAAATCTTTGTATTTCAATTCCATCTGGGATCTTGTACATCTGCTTGATGGGTAACACCTATTGGTTACAAGTGGATATACAAGAGGGAATAAGACATTAAGGTCTTAACCAGAAGTGTTTATACAATAAGATCAAAAGCAAAAGGGTTTGCAAGCTTAAGTGATCCATTCATGGATTGACCTAAGCATCTCGATCTTGGAGTGTAAGATTTGATTCGGTGATCAAATCTTTTTGGCTTTAATAAGGACATTGATGAGTCTTGTGTCTGCAAAAAGATCGTCAATAGTTCAGTAGCTTTCTTCATGTTGTATGTGATTGATATCCTACTCATTGGGAATGAGGTAGGTTAACTTATTGACATTAAAGGTGACTAGCAACTCATTTCCAAATAACAGTTGGGAGAAGCTTAGTTTGTTCTTAGGTTCTAAATTGTTTAGAACAGTAAGAACAAAATGCTAGCCTTGTTACAAGCTTCTTATATCTATAAATGTTATTAGATATGAGATGCAGAATTCTAAGAAGGGTTCACGACCTTTTAGGGTAGAATTCTTTTGTCTAAGGAACTGTCTTCTTAGACACCTCAAGGAGTTGAGGAATGCCCTATGCAATAGGCATTGTTAGTGAGTATCAATCTAATCCAGGATATGATCACTGGAGAGCCGTTAATTATATTCTCAAGTATCTTTGGAGAATGAGGAACTATATGCTCGTGTATGGCGCTAAGGATTTGATCCTTACAGGATACACTGACACAGATGTTTTAACTAGTAAGGATTTGATGAAATCTACATCAGTGTCTGTCTTCACTCTTAAATAGAGGAGATATAGTTTGGCATCACATCAAGCTAGGATGCAATGCAGCCTCGACCTATAGGCCGAAAACTACGCTGTTTGTGAAGCAGTATCGAGGGTGTAAGACTTGGAAAGTTCAAGGCTGATTTGGAAAGTGTTCCAAATATGACCTTTCCTAATGCAAGACAAGCATGCACATTGAGTTAAATGAAGTATTGCTGATCATTCACGAAGGCTCTCTCGGCTAAAGTGTATAAGGGTCATCTAGATGGTCTAGGTCTACGAGATAAGTACAGAGATGTAATCTAGGGCAAGTGGGAGAAATGTAATGGGTATAGTGGATGCCCTAGTTTATTGTATTTGTACATTGTATATATACGTTTTATGTATTTTACATGTATCGATACACCCATTGCCATAATAGATTATTGTACATCCCACTAAACTAGAGTTTTAGTTCAAGTGGGAGTTGTTGGGTTTTATGCCCTAAAGCTCGTAGGTAGTGAATGGTGACAAATTGTTCACTTGTATCAATACGTTGTTATTGAGATTTTACAATAAAGAGTTATTGTTTATGAAATTGCACAATTTGACCCAAATCCAATAAACTAAGATCCTAGGCTGTTTAGATGAAACTTGAACTAGTATGTGGGGACATACGGGGATCAATGTTCAAGTAACAACCTAAATGGTCTATAGTATAGGGATAAGGTTGGGTACCTTATCCTGGTGACACTATGTGATACGGCCCACTTTGTATTCGATACAGATGCAATGATCCAAAGCATCCATGTAGGAGACATGCGAGTGGGGGTATCCTGTGCAATGAGTTTGCATAAGACCGGACCGCGAAATAGTAACCACTAGATGTAACACCGTTAACTAGTTTAGGTTTCTATTTCAATAGGATGACCTAGGTAACTCAATCTAACTCCTGAGTATGTTATGAACCCCTTTCAGGAGGGATTGTCCTTAGATTTGTATGGGTGAGAGTGGCCAGTTCGCCGACTCAATAAGCCTACCATTTCAGGGGCAAGACCAAGTGGGGGCTAGGAACATAACATTACAAGATGGAATTCACTCCTTCCCCTATTGGGGTAAGCAGATGTGTGTTCCCTTAAGGGCTGATTCCGGGTCTTGAACAAGGGCGCCCATCCTCTCCTGGCCCGAGAGGAACTGCTGTTTATTGATTGGATCATAAACAGATTGTTCATTAGATGAATCAGTGGTACTTAAGGATCCAGAGGTAACCCAGGGGTAAAACGGTAATTTGACCCAGCTGGCGTTACGAACACTCGTGAAGGATTGACTTACTGTTATTGGTCGATATCCGTGGACACAAAAATATTCTACAGTGAGAAGAGTGCAGTTGTGGGTCTTTAGTGGAGTGACCCACAGTTAACGAATGTTGACTAATTTGGTTAATGAGTTTAGCTAATTAGTCTCGTATCGTTGGAGCTTCTGATCTGTAGGTCCATTAGGTCCACCTACTAGCTCGTAAAGGGTTCTGAGGTTAAATAGTCTTGAATAGAATTTGAAGTGTGTTCAAATTCGTTAAGGGAATTTTATTGTATTTGATACAATTAATATAATGTATGGAGATACGTTATAGTATAAAGTTTAATTAGAGAATTAAACTTTATAATTAATTTTGGATATGATTCAAAATTAATTTATGAGAGAATTATGAATTTAATTAAATATGTGATATTTGATTAATTCATAAATTAATTAATTAGAGAATTAATTAATTTAATTTGATTTGATTAAATGTGGTTTATTCAAATTAATTCTATAGTTATTGATTAATGTTCATTTGATGCACATTAAAACTATAGGTTAAATGAGAGAAACACACTTGAATATGATTCAATTGAAATATCAATTAAGTATTTGATATTTAATTAATATGAAAACAATTAATTGAGAATTAATTGATTGGCCCATTTAATTCAATTGAATATGATTTAATTGAATTGAAATCTTTGTGTTATAATTAATTTAATTAAAATTGGTTTAATGAAATTAATTTTTAATTAATTAGATTATTAATTATTATTTGATAATAATTAACGGTCAAGATCTTGATTGATTAAGATCAAGGGCCAAGATCAATTAGGGTAACTTCCTACCGAATTATACGTATGGGTAAGTGGGGTTCCAAGGGGGTGTGGCACCATCTCTCTCATTTTTGGGTTTTCACGTTTTACAGAGAGTATATTCTCTCCAAAAACTCTCTCAACCAAAAAACTACAGCAACTTCCATTTGCTATAAAAATTCCCTTCCAAGACTAATTTTGGATCCCACCATCCCTAACTCATGGATCTAGAGAATAGCGGGTGTTCGCGATTGGTCGTGTTCTTGGAAGAAAATGTCGCTGTACAATTATTGGAGCATCGTGCAGTGAATCCCGGTCTCCAACATGTAAGTTTTCATGTATCTAAAATTGTTTTAGATCTGTAATTGCATGCTTAATCTAGTTTAGAAAATAAGTTTCTAATTTTGCCCAACGTATCGGTATTCGAAATAATTGAAATTAAATCACGCTCGATTTAATTCGCTTCCGCTGAGGATTCAATTCCTTCAATTACCACCCTTCAATACAACCTCTAACGTTATTTATCTTATCCCGTGTCACTCGGGTAAATAAACGTCAGTCATGCATTCAGTTCGAGTTTCCACTTAGTAACGAATCATTTAATGAGTGATCAGTTGATTAAAAGCATCAAGGACAAAATGCACAAATGAACAATAATGACAATTAAACCAAATCAATTCATTGATCAAGCAAAGGTTCAACATCTAAATCAATATCATAGAATTTAGGAATTTACTACTCATAATCACTAAAATTCAATAATTCCTAATTACAACAATTCTAGAAACTATAACATAAAGGAAAAGGGAAGATAAATGCTCATAAAAGTGTCGATCTCCTCGATCCCGCGGCGACCTCCTTCGATCCCGAGCTCCAAAGATTTTCAACAAAACTCCAAAACTCTCCCAAAAATCCCCAATTTTAGTGTGGACTCTAGAATGAGGTGAAAACCCACAAATTGGCTCCCCAAACTTGGATGCAAATGGTCCCTTTTATCTCTGATGTCTTGGACTCCAGGTCGTCACAGCATCGCGACGCTACATGGACAGCGTCGCGACGCTACCCAATTTCTGGATTCTTCTTGCGTAGCTGCCAAGCGTCAAGACGCTTCGGAGGCCCGATTTTGACTCAATTTTTGGGCCTCCAACTTTCTTTTGGCCCAAATGCTTCTTGTAATGGATTTTGGACTCTTTACTTGATCCAACTTGATAATTTAAGGCTTGGAATTCATGAATTTGGGCTTCTAACTCATTCTTTTTGAGCTTTTGGACTTGGATCTACAATGGATTTCTCCAAATGGCTCAAAAAGTCTCCAAAATCATCCAAATTATCTCCAAAAATCTGATTTTTCTTCTTTGACTCAGTTTTCTGAAATATAAATAGAAAACAGCATTAAAGCACACAATTCAAGCACAAAACTAGCTAAAATTAATAGGAAAATGATAGCATTTTTGGCATGCTATCACCTTATCCCTATACTATAGACCATTTTGGTTATATACTCGAACTTGATCTCTGTCCATATGCACGATAGAGTTCGAGTATTTCATATTATAACCATGGATGTTTCTATTGGATTTAGAGTAAAAAACAAACAATTCACTGTATAACATCTTTAGTGAGAAAGGATAACAAAACTTGAGTTTTAAGACATAAAACCCAACCTCCATTAGGTTTATTTAGAATGTAACTTAGAACCACGTAACAAGCTATCTTGGAGAATATTTGATATCTTTTTCCTATCAGTTTGTCAGTTAACGATAGTGCACACTACAAGAAATAACAGATATAATAGCTAACAAAAAAAGCTATAAAAGACCTATTATAGCTTTTTTCCAAAGTCCTGACAGCCCATGTTATTAAAAGTCAGGGACTTTTTATTGCGTTTTTGTAGCTATAATGGATGATATAATAGAGTATGAAGGAATAGCTTATATACATTGCTATGAAAACTTTTTATAGCATTTTTTATTAATGCTATAATATGTTTACATAGCTAAAATATTGTGCTATCTTTAACACATAATAACACTTTTTTAATGCTATAATATAGTATTTATAGCTTTAATATTATGCTATAAGAAAGTTATTTAGTGTTTTCTAATTACTATGATTATTATAATTAACCTTTTGATAGCATTTCTTTTTTGCTATGTACATTTTTTTATAGCTTTTGATCATGGCTATAAAAGATATAGCTTTTTTTCCCACAATAATTTTTCGATGCTAGAAATTATTTCATATTAATATTTAAATTTCATTTAAATTAATTAAATTTTAATAAAATTTACTTCAAGTGCTCATTTTTAGCTAATAAATCCACAAACAAGAAATAATTCATAACACATAAGAGATACCATAACTTCCATTCATAATTGAAATTTCATAATCAATTTACATTACAAAATAAAGTATTCAATAGTTTCCTAGAATAAAGAAGTTATCCAAATGATACAAGGTAAAGTATTCATTGAATGTAATTTCTAATAACATATATTAGTTCACAAAAGATAAAACTCACCAAGGGTTCAAGATTATAGTCGTCATGTAGTTGAGTTGTCATCTTTGATCCTTTTGCATGTGTGGATAAGGTATCATTTCATTCACCTGCATAAATATATAAAATATACATAAATATATGATTGTGTGAACACTAATGATAGTGAATTAAGCAAATAAAGAAATTCTTTAATAAATGAAAATAAATAAACCTAGAAAATAGCATACTAATGATCACTTCGTCAAAGTATGTAGGAATTCTTAACACCAGAACAAAATACATTGAGGAGTAACATTTGACTCTCATTGATAAATTCCAAAATTATTAATACTAATTCCTCCACCTAAATTTAAGCCTCATCCCAAAAGAAATGGAAAACGCACCAAAGCCATGAATAAGAACTATTGGAGGACCTTCTCCTTGTACAACATAATGTATCTTGTGACCCCGCCATGTCCAGAAGTTATAACTGTAGAAGGGCCCATAACTGAAACTCCAGAAACCACAATTTCTCTAAAACTAAAATTTATCCTATTCATTACACATTTGCTTCCTCCAAGTAAGTTTACACATTCCCAATAATCAAGTACCATATTACTAGTTCAACAAATCAACCAATTCATTTAGACCTCCAAAAGACGAGGTAAAAGAGAAAGATGTTACTTGCTAAGAATTGCATGGTGAGAAGAAGAAAAAGCAACAACATGAATCAATGAAAAATAATTGTATAGTGGGAGGGTAAAACAAATTCACGCAATACCAAAAACTACCAAGATCAAGAATTTTTTTAGGACAAACTAAGAACTTAAGAAGGAAGACATTATAATGTTTAAAAAAGACACTCACAACAAGAGCATATCACCACTCAATACCAACTTCTCAAAAATCCATTCAAGAACTAGTTCTTACAACAAATCCATTCAGGAACTAGCTCTCCCTTGCTCTCTGTATCGAAGACGGCTGAAGGAGGTCTTTTTATAACCTCTTCTTTTACAACAGAAAACACAAGGGAAAAAATGGCCCAACGAATGGAAGAATAAAAGAATAACAACATAACAACATACATATGGCTATCCCAAATTTTCGGCAGCATAACAACATACATAGGCTATCCCAAATTTTCTTAACACATCTTAAACAAGAGAACACACTTCTATATTCAAAACTGCTCAACTACAGACTTCCACAAAACTTCAAGTCAACAAACAAGCTCTGGACTTCTACAAAACAAAGCGAGTCACACCTCGCATCAAATACAATTTAAACACAGTTGTATAAAAAAACTAAAAACAGTTGTTTTGTAGTAAATCTAACTTAGCTTTCAAACTAAAAAACTTTTAACTTACAAGTTTTATACATAAGAAAGATTAGTGGCGAATCGCCTTATTGTCTGCTACCCAAGATTGACTTCGAACAGCCTCAAATGCTGACTCATTGCTTCCTAGCATCCTTGCCACAGTTTGCCTAGCCACATTGAGAACACGAATCCTGCTCTGCATCAATGTAAATAAAAATTTACAAAGCAAGAGAAATCAAGTTAATCATGACAGAAGAAAATGGAAGAAAAGAATTTCTACGCCTAACCACTAATCTTATAGGTAAAGCTAAAAAAAAGTTTGTTGTATGTTTAGGGCAACAAAACGTAGCTCTTTCAGGACAAAAATGCCACAGTGCAATTTTTCCACCATCACATCCTGTACAAAAATAATTATCACCAAGACTAGTTGTTATATAAAATCGATAACATAATAATCTAAATAGTTAAGAATTCATAAAACAAAGAGGCCATACATAAATTGATACAGTACCGTGCAACACATCAAAGTATAAACATGGAGGGAGACCTTAAAGGAGGAAGAGAATTGTTGTCCTAAAAGTTCAATCGTTTGGTGGAAGAAATGGTCGAGGATCAAGCCCCCAATCCAGAGAAAACAAACATAATGTGAAAAAACAAGAAAAAATTGCCCCCAATCTAGAGAAAACAAGAAATACAGCTTCAAGTCAACCAAATTCCAATAAATATACAATATGCATATAACAAATGGAGCACCCCTCGAATGCAAGTCTTGTAATCATTTCTAACCAAATTCCAACAAGTTTACCATATACATAGAAAACATCAACAAAGAGAAAAACTTAGCCTCCTAAAACCTTTTGACCCCTCCTTCAAATACACAAAAGAAAAAAAAACTAATAATAATAAAACAAGAAAGAAAGTCTTGCAATCATTCTAAATATATGGCTTATGAATTTGCGACAAAGGAAGATATTAAGATTAAAGTAATCTTAAACAATAATAACTCATTAAACGTTCTTAGAACCATACTTTAGACAATAGATTGATTCACAAGACAGTATAAAACTAGCCTTGTTGAACTATGCAAAACTTGGTGCCGAATCGTTAACATGCAATTGGAGGAAAGCTTTACGCTATTACCCATAACATGATGAACAACATTAACAGAATCTTGCATACTAATTATTTATCTTTATGCCTCATTAATGGTCAACCTACTTATATGGTCAAATTTATGCTACTCTCAACTACAATACAACAAGAACATACAACAAAGTAGGCTAAAACCACAGTTTATTATGTCAGATAGATAGAATACCATAGGCACTGCACTGATTAGAACAGAAACAGAGCAGAAGCAACAAAGAGAGTTGTTGTATCAAAGAGTTGAAATGACGTTGATTAGAAAAAGAAGCTTACGTGAAAGGTTTTTAGAACAAGCAGCAAAGAGATAGTTTAGTGGGATATCATCTTCACACTTGTAAAGTACTCCACCCAAATCTCAAGTATGGTGTAGTGGGTCACCATCACACTTGTATCAACAACTCTCTTCCATGAACTATAGATAAGAGAAAGGAAGAGAAAAGAAGGGGGATAAAAGAGAAAGGAAATCATTAAACCCTTAACTAGGAGAAGTGAAAGGAATATAGAATAAACGAACCAGAAGAGCCTACGTAAACAAAGAGTTCACACTTGAATACAGTGCTTCGGGAAGTACATATGCAAATGGGAAAATATTACCCAATAATAATCCATGTCATTGTCAAACCCAGATACTACAGACTACTATTGAAAGTTTAATGTGATAATTTAATCATTGGGCTCAACTCAATCCATTCAAGGTCTCTTAAAAAAAACCTCAATCCATTCAAGTTTATTACTTCTTTTCCTGTATAAGTACTGAAGTGTAGGATAACAACTGAAAATACAACTCAAAAGCCTATTAATACTATTACTTCTTTTCCTGTATAAGTATCAAGTAACACTCTCACCAAAATTTGTGAAGCAATTGTAGGAACCAGATGCTCAAACTTCACTGTAAATATACTATCTTGAGCTTCTTTATCATACACTTGGACAATACAATCATTCATAGTTAATTCATGATCATAGACTGATGATTTGTGTTTTGCCTTTAATTATGACTTGCTTCTAAAGTTCCATTGATTGTCTAATTAACATTATTTCCATAATCCATTCATGAACACATCCAGCATTTAAGACCATAACTTCAATTATTTGGAAAAATTTTATACTTCAAAAAAGTAGTACCAAAAGACCAACATTTTAGATTTCACAACAGTGGCTAAGTTCGTGGTAATACCTATGTCACAATGAGATGTAATAAAGAATTATACAAACTAAATCCAGATTACTAGACTTAGAATATCATCTATATTTAAAGTCATTCTCACTATTTAAATGCCTACCACATTATGTCCCCATCCAAACTAAAAGAGTCCCAAAATTGCAACAACATACAAGCCAAGCCTTTAACAAACATAATCATACAATCTAATACACCAAAAGGAAAATGAATCAACTCCCACACAAAATCAAACACCAAAAACAGTTAACAAGAGAGGAAGCATCAGTGACTATCAAAAATTTTCTTAAACCACACATATTGAGAACTAATTGAAGGGATAAAAGCCCTATGCAGTGGAAAGAATTACCGAACCTACTCAAAGTCTTAGATTCTAATTGAAATACCAATACAATTTGCAAAATATTACAGCAATAAATCTATATTTAATGGGCTGTATGTAGGCTATAAACATGCTAAAAGATTAACTAGATTGATCCTAGTGATCGAGGATTTCATAGAAAACTTACTTTTGTAGAAAGCCTTGATCGATTCGCCTTTTCTTGCTAATAAGATCGAAAAACGCAGCAACCTTCTTGTGTGAACACCACTAATCGGTTACATCGGTATATCTCTAAGACTTCTTGAAGCAGGAGACTTGTGGGAGTCTTTTGGGAGAGATCTCTAAGAGAATGAGAGACAATGGGATGCCTTTCACCTCACCCCAGGGGTCCTATATATAGGTAAAGGTCTATTAATAAGTTCAAATCTATTATCTAAACAATATCTAATTTTAATAAATAATTAATTAATTACCCAATTAAATATCATATATTTAATCTTAGAGATTTTATTAAAATTAAAATTAATATGAATCCAATTCATATTAAAATTTATTTGAACTCTTTCAAATATTTTCTCTCAAGAATTAATTTTTGGAATTAATTCAAAAATTATATTATAAAGTTTCATAAACTTTATATTATAATGTATCAACATACATCATAAGATTCCCTTAAATAAATTGAACACTTTCAATTTACAATTTATACTTAATTGCTTCAAGTCTCTTTACGAGCTACCTGTGGGACCTAATGGATCTACAGATCCGAAGCTCCAACGATACGAGACTAATTGGCTAAACTCACTAACCAAGTTAGTCAACATTCGTTAACTGTGGGTCACTCCACTAAAGACCCACAACTGCACTCTTCTCACTGCAGAATATTTATGTGTCCACGGATATCGACCAATAACGGCAAGTTAGTCCTTCATGAGTATTCGTAACTCTAGTTGGGTCAAATTACCGTTTTATTCCTGAGTTACCTCTACCTCCTTAAGTACCAGTGCTCCTCTATTGAACAACCTGTTTGTGGTCCAACCATCAAACAGAAACCACTCTCGGGCCAGTGAGAGGGTAGGGCCCTTTATTCAAGACCCAGAGACACCACTTAAGGGAACACTCATCTACTTCCTCAAATGTCGAGAAGGAGTGAATTCCATCTTGTGTGATTATGTTCCCAGCTCCCCACTCGGTCTTGTCCCCAAAATGGTAGGCTTATTGAGTCGGCGTACTGGCCACTCTCACCCACACAAATCAAAGGACAATCCCTCGTGAACAGGAGTCCATAATCCACTCAGGATTCAGACTAAGTTGCCTAGGTCATCCTAGTGAAATAAGAACATAACTAGTTAATGGTGTTACAACTAGCGATTAATATTTCGCGGTCCGATCTTATGCAAACTCATTGCATTGGATACCCCCACTCGCATGTCTACTACATGGACGCTTTGGATCAATACGTCAGTATCAAATACAAAACAGGTCGTATCACATAGTGTTACCAGGATAAGGTACCCAGTCTTATCCTTGTACTATAGACCTTTTAGGTTGTTACTTGAACATTGATCCCCGTATGTCCCCACATACTCGTTCAAGTTACATACAAACAACCTTGGATCTTAGTTTATTGGATTTGGGTCAAATTGTGCAATATTTAACAATAACATTATATTGCAGAAACTTAATAACATTTTATTAAAACAAGTATAAAATTTGTTTACATTCACTATCTACGAGTTTTAGGGCATAAACCCAACACTAATAAGGCTCAAGAAGTTCTCTTAAACCACACATGATGAAAATTGATAAGGCTCAATTACAGATTATCCAACATAAAGAAGTTAAGCAATCCATCTCTTCAAATAAGTTTTTTTTTTTCAATTTATATATGCTGGAACAAGTACATACGACTGATAAGTCCAATTTATTATACACTTAGTATCTCCCAATTTGCTTATCTTAGTTGAATTCCTTGCGAAAAATGTTTTAAAATAAGTATAATATGTCTATAGGTCCTCACCGGAGTTTTGGAAGCGATTTGCGGCTTAAACGATCGAAACCAGAGCGTTAAAAGACCAATCTTCCCTTAGAGCCATCCCAGCGTCGAGACTTTACCTTCCAAGCGTCGGGACACTGCTCAAATAAGGAAAAGAATTGGGGGTGAAATTGAAGGCATAGCGTTGCAACGTTGCCACCATAGTGTTGCGACGCTGTGCTGATCCGCAGATTTTTTTCCATAGTTGAAAGCATAGCGTCGCGGCGCTGTGTTCTAGTGTCGCGACGCTAGGCAGCTGTCCGGAATTGAATTTTTCCTATTTTGGCTGGAAATTTTTCTTGTTTGAAGACCCAATTTAGCATCATTCTACCACGAATTGAAGGCCAAGAAACACTATAAATAGGGGGTTTTGGTGTAGGTTTAGAATCATCCCTCAATACACAATTCACTACAACATTGTAGTCCATCTCTCTCCCCTTTCTCCACCATTCTTCTTAGTTTTTAAAGTTTTCTTAGTCCATGGGTCGGTTGATCGAGCCTCGAGCTTGGAGGTGCTTGTCTATGGCCAACTAAGCTCGGATTGTTGTAATCGGGTTCTCGGTTTGTAAGTTTGATTCAATTTTATGAGATTTCCATTCTTAATTACTTAGTTAATTGTCTTTGTGATTTTAGTTCTTTGCATACAAGTTTAGATTGTGGTAGGAAAGATTGACAACCTTGACCACACCCTGTCTAAATTTACTTGCTAAATCTAAGTAGCAAATAGCTTAACGTTATGATTTTACGCATGTGTCCCTTGAACTAAATGATTTAATCAATTGTAATTGTGGTTTGTTGTCCGTTGCATGTGAATTAATTCAGCTAGATCCAAGTGCGGTTTAGATTAGTTAATAGGCCAATTAATTAATTTAGGCTAGAATCAAACTTAGCGTTTGCATGTTTGTGATAGTTGGATCATGGCTCTCGGTTTGTTGCCGGAGTACGCCGAACTTAGATAGTTAATTAAATATCAATTGATAATCGATGAATGAAATTAATCAAACTTAACACCGAGTTCAACCCCTATTACAGTGATCCGCGTGGTGAGATCAACTAACCCCGCGTTTACTTTCCTTGCATTTAATTTTCCTCATTTATTTTCTCGCCTTTTACTTTATGTCTTAAGCTTTTATCAATAAACCCCCCTTTTTGGTTACCTCAAAGACACAAAAGAATTTAGAAATAAATTGATTGTTCCCTGTGATTGACCCCGACCACTATTGCTACAAGCTAGCTCTAGGAATCGTGGATTATAAATTTATTTGACAAGAGACCGCGACAATCTCTTTCAACAACGACCAAAAGAACTGGTAATCTTAATTATTAATGATAATTGCTGCAATAAATTGCCATTTAACAATAACTCACAAACAAAAGTTAACATAAGAATGTCATAGAGTTTAACAAACCAATTAGCTAGGACGATACCGGTTAAGAAATTGAAATTCTCCTCACACCTAATTAGAAATTAACCAAAAAAGTATATCGGCTTTCTTGCATCCATCACTACCATGTAAGTTCACACAAAGAAATAGAGTCCACTTTTTTTCAATCGAGTTAAAGGTTAAAGAAGAGTTGTAACCTTGGTCCATGTATGAGGATTCAAGATTAGTTGAGGAAAGCTTCCATGATATGGCTCCACCTTGAAATTTGCAGGCACTTTAAACAAATACAATAAAGAAAAATTAGTTGGATTGTTTGGATTTTTGACTTGAAGGAAAATTATAGAGTACAAAAGTTTCAAAGAGAAGTCCATAGGGAGCAGAGCAATCGGGACCATCGTTTTACCATGTCATTAGAGGATCTGTTTAGGAATTTTTTTGTGATTTAACGAAGTAAACAGCTAAAACTTCATCGAAATCTCTGTGATTTACCGGCGGTGGCTAAAACTTCATCAAATAGCCCTAACTCAACCTCGTGGCTAAGAGAAGATGCAAACTTACCGACGATGGCGGTGTCCACATCCCTGCCCAAGCCCACGGTCTCCACAGCCTCTAGAAACAAAAAAATGGTCGGAAAACAAGCCCAACGTTGTTGGACTGCAAGAAACGTGAGGAAGAAAAAAAATTACTTGTCCATTCGCGTCTGCCGAGAGATAGAGATCGAGGGAGAGAAAGAACTCACCAAAAATGGACTGCTGCTTTCGTGGCCATTGTGCTCGTTGGTGATGGTCGGAAAGAGGAGAGCGGCGGTGTTCGGTGAGGGTGATGCGCAATTTGCTTACCGCAAGTGTACGGGTCAAGTAATAATATAGTGTTTTCGTGTAAAACGAGTGTCGTCCTCTGGATTTGTTTTCTAGCAAATTAAGTACCGTGAATAATCTTGTCCAATTTTATTTAGGGAGCAAAACTCAATGATAAAAGATAAATCTAAAGACTAAAAGCATAAAAATAAAAGTGGAGACTCAAATGGAAAGACTCTTAGGGAATTGATTTCTTTGATTAAGATTGAGGATTGATTAATAGGAATGAATTGACCGTGAAATTATTCTACAAGCCAAGGAAACATTTATCACGATTACCTCTCCCGAGTATAATTGATTCTCGTGCATATAACTAACTTGATATCCCTATCTAAGTTCATTAACATGCAAGGCATTATTCTGTTCGGTCCTTGTTATACTTCTAGAGATATTCTAAATCCCATCACAAACTTAGAATTTCTACTCTAGTCATGCAATTGAACAAAGCAAGTCTTAGGTCAAATCCTCTCTCCCGAGTTAGATTCAACACTTAAATCATTCAATTAGTGATCAAGTAATTGAAAGCATTACACATAAAATTGCATGCATAGAATAAGAACACATTCATACCCAAAATTCAATCCAACAATTTAAGCAACTACATCAAACCCTAAGACAAACAACTAGCAATTCATAGTCTTTAAACCACAAACACTAATTGAAAGAAAAGCCATAAAAACTACAAGAGTTAAGGGAAAGAGAAAGGAAAACTCGAATCCGCCGACACCGCACGTCCCCGTCACGATCTCCACGTCTTCTCGCTTGATTCCCGCTCCTTGGCCTTGCCTTTAGCTCCCACAAAAGGTCTCTAGTCGAAATTAGGGCTAAAATCTCACCAATTGGACTCCCCTTGGCCATAGCATGAAAAGATGAATTTATAGAAAATCTGGCGATAACGTCGAGACGCTATGGACAGCGTCGCGACACTGTCGCGATACCGCATTTTTGGAAATTTTGCCTTTTTTTTTTTTTTTTTTTTTTTTTTTTTTTTTTTTATTGAAGACTCCATTTGACTCCAATTGCTGAATTAAGCTTCAAACACATACTTCCTACAAATAAAACATAAAAATGCATAAATTTGGGTAAATAATTGTAAAAGGCTAGCTTAATTAATCAGAGAAAAATAGCTAGCTATGCTCGCTATCAGAGGGGAGGAAGCAATGGCAAGAGACACGCACAGAGAGAGGAGCAATGGGAGTTCAGTCGAAAGAAATGACACGAGAGAGGCACAGAAAGAGGAGCGGTGCGGGCGTTCAGTCGAGGGAAAGGACACGAGGGAGGTAAAGGGAAAGCGACGACCGTTCAGTCGAGGGCGCTCTTCGTTCAATCAAGGGAAAAAGGGGAAGCTGGTCGTTCAGTGCAGGAGGAAGATGGTCTCACGCGAGGGAAAAAATGAGAGGGAAAAAGTGTTCCAAAATTTTGGGTTTTTCATTACACGCGGGCCGATCTTTTGTTTAGTTTTTATTTTTATTATTATTTTTTCTTTCATAACCTATTTTAAAAAAATGCTATCCTAAAAACCTATAAAAAGACTTATTTCTTGTAGTGGCATATCCATATCGTTCTTTTTTTGGGAGTATTAAATTCTATTTAAGGCTTTCTTCCCCATCCTAATTTCAAGAGAAGATCGAGGGCAAAAGGGTTTTGATGTGAGGATTCTTTTTTTTTTTTTCTATTATTATTTTTGGGTAAAGTCATTTGGTTGTGTAGTGTTTTGATTCTTTTAATTTGAGTGTTTTTTCGCTCTACAACCAAACAAAGTCTATATTGAACATCATCCCGTCATCTCCTCGTTTTCAAGGTTAGTATCTGAATCTCTACCTCACTAAGTTTAGTATTACAAGTGTTTTATTTGGTATCATCAATTCGATTCCATCTATAAAATTTGGATGTTGAATGTTGATTTTTCTAGGGTAACTATGTTATGGTGTTATTCATTTTTTTTTTTTTGAAACAATGTTATTTATTTCTTTAGACTAGTGTTTTTGTTTTTGAGTCATTTATTTGAAGAAGTCAAGATGGGTATTATAAGGTTGATAAGGAAACTTTGAAATAAGTTTAGGGAGAAAATGCTCAAATATAATGCAATGGAGAAGCAACCTAGCTCACGCCAAACCTATTCATTCTTTGTAGTTGCTTTCAATTTGCACTGATATTATTGTTATTGATGATGTTTTGGGTACTACAATTGCATGGTCAATTGATAAAGTTAAAATAGGTAAGTAAAGTAACATTCATTTTTAGTTGAATTTATTTGTATGAGTTTTAATGTTTATGTAACAACCCGACAAAAATAAAGAATAAAACATGCCATGGTTGCTACTACATACAGGATGTAATTAATTTTTTGTTTTAAACGAAAGAGTAACAAATTTTCGTTTATTTCAAACAGGGCCCAAAACATGAATAAGTTCATTAATTAAATAACAATGTAAAACGGCTGAACAAAATTCCAAAGGAAAACAATCGTTTAGAAAATGAATGCTCAACATAAAAACAAATCCTAGGTGAAAGAAACTGAAATCCTAAGGAAAGAGGCATGATCCGCAGCAGAATCCCATAGCCAACCAAGCCATGACCCTCGCCAATCGCAAACGCTCTCAAGTACCAGTTGAAAAGGAAAGACATGTAGCATGGGTGAGTATATAAGAATATACTCAGTACGTAGCCCGCTTAAGAGCTGAAACTGATAACATGAGATCTAGTAACTTAATACTAAATTCCTGGCTCTTAACGTCATAGGGACCTAACTGGAAACAAACACTTGGGTTTCTAACCTTAGAGCCACAACTAGGAACATGATATGTTTTGTCTAGGGTGATTCCCTATTCCCAATCTGTGCCAACTAGAGTGTTGTGTGGGTCAGTCGAGTAGGCAAGTGAACTAGAGACTAGCTGGCAACCTCTAGTAGAACTACACCTATCCCACACAACACCCTTGAAATATAAACATGACATACGGTGGGGCAACTGACGCATGAAAACATGCTTAGGTGCCATCTGGCGCACGAACAACGTGCCTGATCATAAACTCAACACCGTCCTGAACTGCGAGAGTGCACTTTAACGTGCCTAATACTGAGCTCTACAGTCAACTGATAGAACATACGTAAACGTGCCTGACAACTAAAATCTATCAGCCCTGGGATGGGGAAGGACCACACGCTAGCTATATAAGACTTAACGATATTTTAAGTCCATCTGAGGCCCTAATTGAGATTAAGTTCCCTACACTAGGTTCAGTCCTTTTTATTTACGTGGTACTCTAGAAAACTAATACCCAAGAGTATTCAAACTTAGCTTTATGGCCATTGTGATGCTACCGAAAATTCGGCAGCATGACGACGTAACTACAACTAACCCAAAAATTGTAGACACCCGAAAAGCAGAGAAAGTCACACTTCTAGGCTAGAAAAATTCTTGTCATTAAGATACTAGTTCAGAATTAACATTTGGCATGGTCAAACATAATCGCCACCACTTAAGAAATCAGTAGTCCAACACCAATTCATTCAATCCAAGACATACCGTGACTACCCAAATAGATCATAAACTTGTTGGGTTTTATGCCCTAAAACTCGTAGATAGTGAATGTAAACAAATTTTATACTTGTGTTTAATAAAGTGTTATTTAGTTTCTGCAATAAAATTTTATTGTTAAATATTGCACTATTTGACCCAAATCCAATAAACTAAGATCCAAGGTTGTTTGTATGTAACTTGAACTAGTATGTGGGGACATACGGGGATCGATGTTCAAGTAACAACCTAAAAGGTCTATAGTACAAGGATAAGGCTGGGTACCTTATCCTGGTAACACTATGTGATACGGTCCGCTTTGTAGTTGATATAGACGTATTGATCCAAAGCGTCCATGTAGTAGACATGAGAGTGGGGGTATCCTATGCAATGAGTTTGCATAAGACCGGACCGCGAAATAGTAACCGCTAGCTATAACACCGTTAACTAGTTAGGTTTCTATTTCACTAGGATGACCTAGGAAACTTAGTCTGAATCTTGAGTGGATTATGGACTCCTGTTCACGAGGGATTGTCCTTTGATTTGTATGGGTGAGAGTGGCCAGTACGTCGACTCGATAAGCCTACAATTTTGGGGACAAGACCGAGTAGGGAGCTGGGAACATAATCACAAAAGATGAAATTCACTCCTTCCCGACTTTTGAGGAAGTAGATGAGTGTTCCCTTAAGTGGTGTCTCTGGGTCTTGAACAAAGGGCCCTACCCTCTCACTGGCCCGAGAGGGGTTTCTGTTTGATGGTTGGACCACAAACAGGTTGTTCATTAGAGGAGCACTAGTACTTAAGGAGGTAGAAGTAACTCAGGGGTAAAATGATAATTTGACCCAGCTGGAGTTACGGACACTCTTGAAGGACTAACTTACCCTTATTGGTCGATATCCGTGGACACAGAAATATTTTGCAGTGAGAAGAGTAGAGCTGTGGGTCTTTAGTGGAGTGACCCACAGTTAAGGAATGTTGACTAACTTGGTTAATGAGTTTAGCCAATTAGTCTCGTATCGTTGGAGCTTCTGATGTGTAGGTCCATTAGGTCCCACTGGTAGCTCGTAAAAAGACTTGAAGTAATTAAATATAAACTGTAAATTGAAAGTGTTCAATTTATTTGGGGAATCGTATAATGTATGTTGATACATTATAATATAAAGTTTGTGAAACTTTATAATATAATTTTTGAATTAATTTCAAAAATTAATTCTTGAGAGAAAATATTTGAAAGAGTTCAAATAAATTTTAATATGAATTGGATTCATATTAATTTTAATTTTAATAAAATCCCTAAGATTAAATATATGATATTTAATTGGGTAATTAATTAATTATGAAATTAATTAATTATTTATTAAAATTAGATATTGTTCAGATAATAGATTTGAACTTATTAATAGACCTTTTCCTATTGGGAAAAGGAGACCTTTTCCTATTAGGAAAAGGTCTTTGCCTTTACCTATATATAGGACCCTTGGGGTGGGGTGAAAGGCATCCCATCATCTCTCCTTCTCTCAGAGATCTCTCCTAAAAGACTCCCACAAGTCTCCTGCTTCAAGAAGTCTTAGAGATATATCGGTGTAGCCGATTGGTGGTGTTCGCACAAGAAGGTTGCTGCATTTTCAATCTTCTTAGCAAGAAAAGGCGAATAGATCAAGGCTTTCTACAAAAGTAAGTTTTCTACAAAATCCTTGATCACTAGGATTAATCTAGTTAATCATTTAGCATGTTTATAGCCTACATACAACCCATAAAATATAGATTTATTGTTGTAATATTTTTCAAATTGTATTGGTATTTCAATTAGAATCTAAGACTCTGAGTAGGTTTGGTAATTCTTTCCGTTGCATAGGGCTTTTATCCCTTCAATTGGTATCAGAGCCAACTCAGTTAAATTGAAATTAACAATTTGTTGGTGGGATTTACGCATTGTGAATGTTATGGTTTGCGTATAAATGGTTTCGATTAATTTGGCCATAGATTTATGTTTTCTTGAATGGTTCAATGTAAAGGCCCCATGCGTTTTTGGGCATAATTTTGTAAATCTATTATCCTCTGTAAGTCCGGGTCTAGAATAGGGTATTCTATGATGAAGATCGAAGAAAATCATGTCAAAAAACGAGGCCAAACGCGAAGAACAGCCGCTGGAATGCCCAGATTCTGCCTCCAGACGCAGCAGCGTCGCGACGCTGTTTATCGAGCGTCGCAACGCTGTCACAATTTCGCGAAAGAGTTCTGCGATCGCATAAGCGTCGCGATGCTAACACAATTTCATGTGGCGTGCGACTAGGGTTTCATGAGGTGGCTGAAGGTTTTTTTGCAGTTCGGTTCAATTGTTAGGGCTGGTCTGAGGTCGGTTTCGTTGGGGTTTATATCCTAAAACTCAAGTTTTGTTATCCTTTATATAAATAAAGATGTTTTTCAGTGAAATTGTTTATTTATAACTTATAATCCAATATGAAACATCAATGGTTATAACATGAGATACTCGAACTATATAGTGAATATGGACAGGGATCAAGTTCGAGTATATAACCTAAATGGTCTATAGTAAATGAATTGGGTTGGGTACCTTATTCTAGTAACACTATGGATGCGGCCTACTTTGCGAATAAGGCAAACGACGAGATCCTAGATAGTTCATGTAAAGACATGCGAGTAGGGGCATCCTGTGTAAAAGATGTTTGCACAAGACTAGGACCGAGAAATAAGTCACTCTTACTTTATAACGCCGGTTACTGTTAAGACTGATTATTTCATGCGATGACTTAGGTAACTCGATCTTAATCCTGAGCTTACTATGAACTTCTGTTTGTTTAGGGTTATCCTTTGATTTGTATAGGTGAGAGTGGTCATAAAATTCCGTTCAATAAACCTCCCATTTGTTGGGTTTTATGCCCTAAAGCTCGTAGATAGTAAATGAAACAAATTAATCGATCTCAATAAGTCGTTATTTGAGTGTTTCAGTAATTTGGTTATTGAATAATTGAGTTTGCATTAATAAACCCTAAATCCAATAAACTAAGATCCAAGGTTGTTTAAATGAGACTTGGACTAGTATGTAGGGACATACGGGGATCGGTGTCCAAGTAACAACCTAAATGGTCTATAGTATAGAGATAAGGCTGGGTACCTTGTCCTGGTGACACTATGTGATACGACCCACCTTGTACTCGATACAGATGCAATGATCGGAAGCATCCATGTAGGAGACATGCAGGTGGGGGTATCCTATGCAATGAGTTTGCATAAGACCGGACCGCGAAATAGTAACCACTAGATGTAACGCCGTTAACTAGTCTAGGTTTCTATTTCAATAGGATGACCTAGGGAACTCAATCTCAATCATGAGTCTGTTATGAACTCCTTTTCAGGAGGGATTGTCCTTAGATTTGTATGGGTAAGAGTGGCCTGCTCGCCGACTCAATATTCCTACCATTTCAGGGGCAAGACCGAATGGGGGCTGGGAACATAACAGTACAAGATGCAAGTCACTCCTTCCCCTATTGGGGCAAGTAGATGTGTGTTCCCTTAAGGGCTGATTCCGGGGCTTGAACAAAAGCGCGCTGTCCTCTCCTGACCCGAGAGGAATTTCTGTTTAGTGGTTGGACCCTAAACAGGTTGTTCATTAGAGGGATCAGTGGTACTTAAGGATCCAAAGGTAACCCAGGGGTAAAACGGTAATTTGACCTAGCTGGTGTTACGAACACACGTGAAGGATTGACTTACTGCATTGGTCGGTATCCGTGGACACAAAAATATTCTACAGTGAGAAGAGTGCAACTGTGGGTCTTTAGTGGAGTGACCCACAGTTAACGAATGTTGATTGACTCGGTTAATGAGTTTAGCTGATCAATCTCGTATCGTTGGAGCTTCTGATCTGTAGGTCCATTAGGTCAACCTGCTAGCTCATATCAGGTTTTGAGATAATATAGTCTTGATATTAAAGGGAATTTAAGTTAATTGTATTTTGATACAATTAATATAATGTATGGAGATACATTATAGTATAAGTTTAATTATTGAATAAAAATTTATAGTAAAATTAATTTTGGATGTGATTCAAAATTAATTAAAGAGAGAATTATGAATTTAATTAAATATGTGATATTTGATTAATTCGTGAATTAATTAATTGGGAATTAATTAATTTAATTTAGTTTGGTTAAATGTGATTGAATCAAATTAATACTATAGTTTATATTAATGTACATTATGATGCACATTAAAACTATAGGTTTAATGAGAGAGATAAAATTGAATATGATTCAATTATAAAATTAATTAAATATTTGATATTTAATTAATGTGGATTCAATTAATGAGATTAATTGAATGACCAATTTAATTCAATTGAATATGATTCAAATTGAATTAAATACCTTTTGTTATAATTGGTTTAATTAATATTGATTTAATTAAATTAATTATAATTATTTAATTAATTAAATGATAATTGATAATTATTATTTAATTAATAGACATCCAAGATCGTTTGGATTTGATCCAACGATCTAGATTGAGTAGAGTTTTAACTCCCTCCCCACTTATCGTTAAGTGGAGAGGGGGTTACCCATCTCACGTATCCATTCTCTCATTCACGCAAATTAGATAGAGAAAGAAAGTTGTTTCTTTTCTCTCTTCCTCTCTAAAAAATTTCAGCACTTTACCTTGTTGAAAATTCCCTTCCAAGACCAAGATTGGTTCCCACAAGCCGGATCTCAAATCCCAAGAGTCATAGCGGGTGATCCAACGTGGTGGTGTTCAATGGGAGGAAGAAGAACGCGAATTGGAACATTGTGCTGATCATTCTTCAAGTCCATGTAAGTTTCCTTAGATCTAATATTTCAGCACGCTTAATATGTAATAGTTTAATTTAGAAATGGTTTCTAATTTTAATTTGCCAACGTATTGGTTTTTTCTAAAATTGATATTAAAAAACGAGATCGTTCTTGATTGCTTCCGCTGCCAAAAGGGATTTCAACCCTTCAATTGGTATCAGAGTCATCTCGTTAATTGATTTCAATTAATGAAAATTGCGTTGGTTTTGGTGGGATTTATTCTGCATTATGAATGTTGGTTTGCTGAAAAATTGTTTTGGTATAATTTGGCCATAGATTTACTGTGTTTTGATTTGATAAAAAATTGTAAAGGCCTCTGCGTTTTTGTGCAATAAATCGAGTCTTGTAAGTTCGTGTCTAGAGATTTAGGATCAATTTGTTGATCGGTGCTCAAATCGGGGTTCAATTTGGTGAAAGATTGATGCTGGAAACGTAAGGCAGTATGCTGTCCAGAGGTGTAGCGTCGCGACGCTGAGGAACAAGGGCTGGAAAAAATCGGGCCAGCGTCGAGACGCTTTGCCTACAGCGTCTCGACGCTGACGGAAGTTTTAGGATTCACGGATCGTTGAGCGAATCGTGCGGCGTGATGGTTTGAAACGGTTACAATGAAATAAGTTATTTTTGCATAAACTAAGTCTTGAACGTGGGTGCTGGAGCAGTTGGCGTGCGCGCATGACTAGCATCCATCTGGTCTGTGGTTTGATCTTCAACGTGGATAGTTATTCTCAGTTTTTTTTTCGCGTGCGGTTTGTTCATGGGTGGTCCGGTTCGTTGCTGTTTGGTCCGGTTCACTGGAGTATTGGTCCGGTTTGAAGCGGTTCAAGCTGTTTCAGGCCAGTTCTGGAGCGGTTCAAGACTCAGAAGGATAATTAAATTGAAATTATTGTAATTTTTGTTTATTTTAATTTTCCTAGGGGCCAATATACCGGTTTTTCAGCTATTTATTACTTTATGAATGTCATTTAGCTAGATTCCACCATAGGTTAAGCATGTTTCATGCATTTTTATGTTATAAATGTTATAATATATGATAATTATGCATGAATTTAAATTTCATGAGTAATTTAGTACAGGGGTGAGCATCGGTCGGTCGGGGTCGGTTTTGGCTCCAAACCGACGCCGAACCGACCACGTCGGTTTCCAGCCTTTTGGAAACCGACTTTTTTTTTTCTTGAATTTCACCGACCGATCGATCGACCAGTCGGCCGGTCGGTTTAGTCGGTTTAAACCGATGGACAACAGAAGCGGCGAGGAAGACGGGCTGAAGCTGCGAGGACGATGGGCTGAAGAGGGAGGACGACGAAGAAGAGGAGCTTCGACTGTGTGAGGGAGAAGAGAGAAATTGAAGTTTCAATGGAGCTTCAACGGCACGACTTCAGCCTTCAATGGCACGGCAGAGCTTCAACGGTACGGAGGAACGACGGCGTGGGTTGAGTTTCGGCTATGTGAAAGACTGAAAGAGAAGAAAATCGAAGCCCATGTCCACAGTTTTAGAAGAAGATGAAAGTTTAAAAAAAAACAGAAGAAGATGAAAGTCTTTCAAAAAAAGAAAAGGAAGAAGATGAAAAGTCTTTCAAAAAAAAAAGAAGAAGATGAAAGGTACGTGGGTTCAAGGTTTAAGAAAAATAAATAAATTATAAAAAGGTAATCATTACCTATACCCTATATGTATAGGTAATTAATGCTCTTCTCTCTTATATGGGAAATACAAAACCGTGCATGCTTTTCCTTTTTCTTTTTTTTTCTTTTTTTTTTAATTTCAGAAAAGGGAATCGGTCGGTTCGGTCGGTTTGGGCCTTTTTAGGCCCACCGACCGACCGACTGGTCGGTTTTTCTTATGGAAAAACCGACTCCGACCGAAACTGCTATAAAACCGACCGACCGACGTCGGTTCGGTCGGTTTTGGTCGGTCGGATCGGTTTTTCGGTCTATGATGCTCACCCCTAATTTAGTATAATTGTTATATTAAATATATGAAATTGGAAAAGCATGATGCATGACATTAATTAGATAAATATAATATGTTATATTTTATTAATGTCGTATGCATGCTTAGATTTATTTTCATGACTATTAATATAATAGTTATATTATGAATGGAAATAAATTTCAATGCTTGTTTTCATGTATGATTTAATATAAAATGTTATATTAATTAAATGAAAGTGAGATAGCATTGAACATGACATTAATTAGATTAATATAAATGTTATATTATATTAATGTCTAATTTCATGTGATTTAATTTCGTGGATGATTAATTAATATAATCGATATTAATTAAATGAAATTGAAATTGCATGAAGCATGACACCACTTTAGATTAATGTAATTGTTATATTATCGTTATCGACGTCTGTTCACACGTAACTTCAGAGATGGAGACACGTGGAAGAAACAATATATTTGTATTAATGTAGTATGCGTGTGGGTGTACAATCTCTAATGTTAATCCTCTGATTCTCTCTCTTGTGTGTGAATGTGTTTCACTCGAGTCTGAAGCTAATTAAACAATATATTTGTATACTGTAGTATGCTGGAACGCTTGATCTCGAGTCTGAAGCTTCAATGGATTCTTGGAGCTTGAAGTCTTCCAGTCTTGAAGGAGTCTTCAGTCTTCAAGAGGTGTTGACGTCTTGAAGAGTCTTTGATCTTCAAGGAGTGTTGAAGTCTTGAAGAGTGTTGGGTCTTGAAGAAGTGTTGATGTCCTGAAGAGTCTTTGATCTTCAAGGAGTGTTGAAGTCTTGAAGAGTGTTTGGTCTTCAAGAAGTGTTGAACCCTTGAACTTATGAATTGCAGAGAGTCTTCGATCTTCAGACTTGGTGGAGTTTCTCTGAATTCTCTGGTTCTGCTTGAGAGCTTTAGAATTTTGAACTCTTGTTTTTGTGAGAGTCTAGAATTTCTGAACCCTTGAAATGAAGGAGAACCCCTCTATTTATAGAGTTCTCGCTGGATGGGCCCTGGTGACTTTTGGGCCTAACAACTTGGCTTTGGGCTTTTATTGGTCTTGGGTTCAACTATTTGGTCTTGTGTATGGTTTATATTTGACCCAAAACCATATGACCTAATTATTTAAAAGACCCAAATTTGATCCAATTAATTATTTTGTTAGTTAATTGGTCAAATTAATTAATTTGATCAAAATAATTTTTTTCTAATTAATTGATCAAATAGAAATTTGGCTCTTTAAATCTATAATTGGCCAACTTTGTCTTCAAATTAAATTTGGGACACATGTCAATTTATAATTGGTCCCAAATTTAATTATTTGTAATTTCGTCATTAATTTTAAATAATGACGTGGCAATTTGTGATTGGACAAAGTTTCTCCTTCAACAAATGCCCCCTTTTCGAGATTTAGGCACAAGTTATGTGAGAGTGAATCTCGAAAAAGATATTTTGGAATAAAAATGTAAGGTATTTGTTCTTGATTTTGACTCAATTTGGTTTGTCAATTTAATCAAAATATGAATTTTGGTCAAAATTTTGATTTTTTTTATTTGACACACTCTTATCGCCAATTAATCAAAATTTGAAGTTTGATCAAAATTTTGATTTTCCTTATTATGCAGCAAACTTTGATTTGAACTTAAGTTTGGACAAAATTTGGTTTATGCCCAAATTTTGATTGGAGTCAAAATTCTACCCAATTTTAACTTGCATTTGGAATAGAATTTGAGGTTTGGACTTTGGTCCATTTGGGATAAAATTTGGATTATGCCCAAAATTTAATTTAAGTAAATTTAAGACTGTATCCAAAATTTGGTGAGAATTTGGAATAAAATTTTCATATGGAACTTAGAAAATTTGATATGGGATAAGAGTTTAATTATACTCTATTTCAAAAAAAAAAAAAAAGAGTTTAATTATACTCAAATTCAGTTTAATTCAATCTAAATCAACTTTGGAGTCTATCCAATCAATTTGAATTTATCTCCAAATTTGATTTAAATCAAATCTCATACTTTGGATTTAAATTTGAAACAAAATCCTCAAATTTTATCTTTCAATTTGATTTAAATCAATTCTCATATCTTTGGGTTAAAATTTGAACCCATCAAGATTGCCGTTGGAGATAAGATTTATATTTGAACCCATCCCAAAATTGATGAAGATTGACATTGGAGATATGATTTATATTTGAACCTATCCCAAAATTGATGAAGATTGCCGTTGGAGATAAAATTTATATTTGAACCTATCCCAAAATTGATGAAGATTATCGTTGGAGATAAGATTTATCTATTTGAATCCAAACTTTTCGTTCTATAAATAGGGTTGAACCTCAGTAGGGGAGAGCACACATCAATTGCAGAGAGCATTCAAGAAATGATTCAAGTAGGAAACTTTCTTCTCCCTTTCTTTTTCGTTTTTTTTTATTTTCATTTTTTTTAATTTTCCTTTTTTTTATTTTTTATTTTTTTTTTAAAATTCTTCCTTCTTTCTTTCTTTTTTTGTTAACTCACAACACTTTGCCTATATTTCAATTACAAGCACAGTGCTTTCATCCACCATCCAAAAGGTAAGTACGTAGGTAAGTGATATTTTTTTAAACTCATACATATCCTTGTTGTCTTCAATTTGCAGGTACAATGTCTTTCAGCATGAGTACAAGGACATGTTTCTTGGACTTTCGCCACTGCCACGTCTTTCAGCATGAGTGCAAGGACATGTTCCTTGGACTTTTGCCGCTGCCACGCCTTTCAGCATGAGTGCAGGGACATGTTCCTTGGACTTTTGCCGCCGCCACACCTTCCAGCATGAGTGCAAGGACATGTTCCTTGGACTTTTGTCGCCGCCACGCCTTTCAGCATGAGTGCAAGGACATGTTCCTTGGACTTTTGCCACCGCCACGCCTTCCAGCATGCGTGCAAGGACATGCTCCTTGGACTTTGGACATGTTCCTTGGACTTTTGTCGTCGCCACGCCTTCCAGCATGAGTGCAAGGACATGTTCCTTGGACTTTTGTCGTCGCCACGCCTTTCAGCATGAGTGTAGGGACATGTTTCTTGGACTTTTGTTGCCGCCACGTCTTTCAGCATGAGTACATGATAGCGAGCAAAAATGTCGCTATTTTAGTCCCAATTTATTAGGCTTTTCTGTGCTTTAATCGTATTTTTAATGAAAATATTTAATGAATTCCGTTATTTGGTCCTTAGGAGCAAAGTTGGTGATTTTGGGAGAAAAAGTGCCAAAAATGAAGCAAATGAAGCCCAAATCCAAGCTTGGATCAAAAGGGGATCCAAAGAGGTCAATCATGATAAAAATGCCCAAAAGAAATGAAGAGAAGGCCTAAAAATCAGCCCAAATCAAAGCTGGAAAAATCTGGAAATTGGGTCAGCGTCGAGACGCTGTGTAGATAGCGTCGCGACGCTACCCATTTCTTTGGCAACAAGACACGTGCGTTGCAGCGTCGCGACGCTGTGCAATGTAGCGTCGCGACGCTACCCCCATTCCAGGCCTATAAAAGGCACCTCTTGGTGCCTCATTTATCATCCAACAATCCATCAAGGAATCAATTCCTTTCCTTCTTTTCTTAGGCTCCTTTGGAGCCCCTCTCAAGGCTTTCTAGCCTTTTTGAGAGAATTCTTTAGTGGGAAATATTTTGGGGAGTTTTTGGGGAGCATCTTAGGAAGCTCAAGGGGAGCGTTCGGCGGGGCTCCAAGCGTCAGCGAAGGGGTTTTTCGACGGTCAATTCCTTTCCTTTTATGCTCTTAAATTATGCTTTCTATTGTAAATGTTGTGGATATTTTAGCTATGTATAGCTAAACCCCAATTTGGGGTCTTGGAATGAAATTATAGTTGAAATGTTGTTATAATTACCTGTCTCTTGCCCTTTTTCCTAATTATTTGTATGGATGTGCGTAATGCTTTAGTCAATCTGGCCAATTGTGTAATGATTCGATTCTTAATGAAAACTCGACGGAGAGAAGTTAGGATAGATCATAATCCATGCAACTAGTTTAATTGCCCGTCGTGACACCGGGATTAGTTGATTAAACTTAGATTCCTAAAATGAATCAGAGCGTAATAATTAATGATTTTTAATGGCGCTAAGGACACTTAGGTTGTTAAAATGAATTAATTACAATTAGGGGAAACCGACAGGAGAACCTATGTGATTAACGGAGATTCTAGGAGTATAATTAGTTGGGCAATGAGATAGGATAATTATAACAATTGTTTAGCTAATAATTGATTTTCAAGACCCCTCTTCCCATTAAAAGAAAACTCTTTCTCCATATTTTTTTTTATTTGATTGATCAAATTATTTTCCTGCTTTGAATTTTAAATTTCTCTTTTTTGCATAAGCTGTTCCCTAAATATTATTTTGCCTAAGTACTTTTAGTGCTCAAGAGATTTTATTTTTGCTTAATTTTCGCTTCGCCTCCCTGTGGATTCGATACTCGGTATTACTACCGTTTTATATTACTTGCGATACCGTGCGCTTGCGGTAGCGACCCAACAAGTTTTTGGCGCCGTTGCTGGGGAGGCTTGATTTTTAAGCAAATTAATTTTTCTTGACATCGAAAAGAAAGGGATAAATAGTAATTTAGTTGTAAATATTTTTCTTTTATTATTTTGTGAATATCATTTTATTTTTGTTTTTGTTTGGTTCTTTTGATTGATTGGGAGTATTGTATGCGAAGGAACAAGGTGGTTAATTTGTTTCCGCTAGATCTTGAAATTGACAGGACTCTTAGAACCATTCGTAAAGAGAAAAGATTAGCAGAAGCAATGGCGCATCAAGAGGAAGCTCCCAAGGCAATCAGAGATTTCTTACAGCCAGTTCTTCCCACCGAGAATTCTGGAATTGTCTACGCCCCGATCCAAGCTACCAATTTTGAGTTAAAGACAGGATTGATTCAGATGGCGCGCGATAATTCATTTAAGGGACATCCTTCTGAGAACCCACACTCACATCTGCGATCATTCCTGGAAATTTGTGGGACGGTGAAGATGAACGGAGTTCCAGCAGACGCGATAAGATTGAGGCTGTTTCCATTTTCTCTTCAGGACAAGGCAAAGGATTAACTCGAATCAGTCGAGACGGGCAACATAAGTACATGGGATGAGCTTGCCCAGGCTTTTCTGACAAAATTTTTCCCGCCTGCCAAGACTACCAAGCTCCGGACTGAAATCGGAACATTTAGGCAGCTTGACGAGGAGCAGTTGTACGAGGCGTGGGAAAGATACAAAGAAAGGCTTAGGCGGTGCCCCCAACATGGATATCCTGATTGGCTCCAAGTGCAGTTATTTTACAATGGATTGAATCCCTCCACGAAGACAGTCCTAGACACATCAGCAGGAGGAAGTTTTCTTTCCAAGACGGTGACAGAAGCCAGGGATTTGTTAGAGGAAATGGCGGCAACAAGTTATCAATGGCCGATGGAGAGGGGAGCAGTTTCAAAGAAGGCTGGATTATATGAATTGGATGAGTCAAGTTCATTGAAGGCACAGATGGCATCTCTGACCAACGCGCTGAACAAGTTGACTTCATCTGAGGTGGTCAAATCCATTTCCACCTTAGCTGAAGGTCATTCAAAGAAGGAAGGTCAGGATGTGGAGGAAGTCCAGTACGTAGGGAATAGACCATTTACTCAAGGAGTACCGAACTTCTACCACCCCAGTCTGCGCAATCACGAGAACTTCTCATATTCAAACACAAAGAATGTCTTACAGCCGCCGCCAGGTTTTGCATCATCCAGTGCGCCTGAAAAGAAGAATAACCTAGAGGAGTTGGTGGCTATGTTTGTAAAGGAGCAGAAAGTGTTGAACGTCAATCTCCAGACAGCAGTCAATAACCACGACACAGCTCTGAAAAACATGGAAGTGCAAATAGGACAGATCGCTTCAGCAGTGAATACCCTTCAGAAGGAAAAATTTCCAAGCGACACTGAGCCTAACCCAAGAGAGCAGTGCAAGATGGTGACACTAAGAAGTGGTAGGAAGCTGGAGATCAGTTCAAAAAATAAGAAGGAAGAAGAAAAGAGCAAGGATGAAGATGAAAGGGTTGAGGCACAAAAAGCCTCCTCTAAAAGGTCCCAACATCCTCCTAACTCTATTGATTTGAATTGTGGTTTTTCTAAATCTTTTGCAGGAAAAGACAAAGAAGAATGGCAAGAGGAGAAACTGTACGAGGAAGAAGTGGTTCCATGCAACCACCATGACAAAGGTTCACACATCAACCCGCCCAAGCGGAGGGGCGAATGTCCAACCTTTGACTACAGGGAGTTACCTTTTCCTCAGCGCTTTAAAAATGTTAGACTAGATGAACAGTTTCAAAAATTTCTAGAAATGTTTAAGAAGTTGTCAGTGAATATTCCCTTAGTAGATGCCTTGTATAACATGCCTAATTATGGAAAATTCATGAAAGAAATGCTTTCCAGAAAGAAAAGTCTGAAAAAAGAAATTTTTAAATTGTCTGAGAGTAGCAGTACCATAGTATCTGGGAAGATGCCTTCTAAACAAAAAGATCCAGGGAGATTTACTGTTCCCTGCACCATAGGAGAAGCATCTTTCGATAGGGCCTTATGTGATTTAGGAGCTAGTATAAACTTGATGCCCTATTCTGTTTATAGGAGGATTGGTTTAACAGGTATGAAGGACACCGACGTCACTCTCCAGTTAGCTGACAGATCAATTACCCACCCGATGGGTGTTGTGGAGGACGTGCTGGTGAAGGTCAATA
The DNA here is from genome assembly GCA_017139565.1 of Luffa aegyptiaca. Taxonomy (NCBI): domain Eukaryota; kingdom Viridiplantae; phylum Streptophyta; class Magnoliopsida; order Cucurbitales; family Cucurbitaceae; genus Luffa; species Luffa aegyptiaca. The sequence continues at coordinate 23,908,469 of CM029395.1, forward strand.
AATTTATCTTCCCTGTAGACTTTGTGGTACTAGACATGCAGGAGGACAGAGAGGTGCCCATTATTCTAGGCAGACCTTTCCTAGCTACAGGTAAAGCTGAGATTAGTGTGCATACAGGTAAGCTTACCTTGAACATTGATGATGAAAAAGTTGTGTTTAGTATTTTTGGACAAGATGAGTCTGTATGTAGTTTGCATACATGTTTTTCTATTGGTCCTGAATACTTGACTGACGATGATGAGGAGGTAGAGTTTAATCTTTGCTTAGGCTTAGGAGAAGTGCCTGTGGATGATGAGGATTTTGATCACAATGCATATTTAGATGATCCTCTGTTTGAGAATGATTTAGAAATTCCTGACTTTGAAAATGAATTAGACTTGCCTGCTTGTGACAATGAAAGATCTGCAGTTGATGATTTACCTTCCTTTGAAAATGAATTAGATTTGCCTGAAATGGATAATTTTGATGATGATATAGAATTGCCTGACATTGAGGATGAGCATGAAATGCATAAAAAAGATTACTTGGTAGATAATTTTGAGTCTGATCGTGATTACACTGAATCTATTGAGTCTGATCTTGACATTCCTAAATGCATGAACCCTGATAATGTTAATACCTTTGATTCGTGTCTTGATGATGTATATAGCATAGAATCTGACCCAGAGGAACTCGAATCTGTGCATAGCATAGAATCTGACCCTGAAGAGCTTGAATTCTTTAATTCTGATAGTTAGTCATATGATAGTCTGGTTGATTCATTTTTTAATTTCGAGTCTGAGGAATCTGAGGAGCATGTAAATGTTTTTTCTGATGAATGGTTTGGCATGATTGATAGGCCATCTTTAGATCCTAGACCGGTAGATATTATAACGCTTGATGACTCTGTTAACAATTGCTTTGTGAATAGAGACTTAGAAAAGAGATTTGATGTTGATACATATTTTCTGCAATGTTATTATGATAATCTCTTTAGTGATGATGGGCCAGGGGAAAGTTTTTTTTCTCCCCTGTTTGCTGTGTGCAACTCGGTGCGTGATTTTTTGCAGGGCCTGGAGGATGATGAAAACTTTTATTTCGAGCCTCCGTAAGCGTGCCAAGCCTCGTCTAGCTAAAGACGTTAAAGAAAGCGCTGCTTGGGAGGCAACCCAAGGATTAAAGTTTAGATAGTTGTTTTTGCGGTAAATAATTTTATTTGCTTCGTGATCCAATTTTGTTTTGCAGGATCACCTTAGCAAACCCCAAAATTCCAAAAATCCCACTTTCATGGATGCAAAGGAAGAGAAGGAAGCGCTCCTAGCTCAGGGAAGTCTCAGTATCCCTCTTACTGCTTTGTCTGTTTTAAACATTGGGGACAATGTTTAATTTAAGTTTGGGGGGGAGGCTTTCGCTGTGTTGAGCATATTTAAATTCCGTTGGATGCATGAATAGATAGCTACGATAGCCAAGGATGTGATTTTAGAAATTTTGGGAGAAAATGGTTTATATGTTGTGGAATCTGGGAGCACGGCAGAAATTGTGAAATTTTAAAATTTTTTGATACTTAGTTTTGATGACTAAAGCATGCAATAGCCTTATCTAATGACATCTTTGAAAATCTAGATTCTTATTATGATTTTTAAAGTTTGTTGTCACCCCGATAGGCTTAGTTTCTAATACTAGGAAGTTCATGCTTGATTGTTCCAAAGAGCTAGGTAGAAAAAATGCTATGCCTGCCGAGAGAAAAGCAAAAGCAACAAAAGAAAATGAGAGAAAAGAAAAATCTGTTGAAAAAGAAAAGAAAAAAAAAATTTGCTTGCACAAAAGAAAAAGCCTAGGGGTAAAAAGAGCTACCTGCGGTGTGATCAGTTAGGCCAACCAGAGAATAAAATTCGGGTTAAGGGTCCCTGCACCGTAGTGTGAAAGCTAGTACCATTAGAAATCAAAATGCAAGTTTGGGGGAGTAGCAAAAGAAAAAGCAAAAGAAGAAGAAAAATCATTTGAGAGTTTTGCTCCCCCATGAAAAAGAAAATCAGGCACCCTAGTTTCTTTTTTTTTGCATGATAGAAGGACTCCGACCTATTAGGGGCTCTTAGCCAGTGTAGGGGGAAAACAAATGGAGAAAGCCATAAGACTAATCTAGGTTATTAAAAGAATCAATAGATAAGTCTTGAGCATGCTATTCATTAATCTTAAGTTCAAACTAGTTTAAGATTTCTTCATGAGTATGCGGTGCTTGCTTATTCCACTTGCATGTTTTCCATTCTATCTTAGGAATTCCAAAATCATTGAGGCTTGAGCGATTCTATTTCATGCATCTTTAGAATTTATTTTGCTCGGGACTAGCAAAAGCTTAAGTTTGGGGGTGTGATAGCGAGCAAAAATGTCGCTATTTTAGTCCCAATTTATTAGGCTTTTCTGTGCTTTAATCGTATTTTTAATGAAAATATTTAATGAATTCCGTTATTTGGTCCTTAGGAGCAAAGTTGGTGATTTTGGGAGAAAAAGTGCCAAAAATGAAGCAAATGAAGCCCAAATCCAAGCTTGGATCAAAAGGGGATCCAAAGAGGTCAATCATGATAAAAATGCCCAAAAGAAATGAAGAGAAGGCCCAAAAATCAGCCCAAATCAAAGCTGGAAAAATCTGGAAATTGGGTCAGTGTCGAGACGCTGTGTAGATAGCGTCGCGACGCTACCCATTTCTTGGGCAACAAGACACGTGCGTTGCAGCGTCGCGACGCTGTGCAATGTAGCGTTGCGATGCTACCCCCATTCCAGGCCTATAAAAGGCACCTCTTGGTGCCTCATTTATCATCCAACAATCCATCAAGGAAACAATTCCTTTCCTCCTTTTCTTAGGCTCCTTTGGAGCCCCTCTCAAGGCTTTCTAGTCTTTTTGAGAGAATTCTTTAGTGGAAAATATTTTGGGGAGTTTTTGGGGAGCATCTTAGGAAGCTCAAGGGAGCGTTCAGCGGGGCTCCAAGCGTTAGCGAAGGGGTTTTTCGACGGTCAATTCCTTTCCTTTTATGCTCTTAAATTATGCTTTCTATTGTAAATGTTGTGGATATTTTAGCTATGTATAGCTAAACCCCAATTTGGGGTCTTGGAATGAAATTATAGTTGAAATGTTGTTATAATTACCTGTCTCTTGCCCTTTTTCCTAATTATTTGTATGGATGTGCTTAATGCTTTAGTCAATCTGGCCAATTGTGTAATGATTCGATTCTTAATGGAAACTTGACGGAGAGAAGTTAGGATAGATCATAATCCATGCAACTAGTTTAATTGCCCGTCGTGACACCGGGATTAGTTGATTAAACTTAGATTCCTAAAATGAATCAGAGCGTAATAATTAATGATTTTTAATGGCGCTAAGGACACTTAGGTTGTTAAAATGAATTAATTACAATTAGGGGAAACCGACAGGAGAACCTATGTGATTAATGGAGATTCTAGGAGTATAATTAGTTGGGCAGTGAGATAGGATAATTATAACAATTGTTTAGCTAATAATTGATTTTCAAGACCCCTCTTCCCATTAAAAGAAAACTCTTTCTCCATATTTTTTTTATTTGATTGATCAAATTATTTTCCTGCTTTGAATTTTAAATTTCTCTTTTTTGCATAAGCTGTTCCCTAAATATTATTTTGCCTAAGTACTTTTAGTGCTCAAGAGATTTTATTTTTGCTTAATTTTCGCTTCGCCTCCCTGTGGATTCGATACTCGGTATTACTACCGTTTTATATTACTTGCGATACCATGCGCTTGCGGTAGCGACCCAACAGTACAAGGACATGTTCCTTGGACTTTTGGGGACATGTTCCTTGGACTTTTGGGGACATGTTCCTTGGACTTTTGTCGCCGTCACGTCTTTCAGCATGAGTACAGGGACATGTTCCTTGGACTTTTGTTGCTACGACGTCCCTCGGCCCAAGGACACATGATGTCATTCCCACTTGGGCTCTTTTCCTGCTGCAACGTCTTTCAACATTAGTACAAGGACTTATGACGTCTTTGGACTTTTGTTGTTATGACGTCCCTTGGCCCAAGGACACATGATGTCATTCCCACTTGGGCTCCTTTACTGCTTCAACGTAAGAACCTTCGAACTTGTTGAAGGAACAGTGATGCAATGCAGTGTAAGAGGAAGGACCTTCGAACAACGTAGCGTGAGAACCTTCGAATTTAGAGAAGGAACAAAAAAGGAACCAACGTGAGAACCTTCGAATTTGGAGAGAAGGAACAAGGAACTGCAAGAGGAAGGAACTGCAGTGAAGCAACGTGAGGAAGCAGAAGCAGCGTTAGAACCTTCGTAGGAGTAGAAGCAGCGTTAGAACCTTCGGAGGAAGGAACCGTTGCGAAGGAACCGTTGCGAAGAAGCAGCGTGAGAACCTTCGAACTTGGAGGAAGGCGCTGCATGAGAACCCCTTCGAACTTGGAGGAAGGAACTGCATCGAAGCTGCGTGATAACCTTCGAACTTAGAAGAAAGAACTGTTGCAGGAGGAAGGAACTACAGCGAAACAGCGTGAGAGCCCCTTCGAACTTGGAGGAAGGAACTGGAGCTGTAGCGTAACAACATGAGAACACGTGACAACCTTCCTACTTGGAGAAGAAACAGTAGCGTAGCGCATGAGGACCTTCGAACTTGGAGAAGGAACAGCGAAACAGTGCAACGTGAGAACCTTCGAACTTGGTGAAGGAAGCAGTCCAACGTCAGAACCTTCAATCTCTGAGAAGGAAACAGCACAACAGCGCAATGTGGGAACCTTCAAACTTAAAGAAAGAAGTAGCGCAGCCTAGAGTAGCATGAGAACCTTCGAACTTGGAGAAGGAAGCAGCCCAACGTCAGAACCTTCGAACTTGGTGAAGGAAGCAGCGCAGCGTCAGAACCTTCGAAATTGGAGGAAGGAACTGGAGCTGTAGCGTAACAACCTTCGAACACGTGAAAACCTTCGAACTTGGAGAAGGAACAGTAGTGTAGTGCATGAGGACCTTCGAACTTGGAGAAGGAACAGAGAAACAGCGCAGCGTGAGAACCTTCAAACTTGGTGAAGGAAGCAGCGCAGCGTCAGAACCTTCAAACTTGGAGAAGGAAACAACACAACAGCGCAATGTGGGAACCTTCGACCTTAAAGAAGGAAGTAGCGCAGAAGCATAGCCTAAGAACCTTCAAACTTGGAGAAGGAAGCAGCATAGCAGCGAAGTATGAGAACCTTCAAACTTGGAGAAGGAACAACACAGGAGCTTGAAGTGAATAACCTTCAAACTTGAAGAAGGAACAACATAGTAGCGTACAACGTAAGAACCCTCAAACTTGGAGAAGGAACAACGCCGTAACGTGCCACGTAAGAACCCTCGAACTTGGAGGAGCCTTCGAACTTGGAGGAAGGAAACTGCAGGGAGCAATGAGAGAACCTTCGAACTTGAAGAGAAGGAATTGCAGCGAAGCGCGTGAGAACCTTCGAACTTGGAGAGAAGGAACTGCAGCGAAGCGCATGAGAACCTTCGAACTTGGAGAGAAGGAACTGCAGCGAAGCGCGTGAAAACCTTCAAACTAAGAGAGAAGGAAATACAACGAAGCGCGTGAGAACCTTCGAACTTAGATAGAAGGAACTACAGCGAAGCGACGTGAGTACCTTCCATGAGAACCTTCAAATTTGGAGAGAATGAACTGTAGCGAAGCGCGTGAAAACCTTTAAACTTAGAGAGAAGGAACTACAACGAAGCGCGTGAAAACCTTCAAACTTAGAGAGAAGGAACTACAGCGAAGCGCGTGAGAACCTTCGAACTTAGAGAGAAGGAACTACAGCGAAGCGCGTGAGAACCTTCAAATTTGGAGAGAAGGAACTGCAGCGAAGCAACGTGACAACCTTCGAACTTGGAGGAAGGAAACTGCAGTGAAGCAACGAGAGAACCTTCGAACTTGGAGGAAGAGAGAACAACACAGAGTAGCGTACATCGTAAGAACCCTCGAACTTGGAGAGAAGAGAAAGCAACAAACTTAAGGTGAATGGAACACCGAACTTGAGGCAAACGAGACATTGAATTTGAAAGAATGAAGTCTTCTTTTATTCATCAAACTCATAATTTCACATTCACAACGGTGCACAACTTCAATTTTTTGTGTTGCCCCCAGTAGTGATTAGTTTCTTCAATTTATATTGTCGTGCTTCAATATTTGTTGCACTTTCTTTTTTTGTTTGCAGAGACTGAACTTAAAGTTTTCTTTAAGCTGCCTACGTACCCTTATGGAATAGGGATCAAGTCATAACGTAGTTCAAGATTTTTTTTTGCACTCACCTTTTAAGCTCGTGTGGGCTAGGAGCATCATGCAGTTTAGGCTCTTGCGATCAGGAGCTTTTACATTTATATTGTCGTGCTTCAATATTTGTTGCACTTTCTTATCTTTATCATGGTCTTGATCAGATCCTTCATTTGCAGGATTGGTCAAGATAATGAGATTTGGCTTCACCTTCAAGGAACCAGCTTCTGTATTTATGAGAACAGAAAACTTCCTTTTCATACGTGACGGGACAATACTTTGAAGCTTCTTGTCACAGCTTACTTCATCGAACAATTTCACCTTTAAGTTGTCCATCTTTCTTTGAGGTTGATTGTCTGCTACTTTGAGGTGATCAAAGACAGATGTTGAAGACTGACTTTTCCTCAATGTGGAGACACTTAGCCTTTGGAAAGCTGAAGGTTGAGTGGAGGTGGACACCACACATTGATTTTCTTCTTCTGTCGTGGCCATACTCATTCTTTGGAATACCGAAGGTCGAGTAGTTGAAGGCTTAATACAATCGAAGACGGAAGTCCTTTGTTCATCCTTCTTGGAATTGTCAACTTCATCTACGTCGATGCAGTAGGAAGTTGCAAAGTTTTCTTTTTCCTTTTTGTGGAAAGTTTTGGAGAAGAGTTCCTTCGCAGTCACCGGTTGTCGAGGTTGAGAAAACTCTTTACTTCTCTGCCTTTTGGGTTGAAGTTTCTTAAGATCATTCTTTCTTTGATGCTTGCTCTTTTCTTTGATTGTAGCAAGATTTGATTGAACTACTTCATCAAGGTCGAGCTCAATTTTTCCTTCCATAGCTAGCTTTAGAATTAAGTCCTTTAGGACAAAACATCTTTCCACTTGATGACCAATAACTCGATGATACTTGCAATACTTGGGATCATCGACTTTCTCCATCTCTTCTGGTCGTTTACACTTAGGAAGCTCTATCAGTTGCGCTTCTAGTAGTTGTTCCAACATATCAGGGATGTCGACATCAGGGAAAGGATAGATTTTCTTCTGTCTTTCCTTTAAAGTTAAGTGATGCGTTCCATTTGTTTGTCGCTTTTCTTTCGAAGAAGACTTGGGAAGGGTTGTGTTTACAACCATAGATTCTTCTATAGTCTCTTCTTCGTTCCTTCCTTCTTTCCTCGGGTTAGGGAGTAGAAGGTCTTGGTTTTCTCGACTAGCAATACTTAGCTCCATATCGTGGGAGCGAGTTGCTAATTCTTCAAAGGTGCGAGGCTTTATACCTTTAAGGATGTAAGGAGTTCCCAGTGACTGCCTTGAATGCACATCTCAACGGAAGAGAGTTCAGTGAGGCGATCTTTGCAATCTAGACTCATGGCTCTCCATCGATTTATATAGTTAACAACGAGTTCACCTTTTCCTTGTTTAGTGTTGGTGAGCTTGAACATGCTAACGGTTCGTCTAGTACTGTAGAAGCGATTAAAAAACTCTCTTTCGAGTTCCTCCCAACTGTCTATTGACTCAAGTTCTAGATCAGTGTACCAGTCAAAAGCATTTCCTTTAAGTGTTCGAACGAACTGCTTGACTAGTAGGTCCCCTCGAGTACCAGCGTTCTCGCATGTCTCAACGAAGTGGGCAATATGTTGTTTAGGATTGCCCTTTCCATCAAACTGCTGAAATTTTTGTGGCTGATACCCGATTGGCATTCTCAAGTTATCAATCCTCTTAGTATAAGGTTTGGAATACAAGAGGGAATCTTAAGTAGGTCCACCGTACTGAGCTCTGATACAGTTTGTGATCATATCTTGGAGCTGTTGGATGGATAGTGAAGCGACCGAAGCAGAACACTGTGGCTGATCATTTTTCACTGTAGTCTTTCCTTTGTCATGATTTTTTATGACTTGGGTTTGACTTGATTCAGCGATATATTGGTTCTCAATTTGGCTCTTTAGTTGCGCAATTTGAGAATCTTTTTCTTCAATCGCCTTCATCAAGGTGTTGATGTGTTCCTGCATCTCAGCCATTCTTTCTTCCATAGTTCTTGTTTCAGTCATCATGACAGTCACTACGTCAGAATCATGTTCAAACAAAGGGTTATACTTAACAAGAAACTTGTCATTAGTATATGCCCCCTGCAAGGTTGTTTCTTGGCCTGCAATGATAGAAGCTGTATCTTCTTGCAACATCAGTTCATTGAGGCAACAATGGGCAATAGAACCGATGTAAGACTTGTTCATGACAGCAACCATTGAGGAAGTCTTGAACGACATGTTTACACTTGTGTTTTGAGATAAGAGAGAGAGATGAGAGGTAGAGATTGTCCCACTGGGCGTGCCAGTTTGTTCACATGTAACTTCAGAGATGGAGACACGTGGAATAAACAATATATTTGTATTAATGTTGTATGCGTGTGGGTGTACAATCTCTAATGTTAATCCTCTGATTCTCTCTCTTGTGTGTGAATGTGTTTCACTCGAGGGCTGGAACGCTTGATCTCGAGTCTGAAGCTTCAATGGATTCTTGGAGTTTGAAGTCTTCCAGTCTTGAAAGAGTCTTCAGTCTTCAAGAGGTGTTGATGTCCTGAAGAGTCTTTGATCTTCAAGGAGTGTTGAAGTCTTGAAGAGTGTTGGGTCTTCAAGAAGTGTTGATGTCCTTAAGAGTCTTTGATCTTCAAGGAGTGTTGAAGTCTTGAAGAGTGTTTGGTCTTCAAGAAGTGTTGAACATTTGAACTTATGAATTGCAGAGAGTCTTCGATCTTCAGACTTGGTGGAGTCTCTCTGAATTCTCTGGTTCTGCTTGAGAGCTTTAGAATTCTGAACTTTTGTCTTTGTGAGAGTCTAGAATTTCTGAACCCTTGAAATGAAGGAGAACCCCTCGATTTATAGAGTTCTCGCTGGATGGGCCCTAGTGACTTTTGGGCCTAACAACTTGGGTTTGGGTTTTATTGGTCTTGGGTTCAACTATTTGGTCTTGTGTATGGTTTATATTTGACCCAAAACCATATGACGCAAATATTTAAAAGACCCAAATTTGATCCAATTAATTATTTTGTTAGTTAATTGGTCAAATTAATTAATTTAATAAAAATAATTTATTTTCTAATTAATTGATCAAATAGAAATTTGGCTCTTTAAATTTATAATTGGCCAACTTTGTCTTCAAATTAAATTTGGGACACATGTCAATTTATAATTGGTCCCAAATTTAATTATTTGTAATTTCGTCAATAATTTTAAATAATGACGTGGCAATTTGTGATTGGACAAAATTTCTCCTTCAACAGCGTCATGAGCGTTATGGTGTTTAATAACTGTAATTTGATTGTTATTTTTTCCAACACCATAGAAGCATGTTATAGGGCTAAATATTAAAATTTTATAATAGTTATAAAATTGATTAGAAATCGTCAACCTATAATAAAGAGTTGCATGCAAACATAGGACCTTAGGTTAAAATGAATTAATTTTAAATTGTTTAAAATTAATTAGACCTAAGCTCTTTTTAATTCTAATAGGATTAGAATTATTTTCTTACTTAGGATTAAAATAGTTTTAATGTACTAAGTAGGAAAAACATTACTATGGTTATAAGGGAACTCTCCCAGTGAAGTTCTGTCTAGGCTGGGGGTATTTAAGTTGACGGTTACGGAACACCTCTTACCTGGGAACAGATCCAGAACCTGAGTTGAATTAATCATAGTTTAAAGTTAGCATGCAATGACACTAGGTAATTAAAAGGGTTTAATTAACATAGACATTAGAGTAAAAACCTTTATATAAGAGTTATATTCAGGCACAAACTTAAATAGATTCACTTAGCTGGAATTTACCTAAGTAATAGACCCTTAAATTATAAAAATACTTAGTGGGAGGAAATATATCAAAACAAGATTTTCATAAATCAATGTTTTGCTCTCACGTCCTCAAGAGTTCACAACGTGAGGTCCATGCTTGGCCTCAAGTTACCCTAGGAGTGACCCCCTACGGATGGTGTTTGCATGGATCAATATCAAGGTGAATGAGGGAGTATTTTATAGTAAGTGGGAGCAAGACACGTGTCAACGTATCCTATGGTCTCCTCCATTAGGTTGCACCGTGAGATCCCCATGATCTGCCTGCGAGTCGCCCTGGGAGCGATCACCCTACGGAGGGCTTGATCATGGGAGTCGGAACAACGCAAACTCCAGAAATGGATAGGGTTTCTTAGGTCCATTTCCAACTTTGACTTTTCCTACGGTAGCATTGTTGGGGCCGACCTCTGAAATCTGAAAATGAAGGGTTACACTTATGGGGAATTGTTAAGGTGTTAATAATTTCCTAACCGAAAAAACGGTAGCTAAGAACTATTGGAATATGAGTTATTCTGGGAATAGAGATTGGCTAAGATTGTCTCAATTCAGGGGAGGAGTAGCTGACTGCCCTATGGTAGCTGTTGCTCTAAATCTCTGAAGTATTGTTGCAAAAATGAATGTTTATTCTATGGGTCGATCATTACTTTTGCTAAATTGATTGGATTAAAATAATAATATTATTTTGTGTAATGGGTTAATGCAAGAATACTAATTAAATTAATTTGTTTGTTTCAGCATGAATCGTTCTTTGTATGCCTCTAATTACGCCGTTTGTAATAAAATCGGTATCGCTAATACAACTAAGGAAATGCACTCAAACACTAATTGCGTGGATTTGGTCTTAACTGAGGATTGTCCTCAGGCCCAAATGTCTAACTCATCTGAAATTGTTCATGATGAATATGACATAGACTGCTTAGCACACCTCAATGAAAATAAATATGATTTATTGGTCATTGAAACGTGTATAGTGGAAAATGATGATACATCCTGGATCCTTGATTCAGGTGCCACTCATCACGTATGCTATTCCTTTGAGGGAATGATCTCTTGGCAACAATTAGATGCTGGGGAAATGACTCTCAGAGTTGGAACTGGGGAGTTCATTTTAGCTAAGGCAGTGGGAGACATTAAAATGTTCTTCTCCAGGGAACGTTATATGTTATTAGATAATGTATATATAGTTCCTAAAATAAAAAGAAATTTGATTTATGTTTCTTGTTTGCTTGAACAAGGATATTCAGTGTCCTTTTCTGTAAATGAAGCTCTCATTACTAAAAGGGGTGCTGATATCTGTTCTGCAAACTTGGAGAACAATTTATATGTTTTAAGACCAATAAAGTCTAGGGCTATTTTGAACAATGACATGTTTAAAACAGCTGAGACTCAACCTAAAAGGCAAAGAGTTTCTCAAAGTACCTATCTTTGGCACTTGAGACTTGCCTACATAAATCTCAATAGGATTGGGAGATTAGTTAAGAACGGACTTCTAAGCCAGTTAGAAGAGGGTACTTTACCTCCGTGTGAGTCATGTCTCAAAGGTAAGATGACCAAACGACCTTTTACTGGAAAAGGTTACCGTGCCAAGTAGCCCTTAGAGCTCGTACATACGAATCTTTGTGGTCCAATGAATGTTAGGGCTCGAGGAGGGTATGAATATTTCTTCTCTTTCATAGATGATTATTCAAGGTATGGTTATTTATACCTAATGAGTCATAAGTCTGAAGCCCTTGAAAAGTTCAAGGAGTATAAGGCTGAAGTTGAGAACTTATTAGGTAAAACCATTAAAACACTTCGATCTGATCGAGGTGGAGAGTATTTGGACTTAGAATTCCAGAACATTTTGATAGAACATGGAATCACGTATCAACTCTCAGCACCAGGTACACCTCAGCAGAATGGTGTATCTGAAAGGAGAAACAGAACCTTGCTAGACATGGTTCGATCTATGATGAGCTATGCTCAGTTGCCTAATTCTTTTCGGGGTTATGCAGTAGAGACTGCAGTTTATATTTTGAATGTTGTTCCCTCAAAGAGTGTTTTTGAAACACCATTTGAGCTCTGGAAAGGGCGTAAAGCTAGTTTACATCATTTTAGAATTTGGGGCTACCTTGCACATGTGCTAGTGGCAAATCCAAAGAAATTGGATTCACATTCAAAATTATGCCTATTCGTAGGCTACCCAAAAGAAACAAGAGGTGGATACTTCTTCGATCCACAAGAAAATAAAGTGTTTGTATCGACAAATGCTACTTTCGTGGAAGAAGACCACGTTAGAGAACACAAACCACATAGTAAAATTGTGTTGAGTGAACTTTCTGGGGAAGCTACAAATGAATCAACAAGAGTTGTTGATAAGGCTGGACCTTCAACAAGGGTTGTTGATGAGCTCTGTTCAGAGGCTGGACCTTCAACAAGAGTTGATGATGAGCCTAGTACATCTGGTCAAGTCCATCCTTCTCAAGAGTTGAGAATGCCTCAACGTAGTGGGAGGGTTGTTATTCAACCTGAATGCTATCTGGGTTTAGCAGAAACTCCAGCTATCATACCTGATGATGATGGAGTTGAGGATTCATTGACCTTTAGACAGGCAATGAATGATGTGGATCATGACCAGTGGGTCAAAGCTATGGACCTAGAGATGGAGTCAATGTACTTCAATCAAGTCTGGGATCTTGTAGACCAACCCGAAGGGGTAAAACGCATAGGGTGCAAATGGATCTACAAGAGTACAGACTTTCAAAGCTCGACTTGTGGCAAAGGGTTATACCCAAAAGGAAGGGGTGGACTATGAAGAAACCTTCTCTCCAGTTGCCATGTTAAAGTCAATAAGGATACTCTTGTCCATTGCCACGTTTTATGATTATGAGATTTGGCAAATAGATGTCAAGACTGCTTTTTTGAATGGCAATCTTGAAGAGAGCATCTTTATGTCTCAACTAGAAGGGTTCATTGCTCAAGGTCAGGAGCAAAATGTTTGCAAGCTTAAACGATCCATTTATGGGTTGAAGCAAGCTTCCAGATCTTGGAATATAAGGTTTGACACTAGTGTCAAATCTTATGGCTTTGACCAGAACGTTGATGAGCCTTGTGTTTACAAAAGGATTATCAACAGTTCGGTAGCTTTTCTAGTGTTGTATGTGGATGATATTCTACTCATTGGGAATGATGTAGAATATCTAGCTGAAATTAAAACTTGGCTATCAACTGAGTTCCAAATGAAAGATTTGGGTGAAGCTGATAAGGGTAAAAAATATACCTATTTTACCCTGATATTTAGCTCATTTCTTGGTCAAATATTGAGTGTTTAGGTCAATTTTATTATTTCCGAGCTCAAAATATGTTAATTTGATAAGTTAGGGTGTTGAGAGTCACTTTTGTTGAATTATGCTTATTTATGCTTAAAAAGACTTGATTTGAAGCAAATTTGACTTAGTTTGCTGTTGTGTAGAAAAACAGAGGAAAAGCTGGAATTCCCCAGCATTTCTGGGAAGGCAAAATTGAAATGCGACCGCATTTTTGGAAAAACAGAGGTCGTTCCGAGTCGTGCGCGGGTCGTTGTTGACGAGTCTTCTTCGCACCTAACCGGTTGTTTTGACCTCGAAACTGACTGGACAACCTTCCAATACCTATTTCGCAGCTCCTCAACCAATTTCTACACTATATAAGCTCGGGATTCGAAGTCAAATTCAAGCAGAACTCACTTGGAAGAAAAGGGTGGTGACAGAACCCTGGCTCGACGCCAATGAGTAAGGATGCCCGCGGTCCTTCTTAGATGACCAAATTCTAACTCGAGAGAGAGTTAGACATCAAACCACAAGGTTTGTAGAGAGTTTCACCCATTCCCATCTTGTAAAAGTGAGAGAGTGGAGTGTCTTAGCGAACTCTAGAAGGATTGTGTAAACAAAAAACTCATAATATTTAGCTATCTCCCTTATTTCCAGCTCTTGAATCTTTTCATTATTTTGTACTCTTTACATCATTATTTCAATGAAAATGTGTTCAATTTCTTTGTATCCCATCATGAGTAGCTAAGTCCTGTTGAGGGGTTCAATGTGGTGAATTCCCTTAGGGTTTAATGGCTTAAAAGTGTTTTATTTGCTTAAGTAGGGTTTAATGCATGTCATTCTTTATTGAATATCATTTTGATCTTGCTGAGTTTAATTTGATCACTTAGACTTTGCATGCTATGTGAGTTTGATCTCGAAAGGGACAAACGATATCGGTTCTCATAAAGGTGATATAGGAGAAAAAGCTCGAAAGAGATTGTTCGGCGGTATAGGGCAAGCTGCCTAAGGCACCCTATATCGACTATAGGGTTATAGGTTGCATTCGTGAATTATCTATGTCGGAGACGAGTCACAGAAATGTGCATAACGGTACTCGCTTAGCCTTCTTACGATTTTTGGAAACAAAGGCCAAATGGAAGTTAAATCTGACCCAATGCATTAAATACTCTTAAGTTAGATATTGCATAAGTACGATTGTTACCTTAGGGATGAATCCATGTTGAATATCTCGTTTTCTCTTATTGTTATTCTTTATTATCTACTTGCATGTTTTATTTATCTTTTCAAAAACCCAATCAATCAACTTACTTTCTTTGGTTACCTTTTCAAAAGCAATCATTTGAGCAGTTTATTCATCAAATCTGAATTTCCAGTTTAGTCCTCGTGGGATCGATACCCTTGGAATACTTTCTATGGTTTTTTATTACTATGTGCGATAGTGTATACTTGCACTTAAGTGTTGGCTGAATATTTCTTTCTTATTATTATCCATCTTATTTCACATTCCATCCATTCAGTTCACACACGCACCAAAGCTCAGTATGTTCTAGGGATTCAAATTATCAGGAACTGTAAGAACAGAACGTTAGCCCTGTCTCAAGCATCCTATGTAGACAAGATGTTGTCTAAATATAAGATGCAGAATTCCAAGAGGGGTTTACTACCTTTCAGGCATGGAGTTCATCTGTTTAAAGAATAATGTCTTAAGACACCTCAAGAAATTGAGGATATGAGACGGATCCCTTATGCTTCAGTAGTGGGCAGCCTTATGTATGTCATGTTGTGTACTAGGCCTGACATATGCTATGCAGTAGGGATAGTTAGTAGATACCAGTCTAATCAAGGGTTAAACCACTGGACTGTAGTGAAAAACATCCTTAAGTACTTAGGAGAACGAGGGACTATCAGCTTGTGTATGGCGTTAAGGATTTTATCCTCACAGGATACACAGACTCTGACTTTCAGACTGATAAGGATTCTAGGAAATCCACATCAGGGTCAGTGATTACCCTGAATGGGGGAGTTGTAGTCTAGCGTAGCATCAAACAAGGATGCATTGCAGACTCCACCATGGAGGCCGAATATGTCGTTGCTTGTGAAGCAGCTAAGGAGGCTGTATGGCTTAGGAAGTTCTTGAATGATTTGGAAGTTGTTCCAAATATGAACTTGCCAATCACCCTTTATTGTGATAATAGTGGTGTAGTGGCAGATTCTAAAGAACCTCGCAGTCACAAGAGAGGCAAGCACATAGAGCTCAAATATCATCTCATCAGAGAGATCGTGCAACGAGGAGACGTGACCGTCACGAAGATAGCTTCGGAGCACAACATTGCTGATCCATTTACGAAGGCTCTCAAGGCTAAAGTGTTCGAGGGTCATCTAGAGGGTCTTGGTCTGCGAGATATGTACATAGAATAATCTAGGGCAAGTGGGAGAAGTGTAATGGGTATTCAAATGCCCTAGTTTATTGTATTTATCTGTATTTGTACTTTTCATGTATTATACAGTATTAATACAAAATCATTATTCCTACTTTGATGATTATTCATCCAATTTTTGATTGTTGATGTACATTACCCACTAGAGTTTTAGTTCAAGTGGGAGTTGTTGGGTTTTATGCCCTAAAACTCGTAGATAGTAAATGAAACAAATTAATCGATCTCAATAAGTCGTTATTTGAGTGATTCAGTAATTTGGTTATTGAATAATTGAGTTTGCATTAATAAACCCTAAATCCAATAAACTAAGATCCAAGGTTGTTTAAATGAGACTTGGACTAGTATGTAGGGACATACGGGGATCGGTGTCCAAGTAACAACCTAAATGGTCTATAGTATAGGGATAAGGCTGGGTACCTTATCCTGGTGACACTATGTTATACGACCCACCTTGTATTCGATACAGATGCAATGGTCGAAAGCATCCATGTAGGAGACATGTGGGTGGCGGTATCCTATGCAATGAGTTAGCATAAGACCGGACCGCGAAATAGTAACCACTAGATGTAATGCCGTTAAGTAGTCTAGGTTTCTATTTCAATAGGATGACCTAGGTAACACAATCTCAATCCCGAGTCTGTTATGAACTCCTTTTCAGGAGGGATTGTCCTTAGATTTGTATGGGTGAGAGTGGCCTGCTCATCGACTCAATATTCCTACCATTTCAGGGGCAAGACAAAATGGGGGCTGGGAACATAACAGTACAAGATTGAATTCACTCCTTCCCCTATTGGGGCAAGTAGATGTGTGTTCCCTTAAGGGCTGATTCCGGGGCTTGAACAAAAGCGCGTTGTCCTCTCCTGACCCGAGAGGAATTTCTGTTTAGTGGTTGGACCCTAAACAGGTTGTTCATTAGAGGGATTAGTGGTACTTAAGGATCCAGAGGTAATCCAGGGGTAAAACGGTAATTTGACCCAGCTGGTGTTACGAACACACGTGAAGGATTGACTTACTGCATTGGTCGATATTCGTGGACACAGAAATATTCTATAGTGAGAAGAGTGCAGCTGTGGGTCTTTAGTGGAGTGACCCACAGTTAACGAATGTTGATTGACTCGGTTAATGAGTTTAGCTGATCAACCTCGTATCATTGGAGCTTCTGATCTGTAGGTCCATTAGGTCCACCTGCTAGCTCATATCGGGTTTTGAGATAATATAGTCTTGATATTAAAGGGAATTTAAGTTAATTGTATTTTTATACAATTAATATAATGTATGAAGATACATTATAGTATTAGTTTAATTATTGAACTAAATTTTATAGTAAAATTAATTTTGGATGTGATTCAAAATTAATTAAAGAGAGAATTATGAATTTAATTAAATATGTGATATTTGATTAATTCGTGAATTAATTAATTGGGAATTAATTAATTTAATTTAGTTTGGTTAAATGTGATTTAATCAAATTAATACTATAGTTTATATTAATGTACATTATGATGCACATTAAAACTATAGGTTAAATGAGAGAGATAAGATTGAATATGATTCAATTATAAAATTAATTAAATATTTGATATTTAATTAATGTGGATTCAATTAATGAGATTAATTGAATGACCAATTTAATTCAATTGAATATGATTCAAATTGAATTAAATACCTTATGTTATAATTGGTTTAATTAATATTGATTTAATTAAATTAATTATAATTATTTAATTAATTAAATGATAATTGATAATTATTATTTAATTAACAGACGACCAAGATCGTTTGGATTTGATCCAACGATCTAGATTGAGTAGGGTTTTAACTCCCTCCCCACTTATCGTTAAGTGGAGAGGGGGTTACCCATCTCACGTATTCATTCTCTCATTCACGCAAATTAGACAGAGGAAGAAAGTTCTTTCTTTTCTCTCTTCCTCTTTAAAAAATTCTAGCACTTTACCTTGCGGAAAATTCCCTTCCAAGACCAAGATTGGTTCCCACAAGCCGGATCTCAAGTCCCAAGAGTCATAGCGGGTGATCCAACGTGGTGGTGTTCATTTGGGAGGAAGAAGAACGCGAATTGGAGCATTGTGCTAATCGTTCTTCAAGTCCATGTAAGTTTCCTTAAATCTAAATAAGTTTTAGATCTAATTTCAGCATGCTTAATCTGTAATAGTTTAATTTAGAAATTGTTTCTAATTTTAATTTGCCAATGTATTGGTTTTTTCTAAAATTGATATTAAAAAACGAGATCGTTCTTGATTGCTTCCGCTGCCAAAAGGGATTTCAATCCTTCACCATTTTGGGGATAACAGTAGATGGATGGCTGGGGACATAGTAATGCAATATGGAATTCACCCCTACCCTATTTAGGGATAGTAGAGAGGTTGTTCCCTTAAGTGCTGAATCCAAGACTTGAACAAGGGGCCCCACCCTCTCATTGGCCCGAGAGGGATCTTGTTTAATGGTTGGACCATGAACAAAATTGTTCATTAGAGGGCCAGTGGACTTAAGGAACTAAGATGTGCTATAGGGGTAAAACGGACTATTGACCTATCTATAGTAACGAACGACCTGTGAAGGATTGACTTACTAATCATGGTTACATCGAGTGGACACAAATATATCTACAATGAGGGGAGTTCAACTACTCGGGTATAGTGGAGTGTCCCGGTAGTTAACGGATGTTGGTTAACTAGGTTAAAAGAGTTTGACTAGTTTAACCTCGTACCGTTGGAGCCCATGATCTGTAGGTCCATTAGGTCCCATTGCTAGCTCTAGACTAACCTTTGGAACAATATGATGGATAAAATATGAATTGCTTTAAGTTCATGTTGAGAAATATAAGAAGAGCTGAAAGGCGTTGTCGGAACGTCGGGTTTTTCTGAAAACTGTATACGTGAGTATTTAATATTTAAATATGATTTAAATAACGAAAATATGAATAGGGATTCATGATTGAAAATAACATTTTGGAAATGTTCGGGAATAGTGGCAAAATATTAATTTAATATTAGATATTAAATTAATAATTAATTATTTAATTAATAATAATTTTGAATTAATTTAAAAAATTGAAAAATCTTTTTTGATTTTTCAGATTAATTAAATTAGATAATTATCTGAAAATTAATATAATTATGGAATTAAACAAAATTAAAAAATGCTGAATTTTTGGAGGTGGAGTGCATGGTGACCAAACCCATGCACTCCCCTCACTTAAGCCACTTCAATCCCCCCTAAAATGGGATTAATTGTTGTCAATCCCAGGTGACTTCTCTTCAGCTATCTTTTCTATATATAAAGGATGCATTTTGCTGAAGAAATTAAGCTTCAACCTTAAGGAAATGCTGCCAAATTGAATACTCACCAAAACCATCTTCATATGTTTGTTCTTCAAGCTTTCTCACTCAAATTCCATCACTTGAGGATCCCACAATCCGTTCCAAAGGCTTGAGGATAGCAAGGAAGATCCAGTGGTAGTTCGTGATCGATTGGTGAAGAAAAACAACAAAGAAATCCAACCAATTTCTCCATAGAAGCAAGGTTGGTAAACTTACTCTGTTTTTCTTCTCATGAACAACATGCAAAGAATGATCAAATTAAACTAATTAAGTTCCTAAGATCCAAAATTGCTTCTGTTTTTAAGATATTAACACCTTCAAATTTGGCCCGGTCCATCCCGGTTCAAGCTTGTTTTGGTGATTTGAAGTCCGGTTCGAAGAAGTTCGGTTCGGTTCGTGTAGTCTAGTCCAGTTCTGAAGCTGCAGAAGGATGTTTTATAGGATAACATAGCTTAAATTATTGTAATTTATGTGCTTTATTTTATCCTAGGGGCCAATTAATCTGTTTATACGCTATTTAAATGCTTTATGGATGTCATTTAGATTTAATCTCACCTTAGGTTATAAAGCATGCTCATGCATTTTATATATATTATAATTAGTTATAATGTATGGATTGAAATGCATGGTTTATTTTCATGAGTTTTTAATATATAGTTGAGTTATATTAATATCATGAAAATGGAACATATTGAAGCTTCAGACTCGAGATCAAGCGTTCTAGCCCTTGAATGAAACACATTCACACACAAGAGAGAGAATCAGAGGATTAACATTAGAGATTGTACCACACACATATTACATCAATACAATATATTGTTTATTCCACGTGTCTCCATCTCTGAAGTTACGTGTGAACACCTACAAAAATAGATGGCCACCAAATTTAAGCACCAACTTTCAAGAACGTGAATATCTTCTGAGCATAAGAATCCGCCAGATACCAAAGTGAAACTTACCATTCCAGAAATGCAATAAGAGAGCATATACTTCTACCTTAAATCAGAATGACTTACAAATACTGCAAGTTTGTTAGTTGATCAAGTTGTGGAACCAATTTTCCCGAAAGATTCACATTACCAAGATCACTGTGCAAAATAGTCACACAAGAAACATTTTGCTTATGAGTTCTTGTGAAGACAACTAAACTCGCTAAGAGAATTAAGTGCAACGACCCTCCCTAAACACAATAACTTAGTATAACCAAGTGAAACTTAACTTATCACAACAACTCAAACTTTTGGCACTTAACTCAAATCATGGAGGCCTTTCGCAATGAAACAACTCGACTTAACAACACAATGAAAAATAAGCCTATCATGAACACAAATGACTAAACTATGACTACCATAACAACTAAATTAATCTATGACTACCATAGCTGCAGCCTGCAGGATAGTCATAGTACTCAAGTTATACCAGGTCAACATAAACTCAATAACTTAATGGAAAACAAGTGAAACTTAACTGATCACAACAACTCAAACCTTTTCATTTAACTCAAATCATGAAGACTTTCTAAATCCAACTTTGTATTTATGATACCAATAAACTTTCTAAATCCATAACTCAAAAGAATAATTCCACCAAAAAATTTGAGGCCCATAGAACAATAGCAAATATCTAGAGTCACAATGATACAGCCAACAAACGGAATGCAGATTAGGACATCCAAAACCGAAGGGGCCTCAACCAAATCCAGACAAGAATAAAACCAACCCATAAAGCAAAACACCCCAAGTAACAAGAGCCCCAAATCATAACAACTCGAACATGTAAAAGAAGAAGTCAGAGAAGAACAAACAAAACATCAAATACCTCAAAGGATAATCAGAACCCCACCAAAGAAATCTGGGTGTAAGGTAACTTTATAGTATTAAAAATGATTTTTGTTGTAGTGAATTAAATAGCACATTTATAATGCTATCAATACTTCAATATCAAAACAAAAAATATAAAGTAAACATCAAATTCTATTTTCAAAACCACTGCACATCTTTCAGTAAAGTTTAAACTCGTTCACTTTCTCTTTCATTTTGATACCATCTGAAACTAATCCGACACTTTAAAGATTGAGATAATAGGTGGTGAAAAGTATAAAATAAGGTGAAATTCCACATCAAATGACTTCTATTTACCTTAGGGGAATCCTTTTTTCTACTCAAAAGCTTATTCCCTCCACGACTGAAAATACAGAACACACACATGGATGCACATAAAACAGATCAGAACATAAATTTTTTAAGGATTTTAAGAAACTTACTTGAAGCTTCCTCTGGCAAGCTCAAGCAAGGCTTTGACAGCCACTTCCGGCCACCCCATAGCGTCGGACTCCACCATTGAAACCAAGGCTGGTACAACCGAAAGCTCCACCATCAATTTTTTGACCTTCACATCCTCCTTTAGACATTTTATCAATCACCTTGGCTGCAATCTCCTTCTCTTCCCAACTCCCAAAGTGGAGCTTCTTCACTGTCCTCCGCAACGCTGCCGCGGATTCATAGGCACCACCGCCAACTCCCCCGCTACAATTCCAATCAGCATCTGCAAGTGGTATAATTTCATTAATAGTTGGACAAGCAAATTTAAATCAAAACCCATATCAATGACAAAGCAGAAATAAGAGTTCACCTCAAAAAATGAAAGAAGAACGTGTTTAGACGGCAGAAGAAGGCCCTTCCAACGGGTGAAGCCAAGATATCAACCTACAAAAAATGGGGCTGCACGATAAAGAAAACAGGGTTGCGCGAAGAAGAAACTGGGGGGTGTGCGAGCCTGCATGACAAAGAAAAAGGGGTTGAACGGCGGGTCTTTTCGGGGGCGTGCGACCTTGCTACGCGAAGACGAAGAAAACGACACGGGGGAGTGAACGCGTGTGTAACCGACGAGCCTGGAAGAAAACGGCGCGAGATTCTGCGACGGCGACCTTGCTGTGTGAAGAAGAAAACGACGAGGGAGGGGCGAGGACCTAGCTGCGCGAAGACGAAGGGGGGGTGCGCGAACGAAAAAACGGGGGGGGGGGGTCGGTTACGGCTTGGAGAGGGAAAAAGAGAGAATGAGGAAGAAGCTTAGGTTTTTTTTTTTCTTTATTTCTTGTTTTTCCTTTTTCTTTTTATTTTTCTTAATCCACCCAAATAAACAAAACAAAAGGAGAGTCTTGGTTTTTTTTTTCAATTCTATCTTTTTTCCAATTAAAAACTCAATTTAAACTCCTAAAATCACTTCAAATTTGGGAGTAATTTAAACATAAATCCTAAATCGTAAATCCCAAAAAAGCTTAAATTTTTTGACATTTAATACCCATCAAGAAACCCCATATATATTAACGTTTATTGCGCGTCAATATAATAATGTTTATTGACACTTATTAGCCGTCAATGAACGTGGTTTACATTGACGGCTAATAAGCATCAATAAAAACCGTCAACAAAACCCTTTTCCTTGATGATTTTTGTCCGTCAACTATGTGAAAAGGCGGAGTTGGACGAAAATCTAAGTAAATTAATCTTTTAATCACATTTATTGACGTTTTTTAACCGTCAACATAAAATATATCATTTGTTGACACAATATAACCGTCAATATACCTATTTATTTATTAATAATTTATTTTAAAGTACAAATGATACTTTTAATGACGTTTTCTTGATACAAGCGTCAACAAACCTAAAAAGTCAAGCGTCAATCAAGGTCAAAATTTGTATTAGTGAGAGCAAACACCTCCCTGCCAAGGACAAGGAAAAACACTGAGCTTCATGAATATCCGACAAGCTCTCGATCTTCTGTCCGCTTGGATAAAAAGGGTCGAGAGTGCAGTGCAATACCACTTTTCAGCTCTTGAATATCCATCACCCCCCTGCATCATAAATCACAAAGAAGGTAATTTTGTCTCCCTATCTGAATTTATTTTCTTAGTTCCTTCCTTTTGTGGTGAACCAGGAATAGGTGCCTACTTTCATGTATCAGAGTTCTTCTCGAGCTGTTTTGAAAGGAGACCCCTGGAGGTATCTGAAGATCAATTCAAGTTGAGGGTGTTTCCATACTCACTACAAGGAGAAGCTAGGAAGTGGATTTTCTCGTTGCCTCCAAGGTCAGTATCTTCTTGGAGTGAGATGAGGAGAATTTTTCTGAAGAAGTACCACCCCATTGCGCTGCTGATAGAAGCCACCAGAAGAATTGTCAACGCTGCACAAGCACCTGAAGAGTTGTTCCACGAGTTCGTGAGCCGTTTCTATCTATACTGCATGGAGCATCACACCCCACTCTTAGAGGAGTCCTTGATAGAAAGCTTCTACGGAGGGCTGACGCCTGACAATAGAAGAATGCTCGACTCAGCTATTGGAGGTGATGTGCTTGCCACAACACCCGATAAGGCGTGGGAGATTATTGCAAAGCTAGCAGAAGTCACTAGATTCCGAGCCGACAACCCTGATGAGGTAGAGAGCCAAATCTCAGAGCAGCGGGAAGGTAAGTCAGAAGAAAATCTCATCGAGGTCAGTAAGCCTGAACTTAATTTTTCCTTTAATTATAGGTTTGATTTAATTAGCGTTTCAAGCATGTTAGGAGAGTTAAAGGTTAGGAATGCTAAGCTAAACTCTGATTATTACGCACCTAATTCCTTTACGCCTGATGTCCCTGCTTCTATAGAGCATGATTTAGGCCTAGAGAATCAAGTGGCTGACCAAGTTAAGCCTAGGGTGTTTAGAATTAGCTTAAATTGGGCAGATGAGGATATACTGTTTAGATTTTCTTATCCTATGCACTCTATGTGCAAGTTGAGTTTTCCTGTGCAGGAGCTGATGAAGAAAAAGAAGAAAGATCCTCTGTGGATCAAAGAAGTGGATTTCGGTTGAAGATTGGAAATCCCGTCGAGCAATCGACGTTAAAAATTTGCGCTCCTAGGAGGCAACCCAGTTTTCAAATCATTTCTATCCCTTCTCTTTATTTTTAGTTATCTTCCTCTAGTTAGTTTTTATTTATGTTTGTTTTCCTTTCTTGTCTTTAGGATTTTGTGACCCTATTTCAGCAAGCTGCTATCTTTAGAGTCATGGTGAATCATTCCCTTCCAACCATTGAGCTTGAAGCAGAGGAGATTTTCTGTTCCCTTACTCTTTGTCCCTTAAACTTTTCTTGATCGATTTCCTTAAGGGCAATGCATGAATTTAGGTTGGGGGTGGAATTGGTCCTGCATGCCTGTTTTAGTTGAGTCTTGATGCACCTGAGCATCAGACTATTTTATTTTGCATGCTTTATTTTTAACACTCTATGTTTTCTAGATTGAGGCCATGCATATGAGCATTGGTCCTGTTTTTTAGCAAATTTTAAATGATTGAGTGTTGATGTATGGATGGTCTGGTTGCTTTTTCTTTGATTATGAAAATCGACGATGTGTCATCTTGCCAACTTTATTGCTTTTATTGAACTATAAGCATGTTGCCCAGAAATCGAGCCTTTTTAAAACTTTTCTAGTACTTTTCTTGCAAGACCAAACCTTAGCATACCTAGGATTAATTTGAAAGCTTAGGAGCGAATTATAGTATCCATATGCTTGTTGTCACCTCGAAAGGTGTAGGGATGAGCTAGAGAATCAAATACCTGAAAATTAGCATGTAATATCTTGCCTAGGAGAAAAGAAAAGAAAATATGCCGAAGAAAAAGAAAAGAATGAAAAAAAATTGAGCGCGAGCTTAAAAGAAAATCATATGCTCATTTACATTACTTTTATTTTCGAGAAAAAGCATGCTATAAAGGGGGTAAAAAGAGCTACCTGCGGTGTGATCAGTTAGGCCAACCAAGAGTTAAACTCGGGTTATGGGTCCCTGCATTGTAGTGTGAAAGCTAGTGCCCCTAAAAAAAAGGGAGAGAGAAAAAGAAGAGTGCAGAAAGAAAATGTCTTTTATTTTTCAGGCACCTGGGTAAAGAGAAAAAAAGTCTAATTTGTTTTGTTTGCTCCTTGGTTAGTTCCTAGTGCCAGTGTAGAGGGAAGATAGGTTGAGGGTCATATAACCCAATCCCGGGCCACTAGGATTGATTCTAGGAAAACTAAGTGTGAGCTTGAGCAAGAAATTTCCATGAAAACTTTTGACTTGTCTCTTTATTTGAGTCGCATGTGAGTGATTCTTGATTGCAATAACTTTTGCATTTTAGACATTGAGATTAGAGTCTATGAAATTGCAACTAAAGAATGCTATACTTTTATTTTATGGTTGCTTGAGGACTAGCAAGGTTTAGGTTGGGGGTATTTGATGGGACCTAATTGTCCATGATTATTTGTCCTTAATCTTGTTAGTTTTACGACAATTATCACGTTTAAAGTTATGTTTTGTAGCGGTTTGGTATCAAGCACTTCAATGGAGCCCATTTTCAATTTCGGTGTTAATACGAGGATTTTAGCACGGTTTCGATCTATCTTAAAGTCCATAGGATGCCGAAACGGTGAAAAGACCTAAGTTGGAGCGCTTGAAACTCGGAAACGATGTCAAACGGATCAAGTTTTGAAGCAGCCAAACCAGGGTGACCCGAGAGATGGCGTTGAGACGCCATCCTCAGGTGTCTCGACGCTTCGGAAGCCGAAGGCCAAAAATTCACCGTCGGCGTCTCGACGCCAGTCCATTTATTTAAAGCCTCAGTTTGCGATTAGGGCATCAACTTTTGAGTTGGAGAAGCTTAGAGGGGTCCATCAGCCGTTTCCTCTCGGGCTTTACTCCGATTCTTCATCCTTCTCTTGTATTTTTACAATTTCTAGGTAGATTAGGTTGGTTTCTCGAGCCTTGGGCTTAGATTAGACTTGTCTATGGTCGTCTAAGCACCGTTCGTTGTACTTGGGACCTCGGGATTGTAATTACATTTGTATTTTTATGAGATTCATGAGCATACTAAATTGATTTGTTGTTTATCTTGAGATTCTTGAACTTTATGCATGATTTATTTGTTGTTTATGGCTTTAGATTCCTGCTTTTATAATTAGCATGCGCAGTAGGTCAAATTGACGCCCTAACTCGCAACTCGTATGTTAATAACTTGCTAAAGAACTAATCACCAAGTAGCTAATGGAGGGTTAGTTCAATAGTTAGCATTAGATTGATTCGTGAGCACGGGTCCCAAGAGCACACTCTAACTTTGTTGCTGACACGATAGATCTAGGGTCTAAGTCGATAGTTGTAATTAATTAGGTTTCCTTCTAGTTAATTGTGAGTGTTCTAGTCTAGAGAAACAATTAATTGATTTATTGACTATGGCCAAGTTGGTTTATTGATTAATTGCATGTTAGCTCAGCGAGTCCGATGGGTTAGCACTCTAGGTGTATCTAGTTCTTAATGCAGTTACTTGATTAATTGACTTTAACGGGTTCGTCAGGTTAATTAATTAGTAGCTAGTAATTGAGTTGATGAACTTTGGGATCGAGTCAATTGATTTAGAGTACCTATAGACAACATGCAAATAAATCATTTCCTGCTAAGTAAAAAAGTAAATGTACTGATCCCGAGTGTCTTCAGCTACTATGAGC
Organism: Luffa aegyptiaca; assembly: GCA_017139565.1. NCBI lineage: Eukaryota > Viridiplantae > Streptophyta > Magnoliopsida > Cucurbitales > Cucurbitaceae > Luffa > Luffa aegyptiaca. The sequence goes on from CM029395.1 coordinate 23,935,114, forward strand.
GGCAAGGTGAGATTGACCAACCTCCCCATTTACTTTTCTGTCATTTAATTTTCTATCAGTTTACTTTCTTCAGAACTAACTTTCTGTTAGTTTACTTTCTTACATTTGACCTTTGCCCACAATTTTCTCCATGTGTCTCAAACCCCGTTTTCTTTGCCACCCCAAAACACAAAAGAGGTTAGAAGTAAACCAGCTGTTCCCTTTGATCGACACCGACCACTACTACTGCAAAGTAGCTTAGTGTCCGTGGACTATAAATTCGTTTTGACGTGAGGCCATCGACACCGACGCGCTCAAACTGCTGAATGTAAATTCGCTTTGACATGTGGAGCCTCGACAATTCTTCAATTAAATATCATATATTTAATTATATCTCTCTCACATAACCTATAGTATTAATGTGCATCCAATGCACATTAATTATAACCTATAGTTTAATATGAATCTAATTCATATTTTAATCTCAATATTCGAACTCCTTCGACTATACAATTCTCCCTTAGAAATTTACCTCAACGGCCTAAATGAGCTACCTGTGGGACCTAATGGACCTACAGATCAGAAGCTCCAACGATATGAGATTAATTGGCTAAACTCATTAACCAAATTAATCAATATTCGTTAACTGTGGTCCATTCCACTAAAGACCCACAGCTGCACTCTTCTCACTGTAGAATATTTTTGTGTCCACGGATATCGACCAATACGATAAGTCAATCCTTCACGAGTGTTCGTAACAACAACTGGTTCAAAGTAGCGTTTTACCCCTAGGTTACCCCTGAATCCTTAAGTACAACTGATCCCTCTAATGAACAACCTATTTAGGGTCCAACCACTAAACAGAAATTCCTCTCAGGCTAGGAGAGGACAGCACACTTTTGTTCAAGCCTTGGAATCAACCCTTAAGGGAACGTACATCTACGTGCCCCAATAGGGGAAGGAGTGAATTCATCTTGTACTGTTATGTTCCCAGCCCCCATTCGGTCTTACCCCTGAAATGGTAGGATTATTGAGTCGGCGAACAGGCCACTCTCACCCATACAAATCTAAGGACAACCCCTCCTGAAAAGGAGTTCATAACAGACTCAGGATTGAGATTGAGTTACCTAGGTCATCCTATTGAAATAGAAACCTAAACTAGTTAACAGTGTTACATCTAGAGGTTACTATTTCGCGGTCTGGTCTTATGCAAACTCATTGCATAGGATACCCCCATTCGCATGTCTCCTACATGGATGCTTTGGATCATTACATTTGTATCAAATACAAAGTGGGTCGTATCACATAATGTCACCGGGATAAGGTACCAGCCTTATCCCTATACTATAGACCTTTTAGGTTGTTATTGAAGGATTAAAATTCCTTTCGCAGCAGAAGCAATCAAGAACGATCTCGGTTTAATTTCAATTTTAGAAAAACCAATACGTTGACAATTAAAATTCAGAAACTAATTTCTAAATAAAATAGATTAAGCATGCTGGAAATTTATTTAAGATCAAGAACACTTACCGGATTTCGAAGAACACTACACAATGCTCCAAGGATCTCGTTCTTGATCTCCAAATGGACACCACCACACGAATTCACCCGCTATATCTCTTGGATTTCTGAGATTGGTTTGTGGGAACCAAAAGATCGTCTTGGAAAAGGAAAATTCAGCAATATGCTTGCTGTGTTTTTTAGAGAAAAACTAGAGAGAAAAGTTGAGCGCTCTCCCTCTGTCTTTTGCGTGAATGAGAGGAATGAGAGAGCTCTCTTGGGAACTCCCTCTCCCCTGTACGATAAGTGGGGAGGGAGTTATTGCCCTACTAGATCTAGACCGTTAGATCTTAATCAAAACGATCTCGACCATTAACTAATTAAATAATAAATATTTAATTAATTAATTAATTATAATTAATTTAATTAAATCAATATTAATTAAATGAATTATAATATAAAGTTTTTAATTCAATTTGAATCATATTCAATTGAATTAAATTGGTCATTCAATTAATTCTATTAATTGAATCCACATTAATTAAATATCAAATATTTAATTGATTTTATAATTGAATCATATTCAATTTTATCTCTCTCATTTAACCTATAGTTTTAATGTGCATCAAAATGTACATCAATATAAACTATAGTTTTAATTTGATTAAATCACATTTAACCAAATTAAAATTAAATTAATTAATTCCCCAATTAATTAATTCATGAATTAATCAAATATCACATATTTAATTAAATTCATAATTCTCTCATTAATTAATTTTGAATCATATCCAAAATTAATTTTATTATAAAGTTTAATTCATTAATTAAACTTATACTATAATGTATCTCCATACATTATATTAATTGCATCAAAATACAATTAACTTATATTCCCTTTAATAATCAAGACTATATTATCTCAGAACCCGTTATGAGCTAGCAGGTGGACCTAATGGACCTACAGATCAGAAGCTCCAACGATACGAGATTGATCAGCTAAACTCATTAACCGAGTCAATCAACATTCGTTAACTGTGGGTCACTCCACTAAAGACCCACAGCTGCACTCTTCTCACTGTAGAATATTTCTGTGTCCACGGATATCGACCAATGCAGTAAGTCAATCCTTCACGTGTGTTCGTAACACCAGCTGGGTCAAATTACCGTTTTACCCCTGGGTTACCTCTGGTTCCTTAAGTACCACTGATCCCTCTAATGAACAATTTGTTTAGGGTCCAACCTCTAAACAAGAGTTCCTCTCGGGCCAGGAGAGGACGGCGCGCCTTTGTTCAAGCCCCGGAATCAGCCCTTAAGGGAACACACATCTACTTGCCCCAATAGGGGAAGGAGTGAATTCCATCTCGTATTATCATGTCCCTAGCCCCCCACTCGGTCTTGTCCCCAAGAAGGTAGGCTTATTGAGTCGGCGTGCTGGCCACTCTCACCCGTACTAATCAAAGGACAATCCCTCGTGAGAAGGAGTTCATGACACACTCAGGATTAAGATTGAGTTACCTAGGTCATCCTATTGAAACAATAACCTAACTAGTCAACGGTGTTACATCTAGTGGTTTACTATTTCGTGGTCCGGTCTTATGCAAACTCATTTCATAGGATACCCCCGCTCGCATGTCTCCTACATGGACGCCTTGGATCAATACGTCTGTATCGAATACAAAGCGGGCCGTATCACATAGTGTTACCAGGATAAGGTACCCAGCCTTATCCCTGTACTATAGACCTTTTAGGTTGTTACTTGAACACCAATCCTCGTATGTCCCCACATACTAGTTCAAGTTACATATCAACAACCTTGGATCTTAGTTTATTGGATTTGGGTCAAATTGTGCAATTCTAGACTTAATATGGCAATAACACTTTATTGCATAAAAGTCAATAACACTTTATTGATACAAGTGTATAATTCGTTAATCATTCACTATCTACGAGTTTTAGGACATAAAACCCAACAAACTCCCACTTGGACTAAAAATCTAGTTTAGTGGGAATGTACAATAATCTATCCCAGCAGTGGGTGTATAAATACATGTATAATACATAAAACGTATTTACAATGTACAAATACAATAAACTAGGGCATCACTATACCCATTACATAATGGTATCATTATACCCATGACACTTCTCCCACTTGCCCTAGATTACATCTTTGTACATTACTCGTAGACCTAGACCATCTAGATGACCCTCGTACACTTTAACCGAGAGAGCCTTCGTGAATGAATCAGCAATATATCCTTTAGATTCAATGTGCTTGTTTGTCTTGCAATAGGCTAGTTCATATTTGTATCTTAAACCGTTATTAATAAATTGGCGTAAGACAATGCACATATCGTTTTATATAATTGCTGAAGTAACAAATTACTTGTATTATTAATCGCACTAACCCATTACAAATAATCCAATCAAATTCTGCAAAAACAAACAAGCAATCAAAGAAACCCTATAAAACTATTGATTTAGTTTTTGCAACGATACTTCAGAGGTTTAGAATAACAGCCACCGAAGGGTGGTCAGCTACTCCTCCTCTGAATTGAGACAATCTCAACCAAACCCTAACACCAGAATAACTCATATTCCGTTAGCATTTAGTTACCGTTGTTCGGTCAAGGATTAGTTAACACATTTAACTCATCCCCGTAAGTGTAACCCTCCCACTTTCAGATCTCAGAGGCACGGACCAACAGGCTACCGTTAGGAAAGACAACTGTTGGTAATTAGCCTAAGCGATCCTATCCTATTCAGGAGTTCACGGTGTTCCGAATCCCATGATCAGGCCCTCCGAAGGGATGGTTGCGCCGAGACAACACGCAGGCGGATCATAGGAATCTCACGTTGTGACCTAGGGGTGGAGACCGAAGGATACGTTGACACGCGTCCCGCTCCCACTTACTATAGACATTCTCCCCATTCACCTTGGTATTGATCCATGCAAACACTTTCCGAAGGGAGGCCGCGCTAAAACGACACGAAGCCGAGCATGGATCTCACGGTGTGAACACAGGGGGACGTGAGAGTAAAAACTCGATATGAAAATCTTGTTTTTATATTTTTCCTCCCACTGAAATGTCCTACTGTATTTTAGGGTTATTAAACTTAGATAAACCCGGCTAAGTCAATCTATCTAAGTCTATGCCTATTATAACTCTTATAAATAGGGCTTTACTCTAATGTCTAGGTGAATTAAACCCTTTTAATTACCTAGTGACATTGCATGCTAACATTAGACTATGAGTAATTCAACTCAGGTTCCGGATCTGTTCCCAGGTAGGAGGTGTTCCGTAACCGTCAACTTAAGTACCCCCAGCCTAGACAGAACTTCACTGGGAGAGTTCCCTTATAACCATAGCAATGTTTTTCCTACTTAGTGCATTAAAACTATTTTAATCCTAAGTAAGAAAATAATTCTAATCCTATTAGAATTAAAATGAGCTTAGGTCTAATTAATTTTAAACAATTTAAAATTAATTCATTTTAACCTAAGGTCCTATGTTTGCATGCAACTCTTTGTTATAGGTTGACGGTTTCTAATCAATTTTATAACTATTATAAAATTTTAATAATTAGCCCTATAACATGCTTCTATGGTGTTGCAACAATAACAATCAAATTCCAGTTATTAAACACCATAACGCTCATGACGCCAATAAAATCAATATAACGATTATATTAATCTAAGGTGGTGTCATGCTTCATGCAATTTCAATTTCATTTAATTAATATCGATTATATTAATTAATCATCAACGAAATTAAATCACATGAAATTAGACATTAATATAATATAACTCTTATATTAATCTAATTAATGTCATGCTCAATGCTATTCCATTTTCATTAAATTAATATAACTTTTTTATATTAAATCATACATGAAAACAAGCATTGAAAATTTATTTCCATTCATAATATAACTATTATATTAATACTCATGAAAATAAATCTAAGCATGCATGCTACATTAATAAAATATAACAATTTATATTTATCTAATTAATGTCATGCATCATGCTTTTCCAATTTCATATATTTAATATAACAATTATACTAAATAACTCATGAAATTTAAATTCATGCATAATTATCATATATTATAACACTTATAACATAAAAATGCATAAAAACATGCTTAACCTATGGTGGGATCTAGCTAAATGACATTCATAAAGCAATAAATAGCTGAAAAACCGGTATATTGGCCCCTAGGATAATTAAAATAAACAAAAATTACAATAATTTCAATTTAATTATCCTTCTGAGTCTTGAACCGCTCTAGAACCGACCCGAACCAGCTTGAACCGCTTCAAACCGGGCCCAAATCACTCGAACCGGACCAATACTCCAACGAACCGGACCAAACCAGCTCAAACCGGACCGCCCACGAAGAATACCGCACGCGAAAAAAATAACTGTTATAAACCGCCCACGATGAAACTCGAACACGGGACCTCACACTAGTGGAGATCCACAATGGTATGATATTGTCCACTTTGGGCATAAACCCTCATGGCTTTGCTTTTGGTTCACCCCAAAAGGCCTCATACCAATGGATACTAGTCCTCCCTTATATACCCATGATCATCCCCTTATCTAGCCGATGTGGGACTTTGGGCGCACTCCCAACAATCCTCCCCTCGAACAAAGTACCACCGAGCCTCCCCTCAAATAGTCATCTATCCGTCAACTCTCTAGGCTTCACCGCTTTACCGAGAGTTCTTGCTCTTATCCAGGACAACTCCTCTTCTCCGGAGTATACCCGCCTGCCCAACAGAGCCCAACCACGGATCTCCACCATGACTACTAAGGCTCACAACTTCTTTGTTCGGTACCTGAGGATTTTATCCGACACGACTATGTTTGGGGTATGGCCCTGATACCAATTGAAGGATTAAAATTCCTTTCGCAGCGGAAGCAATCAAGAACGATCTCGATTTAATTTCAATTTTAGAAAAACCAATACGTTGACAATTAAAATTCAGAAACTAATTTCTAAATAAAATAGATTAAGCATGCTGGAAATTTATTTAAGATCAAGAACACTTACCGGATTTCGAAGAACACTGCACAATGCTCCAAGGATCTCGTTCTTGATCTCCAAATGGACACCACCACACGAATTCACCCGCTATATCTCTTGGATTTCTGAGATTGGTTTGTGGGAACCAAAAGATCGTCTTGGAAAAGGAAAATTCAGCAATATGCTTGCTGTGTTTTTTAGAGAAAAACTAGAGAGAAAAGTTGAGCGCTCTCCCTCTGTCTTTTGCGTGAATGAGAGGAATGAGAGAGCTCTCTTGGGAACTCCCTCTCCCCTGTACGATAAGTGGGGAGGGAGTTATTGCCCTACTAGATCTAGACCGTTAGATCTTAATCAAAACGATCTCGACCATTAACTAATTAAATAATAAATATTTAATTAATTAATTAATTTAATTAAATGAATTATAATATAAAGTTTTTAATTCAATTTGAATCATATTCAATTGAATTAAATTGGTCATTCAATTAATTCTATTAATTGAATCCACATTAATTAAATATCAAATATTTAATTGATTTTATAATTGAATCATATTCAATTTTATCTCTCTCATTTAACCTATAGTTTTAATGTGCATCAAAATGTACATCAATATAAACTATAGTTTTAATTTGATTAAATCACATTTAACCAAATTAAAATTAAATTAATTAATTCCCCAATTAATTAATTCATGAATTTATCAAATATCACATATTTAATTAAATTCATAATTCTCTCATTAATTAATTTTGAATCATATCCAAAATTAATTTTATTATAAAGTTTAATTCATTAATTAAACTTATACTATAATGTATCTCCATACATTATATTAATTGCATCAAAATACAATTAACTTATATTCCCTTTAATAATCAAGACTATATTATCTCAGAACCCGTTATGAGCTAGCAGGTGGACCTAATGGACCTACAGATCAGAAGCTCCAACGATACGAGATTGATCAGCTAAACTCATTAACCGAGTCAATCAACATTCGTTAACTGTGGGTCACTCCACTAAAGACCCACAGCTGCACTCTTCTCACTGTAGAATATTTCTGTGTCCACGGATATCGACCAATGCAGTAAGTCAATCCTTCACGTGTGTTCGTAACACCAGCTGGGTCAAATTACCGTTTTACCCCTGGGTTACCTCTGGTTCCTTAAGTACCACTGATCCCTCTAATGAACAATTTGTTTAGGGTCCAACCTCTAAACAAGAGTTCCTCTCGGGCCAGGAGAGGACGACACGCCTTTGTTCAAGCCCCGGAATCAGCCCTTAAGGGAACACACATCTACTTGCCCCAATAGGGGAAGGAGTGAATTCCATCTCGTATTATCATGTCCCTAGCCCCCCACTCGGTCTTGTCCCCAAGAAGGTAGGCTTATTGAGTCGGCGTGCTGGCCAGTCTCACCCGTACTAATCAAAGGACAATCCCTCGTGAGAAGGAGTTCATGACACACTCAGGATTAAGATTGAGTTACCTAGGTCATCCTATTGAAACAGTAACCTAACTAGTCAACGGTGTTACATCTAGTGGTTTACTATTTCGTGGTCCGGTCTTATGAAAACTCATTGCATAGGATACCCCCGCTCGCATGTCTCCTACATGGACGCCTTGGATCAATACGTCTGTATCGAATACAAAGCGAGCCGTATCACATAGTGTTACCAGGATAAGGTACCCAGCCTTATCCCTGTACTATAGACCTTTTAGGTTGTTACTTGAACACCAATCCTCGTATGTCCCCACATACTAGTTCAAGTTACATATCAACAACCTTGGATCTTAGTTTATTGGATTTGGGTCATATTGTGCAATTCTAGACTTAATATGGCAATAACACTTTATTGCATAAAAGTCAATAACACTTTATTGATACAAGTGTATAATTCGTTAATCATTCACTATCTACGAGTTTTAGGACATAAAACCCAACAGTTACTTGAACACCGATCCCCCTATGTCGCCACATACTAGTCCAAGTTTCATTTAAACAACCTTGGATCTTAGTTTATTGGATTTATGGTTTATTAATGCAAACTCGATTATTCAATAACCAAATTACGGAATCACTCAAATAAAGCTTTATTGAGATCGATTAATTTATTTCATTTACTATCTACCAGTTTTAGGGCATAAAACCCAACAACTCCCACTTGAACTAAAACTCTAGTGGGAATGTACATCATTAATCATTGAACAATCAATGAAGTAGGAATAATTGTTTGTATTAATACTGTATAATACATGAAAAGTACAAATACAGATAAATACAATAAACTAGGGCATTCACAATAATGCCCATTACATTTCTCCCACTTGCCCTTGATTATTCTATGTACATATCTCGCAGACCTAGACTTTCTAGATGACCCTCGAACACTTTAGCCATGAGAGCTTTCGTAAATGGATCAGCAATGTTTTGCTCCGAAGCAATCTTTGTGACGATCACATCTCCTCGTTGCACGATCTCTCTGGTGAGATGATATTTGCGCTCTATGTATTTGCCTCTCTTGTGACTGCGAGGTTCTTTTGAATTTGCCATAGCACCACTATTATCACAATAAAGTGTGATTGGCAAGTTCATATTTGGAACAACTTCCAAATCCATCAAGAACTTCCTAAAATATACAGCCTCCTTAGCTGCTTCACAAGCAGCGACATATTCGGCCTCCATGGTGGAGTCTGGAATGCATCATTGTTTGATGCTACAGCAGACTATAGCTCCCCCGTTGAGGATAAACACTGACCTTGATGTGGATTTCCTAGAATCATTATCAGTCTGAAAGTCAGAGTCTGTGTATCCTGTAAGGATCAAATCCTTAGCGCCATACAATACCTGATAGTCCCTCGTTCTCCGAAGATACTTGAGGATGTTTTTCACTGCAGTCCAGTGGTCTAACCCTGGATTAGACTTGTATCTACAGACTATCCCAACTGCATAGCATATGTCTGAAGGGATTGAATCCCAAGCGAAAGCGGTTTTCACCGTTCGTGTTTTAATTTCGATTATTCCGAATACCGGTACGTCGAATAAATAAAATTTAGAAACGATTTCTATTAAATTGCGGATTAAGCATGCTGGAAATAAATCTAAAACCCTTTTAGATGCCGGAAACTTACTTGAATTTGGAGGCAAACTGCACTATGCTCCCAAATGATGTTCTTGATCTTCCAACGGACACCACCACTCAAATTCACCCGCTATCCTCTTGGAATTTCTTGAGATATCGATTGTGGGATCGAACTTGATCTTGGAAGGGAAAAATACAACAAGAAGATGCTGATTTTTGGTTGAGAGATAGAGAGAACTCAGAGAGAATTTTTCTCTGTACTTTGCGTGAGAAGGGAGAGAATGGGCGATCAGTTGGGTAACCCCTCTCCACTTCACGATAAGTGGGGAGAGAGTTAAAACCCTACATGATCTCAACCATTCGATCTAATCCAAATGATCTGGATCATTTAATTATTATCAAATAATAATTAATAAATTAAATCATTAATAATTATTTAAATAATAATAATTAATTATCTAACTAATTATAATTAGTTTAATTAAATCAATTTTAATTAACTCAATTATAACATATAGTTTTAATTCAATTAAATCATATTCAATTGAATTAAATAGGCCATTCAATTAATTTAAATTAATTGATCCCACATTAATTAAATATCAAATATTTAATTAATTTTATAATTGAATCATATTCAATTTTATCTCTCTCATTTAACCTATAGTTTTAATGTGCATCAAAATGTACATTAATCTTAACTATAGTATTAATTTGATTAAATCATATTTAACCAAATTAAATTAATTAATTCTCAATTAATTAATTCATGAATTAATCAAATATCATATATTTAATTAAATTCATAATTCTCTCATTAATTAATTTTGAATCATATCCAAAATTAATTTTATTATAAAGTTTAATTCATTAATTAAACTTATACTATAATGTATCTCCATACATTATATTAATTACATCAAAATACAATTAACTTAAATTCCCTTTAATAATCAAGACTATATTATCTCAAAACCCGTTATGAGCTAGCAGGTGGACCTAATGGACCTACAGATCAAACGCTCCAACGATACGAGATTGATCAGCTAAACTCATTAACCGAGTCAATCAACATTCGTTAACTGTGGGTCACTCCACTAAAGACCCACAACTGCACTATTCTCACTGTAGAATATTTCTGTGTCCACGGATATTGACCAATGCAGTAAGTCAATCCTTCAAGTGTGTTCATAACACCAGTTGGGTCAAATTACCGTTTTACCCTTAGGTTACCTCTGGTTCCTTAAGTACCACTGATCCCTCTAATGAACAAGTTGTTTAGGGTCCAACCACTAAACAAGAGTTCCTCTCGGGCCAGGAGAGGACGGCGCGCCTTTGTTCAAGCCCCGGAATCAGCCCTTAAGGGAACACACATCTACTTGCCCCAATAGGGGAAGGAGGGAATTCCATCTTGTATTGTCATGTCCCTTTAGCCCCCCACTCGATCTTGTCCCCAAGAAGGTAGGCTTATTGAGTCGGCATGCAGGCCACTCTCACCTGTACTAATCAAAGGACAATCTCTCGTGAGAAGGATTTCATGACACACTCAGGATTAAGACTGAGTTACCTAGGTCATCCTATTGAAACAATAACCTAATTAGTTAACGGTGTTACATCTAGTGGTTTACTATTTCGTGGTCTGATCTAATGCAAACTCATTGCATAGGATACCCCCGCTCACATGTCTCCTACATGGACGCCTTGGATCAATACGTCTGTATCGAATACAAAACGGGTCGTATCACATAGTGTTATCAAGATAAGGTACCCAACCTTATCCCTGTACTATAGACCTTTTAGGTTGTTACTTGAACACTGATCCCCGTATGTCCCCACATACTAGTTCAAGTTACATGTAAACAATCTTGGATCATAGTTTATTGGATTTGGGTCATATTGTGCAATTCTAGACTTAATATGACAATAACACTTTATTGCATAAACCTCAATAACACTTTATTGATACAAGTGTATAATTCGTTAATCATTCACTATCTACGAGTTTTAGGACATAAAACCCAACAATGTCAGGCCTAGTACACAACATGACATACATAAGGCTGCCCACAACTGAAGCATAAGGGATCCGTCTCATATCCTCAGTTTCTTGAGGTGTCTTAGGACATTGTTCCTTAGACAAATGAACTTCATGCCTGAAAGGCAGTAAATCCCTCTTGGAATTCTGCATCTTATATCTAGACAACATCTTGTCTATATAGGATGCTTGAGACAAGGTTAATGTTCTGTTCTTACGATTCCTTATTATTTGAATCCTTAAAACGTATTGAGCTTCACCCAAATCTTTCATTTGGAACTCAATTGATAGCCAGGTTTTAATGTCAGCTAGATATTCTACACCATTCCCAATGAGTTGAATATCATCTACATACAACACTAGAAAAGCTACTGAACTGTTGATAATCCTTTTGTAAACACAAGGCTCATCAACGTTCTGGTCAAAGCCATAAGATTTGATAGCAGTATCAAACCTTATATTCCAAGATCTGGAAGCTTGCTTCAACCCATAAATGGATCGTTTAAGCTTGCAAACGTTTTTCTCCTGACCTTGAGCATTGAACCCCTCTAGTTGAGACATAAAGATGTTCTTATCAAGATTGCCATTCAGAAAAGCAGTCTTGACATCCATCTGCCAAATTTCATAATCATTAAATCTGGCAATGGACAAGAGAATCCTTATCGACTTTAACATGGCAATTGGAGAGAAGGTTTCTTCATAGTCCACCCCTTCCTTTTGGGTATAACCCTTTGCCACAAGTCAAAGTGTAGGATTTGGAATTGCCTAATTCCGTTAAAGCGGAAGCGTAATTGGGACCGTTCGTAGTTAATTTTGTTTCCACCAAAATACCAATACATTGAAAAAATTTAGAAAACTATTCTAAATCAGTTATTCAGGCTAAGCATACAACCTTAGAACTAATTCTAAAGGGGAGAAGCAAACATACCGTTGTTGTCGTCTGTGAAATATCAAGAACATCTTTCTTGATTTCATAGGGATCAAGCGTCAACAATTGGGACACCATCAATTGATCTTCCCCACTATGACTTTGAGATTAGGAACGTAGTTGTGGGACTACCTAATCTTGAATGAGAAAAACTCTAGAGAGAAAATTCTCCCTAGAGTTCTTGGGTTGAGAGAATATGAGAGGGAGGCTAGAGAGAATGCAAGAGTGGATCCTTGTGGCCTTATGTTATATCACTTAAATCTTAGGTTTAGTGTTCTATTTATAAGAGAAAGACAAGGAATAAAATATTCATTTAAAATAAATTCTTTCCATAACTGACTTAATCTTTTCCATAATTAATCAATTCCATAACCAATCAATTCCATAATTGATTAATCTTTTCCATAAATGATTGATCACTTCCATAAGTGATTAATAATTTCCATAAATGATTAATTACTTCCATAAGTGATTAATCATTCACATAATTGATCAATTTCTAATTAATTAATTCTTTAATTAATTAATCACCAATTAAATATCATATATTTAATTTCAGACCTTCTATTAGTTAATTAACTAATTGCCCAATTAAATATCATATATTTAATTTCAGACCTTCAATTAATTAATTCTATAATATGAATCAAATTCATATTAAAATTTGAACTACTTCAAATTCTCTTATATCCTATAAATTTAGTATGAATCAAATTCATATTAATATTTGAACTTCTTCAAATATTTATTTCTCTCATAATAATAAAGTTTAATTTCAAATTAGACTTTATATTTTAATGTATCACTATACATTATATTAATTTGTATCTCATACAATTAACTTAATTCCCAATATGAATTTGAACTATTCAAATTCTCTCAAGATATAATTGTTCCTAATTACTCATTACGAGCTAGCAGGGGGACCTAATGGACCTATAGATCAGAAGCTCCAATGATATGAGGTTAACTGATTAAACACATTAATCACGTTAACCAATATTCATTAATTGTGGGTCATTCCACTAAAGACCCACGACTGCACTCTTCTCACTGTAGAACATTTTTGTGTCCACGGATATAGACCTATACCGGTAAGTCAATCCTTCACGAGTGTCCGTAATCACAGTTGGGTCAAATTATTGTTTTACCCCTGTGTTACATCTGTCTCCTTAAGTACCAGCGCCCCTCTAATGAAAAACATGTTTATGGTCCAACCATTAAATAGAAAGTCCCTCTCGGGCCAGTGAGACGGCGAGATCCCTTTGTTTAAGTCCCGGAGTCACCACTTAACGGAACACTCATCTACTTCTCCTTGAAGTGGGAAGGAGTGAATTCCTTCTTGTGTTGTCATGTCCCCAGCCTCCCACTCGGTCTTGTCCCCAAAAAGGAAGGCATATTGAGTCGGCGTATTGGCGACTTTCACCCATGCTAATCAAAGGACAATCCCTCATGAGAAGGAGTTCATGACACACTCAGGATTAAGACTGAGTTACCTAGGTCATCCTATTGAAACAGCAACCTAACTAATTAACGGTGTTATATCTAGTGGTTTACCATTTCATGGTCTGGTCTTATGCAAACTCATTGCATAGGATACCCCGCTCGCATGACTACTACATGGATGCTTTGGATCAATACGTCTGTGATAGCGAGCATAGCTAGCTACTTTTACTTATTTAATTTAGCTAGTCTTTTATGATTTTTGGGCCATTTTATTGTGCTTTATTGTTTATTTTGTAGGAAAGCGATGATTAGAGCTAAAACGTGGAATTGGAGTTAATCAGGTGTTCGGGATGTGAAAATATGCCAAAGAACCGGAAAGTTCAAGCAACAAGGAGCCAAGAGAGGGCATTCTGCCCATCAGCGTCGAGACGCCACTCTTGGAGGGTCTCGACGCTGGTTTTCCTTAATTAGAAGAGGCGGCAGCGTCACAGTGTCGAGACGCTGTGACAATAGCGTCTCGACGCTACCATTATTTCCATTCCAGACGCGCGTGTTTTAGAGGCAGCGTCGAGACGCTGTCTGGATAGCGTCTCGACGCTACGACGAAAAATCAGTATAAATCATTCTTTTCGGCTAGGTTTTTGGGGATTCAATTTTGGGACCTTTGGAGCCGTAAAACAGAGGAGAAAACAGAGGATTGAGGCGGAACAAGAGGGAGAAAAGCGGAAATCAACCCATCGTTCGTGGGGATCGTGACGGGGACGTTCGGTCTCGGCCTACATTGAGTTTTCTTTTCCCTTTCCTTTTCTCTAGTTAGATTTATGGCTTCATTATGTTTAGTTGAGCTTGTAATTACATTCATGAGTAGCTAAACTCATAGCTTAGGGATTGATGTAGTTGATTTTGTTTATGGATTGATTTATGGTTTAAGTTGTGCAATGTTTATTATGTTTGTAATCTTGATTTAATGCTTTCAATTAATTGGCCATTAATTGATTGATTTAAGTTTTGAATCTAGCTCGGGAGAGGGGATTTAATATAGACTTACTCAAGATTGCATGACTAAAGTTTACTTTCTAATTCGTGACGGTTTTAGATTAACTTTAGAATTGGTCAAAAGATCTCATTGCCTTGCATGTTAACCAACTTAGATAGGGATATCAAGTAGATTAATTTGCATGAGAATCAATTATACTCGGGAGAGGTAGTTGTGATAAAAGGGTCTTAGGCTCATAATTTCATTGTGCATAATAACTTACTCCTTTAAAATCAATCCTAGACTAATCGGCGAAATCAATTCCCTAAGTATTTTTCCCAATTGAATTTCCACACTTTTTACTTGCTTTGATTTAGTTTTCATATCATTCACTCACTACTTTTTGATCCCTAAATAAAATTGAGCAAGATAATTCATAATACTTGATTTGCTTAAGAATCCAATCCAGAGGACGACACTCGTTTATACGAACACTTTATTATTACTTGACCCGTGCGCTTGCGGTAAGGAAAATTCCACATCAGTCTGTATCAAATACAAAGCTGGTCGTATCACATAGTGGTACCCAACCTTATCCTTGTACTATAGACCTTTTAGGTTGTTACTTGAACATCGATCCCCGTATGTCCGCACATACTAGTTCAAGTTACATACAAACAACTTTGGATCTTAGTTTATTAGATTTGAGTCAAATTGTGCAATATTTAACAATAATAATTTATTGTAGAAACTCAATAACACTTTATTGAAAAAAGTATATAATTTGTTTACATTCACTATCTACGAGTTTTAGGGCATAAAACCCAACAAACTCCCACTTCAACTAAAACTCTAGTTTAGTGGGATGTACAATAATCTATACAGCAGCGGGTGTATAAATACATGTATAAAACATATACAATGTACAAATACAATAAACCAGGGCATCACTATACCCATTACATCACTACAAGAAAATATGTTTTCAGTGACAAGTTTTTAGTGACACAGCAAAAATAGGCTGCTAAAGATTACTTTCAGCGGCACCGTAAACCAAATGTCGCAATTACATATATTCAGCGACGCGATAAAATTAGATGTCACTAATAGTTTCAGAGACGCGAAAACTCACGCCACAAAAAAATTTATTTTTAGCAACATATTTATCACGTTGCTAAAGGTTATGTTTGGTGTCACTAAATATTAGAATTTTTTTTTTCTTTTGAAATAAAATATTAGAATATTAAAATAAGCTAGGGTTTCTATTTTGCCGATTTCCCTCTTCTACTTTGTCGTTTTCCCTCTCTCCCCTTTTCCCTCATCTCCCCGTTTTCTTGTTCTTCGTGAGCCTTCCTCTACAGCAAACCGTCTCCTTCTTCTTCGATTCGACCGGCCCCCTTCACCTCCCTTCGTGACTCCTCCAGCGAGCTCAGGACCACGACAGCGGACGGCGAGCTCGGGACCACGATGGCGGACAGCACCTGGGCAGACCGTTCCAGCGAGTTTGCGCGCGATTTAAAGGTTGATTTTGCATCTCTCTTGCCCGATCTCCCTCTTAATCGATCGCTCCCTCACTCCCAGTCTCTCTTATCCCTGTTTTCGAGCTTGTTGCAGTGTGGTGGTGGTCAGATAATAATGTTATCCGGCGACGTTTCCATTAGGCGCGAACTGCAGCGTGTGGGTCTGATTTTTGGGCGTTTTCCAGCGTGTTGTCCAGTGGGTAAGCATTTAGAAGCTTTTTCTTGGTTGGTTTTTGAGTTTAGTCGAATGCCCACTCATTGTTAAATTCGTTCAGCAAGCTTTCGCTTCAATTTTCAGCGATTCAAGCAATGGGTCTTCGAGTTTCAGCGTCTTTGAGCAATTTCGGTATTGGGTGAGTGTTTTACATCTTAGATTGGGGTTGTTTTTGGTGTTTATTCTAATACCCATTGATATAATGAGTGGCTAAACCAAATTATTTCTTTTAGTTTTAGATGGATATCAAGAAAGTATGACTTAAAATGGATATGAATTTTAGTTTTAGATGGATATCAAGAAACCAAATTATTTCATATCCATTATAAGTCATACTTTCTTGATATCCATGTAAAACTAAAAGAAATAATTTGGTTTAGCCACTAAGTTGGAAAATGGAAAAAAAAGAATCATCTTATTTAGAATTGTGAATGATTAGGATAACTTGAAAGTAGACAAAAAATAATAATAACAATAATAATAATAACTATAGGGAAAAAAAGAATCATCTTATTTAGAATTGTGGATAGAAAGGTATGCAAGTTTGAAGTTAAAGTTGATTCTTAAATATTTTGTAAAGAATCATTTTTCTTTTGGCTGTAATGAGTAATCAAATTGTGGCAAGATTCTTTCACCATTTGGAACATAGCACAATGTTTTTTTTTTTTTTTTTTGGAGGGGGAGGGGGGGGGGGGGTGAGATATTGTTCATCAGTTTGTATTTTGTTTAGTGTTACTAAGTGTGTATTTTGTTTTTTTTTTTTTCCTGTTGCCCATTGATGGAGATTATATTTCATTTACAAGTAAGTTCAATGAGTTCTCTTTGTTGAATTGTATGTTAAGGAAAATGGATTAATAGGTTATATCGTTGGAGGTCCTAGAGTCAAGTTTTCCTTTTATTTATTTTTTTTGTAGTATTTTCTCTGTGCAGTGTATAGTTGCATCACAACAAGCCACAATTGAAGAAATTTTAAGAAAGTTGACAAGTGGAGAAAGTTCATCGTCTAATGTGGAAAGGACTCCAGAACAGTCAAATAATGAAAATTAAAAGGTAATATTAATTGTTGTAGTGTTATGACTATCCTGCAATTATGGTAGTCGTATCTTAAAATTAAATTGAAGGTAGAAAGTATTGAAGTTCATTTATTTGTTTCTAATGACTTGGTATTACTTGAGTGCTATGACTATCCTGCAGTTATGGTATTCATAGCTTAAAATTAGTTCATTTATTTATTTCTAATGACTTAGTATTATTTGGGATGTTCTGTTGAGTTTGATTGCAAATGGCTTTCATGATATTTGGGATAATTGTTTAGGGAGTTAATTTTTGTTGAGTTGTTCCATTTGCAAAGATGAGTTTGGTTGTTTGATGATTTGTTAAGGTATTGTGTTTAGGAGGGGGGTCAATACCTAGTTGCACTTAAGTTATTGTGTTTAGGGAGTTTAATTTTCTTGAGTTGTTTAGTTGAATTGTTCCATTTGAAAAGTTGAGTTTCTAAGTTGTTGTTGTTAAGTTATTCTATTTAGGGGGTCAATACCTTGTTGCACTTATGCCCTTTAACTAGTTATTGTGTTTTTTAAAGTTTAGTTTCACTTATTTTCCATTTAGTTGTTGTGTTTAGGAAGGTCGATACCTATTTGCACTTAAGTATTTTAACTAGTGTAGTTGTTGTGTTTAGGGGGTGGTCAATACCTTGTTGCGCTTAGTTCTTTTAACGAGTTTACTTGTTTTCATTGATATGTTTAGTTGTCACGGTGTTGTTGAGTTGAGTTTGATTGCAAATGGCTTTCATGATATTTGGGATAAATGTTTAAGGAGTTTAGTTTTGTTGAGTTGTTCCATTTGCAAAGATGAGTTTCGTTGTTTGATTTGTTAAGGTATTGTGTTTGGGAGGGGGGGGGGGGTCAATACCTTGTTGCACTTAAGTTATTGTGTTTAGGGAGTTTAATTTTGTTGAGTTGTTTAGTTGAATTGTTCCATTTGAAAAGTTGAGTTTCTAAGTTGTAGTTGTTAAGTTATTCTATTTGGGGGGTCAATACCTTGTTGCACTTAGGCCCTTTAACTAGTTATTGTGTTTTTTAAAGTTTAGTTTCACTTATTTTCCATTTAGTTGTTGTGTTTAGGAAGGTTGATACCTTTTTGTACTTAAGTATTTTAACTAGTGTAGTTGTTGTGATGTTGATAAGTTTAGTTTCATTAAGTTCTTATAAATTTAGTTTCACTTGTTTTATTCAGTTCTTTGAATAGAGATGGTTGCTTATGTTGTTAAGTTTGTGTTCATTATTTCTCATAAGTGTAGTTGTGTTCATGTTTGTTCCATGTTGAAAGTTCTTGTTGTTGTAAGTTTAGTTTATCTTGATTTGAGTTATGTCGTCTGTAATTCAATTATTTAATCTCATCCTTACATATTTTATTTTATTTTATTTTTTCAGCTTGGATGCATGAATGGTTTGACAAGGCGCTCCCCCTTTTTGTATGGAAATGTGAAAAATGTAGGTTGGTTTTTTTGTTTGTGATCTTTTGTTAGTCATTTTGATGTGATGTGAATCATTTTGTTAAAAAAACTTGAGATCATTTTAGAAAATGATCAATTTGTATTAGATTCTAGACATGTTTCTTGATTATGGTTAATATATGAAGTAGTGCATTTTCACTTTAAATTGGTATATGACATTTCTATTTGATTGTTGAATTGTTAATTAGTTCGAAGATGGTAATATTATTTTATTTATAGGTTTACTTATTGAATTAACTATTTATTTTTTAAATCATAAACAATTTTTAGCTATGTTTTACATAATGTCGGTAAACGATCATAGTACGGTGCATTCCCATGACAACATGGAATGCATACCCAAAAAAAACTAGCATTGAGTTTTTAGTGACGCGTAATATTACTTTTACCGACACGCACAACTGTGGCAAAATATCTGATTTCTTACAAGTTTGAGTGCTTTAGCAACATTGTCCATGTCACTATACTGATTTTCTGTGACATGTGGACTGCGTCATTGAAGATTCATTTTTAGTAACGTGCAGATTGCGTCACTGAAAACAATCTTCAGCGACAACGAGGTAGATGTCGCTGAAACATATGTTCAGCGACGTGTCCCCACGTCCCTACTTATCGCTTACACCAACACGTAGACGTCACTGAAGATCACTTTCAGCAACGTCTACAGTAAACGCCGCAAATACTTACGACTACGCGGAAGCAGCGACGGATGCAGCGACAAAGCCATGTGCGTCGGTGAAAGTTTTAGCGACGTGTGTTTCGTTTCAGCGACGTGTTTCGTCCGCCACTGAAGATGTTTTTTCTTGTAGTGCATTTCTCCCACTTGTCCTAGATTTCATCTTTGTACATAACTCATAGACCTAGACCTTCTAGATGACCCTCATACACTTTAGCCGAGAGAGACTTCGTGAATGAATCAGCAATATTCCATTCAATTTAATGTGTCTGCTTGTCTTGGGGTGCGAGGTTCTTTTGAATTTGCCACAGCACCACTGTATCACTATAACGTTGTTGGGTTTTATGCCCGAAAACTCGTAGATAGTGAATATAACCGTTGACCGAATATTAATGAAATAATATTGATATATTTTTTCATTAAATGTTATTAGTTATTTTATATTTGTCTTTGCCTAAAATAACCTTAATCCAATAAACTAGACATCCTAGGCTGTAATATGAGTCTTGAACTATATGTAGCGACATATGGGGATCACTATTCAAGAAACAGCCTAAAGGGCCTGTAGTATAGCGATAAGACTGGGTGCCTTATCCTGGTAACACTATGGATACAGACCACTTTGTATTTGATACAAACGCTATGATCCAACGCGTTCGTGCAGGAGACATGCGAGTGGGGGTATCCTATGCAATGAGTTTGCATAAGACCGGACTGCGAAATAGTAACCACTGGTTATAACACCGTTTAACTAGTTGGTTTTCTATTTCACTAGGACAACCTATACAACTTGGTCTTAATCCTGAGTTGATTATGGACTCCTGCTCATGAGGGATTGTCCTTTGATTTGTATGGGTGAGAGTGGTCAATACGCCGACTCAATAAGCCTACCATTTTGGAGACAAGATCGAGTGAGGAGCTGGGAACATAATCATACAAGAAGGAATTCACTCCTTCCCGACTTTAGGGAAGTAGATGAGTGTTCCCATAAGTGGTGACTCCGAGTCTTGAACAAAGAGCCCTACCCTCTCAATGGCATGAGAGGGTTTTTTGTTTGATGGTTGGACCACAAATAGGTTGTTCATTAGAGGAGAACTGGTACATAAGAAAATAGAAGTAACCTAGGGGTAAAACGGTAATTTGACCCAGCTGGTGTTACGGACACTCGTGAAGGACTAACTAGTCTGCAGTGAGAAGAGTGCAACTGTGAGTCTATAGTGGATGTACACACAGTTAATGAATATTGATTAATTTGATTAATGAGTTTGACCAAATAATCCCACATCACTGGAGCTTCTGATCTGCAGGTCCATTAGGTCCCACTGGTAGCTCATAAAGTAATTTGAGGCAACTAAGTAATAAATGTAAATTGAAAGTGTTCAATTTACTAACGGAAACAATATAATATATATTGATATATTATTATGAGAGAAATTAATACTTGAAGAAATTCAAATATTAATATAAATTTGAGTCACATTAAATTTATGGAAATTTGAAAGAGTTCAAATATGAATCAATTAATTTAAGGCCTAAAATCTATTTGGACAATTAATTAATTCAAGGCCGGAAATTAAATATGTGATATTTAATTGGTGGTTAATTAATTAAAAAATTAATTAATCGAGAATTAATCAATTATGGAAATAATTAATCACTTAAGGAAGTGATTAATCATTTATGGAAATGATCTAATCACTTATGGAAGTAATTAGTCATTTGTGGAAAAGATTAATCAATTATGGAATTGATTGATCTTGGATTGATTAAATAAGGAATAAGATTGAATCATTTTTGGAAAAGATTGATTTAATTGAATATTTTATTCATGGCCACTCGTCTATAAATAGAACACTAGACCTAATTGGTTCAGTAGCCCTCTTGCTCTTAGACCCACAAGACAAGACCCTAGAATTCTCTCTAGCCTCCTGATAACTCTCCAAAAGGCAGTTATTTAAGCCTTAGTTCTATAGTGTTTTGTGTGTCTTTTGTGTTAAATAGAGTTGCTTTTAGATGAATATTATATGTTTTAACCCATTTGGTGTTGGGTTTTATGCCCTAAAACTCGTAGCTAGTAAATGTACATTTGACCGAACATTAAGAAAAGTGATGTATTATTCATGTTTGTATTATATCTTGTCTTATTAACCCTAATCCAATAAACTAAACATCCAAGGCTAATAGAATGAGGCTTGAACTAGTATGTAGGGACATACAGGGATCAATGTTCAAGTGTTAGCCTAAAGGGTCTGTAGTATAAGGATAAGGACGGGTACCTTATCCTGATGACACTATGGATACGGCCCGCTCTGTATATTGATACAAACGTAATGATCCAACGCGTTCATGTAGTTGACATGCGAGTAGGGGTATCCTGTGCAATGAGTTTGCACAAAGACCGGACTGCGAAATAGTTAACCACTAACTGTAACACCGTTATAGCTCGATTTCTATTTCACTAGGATGACCTAGGCAACTTGGCCTTAATCCTGAGTGGATTATGGACTCCTGTCCATGAGGGATTGTCCTTTGATTTGTACGGGTGATAGTAGCCTGTTCGCCGACTCAATAAGCCTACTATTTTAGGGACAAGACCGAGTGGGGAGCTGGGAACATAGTCTTACAAGATGGAATTCACTCCTTCCCAACGTTAGGGTAAGTAGAGGTGTGTTCCCTTAAGTGGTGTCTCCGGGTCTTGAACAATGGGCACTACCCTCTCTATGGCACGAGAGGGATTTCTGTTTGTTGGTTGGACCAATTTATTCATTAGAGGAGCTCTGGTACTTAAGGACCAAGAGGTAGACCAGGGGTAAAACGGTAATTTGACTTAGCTGGGGTACGAACACACATGAAGGGCTAACTTGCTGTTGATGGTCGATATCCATGGACACAGGAATATATCTGTAGTGAGAAGAGTGCAGTTGTGGTTCTATAGTGGAATGAACCACAGTTAATGAATATTGATTAACTTGGTTAATGAGTTTAGCCAATTAATCTCATGTCGTTGGAGCTTCTGATCTGTAGGTCCATTAGGTCCCACCGGTAGCTCACTAAGGGCGTTGAGGAAAATTTCTAAGTGAGAATTGAATATTCGAAGAGGTTCGAATATTTAGTTTAAATATAAATTTGATTCATATTAAAACTATACCTTATAATTAATGCACATTTGATGTACATTAATTGTATGGTTTATGTGAGAGAGATATAATTAAATATATGATATTTAATTATAATATTAATTAATTGTTGAATTAATTAATATGATGTTTTAATTTAAATTTAATTAAATTTGATTTAATTGAATTATATTAAAACTTTAGACTATGTGGTGTTATTATATAAAATGGTTTTATATAATTATTAAATTAAATATTGATTTAATTTAATTAAGTTAATTAATAATTTATTTATTAATTAAAATAAATAATCCATCAGTTAAAATTAACTGATGGAGATTTGTGCTCCCACTTGGTTATACACGTTTGGATGAGAGATTTTATAGGGGAGTGGTTCAGTTATCTTGACTGAAGCCCTATTCACTCCAACGTGAAGTCTCTTTCTCACTTGCTCTCTCTTCTCTGCGTTTTGGCTAACACACAGAATCTCAGAGTTTGAGAATTCTCTCTAGAAAACCCTTTGAAATTCGAGTTCCCACAAACTGCCTCTAGCAATACACTTGTGAGGATACCGATGTTACATTATTGGTGGTGTTCACGTCATTGGGAAATTTTCCAGCGAAGGGATTCATTCGGGCTGCTGGTTTCTTCGTGCATTCAAGGGAATTTTAGACGAAATCGTTCGAGTTCTATTAGTATATATTTAGGGTTATATCTAATAGATCAAGCATGTATTATAACCCCTTTACAACATGTTTACTTGCTATTTTAGTTGCTGTAAATTTATCATTTGTGAACCGTACCGGTATTTGAATCATGATTGAAAATCAGTGTGATCCTCTGACCGTTTCCGCTGCGCTAGGGCTTTAATCCCTGCATTTGGAAGAATGGATGCTTTGGAAGTTATTTTGAGCAGAATATATTGCTGAGCGACTTGAGGGAGCAAAATCTGTGATCCAGCAAAGCATGGAGCAAAAACTGCCACGTCACAGCTCATTATCCATTTTAATGAACTGAAGTTAGTTGAGCTATTTTCAGATTTATGAAGCTGGGAGAGCCATCCACGTGTACAGCTTAACCTAATTTGGGCTTGCCTTCATTCTATAAAAGGGAAGAGCCATTCAAGTCAAAGACATTCCACTTTTGGGGAAAGATCATTTCTCATTTCTATCATTGGGAGCCGAATAGAGGAGGAAAGATTAGAGACTTCAAGAAGACCATCAACTACGGATTTGACCAAGGGAATTAGTATTTTCTTGTAGTTATGGATGCACATACTCAGATTGTAGCGTATGTTATCATTAATCTTATGAACTAAATTTACTTAGGTGTTGGTTAGGAATATGTAATTGTCGTGCTTTATTCTCTATGCAATAAATGTTGATTTGAGCATCTTGATTAATTGTTGTGCATATTTATATTTTGTCCCCCTTGGCCAGCCGGTATGAATATCACTTCTTAGTTTCAGGGATGATTTGAGAAGTGTGTGGCATTTAATCACACTAGATCATTGTGTATTGGTGAACGCCAGTGACTGAGTTAGGGATAGCCAGTTGCCTAGTGCTTGATCGGTAGAGCCTCATTGGAGTTGAAACACATTCCAAAATATCCAGAGTTCCGAGAAGATCATGCTAATAAGACTGCAAGAGTTTTTCCTAATCAATAATATTGCTAGAGCATCTTTTGAAACAATTACTAAAATCCTGACCAACGCCTATTTCCAATTTGTCTGCTTTATTTGTTTACTTTCTGTTCTGTCATTTCTTTTGCTTCAGCACTTTACCAAAATAAATCATTTTAACAATTTTTTAAACCATTAAAGAGTTATACAAAATAGATAAAGTGAGAGTTATTCAGCCCGGTGGATACGATAAATTACTAGATTATGTATGCTTGCACAGTGTTCTAGAGTCTATTTTTACTATATTTTTACCCACTTTGGAAACCCAACATCTCCCTCTTAGAGAAAGACTCCCACAAGTCTTTTGCCTCATTGTGTCTTTGAAGAAAAATTTCCAGCAAAGAAATCAAGAAAGAGTCGCTGCGTTTTCGTTCGTTGGAGCATTGTTGGCGAAGAACGATCAAGTCTACAACGAAGGTTTGTAATGGTTCTTTCCCTTTTTCTTTAGAAAATCATGAGAATAAAAATAGTTTTATTTTCAAACCCTTTTTCAGCATGTTTATAACGTTTTCAACGACTTTAAAGTGTGTTTAAAGTTTTATTTTACCTTTTCATAACGGTATTTTAATATTAATTAATATACGGCGCAAGGTCCTTTCGATGCGTTGCCGCTGCGCAGGGGCTTTCATCCCCTTCAAAAGTGTGATGGGCAAGTTCATATTTGGAACACATTCCAAATCAGTCAAGAACGTCTTAGGCTATACAGTCTTTATCGCTGCTTCACAAGTAGCTATATTTTCGGCCTATATGGTCAAGATTGTAACTATGTCATACTATTGCTCCTTCGTAAAGATTGACCATAGATGCTGAAGTAGATTTCCTTAAATCCTTATCAGTTTTAAAATCCATGTCAGTATATCTTGTAAGGATCAAATCCTTAGTCCCATACACGAGCATATAGTTCCTCGTTCTCCTAAGATACTTGAGGATATTCTTAACGGTTTTCCAATGATCAAAACTTGGATTAAATTGATACTTACTGACAATCTCTACTGCATAGGGCATTCGTCTCATGTCCTCAACCTCTTGAGGTGTCTTAGGAAACAGTTTCTTAGGCAAAAGAATTTCATGTCTGAAAGGTAGTGAACTCTTCTTGGAATTCTGCATCTTATATCTAACTAGCATTTTGTAGATATAAGACACTTGAGACAAGGCTAGCTTTTTGTTCACACGGTTCCTAACAATTTGGATCCCAAGAACAAACTCAGCTTCTCCCAAATTTTCATTTGGAAATGAGCTGCTAGCTCATTTTACTAGTTAGTAAGATAACCCACATCATTTCCAATGACTAGGATATCAATCATATACAACACTGATAAAGCTACTGAACTATTGACGATATTCTTGTTAAGACAAGAATCATCAATGTTCTGATCAAAGCCAAAAGATTTGATCACAACATCAAATCTTATATTCCAAGATCGAATTTCTTAGGTCAGTCCATAAATAGATCACTTAAGCTTGCAAACCCTTTTGCTTTTGATCTTGCTAAATGAACCATTCTGGTTGAGACATATAGATATTCTTCTCAAGATTACCATTCAAAAGGGTAGTCTTGACATCCATTCAAAATGGACAAGAGTTCTAACAGACTTCAACATGACGACAGGAGATAAGGATTCCTTACAGTCCCCTGTTTCTGGGTATAACCCTTTGCCACAAGTCTAACCATAATATTACGTCTCGCTTCTTCTTATAGATTCATTTGCAATCCATAGGCGTTACCCCATTAGATAGATCTACAAGATCCCAGATGGAATTGAAATCACAGATTTTAATTCTGGATCCATTGCTTTGATCCATTGGTCCTTGTTAACATCATTCATTGCCTTGCTTTAAGACAATGGATCCTCAATGCCATCATCAGGTATGATGATTTGGGCTTCAATTAAGTCCATGTAACGGTCAGATTGTAGAAAAACCCTCCCACTACATCGAGGCACTCTCAACTATTGAGATAGATGTAACTAACCAGTTGTATCCGCCCTATCAACAACTCTTGTTAAAGGTCCAGCATCATCAACAACCGTTGTTGACTTATCAACAACTCTTGTTGATATTTCTATAACTTCATCAGTTAATTTACTTAAAACGACCTTACTTTGTGGCTTATTATTTCTCATGTGGTCTTCTTCTAAGAATGTAGCATTTGTCGGTACAAATTATTTATTCTCTTGTGGATTGAAGAAGTATCCACATCTTTCGTTTCCATGGGGCAGCCTACGAATAGGTATACTTTTGAACAATGTCCCAAAAAATAACGTAAACCACTTTTACGCCTTATCCACAAATCAAAAGATGTTTCAGAAACATTTTTGATGGAACGTTGTACAACATACACACTGCATGACCCCAAAACAAGTCAGGCTAATGAGCATAGCTCATAATGAATCGAACCATATCCAATAGGGTTCTATTTCTCCTATTTGATGCACCGTTCTCCTAAGGTGTTTCCAGGGGTTGAGAGTTTGGATGTAATTCCATGTCCAGTCTTGGAATCTCAAGTCCCACATACTCTACACCTCTATTAGATCGAAATGCTTTTATTATCTCGCCTAACTGTTTGGTTTTATGCCCTAAAACTCGTAGATAGTAAATGAATTTTTGACCGAACATTAATAAAGTGATGTATTATTCATTTATCTATGTTTGTATTATATCTTGTCTTATTAACCCTAATCCAATAAACTAAACATCCTAGGCTAATAGAATGAGGCTTGAACTAGTATGTAGGGACATACGGAGATCAATGTTCAAGATTTAGCCTAAAGGGTCTGTAGTATAGGGATAAGGCTGGGTACCTTATCCTGGTGACACTATGGATACGACCCGCTTTGTATTTTGATACAAACACAATGATCCAACGCGTTCATGTAGTTGACATGCGAGTGGGGGTATCCTGTGCAATGAGTTTGCACAAAGACCGGACTGCAAAATAGTTAACCACTAACTGTAACACCGTTAGTTAGATTGGTTCCTATTTCACTAGGATGACCTAGGCAACTTGGCCTTAATCCTGAGTGGATTATGGACTCCTGTCCATGAGGGATTGTCCTTTCATTTGTACAGGTGAGAGTGGCTTGTACGCCGACTCAATAAGCCTACCATTTTGGGGACAAGACTGAGTGGGGAGCTGGGAACATAGTCACACAAGATGGAATTCACTCATTTCCGTCTTTAGGGTAAGTAGAGGTGTGTTCCTTTAAGTGGTATCTCCGGGTCTTGAACAATGGGCCCTACCCTCTCTATGGCATGAGAGGGACTTCTGTTTGTTGGTTGGACCTCAAACAGGTTGTTCATTAGAGGAGCACTGGTACTTAAGGATAAAGAGGTAGCCCAGGGGTAAAACGGTAATTTGACCTAGCTGGGGTACGAACACACGTGAAGGGCTAAATTGTTGTTGACGGTCGATATCTGTGGACATAGAAATATGTCTGCAGTGAGAAGAGTGCAGTTGTGGTTCTATAGTGGAATGAACCACAGTTAACGAACATTGATTAACTTGGTTAATGAGTTTAGTCAATTAATCTCATATCATTGGAGCTTCTGATCTATAGGTCCATTAGGTCGCAGTAGCTCACTAGGGGCGTTGAGGTAAAATTCTAAAGGGGAATTGAATATTTGAAGGTGTTCAAATATTTAGTTTAAAATATGAATTGGATTCATATTAAAACTATAGGTTATAATTAATGTACATTTGATGTACATTAATACTATAGTTTAAGTGAGAGAGATATAGTTAAATACATGATATTTAATTATAGTATTAATTAATTGTTGAATTAATTAATATTTTAGTTTTAATTTAATTTAATTACATTTGTTTTGATTACTTTACATTAAAACTATAGGTTATGTGGGATGTTTACATGAATGTGATTTATGTAAATTATATTAAGATTAATTAGTAATCTTGTTAGTATTTAATTAATTATTAATTATATATTTATTTAATAATTAATTAATCTTATCAGTTAAATAGTAACTAATAAGAAACCCTATTCCCACTAATACAGGGAGTTGCACGTTAGAGAGAAAAAGGAGGAGGGAGTTGGCTATTTGACGGTAACTCTTTTATTCAGTTAGTTTGATCGATCAATAATATCTCTGGCTCTCTCATGCATCTCACTCTCTCCCAAGAAGGCTTTGTTCTGTGTTTTTTCTCTCAAGCAAAAAACAGAGATCTAAACCTCCCAAAAATTCCCCAGAATTTCCCTTGCTCCCACAAGCTGTCAACGACTATTCCTCGTGAGAATACCGGTGAAGATTTTGTGGTTGGGTTCACAATTTTAAGCAATAAGGAACTTAGAAGGTTGCTGTAATTCTTGCATTCCATTGGAGATTTTGGCGAAACGATCAAAAACGTCTTCCAAAGTAAGTGGTTCTTGACCATGGATCAATAGGATCCTTCCTAGATTAGATCTAGAGTTTTTTTTTTTTTTTTGAATTATGCATGCTTTATTCATGAATTTCAGTAGATTAAATTCGTTTTTCTGTTGTGATTTATTTTTCCAACGTATTGGTATTTTAATTCGAATTAAAAACTGGGTTAAGGTTCTGATCGTTTCCGCTGCGCAAGGGCTTTTATCCCTTCACTAACAAGTTTCCAACTTCAGTCTCAAACCAATTTCTCAAGAGCTTTAGACTTAAGTTGCATTAGGTTGAGATACCCATACCTTGATTAATTATCTATAATATAGATGAATTATTCATGCCCTCCCACTGCTTTAACATATTGGACCACTAGGATCCAAATGTACGAGCTTCAAGGGCTCTTTGGCTCTATAGTTCTTTTCAAGCAAAAGAACCTATCAGTCATATTGCTCTTAAGGCATGACCTACAAGTTAGTAAAAAAGTCTCTAATTTTAATAAATAATTAATTAATTCCATAATTAATTAAGTACCCAATTAAATATCATAATTTAATCTTAGGGATTTTATTAAAATTAATATGAATCCAATTCATATTAAATTTATTTGAACTCTTTCAAATATTTTCTCTCAAGAATTAATTTTTGAAATTAATTCAAAAATTATATTATAAAGTTTCATAAACTTTATATTATAATGCATCAATATACATTATACGATTCCCCAAATAAATTGAACACTTTAAATTTATAATTTATACTTAATTGCCTCATGTCTCTTTACGAGCTACCAGTGGGACCTAATGGACCTACAGATCAGAAGCTCCAACGATACGAGACTAATTGGCCAAACTCATTAACCAAGTTAGTCAACATTCGTTAACTGTGGGTCACTCCACTAAAGACCCACAGCTGCACTCTTCTCACTGTAGAATATTTCTGTGTCCACGGATATCGACCAATGCAGTAAGTCAATCATTCACGTTTGTTCGTAACACCAGCTGGGTGAAATTACCGTTTTACCTCTGGGTTACCTCTGGTTCCTTAAGTACCACTGATTCCTCTAATGAACAAGTTGTTTAGGGTCCAACCACTAAACAGGAGTTCCTCTCGGGCCAGGAGAGGACGACGCGCCTTTGTTCAAGCCCCGGAATCAGCCCATAAGGGAACACACATCTACTTACCCTAATAGGGGAAGGAGTGAATTCCATCTTGTACTGTTATGTTCCCAGCCCCTGAAATGGTAGGATTATTCAGTCGGCGAACTGGCCACTCTCACCCATACAAATCTAAGGACAATCCCTCCTGAAAGGGGTTCATAACAGACTCAGGATTGAGATTGAGTTCCCTAGGTCATTCTATTGAAATAGAAACCTAAACTAGTTAACGGCGTTACATCTAGTTGTTACTATTTCGCGGTCCGGTCTTATGCAAACTCATTGCATAGGATACCCCCACCTGTATGTCTCCTACATGGATGCTTTGGATCATTGCATCTGTATCGAATACAAGGTGGGCCGTATCACATAGTGTCATCAGGATAAGGTACCCAGCCTTATCCCTATACTATAGACCTTTTAGGTTGTTACTTGGACACTGATCCCCGTATGTCCCCACATACTAGTCCAAGTTTCATTTAAACAACCTTGGATCTTAGTTTATTGGATTTAGGGTTTATTAATGCAAACTCGATTATTCAATAACCAAATTACTGAATTACTCAAATAACACTTTATTGAGATCGATTAATTTGTTTCATTTACTATATCTACGAGTTTTAGGGCATAAAACCCAACAACTCCCACTTGAACTAAAACTCTAGTGGGCAATGTACATCAACAATCAAAATTGAATGAATAATCATTGAAGTAGGAATAGTAGTTTGTATTAATACTGTATAATACATGAAAAGTACAAATACAGATAAATTCATTAAACTAGGGCATTCACAATACCCATAACACTTCTCCCACTTGCCCTAGATTATTCTATGTACATATCTCGCAGACCTAGACCCTCTAGATGACCCTCGAACACTTTAGCCGTGAGAGCCTTCGTAAATGGATCAGCAATATTGTGCTTAGAGGCTACCTTCATGACGATCACGTCCCCTCGTTGCACGATCTCTCTGATGAGATGATATTTGCGCTCTATTTGCTTGCCTCTTTTATGATTGCGAGGTTCTTTAGAATTTGCCACTGCACCACTATTATCACAGTAAAGGGTGATTGGCAAGTTCAAATTTGGAACAACTTCCAAATCCATCAAGAACTTCCGTAGCCATATAGCCTCCTTAGCTGCTTCACAAGCAGCGAACCCCTCTGGTTGAGACATAAAGATGTTCTCATCAAGATTGCCATTCAGAAAGGCAGTCTTGACGTCCATTTTCCAAATCTCATAATCATAAAAGGTGGCAATGGACAAGAGAATTCTTATCGACTTTAACATGGCAACTGGGGAGAAGGTTTTCTCATAGTCCACCCCCTCCTTTTGGGTATAACCCTTTGCCACAAGTTGAGCTTTGAAAGTCTGTACTTTCCCAGCTGCGTCTCGTTTTCTCTTGTAGATCCATTTGCACCCTATGGGTTTAACTCCTTCAGGTAGGTCTACAAGATCCCAGACTTGATTGAAGTACATAGACTCCATCTCTAGGTCCATAGCTTTGACCCACTGGTCATGGTCCACATCATTCATTGCCTGTCTAAAGGTCAATGAATCCTCAACCCCATCATCAGGTATGACAGTTGGAGTTTCTGTTAAACCCAGATAGCGTTCAGGTTGAATAACAACCCTCCCACTACGCCAAGGCATTCTCAACTCTTGAGAAGGATGGGCTTGACCAGATGTACTGGGCTCATCAATAACTCTTGTTGAAGGTCCAGCCTCTGAACTGGGCTCATCAACAACTCTTGTTGAAGGTCCAGCCTCATCAACACTCTTGTTGATTCATTTGTAGCTTTACCAGAAAGTTCACTTAACACAATTTTACTGCGTGGTATGTGTTCTTTAACGTGGTCTTCTTCCAAGAAAGTAGCATTTGTCGATACAAACACTTTATTTTCTTTTGGATCGAAGAAGTATCCACCTCTTGTTTCTTTTGGGTAGCCTACGAATAGGCATAATTTTGAACGTGAATCCAATTTCTTTGGGTTTGCTACTAACACATGTGCAGGGCAACCCCAAATTCTGAAATGAAGTAAACTAGCTTTACGCCCTTTCCAGAGCTCAAATGGTGTTTCAGAAAAACACTCTTTAAGGGAACAACATTCAAAATATAAACTGCAATCTCTACTGCATAACCCAAAAAAGAACTAGGCAACTGAGCATAGCTCATCATAGATCGAACCATGTCTAACAAGGTTCTGTTTCTCCTTTCAGATACACCATTCTGCTAAGGTGTACCTGGTGCTGAGAGTTGGGACGATATTCCATGTTCTATCAAATAGTTTTGGAATTTTAAGTCCAAATACTCTCCACCTCGATCAGATCGAAGTGTTTTAATGGTCTTACCTAACAAGTTCTCAACTTCAGTCATGTACTCCTTGAACTTTTCAAGGGCTTCAGACTTATGACTCATTAGGTATAAATAACCATACCTTGAATAATCATCTATAAAAGAGATGAAATATTCATACCCTCCTCGAGCTCTTACATTCATTGGACCACAGAGATCCGTATGTATGAGTTCTAAGGGCTCCTTGGCACGATAACCTTTTCCAGTAAAAGGTCGTTTGGTCATTTTACCTTCGAGACATGACTCACATGGAGGTAAAGTACCATCTTCTAACTGGCTTAGAAGTCCGTTCTTAACCAATCTCCCAATCCTATTGAGATTTATGTGGCCAAGTCTCAAGTGCCAAAGATAGGTACTTTGAGAAACTTTTTGCCTTTTTGGTTGAGTCTCAGCTGTTTTAAACATTTCATTGTTCAAAATAGCCCTAAACTCTATTGGTCTTACGACATACAAATTGTTCTCCATTTTTGCAGAACATACATCAGCACCCCTTTTAGTAATGAAAGCTTCATTCACAGAAAAGGACACTGAATACCCTTGTTCTAGCAAACAAGAAATAGAAATCAAATTTCTTTTTATTTTGGGGACTATATATACGTTATCTAATAACATATAGCGTTCCCTGGAGAAGAACATTTTAATATCTCCCACTGCTTTAGCTGAAATGAGCTCCCCAGTCCCAACTCTGAGAGTCATTTCCCCAGCATCTAACTGTTGCCAGGAGCTCATTCCCTCAAAGGAAGAGCATACGTGATGAGTGGCACCTGAATCAAGGATCCAGGTTGTATCATCATTTTCCACTATACACGTTTCAATAATCAATAAATCAAATTTATTTTCATTGAGATGTGCTAAGCAGTCTATGTCATATTTATCATGAACAATTTCAGATAAATTAGAGATATGGGCTTGAGGACCGTCCTCAGTTAAGACCAATTCCACGCATTTAGTGTTTAAGTTCATTTTCTTAGTTGTATTAGAAATACCAGTTTTGTAATTGGCGTTATTAGAGGCATACAAAGAATGTTTGATTGCTGATAGAACAAACAAATTAACTTAATAAGTATTGTTGCATTAACCCATTACACAAAATAATATTATTATTTTAATCCAGTCAATTTAGCAAAAGTAATGATCAACCCATAGAATAAACATTCATTTTGCAACGATACTTCAGAGGTTTAGAACAACAGCTACAGTAGGGTAGTCAGCTACTCCTCCTCTGAATTGAGATAATCTCAGTCAATCCCTATTCCCGGAATAACGCATATTCCAATAGTTCTTAGCTACCGTTTTTTTTCGGTCAAGAAATTATTAACACCTTAACAATTTCCCGTAAGTGTGACCCTCCATTTTTCAGATTTCAGAGGTCGGCCCCAACAATGCTACCGTAGGGAAAGTCAAAGTTGGAAATGGACCTAAGAAACCCTATCCATTTCTGGAGTTTGCGTTGTTCCGACTCCCATGATCAAGCCCTCCGTAGGGTGATCGCTCCCAGGGCGACTCGCAGGCAGATCATGGAGATCTCACGATGCAACCTAATGGAAGAGACCGTAGGATACGTTGACACGTGTCTTGCTCCCACTTACTATAAAATACTCCCTCATTCATCTTGATATTAATCCATGCAAACACCATCCGTAGGAGGTCACTCCCAGGGTGACTCGAGGCCAAGCATGGACCTCACGTTGTGAACTTTTGAGGATGTGAGAGCAAAACTTGATTTATGAAAATCTTGTTTTGACATATTTCCTCCCACTAAGTATTTTTATAATTATAGGGTCTATTACTTAGGTAAATTCCGGCTAAGTGAATCTATCTAAGTCTATGCCTGTATATAACTTTGACATTGCATGCTAATATAACTATGGTTAATTCAACTCAAGTTCCAGCTCAGTTCCCAGGTAGCAGGTGTTCCGTAAATCGTCATCTTAAGTACCTCCAGCCTTAGACAGAACTTTACCGGTAGAGTTCCCTTATAACCAATAATTATGATAAATCTTTACTCTAAAGATCTAGGTGAATTAAACTCTTTTAATTGACCTAGTGACATTGCATGCTAATATAACTGTGGTTAATTCAACTCAAGTTCCGGCTCAGTTCCCAGGTAGCAGGTGTTCCGTAAACCTTCATCTTAAGTACCTCCAGCCTTAGACAGAACTTTACCGGTAGAGTTCCCTTATAACCAATAGTTATGATCAATCTTTACTCTAAAGATCTAGGTGAATTAAACTCTTTTAATAAACCTAGTGTCATTGCATGCTAACATTTAACTATGATTAATTCAACTCCGGTATTCCGGGTTAGTTCCCAGGTAGGAGGTGTTCCGTAAACCGTCATCTTAAGTACCCCCAGCCTTAGACAGAACTTAACCGGTGGAGTTCCCTTGTAATCATAGTAATGTTTTTCCTACTTAGTCAATTAAAACTATTTTTAATTCTAAGTAAGAAAATAATTCTAATCCTATTAGAATTATAATGAGCTTAGGTCTAATTATTTTTAAACATTTTAAAATTAATACATTTTAACCTAAGGTCCTATGTTTGCATGGAACTCTTTGTTATAGGTTGACGGTTTCTAATCAATTTTATAACTTATTATAAAATTTTAATGATTAGCCCTATAACATTCTTCTATGGTGTTGGAAAAATAACAATCATATTCTAATTATTAAACACCATATTATTATGACGCCGATAACGATAATATAACGATTATATTAATCTAAGGTGGTGTCATCATTCATGCAATTTCAATTTCATTTAATTAATATCGATTATATTAATTAAACATCCACGAAATTAAATTACATGAAATTTGACATTAATATAATATAACTCTTATATTAATCTAATTAATGTCATGCTCAATGCTATTCCATTTTCATTTAATTAATATAACATTTTATAGTAAATCATACATGAAAACAAGCATTGATATATATTGATTATTTTCATTCATAATATAACTAATTATATTAATTCTCATGAAAATAATCCTAAGCATGCATGCTACATTAATAAAATATAACAATTATATTTAGCTAAATTAATGTCATGCATCATGCTTCACCAATTTCATATATTTAATATAACGATTATATTAAATAACTCATGAAATTAAATTCATGCATAATTACCATACATTATAACAATTATAACATAAATATGCATGAAAACTTGCTTAACCTATGGTGGGAATTTAAGCCATATGACATCCATAAAGCAAATAAATAGCAATTGAACCGGTTAATTTTGAACCCTAGGATAAAATAAAGCATAAATTACAATAATTATAGCTAAATTCTATCCTAAAAGTCCTTCTGTAGCTCCAAATACTGGTCTAGACCGTCCGAACCGACCCGAACCACTTCGAACCAGCTACGAAAACCACGAACCGAGCCAAATTCCAGCTGAACCAGACAAAATCGGTCCCAGCCCAGCTAGTCCGCGTGAACAGGACCGCCCAACCGCCTTGAATTGTCCTGTTGTGAATCCTTAACGCGTGCTGTAATCGTGACAGCGTCGCGATTTCTCCGATTTTTATCTCATAAAAAACCTATTCTAGACCCAGACTTACATAGGACTCGATTTTACATAAAATACCCGAAACACCGGGCCCTTACATGATCAAATCACATAAAAACAGTAAAATCTATGGCCATAAAATTAACCTAAACAGTTCAATGCAAACCATACATACATTATGCATTAATCAATCACACCAATAGCCAATGCAAATTTTAGAGAAACAAAATTAGATCTACGATCGGCTCTGATACCAATTGAAGGATTGGAATTCCGTAATTCCGTAAAGCGGAAGCGTGATTGGGACCGATTCGTAATTAATTTTGTTTAATCTAAAATATCAATACATTGGCAATAATTTTAGAACTATTCTAAATTTATATTAAGGTTAAGCATACAAAAATTAGATATAAATCTAATTTATATAGTAACAAATTACTTACTCTCGTTGACGACTCAGATTAAATCACCAACTGCTTGTGAAATAATCACGAACTAGTGCGAACACCACCACTATGGCTACACCGGTATGACTCTGAGACTTCTAGAAGCAAGAGACTGGTGGGAGTCCAGAGGAAGCCTTGAGGGGAATTCTCTGAGAGTACGAGAATGAATGAGATGCCTTTCACCCCACCCCAGGGGTCCTATATATAGTAAAGGCCAAGACCTTTTTCCTAATAGGAAAATGAAGACATTTTCCTAATAGGAAAAGGAAGACCTTTTCCTAATAGGAAAAAGTCTCTAATTTTAATAAATAATTAATTAATTCCATAATTAATTAATTTCCCAATTAAATATAATATATTTAATCTTAGGGATTTTATTAAAATTAAAATTAATATGAATCCAATTCATATTAAATTTATTTGAACTCTTTCAAATATTTTCTTTCCTAGTAGGAAAAGGTCTCTAATTTTAATAAATAATTAATTAATTTCATAATTAATTAATTACCCAATTAAATATCATATATTTAATCTTAGGGATTTTATTAAAATTAATATGAATCCAATTCATATTAAATTTATTTGAACTCTTTCAAATATTTTCTCTCACGAATTAATTTTTGAAATTACTTCAAAAATTATATTATAAAGTTTCATAAACTTTATATTATAATGCATCAATATACATTATACGATTCCCCAAATAAATTGAACACTTTCAATTTATAATTTATACTTAATTGCCTCAAGTCTCTTTACGAGCTACCAGTGGGACCTAATGGACCAACAGATCAGAAGCTCCAACGATACGAGACTAATTGGCCAAACTCATTAACCAAGTTAGTCAACATTCGTTAACTGTGGGTCACTCCACTAAAGACCCACAGCTGCACTCTTCTCACTGTAGAATATTTCTGTGTCCACGGATATCGACCAATGCAGTAAGTCTCCTTCACGTGTGTTCGTAACACCAGCTGGGTCAAATTACTGTTTTACCTCTGGGTTACCTCTGGTTCCTTAAGTACCACTGATTCCTCTAATGAACAAGTTGTTTAGGGTCCAACCACTAGACAGGAGTTCCTCTCGGGCCAGGAGAGGACGGGGCGCCTTTGTTCAAGCCCCGAAATCAGCCTTTAAGGGAACACACATCTACTTACCCCAATAGGGGAAGGAGTGAATTCCATCTTGTACTGTTATGTTCCCAGCCCCCATTCGGTCTTGCCCCTGAAATGGTAGGATTATTGAGTCGGAGAACTGGCCACTCTCACCCATACAAATCTAAGGACAATCCCTCCTGAAAGGGGTTCATAACAGACTCAGGATTGAGATTGAGTTACCTAGGTCATCCTATTGAAATAGAAACCTAAACTAGTTAACGGCGTTACATCTAGTGGTTACTATTTTGCGGTCCGGTCTTATGCAAACTCATTGCATAGGATACCCCCACCCGCATGTCTCCTACATGGATGCTTTGGATCATTGCATCTGTATCGAATACAAGGTGGGCCGTATCACATAGTGTCACCAGGATAAGGTACCCAGCCTTATCCCTATACTATAGACCTTTTAGGTTGTTACTTGGACACTGATCCCCGTATGTCCCCACATACTAGTCCAAGTTTCATTTAAACAACATTGGATCTTAGTTTATTGGATTTAGGGTTTATTAATGCAAACTCGATTATTCAATAACCAAATTACTGAATTACTCAAATAACACTTTATTGAGATCGATTAATTTGTTTCATTTACTATCTACGAGTTTTAGGGCATAAAACCCAACATGGTTGCGCCATGACAACACGCAGGCGGACCATAGGACTCTCACGGTGCGAACTAAGGGTGGAGACCGAAGGATATGTTGACACGTGTCCCGCTCCCACTTACTATAGACATTTTCCCCATTCACCTTGTTATTGATGCATGCAAACACTTTCCGAAGGGAGGCAGCTCCTAAGGCAACATGAAGCCGAGCATGAACCTCATGGTGTGAACTTAGGGGAACATGAGAGTAAAACTCGATCTTGTTTTTTATATTTATCCTCCCACTTTCAGAACTCAAAGGCACGCACCAACAGGTTACCGAAGGGAAAGACAACTGTTGGTGATTAACCTAAGAATCCTTATCCTCTTTCAGGGATGGTTTCGCCAGGGCAACACGTAGGTGGACCATAGAACTCTCACGGTGTGAACTAATTAAGGGCGAAGATCGAGGGATACGTCGACACGCATCTCACTCCCACTTGAATGCCCTACCATAATTTAGGTTTATTTAAATTAGATAAATTCGGCTAAGTCAATCTATCTAAGTCTAATCCTATTATAACATTTATGATGAGGATTTAACTGCAATGTTCTACATGAATTAAACTCTTTTAATAAACCCAGCAATATTGCAAGTTAACATGACTATGGTTAATTCAACTCAAGTTTTGGGTTAGTTCCCAGATAGGAGGTATTCCGTAAAGCGTCATCTTAAATACCTCCAGCCTTAGACAGAACTTCACCGAGAGAGTTCCCTTATAACCATAGTAATGTAAAGTCTTTACTCTAAAGATCTAGGTGTATTAAACTCTTTTAATAAACCTAGTGACATTGCATGCTAACATTTAACTATGATTGATTCAACTCCGGTATTTCGGGTCAGTTCCCAGGTAAGAGGTGTTCTGTAAACCGTCATCTTAAGTATCCCTAGCCTTAGACAGAACTTAACCGGTGGAGTTCCCTTATAATCATAGTAATGTTTTTCCTACTTAGTCAATTAAAACTATTTTTAATTCTAAGTAAGAATAATTCTAATCCTATTAGAAACGTGATCTTAGGTCTAGTTAATTTTAAACATTTTAAAATTAATCCATTTTTCCTAAGATCCAATGTTTGCATGCAATTCTTTGTTATAGGTTAACGATTTCTATTCATTAATTTTATAACACTTACAAATTTTAATGAATTAATCCTATAACATGCTACTACGGTGACATAAATTAACAATCAAATTCTAATTAATTTTTAAACCATATACGAGCATACATGATATACAAAAAATATAACAATTATATTAATCTAAGGTAATGTCATGCTTAATGCAATTTAATTTCCTTTTAATTAACCCAATCTTAAATTAATAACCCAAGAAAATTAAAAGTAAGCATTACCATTTTCATACATTAACATGATACTTTATATTAATAGCTCATGAAAATTAATAAGCATATAAATTACTTTCATAAATATAACTCTTTATATTTTTACTAAAGTAATTTCATGCTCAATGCTTCTCAATTTTCATCTATTTAATCATAACAATTAATATTAAATACTCATGAAAATTAAATTCATGCATATTTCATACATTATAACATTTATAATAATAAATAGGCATGGATATGCTTAACCTATGGTGAGATTTTAAGCTATATGACATCCATAAAGCAATTAAATAGCTAAGTAGACAGATTTTGGCATCCTAGGACAAAATATAATAGAAAAAATACACTAATTAATCTAAATATGTCCTATCTAGCCGAGAACCACCTCGAAACAGCCTCAAAACAGCTTGAACCGACATGAAACGTTCTGAACCAGCTCCAAAAATCACTCGAACTTGCCTCAAACCAGCAGAACCGGTCAAAAGCTGAAGAAAAAATAGTCAAAATACTCGAGAACCGGTCAAAATATGTTGAATTGGTCAAAAACCGCGTCTGAACTGGTCAAATTTCAAAGGAATCGTTGAAAACAGCCCAAACCGGTCAAGAACCGGTCAAATCTCCATCAAACCGGTCATAGACTGCTGGAAACCGACTGAACCGCTAAGACTCGCGCCGAACCGCGCCTAAATCCGTGGACCGCGCCGAACCAATTTTGAATCGCGCCGGACCGAGACGAACCGCGTCGAACCTCACCCCCACAAAAGCAACAAATTTAAACAACCGCTGAATAAGTAACAAAAACTGCTCATGTTTAGTTGGTTAATGTTTTCACTCTGTGCATGCCATTAACCCCTCACACTCGAGTTCGAGCTCAAGGACGCATTTTTCATTTTTGTTTTTGTTTTTTTTTTCCGAATCCAGCCTCTGTTTTCCCAATTTCCAGCCTTGATTTTGATGATTTTGGCACCAATTTCTTCCGTTCTTCATGGAATTTCACAAGAACACAAACGACACGGACT
Organism: Luffa aegyptiaca; assembly: GCA_017139565.1. Lineage (NCBI taxonomy): Eukaryota > Viridiplantae > Streptophyta > Magnoliopsida > Cucurbitales > Cucurbitaceae > Luffa > Luffa aegyptiaca. The sequence continues at coordinate 23,975,850 of CM029395.1, forward strand.
TACAGACTCGATTGCAATCAAAATGCCAAAAACACTGGGCCCTTACATTGATCAAATCAACTAAAACATTGCAAAACTAGTGCCAAGAACCTTAAACATCTACTAGCAAACCATTCATACATCCAATGCAAAATTAAATCTCACCATTAGCCAATGCAAATTTTAGAGAAACAAAATTAGATCTACGATCGGCTTTGATACCCATTGTAGGATTTGGAATTCCCTAATTTCGTTAAAGCGGAAGCGTAATTGGGATCGTTCGTAGTTAATTTTGTTTCCACCAAAATACCAATACATTGACAAAATTTAGAAAACTATTCTAAATCATTAAGGCTAAGCATACAACCTTAGAACTAATTCTAAAGGGGAGAAGGAAACATACCGAAATGATTTTTATATATTGTATGTTATATAGGATATTATGTAGCATTTGGAATTGAATAATTGTAATTGGTATTGAAAATATTGACAAATGAGGAGCATTGGATTCTCCAATCAATAGGAAAACACACAGAGAAATAAGTAAGGAAGACAACTCAATCGATCAAAGGAGGGAAACAAGGGAAATTAGTTTCATTTGCGTGTATCGGGGCCTTAATCCTATGTCCTTAAGCCTTAACAGAGAGAATTTCTTCTTGGTGTTTAGGCTAAACTCTTATTTAGTTAATGTAGACAACTCAATCGAGCAAAGGAGGGAAACAAGGGAAATTAGTTTCATTTGCGTGTATCGGGGCCTTAATCCTATGTCCTTAAGCCTTAACAGAGAGAATTGCTTCTTGGTGTTTAGGCTAAACTCTTATTTAGTTAATGTATTGTGTGGAAAGGCTAGAAATAGTGTTGGTTTATGAAACTTGTAATCATTTTTGGAAAGTATTAATCAATTATGGAAATTATTAATTATGGAAAAGATTAATCATTTATGGAAATAATTGATTATTTGTGAATATTTTATTCATGATCTTTTTTCCTATAAATAGAACACTAAACCTAGGGTTTAGGTGACACAAAAATAAGGCCACAAGAATGCACTCTTGCATTATCTATAGCCTCCCTAGTCACTCTCTCATATTCTCTCAACCAAGAACACAAAGAGGAACTTTTTCCTGTTGTGTTTTTCCCATTCAAGATTGGGTAGTCCCATAACTACGTTCCTAATCTCAGAGTCATAGCGGGGAAGATCAATTGGTGGTGTCCCAATTGTTGACGCTTGGTCCCTATGAAATCAAGAAAGGCGTTCTTGATATTTCAGAGACGACAACGACAGTATGTTTGCTTCTCCCCTTTAGATTAGTTCTAAGGTTGTACCCTTAGCCTTAATAAATTGATTTAGAATAGTTTTCTAAATCTTTGCCAATGTATTGGTATTTTTGTGGAAACAAAGTTAACTACGAACGGTCCCAATTCGCTTCCGCTAACGAAATTAGGGAGTTCAAATCCTACAATTACACGATAAAAATAGAGAAAATTGTAAATCTAAGGCTAAAATACCTAAACAATCTTTAAGCAAACCAATTACATCCAACATGGAAATTGATCCCTCCAAAAACCTCAACGCAAATTCTAAGACTGAAATTTCAAACACGAAATGGCTCTGATACCATTTGAAGGAATTGAATCCTTAGCGGCAGCGGTTTACACCGAGCGTGATTGAATTTCAACCATTAGAAAACCGGTACGTTGGGCAAACATAAACTATTTCTATAGAAATCAGATTAAGCATGTTGTCTAAACCTTTTAGATTTGAAGAACTTACGTGATTTGACACCAAAACAGCACAACGCTCCAAAATCATGCACTGTGTAAATTTCTTGAACACCACCACTCAAGAACACCGGCTATTCTCTTGGGTGCCAGAGATCCGACTTGTGGGAACCAAAACCTTGTCTTGAACTGAGAATTTTTGCAACAAAAAATAGCGTAATGTTGCTGTATTTTGAAAGAACTTTTGAGATTGAGAGAGAATTGAGTTTTCTGTGAAAACCGATGGAATCACTAAGAGAGAGAGAGTGAGATTACCCCAATTTGAAAACCACATATGTAAAGGTTGGGAAGTTACAATTAACTTCCCTGACCAATCCTAGCCCTTTGATCGAAATCAATTAGATCTGGACCGTTAATTATTATCATATAATAATTAACAATCCAATTAACTATTTGTTATGTAACAGATTAATTTAATTACAACAACTTATAATCAAATTAATTATAATATGTAGTTTTAATTCAATCAAATGATATTTAATTGAATTAATTATGCCAACCGATTAATTCTAAATTACTTGTTCCCCACATTAATTAAATATCATATACTTAATTAATTTTACGATTGAATCATATTCAAATGTATCTCGCTCATTTAACATATAATTTTAATGTGCATCACATGTACATTAATTATTCACTATAGAATTAATTTGATTAAATCACTTTTAACGAAATTAAATTAAATTAATTAATTCTGCATTGACTAGTAGGCAAACTGATAAGGAGCAAAATTAAGCAGTAGAATAAAACTAACAATAGGTCAGAGTTGCTTAATCAATCTTCTAAATTGAACTTAATTCAGAACCTGTTGGGCAATGTCAGAATCACAAAGTAGATCAAGGTTGATGGAGAAAATGCTTTTTAACCAAAGAAATGAGATTTTGATTATTCTAACTAGTGTTGCCTACATATGGAAGATGGAAAAAAGTTGTTGGAATATAGTTTTAATCGGTTCCTCAAGTTTCAATAATTCAAAATTTTAACTCCAAAAGATGCTTATAAATACCTCATTCTATCAGATTGAGTGTATGCTTGAAAATTTAAAGTACAGATAGATTAAGATTGTGTACCTTGAATAAAATTCTATCCCTCTTCTCACAGTGGAAGTAGGTCCAAAAGGCTGAACCACTTTACATTCTTGAGTTCTTCTTCTTCTCTTTCATACTTTCAATTTTCAGTTCCTGATCTGTAGGTCCATTAGGTCCAGCTGCTAGCTCGTAATGGGTACTGAGATTAATTAGTCTTGATTATTAAAAGAATTTTAGTTAATCGTATTTGATACAATTAATATAATGCATGGAGATACATTATAGTATAAGTTTAGTTAGTGAATTAAACTTTATAATAAAATTAATTTTGGATGTGATTCAAAATTAATTAATGAGAGAATTATATATTTGATGGATTTCAAATATTAAATATGCATTGGAATCATATTAAACTATAGGTTAAAATAATATGAATAGGGATTCATATTAAAACTATAGTATATGAGAGAATGTGAATTTAAATAAATATGTGATATTTGAGTTACATACAAACAACCTTGGATCTTAGTTTATTGGATTTGGGTCAAATTGTGCAATATTTAACAATAACACTTTATTGTAGAAACTCAATAACACTTTATTGAAACAAGTATACAATTTGTTTACATTCACTATCTACGAGTTTTAGGGCATAGAACCCAAAACAATGGATCCTTAAGTCCATCATCAAGTATGACAGCTGGAGTTTCTACTAAACCCAGATAGCGTTCAGGTTGAATAACAACCCTCCCGATACGTCGAGACATTCTCAACTGTTGAGAAGGATGGGCTTGACTAGATTTACTGGGCTCATCGATAACTCAAAGTTGCCCTACAGTCATAAGCTCTTAAGCATGAGATGACCCACTTTATGGTGCAGTATACCCTTGCCTCAAACTTATCACCAACTAGGCTAAATACTCATTGCTAGCTAAAAAAGTCCCTAGTTATTCTATCCCTTACTTCTCAGAATTGCGACATTTTATGATGAAGGTCACCTAAGTCCTGGGAGACTGAAAAACTGCTAAACTATCATTCATCCTTCAAAACTTTTGCTTTATGAACTTTCTAAGCAAAATTTTCAATTTTTTTTTTCAGCAAGTAATTTTATCATTTTTACTTATTACCTAGGTCATCTTTTGATGCAAAGACAAACTATGGGTGTCACAAATGTCCCTGGTTACTCAACAACCTACAAAAATAATTATAAACGAGAGGAATGCTCGAGCAAAACAAGCGGAGTAGCTAAAAGTCCCCCAAACTTAAATTATTCATTGTTGATAGCAGACAGAAATGTCGCTATTTTAGTCCTAATTTATTAAGCTTTTGGGCACTTTAATCGTGTTTTTATTGAAGATATTTAATATATTTCGTTATTTGGTCTTTAGGAGCAAATTATGGATTTTGGTGAAATTCCATACATGTGTCAAGGGGGAGTCCAAGAAAGTCAACCATGAAGAAGAGGCCCAAAAAGAATTGGAGTTGACCCAATTTCAAGCCCAAACCGCGCCTACCCAGTTTTGAAATTCGCATAGCGTCGAGACGCTGTGGGGATAGCGTCTGTCCCATTTCTTGGCGAACAAGTTGGCTGACATCACAGCGTCGCGACGCTGTCCAATTTCCAGGCCTAACCAATGAATTCCATAGTTGATTCATCTTTTCCATAAATGATTGATCACTTCCATAAGTGATTTAATCATTTACATAAATGATTAATTACTTCCATAAGTGATTAATCATTCCCATAATTGATTAGTTTCTAATTAATCAGTTCTTTAATTAATTAATCACTAATTAAATATCATATATTAATTTCAGACCTTCTATTAGTTAATTAATTAATTTCCAAATTAAATATCATATATTTAATTTCAGGCCTTCAATTAATTAATTCTATAATATGAATCAAATTCATATTAAAATTTGAACTCCTTCAAATTCTCTTATATCCTATAAATTTAGCGTGAATCAAATTCATATTAATATTTGAACTTCTTCAAATATTTATTTCTCTCATAATAATAAAGTTTTATTTCAAATTAGAGTTTATATTTTAATTGTATCACTATACATTATATTAATTTGTATCTCATACAATTAACTTAATTCCCAATATAAATTTGAACTATTCAAATTCTCTCAAGATATAACTATTCCTAATTACTCTTTACGAGCTAGTAGGGGAACCTAATGGACCTACAGATCAGAATCTCCAATGATATGAGGTTAACTGATTAAACTCATTAATCACGTTAACCAATATTCATTAACTGTGGGTCATTCCACTAAAGACCCACAGCTGAACTCTTCTCACTATAGAACATTTTTGTGTCCACGAATATAGACCTATACCGGTAAGTCAATCCATCACGAGTGTCCGTAATCACAGCTGGGTCAAATTACTGTTTTACCCCTGTGTTACATCTATCTCCTTAAGTACCAGCGCTCCTCTAATGAACAACTTGTTTATGGTCCAACCATTAAACAGAAAGTCCCTCTCGGGCCAGTGAGATGGCGAGATCCCTTTGTTCAAGTCCTGGAGTCACCACTTAAGGGAACACTCATCTACTTTTCCTTGAAGTGGGAAGGAGTGAATTCCTTCTTGTGTTGTCATATCCCCAGCCTCCCACTCGGTCTTGTCCCCAAAAAGGAAGGCATATTGAGTCGGCGTATTGGCCACTCTCACCCATGCTAATCAAAGGACAATCCCTCATGAGAAGGAGTTCATGACACACTCAGGATTAAGACTGAGTTACCTAGGTCATCCTATTGAAACAGTAACCTAACTAATTAACGTGTTATATCTAGTGGTTTACCATTTCATGGTTCGGTCTTATGCAAACTCATTGCATAGGATACCCCCGCTCGCATGTCTACTACATGGACGCTTCGGATCAATACGTCTGTATCAAATACAAAGCGGGTCGTATCACATAGTGTTATCCTTGTACTATAGACCTTTTAGGTTGTTACTTGAACATCGATCCCCGTATGTCCCCACATACTAGGTCAAGTTACATACAAACAACCTTGGATCTTAGTTTATTGGATTTGGGTCAAATTGTGCAATATTTAACAATAACACTTTATTGTAGAAACTCAATAACACTTTATTGAAACAAGTATACAATTTGTTTACATTCACTATCTACGAGTTTTAGGGCATAAAACCCAACACAATGGATCCTCAAGTCCATCATCAAGTATGACAACTGGAGTTTCTGCTAAACCCAGATAGCGTTCAGGTTGAATAACAACCCTCCCGCTACGTCGAGACATTCTCAACTGTTGAGAAGGATGGGCTTGACTAGATTTACTGGGCTCATCGACAACTCTTGTTGAAAGTGCAGCCTCTGTACTGGGCTCATCAACAACCCTTATTGAAGGTCCAACCTCATCAACAACTCTTGTTGATTTTTTTGTAGTTCACCAGAAAATTCACTTAAAACCATTTTACTGCGTGGCTTATGATCTCTAACGTGGTCTTCTTCCAAGAAAGTAGCATTGGTCGTTACAAGCACTTTATTTTCTTGTGGATCGAAGAAATATCCACCTATTGTTTCTTTTCGGTAGCCTACTGTTGCCTTCTAGAGTGAGGTAAAAATATGGTAAAAATAAGCTCTAGAATATTGTGCAAGCATACACAATCTGCAACAAGTGATAAGTAATTTGTCGTATCCACGAGGTTTTGAATAGCTTCCACTCTACCTGTTTTATGTAACTTTTTAATGGTTTCAAGATTGTTAAAATGATTGATTTTGAAATAATGTTGAAGCAAAGGAAATAACAGAGCAGAATGTAAACGGTTAGCAGACAGATTGGAAACTGGAGTTGGTCAGGATTTTTGTAATTGTTTTAAAAAATGCTCTAACAATAATATTGATTAGGCAATTCTCTTGCAGTGTTATCAGCAGGATCCTCCCGAAACTCTGGATTTTTTGGAATGTGTTCAACTCCAATGACGTACTACCGATCAAGCACTAGGCAACTGGTTATCCCTAACTCAATCACTGGCGTCCACCAACACATAATGGTCTAGTGTGATTAATTGCCCCACACCTCTCAAATCATCCCTAAAACTAAGAGGTGATATTCATACCGGCTGGCCAGGCGGGCACAAAATAGAAATGGAAACAAAAAATAATCAAGATGCACAAATCAACATATATTGCATAGAGAATGAAGCACGAAAATTACATGGATCCTAACCAACACCTAAGTAAATCTAGTTCATGGAGTACAAAATAACACACGCTACAATCTGAGTATGTGCATCCATAACTACAAGAAATTTACAAGAAAAGGTTAATTCCCTTGAAGAAATCCATAGTTGATGGTCTTCTTGAAGTCTCCAATCGTTCCTCCTCTATTCGGTTTCAAAGATGGAAAGTAAGCCTCCACGAATGGAATAAGACTTTCCTCTCTCGAATTTGGAATTGTTTTTTGACTTGAGACGGCTACTTCCTTTTATAGAGTGAGTCAACCGTAATTAGGTCAAATTTTACATGTGGAGGGCGCACCAAGCTTCCTAGATCCGAGATTAATTCAGCTAATGCCACCTCATTTAATGAATCACGTGCGACTCACGTGGCAATTTTGCTCCCTACTTTGCTGGATCACATAATTTGCTCTCTCAAGTCGCTCAACATTATTTTCTGCACAAAAGAACTTCCAAAGCATCCATTCTTCCAAATAGGTTAAAACATATATTATTCATCTAAAAGCAACCCTATTTAACACAAATGACACACAAATCACTCAAGAAATAAGGCCTAAATAACTCCCATTTGGAGAGTTATCATACCCCCAAACTTGAACTAGCGCGTCCCGAGCAATACTAACTAACCTTCCCTTGAGAATTCAAAGCATTAGCCATAGCATAACTCAATCAAAATAGATATTCCAACACTACCTTCAACCTTCACCTGAGCATTCTGCAGAACCAAGCACTACTGCAGCAAAATAATTCTTTCAGCATTAAAAATATAATCACCACCTTTAACTCAACCCTAACAACTTACCACAACCCAGCTCAATTATCAGACACATTTAAACACATTTTTATGGGGTTTTATTTTTCCGTTCTTTAGACTTAAAGCTGTCCTACAGTCATAAGCTCTTAAGCATGAGATGACCCACTTTATGGTGCAGTATACCCTTGCCTCAAACTTATCACCAACTAGGCTAAATACTCATTGCTAGCTCAAAAAGTCCCTAGTTATTCTATCCCTTACTTCTCAGAATTGCAACATTTTATGATGAAGCTCAACTAAGTCCTGGGAGACAGAAAAGCTGCTAAACTATCATTCATCCTTCAAAACTTTTGCTTTATGAACTTTCTCAGCAAAATTTTCAATTTTTTTTTCAGCAAGTAATTTTATCATTTTTACTTATTTCCTAGGTCATCTTTTGACGCAAAGACAAACTATGGGTGTCACAAATGTCCCTGGTTACTCAACAACCTACAAAAATAATTATAAAGGAGAGGAATGCTCGAGCAAAACAAGCGGAGTAGCTAAAAGTCCCCCAAACTTAAATTATTCATTGTTTATAGCAGGCAGAAATGTCGCTATTTTAGTCCTAATTTATTTAGCTTTTGGGCACTTTAATCGTGTTTTTATTGAAGATATTTAATATATTTCGTTGTTTGGTCTTTAGGAGCAAATTATGGATTTTGGTGAAAAAAATGCCAAAAAGGAGCCATTCAAGCCCAAATTCCATACATGGGTCAAGGGGGAGTCCAAGAAAGTCAACCATGAAGAAGAGGCCCAAAAAGAATTGGAGTTGACCCAATTTCAAGCCCAAACCGCGCCTGCCCAGTTCTGAAATCCGCATAGTGTCGAGACGCTGTGGGGATAGTGTCTGTCCCATTTCTTGGCGAACAATTTGGCTGACATCACAGCGTCGCGACGCTGTCCAATTTCCAGGCCTATAAAAGGCACCCCTTGGTGCCCATTTTATGCATCAATCATCATTCCATTCCTTCATTTCGTTCTTTCCTTGGCTCCTTTGGAGCCCTCTCTCAAGGCTTTTAAACCTTTTTGAGAGTGCTTTAGTGGGAAAATTTTGGGGAGTTTTGGGGAGCACTCTAGGAGGCTCAAGGTGTGTTCGGAGGGACTCCAAGCGCCAGCAACGGGATATTCGACGGTCATTTCCTTCCGTTTTAATTTGCTCTTAATTATGCTTTCCATTGTATATTTTGTGAATATTTTATCTATGTATAGCTAAACCCCAATTTGGGGTCTTGAAATGAAATTATAGTTAAATGCTGTTATAATTGTCTATCTCTTGCTCTGTTTACTAATTATTTGTATGGTTGCTCGTAATGTTGTATGCAAACTGGCCACTTGTATATTGATCTGATTCTTAATGGAAACTCGACGGAGAGAAGTTAGGATAGATCATAATCCATGCAACTAGTTTAATTGCCCGTCGTGACAACGAGATTAGTTGATTAAACCTAGATTCCTAAAATGAATCAGAGCGTAATAATTAACGAATTTTAATGGCGCTAAGGACACTTAGGTTGTTAAAATGGATTAATTATAATTAGGGGAAACCGACAGGAGATCCTATGTGACTAACAGAGAATAATTTTGATTCGGGTCCTGATGATGTGGATAATAGTATAGAATCTGACCCAGAAGAGCTTATATTCTTTAATTCTTCTAATAGCGAGTCATATGATAGCTTAGTTGAATCATTTTTCAATACTGAGTCTGAGGAATCTTCTGAGCATGTAGATATTGAATCTGTTGAATGGATAGGCATAGTTGATAGGTCATCCTTAGATCCTAGACCTGTAGATATCATAACGCTTGATGATTCTGTTAACAACTATTTTGAAAATAGAGACTTAGAAAAGAGATTTGACGCTGCTACATATTTTTTGAAATGTTATTATAACAATCTCTTTAGTGATGATGGGCCAGGGGAAAGTTTTTTTTCTCCCCTGTTTGCAGTGTGCAATTCGGTGCGTGATTTTTTGGAAGGCCCGGAGGACGATGAAAATTTTTATTTCGAGCCTCCGTGATCGTGCCGAGCCTCGTCTAGCTAAAGACGTTAAAGAAAGCGCTGCTTTGGAGGCAACCCAAGGATAAAAGTTTAGGTAGTTGTTTTTGCGGTAAACAATTTTCTTTACTTTGTGATCCAATTTTGTTTTGCAGGATCACCTTAGCAAATCCCAAAGCTCCAAGAATCCCATTTTTCAAGAACCAAAGGAAGAGGATGAATTGCTCCTAGCTCAGGGAAGTCTCAGTATCACTCTTTATGCTTTATTGTTTATAAACACTAGGGACAATGTTTAATTTAAGTTTGGGGGGGAGGCTTTCGCTGTGTTGAGCATATTTAAATTCTGTTAGATGCATGAGTAGATAGCCATGATAGCCGAGGATGTGATTTTAGAAGTTTTGGGAGAAAATGGTTTATATGTTGTAGGATTTGGGAGCATAGCAGAAACGGTGAAATTTTAAAACTTTTTGATACTTAGTTTTGATGTCTAAAGCATGCAATAAACTTATCTAATGACATCTTTGAAAATCTAGATTCTTATTATGATTTTTAATGTTTGTTGTCACCCCGATAGGCTTAGTTTCTAATACTAGGAAGTTAGGTAGAAAAAAATGCTATGCCTGCTGAGAGAAAAGCAAAAGCAACAAAAGAAAATGAGAGATAAGAAAAATCTGTTGAAAAAGAATATTTTTGCTTGCACAAAAGAAAAGGCCTAGGGGTAAAAAGAGCTACCTGCGGTGTGATCAGTTAGGCAAACCAGAGAATAAAATTCGGGTTAAGGGTCCCTGCACCATAGTGTGAAAGCTAGTACCATTAGATATCAAAATGCAAGTTTTGGGGAGTAGCAAAAGAAAAAGAAAAAGAAAAATATTTGTGAGTTTTGCTCCCCCATGAAAAAGAAAAATGTCAGGCGCCCTAGTTTCTTTTCTTTGCATCATAGTAGAACTCCGACCTATTAGGGGCTCTTAGCCAGTGTAGGGGGAAAACAAATGGAGAAAGCCATAAGACTAATCTAGGTATGTAAAAGAATCATTAGAAAAGTCTTGAGCATGCTATTCATTAATCTTAAGTTCAAACTATTTTAAGATTTCTTCATGAGTATGCGGTGCTTGCTTATTCCACTTGCATGTTTTCCATTCTATCCTAAAAATTCCAAAATCATTGAGGCTTGAGCGATTCTATTTCATGCATCTTTCGAATTTATTTTGCTCGGGACTAGCAAAAGCTTAAGTTTGGGGGTGTGATAGCGGGCAAAAATATCACTATTTTAGTCCTAATTTATTAAGCTTTTGGGCGCTTTAATTGTGTTTTTATTGAAGATATTTAATATATTTCATTATTTGGTCTGTAGGAGCAAATTATGGCTTTTGGTGAAAAACAATGCCCAAAAAGGAGCCATTCAAGCCCAAATTCCATACATGGGTTAAGGGGGAGTCCAAGAAAGTCAACCATGAAGAAGAGGCCCAAAAAGAATTGGAGTTGGCCCAATTTCAAGCCCAAACCGCGCCTGCCCAGTTCTGAAATCCGCATAGCGTTGAGACGCTGTCCCATTTCTTGGCGAACAAGTTGGCTGACGTCAGAGCGTCGCAACGCTGTCCAATTTCCAGGCCTATAAAAGGCGCCTCTTGGTGACCATTTTATACATCAATCATCATTCCATTCCTTCATTTCTTTCTTTCCTTGGCTCCTTTGGAGCCCTCTCTCAAGGCTTTTAAACCTTTTTGAGAGTTCTTTAGTGGGAAAATTTTGGGGAGTTTTGGGGAGCACTCTAGGAGGCTCAAGGTGTGCTCAGAGGGACTCCAAGCGCCAGCGACGGGGTCTTTGACGGTCATTTCCTTCCCTTTTAATTTGCTCTTAATTATGCTTTCCATTGTATATTTTGTGAATATTTTAGCTATGTATAGCTAAACCCCAATTTGGGGTCTTGAAATGAAATTATAGTTAAGTGTTGTTATAATTGTCTATCTCTTGCCCATTTTACAAATTATTTGTATGGATGCTCGTACTGTTGTATGCAAACTGGCCACTTGTATATTGATCTGATTCTTAATGGAAACTCAACGGAGAGAAGTTAGGATAGATCATAATCCATGCAACTAGTTTGATTGCCCGTCGTGACAACGGGATTAGTTGATTAAACCTAGATTCCTAAAATGAATCAGAGCGTAATAATTAATGAATTTTAATGGCGCTAAGGACAGTTAGGTTGTTAAAATGGATTAATTATAATTAGGGGAAACCGACAGGAGATCCTATGTGACTAACGAAGATTCTAGGAATATGATTAGTTGGGCAATGAGATAGGATAATTGTAATAATTATTTAGCTATTAATTAAGTTTCAAGACCCCACTTCCCATTTTAAAACTCTCTCTCCATATTTTATTTTTCTTGATTGATTACATTACTTTTGTTGGGATTGGTGCCCTAAAACTCGTAGATAGTGAATGTTAAACAAATATTATATACTTGTTCGATAAAGTTGTTATCGAGATTAATTCAGTAAAGTCATAACTGAATAAGTAAATTGCACATTAGATAACCCAAATCCAATAAACCAAGATCCATGGCTATAGGTTGAACACTTGAGCTTTATGTAGAGACATAAAAGTGGATCAAACTCGAGTTATAGCCAAAACGGTCTATAGTATTGGAATAGGGCTGGGTACCTTATTCTGGGGACACTATGAGACGCGGCCCACTTTATAGATAGTATAGACGATGTGATCCTAAATCGTCCATGTAGAGACATGTGAGTGGGGGCGTCCTATGCAATGAGTTTGCATAAGACCAGGACCGAGAAATAAGTCACTCTCGCTTTATAACACCGTTTACTGACGAGACTGACTATTTCATGTGATGACCTAGGTAACTCGATCTTAATCCTGAGCTAACTATGAACTCCTGTTTATTCGGGCTCATCCTTAGATCTACATAGGTGAGAGTGGCTCAGTATCGCCGACTCAATAAGCCTCCCATTTCAGGGATAGGAACGGGTAGATGGCTGGGGACATAGTCGTGCGAGAAGGAATTCACTCCTACCCAAATTAGGGATAGTAGAAAGGTTGTTCCCTTAAGTGCTGACTTCGGGGCTTGAACAAAGGGATCCCACCCTCTCATTGGCCCGAGAGGGACTCGGTTTATTGGTTGGACCATAAACCAATTGTTCATTAGAGGATCAGTGGGACTTAAGGAATTAGAAGTACTATAGGGGTAAAACGGTTTTTTGACCTAGCTATAGCTACGAACAACCTGTGAAGGATCGACTTACTAATCATGGTTAAATCAAGTGGACGGAAATATATCTATAGTGAGGGGAGTGCAACTATCGGGCTATAGTGGAGTGTCCCAGTAGTTAACGAATGTTGGTTAATCTTGGTTAATGAGATTAGTCAGTTAGCCTTGAATCGTTGGAGCCCATGATCTATAGGTCCATTAGGTCCCCCCACTAGCTCATATCGGAATAAAGCCTAGAACAAAAAGATAGGAAATTTTGAATCGTTCAAAATCGGGAAAAAGGGTATTATTGTAAATTGTGTTTGACACAATAATTTAATTATGAATTAAATTAGAAAATGAGAGATGGAGTATTTAAAAGTGTTTTGAATACTATATATATGTATTAGGAATCATATATGATTAATTGCACAAGATTAGTATGATTAATTGGATTAATCATAAGAAATCATTTTGAAATGTCTCAAAATCAATTTCCTAATGTTAAATTCAATTTGGAAATTAAATCAACATTAAATTGCAAGCTTGAAATCAGATTTCAAAGATGTAATTAGTGGATTAAGTTGGATTCCCACTCTTGCATGAAGATACAAAGTGGAAAACAACTCACCTCATGCAATAGTTGCATGTCTTGTAAAATGGACACTTAGAATCCACTTTGGCTTGCAAGACTACCATGTGTCTTGTGTCTTGAGGCTACACCTTGCATGGAGAATGTCTTTATAAGGGTTATGAATCAGATTCAAGGGTGTAGAGCCATTTTCCATATTGTTATGCTGCTGGATTCTGGTCTCAAACTCACTCATCTCCATATATCTCTCTAGTGCTTGAACCTTCAAGCATTCCCTTCCCATTCCCTATCTCTATAGACTCCCACAAGTCGTTCTTGGCCCGGAGAATAGTAGGGAAGACACTAGAGGTGGTCCACACACCGTTCGTGATCAAAGGAATCAAAGGGAGTTGTTGAATCGGTCTCCAAAAGGTTGGTAAAAATTCTGCTCTCTCCTTACGGTATTTGGACAGCATGTTTTCATTTTCTTAAATTGATGTAGTTAAATGCCTCCGATCCTAAAATTGCTTCCACATGTGTTATATGAACACCTTCAATATGTATCAGAGCATGATTAAGACACCTAACATGCATTAATTTTAGCTTGGTGGGTAGCTTTTCATAAGATGAAACTGTGTAAAAACTAAAGAAAATTGGTTTTGGGATTGATTTTATTTTTCAGTCAATTTGTTGGAATTAATTGTAATTGCCTACATGTTTATGGGCTTTAATGTGTTCATATGGAGTCTGTAAAATTTGAGAGTCAATAGAGTCCATTTAGGCCGTCAATTTGAAGAAATTCGGAGACTGCTCGCTGCTGGCCGAAAATTCCAGCATGCTGTTTTTTAGTTCCAGTTCAAGTACGTTCTTCACGTAACGGTGAAATGGTAAGGTTCAAGCAATCCAAAGGTGGTTCGGGTCGATTCGAATGGTTCGGAAGAGGTCCAAGCCCTATTTGAAATTATTATTGTAATAATTTTAGTTTTTTTTTTGCTTGATTAAAAATCCCAAAACCAATTCACTTTAGTAAATTTAATTAATTATGCATTATTGAATGTATGTTTTAATTAAATAGTATTTTATGTGCATAATGTATGTCATTTATATTTAAAACCCCACCATAGGAAAGCATGTTCATGCATTTGTTTAATTTGAATAAGTGTTATTTATTAATTCAAATGCATGAGGGAAATTTCATGTTTTATTAATATAAGAGTTGTATTAATTTAGGGAGATTCATGCTTGAATGGTTAATTAAAATTGATTAATTCTTATAATAGTTATAATTATTAAATGATAAAATTAACCAAGCATGAACATGAAATTTCATTAGTTTGATTATAATTGTTATACTCAAATTAGGCTTGTTATGGATTTGTTTTATAATTGTTATAAAAGAGATAGAAATCTAAAATCTATAACAAGATAAAGAGCATGCTCACTTAGGTTAATGAACCTTCAACAATTCGATCAACTTGCATAGTTTAGGTCGATATCTTGTAAAACAACGGTTACGAGAGAACTCACCCGACAAAATGTTGTCTAAGGCTGAAGGTATTTAAGTTGACGGTTTACGGAACACCTCCTACCTGGGCATTGAGTCGGTTCTTGAGTTAAGTTAACTCGAGTTTTATGAGCATGCGTGAGCGGTGTGAGGTTTTAAAGTGTTATCACCTAGACATCGTAGTATAAAGAGTTATACAAACCTAGACATAGGTTGTTTCTAAAGGGTGCTTTTCTTATAACTTGAATGATTGATTGTTATATGCTTTAAAACACCATTAGAAAGCATGTTATAGGGTTTATTCATTAAAAGTTATAAGAGTTATAAAAGTTGATGAATAGAAACCGTAAAATCTATAACAAAGAGTTGCATGCTAACATAGGATCTTAGGATCTTGTCTTTCTTTAAATGGTTTAAAATGAAATAGACCTAAGATCGCCTTTTTCTAATAGGATTAGAAATATGTCTTACTTAGTTTTTAAAATAGTTTTAAAATTCGAGTAAGTAGGACATAAGACCTTGGTTAATATGGAGTCTGTAAAATTTGAGAGTCAATAGAGTCCATTTAGGCCGTCAATTTGAAGAAATTCGGAGACTGCTCGCTGCTGGCCGAAAATTCCAGCATGCTGTTTTTTAGTTCCAGTTCAAGTACGTTCTTCACGTAACGGTGAAATGGTAAGGTTCAAGCAATCCAAAGGTGGTTCGGGTCGATTCGAATGGTTCGGAAGAGGTCCAAGCCCTATTTGAAATTATTATTGTAATAATTTTAGTTTTTTTTTTGCTTGATTAAAAATCCCAAAACCTATTCACTTTAGTAAATTTAATTAATTATGCATTATTGAATGTATGTTTTAATTAAATAGTATTTTATGTGCATAATGTATGTCATTTATATTTAAAACCCCACCATAGGAAAGCATGTTCATGCATTTGTTTAATTTGAATAAGTGTTATTTATTAATTCAAATGCATGAGGGAAATTTCATGTTTTATTAATATAAGAGTTGTATTAATTTAGGGAGATTCATGCTTGAATGGTTAATTAAAATTGATTAATTCTTATAATAGTTATAATTATTAAATGATAAAATTAACCAAGCATGAACATGAAATTTCATTAGTTTGATTATAATTGTTATACTCAAATTAGGCTTGTTATGGATTTGTTTTATAATTGTTATAAAAGAGATAGAAATCTAAAATCTATAACAAGATAAAGAGCATGCTCACTTAGGTTAATGAACCTTCAACAATTCGATCAACTTGCATAGTTTAGGTCGATATCTTGTAAAACAACGGTTACGAGAGAACTCACCCGACAAAATGTTGTCTAAGGCTGAAGGTATTTAAGTTGACGGTTTACGGAACACCTCCTACCTGGGCATTGAGTCGGTTCTTGAGTTAAGTTAACTCGAGTTTTATGAGCATGCGTGAGCGGTGTGAGGTTTTAAAGTGTTATCACCTAGACATCGTAGTATAAAGAGTTATACAAACCTAGACATAGGTTGTTTCTAAAGGGTGCTTTTCTTATAACTTGAATGATTGATTGTTATATGCTTTAAAACACCATTAGAAATCATGTTATAGGGTTTATTCATTAAAAGTTATAAGAGTTATAAAAGTTGATGAATAGAAACCGTAAAATCTATAACAAAGAGTTGCATGCTAACATAGGATCTTAGGATCTTGTCTTTCTTTAAATGGTTTAAAATGAAATAGACCTAAGATCGCCTTTTTCTAATAGGATTAGAAATATGTCTTACTTAGTTTTTAAAATAGTTTTAAAATTCGAGTAAGTAGGACATAAGACCTTGGTTATAAGGGAACTCTCCCGGCAAATGGTTCGGAACCTGAGTTGAATTAACCATAGTCTTACTAGCATGCAATGTCACTAGGTTATTAAAAGTGTTTAATCACCTAGACATTTAGTGTAAAGACCTTGTTTAATAAGGCATAGACTTAGATAGATTCATTTAGCCGGAATTTACCTAAGTAATAAGACCCTAAAACTTTACAACACTTTAGTGGGAGGAAAAGTATAGAAACGAAATATTCATATTAAGTTTCTACTCTCACGTCTCCCTGAGTTCACACCGTGAGATCCATGCTTGGCCTCAAGGCGCCCTGGGAGCGTCCCTCTACGGATGGTGTTTGCATGGGTTAATATCAAGGTGAATGGGGAAAGTGTTCAGAGTAAGTGGGAGAAGGAAACATGTCAAACATATCCTGCGGTCTCCATCATTAGGTTGCACCGTGAGATTCCTATGCGCTGCCTGCGAGTCGCCCTGGGAGCGATCACCCTACGAAGGGCTTGCGCATGGGATTCAGAACAACGCAAACTCCAGAAATGGATAGGGTTTCCTAGGGTCATTCCCAACATTAGCTCTTCCCTACGGTGGCATTGTTGGGGCCGTCCTCTGCGATCTGAAAATGATGGGTAACACTTATAAGATGGTCTTGACCAAATTAACGTTAGCTAATAACTATTGGAGTAAGAGTTATTCTGGGAATAGTATTTGGCCGAGATTGTCTCGATTCAGAGGAGGAGTAGCTGACTGCCCTATGGTAGCGGTTATTCTAAACCCCTGAAGTATCGTTGCAAAATAAATCAATTGTATATATGGGTCGACGATTGCTTTTGCTAAATCTGATTGGATAAATGTCATTAATGGGTTTAGTGCATGTTTCTAATAGAGATTAATTTGTTTGTTTCAGCAATATGTCGAAAAACGTATGTGCTTTGTCAAATGCCAAATTAAACGGTTTAGTACATACGACTAAGAATACTTACTTAAACGCTAACCACGTGGCAAAGAATTTAGGTTTGGTCTTAACTGAGGAATATCCTCAAACTAACTGCATAGCCAAGAAAAACATAATCCACAATTCTAAATGCGATTTATTAGTCTTGGAAACGTGTTTAGTGGAAAACGACGATTCTGCCTGGATACTCGATTCAGGTGCCACTAATCACGTATGTTCTTCATTTCAAGGAATGAGTTCCTGGCAACAGCTAAAAGCTGGAGAGATGACTCTTAAAGTTGGAACAGGAGAAGTCATCTCGGCTATTGCAGTGGGAGACATAAAATTATTCTTCACCAAGGAACGTTACATGATATTAGATAATGTGTACATAGTTCCGAAAATTAAAAGAAATTTGATTTCTTTATCTTGTTTATTGGAACAAGGTTACTCAATTTCTTTTTCTGTTAATGAAGCGTTCATAACTAAAAGAGGTATTAATGTTTGCTCTGCAAACTTGAAGAATAAATTGTATGTTTTGAGACCAATTGAGTCTAAAGCTATTTTAAATCACGAGATGTTTAAAACCGCTGAGACTCAACCTAAAAAGCGAAGAGTTTCTCAAGATACCTATCTCTGGCACTTGAGGTTAGGCCATATCAACCTCAATAGGATTGGGAGATTGGTCAAGAGTGGACTTCTAAACACGTTAGAAGACGACTCGTTGCCTCCTTGTGAGTCATGCCTTGAGGGCAAGATGACAAAACGACCTTTTACCGGAAAAGGTTATCGTGCCAAAGAGCCCCTACAGCTCATTCATTCGGACCTCTGTGGACCAATGAACATTAGAGCTCGAGGAGGGTACGAATATTTCATCAGTTTCATTGATGATTATTCGAGGTATGGCTATCTCTACCTGTTGCATCATAAGTCCGAAGCTTTTGAAAAGTTCAAAGAGTACAAGGCCGAGGTTGAGAACCTATTAGGTAAGACGATAAAAACACTTCAATCCGATCGAGGTGGAGAGTACATGGACTCGAGTTTTCAAGACTATTTGATAGAGCATGGAATTACGTCCCAACTCTTAGCCCCTGGTACACCTCAGCAAAACGGTGTATCGGAAAGGAGAAACAGAACCTTGTTGGACATGGTTCGTTCGATGATGAGTTATGCTCAGTTGCCTAACTCGTTTTGGGGTTATGCAGTAGAGACTGCAGTTTATATTTTGAACGTAGTTCCCTCAAAGAGTGTTTCTGAAACACCGTTTGAGCTCTGGAAAGGACGTGAAGCTAGTTTACGACATTTCAGAATTTGGGGATGCCCTGCATACGTGCTAGAAGCAAATCCAAAGAAATTAGAACCTCGTTCTAAATTTTGCCTATTTGTAGGCTATCCCAAAGAAACGAGAGGTGGATAATTCTTCGATCCAGAGGAAAATAAAGTACTTGTATCGACAAATGCTACATTCCTAGAAGAAGACCACCTCAGAGATCACAAGCCACGAAGTAAAGTCGTTTTAAGTGAACTATCAAACGAAGCTACAGAAACATCAACAAGAGTTGTTGATGATGCTGGCACCTCGAGTCAATCGCGTCCTTCTCAAGAAATAAGAGAACCTCGACGTAGTGGGAGGGTTGTTAGACAACCTGATCGCTATTTGGGTTTAACTGAAACTCCAGTCGTCATACCTGATGACGGAATCGAGGATCCATTAACCTTTAAACAGGCAATGGATGATGTTGACAAGAACGAGTGGATTAAGGCCATGGACTTGGAAATCGAGTCCATGCATTTTAATTCAGTATGGGATCTTGTAGATCAACCTGAAGGGGTTAGACCCATAAGGTGTAAATGGATCTAAAAGAGAAAACGAGACGCTGTTGGAAAGGTACAGACCTTTAAGGCACGACTTGTGGCAAAGGGTTTTACCCAGCGGGAGGGGATTGACTATGAAGAAACCTTCTCCCTTGTTGCCATGTTAAAGTCGATCCGGATACTTTTGTCCATTGCCACGTTTTACTGACATTAAAATATGGCAAATGGATGTCAAAACTGCCTTTCTGAACGGTAATCTTGAAGAAAGTATCTACATGTCTCAGCTAGAGGGGTTCATAGCTCAGGATCAAGAGCAAAAAGTTTGCAAGCTTAAACGGTCCATTTATGGATTAAAACAAGCATCTAGATCCTGGAATATGAGATTTGATACTGCGATCAAATCTTATGGCTTTGAACAAAACGTTGATGAGCCTTGTGTTTACAAAAGGATCATCAACAACTCCGTAGCTTTCTTAGTACTGTATGTAGATGATATCCTACTCATCGGGAATGATGTAGGTTATCTAACTGACATTAAACTATGGCTAGCAACTCAATTCCAAATGAAAGATTTGGGTGAGGCACAATTTGTTCTAGGGATCCAAATTGTTCGAAACCGAAAGAACAAAACGCTAGCCCTGTCTCAAGCGTCTTATATCGACAAATTGTTGGTTAGATATAAAATGCAAAATTCCAAGAAAGGACTATTACCTTTTAGGCACGGAATTATTTTGTCTAAGGAACAGTGTCCTCAGACACCTCAAGAAGTTGAGGACATGAGACGTTTTCCCTATGCCTCTGCAGTAGGTAGCCTAATGTATGCCATGTTGTGTACAAGGCCTGACATTTGTTATGCAGTAGGGATTGTCAGTAGATATCAATCAAATCCAGGATTCGATCACTAGACAGCCGTTAAAAGTATCCTCAAATATCTAAGGAGAACGGGGGACTATATGCTCGTGTATGGTTCGAAGGATTTGATCCTTACAGGATACACTGATTCTGACTTTCAAACCGATAAAGATTCGAGGAAATTTACATCGGGGTCAGTATTCACTCTAAATGGAGGAGCAATAGTATGGCGCAGCATCAAGCAAGGATGCATTGCAGACTCGACCATGGAGGCCGAATATGTAGCCGCTTGCGAAGCAGCAAAAGAGGCAGTATGGCTCAGGAAGTTCCTAACTGACTTAGAAGTCATTCCGAATATGCATCTGCCTATCACCTTGTATTGTGATAATAGCGGCGCAGTTGCAAACTCA
Organism: Luffa aegyptiaca; assembly: GCA_017139565.1. Classification (NCBI taxonomy): domain Eukaryota; kingdom Viridiplantae; phylum Streptophyta; class Magnoliopsida; order Cucurbitales; family Cucurbitaceae; genus Luffa; species Luffa aegyptiaca. The sequence goes on from CM029395.1 coordinate 23,996,762, forward strand.
AAGGAACCTCGCAGCCATAAGAGAGGCAAGCACATCGAAAGGAAATACCATCTCATTAGGGAGATTGTGCACCGAGGAGACGTGATCGTCACGAAGATAGCGTCGGAGCACAACATTGCTGATCCATTCACGAAGGCTCTCACGGCTAAAGTGTTCGAGAGTCATCTAGAAGGTCTACGTCTACAGAAATGTACGAGAAATAATCTAGGTCAAGTGGGAGAATTGTAACCGGTATATCGATGCCTCAGTATACTGGGTATTTAGATGCCCCAGTTTATTGTATTTTTACTTTGTTATTAATACAAGTATTTATTCACCCACTGTTGTTATAGATTATAGTACATCCCACTAAACTAGAGTTTTAGTTCAAGTGGGAGATTGTTGGGATTGGTGCCCTAAAACTCGTAGATAGTGAATGTTAAACAAATATTATATACTTGTTCGATAAAGTTGTTATCGAGATTAATTCAGTAAAGTCATAACTGAATAAGTAAATTGCACATTAGATAACCCAAATCCAATAAACCAAGATCCATGGCTATAGGTTGAACACTTGAGCTTTATGTAGAGACATAAAAGTGGATCAAACTCGAGTTATAGCCTAAACGGTCTATAGTATAGGAATAGGGCTGGGTACCTTATTCTGGGGACACTATGAGACGCGGCCCACTTTATAGATAGTATAGACGATGTGATCCTAAATCGTCCATGTAGAGACATGTGAGTGGGGGCGTCCTATGCAATGAGTTTGCATAAGACCAGGACCGAGAAATAAGTCACTCTCGCTTTATAACACCGTTTACTGACGAGACTGACTATTTCATGTGATGACCTAGGTAACTCGATCTTAATCCTGAGCTAACTATGAACTCCTGTTTATTCGGGCTCATCCTTAGATCTACATAGGTGAGAGTGGCTCAGTATCGCCGACTCAATAAGCCTCCCATTTCAGGGATAGGAACGGGTAGATGGCTGGGGACATAGTCGTGCGAGAAGGAATTCACTCCTACCCAAATTAGGGATAGTAGAAAGGTTGTTCCCTTAAGTGCTGACTCCGGGGCTTGAACAAAGGGATCCCGCCCTCTCATTGGCTCGAGAGGGACTCGGTTTATTGGTTGGACCATAAACCAATTGTTCATTAGAGGATCAGTGGGACTTAAGGAACTAGAAGTACTATAGGGGTAAAACGGTGTTTTGACCTAGCTATAGCTACGAACAACTTGTGAAGGATCGACTTACTAATCATGGTTAAATCAAGTGGACGGAAATATATCTATAGTGAGGGGAGTGCAACTATCGGGCTATAGTGGAGTGTCCCGGTAGTTAACGAATGTTGGTTAAGCTTGGTTAATGAGATTAGTCAGTTAGCCTCGAATCGTTGGAGCCCATGATCTATAGGTCCATTAGGTCCCCCTACTAGCTCATATCGGAATAAAGCCTAGAACCAAAAGATAGGAAACTTTGAATCGTTCAAAATCGGGAAAAAGGGTATTATTGTAAATTGTGTTTGACACAATAATTTAATTATGAATTAAATTAGAAAATGAGAGATGGAGTATTTAAAAGTGTTTTGAATACTATATATATGTATTAGGAATCATATATGATTAATTGCACAAGATTAGTATGATTAATTGGATTAATCATAAGAAATCATTTTGAAATGTCTCAAAATCAATTTCCTAATGTTAAATTCAATTTGGAATTGAAATCAACATTAAATTGCAAGCTTGAAATTAGATTTCAAAGATGTAATTAGTGGATTAAGTTGGATTCCCACTCTTGCATGAAGATACAAAGTGGAAAACAACTCACCTCATGCAATAGTTGCATGTCTTGTAAAATGGACACTTAGAATCCACTTTGGCTTGCAAGACTACCATGTGTCTTGTGTCTTGAGGCTACTCCTTGCATGGAGAATGTCTTTATAAGGGTTATGAATCAGATTCAAGGGTGTAGAGCCATTTTCCATATTGTTATGCTGCTGGATTTTGGTCTCAAACTCACTCATCTCCATATATCTCTCTAGTGCTTGAACCTTCAAGCATTCCCTTCCCATTCCCTATCTCTATAGATTCCCACAAGTCGTTCTTGGCCCGGAGAATAGTAGGGAAGACACTAGATGTGGTCCACACACCGTTCGTGATCAAAGGAATCAAAGGGAGTTGTTGAATCGGTCTCCAAAAGGTTGGTAAAAATTCTGCTCTCTCCTTACGGTATTTGGACAGCATGTTTTCATTTTCTTAAATTGATGTAGTTAAGTGCCTCCGATCCTAAAATTGCTTCCTCCTGTGTTATATGAACACCTTCAACTTTCCTTAATCGCGTTAATTTTAAAATCATTTTTATTTCCCATTTTGGTCCCTAAATATTATTTCTCCTAAGTATCTTTAGTGTTCAAGAAAGTATTGCTTTGCTTAATTTTCGTTTCGCCTCCCTGTGGATTCAATACTAGGAATATTTCTGTTTTGTCTTACTTACGGCCTGTGCACTTGCGGTTTTAGTAGCGGTGTAATGACGCCCCAACAATTGTCCCCAATGAATCAACATGATAATTATACCCCCAGACTTAATTCTTTTTCTATCTGAATTTTAAACTAAGTGCAGGACTAAGATTAAGCTTAAGGTGGATCAAATAAGTCAATACTACCTCAGAATCTTCTTGCCGCAGCGATGACCAGGCTAGAAGAAATGCTCAAGCATAAGGTTTCTAGAGATCAGAACACCTTGATCTAATTAAGCTAACTAGTCCAAGCTTCAAAAATTCAGAAGAAAATGGTTAAGTTAGGACTGCTCAATGCTATAAAACAGAAAAAACTTCAGAAATTTCATTAAAAATAACATAAAAGATTTACAATATCAGATAAAAATTTTAAAACACTAGCAGAAACAATAAAAACAAAGAAGCAGAAATATCAAAAGTAGATAAAAAAAATTTCTTGGTCAGGGAAAATGCGCGAGCAACAAAAATGATCCTTCAAATAAAAGCTCACTCAGCTAGTCTTTTCTAATCCTCCTGACCAGCGTCCTCCTCCTTATCTCCTTCTCTTTCTATCGGTTGCGGTGGGATCCAGGGATTCAATACATCATCAGGGAATACGAGGAAGGCTGGATAAGGCTTGGAAAAATTGGATTACAAGGCCCTCCTCAGTGCGGCATCCGTCAGTTTAACATAATTCCAGAAGGTTTGGAATTGCCTTTCAGCAAACTCCATTCGGTTGGATTGCATTTGCAGCTATTCTTGAATTTGGTGGATGCCACACACCTAACCGCCTTGACGTTCTTCCTGAGTCCTCTAAAGCCTTGCCCGGTTCGGTGTGTCTATTATTCCCTTATACATCAGAACAACATCCTCTACACTCATGGGAACCTCAACTCTTTGACACAGCATAGTTATTGTGTTCGGGAAAAATAGCTTACCCACCTTCTTCCTCCAACAGGAATAAATTTCATTGGAGATAATTTTTCCAACATCTATACTTAATGACCTCAAAATAGCAAATACCAGAAGAACTTGATCACGGGAGACAGTAGAGTCATGGGTTGTTGGCAACAGGCGCAATTTCATGAACCCCAACCAAGTGTTGGCTTCACTCTTGAGATAAGCCGCCTGGAAGGTCATCTTTTCTGTCTTCGACAAACGCCACTGAGCCCCCTCAATTCCCACCTCTCGAACAGCTGCATTCAACTGCTCATTGGATGGTGCTGTCGTCATCTCATTATACCCAACGTGTGGGAAATCTTGAAGGTTAAATAAAGAATTTACCGCACTGGGGCTCCAGTCTACTGCTACCCACGAACAATTTCTTGAAACCCTTCTTCTTCATCTATGTTCGCATAAAATTCATGAACAACGTTTGAATTCATCGGTTCTGGTTTTGTGTAGAATTGATCCCATCCGTGATTTGTAATTCTAGCTCGTAAGAAATGCGGTAGGTCATCGCCAAATCCTCTCTCAAACAGAAAATCCCTCTTCAGCATCACTAAATATTTTGCTCGGGCTCGTTGACGAAGCGATCATACGGCAGTCTCGGCTCCTCGGTCTCAGCCTCCTCTGTTTTTGTCGGTCCTTCCGCAACTCCTTTGCCCTTGTCCTCTTGCTGCTTCGTCAGAGCTTCTTCTTCCGTTTTCTTCTTAGCCTCTTCTCTCTCTTCCTCTTCTTTCTCAGAATTTTCTTTCTCAGACTCTGTTGTTGATGGAGATGGAGTGTTTGTCCTGATTACCTTAATCCGTCCCGCCTTTTGCTTGCGGCGACGACGACGTGGTACCTTCGGCACAACTTCTTGAGTCTGTTGTTCCTTCCCATTACCTTGCCCTTAAATATCTTCTGCTCGCTTCTCTTGCCCCTCTTGCTGAGTTTCGACTCTCTGTTCTTCTTGTTCCAAATCTTTCTTTTCTTCAGGGTCTTTTGGTTGTTCTTCCTCAACTGCTTCTTCAGCAATGTCTTTGACCACTTTCCGTACTACTTCCGCAACCTTAGCTCGCTGTTTCCTTCTTAGCCTTTCTTTCTTTTGGTGTCTTCTTTCTCTTCGTTCTTGTCTTCGGTGCCTCAGGTGTAATCGACACTTCCTCCTCCTCAGCATCTCTTTCTCTCCTCCCTCTTGTCTTAGCCATCTCAGACCTAGAGTATTTCACAGTAACGGAAGCAAGGCAGAGAGAAATAAAAAGCAAGGAATGAAAGCAAGAAGATGAAGTGAAACAAAAACGTATCGTGAGTCTTGAATAAATAGGGCTCCAGCACTTTAAATCCTAACCAAAAGATTCTGCCCCAATTAAATAAAAATTACTGTTTAATTTGCATGTAATCATGGAGAATTAAATTTGAAAAACGATAAAATTTTGCCCCGTGGTAAATCTCCTCTGCGCTGGCAAACGGATAGATCGTTGGATCAACACTGGGCGACACGTGGAAGCCTCAGATGCTTCACGCGGTTTACCTGCCCACGAAAAAAAAAAATTAAATTCCAAACGGTAAAATTATTTAATTCACAACCAATCCCCTTAAAATCTGATAAAATATTTGATTCTTCCAACAGATTGCAAAAACAAACTGATCAGCAAAGATGATATGGATTCAATCAATAATCCATTGCATGTACCTGAAGGACCAATCACAAGGAGCAAGGCAAAGAAGATACAAGAGGCTTTCACATTTCATGTTCAAAAGCTAGCAAATGAACAGCAAGAGGCAAAGAATTTTGAATCCAAGCTTTTGTATAATGTTAGTTCAGCAAGTCAAGAAGAGAATGGAGTCAAGATGGCACGGGAAAAGTTGTGTAGTTTGGAAGATGGCACAGGGGACGAAAACAGTGTGCAGAATTTGTGAAGAGGTGGCCGTCCAACTTGCATCTCTTGGGATTTCGTGATGTCAAAGGTTGTCAAACGTTGCCATTATGAGGAGCGGATTCCATAGCACATATTTAAGACAATTTAAAGCAATTCTATCTTTTTAGTTTTAAGATATGGCTGCTCGTTTGATGTGCAATCAAGTTTTAAGTTCCTAGGTCTTATTTTCTACAATTTGCAATTAAGTGTAAATGAATGACTTTTGAGTTCCTTGTTCTATCCACGACCATTTGGCCTTTAAAATGGCTTGTAATACTCTTGAAAACTCAGATTGTGCATATTAAAAAGCTTTTGCTTATTCAACCCCTTTGGTGTTATCTTTTCTTTCAAATCTTGTTTTAGGTTTGATGTTCAACCGATTCATTGGATTAGTTTTGATCAATCTAATTCTGGAGTGAGTCATCTTAGGATCTTTGAGTGACCATCATAGATTCTAAGTTTGATCTAAGAGTGATTCATCTTCTAATTAAACTCTTGGTTGGAATCATTCGGTAAGTTTGTCTTATTTGTGTCCGTTTACAAGGATCCGAGAAGGACCTCTAGCTTTGTAAACTTAAGCATATTGGGCGTTTATCATTTGGTATCAGAGCCTTGGTCAACATCCTTTGGCCGACTCTAGAGGTGAAATATCTTTACTTTCTTTCATTTTTTTTCCTTACGAAATTGTATTATTGTGTCTTGCTCTCGGATTATCAAAAAAAAAAAAAGAAATGAAAAAAAAAGAAAAAAAAATCAGTAGGAAAAGAAGAAAAAAAATCAGTAGCAAATAGAAAAAAAAACAAAAAAAAAAGGAAAAAGCTTTTATTCGAAGATCCGAGGCACACCAAAAGTTAGTGTCATTATATTGTATGTTTGTTCAAAGTTTGTAGTTGCTGGTCTTAAGGTTGAGTTGCTCTAGTTTAGGTTGTGAAAAGTTGATCATTTGAATTAGTTATATCAAGCTTACAACAAGATTGCACCAAAATTTAAGCCAACCCTTACATCTTTGACCTAGTACCAAAAGCCTACCCTTGAGTGATAAACACGAGTGTCCTTGAGTGAAATCTTTGTGAAAAGTGTGGAAAGGTCCTTGTTACTTAATACAAAATGTCGCATGATGGAGAGGAAGTTCCAGAAGTGATAGATCCAAATGTTGTTATTCTTCAAGCAATTCAAGGTATGTTGGAATTGATGAGGGAAGATAGACAAGAAAGGAGGGCACAACAACAAAGGGAAGTACGGCCATGCCAAGAAGATGAAGGTATGTTTGACTTAGATGCACATGAAAGACAGCATGGAGGTAGAGGAAATGTGAGAGGGAGAGGAAGAAATAACCTCGCCAATGTGATGCAACCTAGAAGGATGGAGAGAGTGCATGAAGATAGAGATGGAGGAGTTAAACTCAAGATCCCACCTTTTACTGGAACGGCGGATTCAGAGACATATTTGCAATGGGAAAGAAAGATAGAACATGTGTTTGATTGCAACACATTTAGTGAGAATAAGAAGATGAAACTTGCCATTGCCGAATTTACCAACTATGCATCTGAATGGTATCATTATCTCAAGTCCGAGAGAAGGAGGAAAGAGGAGGATCCAATAGAAACTTGGGAAGAACTCAAAGAAGCCATGAGGAAAAGGTTTGTTCCAAAACATTATGAAAGAGATTTGAAAACTAAATTGCAAGCTTTGAGGCAAGGTACAAAAGTGTTGCTGAATATTATCGAGAGATGGAGACTTTGATTGGAAGAGCAAAAATTCGAGAAGATGAGGAAGACACCATGTCTAGATTCCTTGGAGGTTTGAATCAAGAAATTGTTCATCTTGTTGATATCCACCACCTTATATGGAAGATATGTATCATTATGCTATCAAAATTGAAGCTCAATTGAAGGAAGAAAAGGAGCGTTCAAAGAGGTATGTATCTAAAACTCACACCTTTTCAAGTTCTAATACGTGGAACAAGGATGGTTTTGTGAATAGGAATGAATCGATGCAATCAAAGGGGAAATTTGTGGCTGCCAAAAGAGTGGAGGCCGAAAGCTCTAATACTAAGAAGGTTGAAGCTTCAAAGGAGGTAAGGGAGAAAACTAGCTCTATTCAATGTTGGAAGTGCAAAGGGTATGGACACATGAGCAAAGAGTGTGTCAATAAAAGAGTCATGGTGGTAAGAAATGGCGTGATTGATTCGGAAGATGAATGTGAGGAAAATGATGCACAACTTGAGGAAGAATATGAAACACCCGATGATGACGAGTATATTGAAGAAGGTAATTCCATATCCTTGATTACAAGGCGGGTACTTAATGTGAAAATCAAGGAAGAGAAAGTTGAAGATCAAAGGGAAAACTTGTTTCACACAAGATGTTTGATTGAAGGAAGCCCATGTAGCTTGGTGATTGATAGTGGAAGTTGCACAAATGTGGTAAGTAGTTTTCTTGTAAAAAGGCTTCAACTTACTACTCACTCGTCCACATCCAAAACCATATAAACTTCAATGGTTGACAAACAAAGGAGAATTGAAGGTAAACTCTCAAGTTCTTGTTTCTTTTACTTTAGGGAGATACAAGGATGAAGTTCTTTGTGATGTTGTACCTATGCATGCGGGAGATATTTTGTTAGGGCGACCTTGGCAATATGATAGAGAAGTCACATATGATGGATTGTTCAACAAGTACACATTTACTTTGGATGGGAAGAAGTTTACTTTGCTGCCATTATCTCCATATGAAGTACATTGTGATCATTTGAAATTAGAGAAGAAAAGAAAAGAATTTGAAGAAAAAGAGAGGAGAGAAGAAAGTAAGTTAAAAGAAAGAGAGAAGAGTGAAAAAAGAGAGGAAACTGAGGGGCAAAAAGTGAGTGAAAACGAAGTGGGAAAAAAGAGTGATTTTGAGGAAAAAAGAAAGAATGTGAGTTTGGTTTTAAGAAAGAGGGAAGTGAGAAATCTGTTTTCATTCGAAGCACCAAACTTTGTACTTATGTGCAAAGGAAAGTGTTTAGTAACTGAACCTAACTCTAATGATGGTTTGCCTAGTGCTTTTAAGTCTCTTTTGCAGGAATTTAATGACATGTTTCCACATGAAGATGCACCTACGGGATTGCCTCCTTTAAGAGGGATTGAACATCAAATTGACTTCATTCCGGGTGCAACTCTTCCAAACATGGCTGCCTATAGAACCAATCCAACCGAGACTAAGGAGATCCAAAGGCAAGTGGAAGAACTCATGGATAAAGGATATATTAGAGAAAGCATGAGTCCTTGCTCGGTTCCGGTGATTTTGGTACCCAAGAAAGATGGTACATGGAGGATGTGTGTTGATTGTCAAGCTATCAACAAAATAACGGTAAAGTATCGACATCCTATTCCTCGATTAGATGACATGTTAGATGAATTACATGGTGCTAATCTGTTTTCAAAAATAGATCTTAAGAGTGGTTATCATCAAATTCGTATGCATGTAGGAGATGAATGGAAAACGACTTTCAAAACAAAGTTTGGGCTTTATGAGTTTCTTGTTATGCCATTTGGCCTCACTAATGCACCAAGTACTTTTATGAGGCTAATGAATCATGTTTTGAGGGAATACATAGGAAAATTTGTGGTTGTATACTTTGATGATATCCTTGTTTACTCAAAAGGCTTGAATGATCATATTTTGCATGTTAAGACAATTTTACTTAAACTTAGAGAAGAGAAGCTTTATGCCAACTTCAAAAAGTGTAGTTTTTGTCTAGAACAAATCAATTTCCTAGGATTCATTGTTGGAAAGGATGGAGTGAAAGTTGATGAAGAAAAGGTAAAGGCTATCCGAGAATGGCCAACCCCTACCAATGCATCCGAGGTAAGATCCTTTCATGGTTTGGCTAGTTTCTATAGGAGATTTATTAAAGATTTTAGTAGCATAGCCTCACCATTAACTGAACTTGTGAAAAAGCATGTGAAATTTGAATGGAAAGAAAAGCAAGAGAATGCATTCAATGAGTTAAAAGAAAAATTGACCAATGCACCTTGTCTTGCTTTACCTAACTTTGATAAATCTTTTGAGATTGAATGTGATGCAAGTGGAATAGGTATAGGGGCTGTTTTGATGGAAGAAAAGCGACCAATCGTGTTTTTTAGTGAAAAGCTAAATGGAGCTCAACTCAACTACTCGACTTATGACAAGGAGCTACATGCGCTTGTGAGAGCCTTGAAAGTTTGGCAACATTACCTATGTGTTGGGTTTAATGTCCTATAAACTCGTAGTTTGTAAATCATTAAACATATTCTATTTCCAATAAAGACGTTATTGAGGTTATTCAGTAAAAGATGTTATTGAATATGTAAATTGCGAATGATTAACCTAAATCCAATAAACTAAGATCCTTGACTATAAAATGAATACTCGAACTATATGTAGGGACATATCGTAGGATCAAGTTCAAGTTTATAGTCAAAATAGTCTATAGTATAAGGATACGGTTGGGTGCCTTATCCTGGTGACACTATGGACGCGGCCCACTTTGTATTAAGTACAAACGATGAGATCCTAAATCGTTCATGTGGTGACATGCGAGTGGGGGCGTCCTATGCAATGAGTTTGCATAAGACTGGACCACGAAATAAGTCACTTTCTCTTTATAACGCCGTTTACTGAAGAAACTGACTATTTCTCATAGATGACCTAGGTAACTCGTTCTTAATCCTGAGCTATCTATGAACTCCTGTTTATGAGAGATTATCCTTTGATCTGCATGGGTGAGAGTGGCCAGCATCGCCGACTCGACAAGCCTACCATTTTGGGGATAAGATCGAATAGATAGCTGGGGACATAGTTTCGCAAGACGGAATTCACTCCTACCCATTTTAGGGATAGTAGAGAGGTTGTTCTCTTAAGTACTAACTCCAGGACTTGAACAAGGGGCCCCACCCTCTCGTTGGATCGAGAGGAACTTAGGTTTGGTGGTTGGACCGCAAACCGATTGTTCATTAGAGGATTAGTGGAACTTAAGGAACAAGAAGTACTATAGGGGTGTAACGGTTATTTGACCTAGCTATAGCTACGAACAACCTGTGAAGGAACGACTTACTAAACATGGTTAAATCAAGTGGACGGAAATATATCTATAGTGAGGGGAGTGCAACTATCGGGCTATAGTGGAGTGTCCCGGTAGTTAACGAATGTTGGATAACTTTGATAATGAGATTAGTCGGTTAGCCTTGAATCGTTGGAGCCCATGATCTATAGGTCCATTAGGTCCCCCTACTAGCTCATATCGGATTAAAGCCTAGAATATTTTGATAGGAAACTTTGAATCGTTCAAAAACGGGAAATAGGGTTTTATCGTAAAACATGTTCGACACAATGATTTAATTATGAATTAAATTAGGAATTGAGAGATGAGGTATTTAAAAGTGTTTTAAATACCATATATATGTATTAGGAATCATATATAATTCATGGCATTAGGTGATAAAGATTGATTGGATCAATCATATCAAAATTACTTGGAAATGTCCCAATTAATTGCCTAGAAATCAATTTCAATTTTGAATTAAAATTGAAATGAATTGAAAGCTTAAAATTCACAATTAGGATTCAATTCATAGTGGATTTAGTGGTTTTTTCACTCTTGCATAATGATACATAGTGGAAAACAACACAACCATGCACTAGATGCATGTGTTGTGAAGTAGACACCTAGAATCCACTTTGAGTTGCATCTTGGCCATGTGGCTAAGTGTCATGAAGCTTGTCTTTGCATGGGAGATGTCTATAAAAGGGGCTTGAATTAGATTCAAGAAGAGCAAGCTTTCATTTAGTGTTATGCTGCAAATTTTCTCCCTCAAATTCTCTCTCATTTCATCTCCTTCCAAAAGCTTGTACCATCAAGCATTCCCTTCTATCTTTCTTCTATAGACTCCCACAAGTCTTTCTAGGCCCAAGAGAATAGTAGGGAAGACTCTAGAGGTTGTCCAAGGAGCATAGGAGAGGCAAACACCACAAGGAGTTCCACATAAGTGAGCTACAAAGGTTGGTGTTCTCTCAACTCTATATTCTGTCTTTTATAGAACATGCATGCTTTAGGAGCAAAATTGAATGTCTTAAGTGCTTCCAATCTTCAATTGCTTCCGCATGTGTTATATGAACACCTTCAATTGGTATCAGAGACAGGTTAGAGCACTTAATTCGTTTTAATTTTGCTTTGGTGGGTACCATTTTGAAATTGAATTTTCTGTGTGCTAAAATGGAAGTGTTCTGGTTTGGCAATTTTTTGAGCATTCAAACCTTCATGAAATTGTAATTGCTCGGATATGTAAGAGCGTTAATGTGTGTACTATAGTCTGTAATTTTTATAGAGTCATTAGAGTCCATATAGGCTGTAAAATCGAAGAAAAACCGGAGAAGACGCAGCAGAAAAGTAAAATTCCAGCAGCAGCAGTTTTTTTTTTCTTCTTCTTTTCGGGTCCGAATCGGTCTGCTGCAGTTTTTTTACACATATTTGAAGGCCGGTTAACTCCATGGAGGGTTGGTTCGGGTCGGTTCGTAAAGCTCGGGATCATCACAAGCAATTTTATTGATTATTATTGTAATAATTAGTTGATTGTTTGTTTTAAATTGCCAAACCATTCCATTTTAGCTTGATTTAATTTCTTTTATGCATTGAGAATGTATGGTTTAATTGGATTAAATGTATGTGCATTATGAGCATGCCATATAGTTTAAAATCCCACCATAGGAAAGCATGTTCATGCATTTTTTAATAAGTGTTATTAATAGTTCAAATGCATGAGGGAAATTTTATGTTTAAATTGATATAAATGTTGTATTGATTTAGGGAGATTCATGCTTGAATGGTTAATTAAAATTGATTAATTGATATAAAAGTTATATTAATCAAAAGATAAAATTAACCTAGCATGAAGCATGAAATTTCCTTAGAATTTTGTTTATAAGAGTTATATTCAAAAGGCAAGTTTGTTATAGTTTAGATTTATAATTGTTATAAATCACATAGAAATTTAAAATCTATAACAAAGAAAAAGGTGCATGCTCACTTAGGGTTAATTTGATCCAACTCTCGATCGATTTCAATTAGATTCAAATAGGTCGATAAGCTTGTAAAACATAGGTTACAAGAGAACTCACCCGACGAGATGCTGTCTAAGGCTGGAGGTATTTAAGTTGACGGTTTACGGAACACCTCCTACCTGGGCATCGAGTCGGTTCTTGAGTTAAAGTTAACCCAGTTTTATGAGCATGCACGTGTGTGATGTGAGGTTTTAATCGTTATCACCTAGACATCGTAAGATTATATGAACTTAGACTTAGGGTTATTCAATTAGCCGGAATTCACCTAAGTATAAGTATACCCAAAACCGTTTAAAATACTTAGTGGGAGGGGAGAGATATATCAAATCCATTTCCCTTTTACGTTCTCCCTTTTGTTCACAAGGTGAGATTTATGCTTGGCCTCGTGTTGATTATACCTCAACTGCTCCATTCGGAAGGTGTTTGCATAAATCAATAACAAGGTGAATGGAGAAAGTATTTATAGTAAGTGAGTGAAGGAAGTGTGTCAACACATCCTGCGGTCTCCTCCGTTAGGTTGCACCGTGAGATTTCCATGTTGCGCCTGCTTGTATGCCCTGGAGCTACTAACCATTCGGAGGGTTGTAACATGGAGATCGGAACAACGCAAACTCCAGAGATGGATAGGATTACTTAGGACCATTTCCAACATTAGCTTTTCCATTCGGTAGCATTGTTGGGGCCGTTCTCTGTAATCTTAAAACGGCTGGTCACACTTACAAGGGTTACTAAGTGTTAGTAAATTCCTGACCAAACGTAACGATAACTAAACAACTATAGGAATAAGAGTTATTCTGGGATTAGTATTTAGTCAAGAACGTCTTGGTTTGGTGAAGGAGTAATTGACTGCCCCTCGGTAGCGGTTGCTCTAACTCACTAAAGTGTCGTTGCAAAATAATAATCCTGGGTACATTATTACTTTTGCTAAAACTTGATTGGATTTTGTCTAAAAATGGTTAATAAGCAATTTCTAATAGCTTTGTTTAATTTTTCAGCATGTCTAGCTCACTAGTACAATTACTCGCTTCGGATAAGCTTAACGGGGATAACTATGGAACTTGGAAGTCTAATCTAAACACAATACTAGTAATCGAGGATCTTAGATTTGTCCTTACCGAAGAGTGTCCGCCTACCCTGGCTCGTCAACAAACCGAATTGTTCGGGAAGCATATGAGAAATGGACTCGAGCTAATGATAAAGCAAGAGTCTATATTTTAGCAAGCATTTCGGATGTCTTGCGAAAAAACACGAGAGGATGGTCACCGCAAGGGAGATCATGACTTCGTTGCAAGGTATGTTTGGACAACCGTCCTCACAAATCAGGCACGAAGCTCTCAAGAATGTTTACAATTCCCGAATGAAGGAAGGTGCTTCAGTTAGGGAACATGTTTTGAACATGATGGTTCAGTTTAACATTGCTGAAGTAAACGGTGCTACAATTGACGAGGGTAGTCAAGTAAGTTTCATAATGGAGTCTCTTCCGAAGAGCTTCATTCAGTTCAGGACAAACGCTGTCATGAACAAAATAGACTTTAACCTGACTACTTTGCTAAACGAGCTCCAGACTTACCAAAGTCTCACTAAGAGGGGACATGAAGGGGAGGCAAATGTTGCTACAACCAAAAGGTTCCAAAAGGGATCATCCTCAGGAACCAAGTCTGGACCTTCCACTTCAAAGAATAAGAGTATTCAAATGAAGAAAAAGAAGGATAAAGGGAAAGGAAAAGCTCCAGTGGGAAGCAATGCAAAAACTTAAGCTGCAGATAAAGGAAAATGTTTCCATTGTAATGTAGACGGACATTGGAAACGCAATTGTCCCAAGTACCTAGCAGAAAAGAAGGCTGAAAAGGAAAAACAAGGTAAATATGATTTGCTCGTTATCGAAACATGTTTAGTTGAGCAAGATAGCTCTGCCTGGATATTAGATTCAGGAGCGACTAACCATGTATGCTCTTCTTTACAGGAAATTAGTTCCTGGCATATGCTGGAAGACGGCGAAGTAACTCTCAAAGTTGGAACTGGAGAGGTCGTCACAGCCAGAGCTTCAGGAACTCTTAAGTTGTCTTTTGGAGATAGATTTTTGTTACTAGAAAATATCTTGTATGTTCCCGATATAAAAAGGAACTTAATTTCTATCTCTTGTTTGATTGAACATGAATACCAAGTATCTTTTGATATTAATAAAGTGTTTGTTAACAAAAGAGGTATGCATATATGTTCTGGAAAACTTGAAAGCAACTTATATGTGTTAAGGCCAATTCAAGTTAAAGCTATTTTTAATACGGAAATGTTTAAAGTAGCAGAAACTCAAAACAAAAAGGCGGAAAGTTTCTCCGAATACCTATCTTTGGCACTTGAGATTAGGCCACATAAATCGCAATAGGATTGAAAGATTGGTAAAGAGTGGACTACTAAACCAGTTAGAAGATGACTCGTTACCACCATGTGAGTCCTGCCTCGAGGGAAAAATGACCAAACGACCTTTTTCAGAAAAAGGTTATAGGGCCAAAGAACCTTTAGAACTCGTGCATTCGGATCTCTGTGGTCCTATGAATGTCAAAGCACGAGGAGGGTATGAATACTTCGTCAGCTTCATTGATGATTATTCAAGGTATGGCTACCTTTACCTAATGCATCACAAGTCTGAAGCCCTTGAAAAGTTCAAAGAGTACAAGACCGAGGTTGAGAACCACTTAGGTAAAACGATTAAAACACTACGATCAGATCGAGGTGGAGAACATATGGACCTACAATTCCAAGACTATTTGATAGAACATGGAATTACGTCCCAACTCTCAGCCCCTGCTACACCACAACAAAATGGTGTATCAGAGAGGAGAAACCGAACCTTGTTAGACATGGTTCGATCAATGATGAGCTATGCTCAGTTGCCTGATTCGTTCTAGGGATATGCAGTTGAGACTGCCGTATACATTTTGAACATGGTTCCCTCTAAAAGTGTTTCTGAAACACCTTATGAGCTATGGAAAGGGCGTAAAGGTAGTTTACGTCACTTCAGGATTTGGGGATGCCCGGCACACGTGTTAGTACAAAACCCAAAGAAGTTGGAACGACGTTCAAAACTGTGCTTATTTGTAGGATATCCTAAAGAAACAAAAGGTGGTCTATTTTACGATCCTCAGGATAATAAAGTGATTGTATCGACAAACGCTACGTTCCTTGAGGAAGATCACATAAAAGATCATCGACCTCGCAGTAAGCTAGTATTAGATGAGATTTCAAGAAAAACTACAAAAGAATCTACAAAAGTTGTAGATCAAGCTGGTCCATCAAAAGTTGTTGATCAAACACATCCATCTCAGGTAGTGAGAGAGCCTCGACGTAGTGGGAGGGTTATAATTCAACCTGACCGTTACATGGGTTTAACAGAAACTCAAACCATCATGTCTGATGATGGTGTAGAGGATCCATTGTCCTTTAATCAGGCAATGAATGATGTTGATAAGGACCAGTGGATCAAAGCCATGGATCTCGAAATGGAGTCAATGTACTTCAATTCGGTCTGGGATCTTGTAGAGCAGCCGGATGGGGTAAAACCTATTGGTTGCAAATGGATCTACAAGAGAAAACGAGACCAAGCCGGTAAGGTTCAAACCTTTAAGGCTCGACTTGTGGCAAAGGGTTTTACTCAGCGGGAAGGAGTCGATTTTGAAGAAACTTTTTCCCCTGTTGCCATGCTTAAGTCGATTAGAATACTCTTATCCATTGCCACATATTATGATTATGAAATATGGCAAATGGATGTCAAGACAGCCTTTTTGAACGGCAATCTTGAAGAAACTATCTATATGGCTCAACCAGAGGGATTCATAGTCCAGGGTGATGAGCAAAAGGTTTGCAAACTTAAACGATCCATTTATGGATTGAAACAAGCATCAAGATCCTGGAATATACGTTTTGACACTGCGATCAAAACGTATGGCTTTGAGCAGAATATTGACGAACCTTGTGTTTACAAGAAAATCGTCAAATCCACTGTAGCTTTTCTAGTTCTATACGTAGATGATATCCTACTTATTGGGAATAATGTAGGATTCCTGACTGACGTAAAACAATGGCTAGCGACTCAATTCCAAATGAAAGATTTGGGTGAGGCTCAATTTGTTCTGGGCATTCAAATCATTAGAAATAGAAAGAACAAAACGCTAGCACTGTCTCAAGCATCATATATCGACAAAATGTTGGTACGATATTCGATGCAGAACTCCAAGAAAGGATTATTACCTTTTAGACACGGGGTTCACTTATCAAAGGAACAAAGTCCTAAGACACCTCAAGAAGTTGAGGAAATGAGACGAATTCCCTACGCATCAGCAGTTGGTAGTTTGATGTATGCCATGCTGAGTACCAGACCCGACATATGCTATGCCGTAGGAATTGTCAGCAGATTTCAGTCCAATCCTGGTCATGCGCATTGGACTGCCGTTAAAAACATCCTTAAGTATCTAAGGAGAACTAAGGATTATACGCTCGTGTATGGAGCTAAGGATCTGATCCTTACAGGATACATGACTCAGATTTTCAGACCGATATAGATTCAAGAAAATCAACATCGGGATCTGTGTTTACTCTAAATGGAGGAGCAATAGTATGGAGGAGTATTAAGCAAGGTTGCATTGCTGACTCTACCATGGAAGCAGAGTACGTAGCCGCCTGTGAAGCAGCAAAAGAGGCAGTATGGCTAAGAAAATTCCTAACAGAGTTGGAAATTGTTCTAAATATGCAACTGCCTGTCACCCTCTATTGTGATAACAGTGGTGCAGTTGCAAACTCTAAGGAACCTCGAAGTCACAAGCGAGGAAAGCATATTGAGCGCAAATACCATCTCATCAGGGAGATCGTGCAACGAGGAGATGTGATCGTCACGCAGATTGCTTCGAAGCACAACATGGCTGACCCGTTTACAAAACCCCTCACGGCTAAAGTTTTTGAGGGTCACCTAGTTAATCTAGGATTACGAGCTTTATTAGACTAGGGCAAGTGGGAGAAATGTAAGGGTATGGTTGATGCCCTAGTTTATTGTCTTTATACTTCTCTCACACCTAACTTTATGTACCCCACTAGAGTTTCTAGTCCAAGTGGGAGTTTGTTGGGTTTAATGTCCTATAAACTCGTAGTTTGTAAATCATTAAACATATTCTATTTCCAATAAAGACGTTATTGAGGTTATTCAGTAAAAGATGTTATTGAATATGTAAATTGCGAATGATTAAACTAAATCCAATAAACTAAGATCCTTGACTATAAAATGAATACTCGAACTATATGTAGGGACATATCGTAGGATCAAGTTCAAGTTTATAGTCAAAATAGTCTATAGTATAAGGATACGGTTGGGTGCCTTATCCTGGTGACACTATGGACGCGGCCCACTTTGTATTAAGTACAAACGATGAGATCCTAAATCGTTCATGTGGTGACATGCGAGTGGGGGCGTCCTATGCAATGAGTTTGCATAAGACTGGACCACGAAATAAGTCACTTTCTCTTTATAACGCCGTTTACTGAAGAAACTGACTATTTCTCATAGATGACCTAGGTAACTCGTTCTTAATCCTGAGCTATCTATGAACTCCTGTTTATGAGAGATTATCCTTTGATCTGCATGGGTGAGAGTGGCCAGCATCGCCGACTCGACAAGCCTACCATTTTGGGGATAAGATCGAATAGATAGCTGGGGACATAGTTTCGCAAGACGGAATTCACTCCTACCCATTTTAGGGATAGTAGAGAGGTTGTTCTCTTAAGTACTAACTCCAGGACTTGAACAAGGGGCCCCACCCTCTCGTTGGATCGAGAGGAACTTAGGTTTGGTGGTTGGACCGCAAACCGATTGTTCATTAGAGGATTAGTGGAACTTAAGGAACAAGAAGTACTATAGGGGTGTAACG
Source organism: Luffa aegyptiaca (assembly GCA_017139565.1). Classification (NCBI taxonomy): domain Eukaryota; kingdom Viridiplantae; phylum Streptophyta; class Magnoliopsida; order Cucurbitales; family Cucurbitaceae; genus Luffa; species Luffa aegyptiaca. The sequence goes on from CM029395.1 coordinate 24,015,075, forward strand.
GTTATTTGACCTAGCTATAGCTACGAACAACCTGTGAAGGAACGACTTACTAAACATGGTTAAATCAAGTGGACGGAAATATATCTATAGTGAGGGGAGTGCAACTATCGGGCTATAGTGGAGTGTCCCGGTAGTTAACGAATGTTGGATAACTTTGATAATGAGATTAGTCGGTTAGCCTTGAATCGTTGGAGCCCATGATCTATAGGTCCATTAGGTCCCCCTACTAGCTCATATCGGATTAAAGCCTAGAATATTTTGATAGGAAACTTTGAATCGTTCAAAAACGGGAAATAGGGTTTTATCGTAAAACATGTTCGACACAATGATTTAATTATGAATTAAATTAGGAATTGAGAGATGAGGTATTTAAAAGTGTTTTAAATACCATATATATGTATTAGGAATCATATATAATTCATGGCATTAGGTGATAAAGATTGATTGGATCAATCATATCAAAATTACTTGGAAATGTCCCAATTAATTGCCTAGAAATCAATTTCAATTTTGAATTAAAATTGAAATGAATTGAAAGCTTAAAATTCACAATTAGGATTCAATTCATAGTGGATTTAGTGGTTTTTCCACTCTTGCATAATGATACATAGTGGAAAACAACACAACCATGCACTAGATGCATGTGTTGTGAAGTAGACACCTAGAATCCACTTTGAGTTGCATCTTGGCCATGTGGCTAAGTGTCATGAAGCTTGTCTTTGCATGGGAGATGTCTATAAAAGGGGCTTGAATTAGATTCAAGAAGAGCAAGCTTTCATTTAGTGTTATGCTGCAAATTTTCTCCCTCAAATTCTCTCTCATTTCATCTCCTTCCAAAAGCTTGTACCATCAAGCATTCCCTTCTATCTTTCTTCTATAGACTCCCACAAGTCTTTCTAGGCCCAAGAGAATAGTAGGGAAGACTCTAGAGGTTGTCCAAGGAGCATAGGAGAGGCAAACACCACAAGGAGTTCCACATAAGTGAGCTACAAAGGTTGGTGTTCTCTCAACTCTATATTCTGTCTTTTATAGAACATGCATGCTTTAGGAGCAAAATTGAATGTCTTAAGTGCTTCCGATCTTCAATTGCTTCCGCATGTGTTATATGAACACCTTCACTATGGCCAAAAGAGTTTGTTATCCACACGGATCATGAAAGCTTGAAGCATCTCAAAGGCCAAACTAAGCTTAACAAGAGGCATGCAAAATGGGTGGAATTCATTGAGACATTTCCTTATGTCATCCATTACAAAAAAGGTAAGGACAATGTGGTGGCTGATGCATTATCAAGAAGGTACGCTTTATTCTTATCCCTTAGTGCAAAAGTTCTTGGTTTTAAACACATGATTGAGCTGTACAAAGTTGAGAAGTCTGAATTTTATAATGTGTATGCACAATGTTTAGAAGGGAAAAATGTACAAGATTATATTGTGTTTGATGGGATGCTTTTTAGGAAGGGTAAGCTTTGTATTCCTAAGTGTTCCATTAGAGAGTTACTTGTGAAGGAGGCTCATGGGGGAGGACTTATGGGACATTTTGGAGAATTTAAAACATACAGCATGTTGTGTGAACATTTTTATTGGCTTAAAATGAGGAAAGATGTGAACAAAGTGTGCAAGCAATGTTTCAAGTGTAAGGAGGCTAAATCTAAGACACAACCACATGGCCTTTACACACCTTTAGATGTTCCTAGTGAACCATGGGTAGACATTAGCATGGATTTTGTTCTAGGATTACCAAAGACTAGAAGACATCATGATAGTATTTTTGTGGTGGTTGATAGGTTTAGTAAGATGGCGCATTTCATTCCATGTAACAAAACCGATGATGCTACCAACATAGCTAATCTTTTCTTTAGGGAAGTGGTTAGATTGCATGGCATTCCCAAAACTATTGTTAGTGATAGGGATGTTAAATTTTTAAGTCATTTTTGGAAAGTTTTGTGGGGAAAATTGGGAACTAAGCTTCTATTTTCTACAACTTGTCACCCACAAACGGATGGGCAAACTGAGGTGGTTAATAGAACATTGGGGGCCTTGCTTAGGTCACTAATTTCTAAAAATCTTAAGTCTTGGGAAGAGACTCTACCTTTTGTGGAGTTTGCATACAATAGGGCGATTCATAGCACAACTCATTGTTCACCTTTTGAGGTTGTGTACGGCTTTAATCCTTTGACTCCTCTAGATTTATCACCTTTGCCGCCTAATATGTTTACTAGTGATGCAGCTTCTTCTAGGGCCGAATACATCAAAACTTTGCACAAAGAAATCAAAGAAAGGATTGAAAAGAAGAATCAAAAGCTAGTCACTCGCAAGAACCAAGGAAGAAAGGAATTGATTTTCAAACCGAGTGATTGGGTTTGGGTTCATCTAAGAAAGGAAAGGTTTCCAGATCAAAGAAAGTCTAAACTTCGACCAAGGGGAGATGGTCCTTTTCAAGTGCTTGAACGGATCAATAACAATGCATACAAATTAGATCTACGAGGTGAGTACAATGTAAGTTCTACTTTTAATGTGGCTGACTTGACTCCTTTTGATGTAGGCAATGAAGACCTTGATTTGAGGACAAATCCTTTTAAAGAAAGGGGGGATGATATGGATTCAATCAATAATCCATTGCATGTACCTGAAGGACCAATCACAAGGAGTAAGGCAAAGAAGATACAAGAGGCTTTCACATTGCATGTTCAAAAGCTAGCAAATGAACAGCAAGAGGCAAAGAATTTTGAATCCAAACTTTTGTATAATGTTATTTCAGCAAGTCAAGAAGAGAATGGAGTCAAGATGGCACGGGAAAAGTTGTGTAGTTTGGAAGATGGCACGGGGGACGAAAACAGTGTGCAGAATTTGTGAAGAGGTGGCCATCCAACTTGCATCTCTTGGGATTTTGTGATGTCAAATGTTGTCAAACGTTGCCATTATGAGGAGCGGATTCCATAGCACATATTTAAGACAATTTAAAGCAATTCTATCTTTCTAGTTTTAAGATATGGCTGCTCGTTTGATGTGAAATCAAGTTTTAAGTTCCTAGGTCTTATTTTCTACAATTTGCAATTAAGTGTAAATGAATGACTTTTGAGTTCCTTGGTCTATCCATGACCATTTGGCCTTTAAAATGGCTTGTAATACTCTTGAAAACTCAGATTATGCATATTAAAAAGCTTTTGCTTATTCAACCCCTTTGGTGTTATCTTTTCTTTCAAATCTTGTTTTAGGTTTGATGTTCAACCGATTCATTGGATTAGTTTTGATCAATCTAATTCTGGAGTAAGTCGTCTTAGGATCTTTGAGTGACCATCATAGATTCTAAGTTTGATCTAAGAGTGATTCATCTTCTAATTAAACTCTTAGTTGGAATCATTTGGTAAGTTTGTCTTATTTGTGTCCGTTTACAAGGATCCTAGAAGGACCTCTAGCTTTGTAAACTTAAGCATATTGGGCACTTATCAAAAGATTTTCTTCTAAAAGAATCTTTTATACGGAAAATTCCAATTTGAAATTTAAACCCCCAAAATTAAATCTCACCTTAGCCGAATAAATCAGGAAATATATTATTAAAAACCTAATCTAAAAAGAAAAAAATACAACTAAATCAAGAATAAATCCGATTAAATTAAAAATTAAATCGAAAATAAATAAAGCAAAAATAAAATCTACGAAAATAAAAAATACCAACGAATTAAAATAAATCAGATAAGATCCAAATAAACTGAATCTAATTCAAAATAATTTGAATTAAAATAAAATCAAATTAGCAAGAAATAAAATAAAATCGCAACAAATAGTGGGAGCTAAAAATATTGCAATATGAAATGCTCCCGCAAAACTCTCGCTTTCTCATTCATCAACCAACTTTAGGGAAGGATATTTCGAACGGAATTCCTCTCCCCAAAAATGCTTCACTCGCTGACCATTAACCTTGAACACCCGCCCATCCTTTTCATCTCTCAAAGTAATTGCTCCATGAGGAAAAACTTTAATCACAACAAAATAGTCCAGACCATTTAGATTTTAATTTTCCATGAAACAATTTTAATCTAGAGTTGTAAAGCAAGACTCTCTGACCCTTAACAAATTCTTTACGTTTTATCTTCTTATCATGCCACTGCTTTGTCTTCTCTTTATACATTTTCACATTTTCATAAGAAAACTGACGAAACTCTTCTAACTCATTAAGCTGCAGCATTCTTATTGCCCTTGCACGACTTAAATTAAAATTCAATTGCTTTAAAGCTCAAAACGTCTTATGCTCAAGCTCTAACGGTAAATGGCAAGCCTTTCCATACACTAACCTATAGGGAGACATACCTAGAGGTGTCTTATATGTTGTCCTATAAGCCCAAAGAGCCTCATCTAACTGAAAAGACCAATCTTTCCTAGATGGATATTCTACTTTCTCTAAAATTGATTTAATTTCCCTATTACTAACTTCAGCTTGACAATTTGCTTGCGGGTGATAAGGGGTAGCTATCCTATGCTTAATTCCATATTTAGCCAAAAGCTTAATTAAAACATTATTCACAAAGTGTGTACCCTCATCGCTCACAAGAGCTCTAAGTGTTCCAAACCGCCCCAAAGATGTGCAATTGGAGAAACCTTGATACCGTCTTAGCATCATTCTGATGCCATGCAATGGCCTCTACCCATTTGGACACATAGTCAACTGCTAATAAGATAAAAACTCCAACTCTTTCTCAACAACATTTTTATCACCATTCTTCTCTACATCTTGGGGTTTACTATGCTCTCTTCTCTCTTCTAGTGGCTTACCACTCCTTAGAGTCACTACCTGTACCTGCTCCTTACCTTCCCTTCTAGGGTGCTTAGTATCTGCAGGCAGTTTCCCTTGAGGTCTTGCCTTCAGCTCATTAGCTAGCTGATCCATTTGCAACTCTAGGGCTCTCATTGAAGCTTTATTACTTTGAATTGTGGCATTTGTACGAGCCATATATTCTTTCATCATTGCCTCAAGAGAACTCTCCGAATTTTATTGGGGCAGATCCTGCTTATTTTGTTGGGGCAATACCTGTGATTTAGCAAATCTAAACTAGTTCACCTTTTGTTGTGCTTGTAGATTGCTTCCTTGCCCTCTCCATGCAAAGTTGGGGTGGTTGTGTCAACTTGGATTATAAAAGTTAGAGTAAGGGTTATGCCTTTGATTAACTACAAAAAACACAGAAGCTGGATTGCTGGGGCAAAGCTCGTAGTTGTGCTCTTCACCACAATAAACACATGATTCCTCTATAACTTGGTTCACCACTGCAGCAGGCTCCACTACTGGTGGCTGCTGATGACTAACCACTATCACATTTTTAAGAGCGATAGCTAACATTGCAATATCAGCCCTAATGGTAAACACGTCATTAACTTCTAACACACTCTTAACTTTTTTATTTGAGCCTCTAACATCCGACCACTGATAACTATTGGTTGATATTCTCTCTAAAATCCTGTGGGCTTCATTAAAGGTTTTTGCCAAAAGGGCCCATCCCGCAGAAGCATCGACCATACTTTGGGTTGCTACGTTTAGCCCATTGTAAAATGTTTCCATTTGGATACAATGAGGTAAATCATGGTGGGGACACTTTCGCAAAAGCTTCTTAAACCACTCACAAGCCTCACTAAAAGTTTCATCTTCGAGTTGCCTAAATCCCACTATCTCCCTCCTTAACTTGGCATTCCTAGTTGGTGGAAAATACTTACTAAGAATTTTTTCTGCTAACTCATTCCATGTCTTAATTGATCTTGGAGCAAAAGAATTTAACCATGCCTTTGCTCCATCTCTAAGAGAATACGGGAACAAAGTTAATCTAAGGGCATCCCTAGACACTCCTTGAATTACAAACGAATCACTAACTCCTAGAAAAGACTTAAGATGTAAATGGGGGTCTTCAGATGATAAGCCATGGAACTGACCCACGGTTTGCAACATCTGAAACATTATCAGTTTCATTTCAAAATTTGCTGCCTCAATTTGAGGACGTGCAATTCCTGGATTCAACTCATCAAACATCGGTAAAGCATACGCTCGAATGGCTCTGGCCCTATCATTCGCCACCAAGATAGGGTTCTCAGCCGGATTATTTTGCTATCCATTTTGCTCCAGCGGTGGATTAGGCTGCAGCACACGATTCTGATGGGGATTAATTGGATATTCTGGAACTTCTGGGAGACGCGGTACATTATCCATTGGATTGTGATTCCTTCGCTGCTCTCTCCTCCTTCTTCTGAATGTCCTTCAAATTTTTGGATCAAGCTCGAATCTCACCCCAGGCGGATCGCCCATGCACCAATCTCACACCTGCAAAAACAAAAGAAACAATCAAAAAGTTCTAACACCAAGCCACTAAAACACATACACAAAACAAATTAGATAAAAACTTATTCAAGTCCCTGGCAACAACACCAAAAACTTGTTGCCTTCTAGAGTGGGGTAAAAATATGGTAAAAATAAGCTATAGAATACTGTGCAAGAATACACAATCCGCAGCAAGTGATAAGTAATTTATCGTATCCACGAGGTTTTGAATAACTTCCACTCTACCCATTTTATGTAACTTTTTAATGGTTTCAAGATTGCTAAAATGATTGATTTTGAAATAATGTTGAAGCAAAGGAAATAACAGAGTAGAATGTAAACGGATAAAGCAGACAGATTGGAAACAGGCGTTGGTCAGGATTTCTGTAATTGTTTTAAAAGATGCTCTAGCAATAATATTGATTAGGCAATTCTCTTGCAGTTTTATCAGCAGGATCCTCTCGGAACTCTGGATTTTTTGGAATGTGTTTCAACTCCAATGACGTACTACCGATCAAGCACTAGGCAACTGGTTATCCCTAACTCAGTCACTGACGTCCACCAACACATTTGTCTAGTGTGATTAATTGCCACACACATCTCAAATCATCCCCGAAACTAAGAAGTGATATTCATACCGACTGGCCAGGCGAGCACAAAATAGAAACGGACACAACAAATAATCAAGATGCTCAAATCAACATATATTGCATAGAGAATGAAGCACGACAATTACATGGATCCTAACCAACACCTAAGTAAATTTAGTTCATGGAGTACAAAATAACACCCGCTACAATATGAGTATGTGCATCCGTAACTACAAGAAATTTACAAGAAAAGGTTAATTCCCTTGAAGAAATCCATAGTTGATGGTCTTCTTGAAGTCTCCAATCGTTCCTCCTCTATTCGGCTTCCAAAGATGGAAAGTAAACCTCCACGAATGGCATAAGACTTTCCTCTCTCGAATTTGGAATTGTTTTTGACTTGAGACGACTACTTCCTTTTATAGAGTGGAGTCAACTCTAATTAGGTCAAAATTTACACGTGGGGGGCTCTCCAAGCTTCCCAGATCCGAGATTAATTCAGCTAACGCCACCTCATTTAATCAATCACGTGCGGCTCACGTGGCAGTTTTGCTCCCTGCTTTGCTGGATCACAGATTTTGCTCCCTTAAGTCGCTCAACATTATTTTCTACACAAAATAACATCCAAAGCATCCATTCTTCCAAATAGGTTAAAACATATAATATTCATCTAAAAGAAACCCTATTTAACACAAATGACACACAAATCACTATAGAAATAAGGCCTAAATAACTCCCTTTTGGAGAGTTACCACCTACAAATAAGCATAATTTTGAACGTGAATCCAATTTCTTTGAGTTTGCCACTAGCACATGTGCAGGGCAGCCCCAAATTCTGAAATGACGTAAACTAGCTTTATGCCCTCTCCAGAGCTCAAATGGTGTTTTAGAAACACTCTTTGAGGGAACTACATTCAGAATATATATTGCAGTCTATACTGCATAACCCCATAAGGAAATGGGCAATTGAGCATAGCTCATCATAGATCGAACAATGTCTAACAAGGTTCTGTTTCTCCTTTTTGATACACCATTTTGTTGAGGTGTACATGGTGCTGAGAGTTGGGAAGTGATTCCATGTTCCATCAAATAGTTCTGGAATTCTAAGTCCATATACTCTCCACCTCGATCAGATCGAAGTGTTTTAATGGTCTTACCTAACAAGTTCTCAACTTCAGCCTTATACTCCTTGAACTTTTCAAGGGCGGCTTTAGACTTTTGAATCATTAGGTATAAATAACCATACTTTGAATAATCATCAATGAAAGAGATGAAATATTCATACCCTCCTCGAGCCCTGACATTCATTGGACCACAGAGATCCGTATGTACGAGCTCTAAGGGCTCCTTGGCACGATAACCTTTTCCAATAAAAGGTCGTTTGGTCATTTTACCTTTGAGACATGACTCACACGGAGGTAAAGTACCATCTTCTAACTGGCTTAGAAGTCTGTTCTTAACCAATCTCCCAATCCTATTGAGATTTATGTGGCCAAGTCTCAAGTGCAAAAGATAGGTACTTTGAGAAACTTTTTGCCTCTTTGGTTGAGTCTCAGCTGTTTTAAACATTTCATTGTTCAAAATAGCCCTAGACTCTATTGGTCTTAAAACATATAAATTATTCTCAATTTTTGCAGAACAAATATTAGCACCCCTTTTACTAATGAAAGCTTCATTTATAGAAAAGGACACTGAATATCCTTGTTCAAGCAAACAAGAAATAGAAATCAAATTTCTTTTCATTTTGGGAACTATGTACACATTATCCAATAACATGTATCGTTCCTTGTTGAAGAACATTTTAATATCTCCCACTGCTTTAGCTGAAATGAACTCCCCAGTCTCAACTTTAAGAGTCATTTCCTCAGCATCTAATTGTTGCCAGGAGCTCATTCCCTCAAAAGAAGAGCATACGTGATGAGTGGCACCTGAATCAAGGATCCGGGTTGTATCATCATTTTCCACTATACACGTTTCAATGACCAATAAATCACATTTATTTTCATTGAGATTTGCTAAGCAGTCTATGTCATATTCATGATGAACAATTTCAAATGAATTAGACATGTGGGCCTGAGGACAGTCCTCAGTTAAGACCAATTCCAAATTATTTACCATGCAATTAGTGTCTAAGTTCGATTTCATAGTTGTATTAGATATACCAGTTTTATTACAATTGGCGTTACTAAAGTCATTCACAGAACGATTCATGCTGAAAACAAACAAATTAATTTAATTAGTGTTGTTCCATTAACCCATTACATAAAATAGTATTATTTTTATCCAATCAATTGAGCAATAGTAATGACCGACCCATAGAATAAACATTCATTTTGCAACGATACTTCAGAGGTTTAGAGCAACAGCTACGTAGGGCAGTCAACTTCTCCTCCCCTGAATTGAGACAATCTCAGTCAATCTCTATTCCCGAATAACTCATATTCCAATAGTTCTTAGCTACCGTTTTTTCGGTCAGGAAATTATTAACGCCTTAACAATTTCCCGTAAGTGTGACCCTCCATTTTCAGATCTCAGAGGTCGGCCCCAACAATGCTACCGTAGGAAAAGTAAAAGTTGAAAATGGACCTAAGAAACCCTATCCATTTTCTGGAGTTTGCGTGTTCCGACTCCCATGATCAAGCCCTCTGTAGGGTGATCGCTCCCAGGGTAACTAGTAGGCATTCATGGGAATCTCACGGTGCAACTGAATGGAGGAGACTGTAGGATACGTTGACACGTGTCTTGCTCCCTTTTACTATAAAATACTCCCTCATTCACCTTGATATTGATCCATGCAAACACCATCCATAGGGGGTCACTCCCAGGGTGACTTGAGGCCAAGCATGGACCTCACGTTGTGAACTCTTGAGGACGTGAGAGCAAAACTTGATTAATAAAAATGTCGTTTTGATATATTTCCTCCCACTAAGTATTTTTAGAATTAGGGTCTATTACTTAGGTAAATCCTGGCTAAGTGAATCTAACTAAGTCTATGCCTTTATATAACTCTTATATATAGGTCTTTAGTCTAATGTCTAGGTGAATTAAACCCTTTTAAGTACCTAGTGACATTGCATGCTAACATTAGACTATGATTAATTCAACTCAAGTTCTCGGTCAGTTCCCAGGTAGGAGGTGTTCCGTAAACCGTTAACTTCAATACCCACAACCTAGACAGAACCTCACTAGGAGAGTTCCCTTATAATCATAGTAATGTTTGTCCTACTTAATAGATTAAAAATATTTTAAAACTAAGTAAGATATCATTCTAATTCTATTAGAATGTGACCTTAGGTCTAATTAATTTTAACTCATTAAAATTAATCAATTTAACCTATGGTCCTATGTTTGTATGCATCTCTTGATTATAGATTGATGGTTTCTAATCATTAATTTTAAACTATTTCAAATTTTAATGATTAGTCCTATAATCATGCATATTATAGTTTAATTCAATTAACAATCATATTCTAATTAATTAATTAAACTATATTATTTGCATTGCATGAATTTAATATAACAATTATATTAAAACTATGGATGTTTCATGCTCAATGCAACGTTGATTTTCTTGTTAATAATTATAACATTTATATTATTGCCAATCAAGAAAATCATACAAGCTTATCCATTTAAATATAACTCTTTATATTCAACTATGTAATTGCATGCATCATGCTTATCCATTTTCATGTATTCAATAGAACTCATATATATTAAATCAATCATGAAAATAATCATGCATTTCAACCATACATTATAACAATTTATAATATATAAAATTGCATGAGCATGCTTATAACGTAAGGTGGGATTATAAATTATATGACATGCATAAAGCATATAAAACAGCATATGAACCGGTTAATTGACCCATAGGATAAAATTAAAGCATAAAATTACATTAATTTTACAAAATTCTATCCTAAAAGCCTTCAGCTGGTCCGAATCGGACCAAAACTGAAAAAAACGTGCCAAAACCGCTCGAACCGGGTCAAAACCACTCAAACCAACCGAAAAAACGCTTGAACCAATTGAAACTCTCGGCCCAGTCAATGAAACAGCGGTATAGTCAACGAACCGGAGGAACCAGACGCGAACCGCGCCTCTTCACAGACCAAACTGCCCGAACCATTGACGTCGCTGGACCGCGCACACCTGAGACCTCTGAACCGCGCCTCGCTGACATCAGTGTTGTGTATGCTGACATCAACCCTTGTGCTTGAAGCGCTTTTCTGTTTTTTTTTTTTTTTTGCTTGCAATTTCCAACCACCAAATTCACCATTTCTACCGCCGTTTTCTGTCGTTTTTGGCCAAATTTGGTCCCGATCTTCATCGTTCTTCATCCTAAACTAGACTCAGACTTACAGAGACTCGATTTACATTAAAATGCCCAAAACGCAGGGGCCCTTACATGATCAAATCATATAAAATAAATGCAAATATAAGGCCAAAAAACCTCCAGTTCACAGCAAATTAACATACATTATGCATTCTAATCCCACCTACAAAACCATCTGCAAATTTAAAATGAATTTTAAAGGGATAGAGATGGCTCTGATACCAATTGAATGGATAAAACACTGTTTTAAAATCCGTTTTAAATACCAATATAAAGGCAAAATTACAGCAATATTTATCACATAAAAACTGTAAATTAAGGATATAAACATGCTGAATTTGAATTAAAACCTTAGATCTAATCTTGATTTAAGCCTACGGATCAAAAGGATGAAGAAGAAACTTACCGTCGTTGAAGTCTTGACCAAATTTCACCAAATTCTCCAAGCTTTCTTCTCTGATTTGTAGCAGCCCCTTGATCCTCTAACTTGATGGAAAATTCACCACTATGACACCAACCACAAGATTTCACCGGTATGACTACAGAGGCCTTTATGAGGTTTCTTGTGGGAGAAAGAAAATCTCTAGGGAGCAAAAGGATTATGTGAAAAAACTCAGAATATTGGAGAACCAGAGAGAGAGAGCGTGAGGGAAAGAGAGCCAATTGAGAGAGCACATTAACGATCGGCTTAACTCTCTCTTTAAGACTCTCCCCTTTTTACGTGCATCAGGCAGTTAATTGGAAAAGGCACGATTTATCAGTTATCACAACTGATGAGTCAAATTAATTAAAATTATTAATAATTAAATCAACAATTGATTTAATTTATTTATATAAATCATATTTAGATAAATATTCTCATATAACCTATAGTTTTAATGCAATTTAATTCAATCAAAGTTAATTAAATTAATTTAAAGCAAAAAGATTAATTAATTCAATAATTAATTAATTCTTCAATTAAATATCATATATCTAATTATATCTCTCTCACAAATCCTATAGTATTAATGTGCATCCAATGCACATTAATTATAACCTTAGTTTTAATATGAATCTAATTCATATTTTAATCTCAATATTCGAACTCCTTCGAATATACAATTCTACCTTAGAAATTTACCTCAACGACCTAAATGAGCTACCGGTGGGACCTAATGGACCTATAGATCAGAAGCTCCAACGATATGAGATTAATTACCTAAACTCATTAACCAAATTAATCAATATTCGTTAACTGTGGTTCACTCCACAGACCCACAGATGCACTCTTCTCACTGTAGAATATTTTTGTGTCCACGTATATCGACCAATACAGTAAGTCAATCCTTCACGAGTGTTCGTAACACTAGTTGGGTCAAATTACCGTTTTACCCCTGGATTACCTTTAGATCCTTAAGTACCGCCGATCCCTCTAATGAACAACTTGTTTAGGGTCCAAACACTAAACAGAAATTCCTCTACGGCCAGGAGATGACAGCGCGCTTTTGTTCAAGCCCCGAAATCAGCCCTTAAGGGAACACACATCTACTTGCCCCAATAGGGGAAGGAATGAATTCCATCTTATACTGTTATGTTCTCAGCCCCCATTCGATCTTGTCCTTGAAATGGTAGGATTATTGAGTCGACGAACAGACCACTCTCATTCATACAAATCTAAGGACAATCCCTCCTGAAAAGGAGTTCATAACGGACTCAGGATTTAGATTGAGTTACCTAGTTCATCCTATTGAAATAGAAACCTAAACTAGTTAACGGTGTTACATTTAGAGGTTGCTATTTTGCGGTCCGGTCTTACGCAAACTCATTGCATAGGATATGCCCACTCGCATGTCTCCTACATGGATGCTTTGGATCATTACATCTGTATCGAATACAAAGTGGGTCGTATCACATAGTGTCACCAGGATAAGGTACCCAACCTTATCCCTATATTATAGACCTTTTAGGTTGTTACTTGGCCCTTCAAGGGCCTTTTCTTCTCTTTCTTGCAGCAAATCGGCCTCACTTTGACCCTTGTGCAATGGCAGAAAGGCTGCAAGGAAGTCTTTTTCTTCTTTCAAGATTTCTCTTCTTTGCTTTTCTTCCTCAAGGAGTTGCAAGTCAGCAGCCACTCTCCTGAGTTCTTTATCTTGTTTTCTTTCTTTTTCAGCTTCAATGGCCCTCTCGGCCTCTTACTTTTCCTCTTCCTTCTTTCTTTCGGCTTCTTCTTCAAAATCCCTTCTTCTCACAAACTCATCGTCTTCCCTTATGCTCTGATTTTCCATCTCTCTTTCAGCCTGAATCTCCCTCAATGCATCTTGCTCAGCCCTATATCCTTCAGCAATAATAAGGGCTTGTGCCACGGCTTGGCGGATCATGTCCTCAAATACATCCGGAGGCATTCTAGCTACTTTGAGGGGCTCGATGACAAGAGGCTTTTCAGGTGCAACCTTCTTTGGACTCTTCTTCCTTGCACTGTAAGTAACTGAAGGTGTTCATATAACACATGCAGAAGCAATTTTAGGATCGGAGGCACTTAACTACATCAATTTTAGAAAATGAAAACATGCTGTCCAAATACCGTAAGGAGAGAGCAGAATTTTTACCAACCTTTTGGAGACCGATTCAACAACTCCCTTTGATTCCTTTGATCACGAACGGTGTGTGGACCACCTCTAGTGTCTTCCCTACTATTCTCCGGGCCAAGAACGACTTGTGGGAGTCTATAGAGATAGGGAATGGGAAGGGAATGCTTGAAGGTTCAAGCACTAGAGAGATATATGGAGATGAGTGAGTTTGAGACCAAAATCCAACAGCATAACAATATGGAAAATGGCTCTCCTTTTTTTTTTTGTTCTAGGCTTTGTTCCGATATGAGCTAGTAGGGGGACCTAATGGATCTATAGATCATGGGCTCCAACGATTCGAGGCTAACCGACTAATCTCATTATCCAAGCTAGCCAACATTCGTTAACCACCGGGACACTCCACTATAGCCCGATAGTTGCACTCCCCTCACTATAGACATGTTTTTTTGTCCACTTGATTTAACCATGATTAGTAAGTCGATCCTTCACAGGTTGTTCGTAGCTATAGCTAGGTCAAAAAGCCGTTTTACCCCTATAGTACTTCTAGTTCCTTAAGTCCCACTGATCCTCTAATGAACAATTGGTTTATGGTCCAACCAATAAATCGAGTCCCTCTCGGGCCAATGAGAGGGTGGGATCCCTTTGTTCAAGCCCCGGAGTCAGCACTTAAGGGAACAACCTCTCTACTATCCCTAATTCGGGTAGGAGTGAATTCCTTCTTGCACGACTATGTCCCCAGCTATCTACTCGTTCCTATCCCTGAAATGGGAGGCTTATTGAGTCGGCGATACTGAGCCACTCTCACCTATGTAGATCTAAGGATAAGCCCGAATAAACAGGAGTTCATAGTTAGCTCAGGATTAAGATCGAGTTACCTAGGTCATCACATGAAATAGTCAGTCTCGTCAGTAAACGGTGTTATAAAGTGAGAGCGACTTATTTCTTGGTCCTGGTCTTATGCAAACTCATTGCATAGGACGCCCCCACTCGCATGTCTCTACATGGACGATTTAGGATCACATCGTCTATACCATCATAAAGTGGGTCGCGTCTCATAGTTTCTCCAGAATAAGGTACCCAACCCTATCCCTATACTATAGACCGTTTTGGCTATTACTCAAGCTTGATCCACTTTTATGTCTCTACATAAAGCTCAAGTGTTCAACCTATAGCCATGGATCATAGTTTATTGGATTTGGGTTATTATATGTGCAATTTACTTTATTCAGTAATAACTTTACTGAATTAATCTCGATAACGCCTTTATCGAATAAGTATATAATTCATTTAACATTCACTATCTACGAGTTTTAGGACACCAATCCCAACAGTAACAAAAGGTTTGTCCCTGCAAGACGAAGAAGGGTTAGTCGAAGGTTTATAACTTTTACCCCTTGGAGTCTCTTCATGCCGAGAGCTCTCTCCAGCTTGGGCGACTTCTTCTTCATCACGCCTTCTTGCTTCTTCTTCAAGAGTCGCACGCCTCTGGGCTCTCATCTCCCTAATCATCCTAAACCATTTCCTTAAGCGTTTCCTCAATGGTTGGCCGGCAAGTTTTTTTGTTTTGTGGATGGGATCGGTGCGTGTGGACCTTCTTGGTTGAGATGAACTCGGATTCTCCCTCGAGGTAGCCGACATTGTCGAGGAAGAAGGAGTTTGAGTGGTGGTTCCTTGGTCCACGATCGCTGGCGGGAAACCCATAGGTCTCGTTCTTCTCGTGTCGTGCATGGTGGCTTTGGGTTGCTCTTCTTGACGTCGAGCACTTGCTTCAGCACCTTGGACAGTTTGATTACCATGAGATCGAGTAATCTTGCAGGATGAGGTGGATTTTGGAGTGTTCTTCATGGATTCGTGCTTGTGGGTTTCAGTTTCAAGAGAGTGAAGATGGAGAGTTTGGTGTTTGACTTGAATACCGAAAGTCTAAGTTGTTGGTGAAGAAGAAAACATTTAAGTCAGCTATTTATAGGTCTTTCAAATTAGGTCACGTGATAGTCATTTAAAATGACGTCACTGCCCTCTGACTTTTGGAAAATGCGATCGCATTTCCAAATGTACTGGGGAAAAATGCGGTCGCATTTCTCCTAGTACTCTGCCTTCTTTATTTTTTTTCCTAACTTTTTCCTTAGTTTTTCTTTATTTCTTTTATTAGTTGAAACAATCACAAAAGTGTTAGAAAGTTCACATGCTTAATCATGATTATTTATTATTTTTAGATAGATGGATACAAAATAATTTGGACTTTTCAAACTCCCAGGTAAATCCCCAGGAAAAGGTGTTCCCTACGGTCAACTTAAGTACCTTTTCCTAGACAGGATTTTCCTAGACATAGTTTTTACTCTTGTCCATATATTTTGTGATCCTATCTATTTTATTTTTATTATTTATTATAGATCCACATAATCTACAAAAATAATGAATAGAATTCATACCAGGTCAATCACAGAAACATGGGCTTCTTCATCTTCAAAGTTCTTCCCCCAGTAGGGTTTAATTCTTTGTCTATTCATGGGCTGTTGCTTGATCTCTTCTGCTACTTCAATCTTTTTCCCACATTTTTCTTCTTGTTCTTCATCTCCAAGTACATCCTCCAATGTTTCTCTTTTCATCATTTCCTGAAGAGTGGTTAGTGAAAGTTCATCAACCTCATCAATCATAGAGCACTCCTCAAGATCTCCTGGATATTTCATTGCATTCATCACATTGAAAGTGAATTGTTGGTCACTGACCCTCATGGTCAACTTTCCTTTCTGAACATCAATTAAGATCCTGCCAGTTGCTAAGAATGGTCGTCCTAAAATAATTGGCACTTCCTTATTGGCTTCACAATCTAGAATGATGAAATCTGCTGGGAATACGAATTTATCAACCTTGACTAACACATCTTCAATTTTGCCAATAGGTTGCGTTAGTGACCTGTCAGCTAACTGTAAAGTTACAGTTGTTGGTCTTGCTTCACCTATCCCTAACTGTTGAAAAACTGAGTATGGCATCAGGTTTATACTTGCTCCTAGATCGCATAAAGCCCTGCCTACATTCTTTCCTCCAATGGAGCATGGAATGGTGAAACTTCCTCGATCTTTGAGTTTGGGAGGGATCTCATTCTTGACCAATGCACTAGAACATTCAGTAAGTGCAACTGTTTCATATTCTCTCAATCTTCTTTTCTTGGATAAAATGTCCTTCAGGAACTTCACGTAAGTAGGCATCTGTTCAAGCGCTTCTACTAATGGAATATTGATATGTAGCTACTTTAAAACATCTAAAAACTTTTTAATCTATGCATCCTATGAAGCATATTTAAATCTTTGAGGGTATGGAGGTGGTGGTCTGTATTCTGGATCTATAACAAATTTTTTAGGTTTTGTGGTCGCAATTGCGGTCGCATTTCGCTGTTTTTTTTTCCTGAACTTGAATTTTCTTTTTTTTTTTTCTTCCAAGGCTTCATGCTCCTTGGTATTTTCTTCATTTTCTTTATTCTGTATAACTTCTGAAGTAATTTCTTTAATTGGATTTAGGTTAATCATTCGCAATTTACATATTCAATAACATCTTTTACTGAATAACCTCAATAACCTTCAATAGCAACTCAATTTTGTTCTGGGCATTCAAATCATAAGAAATAGAAAGAACAAAACGCTAGCACTGTCTCAAGCACCATATATCGACAAAATGTTGGTACGATATTCGATGCAGAACTCCAAGAAAGGGTTATTACCTTTTAGGCATGGGGTTCACCTGTCAAAGGAACAAAGTCCTAAGACACCTCAAGAAGTTGAGGAAATGAGACGTATTCCCTATGCATCAGCAGTTGGTAGTTTGATGTATGCCATGTTGTGTACCAGACCCGACATATGCTATGTCGTAGGAATTGTCAGCAGATATCAGTCTAATCCTGGACATGTGCATTGGACTGCCGTTAAAAACATCATTAAGTATCTAAGGAGAACTAGGGATTATACGTTCATGTATGGAGCTAAGGATCTGATCCTTACAGGATACACTGACTCATATTTTCAGACCGATATAGATTCGAGAAAATCAACATCGGGATATGTGTTTACTCTAAATGGAGGAGCAGTAGTATGGAGGAGTATTAAGCAAGGTTGTATTGTTGACTCTACCATGGAAGCAGAGTACGTAGCCGCCTGCGAAGCAGCAAAAGAGGCAGTATGGCTAAGAAAATTCTTAACAGAGTTGGAAATTGTTCCAAATATGCAACTGCCTATCACCCTCTATTGTGATAACAGTGGAGCAGTTGCAAACTCTAAGGAACCTCGAAGTCACAAGCGAGGAAAGCATATTGTGTGCAAAAATCATCTCTTCAGGGAGATTGTGCAACGAGGAGATGTGATCGTCACGCAGATTGCTTCGGAGCACAACATGGCTGATCCGTTTACAAAACCCCTCACGGCTAAAGTTTTTTAGGGTCACCTAGTTAATCTAGGTTTACGAGCTTTGTTAGACTAGCGCAAGTGGGAGAAATGTAAGGGTATGGATGATGCCGTAGTTTATTGTCTTTATGTATCTCTCACACCTAACTTCCTGTACCCCACTAGAGTTTCTAGTCCAAGTGGGAGTTTGTTGGGTTTAATGTCCTATAAACTCGTAGTTTGTAAATCATTAAACATATTCTATTTCCAATAAAGACGTTATTGAGGTTATTCAGTAAAAGATGTTATTGCATATGTAAATTGCGAATGATTAACCTAAATACAATAAACCAAGATCCTTGGCTATAAAATGAATACTCGAACTATATGTAGGGACATATCGTAGGATCAAGTTCAAGTTTATAGTCAAAATAGTCTACAGTATAAGGATACGGTTGGATGCCTTATCCTGGGGACACTATGGACGTGGCCCACTTTGTATTAAGTACAAACGATGAGATCCTAAATCGTTCATGTGGAGACATGCGAGTGGGGGCGTCCTATGCAATGAGTTTGCATAAGACTGGACCATGAAATTAGTCACTTTCTCTTCATAACGTCGTTTACTGAAGAAACTGACTATTTCTCAAAGATGACCTAGGTAACTCGTTCTTAATCCTGAGCTAACTATGAACTCCTGTTTATACAAGATTATCATTTGATCTGCATGGGTGAGAGTGGCCAGTATCGCCGACTCAACAAGCCTACCATTTTGGGGATAAGATCGAATAGATAGCTGGGGACATAGTCTCGCAAGACGGAATTCGCTCCTACCCATTTCAGGGATAATAGATAGGTTGTTCCCTTAAGTACTAACTCCAGGACTTGAACAAGGGGCCCCACCCTCTCGTTGGATCAAGAGGGACTTAGGTTTGATGGTTGGACCACAAACCGATTGTTCATTAGAGGATTAGTGGAACTTAAGGAACAAGAAGTACTATAGGCGTAAAACGGTCATTTGACCTAGCTATAGCTACGAACGACCTGTGAAGGAACGACTTACTGAACATGGTTAAATCAAGTGGGCGGAAATATATCTATAGTGGGGGAGTGCAACTATCGGGCTATAGTGGAGTGTCCCGGTAGTTAACGAATGTTGTTTAGCATAGATAATGAGATCAGTCGGTTAGCCTCGAATCGTTGGAGCCCATGATCTATAGGTCCATTAGGTCCCCCTACTAGCTCATATCGGATTAAAGCCTAGAACATATTGATAGGATTCTTTGAATCGTTCAAAATATGGAAAAAGGGTATTATCATAAAATTGTGTTTGACACAATAATTTAATTATGAATTAAATTAGAAAATGGGAGATAAGGTATTTAAAAGGGTTTAAATACAATATACATGAATTGAGATTCATATATATAAAGGATGCACAATATTAAGATGATTAATTTGATTAATCATTTATAATTAGTGGGGCAAGCTTCAAGATTGTATTTTATGATTAATTTCAATTGAGAATTGAATTTAATATCAATTATGCTGAATATAGAATCTGATTTTGAATCTAAAGTTAGTGGAAAAACTTGAAAATCCACTCTTGCATGAAGACTCAAAGTGGAATTACACTACATTCATGCAATGGTGCATGTTGTGTTGCTTGAACACCTAGCTTCCACTTTCTCCATGTAGACCACCATGTGTCTTGCATCTTGAAGCCCCTTCTTGCATGGATTCTCTCTATAAGTAGAGGAAGAATCAGATTGTGCAAAGATACATCAATTACCTTAAGGTTACGCTGTTGAATTTCTTCCTCATTCACTCTCTCATCTCATATCTCAAGAGAGCTTGACCTTCAAGCATTCCCTTCCCATTCCCTATCTCTATAAGACTCCCACAAGTCGTTCGTGGCCCGAAGAATAGTAGGGAAGACTCTAGAGGTTGTCCAAGAGAAGTTGGAGAAGGAAAACACCACAAGGAGATCAACTCATTTGAGCTACAAAGAGGTTGGTACTCCTTTGTTTCTGTTCTGTCTTTTCTAGCACATGCATGCTTTAGGAGTAAAATTGATAGAGTTAAATGCTTTCTATCTACAATTGCTTCCGCATGTGTTATATGAACACCTTCAATGTTCGCTTGATTGCTCATAGTCATGCCCATCATCATGTTGTGGATAGCCTTGATTTGAGCTTGCATTGTAGAATTAGCCTCTGTCTCTACTGCTTTAGCTGGATTCTTCAAAATTGTTGTTGGCTCAGTTTCCCCAATGTCTATTGTTTGTAGCTATGGTGTCCAAGATAACATGTGTCTCATTTGCAGACTTCTTTAAGAAAGATCCGTTTGCAGATGCATTGACTAGTGCCTTTGAAGCTTGATCCAATCCGCTATAAAAATGCTCTAAGATGATGCAAGCAGGCAATCCGTGATGTGGACACTTCCGAACCAGCCTTTGAAATCTTTCCCAGGCTGCATCCAGAGGTTCATTGTAAGATTGTCTCAATGCAATAATTTCAGCTCTATATTTAGTATTTTTATTAGAAGGAAAAAAGTTTTCTAAAAATTTCTCAGCCAAGTCATTCCGAGAAGTGATGTAATTGTTGGGTTTTATGCCCTAAAACTCGTAGATTGTGAATGGTGACAAATTGTTCACTTGTCTCAATACGTTGTTATTGAGGTTTGTACAATAAAGAGTTATTGTCACTAAAATTGCACAATTTGACCCAAATCCAATAAACTAAGATCCTAGGTTGTTTAGATGAAACTTGGACTAGTATGTGGGGACATACAGGGATCAATGTTCAAGTAACAACCTAAATGGTCTATAGTATAGAGATAAGACTGGGTACCTTATCCTGGTAACACTATGTGATACGGCCCACTTTGTATTTGATACAGATGCAATGATCCAAAGCATCCATGTAGGAGACATGCGAGTGGGGGTATCCTGTGCAATGAGTTTGCATAAGACCGGACCGCGAAATAGTAACCACTAGATGTAACACCGTTAACTAGTTTAGGTTTCTGTTTCAATAGGATGACCTAGGTAACTCAATCTTAATCCTGAGTGTGTCATGAACTCCTTCTCACGAGGGATTGTCCTTTGATTAGTACGGGTGAGAGTGGCCAGCACGCCGACTCAATAAGCCTACCTTCTTGGGGACAAGACCGAGTGGGGGCTGGGGACATGACAATACAATATGGAATTCACTCCTTCCCCTATTGGGGTAAGCAGATGTGTGTTCCCTTAAGGGCTGATTCCGGGTCTTGAATAAGGGCGCCCATCCTCTCCTGGCCCGAGAGGAACTGCTGTTTATTGATTGGATCATAAACAGATTGTTCATTAGAGGAATCAGTGGTACTTAAGGATCCAGAGGTAACCCAGGGGTAAAACGGTAATTTGACCCAGCTGGCGTTACGAACACTCGTGAAGGATTGACTTACTGTTATTGGTCGATATCCGTGGACACAGAAATATTCTACAGTGAGAAGAGTGCAGCTGTGGGTCTTTAGTGGAGTGACCCACAATTAACGAATGTTGACTAATTTGGTTAATGAGTTTAGCCAATTAGTCTCGTATCGTTGGAGCTTCTGATCTGTAGGTCCATTAGGTCCACCTGCTAGCTCGTAAAGGGTTCTGAGGTTAAATAGTCTTGAATAGAATTTGAAGTATGTTCAAATTCGTTAAGGGCATTTTATTGTATTTGATACAATTAAAATAATGTATAAAGATACATTATAATATAAGTTTAATTGATGAATTAAACTTTATATTATAAAATTAATTTTGGATGTGATTCAAAATTAATTAATGAGAGAACTAAATATTTGAAAGAGTTCAAATATTAAATATGAATTAGATTCATATGGAAACTATAGGTTAAATTTAATGTGAATGAGATTCATATTAAAACTATAGTGTATGAGAGAATTATTTGAATAATGATTCAAATAGTAAATTAATTAAATATATGATATTTAATTAATGAATTAATTAATTGGAGAATTAATTAATTTAATTTAATTAAATTAATTCTATAGTTAATATTAATGTACATTATGATGCACATTAAAACTATAGGTTAAATGAGAGAGATTAAAATTGAATATGATTCAATTGTAATATTAATTAAATATTGGATATTTAATTAATGTGGATTCAATTAATGAGATTAATTGAATGGCCAAATTAATTCAATTTAATATGATTCAGATTGAATTAAAATACCTTATGTTATAATTGATTTAATTAATATTGTTTTAATTAAATTAATTATAATTAATTAATTAATTAAATGATTATTATTATTTAATTAATAGACGGCCAAGATCGTTTGGATTAGATCCAACGATTGAGATCTAGTAGGGTAATAACTCCCTCCCCACTTATCGTACAGGGGAGAGGGAGTTCCCCAACGAAGGCTCATTCTCTCCCATTCTCACGAAAAAAAGACAGAGAGAAAATTCTCTCTCAAATCTCTCACTCTCTCAACCAAAAACACAGCAATCTTCCTTGCTGTGATTCCCTTCTAAGATGGTATTGGTTCCCACAAACCAAACCTCATGAATTCAGAGGATAGCGGGTGCTCTTTGATGGTTGTGTTCAATAGATCGTGACGAAGTGTTCGTTGAGTAGCATAGTGCTGTGAAGAACGGTCTTCAACATGTAAGTTTCATGTATCTAAAATTATTTTAGATCTGTACAACATGCTTAGCGTTAGAAAATAGTTTTCTGTTTTGCCCAACGTATCGGTATTCGAAATAATTGAAATTAAATCACGCTCGATTAATTTCGCTTCCGCTGAGGATTCAATTCCTTCAGTAATTTGGAGGGAACGAGTCGAACCAAGCTTCAACATCTCCCTGCAAAGAAAATGGAAAAAGCTTTAGCTTCAAAGTATCTTCAGGCACTCCTGTAACTTTAAAAGAATTGCAAACTCTAAAAAATAGCTTAATGTGTTTATGTGGATCCTCATTTGGAAGTCCAGAGAATTGGCCCATGGTATTCAACATTTGGAACATCACTGGTTTCAGTTCAAATTGTGGAGAAACTATTGGTGGCTCCAAAATTCTTGGATTTAAAGTCTGAAAAAGAGGTAAAGCATAGTCCCTTATTGCTCTATTGCGGTCTTCAGCAATATAAATTAGATTTTCTTGTTGTGGCACCGGTGGAACTGGAGGTACTGGTGGGATTCTCCCACCATTTTGCTCCCTTCCATGATTCTGTGGGTTAACTTGAGGATCGACTCCAGGTTGTTCCATTCGAAGCTCTTGTATGTAAGAAGCTTCTTCTAGAGGTTCCTGGGCACTCAACTCTTGTTGTTCCCTTCTTTTTCGTCTTTGTTCTTTCCTAGATTTGACTCTTAATGAGTCTGAATAATTAATACATTGAGGACAATGTACGATTTAAGTTCGGGGGGGAGGCTTTGCTGTTCTAATCTGAGCCGATTGAAAATTTTTCATGATGATTCTATTGCATCTGTTTTGATGAGGATGACCTGTGATATGATCTAGATAATGAATTTTGTTCAATTTTTGTGAAATATGAAAGCATGTTCAAGATTCATGAAAATTTAAATTTTTGCTTTGAATTCCTTGCACATGTTGAGCACTTAGCCTACTTATATGGTTTTGAATGCTTAGAACTGGATTATATTATTTAGATGTTTGTTGTCACTCCGATAGGCTTAAGATCTGATTTGAAAGTTGAACTGCGTGAGAGTTTGTAATGTTTTACTTGGGAGAAAAATCATGATTATTAGTCTGCAAAGAAAAGAAAAGAGGAAAGGAAAAAAAAATGAGAAAAGAAAAGTGTGAAAAAAAATATATGAAAAGAAAAAAAAAGTATAGCGAATAAAAAAAAAAAAAAAAAGCTTGCTATGTTTAAAAAGCTAGGAGCAAAAAGAGCTACCTGCGGTGTGACCAGTCAGGCCAACCAAGAATAAAATTCGGGTTATGGGTCCCTGCATCGTAGTGTGAAAGCTAGTGTCATTAGAATCATAAAAATGCAAGTCTGTGGGAGGAATACCCTGTTGTTTCAGGCACCTTAGTGAGATATTGCTTTCTTGATTGTTGGGAAGCTGGATAATTAGAGCTTAGGGCCAGTGTAGGGGGAAGATGAACTGAGGATTTTATAAACCTTTTTTGGGCTAGTAAAGACCTAATAGGGAGGCTCGCACACACACACGCAAGGGATGAAAAGTTTAAATTTAAATTTCGTGATGAATGAATATGTTTTTAATATTTCCTTAAATTGTTGGAATTCATTATTTGGATCATTGAGCTTAGAGTCATGCATTTGCAATAGTTGATTCATATATGAGGTTTTAGCTTTGCTCGGGACTAGCAAAGGTTTAAGTTTGGGGGTGTGATAGCATGTAGAAATGCTATCATTTTCCTATTATTTTTAGCTAGTTTTATGCTTGAATTGTGTACTTTAATGCTATTTTTTGTTTAAATTTCAGAAAACCAAGTCAAGAAAGCAAAATCGGATTTTGAGAGATTTTGGATGATTTTGAGGGCTTTTTGAAGCATTTTGGAGAAGTCCATTGAAGACCCAAGTCCAAAAGCTCAAGAAGAATGAGTTAGAAGCCCCAATTTATGAATTCCAAAGCCTTAATTATCAAGTTGGGTCAAGAAAAGAGCCCAAGATCCATTACATGAAGCATTTGGGCCAAAGGAAATGAAGGAGGCCCAAAATTCCATGCAAAATCGGGCCATTCTAGAAGATCCAGGCCGAAGCGTCTCGACGCTAGGCAGCTATGCGAAAAGATCCAAAAAGTGGGTAGCGTCGCGATGTTGTCCATGTAGCGTCACGACGCTGCCACGACTTGGAGCCCAAGACTGCTGACGTAATCCGTGCATTGGAAAATTCTGGAATTGTTACAGCGTCGCGACGCTGTCCATATAGCGTCGCGACGCTGCAACGACTTGCCGCCCAAGCCAACGTGACGTCAAAGCGTCGCGACGCTGTGTCGTAGCGTCGCAACGCTACGCCTGCTGAACCATTATAAATACAGCCTTTTGCATGCAAGTTTGGGGAGCCAATTTGTGGGTTTTCACCCCATTCTAGAGTCCACACTAAAATTGGGGATTTTTGGGAGAGTTTTGGAGCTTTGTTGAAGATCTTTGGAGCTCGGGATCGAAGGAGGTCGGATCGAGGAGATCGACACTTTTATGAGCATTTCTCTTCCCTTTTCGTTTATGTTTTAGTTTCTAGAATTGTTGTGATTAGGAATTATTGAATTTTAGTGGTTATGAGTAGTAAATTCCTAAATTCCATGAGTTTTGATTTAATTGTTGAACCTTTTCTGAATTAATGAATTGATTTGGTTTAATTGGCATTATTGTTCATTTGTGCATTTTGTCCTTAATGCTTTTAATCAACTGATCACTGATTAAATGAATCGTTACTAAGTGGAAACTCGACGGAGAGAAGCTTAGACTAGAACTGAATGCATGACTAACGTTTATTTACCCGAGTGACACGGGATAAGATAAATAGCGTTAGAGGTTGTATTGAATGGTCGTAATGCCATGCTAAGTAAATAAAGAGGAAACCGAAAGGAGATTCTTTATTGAAAGGTATGAGATAGGAGGAAACCGACAGGAGAGTCCTTGTCATTAGGCTTCTAGACTTATGAATCAAATGATTAGTTAATCCATATTAATTAATTGATTAAGGATTAAAGGTCCAATTGATGAAATCAACCACTCTAGAATTATCCCTCCAAATTGTGTCTCCGTTTATTTTTTTGCTTTCTAGATTAGCTTTTTAGTTTATCTTTCGGCATTAGATTTTGTTCTCTAAATAAAGCTAAGCAATAGTATTCATGGTAATTAATTGAATAAATCCAATCCCTGTGGAGACGATACTCTTGTACTCAAAATCATTATATTATTTGTGACGACCTGTGTGCTTGCGGTGTAAGATCGTGCAACAAACCGTTAGAAGGCTAAGCAAGTACCGTTCTGCACATTTCTGTGACTCGACTCCGACATAGATAATTCAAGAATGCAATCTATAACACTATAGTTGTTATATGGTGCCTTAGGCAGCTTGCCCTATAACACCAAATACACTCTTTTGAGCCATTTCTCCTATATCACCTTTATGAGAACCGATATCATTTGTCCCTTTCAAGATCAAACTCACATAGCTTGCAAAGTCTAAGTGATCAATTTAAACTCACCAAGATCAGAATGATAATCAATAAAGAATGACATGCATTGAATAGAAACTTAAGCGAGTACACACGTTCAAGCTATTGAACCATAAGGGAATTCACCATATTGAACCCCTCAACGGAATTTAGCTAAGCATGGTGGAATAAAGTGCAAATGAACAACTTTCCATTGAAATAAAATATAGTGAATACAAATGAATGAAAAGTGACAAGTGCAGGAAATAATGGCAGTAGCTAAATACTAGGGTTTTTCCTTTTTTCCAATCCTTCTAGAGTTCGCTCGACACTCTACTCTCCTTTTACAATGGGAATAGGGTTAAAATCTCTACAAACACTAAGGTCTGATGTTTAACTAAGGTTAGAATTCAGTCATCTAAGAAGGACCTCGGGCATCCCTACTCATGGGCGTCTACTAGGGTTCTATCACCACCCTCTTCTTCCCAGTGAGTTCTGCTTGAATTTGACTTTGAATCACGAGCTTATATAGTGTGGGGAGTGGTTGAGGAGCCACGAAATAGATGTTGGTAAATAGCCCAGTCATTTTCGGGGTCAAAACGGCTTGTTAGGTGCGCAAAAGTTTCGTTCAAAACGACCCGCGATGGACTCGGAACTGCCTTTGTTTTTCCAGAAATGCGGTCACATTTGAAATTGGCTTTCCCAGAAATGCGGTCGCATTTTTGGGTAAACTATAGTTTTCCTCTGTTTTCCTGCACAACACCAAATTGGGTAAATTTCATATCAAATTGAGTCTTTTTAAGCACAAATAAGCATAATTTGACAAATGTGACTCTCAACTCCTAAATTCATCAACTTTAACATATTTTGAGCTCGGGAATAGTAAAATTGATCTAAACATGCAACTTTTGATAAGAAAATGAGCTAAATATAAGGGTAAATAGGTAAATTTTTTACCCTTATCAGGCTCCAATGTTCGGCTCTTGGTGTCGTTCTTCAGGCCTGCTTCAATACAATTGGGTCTTTTCACCTCCTCGTCGTTCAAGACACTAAGATGGCTCCAAAACTCCGTAATTGGCCTGAATTAACACCAATTTAGCGTGATCGGCTCCCGACATAGCCTAAGCTCAAAGATCCTGTAAATAAGACAAGTTAAGCATAATTTAGAAATAGAAAAATCTATGGAGAGATTCAAGACCCAAAGGGATGCTAGGGATGTAGGATCCACTTCCATAGGATGTCTAGTGATTCATGTGGCCAGTGATTCATTAGCGCCAACCAAAGAGCCTAATTCTTTCGATTTTGCTGAGTTTGAGCAGATAGGGGTGAGTTGTTTAGATAGTAAGGAAAAGTTGGAGAGTTTTAGCACCCACCAAGTACAAGTCTGTGAGGAAGAAAAAGAAATGAGCTTGTAGTGTTTGAGGAGTTTCAAGAGGTAGAGTTTTTGTCTGATCTATCTTCTCCATCCTCTATTGATCATGATTGTTCTTTTTCTTGTTCACACGAGTCAGTGTCTGTGTCAGAGTCAGAGTCCATATATTTTGATCTTTCTCCTTTTATGCTTTTATTAAAAGAAAATACCAAAAATATTTCTGCTTCAGGGGCCCATGAAAAGCTAGTAAGCTTGCTAGCAATAATTGGCTTTATTGATTCAAGGAAGAAGGGCCCGAAGAAATATGAGAATTTTTATGTGCCTTGAAAGCCCGCGCAAGCTCGTCTAGCTAAGAGACGTTAAAGAAGCGCTTCATGGGAGGCAATGATAGGACCTAAATAGTCATATTTTATCACCTCTAATCTAAGCTTGTTAGAGTTATTTTATGCTTTACTTGTCTTATTTACAGGATATTTTAGCTTAGGCTATATCGGGAGCCCATCTCAGTGTCTTGAACGACGAGGAAGTGAAAAGACCCAATTGTGCTGAAGCTGACCTGAAGAATGACACCAAAAGCCAAAGATTGAAGTCCCGTACCGAGAAGAAATGAGAAAAGACCGAGAAAATAAACAGCAAGGCAAGGATCAGGCACGGCCTCGAGATGTTGCCCCTGGCGTCTTGACGTCGTCGCGATTTTCATCAGGGAATGTAAAGTTCCCAATGGCATCTCGACGCCACCGAGTTTTCTATAAATATGTAGTCTCGGTTTAGTCCGCCGTTAGGTTAGAATTTTGGTCCTTTTACGATTTCTTTTGCCTCTTTTACTTTTCAGTACTGTTTTAGACCTTTTTAGGTCATATCTTATGGATTCTTTCTTGTCTATTCATGCTTTTACTTCATCTATGAGTAGCTAATCATATTTAGATTATTGGATTGGGTTTATGCTTTGATTTCTAATAAGATTGGCTGAGTTTTCTGGAGTTTACTTACTGTTCTTGTTGTCTTGTCATTCAGTTTTCCATGTTATCCTGTTTAAACGAATACACGAGGCTAGTCTATCAGGATTGACGACCCTATGTGGTTATCATTACATTAAGGGCAATGTAAATTTTAGATTGGGGGTGGGGAATTCTACTCTATATTCCTGTTGGGCCTTGAGCATCTGAGCGCCAGGCCAGCGTTTGTGCTTAATGAATGTCTTGCATGCTTGTTGTGTATATACTTGTTTAAGTGATGATGATTTCCTAGGATTGACTCAAATTTTTTCGAAAATTTATTGCTTTCGATGAGTTGTTACCATGAGTGCTAAAAAAAGGAGCCTTTTTTAATCTTTTCTTGGATATGTCTTGCACATGTTGAGTGTCTTTCTTGCTTTAAAGTAGGACTTGAATGCTTAGGAGCGAGTTACTTAGCTCATACTCCTGTTGTCACCCCGATAGGTGTAAGGTTAAGCGAGAAAGTCTAATTTTTTTGCAAAAGAGTGTGTGGAGTCTTGCCTAGGAAAGAAAAAATAAAATATGCCTGTAAAAAAAAGAGAGAGTGGAAAAATAAGTCAGTGAGCGCGAGCCAAAAGAAAAATCATATGCTCTTCATTTTTATTTTGAGAAAAAGCATGCTTGCATTGAGCTTAAACGCTTAGGGGCAAACAGAGCTACCTACAGTGTGATCGGTTAGGCCAACCAAGGGTTAAACTCGGGTTATGGGTCCCTGCATTGGAGTGTGAAAGCTAGTGCCCCATCCAAAAGATATGCAAAAAAAAAAAAAAAAAAAGAAAAACAAGCAAAAGAAAAAGAAAAAAAAAAGAAAAGAAAAAGGAATTCCTTGATCAGGCACCTAAGCAAGAGGAAGCAACCTAGTTTGTTCCATTTGGGCCTTTTAGCAAGACCTTAGTGTCGGTGTAGGGGAAGATGGGATGAGAGTTGATAACTTGCAAAAAGCAAGTTGTTTATCCTTTAAATTTAAGCTTAAACAAGGCCAAAAGATACCTTGATGTGTTACCTCAACGCAATAAGGAAGGAAAATGCGATGATTTTATGCGGTAGGCTATATTCATGTATGCAGCGAGAAATTATAAAAATATAGGGTGCTAACGCAATTAATTCAATTGTTTATTGCCCAAGTTTCTCAGCGCAGGCACACATCCCAAGACGATCATGAGATATACAAGATGGATGAAAAGACCATGTTGACACACTGACGCGCAAGTGGGCTGAAAAGGTGCAATTGGGCTGAAGATGACTGAAGCAAGCTTCTAATTCCTTGGAGAAGTTGGTTTCCTTCACCTATAAATAGAAGCCACTTGCTCAAAGGAAAAAGATACCAGGGACGAGAGGGAAGAGATGAAGATCAAGGAGAAAGAGAAATCACAAGAAGTTGTGATTAAGAGTAGACTTGCGTTTGCAATGTATTGCATAATGTATTGTTTTGCTCGCATGAGCTAATTTTCTTCTTCAAGACTTAGTGCAAGCATCCATGCAGTGATAAGTTTATTTTGTAAGTGCAAACTTTCATTTAATGAAACATTATTGTCTTCTACTTAGTTGCGATACTATTTTCATTACTAACTCCCGCCTGGCCAGCCGGATGCAGTATCAGTATGCTAAATCCCAGACAGGTAATGCATGCGGACATCTCTAAGTAGAAGAAGTTAGCGCATGACATGTAGTCTTGGTAGCATTAAACACATACTACCACTATAAGATAGTGCATGAATGAGCTTTGATGTTAAGACTAATGCAATCCCTTGTAAGTTTTTAGAGAACTAAGCCTCACGCATGAACTAGCAAAATAACCAATTGATAGTTTTATGCCAAACACAGAAGAAGTACCGGAAGGGAAACTTGTGATTTTTTCTCACTCCGACATTAATGGATCAATTAGTCATGGTATGCGCTACAAGGTTCTTATAAACACATGAAGTTGCGACCGCAACAACCTTGATACTATTCTCCTTAATACTTCTCTTTTTACTCTCATCGCAAGTTTTACTTTCTGCAAAATTTATTTTTAAAACTCACCAACTCTCTTATTTAGTCTTTTATATAATATCACACATTTTCGAGTTTAGATCAGTAAAAATTATTAAAGCTTTGCAAATAACCTTTCCCTGTGGATTCGACCCTAGACTCACTAGGTATTACTTGATTTTGTCAATTTATACTTGGATTGATATATATCTACGACAAATTTGCATTAATTTGTTAAACATATTGACAACCGACCAAGAGTCAAGTAAACCAATCCCGGGCTAGTAAAGTCTTCTTTAGGTGGGATGGAGCTCTCTTGTGCAAGATAATCTTTGAAAAATTTTGATTTGTCTCCTCATGTATCTCTCTTGCGAATGTCTCTTAATTGCTTTAGTTTTTGGAATATTTGAGTCTTGAGGATTAAATCACTTTTCGATTATATGCACAACGTCTTTTTCTTTGGTCTGTGTGTGCCTTGCTCGAGGACAAGCAAGATTTAGGTTGGGGGTATTTGATAGGACCTAAATAGTCCTATTTTATCACCTCTAATCTAAGCTTATTAGAGTTATTTTAAGCTTGTCTTATTTATAGGATATTTGAGCTTAGGCTATGTCGGGAGCTGACCATGCTAATTGGTGTTAATTCGGGCAAATTACAGAGTTTTGGAGCCATCTCCGTGTCTTGAATGGCGAGGAGGTGAAAGGACCCAATTGTGCTGAAGCTGACCTGAAGAATGCCACCAAAAGCCGAAGATTGAAGCCCCGTACCGAGAAGAAACGAGAAAAGACAGAAAATAAACAACAAGGCAAGGATCAAGGACGCGACACGATTTTCATCTTGAATGTAAATTTCGCAACGTAGAGACGTTGCCCTTGGCGTCTCGACGCCGTCGAGTTTTCTATAAATATGTAGCCTCGGTTTAGTTCGTCGTTAGGTTGGAATTTTGGTCCTTTTACGATTTCTTTTGCCTCTTTTACGTTTCAGTACTGTTGTAGACATTTTTAGGTCATATCTTAAGGATTCTTTCTTGTATATTCATGCTTTTACTTCATCTATGAGTAGCTAATCGTATTTAGATAGTTGGATTGGGTTTATGCTTTGATTACTAATAAGATTGGCTGAGTTTTCTGGAGTTTACTTACTGTTCTTGCTGACTTTTCTTCAGTTTTGCATCTTATCCCGTTTAAACCAATACATGAGACTAGTCTATTAGGATTGAAGACCCTATGTGGTTACCACTTGTGTATTCAATCAGTTATTTTTAGATAGCCACTAGGTTGAGGCAAGCCACTCTCTACGAAAGACGACCCTTGATAGGCCTAGGATGCATGTTAAAGGTTGTAGGAATTAGATTTGAATTTTATTCGAGTTTAGTTAATACAATCTCAAACCCACGATCCCAAAGCGGCTAATTTAATAGGTGATTGCAAAATTGCTTAATCTAAAACTAGTTAGATATAACTTAGTGACTGTTGCGAGGTCTCAGATGGTTTCTAATTTATGTATGAGGGTGGCGAGCGATAAAGAAAATATTAATTAATCTTGTTAGTTGCAGAATTCACGGTTAGCAAGTTAATTTGCACAGGTTACTGTAGGGGGTCCTCCGAGTAACCCCGAAGCCGACCGGACTAATGAAATCAGTCTAGAACAATTATTAGAGAAAACTAGGAAGCCAATCGAAATAGAATCAAGCATAAGAAATCCCAATCCAACGTTCCCTTTCATGTTATTGATTTCCGTCTTATTTCTATTCTGCATGCTTTATTTTGTTTCATTTAAATTCAGCATTTATTTATCTTTGCTTGTCCTTCTTTCTAAAAATCTCCCATGTTTCATAAGCACGAAATTCTACACTTACTAGGTCCCCTTCCCTGTGTTCGACCCCGACTACTATTTCTACAAAATAGTTGTAGTGTCGTGGATTATAAATTTTATTTGACCAACACGACCTTCAACAAGTCGGACCCGTCGGCAATCCAAGTTTATTTTTCGTTAATTTTCTTTTCTTTGGTTTTCAGTTTTTTTAGTTAGTGCATGTTGACCTTTCGTTCCTGTTGATTAATTTTGTAGGAGCTCAAGACCACAATTTCTTCCAAATCACAATTTCTTCCAGGGCAGTATTGTTCTTCCTATATCATTTTAATTGTCCTTATGCATGCTTATTTATATTGAATAGTTGATACATTGAGGACAATGTACAATTTAAGTTTGGGGGAAGGCTTTGCTTTCTGATCTGAGCTTGTTGAAATTTTTTTGTGATGATTCTATTGCATATGTTTTGATGAGGACGACCTATGATATGATCTAGATAATGAATTATGCGCAATTTTTGTGAAATATGAAAGCATGTTCAAGATTCATGTAAATTAAAATTTTTGGATTTCCTTGCACATGTCGAGCACGTAGCCTACTTATTAATGGTTTTGAAGGTTTAGAATATGATTATATTATCTAGATGTTTGTTGTCACTCTGATAGGCTTAAGATCTGATTTGAAAGTTAAACTGCATGAGAGTTTGTAATGTTTTACTTGGGAGAAATTGCATGATTATTAGCCTGCAAAGAAAAGAAAAGAGAAAAAAATGTGAATAGGAAAAGAAGAAGAAAAAAAAATCATTAAAAAAATAATAAAAAACAGAGAAAAGAGAAATGAATAAAATAGCTTGTTGTGGTTAAAATGTTCAAGGGTAAACAGAGCTACCTCTGTTGTGATCAGTTAGGCCATCCAAGGATTAAATTTGGGATATGGTCCCTGCAGTAGTGGTGTGAAAGCTAGTGCCCTTGAATTAAAGAAAAATGCAAGTTTGGGGGAGGCATACCCCATTGTTTCCAGGCACCTTAGTGGGATATTGCTTTCTTGATTGTTGGGAAGCTGGATAATTAGAGCTTAGGGACAGTGAAGGGGGAAGATGAACTGAGGATTTTATAAACCTTTTCTAAGTTAGTAAGGACTTAATAAGGAGGCTCACGCACACACACACGCAAGGGATGAAAAGTTTAAATTTAAGTTTCATGATGAATGAATGTGTTTTAATATTTCCTTAAATTGTTTGAATTCATTATTTGGATCATTGAGGTTAGAGTCATGCATTTGCAATATCTGATTCATATATATGAATTTAGCTTTGCTCGGGTCTAGCAAAGGTTTAAGTTTGGGGGTGTGATAGCATGCAGAAATGCTATCTATTTCCTATTAATTTTAGCTAGTTTTGTGCTTAAATTGCGTACTTTGAAGTGTTTTTATGTTTAAATTTCAGAATCCGAGCAAAAAGAGCAAAACTAGAGTTCTTGAGAGACTTTGGATGATTTTAAAGCTAGTTGGGCCCATTTTGAAGATTTAAAAGAAGAAGAATAAAAGATGAAGCCCAAAATCCAAAGAAAAGATGGAAATCCAACCTAAATGCACGTGGAAAGAGTGTTGTTCAACCCAGCCGAAAGCCCACGTTGAGACGCTAGGCATTCAGCATCTCAACACTGGGAGTCAAACGTGGAAACTGCTTGGGCAGCAAGTTTGGTATGCTTGGAGAAGAAGTGTGCTTGGGCAACAAGTTTCAGGGCTCCATAAATTGAGCCATTTTCAGCCTTGAAAGGGGAGCCAATTTGTGGGTTTTCACCCCATTCTAGAATCCACACTAAAATTGGGGGTTTTGGGAGAGTTTTGGGAGCCTTGTTGAAGATCTTGGGAGCTTGGGATCGATGAAGGTCGCCATGGGATCGAGGAGATCCACATTATTATGAGCAATTATCTTCCCTTTTCCTTTATGTTTTAGTTTCTATAATAGTTGTGATTTGGAATTATTGGATGTTTAGTGATTATGAGTAGTTAATTTGTAAATTTTATGAGTTTTGATTTAGTTGTTGAACCTTTGTTTAATTAATGAAGTAATTTGGTTTGATTGTCATTGTCATTCATTTGTGCATTTTGTCCTTAATGCTTTTAATCACATGATCACTGATTAATCGATCTGTTTTCTAAGTGGAAACTAGACAGAGAGAAGCTTACACTAGAACCGAATGCATGACTAATGTTATTTACCCAAGTGACACGGGATAAAATAAATAACGTTAGAGGTTGTTAATGAAGAGTCGTAATGTCATGCTTTGTAAATAAGGAGGAAACCGAAAGGAGATTCTTTATTAAAAGGCATGAGAATAGGAGGAGACCGACAGGAGAGTCCTTGATATTAGGTTTCTAGACTTATGAATCAAATGATTAATTAATCTGAATTGACTAATTGATTAAGCAATTAAAGGTCCAATTGATAAAATCAACACCCTAGAATTATCCCTCCAAATTGTGTCTCCATTTATCTTTTGCTTTTTAGATTAGCTTTTTAGTTATTCTTTATGGCATTGGATTTTGTTCTCTAAATAAAGCTAAACAAGATTATTCGCGATAATTAATTGAATAAATCCAATCCCTGTGGAGACGATACTCTATACTCAAAATCACTATATTACTTGCGGCTCGTGCACTTTGAGGTCATCAATTTGCTACGTGGCTTATGATTTCTCATGTAGTCTTCCTCCAAGAAGGTAGCATTTGTCAATACAAATATCTTGTTTTCTTGTGGGTCGTAGAAAAGACCACCTCTCATTTCTTTTGTGTATCCAAACAAATTGGCACAATCTTGAATGAAGTTCCTGTTTTGTAGGATTTGTCACAAGCACATATGTTGGACAACTGTTAGCATGCACAAATGCTAACATTTTATGCCTAGATTTAAGTGTTTTTGCTTGGTTTTATTGTGGTTTTAATGTCTAATTATGTTAATTTCAACAATTATAGGATTGGAATTCCGTAATTCCGTAAAGCGGAAGCGTGATTGGGACCAATTCGTAATTAATTTTTGTTTAATCTAAAATACCAATACATTGACAGTAAACTTAGAACTATTCTAGATTTATATTAAGGCTAAGCAAACAAAAATATTAGATCTAAATCTAATTTATATAGTAACAAATTACTTACTCTCGTTGACGACTCAGATTGAATTCACCAATTGCTTGTGAAATAATCACGAACTAGTGCGAACACCACCACTATGGCTACACCGGTATGACTTTGAGACTTCTAGAGGCAGGAGACTGGTGGGAGTCTAGAGGGTGCCTTGAGGAGAATTCTCTGAGAGTAGGAGAATGAATGGGATACCTTTCACCCCACCCCAGGGTCCTATATATAGTAAAGGCCAAGACTTTTTCCTAATAGGAAAAGAAAGGTCTTTTCCTAATAGGAAAATGTCTATAATTTTAATAAATAATTAATTAATTCCATAATTAATTAATTACCAAATTAAATATTATATATTTAATCTTAGGCAATTTATTAAAATTAAAATTAATATGAATCCAATTCATATTAAATTTATTTGAACTCTTTCAAATATTTTCTCTCAAGAATTAATTTTGAAATTAATTCAAAATTATATTATAAAGTTTCATAAACTTTATATTATAATGTATCAATATACATTATATGATTCCCCTAAATAAATTGAACACTTTGAATTTACAATTTATACTTAATTGCCTCAAGTCTCTTTACGAGCTACCAGTGGGACCTAATGGACCTACCGATCAGAAGCTCCAACGATACGAGACTAATTGGCTAAACTCATTAACCAAGTTAGTCAACATTTGTTAACTTTGGGTTACTCCACTAAAGACCCACAATTGCACTCTTCTCACTATAGAATATTTCTGTGTCCACGGATATCGACCAATGTAGTAAGTCAATCCTTCACGTGTGTTCGTAACACCAGCTGGGTCAAATTACCGTTTTACCCCTAAGTTACCTCTGGTTCCTTAAGTACCACTGATCCCTCTAATGAACAAGTTGTTTAGGGTCCAACCACTAAACAGGAGTTCCTCTTGGGCCAAGAGAGGACGGCGCGCCTTTGTCCAAGCCCCTGAATCAGCCTTTAAGGGAACACACATCTACTTACCCCAATAGGGGAAGGAGTGAATTCCATCTTGTACTGTTATGTTCCCAGCCCCCATTCGGTCTTGCCCCTGAAATGGTCGGATTATTGAGTCGGCGAACTGGCCACTCTCACCCATACAAATCTAAGGACAATCCCTCCTGAAAGGAGTTCATAACAGACTCAGGATTGAGATTGAGTTACCTAGGTCATCCTATTGAAATAGAAACCTAAACTAGTTAACGGCGTTACATCTAGTGGTTACTATTTTGCGGTCCTGTCTTATGCAAACTCATTGCATAGGACACCCCCACCCGCATGTCTCCTACATGGATGCTTTGGATTATTGCATCTGTATCGAATACAAGGTGGGCCGCATCACATAGTGTCACCAGGATAAGGTACCCAGCCTTATCCCTATACTATAGACCTTTTAGGTTGTTACTTGGACACCGATCCCCGTATGTCCCCACATACTAGTCCAAGTTTCATTTAAACAACCTTGGATCTTAGTTTATTGGATTTAGGGTTTATTAATGCAAACTCGATTATTCAATAACCAAATTACTGAATGACTTAAATAACGCTTTATTGAGATCGATTAATTTGTTTCATTTACTATCGACGAGTTTTAGGGCATAAAACCCAACAGTCCCAAACGAGCTTTGTGATGAAATTTGGAGAAAAAGATGGAGTTATGGCCCAAATAATGAAGATATGGGTCAAAGGAAGAATTCAAGGACTTAAAAGTGCAGACCAGAGGCCAAAAATCTAGTGAGAAAGGCCCAAGACCAGCCCAAAAGCCGATAAGAGGAAGTCCAAACCAGAGGGCGGTGTCGAGATGCCACCCTCGGCGTCTCGATGCTGAGACGACTTGGGCAACACGAATATTGCATCACGACATCGAGACACTGTGATGTCAGCGTCTCGACGCTAGGCCGGCTGGAGCATTATTTAAAGGGACCCTTAGCCTCGGTTTTCAATCATCAAGCAATCATTTGGAGCGCTTTCCAAAGGCTCCTAGAGCCTCTTAGAGGAAGCGATTGAGAGAATAGTTTTAGAGAGTTTTATGAGCATTTTTGGGTTGATTCGGGCTTGTGATAGGGCTCCAATCGAGGCTTTCCTACAACGGATCAAGGCGTAAGCAAGGGTTCGACGTGGGGATAAGTTTTATACCCTTTATCTTGTTCATGTTACTGTTTATACATGTATATGCTGGAAGTTTTGATTGTTCATATGACGATGTATAGAAAATATCCTGACATTCGGGTCTTGAATGAGAATATATAATGGAACGACATTTCGATTACTATTGTTGTGTCCAATTTCTGATTATTTGATTGAGTGGTTGTAATGCTTTATAAATTCTGGCCAAATTTATATTGATTTGTTACTTAGTGGAAACTCGATGGAGAGAAACTAAGTTAGGACATAGCTCAATTGACTAGACTTAATTGCTCGTAGTGATAGCGAGAGTAGTTGGTTAGGCCTAGAGATCTAAAATGAATCACGACTTAAGACTTAACCCAATTAATATCGCTAAGGACACTTAGGTTATTAATTTGAGTCAACGATAATGAGGGAAACCGACAGGAGATCCTATGTTAATAAGTAGATTCTAGATCTATAATTAGTGGGCATAATAATAAGTAGTCAAATATCTAGTAGATTATATATTGGATTTCAAGACCTGAACTCTCATCCTATCTTTCTTCCCTCAGTGTGTTGCATATCGGCTTGATCATTTATTGCTTTAGTGTTATGTTTGATCTGTCCTCTTTTTGCGCTGGATTACCTAGATAATGTGCATTCTTGATAATTTCAGTGGTTAGAATCTTTTCTTGTCTAAATCACGCTACTCCCTGTGGAATACGATATTTGATTTTACTTACCGTCTTATATTCCTTGCGACCCATGCACTTGCGGATTGTCGGTAACAAGTTTTTGGCACCATTGTCGGGGAGTAGTAATTAATTTAGGAAAATTAATTTTCTAACATTGAAAAGAAAAGAATGAATATTAATCTAGGTTGTATATAGTTGAGTTTTTATTTTGTCAATAGTTTTATTTTTTTATTTTATTGTTTGGAAATCTTTCGCAATGCAAGCGAAGGCATAATGAGGCTAATCTTCTTCCGTTAGATCTTGAGATAGACAGAACTCTTAGAGCTATTAGAAGAGGAAGAAAACTAATTGAAGATATGGCCCAGCAAGAGGAAGCGCCCAAGGTGATTCAAGATTTCCTACAACCTGTATTACCTAAAAAAAAATCAGGGCTTGTCTACGCTTCTATGCAAGCTAACAACTTTGAACTAAAGACGGGACTCATACAAATGGCGAGGGATTGCTCATTAAAAGGGCATCCTTCTAAGGATCCACATGCCCATCTTCGGTCATTTTTAGAGATTTGTGGGACCGTGAAGATGAATGGAGTGACGACTAATGCTATCAGATTAAGACTCTTTCCTTTTTCACTACAAGACAAGGCAAAAGACTGGTTGGAATCTTTGGAACCAGGGAGCATAAATACTTGGGATGAGTTAGCCCAAGCATTCCTTACCAAATTCTTCCCACCTGCAAAAACCACAAAGCTTTACACGGAGATTGGGACGTTTAGGCAGAACAATGACAAACAACTTTATGAAGCATGGGAACGGTACAAGGAAATGCTAAGGAGATGGGCACAACACGGATATCCAGACTGGCTCTAGGTACAATTATTCTACAATGGACTTAACAGTTGTACTAAAATTGTCCTTGACACGTCTGCAGAAGGAAGTTTCCTTTCCAAAATAGTAAACGATGCAAGGGAACTGTTGGAAGAGATGGCATCAACGAGTTACCAGTGGCCCACGGAGAGAACCCCGATAAAACAAAAGGCTGGAATTTATGAGTTGGATGAATCAAATTCTTTGAAAATGCAAATGGCTTCCCTGACTAGTGCCCTTAACAAGCTGACAACTTCAAAAGTGGTTAAGTCAATTACCACTCTAGCTGAAAGCCACTCAAAGAAGGAAGATCAGGAGGTGGAACAAGCTTAGTTCATAAGCAACCGAGGATTTTATCAGAACCAGCACCTGTCGAACTGTTACCACCCAAGTTTGCACAATCATGAGAATTTTTCATACGCTAACTCCAAGAATGTTTTGCAACCACCCCTAGGTTTTGCATCATCATCACGTTCACAAGAGAAAAAGAGTAACTTGGAGGAGATGGTGGCGTTGTTTATCAAAGAGTAGAAAGTTTTGAATGTTAACCTTCAGACCACCGTGACCACTTTGGTGACTTCAGTAAACAACCACGACGTACCATTGAAGAACATGGAAGTGCCGCTGGGGCAAATTGCCACTGTAGTAAATGCCCTTCAGAAGGGTAAATTCCCCAGTGATACTGAAGTCAACCCAAGGGAGCAGTGAAAGGTCATTACTCTGCGAAGTGGTACGCAACTGAAGGAAGTGTCCGAAGAAAGAAGGAAGAAGGAGATGAAGAGTAAAGATGAAATTGTTGGGTTTTATGCCCTAAAACTCGTAGATAGTGAATGTAAACAAATTGTATACTTGTTTCAATAAAGTGTTATTGAGTTTCTACAATAAAGTGTTATTGTTAAATATTGCACAATTTGACCCAAATCCAATAAACTAAGATCCAAGGTTGTTTGTATGTAACTTGAACTAGTATGTGGGGACATACGGGGATCGATGTTCAAGTAACAACCTAAAAGGTCTATAGTACAAGGATAAGGTTGGGTACCTTATCCTGATAACACTATGAGATACGACCCTTTTTGTATTTGATACAGACGTATTGATCCAAAGCGTCCATGTAGTAGACATGCAAGCAGGGGTATCCTATGCAATGAGTTTGCATAAGACCGGACCACGAAATAGTCAACCATTAGTTATAACACCGTTAACTAGTTAGGTTACTGTTTCAATATGATGACCTAGGTAACTCAATCTTAATCCTGAGTGTGTCATGAACTCCTTCTCATGAGGGATTGTCCTTTGATTAGCATGGGTGAGAGTGACCAATACGCCAACTTAATATGCCTGTCTTTTTGGGGACAAGACCGAGTGGGAGGCTGAGGACATGACAACACAAGAAGGAATTCACTCCTTCCCGCTTCTAGGAGAAGTAGTTCAGTGTTCCCTTAAGTGGTGACTCTGGGACTTGAACAAAGGGATCCCGCCCTCTCACTGACCCGAGAGGGACTTTCTGTTTAATGGTTGGACCATAAACAGGTTGTTCATTAGAGGAGTGCTAGTACTTAAGGAGACAGATGTAACACAGGGGTAAAACGGTAATTTGACCCAGCTGTGATTACGGACACTCGTGAAGGATTGACTTACCGGCATAGGTCTACATCCATGGACACAGAAATGTTCTACAGTGAGAAGAGTTCAGCTGTGGGTCTTTAGTGGAATGACCCACAGTTAATGAATATTGGTTAACTTGATTAATGAGTTTAATCAGTCAACCTCATATCATTGGAGCTTCTGATCTGTAGGTCCATTAGGTCCCCCTGCTAGCTCGTAAAGAGTAATTAGGAACAAATATATCTTGAGAGAATTTGAATAGTTCAAATTCATATTGGGAATTAAGTTAATTGTATGAGATACAAATTAATATAATGTATAGTGATGCATTAAAACATAAAGTCTAATTTGAAATTAAACTTTATTATATTGAGAGATTGATATATTTGAAAGAGTTCAAATATATGTCTAATTAAATATATGGTATTTAATTAGAAGATGAATTAATTAATTATTCAATTTAGTTTAAATTAAATGAGATTTAATTAAACTATAGTCTACGAGGGAATTATTAGAATATGATTCTAATATGTAATTAATTGAATATGGGAGATATTTAATTAATTGTAAAATTAATTAATTATTGAAATTAATTAATTGATTAGTTTAAATGAAGTAATTAAATGTGATTTAATTAAGTTTAATTAAAATATATTATGTGAGGAAATTACATTTAAATAAGATTTAAATGTGCATGAGATTAATTAATTAATATGATTAGTTAATTATCATTTAATTAATTGATTTAATCAATTAATTAATTGATCTTGATCTAACGGTCAATATTGTTTCCTAACCTCACATTAGGGTTTCCTCTCTTATAAAAGGAAAGGTTATGAGAACCCTAACCCTAAGATCTCATTCTAGCCTCCCTCGCATATTCTCTCAAGAACTCTAGAGAGAAATTTTCTCTCTGAGAGTTTTTTCCCAATCAAGATTAGTAGTCCCACAACTACGTTCCTAATCTCAGAGAATAGCAGGGTAGCCTCGTGGTGGTGTCCGTTGAAGTATTCAGAGTCGTCAACGGAGGTATGTTTTTCACCGCTTAACCTTTTGTCAATGTATTGGTATTTTGTAGAACAAAATTAATTTACGAACGGTCCAATTGCTTCTGCTGTAACGGAATTGGGAATTCCAATCCATTGGTATCAGAGCCGATCGTATGTTTAATTTTGTTTTACAAAATTTACAATGGTTGATTGGTGGGATTTAATTATGCATTTGATGTATGAGATTTTGCTAGTAGATGTTTAAGGTTTTGGCATATAGATTTACAATTTTAAGTTGATTTGATCAATGTAAGGGCCTTTTGTTTTTGGGTATTTTAATTGCAATCGAGTCTATATGTCCGTGTCGTTGTTTATTATCAATTGAGGAAGAAATTCGGAGCAATTTGATGCAATTTGGGGAAAAATCGCACTGGAAATCTGAGAGTCAGCGTCGAGACGCTGGCTCAACGGCATCTCGACAAAGGAGGAAAATTCCTAAAACGGAGAAACGGGCGATTTTTTTTTCGAAAAAAATAAAGTAAAGAAAAACTGCGCAAGTTATGACTCTACACCAGCAGTTGTCTGGGCGGCTGGGGCACTTGCCTATACTCCACAAAGGCACGGGTTCGAGCATGATTGATGGCCTTTTTTTTTAAATTTGGAGCAATTTCGCGTGCGGTAATGTAACTTTGCGGTTTGGTTCGTGGTTGAGGCGGTTCGTGATTTAGTTGATCGGTTCTCAGCGGTTCACACGGTTTCAGCTTGGTTCAATCGGTGGAGCCGGTTCAGTGGGTTTTTGGGTCGGTCAAGCACTTTTGCAGCTGGTTCAAGGTGTTTTGAAGCTGGTTCAGTGTGGTTCAACTCAATTTTTCACTGGTTCGAAGGGTTTGGATGCGGTTTGAGCTGGTTCTCGGCAGGATAGGACTTTATTAGATAGATTAATGTAATTTTTCTAATTTTTGAGTCTTAGGATGCCAAAACCCGTCTACTTAGCTATTTAATTGTTTTATGGATAACATATAGTATATAAATCCCACCATAGGTTAAGCATATTCATGCATTTTTTAATTATAATTGTTATAATATAAGTATTATGCATGAATTTAATTTTCATGGGTATTTAATCTAAATTGTTATGATTAAATGGATGAAAATTGAGAAGCATTGAGCATGAAATTACTTTAGTAAAAATATAAAGAGTTATATTTATGAAAGTAATTAACATGCTTAATTAATTTTCATGATATATTAATATAAATGTTATGTTAATGTATGAAAATGGTAATACTTATTTTTAATTTTCTTGTATAATTAATTTAAGAGTTAGGTTAATTAAAAGGAAATTAAATTGCATTGAGCATGACACTACGTTAGATTAATATAATTGTTATATTTTTGGTATGTCATGTATGCTAATGTATGGTTTTATAAATTAATTAGAATTTGATTATTAATTTATTCACCATAGTAGCATGTTATAGGGTTAATTCATTAAAATTTATAATAGTTATAAAATTAATGAATAGAACCGTCAATCTATAATCAAGAATAGCATGCAAACATAAGATCATAGGATAAATTTGATTAATTTTAAATTGTTTAAAATTAATTAGACCTAGATCGGTTTCTAATAGGATTAGAATTATTTCTTACTTAGAATTAAAAATAGTTTTAATTGACAAAGTAGGAAAAACATTGCTATGATTATAAGGGAACTCCACCGGTAATGTTCTGTCTAAGGTTGGGGGTATTTAAGTTGACGGTTTACGGAACACCTCCTACCTGGGTACTGACCCGAACCTTGAGTTGAATTAACCATAGTAATGTTGACTTGCAATGTTGGGTTTATTAAAAGAAGTTTAATTCACCTAAAACATTGCGCTTGAATCCTTTCCATAATTGTTATAATAGGATTAGACTTAGATAGATTGACTTAGCCGAATTTTATCTAAGTTAAACAACCCTAAATTAACCTTAGGACATTTTCAGTGGGAGGAAAATTTCAAAACGAGATTTAAATCAAGTTTTGCTCCTACGTCCCTATATTCACAACGTGAGGTTCATGCTCGGCTTCGAGTCGCCCTAGGAGCGGCCTCCCATCGGAAAGTGTTTGCATGAATCAATAACAAGGTGAATGGGAAAAATGTCTAGAGTAAGTGGGAGTGGGACACGTGTCAACGTATCCCTCAGTCTCCGCCCCTAGGTCACACCGTGAGAGTCCTATGATCCGCCTGCAGGTTGTCCTGGCGCAACCATCCCTTCGGAGGGCCTGATCATAGGATTCGGAACATCGTGAACTCCTGAATAGGATAGGAACTCTTAGGCTAATTACCAACAGTTGTCTTTTCCTTCGGTAGCCTGTTGGTGCGTGCCTCTGAGATCTGAAAGTGGGAGGGTTACACTTACAAGGATGAGTTAAAAGTGTTAACAAATCCTTGACCGAACAACGGTGGCTAATGTCTATAGGAATATGAGTTATTCTGGAATTAGAATTAGCTGAGAAATGTCTCATTTCAGAGGAGGAGTGCTTGATCACCCTTCGGTGGCTGATATTCTAAACCTCTGAAACATCGTTGCAAAACTAAATCAATAGTTTTAGGGTTCTGTGATTGCTTGTTTTGCTAAATTGATTGGATTGTGTGCAATTGTTTGCTTGTATGATGGGTTAAGGCAAAGATAACTAATACGGTCATTGTTTGTTTAAATTTCAGCAATGTCTTCCTCAATAGTCTATCTGCTTAAAAATGAGAAATTAACCGGTGAAAATTACGCTACGTGGAAGTCGAACCTGAATACGATTCTTGTTGTCGATGATCTGCGGTTCGTC
The DNA here is from genome assembly GCA_017139565.1 of Luffa aegyptiaca. Lineage (NCBI taxonomy): Eukaryota > Viridiplantae > Streptophyta > Magnoliopsida > Cucurbitales > Cucurbitaceae > Luffa > Luffa aegyptiaca. The sequence continues at coordinate 24,059,774 of CM029395.1, forward strand.
TTAACGGAGGATTGTCCTCCAGCCCCTGCTCGTAATGCAACCCAAGCAATTAAGGATGCTTATGACCGCTGGACAAAGGCCAATGATAAGGCTCGCGTCTATATCCTAGCCAGCTTATCTGAAGTTTTGGCTAAAAGGCATGAGGGCATGGTAATAGCGAGGGAGATTATGAACTCTCTCCAGGAGATGTTTGGACAACCGTCCTACCAACTGCACCATGACGCTCTCAAATACGTTTATAGCTGCCGCATGAAAGAGGGCACGTCTGTTCGGGAACATGTCCTGGATATGATGGTCCAATTCAACGTGGCAGAAGCAAACGGGGCGGTCATACATGAGCGTAGTCAGGTTGCATTCATCTTAGAATCTCTTCCGAAGAGTTTTCTACAGTTTCGAAGCAATGCAATGATGAATAAAATAGTATTCAACCTGACTAGCCTCCTGAATGAGCTACAACTCTATCATTCTCTTCTTAAGAACAAGGGACAAGTAGAAGGAGAGGCAAACGTTGTTCACTCTAAAAGAAAGATCGAGAAGGGTTCATCCTCTGGAACTAAATTTGTAGCCACTTCTTCGAAGAAGATTCAGAAGAAGAAAGGAAACAAGGGGAAGGCTCCCGCGACTGCTGCTAAAAGCAAGGGAAAAGCCAAAGTTGTGGCAGACAAGGGCAAGTGTTTCCACTGCAATGTAGATGGACACTAGAAGAGAAACTGCCCAAAGTACCTTGCTGAGAAAAAGAAGGAAAAGGAAGGTAAATTTGATTTACTAGTTTTAGAAACATGCCTAGTAGAACATGATGAGTTTACCTGGATACTTGATTCAGGAGCAACTAATCATGTTTGCTCTTCTTTTCAGGAAAACAATTCCTTTCCGCAGTTGAACGATGGGGAAATGACACTCAGGGTCGGAACTGGAGAAGTCATTTCAGCTAAAGCAGTGGGAGCTGCGAAGTTATTTTTTAGAAATAGATTTTTACTTTTAGAAAGTTTGTTAATTGTTCTTAAGATTAAGAGGAACTTAATTTCTATTTCATGTTTGATTGAACAATCGTATACAGTTACTTTTGATATGAATGAAGCGTTCATTTATAAGAATGGTGTACTTATTTGTTCAGCCAAATTAGAAAATAACTTGTATGTATTAAGACACACCGAAAACAAAGCATTTTTAAATCACGAGTTGTTTAAAACTGCTGAAACTCAAAGAAAAAGGCAAAGGATTTCTCCAACAAGAAACAATACTCATCTTTGGCATCTTAGACTTGGTCATATAAATATCGATAGAATCGGTCGTTTGGTAAGGAATGGACTTCTAAGCAAGCTAGAAGATGATTCACTGCCACCTTGTGAATCTTGTCTCGAGTGCAAAATTACCAAAAAGACCCTTTACTGGAAAAGGTTACAGAGCCAAAGAACCCTTAGAGTTAATACATTCAGACCTCTGTGGTCCAATGAATGTAAAAGCTCGAAGAGGGTACGGATATTTCATCTCATTTATAGATGATTATTCAAGATATGGTTACTTGTACCTAATGGGACATAAGTCTGAAGCCCTTGAAAAGTTTAAGGAGTTTAAGGCTGAAGTTGAAAACCTATTAGGTAAATCAATTAAAGTAAATCAATCTGATTGAGGAGGGGAGTATATGGATCAAAGATTCCAGGATTATATGATAGAACATGGAATCCAATCCCAACTCTCAGCCCCTGGTACACCTCAACAAAATGGTGTATCAGAAAGGAGAAATAGAACCTTGTTAGACATGGTTCGATCAATGATGAGCTATGCTCAATTGCCTAGCTCGTTTTGGGGTTTGCAGAAGAGACTGCAGTACACATCTTGAACAATGTTCCCTCAAAAAGTGTTTCTGAAACACCTTTCGAATTATGGAAGGGGCGTAAACCTAGTTTGCATCACTTTCGCATCTGGGGTTGTCCAGCACACGTGCTTGTGACAAATCCTAAGAAACTGGAACCTCGTTCAAAACTGTGCCAATTTGTTGGTTACCCTAAAGAAACGAGAGGTGGTCATTTCTACGACCCACAAGAAAATAAGGTGATTGTATCGACAAACGCCACCTTCTTGGAGGAAGACCACATGAGGGATCATAAACCACGAAGCAAAATAATATTAGGAGAAGCTACTGAAGAATCACCAAGAGTTATTGACAAAGCTGGACCTTCAACAAGGGTTGATGAAGGAACTAGTTCTTCAGATCCATCCCGTCCTTCTCAAACGTTGAGAATGCCTCGACGCAGTGGGAGGGTTGTATTACAACCTGATCGCTACTTGGGTTTAACTGAAACTCAGGCTGTCATACCTAATGATGGCATTGAGGATCCATTGTCCTATCGATAGGCAATGAGTGACGAAGATAAGGATGAATGGGTTAAAGCCATGAACCTGGAAATGGAGTCAATGCACTCCAATTCTGTATGGGAACTCGCAGATCTACCAGATTGGGTAAAACCCATAGGATGTAAATGGATCTATAAGAGAAAAAGAGATGCAGCTAGGAAGGTACAGACCTTCATAGCTAGACTAGTGGCAAATGGTTATACCCAAAAGGAAGGGGTTGACTATGAGGAAACCTTTTCTCCTGTAGCCATGTTAAAGTCCATAAGAATTCTCTTGTCCATCGCCACATATTATGACTATGAAATATGGCAAATGGACGTCAAGACTGCCTTTCTGAATGGTAATCTTGAAGAAAATATCTTCATGTCTCAACCCGAAGGGTTCATAGCCCAAGGTCAGGAGCAAAAGGTTTGTAAGCTCAATCGATCCATTTATGGATTGAAACAAGCGTCCAGATCATGGAACATTAGATTTGATACTGCGATCAAATCTTTTGGTTTTGACCAAAACATTGATGAGCCTTGTGTGTACAAGAAAATCAACAAAAAGAAAGTAACTTTTCTAATACTTTATGTAGACGATATCCTACTCATTGGGAATGATGTAGGATACCTCACTGACATTAAGAAATGGCTAGCAACCCAATTCCAAATGAAAGATCTGGGAGAGGCTCAATATGTTCTGGGAATCCAAATCATTAGGGATCGTAAGAACAAAACGCTAGCATTGTCTCAAGCAAAACTCCAAGAAGGGACTATTACCCTTCAGACATGGGGTACACCTGTCTAAGGAACAATCTCCTAAGACACCTCAAGAAATTGAGAACATGAGACACATTCCCTACGCCTCAGTTGTGGGCAACCTACTGTATGCTATGCTCTGCACTAGGCCTAACATATGTTATGCAGTGGGAGTAGTCAGTAGGTATCAGTCTAATCCAGGGTTGGACCACTGGGGAGCGGTTAAGAATATCCTCAAGTATCTTCGGAGAACGAGGGACTACATGCTTGTGTATGGAGCTAAGGATTTGATTCTTACTGGATACACTGACTCTGACTTTCAAGCTGATAAGGATTCAAGGAAATCCACATCAGGGTCAGTATTCATCCTCAATGGAGGAACAGTAGTTTGGAGAAGCATCAAACAAGGATGCATAGCAGACTCAACCATGAAGGTGGAGTATGTAGCAGCTTGCAAAGCAGCTAAGGAGGCAGTTTGGCTTAGAAAGTTCTTGACTGATTTGGAAGTTGTTCTGAATATGAACATGCCCATAACACTATACTGTGACAACAGTGGGGCTGTAGCCAACTCAAAAGAACCTCAAAGCCACAAACGAGGTAAACACATCGAGAGGAAGTATCACCTCATACGGGAGATTGTGCAACGAGGAGATGTGATCGTCACTAAGATCGCTTCAGAGCACAACATCGCTGATCCATTTACGAAGGCACTCACGGCTAAAGTGTTTGAGGGTCATCTAGAGGGTCTAGGTCTACGAGATATGTATGTCGTCTAATCTAGGGCAAGTGGGAGAAACGTATAATGGGTATAAGGATGCCCTAGTTCATTGTATTATTTTTAGTATACATGACATTTCCAGCTTTAGATTATTGCATTTACATCCCACTAACTAGTGTTTTAGTTCAAGTGGGAGTTTGTTGGGTTTTATGCCCTAAAACTCGTAGATAGTGAATGTAATCGTTGACCGGATATTAATGAAATAATATTGATATATTTTTCCATTAAATGCTATTAGTTATTTTATATTTGTCTTTGCCTAAAATAACCCTAATCCAATAAACTAGACATCCTAGGCTGTAATATGAGTCTTAAACTATATGTAGCGACATATGGGGATCATTGTTCAAGAAACAGCCTAAAGGGTCTATAGTATAGGGATAAGACTGGGTGCCTTATCCTGGTGACACTATGGATACGACCCATTTTGTATTTGATACAAACGCTATGATCCAACGCGTTCGTGTATGCGAGTGGGGGTATCCTATGCAATGAGTTTGCATAAGACCGGACCGCGAAATAGTAACCACTTGTTATAACACCGTTAACTAGTTGGTTTTCTATTTCACTAGGACGACCTAGACAACTTGGTCTGAATCCTGAGTTGATTATGGACTCCTGCTCATGAGGGATTGTCCTTTGATTTGTATGGGTGAGAGTGGCCAATATAAAAGGGCCTATCGGACAACTTTTAAAACACCGATTGGTACTTCCCCGTATCGATTGGTATACGGTAAGGCCTATCATCTGCCTGTGGAGCTAGAGCACAAAACATATTGTGTTGGGACTAGCGTAGGGGCGTAGGAGCGAGGATTTTCGCAAACCGTTTCCCATTTGTGTTGGGAGATTGATCTTTCATCGTCTGCGGGAGGGTGCAGCTGAATCCTCTTTCTTCTTGAAACTTCCCCTTCCCCTCAGCCACGCTTTCTTTGCCTGCGCCCACTTTTTCTTTGCCTTTTCCTTTTGATGCGGTGGGCGCCCCTTTTCTCTTCTTGCTTTGGCCTGCCGCAGGCCTCTCGGACAGTTCTCGGATGATTACCCCTGTGGGCTGGATGTTGTGGCGATGTGTTAAAGGAAGCTCATCCTCAAAATCAGTGGATTCTGAGTCCAAGGTTGCCGCAATGATGGCTAGATTGGATGCGGCTACCTCTGCGACAGCTGGGTCTTGCACCATTTTGCTGGCGCATTCTTTTTCTCTGGCCGCTTCTTCATATGCGGCGGCCTTGCTCGCAGTTTCTTCTGCGGCAGTCTTCTCTTGCTCTTCTCTCTGGCGAATTGCGTCGCCTTCCTCGCCTAATTCTCCCATCAGGGAGTTCCATGCGTCGACTTCCCGCTCAGAAAACTACGGAAAGGTGGGGTTTGCGGAGGTTGATGGTGTGAGAGGGTCGGAAACGGTCGTGGGAGTGGAGAAAGAAGGTGGGGCGGTGTTTGAGGTCAAGGAAGCTGAGGAGGTGGGAGGTAGAAGAAGGGGTAGAGACGACAAAGGGGAAGAAAATGGGGTAAGGTTTTGTGGGGTGAGGGTGTTTGGGGATGGACGAAGCTCCACAGGCTGAATCCTAAAGGTAAAGGTATCTAATGGTGATATATCAAGTACCTCAGTGACATTTGCGCCGGTGGTGGTCGGTGTGGTGGCGGGCTGCGTTTCTGTGTTGACGATGGGTTGTTCTCCGTCGATGACTTCTGGCTCTTCTTCCTCCATGCGGTCACTGTTTTGCTGGTTGTCATCATCTTCATCAGAGGAGATGATGACATCTCTATGAGGTCCTTCTACCTCCGGTGATGTTGGAGGTGCGTCAGCATAACTGGCGAGAGAGGGATTTTGTGAGTCGGACATGGCGGTTCTCGGAGAAAACAGAAAGAAGCTTCGCAAGAGAGGGAAAACAAGGGTTTAGGGTTTCGAAAGAAATGAAGAAGATGAAGAGATGAAAGGGAGAGCGCATCCCCTTTTATAGCTAACGCAAGGTTTAGCTAGCTTTGGTATTGATGCCCTTTCGCATCCCACGTAGGTAGGTAATCATGATTATCATGGGGGAATGTGGGCGGTTGCCTTGGTTAATGTGTAAAAATAGGGATTAGTGCGACTCATTAAATGCAAAATGATTATGGCTGCGCTTCCAATGCGAGTTATGTGCAGATGAATTGGGACATGCGATAGGGTTTTCCTCCTAAGGCTTTGTCACAACAAAATTCTAACACAACTAATGCGAGTAGAACATGCGATGAGATCTAAACTATCAAAATATTAACGCAATAAAATAAAAATGCGGAAGGAAAGAAAATAATTACAACTTCTAACCTGTTGTGCTCTTACCTTGCGTTAGGTCCTGACGCAACTGAGAGCACTTTTTTGTCCTGAACCTATTTTTGTCTTGTTATTTTAAGGCGGATCTTTTAGAAGAATAATTTCAACTATCTCGTCAAAGGTCCCATCAATGTACGGTTTTATTCTTTGTCCGTTGACCTTGAAAATTCTCTTTCCGTCAATAGAGTGTAGGTCCACAGCCCCATATGGATATATCTTGTGGATAGTATATGGGCCCAACCACCTTGATTTTAGCTTACCTGGAAAGAGACGTAAGCGAGAATTGAATAATAATACCTTCATACCTTCTCTAAGATCCTTCTCGCATATCCTTCGGTCATGCCATTGTTTTTGCTTCTCTCTGTTGATCTTGGTATTTTCATATGCGCATCTTCTAAATTCTTCTAATTCTGACAGCTGGCGCAATCGTTCCTGTCCTGTCGCATATGGATCAAAATTAAGACGCTTTAGTGCCCAATGTGCTCTGTGCTCCAACTCTAAAGGCAAATGACAGGCCTTGCCAAACACCAACGCATAGGGAGACATCCCTATGGGTGTTTTGAAAGCCGTGCGGTATGCCCATAACGCATCATCCAGATGTTGCGCCCAGTCCTTCCTGTTTGTGCTGACCACTTTCTCGAGAATTCTCTTTATTTCCCTGTTCGATACCTCAGCTTGTCTATTGCTTTGACGGTGATAAGTTGTTGCGATATGATGCTTGACATTGTATTTTTGCAACAGCTTAGTCATGATCTTGTTCACGAAATGGGTCCCTTCATCACGGATAAGTCTTCGTGGCACACCAAATCTTGTAAGAATATTCTTCTTAAGGAATTTCGCCACGGTAACCGCATCACTTTTAACGCAAGCAATTGCCTCCACCCACTTTGTGACATAGTCAACTGCGAGGAGGATATATTGGTATCCTTGCGATGATGGAAAAGGTCCCATAAAATCAATACCCCAAACATCAAACGACTCAATTTCTACTATATAGTTATGCGGCATCTCGTTCCTTGCGCTGATATTACCAGTGCGTTGGCACTTGTCGCACCTATCCGCATATTTCTTTGCGTCCTGGAACAAAGTAGGCCACCAGTAACCACTCTGCAATACCTTCACCGCAGTGCGTTGGCCTCCAAAGTGTCCTCCATATGGAGCTTCATGGCATGCTCCCAAAATTTTCAACGCATCTATACGTCCAACGCATCTCCTAATGATCTGGTCTGGTCCTCTACGATAGAGATAAGGGTCATCCCATAAATAAAATTTTAGTTCATGAAAAAATTTCTTACGATGTTGCACTCAGTATTCTTCCGGTAAGACCCCTGCGGCGAGGTAGTTTGCGATGTCCGCAAACCATGGTTCTTCTTCTTCAATCATTAGTAGCTTCTCATCAGGGAATTCCTCTACGATAGGGATATCTAACGCATCTACCTTCTCAGGATTCTCCAAACGCGATAAATGATCTGCGACCAAATTCTCACTCCCCTTTTTGTCCTTGATCTCTAACTCAAATTCTTGCAGCAATAGGATCCACCTAATCAACCTTGGTTTCGCATCTTTTTTAGTGATTAGGTATTTTATCATCGCATGATCTGTGTAGACAGTGACTTTGGAGCCAATTAAATAAGCATGGAATTTATCAAAAGCATAAACAACCGCTAATAATACCTTCTCGGTTGTTGTGTAATTAATTTGTGCTTCATTCAATGTTCTGTTGGCATAATAAATAGGGTGCAGAATCCTTTCCTTTTTCTGTGCCAAGACTGCTCCAACTGCCACGTCACTAGCATCACACATTAGGACAAATGGTTCCTTCCAATTAGGAGTTGCGAGAATGGGTGCACTGACTAGTGCACACTTCAGATCCTTGAATGCCTTGGCGCATTCCTCTGAAAATTCAAATCTTCTATTTGTTTATAATAATGCGCATAGTGGCTTTGTAATTTGCGAGAAGTTCCTGATGAATCTACGCCTGCGTGACCCAAGAAACTTCGAATTCCTTTTACAGAGGTGGGTGGTGGCAATTTTTCAATGACATCAATATTTTCCTTGTCGACTTCAATACCTGCGCGTGATATGCGATGGCCTAGGACGATGCCTTCTTCTACCATAAAATGGCATTTCTCCCAATTCAGCACTAAGTTAGTCTGTTCACATCGCTTTAATACTCGTTCCAGCTGCGTTAGACAGTATGCAAAAGACTTTCCAGATACTGAGAAGTCGTCCATAAAAACTTCCACTGATTTTTCTAGCAATTCTGAAAAGATGGCCATCATACATCTCTAGAATGTCCCTGGCACATTGCATAGCCCAAAAGGCATCCTTCTGAACGCAAAGGTTCCCTATGGGCAGGTAAAAGTAGTCTTTTCTTGGTCTTCCGGCGTAATGGATATTTGGTTATACCCTGAGTACCCGTCAAGAAAACAATAATATGCTTGTCCTGCAAGTCGATCCAGCATTTGATCAATGAATGGAAGAGGGAAATTATCCTTCTTCGTGATTGCGTTGAGTTTGCGGTAGTCCATGCATATGCACCACCCAGTAGTGGTGCGTGATGGGATCAATTCGTTGTTTGCGTTGGCTACCACTGTCATTCCTCCTTTATTGGGCACGCATTGCACCAGACTCACCCATCTGCTGTCCGCAATAGGGTAAATCACCCCTGCGTCGAGCCATTTAATAATCTCCTTTATCACAACCTCCATCATTACTGGATTTAATCTTCTTTGTCGCTCAATAAATTCATTGGATTCGTCCTGCAGGCGAATTTTGTGTTGTAGTACGAGGGGCTAATTCCCTTAATATCTGCGAGACTCCATCCAATGGATTTATTGTGCTTTGTGAGGACCTGCATTAAAAGGTGTTCTTGCGGTTGATCAAGCTTCGATGAAATGATAACTGGCAGGGATTCTTCTTCTCCTAAAAACTAGTACTTTAAATGCGTTGGGAGTGGCTTGAGTTCTAGCGCAGGGGGTTGCGCTATGGAAGGTAAGGTGGGGATTCTTTCTTTGAGATCTAGCACATGGATAATTTCTATCGGTTGCGCTAGAATGCAATTTTCTTCAACCTTTTCTTCCTTTTCCTCCTCTCTTGCAGGGTTGAACGCATTTGACTGTAGTACTTCCAGTGGGGAACATATGTCAATGTGTGCTACCATGTCGCATTCTTTGTTGTCATCTGGGTATTTTAATGAGGTAAGTACATTAAAAACCACTTTTTGATCATTCATGTGCATGGTAAGCTCCCCTTTTTGCACGTCAATCAATGTTTGGCCGGTGGCAAGGAACTGTCTTCCCAAAATAATGGGAACTTCTCTGCCAGCTTCGTAATCAAGTATGATAAAATCTGTAGGAAAAATAAATTTGTCAACTTTTACCAAAACGTCTTCAATTTTTCCTTCGGGGTGGACCACTGATCTGTCTGCCAATTGAAGCGTGACAGTGGTTGGTCTTGCTTCTCCAATTCCCAGGCGCTTGTAAACTGATAGTGGCATTAAATTTATGCTTGTGCCTAGGTCGCATAACGCTCTGCCAACATCGATTCCTCCTATCGAACAGGGAATCGTGAAGCTACCAGGATCTTTCAATTTAGGTGGGAGCTTGTTGGCAAGTATTGCGCTACATTCACTTGTCAGCGCAACAGTCTCAAATTCTTTCCATGGTCTTTTATTCGGTAAAATGTCCTTCAAAAACTTTGCGTAGCTAGCCATCTTTTCCAATGCCTCCACAAAGTGGAATGTTGATGTGAAGCTCTCTCAAGACATTTAAAAATTTCTTAAACTGGGCTTCATCATTTTTCTTTCTCAACCTTTGCGGAAAAGGGATTGTGGGCTTATATGCGTCAGCCTCTTTTTCTGCGTGCAACGCAGTTCATTGGCGGCTCTCAAGGGATGGAGGACAAAAAATTTATCTTTGAGCCTCCATGAGCTGATCGAGCCTCATCTAGCTAGAAACGTTAAAGAAGCGCTGCTTGGGAGGCAACCCAAGGACTGTTGGTTAGTTCTTTTACTTTTTGTGGATTTAAATAAACCCTTGCTCCTTGATCCAATTTTGTGTCTCAGGATCCATGAAGCAAGCCCCGTCAAATCCAAAGGTGCACTCTCCCGATCTGGAAGATGTTGAATTTCTCCAAAAAGAAGTCAGGGAAGTCTCAGTATCCCTCTTCTTTTAATTGTTTAAAACATTAGGGACAATGTTTTATTTTAAGTTTAGGGGGGAGGCTTTCGCTACTTTTGAGCTTACCTGAATTCTTTTCGATGCATGTTTAGGACTTAGGACAGTGAGGAAAGCCTAGGATTTTAGTTAGAATTTTTGGGGGAATATGGTTTATATGAATGTGGAATTCAGGAGCATAGTACAAAATTGGGAAATTTAAATTTTTTTTGCTTAGTATTAATGTCTAAAGCATGCAATAAACTTATCTTGTGAGATCCTTGAAAATATAGATTCTTGTTATGTGATCGCTTGTCAGTATGCTTAACAAATTAATAATAATTTGTCGTAGATATTTATCAATCCAAGTATAAATCGACAAAAATCAAGTGATACCTAGTGAGTCTAGGGTCGAATCCACAGGGAAAGGTTATTTGCAAAGTTTTAACAATATTTACTGATCTAAACTTGAAAATGTGTGATATTATATAAAAGAATAAATAAGAGAGTTGGTGATCTTAAACAGTAAAACTTGTAGAAAGCAAAACATGCGACAAGAATGAAAAGAAAAGTATTAAGGAAAATAGTATCAAGCATGTTATGGTCGTAACCTCATGCGGTTATAAGATTCTTGTAGCGCATACATTGGTTAATTGAACCATTAATGCGTAAGTGAGAAAAAAAATCATAAGTTTCCCTTCTTGTACTCCTTCTGCGTTTGGCATAAAACTATCAATTGGTTATTTGGCTAGTTCATGTGTGGGGCTTAGTTCTCTAGAACTTACAAGGGATTGTGTTAGTCTTAACACAATCTAAGCTCATGCATGCACTATCTTTTAGCGATAGAGTTTTAATGCTACCAAGACTACATGTCATGCACTAACGTGTTTCACTTAGAGATGTCTGATGACATGCAAAAATGTCATCATTTTCCTATTATTTTTAGCTAGTTTTGTGCATGAATTGTGTACTTTAATGCTATTTTCTGTTTAAATTTCAGAAAACCGAGTCAAAGAAGAAAAACCGGAATTTTGAGAGAATTTGGATGATTTTTGGAGGCTTTTTGAGCAATTTGGAGAAGTTCATCGTAGATCCAAGTCCAAAAGCCCAAAAAGAATGAGTTAGAAGCCCAAGAATCAAGGATTTCAAGCTTAAATTATCATGTTGGGTCAAGAAAAGAGCCCAAAATCCATTTCATGAAGCATTGGGCCAAAGGAATTGAAGAAGGCCCAAAAATTGAGTCAAATTCGGGCCATTCTAGAAGATCCAGGGCCTAGCGTCGCGACGCTAGGCCGAAGCGTCTCGACGCTAGGCAACTATACGGAAAAATCCAGAAAGGAGGTAGTGTCGCGACGCTGCGACGACTTGGAGCCCAAGAAAAGATGACGTCAGAGCGTCTCGACGCTGTGACGTAGCGTCTCGACGCTACGCCTGCTGGGAGCCTATTAAAGGGGCCATTTGCATCCAAGTTTTGGGTGCCAATTTGTGGGTTTTCACCCCATTCTAGAATCCACACTAAAATTGGGGATTTTTGGGAGAGTTTTGGAGCTTTGTTGAAGATCTTTGGAGCTCGGGATCGATGGAGGTCGGTGCGGGATCGAGGAGATCGACACTTTTATGAGCATTTCTCTTCCCTTTTCCTTTATGTTTTAGTTTCTAGAATTGTTGTGATTAGGAATTATTGAATTTTAGTGATTATGAGTAGTAAATTCCTAAATTCTATGAGATTGATTTAGATGTTGAACCTTTGCTTGATTAATGAATTTATTTGGTTTAATTATCATTATTGTTCATTTGTGCATTTTGTCCGTAATGCTTTTAATCAACTGATCGCTGATTAAATGAATCGTTACTAAGTGGAGACTCGACGGAGAGAAGCTTAGACTAGAACTGAATGCATGACTAACGTTATTTACCTGGGTGACACGGGATAGAATAAATAACGTGAGAGGTTGTATTGAAGGGTCGTAATGCCATACTAAGTAAATAAAGAGGAGACCGAAAGGAGATTCTTTATTGAAAGGTATGAGATAGGAGGAGACCGACAAGAGAGTCCTTGTCATTAGGCTTCTAGACTTATGAATCAAATGATTAGTTAATCCATATTAGTTAATTGATTAAGCGATTAGAGGTCCAATTGATTAAATCAACCCACTAAGAATTATCCCTCCAAATTGTGTCTCCATTTATCTTTTGCTTTCTAGATTAGCTTTTTGTTATTCTTTTCGGCATTAGATTTTGTTCTCTAAATAAAGTTAAGCAAGATTATTCGTGGTAATTAATTGAATAAATCCAATCCCTGTGGAGACGATACTCTATACTCAAAATCACTATATTACTTGTGACGACCCGTACGCTTGCGGTGAGCAACAAGTTTTTGGCGCCGTTGCCGGGGATTGGCTAATTTCATTCAATTAATATTGTGAAGAAATTGCTTGCTTTAAGTTAAAGGTTTTATTTTGCTTTCTTTGTTTTATTTTTATCCTAGTCCATTGTTCTTGTTGTGCATTTAATTGGTGTTTGCATCTGATTGAGAGCCTGTCTATTGTTGATTTATTGTTTTAAATGGATTTTTATCATTTCGGGTGGCCCTTTAGGGAATCCGAGCCCGAAGAACCAACACCATTGTCCAATTATTCCCTTTCAAATTGTCCCCCCTCTAAAGAAAAATCTCCCCTAGAGAGCCTACTTAAAGAATTTATAGAGGACAATAAAATCACCAAATTAGCTCTAGAATTCAGGGGGTTATTGCACCCAAGAAGGGAGGAGAGTGAAGTGCAGCCCACTTCCTTAGAAAAAGAGTCTTCCTTAGAGAGCTTGCTTGAAGATTTTATTGAAGAGACTAGAGCCCATGAATGTAGAATTAGAAAAATCTATGGAGAGACTCAAGACCCAAAGGGAGGAAAGGGAAGTAGGATCCACTTCCATAGAGTGTCTAGTGAGTCATGTGGCCAGTGATTCATTAGCGACCATTCAAGAGCCTAATTCTTTCGATTTGGCTAAAGATGAGCATATAGGGGTGAGTTGTGTAGATAGTGAGGAAGGATTGGATAGTCTTAGCACCCACCAAGAACAAGTTTGTGAGGAAGAAAAAGAAAATTTACCTATAGTGTTTAAGGAGTTTCATGAGATAGAGTTTAAGGTTGAAAGGCCTTTGTCTGTTCTATCCTCTCCATCCTCTCTTGATAATGAGTGTTCTTTTTCTTATTCTCACGAGTCAGCGTCAGTGTCAGAGACCATTTATTTTGATCTTTCTCCTTTTATGCTTTTATTATTAAAAAATCACAAAAATATTTCTGCTTCAGGGGCCCATGAAAAGCTAGTGAGCTTGCTAGCAATAGTTGGCTTCATCGATTCAAGGAAGAAGGGCCCGAAGAAATACGAGAATTTTTATGTGCCTTGAAAGCCCGCACAAACTCGTCCAGCTAAGAGACGTTAAAAAAGCGCTTCTTGGGAGGCAACCCAAGTTTAATTTCAGTCAATTTTCTCTTCTTTGTTTTTCAGTTTTTTTTTGTAGTTAGAGCTTGTTGATCTTTCGTTCCTGTTGATCAATTTGAAGCAGCTCGAGACCATAATTTCTTCCAAAAACAACACCAATGATGTTGAAGGCTGGTATCCATGGTTTCTCTCACATTTCAGGGCAGTACCATTCTCCCTATATCTTTTTAATTGTCCTTATGCATGCTTAATGAGTCTGAATAATTAATACATTGAGGACAATGTACGATTTAAGTTTGGGGGGGAGGCTTTGCTGTTCTGATCTGAGCTGATTGAAATTTTTTTCATGATGATTCTATTGCATCTGTTTTGATGAGGACAATCTATGATATGATCTAGATAATGAATCCTGTACAATTTTTGTGAAATATCAAAGCATGTTCAAGATTCATGTAAATTTAAATTTTTGCTTTGAATTCCTTGCACATGTTGAGCACGTAGCCTACTTATATGGTTTTGAATGCTTAGAACTGGATTATATTATCTAGATGTGTGTTGTCACTCCGATAGGCTTCAGATCTGATTTGAAAGTTGAACTGCATGAGAGTTTGTAATGTTTTACTTGAGAGAAAAATCATGATTATTAGCCTGCAAAGAAAAGAAAAGAGGAAAAAAATGAGAAAAGAAATATTTATATGTAAAAAAAAAAATGCTCCACTTTCTTGAAAGCGTTAGTAACCAGGGGCATTCATGACACCCATCGTTTGCCTTTGCATGAAAGCGTTGGAAAGAAATGAGCATGCCTCGGCAACCTGAAAGATGAGGCGCTCGTAGTTGGATGCTTTCATCACCAATGTTGGCAAGCCAGAACGAAGGCGCTACATCTAAAAGGATTCTCATCAAAAAAAAAAAAAAACAGAAGAAAAAAAAATGCAAGTTTGGGGGAGGCATACCCCGTTGTTTCAGGCACCTTAGTGGGATATTGCTTTCTTGATTGTTGGGAAGCTGGATAATTAGAGCTTAAGGCCAGTGTAGGGGGAAGATGAACTGAGGATTCTATAAACCTTTTCTAGGCTAGTAAAGACCTAATAAGGAGGCTCGCACACACACACGCAAGGGATGAAGAGTTTAAATTTAAATTTCGTGATGAATGAATATGTTTTAATATTTCCTTAGATTGTTAGAGTTCATTATTTTGATCATTGAGCTTAGAGTCATGCATTTACAATATTTGATTCATATATGTGGTTTTAGCTTTGCTCGGGACTAGCAAAGATTTAAGTTTGGGGGTGTGATGACATGCAAAAATGTCATCAATTTCCTATTATTTTTAGCTAGTTTTGTGCATGAATTGTGTACTTTAATGCTATTTTCTGTTTAAATTTCAGAAAACTGAGTCAAAGAAGAAAAACCGGAATTTTGAGAGAATTTGGATGATTTTTGGAGACTTTTTGAGCAATTTGGAGAAGTTCATTGTAGATCCAAGTCCAAAAGCCCAAAAAGAATGAGTTAGAAGCCCAAGAATCATGGATTTCAAGCTTAATTATCATGTTGGGTCAAGAAAAGAGCCCAAAATCCATTTCATGAAGCATTGGGCCAAACGAATTGAAGAAGGCCCAAAAATTGAGTCAAATTCGGGCCATTCTAGAAGATCCAGGGCCTAGCGTCGCGACGCTAGGCCGAAGCGTCTCGACGCTAGGCAACTATGCAGAAAAATCCAGAAATGAGGTAGCGTCGCGACGCTGTGACGACTTGGAGCCCAAGAAAAGATGACGTCAGAGCGTCTCGACGCTGTGACGTAGCGTCTCGACGCTACTCCTGCTGGGAGCCTATAAAAGGGGCCATTTGCATCCAAGTTTTGGGTGCCAATTTGTGGGTTTTCACCCCATTCTAGAATCCACACTAAAATTGGGGATTTTTGGGAGAGTTTTAGAGCTTTGTTGAAGATCTTTGGAGCTCGGAATCGATGGAGGTTGGCGCGGGATCGAGGAGATCGACACTTTTATGAGCATTTCTCTTCCCTTTTCCTTTATGTTAAGTTTCTAGAATTGTTGTGATTAGGAATTATTGAATTTTAGTGATTATGAGTAGTAAATTCCTAAATTCTATGAGATTGATTTAAATGTTGAACCTTTGCTTGATTAATGAATTTATTTGGTTTAATTATCATTATTGTTCATTTGTGCATTTTGTCCGTAATGCTTTTAATCAACTGATCACTGATTAAATGAATCGTTACTAAGTGGAGACTCGACGGAGAGAAGCTTAGACTAGAACTGAATGCATGACTAACGTTATTTACCCGGGTGACACGGGATAGAATAAATAACGTGAGAGGTTGTATTGAAGGGTCGTAATGCCATACTAAGTAAATAAAGAGGAGACCGAAAGGAGATTCTTTATTGAAAGGTATGAGATAGGAGGAGACCGACAGGAGAGTCCTTGTCATTAGGCTTCTAGACTTATGAATCAAATGATTAGTTAATCCATATTAGTTAATTGATTAAGTGATTAAAGGTCCAATTGATTAAATCAACCCTCTAAGAATTATCCCTCCAAATTGTGTCTCCATTTATCTTTTGCTTTCTAGATTAGCTTTTTGTTATTCTTTTCGGCATTAGATTTTGTTCTCTAAATAAAGTTAAGCAAGATTATTCGTGGTAATTAATTGAATAAATCCAATCCCTGTGGAGACGATACTCTATACTCAAAATCACTATATTACTTGTGACGACCCGTACGCTTGCGGTGAGCAACAATGTCCGCATGCATTACCTGTTAGGGATTTAGCATACTGCTACCGCATCCGGCTGGCCAAGCGGGAGTTAGTAATGACAATAGTATCGCAACTAAGTAGAAGGCAATTAATGTTTCATTCAAATCAAAATATGCGCTTACAAAATATACTTATCACCGCATGGGTACTTGCGTTAAGCCTTGAAGAAGAAATTAGCTCATGCGAGCAAAACAATACATCATGCAATGATACATTTCCAACGCAAGTCTACTCTTAATCACAACTCTCTGGGATTTCTCTTTCTCCTTGATCTTCGTCCTCTCTTCTCTCAATTCTTGTATATTGTCTGTGTATCTTTTCCTTAAGCAGGTGGCTTCTATTCATAGGCGAAGGAAGCTAACTTCTCCAAGTAACTTGCTTCAGTTATCTTCAACCAACTTGCAACTTTTCAGCCCCTTTTTAGCCCACTTGCGACAGTTGTGTCAGCGTTGTCTTTCATCCATCTTGTATGTCTCATGATCGTCTTGGGATGTGTGCTTGCGCTGAGAAAAACTTAGAAAACAACTGAATTAGCTGCGTTAGCGTCCTATTTTTATAATTTCTCACCGCATACATGAATATAGCCTATCGGATAAAATCATCACATTTTCCTTTCTTGTTGTGCTGAAGTAACTCATCATTGTATCTTTTGGCCTTGTTTTTGCTTAAGTTTAAAGGACAAATAACTTGCTTTTTGCAAGTCATCAACTTTATGGGCCCATTCCCGCCGTCCTTTGGAAACATTTACATATTGCTTACAGTTGACTACGTGTCGAAATGGATCGAGGCCATGGCTACAACAACAAATGATGCAAAGGTGGTGAAGAAATTTTTCATGAAGAATATTTTCACAAGATACGGAACCCCTCGTTTCATCATAAGTGATGAAGAATCTTACTTTCTAAACAAGATGGTAGCCAACCTATTTTCCAAATACAATATCAGACATAGAGTAGCCACTGCTTACCATCCTCAAACAAATGATCAAGCAGAGCTCTCTAACATGGAGATCAAACCTATTTTGGAAATGATGGTGGACCCTTCTGGTGCGGCAGAGGCTGAATGATGGATGTGAGATAATATGATAGATAATGATAAAGATAAATTCAACCCAACCTAAGTGCAAGTATACATTATCGCATGTAGTAATAAAAAACCTTAGAAGTATTCCAAGGGTATCGATCCCACGAGGACTAAATTGAAAATTCAGATTCGAAGAAGCTTCTTCTAGAGGTTCCTGTGCGCTCAACTCTTGTTGTTCCCTTCTCTTTCGTCTTTGCTCCTTCCTATGACGACGAGAGGTTCTTTCTATCTCAGGGTCAATGTCAAGGAGTGGACACCCCTTGTTCATGTACTAACTCAATCTGCAAAAGAAAAACAATTGCAAATCAAAGTCAAGTTCCCTTTGAGACATAAATGTGGTTGCAATCCAATCGCAATTTCAAATAAACAAAACTGTTTCACTTTTGGTCCCCGGCAACGGCGCCAAAAACTTGGTGCGGCAGAGGCTGAATGATGGATGTGAGATAAGATGATTGATAATAATAAAGATAAATTCAGCCAACCTTAGTTCAAGTATACACTATCGCACGTAGTAATAAAAAACCTTAGAAGTATTCCAAGGGTATCGATCCCACGAGGACTAAATTGGAAATTCGGATTTGAAGAAGAAACTCATCAAATGATTGCTTCAAATAGGTAACCAAAGAAATAATTGTTGATTGATTTTTGGAAGATAAGTAAAACAAATAAAAAAAGAAATAACAATAATAAATAAAACGAGGTTTTCAACATAGTTTCATCCCAAAGGCAAATAACTTTAATCATAGAAAATTCAACTTAAGCCTAATCAATGCATTGGGTCAGATTTAACTTCTATTTGGCTTTGCTCCCAACAACTGTTAGAATGCTAAGTGAGTACCGTGATGCACATTTTTGTGACTCGACTCCGACACAGATAATTCACAAATGCAATCTATAACCCTATAGTTGATATAGGGTGCCTTAGGCAGCTTACTCTATTTGATCGAAGTGTTTTAATTGTTTTACCTAACAAGTTTTCTACCTCAGTCTTAAACTCTTTAAGCTTTTCAAGAGCTTCAGACTTATGGCCCATTAGGTATAAGTAACCATATCGTGAATAATCATCTATGAAAGAGTTGAAGTATTCATAACCACCTCGAGCCTTTACATTCATTGGACCACAAAGATCCGAATGTATCAGTTCAAGTGGTTTTTTGGCCCTATAATCTTTTCCAATAAAAGGCCTTTTGGTTATTTTACCCTCGAGACACGATTCACAGGGTGGTAAAGAATTATCTTCTAAATCAGTTAGAAGTCCATTTTTCACCAAACGATCGATTTGATCGATGTTAATATGACCAAGACGAAGGTGCGAAAGACATGTATTGTTACTTAACGGAGAAATCTTTTGCCTTTTATTTTGAGTTTTTGCAGTTTTAAACATCTCATGATTCAAAATTGCTTTTGCGCCGGTAGGTCTTAACACAAATAAATTGTTTTCACGCTTAGCAGAACAGATAAAAATTACATTTCTTGAAATAATAGCTTCATTAAGCAAAAAAGAAATAGAGTAATGTTGTTCTAACAAAGCTAAAACGGAAATAATGTTTCTTGAAATAATAGCTTCATTAGCTTCATTATCTACCCACTTGTTGTACGATTACCGCAAGCGTACGGTTGCCACAAGTAATATAAAACGGTAAAGTACCGAGTATCGATTCCACAGGGAGAAGCGTATTCAGACAAGATAATCAACTAAGCACTAAAAATACTAGGATGAATTATTATTTAGGGACCTAGACATAATGAAGGATGCAATCAAAATTAAAGAAAAAGCATGAATTAAATTGATCAAGCAAAGTGGCAAAGAGGATGGCAGAGTCGATTGATAGGCGAGGTCTTGAAATCCGGAATATAGCTCATTAGTTATTCTAATTATCCTATCTTGTGTCCGACTAATTATAGACCTAGAATCTCCGTTAATTACATAGGTTCTCCTGTCGATTTCCCCTAATTATAACTAACTCATTTTAATAACCTAAGTGTCCTTAGCCCTATTAAACGGGTTAATTAATGAGCCCTGATTCATTAATGATCTCTAAGCCTAACCAACTACTCTCGCTGACACTACGAGCAATTAAGCCTAGTTGAGTGGGTTGTGACCTGACTTAGTTTCTCTCCGTCAAGTTTCCACTAAGTATCTAATCACTATGAATTTGGCCAGAATCTATAGAGCATTACAAACACCCACACAAATAATCAGTATAATGGACACAAAGATAGGCAATCAAAATAACAATTAACTATATTCTTTCATTCAAGACCCTACAAACCGGGATTTACCTATACATGTATACCAATATTTCCCGTCTATACATAATGGAAAGCATAAATGAACAATTAAAGGAGTTTAGGAGATGAACCGTAGAGGAACCCCTTGCTTGCGCCTTGGGTCCTCCTCATTACAAGCTCCTGGACACTCCAACAAAAGCCCAATACAAGAATTTTCACTCTCCTCTCAACTCAACCCTCAAAGATGGCTCAAAGAGCCTTGAAAGGACTAAAAGAATGGAATGGATGATTGCTTGATGATCCAAATGGAAGGAGAAACGCGCTTTATATAGGCCTTCAGCAGGGACAACGTCGCGATGCTGACGTCACAACGTCGCGACTCTGTGACGTAGTCAACTTGGGCTCAAGGACATTCCATGTCGAGACGCTAAGGGACAGCGTCACGACGCTGTCCTTCGGCTGGAACTTTCCAGATCGCGCCTTGGCTTGGATTTTGAGCTGTCCTTCAATTTTTTATCCCAATTGACTTCCATGTTGGGTCTTGGACTTTTCCCACTTGACCCACTTTGATCTCCATGGATAAATCTCCAATAATTGAGCTTCTTTTCTCCTCTTTTTCTCCAATTTTCCAACAAAAACTCCTAGGGACCAAAATTAATCAATTATATGAATTTATATAATAAAAACACAAAAATGCACATCAAAAGTTATTAAATTCAATGGAAAAATAGCAGCATTTATGCATGTTATCACCGCTCTCATCCCAAAAACGGTAGGCTTATTGAGTTTGCGAACTCGGGCCACTCTCACCCATGAAAATCAAAGGATAATCATGAATAAACAAGAGTTCATAGTTAGGTCAGGATTAAGATTGAATTACCTAGGTCTTCGCATGAGATAGTCAGTTTCATCAGTAAACGCTGTTATAAGGTGAAAGTGACTTATCTTGCGGTCTGGTCTTATGCAAACTCATTACATAGGACGCCCTCACTCGCATGTCTCCACATGAACGATTCAGGATCACATCGTTTGTACTAAATACAAAGTGGGTCACATCCATAGTGTCCCCACAATAAGGTACCCAACCTTATCCCTGTACTATAGACAGTTTAGGCTATTACTTGAACTTCATCCACTCTTATGTCACGACATAAAGTTCAAGTGTTCATTACATAGCCTGAGGTTCTTAGTTTATTGGATTTGTGGTTATTTAGGCAAGACTAATACATTTATAATCAATGACGCTTTATTGAAATGAAATAACGCTTTATTATCAAACAATCAAATGTTACATTTTCTATCTACGAGTTTTAGGGCATAAAACCCAACAAACTCCCACTTGCACTAAAACTATAGTGAGTTGAGTGTATATGTAAAAAATAATACCAACACAAGGAAATGTTACAAATACAATAAATGAGGGCATTCTTATACTCATTACATCTCCCACTTACCCTAGGTTATGCTATATACATATCTCGTAGACCTAAGCTCTGTAGATGACTCTCAAACACTTTAGCCGAGAGAGTCTTCATAAATGGGTAAGTTATGTTATGCTGCAAAGCGATCTTTGAGACGATCACATCTCCACAATGCACAATCTCCCGAATCCGATGATACTTTCTCTTTATGTGTTTTCCTTATTTGTGGCTTCGAGGCTCTTTGGAATTGACTATTACCCCACTGTTGTCACAATATAGAGTAATGTCAGAGATTTTATTCGGTTAAGATTTTTTTTTAGATAAGATTATAATTTTACTGTTGAGATTTTATTTTCATTAGTAGGATAATTAAGTGGGCATGCAGTTAATTACCAAAAATGCCAAATGTTGAGCAGAGGGCATATGGCATTATGGTTGTTAGACATAGAGGGAGCACAGTAAATGGGAAGATCTTACCGTTTGACAAATCAAAATTTCCCACGAATCCATGTGATTGAAACAATAACTTAAATTAATTAGGAGATAATTAGGGGCTAGTTATTCGTTGAAAATCTTTGAGTTAGTGCCCTATTTATACGAGCTCCCATCATGTACGTTTTTCACTCTCATCTTTTATCTAACCTGCTCTGAATTTTTCTCGGTGTGTAGTATTATTGTTATGGAAAAACCACGAGCAAGGAAACAAAGAGAGACGGAAGAAGAAGTCCAGACTAAGAAAGAGAAGACCCTAAGGAAGTAGTCTCGCATGTTGAAGTACCAACTGATCAGAATCTTGGAGGGAAAGAAGAAGTGTCAGCAGATAAGAATACAGTGAAAGAGGGGGGTGAAGAGGCTTCGTAGAGACCAAAGAAAAAGCAAGAAGAGGTCTAAGAGAGAGAAGAAGGTAAGTGTTAGGTTTTATGCCCTAAAACTCGTAGATAGTAAATGAAACAAATTAGTTAAACTCAGTAAAGTGTTATTTGAGAGATTCAATAATTTGCTATTGAATAATCGAGTTTGCATTAATTAACCCTAAATCCAATAAACTAAGATCTGAGGTTGTTTAAATGAAACTTGGACTAGTATGTGGGAACATACGGGGATCAGTGTTCAAGTAACAACCTAAATGGTCTATAGTATAGGGATAAGGCTGGGTACCTTATCCTGGTGACACTATGACATTCGACCCGCTTTGTATTCGATACAGATGCAATGATCCAAAGCAACCATGTAGGAGACATGTTAGTGGGGGTATCCTATGCAATGAGTTTGCATAAGATCGGACCACGAAATAGTAACCATTAGCTATAACGTCGTTGACTAGTTTAGGTTTTTATTTCAATAGGATGACCTAGGAACTCAATTTGAATCATGAGTCTGTTATGAACCCCTTTTCAGGAGGGATTGTTCTTAGATTTGTATGGGTGAGAGTGGCCAGTTCGCCTTCTCAATAATCCTACCCTTTCAGGGGCAACATCGAGTGAGAGTTGGGAACTGATAGCGAGCAAAAATGTCGCTATTTTAGTCCCAATTTATTAGGCTTTTCTGTGCTTTAATCGTGTTATTAATGAAAATATTTAATGTATTCTGTTATTTGGTCCTTTGGAGCAAAGTCGGTGATTTTGGGAGAAAAAGTGTAAAAAATGAAGCTAATGAAGCCCAAATCCAAGCTTGGATCGAAAGGGGATCCAAAGAGGCCAATCATGATGGAAAAGCCCAAAAAGAAGTGAAGAGAAAGCCCAAAAATTAGCCCAAACCGAAGCTGGAATTGCTGGAAAATGGCACAGCGTCTCGACGCTGTCCATTTCTTGGGCAACACGACGCGTGCATAGCAGCGTCGCGACGCTGTGCAATATAGCGTCGCGACGCTACCTCCAATCCGGGCCTATAAAAGGCACCTCTTGGTGCCTCATTTATGAATCAATCAATTCATTCTTTCCTTCCTTTCATCCCTCCTTTGGCTCCTTTGGAGCCTCTCTCAAGGCTTTCTAGCCTTTTTGAGAGATTTCTTAGTGGGAAATATTTGGGGAATTTTGGGGAGCATCCTAGGAGGCTCAAGGAGTGTTCGGCGGAGCTCTGAGCGTCAGCGAAGGGGTTCTTCGGCGGTCAATTACTTTCCTTTTATGCTCTTAATTATGCTTTCTATTGTAAATGTTGTGGATATTTTAGCTATGTATAGCTAAACCCCAATTTGGGGTCTTGAAATGAAATTATAGACAAAATGTTGTTATAATTACCTGTCTCTTGCCCTTTTTTCCTAATTATTTGTATGGATGTGCTTAATGCTTTATTCAATCTGCCCAATTGTGTAATGATTCGATTCTTAATGGAAACTCGACGGAGAGAAGTTAGGATAGATCATAATCCATGCAACTAGTTTAATTGTCCGTCGTGACACCGGGATTAGTTGATTAAACTTAGATTCCTAAAATGAATAAGAGCGTAATAATTAATGATTTTTAATAGCGCTAAGGACACTTAGGTTGTTAAAATGAATTAATTACAATTAGGGGAAACCGACAGGAGAACCTATGTGATTGATGGAGATTCTAGGATTATAATTAGTTGGGCAATGAGATAGGATAATTATAACAATTGTTTGGCTAATAATTGATTTTCAAAGACCCCTCTTCCCATTAAAAAACTCTTTCTCTCCATTTTATTTTTTTCGATTGATCAAATTATTTTCTTTAACTGCTTTGATTTTTGAATCCTTTTTAACTGCATGAACTGTCCCCCTAAATATTATTTCTCCTAATTATTTTAGTGCTCAAGAGATTTTTGCTTGCTTAATTTTCGCTTCGCCTCCCTGTGGATTCGATACTCGGAATTCTTTCCGTTTTATATTACTTGCGATACCGTGCGCTTGCGGTAGCGACCAACAAGTTTTTGGCGCCGTTGCCGGGGAGGCTTGACTTTTAAGCAAATCAATTTTTCTTGACATCGAAAAGAAAGGGATAAATAGTAATTTAGGTGTAAATATTTTTCTTTTATTATTTTGTGAATATTATTTTGTTTTTGTTTCTGTTTGGATCTTTTGATTGACTGGGAGTATTGTATGCGAAGGAACAAGGTGGTTAATTTGTTTCCGTTAGATCTTGAAATTGACAGGACTCTTAGAACCATTCGTAGAGAGAGACGATTAGCAGAAGCAATGGCCCACCAAGACGAAGCTCCCAAGGCAATCAGAGACTTTTTACAGCCAGTTCTCCCGACCGAGAATTCTGGAATTGTTTACGCCCCAATTCAAGCTACAAATTTTGAGTTAAAGACGGGATCGATTCAGATGGCGCGCGATAATTCTTTTAAGGGACACCCTTCAGAGGATCCACACTCACATCTGAGATCATTCTTGGAAATATGCGGGACAGTAAAGATGAATGGAGTTCCGGCAGACGCTATATGATTAAGGTTATTTCCATTTTCTCTGCAAGACAGAGCAAAAGATTGGCTCGAATCAGTCGAGACGGGCAGTATTAGTACATGGGACGAGCTAGCCCAGACTTTCTTGACTAAATTTTTCCCGCTTGCCAAAACTACCAAGCTCCGAACTGAGATCGGGACGTTTAGACAACTTGACGAGGAGCAGTTGTACGAGGCATGGGAGAGATACAAGGAGATGCTTAGGCGGTGCCCCCAGCATGGATATCCTGATTGGCTCCAAGTGCAGTTATTTTACAATGGATTGAATCCCTCCACCAAGACAGTCCTAGACACATCAGTAGGAGGAAGTTTTCTTTCCAAGACGGTGACAGAAGCCAAGGATTTGCTAGAGGAAATGGCGGCAACCAGTTATCAATGGCCGACGGAGAGGGGAGCAGTTTCAAAGAAGGCTGGAATCTATGAATTGGATGAGTCGAGTTCGTTGAAAGCTCAGATGGCATCTCTGACCAATGCCCTGAACAAGCTGACTTCATCTAAGGTGGTCAAATCCATTTCCACCTTAGCTGAAGGCTATTCGAAGAAGGAAGGTCAGGATGTGGAAGAAGTCCAGTACGTGGGGAACAGACCATTTACGCAAGGAATACCGAACTTCTACCACCCAAATCTGCGCAATCACGAGAACTTCTCGTACTCAAATACAAAGAATGTTTTGCAGTCGCCGCCAGGTTTTGCATCATCTAGTGCGCCTGAAAAGAAAAGTAACCTGGAGGAGTTGGTGGCTATGTTTATAAAAGAGCAAAAAGTGCTGAATGTCAATCTCCAGACAGCAGTCAATAACCACGACACAGCTCTAAAAAACATGGAAGTTCAAATAGGTCAGATAGCTTCAGCGGTGAATGCCCTTCAGAAGGGAAAATTTCCAAGCGACACTAAGCCTAACCCAAGAGAGCAGTGCAAGATGGTGACACTAAGAAGTGGTAGGAAGCTGGAGATCATTTCAGAAAAGAAGAAGGAAGAAGAAAAGAGCAAGGATGAAGATGAAAGGGCTGAGGCACAAAAAGCCTCCTCTGAAAGGTCCCAACATCCTCCTAACTCTGTTAATTTGAATAGTGGTTTTTCTAACTCTATTGCAGGAAAAGAAAAAGAAGAAAGGCAGAAGGAGAAACTGTACGAGGAAGAAGTGGTTCCATGCAACCATCATGACAAAGGTTCGCACATCAACCCGCCCAAGCGGAGGGGCGAATGTCCAACCTTTGACTACAGGGAGTTACCTTTTCCTCAGCGTTTTAAGAATGTTAAATTAGATGAGCAGTTTAAAAAATTCCTTGAAATGTTTAAGAAATTGTCTGTGAATATTCCCTTAGTAGATGCCTTGTATAACATGCCTAATTATGGGAAATTCATGAAAGAAATGCTTTCTAGGAAGAAAAGTTGGAAAAAAGAAGTTTTTAAATTATCTGAAAGTAGTAGTACCATAGTTTCTGGGAAGATGCCTTCTAAACAGAAAGACCCAGGGAGTTTTACTGTTCCCTGCACCATAGGAGAAGTATCTTTTAATAGGGCTCTGTGTGATTTAGGTGCTAGTATAAACTTGATGCCCTATTCTCTTTACAGGAGGATTGGTTTAACAGAAATGAAGGACACCGACGTCACTCTCCAACTTGCTGATAGATCAATTACCCACCCGATGGGTGTTGTGGAGGACGTGTTGGTGAAGGTCAATAAATTTATCTTCCCTGTAGACTTTGTGGTACTGGACATGCAGGAGGACAGAGAGGTGCCCATTATTTTAGGCAGGCCTTTCCTAGCTACAGGTAAAGCTGAGATTAGTGTGCATACAGGTAAGCTTACCTTGAACATTGATGATGAAAAAGTTGTGTTTAGTATTTTTGGCCAAGATGAGTCTGTATGTAGTTTGCATACTTGTTTTTCTATTGGTCCTGAATACTTGACTGACGATGATGAAGAGGTAGAGTTTAATCTTGGCTTAGGCTTAGGGGAAGTGCCTATGGATGATGAGGATTTTGATCATAATGCATATTTGAATGACCCTCTGTTTGAGAATGATTTAGAGTTGCCTGACTTTGAAAATTAATTGGAATTTCCTGCTTATGAGAATGAAAAGTCTGCAGTTGATGATTTACCTTCTTTTGAAAATGAGTTGGATTTACCTGAAATCAATGATTTTGATGATGATATTGATTTGCCTAACATTGAGGATGAGCATGAATTGTATAGAAATGATTACTCGATAGATAATTTTGAGTTTGATCATGATAACACTGAATCTATTGAGTCTGATCTTGACATTCCTGAATGCATGAACCCTGACAATGTTAATACCTTTGATTCGTGTCCTGATGATGTATATAGTATAGAATCTGACCCAGAGGAACTCGAATCTGTGCATAACATAGAATCTGACCCTGAAGAGCTTGAATTCTTTAATTCTGATAGTGAGTCATATGATAGCCTAGTCGAATCATTTTTTAATTCTGAGTCTGAGGAATCTTCTGAGCATATAGATATTGAATCTGATAAATGGACTGGCATGATTGATAGGCCATCTTTAGATCCTAGACCAGTTGATATCATAACGCTTGATGACTCTGTTAACAATTGTTTTGAGAATAGAGATCTAGAAAAGAGATTTGATGCTGTTGCATATTTTCTGAAATGTTATTATGATAATCTTGTTGGGTTTTATGCCCTAAAACTCGTAGATAGTGAATGTAAACAAATTGTATACTTGTTTCAATAAAGTGTTATTGAGTTTCTACAATAAAGTGTTATTGTTAAATATTGCACAATTTGACCCAAATCCAATAAACTAAGATCCAAGGTTGTTTACATGTGACTTGAACTAGTATGTGGGGACATACGGGGATTGGTGTTCAAGTAACAACCTAAAAGGTCTATAGTACAAGGATAATGTTGGGTACCTTATCCTGGTAACACTATGTGATACGGCCCGCTTTGTATTCGATACAGACGTATTAATCCAAGGCGTCCATGTAGGAGACATGCGAGCGGGGGTATCCTATGCAATGAGTTTGCATAAGACCAGACCACGAAATAGTAAACCACTAGATGTAACACCGTTAACTAGTTAGTTTACTGTTTCAATACGATGACCTAGGTAACTCAGTCTTAATCCTGAGTGTGTCATGAACTCCTTCTCATGAGGGATTGTCCTTTGATTAGCATGGGTGAGAGTGGCCAATACGCCGACTCAATATGCCTTCCTTTTTGGGGACAAGACCGAGTGGGAGGCTGGGGACATGACAACACAAGAAGGAATTCACTCCTTCCCACATCTAGGAGAAGTAGATGAGTGTTCCCTTAAGTGGTGACTCCGGGACTTGAACAAAGGGATCCCGTCCTCTCACTGGCCCGAGAGGAACTTTCTGTTTAATGGTTGGACCATAAACAGGTTGTTCATTAGAGGAGCGCTGGTACTTAAGGAGACAGATGTAACACATGGGTAAAACGGTAATTTGACCCAACTGTAGTTACGAACACTTGTGAAGGATTGACTTACCGGTATAGGTCTATATCCGTGGACACAGAAATGTTCTACAGTGAGAAGAGTTCAGCTGTGGGTCTTTAGTGGAATGACCCACAGTTAATGAATATTGGTTAACCTGATTAATGAGTTTAATCTATTAACCTCATATCATTGGAGCTTCTGATCTGTAGGTCCATTAGGTCCCCCTGCTAGCTCGTAAAGAGTAATTAGGAACAAATATATCTTGAGAGAATTTGAATAGTTCAAATTCATATTGGGAATTAAGTTAATTGTATGAGATACAAATTAATATAATGTATAATGATGCATTAAAATATAAAGTCTAATTTGAGATTAAACTTTATTAAATTGAGAGATTGATATATTTGAAAGAGTTCAAATATATGTCTAATTAAATATAGGGTATTTAATTAGAAGATGAATTAATTAATTATGAATTAATTTAGTTTAAATTAAATGAGATTTAATTAAACTATAGTCTATGAGAGAAATAAATATTTGAAGAAGTTCAAATATTAATATGAATTTGATTCATAATAAATTTATAGGATATAAGAGAATTTGAAGGAGTTCAAATTTTAATATGAATTTGATTCATATTATAGAATTAATTAATTGAAGGCCTGAAATTAAATATATGATATTTAATTGGGTAATTAATTAATTAACTAATAGAAGGTCTGAAATTAAATATATGATATTTAATTGGTGATTAATTAATTAAAGAATTAATTAATTGGAAATTAATCAATTATGGAAATGATTAATCACTTATGGAAGTAATTAATCATTTATGGAAATGATTTAATCACTTATGGAAGTGATCAATCATTTATGGAAAAGATTAATCAATTGTGGAATTGATTGGTCATGGAATTGATTAATTATGGAAAAGATTAAATCAGTTATGGAAATAATTGATTTTAAATGAATATTTTATTCATGGCCTTTCTCCTATAAATAGAACACTAAACCTAGGGTTTAGGTACCACCACATATGGCCACCATAAGGTCCTCTCATATTCTCTCAACTCAAGAACTCTAGGGAGAATTTTCTCTCTAGAGTTTTTCCCATTCAAGATTAGGTAGTCCCACAACTACGTTCCTAATCTCAGAGTTATAGCGGGGAAGATCAAATGGTGGTGTTCTTCGTTGTTGCAGAGCAATCAAGAATTTGAAGTATTCAGAGTCGTCAACGAAGGTATGTTTCTCACCGCTTAACCTTTTGCCAATGCATTGGTATTTTAGTAGAAACAAAATTAACTACGAACGGTCCAATTGCTTCCGCTGTAACAGAATTGGGAATTCCAATCCTTCAAATCTCTTTAGTGATGATGGGCCAGGGGAAAGTTTTTTTTTCTCCCCTGTTTGCAGTGTGCAATTCGGTGCGCGATTTTTTGCAGAGCCCGGAGGATGATGAAAACTTTTATTTCGAGCCTCCGTAAGTGTGCCGAGCCTCGTCTAGTTAAAGACGTTAAAGAAAGCGCTGCTTGGGAGGCAACCCAAGGATTAAAGTTTAGATAGTTGTTTTTGCGGTAAATAATTTTCTTTGCTTCGTGATCCAATTTTGTTTTGCAGGATCACCTTAAGCAAATCCCAAAATTCCAAGAATCCCATTTTTCTGGATCGAAAGGAAGAGGATAAAACGCTCCTAGCTCAGGGAAGTCTCAGTATCCCTCTTTATGCTTTACTGTTTTAAAACATTGGGGACAATGTTTAATTTAAGTTTGGGGGGGAGGCTTTCGCTGTGTTGAGCATATTTGAATTCTTTTGGATGCATGAATAGATAGCTATGATAGCCAAGGATGTGATTTTAGAAATTTTGGGAGAAAATGGTTTATATGTTGTGGAATATGGGAGCACAGCAGAAATTGTGAAATTTTAAAATTTTTTGATACTTAGTTTTGATGTCTAAAGCATGCAATAGCCTTATCTAATGACGTCTTTGAAAATCTAGATTCTTATTATGATTTTTAAAGTTTGTTGTCACCTCGATAGGCTTAGTTTCTAATACTAGGAAGTTCATGCTTGATTGTTCTAAAGAGCTAGGTAGAAAAGAATGCTATGCCTGTTGAGAGAAAAGCAAAAGCAACAAAAGAAAATAAGAGAAAAAGAAAAATCTGTTGAAAAAGAAAAATTTTTGCTTGCACAAAAGAAAAGCCTAGGGGTAAAAAGAGCTACCTGCGGTGTGATCAGTTATGCCAACCAGAGAATAAAATTCGGGTTAAGGGTCCCTGCACCGTAGTGTGAAAGCTAGTACCATTAGATATCAAAATGCAAGTTTGGGGGAGTAGCAAAAGAAAAAGAAAAAGAAAAATTATTTGAGAGTTTTGCTCCCCCATGAAAAAGAAAATGACAGGCGCCCTAGTTTCTTTTTTTTGCATGATAGAAGGACTCTGACCTATTAGGGGCTCTTAGCCAGTGTAGGGGGAAAACAAATGGAGAAAGCCATAAGACTAATCTAGGTTAGTAAAAGAAACAATAGATAAGTCTTGAGCATGCTATTCATTAATCTTAAGTTCAAACTAGTGTAAGATTTCTTCAAGAGTATGTGGTGCTTGCTTATTCCACTTGCATGTTTTCCATTCTATCTTAGGAATTCCAAAATCATTGAGGCTTGAGCGATTCTATTTCATGCATCTTTAGAATTTATTTTGCTCGGGACTAGGAAAAGCTTAAGTTTGGGGGTGTGATAGCGAGCAAAAATGTCGCTATTTTAGACCCAATTTATTAGGCCTTTCTGTGCTTTAATCGTGTTATTAATGAAAATATTTAATGTATTCTGTTATTTGGTCCTTAGGAGCAAAGTCGGTGGTTTTTCGAGAAAAACTGCCAAAAATGAAGCTAATGAAGCCCAAATCCAAGCTTGGATCGAAAGGGGATCCAAAGAGGCCAATCATGATGGAAAAGCCCAAAAAGAAGTGAAGAGAAGGCCCAAAAATTAGCCCAAACCGAAGCTGGAATTGCTGGAAAATGGCACAGCGTCGAGATGCTGTGAAGACAGCGTCACGATGCTGTCCATTTCTTGGGCAACACGACGCGTGCATAGCAGCATCGCGACGCTGTGCAATATAGCGTCGCGACGCTACCTCCAATTCGGGCCTATAAAAGGCACCTCTTGGTGCCTCATTTATGAATCAATCAATCCATTCTTTCCTTCCTTTCCTCCCTCCTTTGGCTCCTTTGGCTCCTTTGGAGCCTCTCTCAAGGCTTTCTAGCCTTTTTGAGAGATTTCTTAGTGGGAAATATTTGGGGAATTTTGGGGAGCATCCTAGGAGGCTCAAGGAGTGTTCGGCGGAGCTCTGAGCGTCAGCGAAGGGGTTCTTCGACGGTCAATTCCTTTCCTTTTGTGCTCTTAATTATGCTTTCTATTGTAAATGTTGTGGATATTTTAGCTATGTATAGCTAAACCCCAATTTGGGGTCTTGAAATGAAATTATAGACAAAATGTTGTTATAATTACCTGTCTCTTGCCCTTTTTTCCTAATTATTTGTATGGATGTGCTTAATGCTTTATTCAATCTGGCCAATTGTGTAATGATTCGATTCTTAATGGAAACTCGACGGAGAGAAGTTAGGATAGATCATAATCCATGCAACTAGTTTAATTGTCCGTCGTGACACCGGGATTAGTTGATTAAACTTAGATTCCTAAAATGAATAAGAGCGTAATAATTAATGATTTTTAATAGCGCTAAGGACACTTAGGTTGTTAAAATGAATTAATTACAATTAGGGGAAACCGACAGGAGAACCTATGTGATTAACGGATATTCTAGGATTATAATTAGTTGGGCAATGAGATAGGATAATTATAACAATTGTTTGGCTAATAATTGATTTTCAAAGACCCCTCTTCCCATTAAAAAACTCTTTCTCTCCTTTTTATTTTTTTCGATTGATCAAATTATTTTCTTTAACTGCTTTGATTTTTTAATCCTTTTTAACTGCATGAACTGTCCCCCTAAATATTATTTCTCCTAATTATTTTAGTGCTCAAGAGATTTTTGCTTGCTTAATTTTCGCTTCGCCTCCCTGTGGATTCGATACTCGGAATTCTTTCCGTTTTATATTACTTGCGATACCGTGCACTTGCGGTAGCGACCAACAGGAACATAACAATACAAGACGGAATTCACTCCTTCCCCTATTGGGGTAAGTAGATGTGTGTTCCCTTAGGGGCTGATTTCGGGTCTTGAACAATAGCGCGCTGTCCTCTCCTAGTCCAAGAGGAATTTCTGTTTAGTGGTTGGACCCTAAACAGGTTGTTCATTAGAGGGATAGGTGGTACTTAAGGATCGAGAGGTAACCTAGGGGTAAAACGATAATTTTACCCAGCTGGCGTTACGAACACTCGTGAAGGATTGACTTACCACTATGGTCGATATCCGTGGACACAGAAATATTCTACAGTGAGAAAAGTGCAGCTGTGGGTCTTTTGTGGAGTGACCCACAGTTAACGAATGTTGATTAACTTGGTTAATGAGTTTAGTCATTTAGTCTCGTATCGTTGGAGCTTCTGATTGGTAGGTCCATTAGGTCCACCTGCTAGCTCGTAACGGGTTCTAAGATTAAATAGTCTTGAATATTAAGGGAATTTTAGTTAATTGTATTTGATACAATGTATGGAGATACATTATACTATAAGTTTAATTAGTGAATTAAAGTACTTTATAATAAAATTAATTTTGGATGTGATTCAAAATTAATTAATGAGAGAATTATATATTTGAAGGAGTTCAAATATTAAATATGAATTGGATTCATTTTAAACTATAGATTAAAATTAATATGAATAGGGATTCATATTAAACTATAGTATACAAGAGAATGTATTTGAATATGATTCAAATATGAATTTAATTAAATATGTGATATTTGATTAATTCATGAATTAATTGGAGAATTAATTAATTTAATTTAATTTGTTTAAATGTGATTTAATCAAATTAATTCTATAGTTAATAATTAATGTACATTTGATGCACATTAAACCTATAGGTTAAAAGAGAGAGGTACATTTGAATATGATTCAATTGTAAAAATTAATTAAGTATATGATACTTAATTAATGTGGGGAACAATTAATTAAGAATTAATTGCTTGACCAAATTAATTCAATCGAATATGATTTAATTGAATTCAAACTATATGTTATAATTAATTTAATTAAATTGTTTAATTAAATTGATTTGTTACATAATATATAGTTATTTGAATTATTAATTGTTATATGAGATAATAATCAATGGTCCAGATCTCTTTGATGATCATCAATGGCCGAGATTCATTAGGGAAGTTATTCCCTTTTACCCTACTTTTATCATGTAGAAGATGAACAGAGAGGTTGAGAAAATTCCCTAAAAACGGCAAACTCTCTCTCACACGGTCTCTCAGTACGTTGTTGACAGAAAGTTTTTCTTCACAAACCCTTTCAAATTCTCTCAAGGATTCAACAACATTCTGCTGTAATTCTAATTCCCAAAAGCAAGATGGTTGATGTGGACTTTTCCTTACCGCAAGCGCACGGGTCAAGTAATAATATAGTGAATGTAATTCGAATGTCGTCCTCTGGATTGGATTTTTAAGCAAATCAAGTATTGTGAATTATCTTGCTCAATTTTATTTAGGGATCAAAAAGTGATGAATGAATGGTATGAAATCTAAATCAAAGCAAGTAAAAAGGTGTGGAAATTCAATTGGGAAAAACACTTAGGGAATTGATTTCGTCGATTTATTCTAGGATTGATTTATTAGAGAAAGTTATTATGCACAATGAAATTATGAGCCAAAGACCCTTTAATCACAACTACCTCTCCCGAGTATGATTGATTCTCATGCAAATTAACTAACTTGATATCCCTATCTAAGTTTATTAATATGCAAGGCAATGAGATCTTTTGACCAATTCTAAAGTTAATCTAAAACCGTCACGAATTAGAAAATAAACTTTAGTCATGCAATCTTGAGTATGTCTATATCAAATCCCCTCTCCCGAGCTAGATTCAAAACATAAATCATCCAACTAATGGCCAATTAATTGAAAGCATTAAATCAAGATTACAAACATAATAAACATTGCACAACTTAAACTATAAATCAATCCATAAACTCAATCAACTACATCAATCCCTAAGCTACAAGTTTAGCTACTCATGATTTGCATTACAAGCTCAACTAAACATAATAAAGCCATAAGGTCTAGCTAAAGAAAAGGAAAGGGAAAAGAAAACTCCATGTAGGCCGAGACCGAACGTCCCCGTCACGATCCCCACGAACGATGGGTTGATTTCCGCTTTTCTCCCTCTTGTTCAACCTCAATCCTCTGTTTTCTCCTCTGTTTTACGGCTCTCAAAGGTCCCAAAATTGAATCCCCCAAAAACCTAGCCGAAAAGATGATTTATACTGATTTTTCGTCGTAGCGTCGAGACGCTATCCAGACAGCGTCTCGACGCTGCCTCTAAAACACGCGCATCTGGAATGGAAATAACGGTAGCGTCGAGACGCTATTGTCACAGCGTCTCGACGCTGTGACGCTGCCGCCTCTTCTAATTAAGGAAAACCAGCGTCGAGACCCTCCAAGAGTGGCGTCTCGACGCTGATGGGCAGAATGCCCTCTCTTGGCTCCTTGTTGCTTGAACTTTCCGGTTCTTTGGCATATTTTCACGTCCCGAACACCCGATTAACTCCAATTCCACGTTTTAGCTCTAATCATCGCTTTCCTACAAAATAAACAATAAAGCACAATAAAATGGCCCAAAAATCATAAAAGACTAGCTAAATTAAAAGTAAAAGTAGCTAGCTATGCTCGCTATCAATGGTGATCCCACAATCTTGGATCTCATAACCCAAGAGATATAGCGGGTGTACCGATTGGTGGTGTTCGTTACTTTGATCGTATTAGGGAGCATAGTGCAGTAATTGGTCTTCACAAGTAAGTGCTCCTACAAATCTCTAAACCGTTTAGAGTATCTTAGCATGCTTAATCTAAATTCATATAAACTGTTTATGAATTAGATTTTGCACAATGTATTGGTTTTCTATTTAAGTAGAAGTAATTCGGGCTCGATTAAATTCACTTCCTCTGGAATTCAATTCCTTCAAATGGTATCAGAGCCATTTCGTGAATTCAATTCTAGTTCTAGAATTTGCATTGTGTTTTTGGTGGGATCAATTTTGCATGTTGGATGTAATTGTTTTGCTAAAAGACTGTTTAGGTATTTTGGCCTTAGATTTACAAATTTTTTGATTTGATCAATGTAAGGGCCCATGTTTTTTGGGCAAATTATTGTAAATCGAGTCATGTAAGTCCGTGTCTAGAATTCAGATTTCAATTGTTGAATTGCTGCTCGAATTCGGGTTGAAATCGGTGATTTGCGGCTGCTGGAACGAAGAATAGAGGACAAACTCGAGGCGTGGCGTCAAGACGTTGCTCAACGGCGTCTCGATGTCGACGAACGAACATGGAAACAATATTTTCGGGCTAGCGTCGAGATGCCGCCTTCAGCGTCTGGACGCTGGCAGTAGTTTTCCAGCGAGATGTGCGAGTCGTGCGGCGTGAGCAAGAAGCAGCGGTTCCTGCACTTAGCTATGACGTGATTCGGTTCATGCGTGGTTTTATCCAGTTCGGTCCCTCGCGGTTTGGTTCGCAGTGATTTGCTCCGGTTCAAGGTAATTTTGGACCGGTTCGGGCAATTCTAACATGGTTAGGTCTGGTTCTGAGCAGTTCGAGGCGGTTCATACCACTTACATGGCGGTTTAGGGCTAGATTTTGATTAATTATTGTAATTTTTCATTATTTTTTCCCTAGGGTGTCAAAATACTAGTCTTTATAGCTATTTATTGTTTTATGAATGTCATTTAGTTAGATCCCACCATAGGTTGAGCATGAATCATGCATAATAGTATGTTATAATAGTTATAATGTATGATGTTTGTGTATGATTGTAAATTTGATGAGTAATTTAGTATAAATGTTATATTAAATATATGAAATTGGACAAGCATGATGCATGACATTAATTTAGCTAAATATAAGGATTATATTTAATTAATGTAGCATGTATGCTTAGTGTTATTTGCATGAATATAATGTAATTAGTTATACTATGGATGAAAATAATAAATACAATGCATGATTTTCATGTATGATTTTAATATAAAGTGTTATATTAATTAGATGAAAATGGAAAAGCATTGAACATGGCATTAATTTAGATTAATATAAGAGTTATGTTAAATTAATGTCAACGAACATGTAATTTAATTTTTTGTGGATGTTTAATTAGTATAATTGATATTAATTAAATGAAAATTTAAATTGCATGAAGCATGACACCACTTTAGACTAATATAATGGTTATATTAATTAAATTTTATGGCTGTCATAAATATATGGTGTTTAAATATAACTTGAATTAGATTGTTATTAGAAAACACCATAGTAGCATGTTATAGGGCGCTACTACAAATTCCATATTACTTGACATTTGCAACTTTTAAATATTTGATGTTTTTATGAAAAAATGTCAAGTAAAATGTATTTTTTAATGAAAAATGTAAAGAAAGATGAAAAAAACGCGGAACGTGACGAAATTTTCGGAAATTTTCACGCTTACTTAAAACTTGACATTTCGAAAATGTTAAGTCACATCGTAAATGTCAAGAATATTATAAGTAGGAGGGGCAATTTTGTAATTGGCTTTACAAGTAGGCCTATCTATGAATCATTCATGGCACAAAAAAAAAAAAACGCAGCTGAAAGGGGTGAAGAAAAATCATGAGAAGGAGAAGAAAAACCCAGCTGTTTGGGTCTCGATTTCACCAGTGATTTCTTGTCGTTTGGGTCTCGATTTCGCCGGCGATTTCTTACCGTTTGGGTCTTAGTATTACACCATAGTCTCAAAAAATTTCGTTTTGCTTGGGTCTCGGTATCACGCTGATTTCTTGTCGATTGGCTTTGGTCTCGGTTTCAGAGGAAAAACGCAGCCGTTTGGGTCTCGGTATCACGTCGATTTCTTGTCGTGGGTCTCTATTATTTCATTCATAGTTGCATGGGTCTCCATATTGTCGTTCAGTGTTGCGTCCATATCCATTATTTCGTTATGTTTCATCCACAGTCGCATGGTCGGTTTTGTTCAGGCTGATTTCTTTCCAATTTCGTCCATAGTTCGCTGGTTGCCGTCAAAACTTCACTGGTCTCCATCATTTTCTGTGGTCTACTGCTTTATGAGGTATTTCATTTGTTTATGCCTAAAAATAAATTTGTGTCTAATGTAAGTTGTGGTAATGTTCTATATTTTGTATATCTAATTTTGAAATATCAGAAGATATTGCGTGTGATGAGCTAGCTGTAATCAATTATTATAGGTGTTGAAAGTTGAAAGAGTATCATCTTTTTGAGTTTTTAATCTGCGATATGGTGGGCTAAAATCAATTATAATTGGTTTTGAAACTTGAAAGAGTATCAACGTTTTTAGTTTGTAATTTTGGGTGGAGGGTGGGGGAAGGGGATATTAGTTTCCAAGTGAATACTAGCTCTTAGTATGTATGAGTTGGAAGGCTTAAAACCATTTGGTGGGTGACACATCTGAAAGAAACCACGGTGGGGACTACGAGTTTATTTGTGGATGTACCCTTAATGGTATTGACGAATTAATAAGCATTATTCGTCATTATTGTTTTGTTACATAGAGAGAGAGCTTAATTTTATTAAGGGATGACATAATATGTTTAAAAAGGTGTATATAGGATGTCACACCCCTCCCGAACTACCAGCTAGCTTAGCCCGGGAGATGGCGTGAAGCCAACGGACATCGTCCTCCTCTAACGATACCTGCTGACCCTGCTAAACCGTTGAACCTAATAAACATACTAATGTTAGATATAAAATACTTTACATGTAACACAACACAGCGGAATCCTTGAAAACCTTTAGACATTCATGAAGTGCAACCCTGACATAACTCAGTTTGGGAAATAACCTGATAGAGATATCACAACCAAAACATATTCAACTAGGGTTTAAATAACCAGAACATCTAGAGCTTACACAAACCGTAAACTATCCAACTCTTATAAAGACATTTTCAATACAAACAGACACAATGTACAACTCCACCCACGTACTGGAGCTTGATCGGGAAGCTTTTAGCAGATTTTGGCAGTTTATCAGGCACCGGGAGCTCGATCTCTACTTGAAAAGTGGGAAAACATTTTGAAAGAGTGAGTTATGAAGCCCAGTGAGTGACTAAATTTAAAACTGTTAATCCGCAAAGCATAACACATGATAAAACTTGAACATATAAATATGTTTAATCAAAGAGTGAAATATAAACGAGTAATGATAAAAGCTTTCTCAAATACTCCGCAAGTACATCATTAAAATCTAGCAAGGCATAACAAGTATATCAAACATTTTAACTAACATGACAGATCTACATTGTGTAGGGCACGCCCAGTACAACCAGCGTTTACTAGCTCTATGATGTAGTGGGACCCGCCCAACACTCCCATCGTGTTTATCGTAGTGGGGCCCGCCCAGCACTCACGACAGCATCGTTGTCACGGAGTACACTAAACGTCAACAACGAAATATAACCTGTGTGCACACGGTACCATATAGCCTCGAGCTCAATATCTCAGTCATGTAGTCAATAGAAATCTCAGAAAATCACATGAAAACATTAAAACATGTCTGCTTATCTTTATCTTTCGTAAATCTCAAGCTTACTCAGCTTGCTCGTGAAAAACTAAAAATCTTTAAACAATACTCGCTAATACATACTTTGCTTAAAATGATATCGTTTCAACTACTTTTCAAAAAGTCCATAATCACGTGCTCGTACATAAATCTCATTAGAAAATCTAAGCTCAAAACTTATGCTTGAAACCATTCATAGAAATCATGTATCATTCATAAGTTCATATTCAAGCATGTAAACCATTAAAGCATAAATAACAGTTTAGAAATCATTTTCGAAATTCGTTTTGTCACTCACAGTCTTGGCTAGCTCCCTAGTCTATAGACTCGACCTATTTCCTCTTGGCCTGTCAAACAAACCAAAATCGAGCATCAGAACCTTAAATAGTCTTGTATTTCTATGCTCATGAATTCTAAACTTTAGAATTAAAATCACATTCCACAGTTTTTCTAGATTTTCCAAATTCAATACCCTAACTTCAAACACTCATAACTTCCCCAATACTTGCCCAACATTAATGTACTATATATCCAACTCTTCATTTTGGAACCCTCTACAACTTACTTGAAGGAATGAAAATGAGATTACCAACGGATGTGTCCGAAAATCCCCCAAACACAGCAAATGCAGATTCGTGCTTCCGTGCTACCCTCTACTTTTCTCCTGAAAGTAAAACTACTTCTAGTCATTTTTGGAGCACGAATTCTTCATGAAAGTTATAGGAAATGGAATACGCTTTCCAACCATACCAAATTGAGATTCTAATTCAACTTGTACACCCCAGAACATTCGAAAAACAAGAGAAAAGCAGAGATCCTTCAGATTTGCACGAACATTTTGTGCTATGTTTTCCTCTTAAAAAACCATTAACTTAACATCCGAATTAGCTCAAGCTTCCTTCATGAAATTTGTTAGAAAATGGATTAACTTTCAAGAAAGTCAGGCCTCACTTCTTAGTTCTTCTTGTGTAGCTCAAACCGAATTAAAAACCCGAGATAGGCAGATTGAACCCAGATTCTGCCATGGTTGCATTTGCATGAGCTTTCCCCTCTCTTCTTCAACCTAAAAACTCCAACAAGCTTCTTCTTCTTCTTCCTTCACTCTCTCTCTCTCAAGGTTCTGAAAATTGATATGAAATG
This sequence comes from Luffa aegyptiaca, assembly GCA_017139565.1. NCBI lineage: Eukaryota > Viridiplantae > Streptophyta > Magnoliopsida > Cucurbitales > Cucurbitaceae > Luffa > Luffa aegyptiaca. The sequence goes on from CM029395.1 coordinate 24,099,811, forward strand.
AAAAGAAAGTGGGCTGAAAGGGTGGACTCATTCCTTAAAACCATTAAGCACCGACAACTTCCTCTCCACTTTCTTCTTCTTTTTTTTCTCTTCTTTTCTTCTTTTTTCTATTTTTCTCTTTTTTTTTCATTTCGTTTATTTCCTTTCTTTTCTTTCTTCTTTTAAATTAATAAATTCCAACAACTTTAATCCCACAATGAAACCACAAATCTTTGCCATTTTTCTTCAACAATAAACAACAACAACTTTAATCCAACTTCCCATAATTTGTGACAAGAGCAAATAATCCAAGGAAAGTCTCGGGTTTACATAGGAAGCTATAAAGCCAAGTTCAATTGCCTAATTTTGATGCAGGATGTATTTCACATTGGTCTCATTAAAGTCGATGCATCCAATGCTTATCTTGCATAAGAAAAATTCTAAAAGATTTGCAATGCCAGCTATTTCTTTATTCTTCATCTACTTGTGTATTTTTTATTCTCTTATTTTTTATTCTATGGTGAATAGGCTAGCTAATTGAAAGAGCAGTCACACCCATACGATTTTGTTCACTTTAGTAGACATGAGTTTTACTTGGACTCTATCCGATAAACTTTGTACCAATAGAGATATTATCTTTTTTATATATATCCAAGATCTACATTTTTTATGAAGGGATGACTGGACAAATATAGCCATTATTTTTTTCCGTATAAACTTTGAGCAGAGCCAAATTTTCCATCCTTCATCTTTTGTAGACTCGTAGTAGTGTGACTTTTACTTGAAAAAGTAACTGACTCTCTAGCTTTTGTTGATAAAGGATGATAGCTGGTAGCCTGCTGCTAAGGTTAGAGTAGAGTAACAGACTCAAGGTCACGCGTTAAGATATTAAAACTTAGGTAGGTGATCACCATGGCTTGAACTCATTCATTCTAGGCCCTTTATCAATTACATGACCTTTATTGACCACTAGACCAACTCATACTAGTTTTAACTATGTGATTGTAGCAATCACGCTAATATATGTGTTCAAAGCTTTCTAGGGCCCTGTGTCTATAATCACAGTAGGGTCAAATTACCGTTTTACCCCTGTGTTACATTTGTCTCCTTAAATACCAGTGCTCCTCTAATGAACAACCTGTTTATGGTCCAACCAATAAACAGAAAGTCCCTCTCGGGCCAATGAGAGGGCGGGATCCCTTTGTTCAAATCCCGGAGTCACCATTTAAGGGAACACTCATCTACTTCTCCAAGAAGTGGGAAGGAGTGAATTCCTTCTTGTGTTGTCATGTCCCCAGCCTCCCACTCGGTCTTGTCCCCAAAAAGGAAGGCATATTGAGTCGGCGTATTGGCCACTCTCACCCATGCTAATCAAAGGACAATCCCTCATGAGAAGGAGTTCATGACACACTCAGGATTAAGACTGAGTTACCTAGGTCATCCTATTGAAACAGTAATCTAACTAGTTAACGGTGTTATATCTAGTGGTTTACCATTTCATGGTCCGGTCTTATGCAAACTCATTGCATAGGATACCCCCGCTCGCATGTCTACTACATGGATGCTTTGGATCAATACGTCTATATCAAATACAAAGCGGGTCGTATCTCATAGTGTTACCAGGATAAGGTACCCAATCTTATCCTTATACTATAGACCTTTTAGGTTGTTACTTGAACATCGATCCCCGTATGTCCCCACATACTAGTTCAAGTTATATACAAACAACCTTGGATCTTAGTTTATTGGATTTGGGTCAAATTGTGCAATATTTAACAATAACACTTTATCGTAGAAACTCAATAACACTTTATTGAAACAAGAATACATTTTGTTTACATTCACTATCTACGAGTTTTAGGGCATAAAACCCAACAAACTCACACTTGAACTAAAACTCTAGTTTAGTGGGATGTACAATAATCTATACAACAGCGGGTGTATAAATACATGTATAACACATATACAATGTACAAATACAATAAACTAGGGCATCACTATACCCATTACATAATGGTATCACTATACCCATTACATTTCTCCCACTTTCCCTAGATTACACCTTTGTACATATCTCGTATATCTAGATCTTCTAGATGACCCTCAAACACTTTAGCCGAGAGAGTCTTTGTAAATGAATCAGCAATATTTCATTCAATTTAATGTGTCTGCTTGGCTTGGGCTGCGATGTTCTTTTGAATTTGCCACAACACCACTATATCACTATAAAGTGTGATGGGCAAGTTCACATTTAGAACACATTCCAAATCAATCAAGAACTTCCTAAGCCATACAGTCTCTATCGCTGCTTCACAAGTAGGTATGTTTTCGGCCTATACGGTCAAGACTGTAACTATGTCATACTATAGCTCCATCGTAAAGAGTGACCACAGATACTGATGTAGATTTCCTCAAATCCTTATCAGTCTTAAAATCTGTGTCAGTGTATCCTATAAGGATCAAATCCTTCGTCCCATACACGAGCATATAGTTCCTTGATGGTGATTTTTATTCACTTCTAATTATACTGAATTGACCAAAGAATATGTCGTTGTTGTTTGTGCGGCAGAGGCTGAATGGATGGATGTGAGATAATAAAATAAATCAGCTAACCCTTAGTGCAAGTATACATTGTCGCACGTAGTAATAAAAAAAACCTTAGAAGTATTCCAAGGGTATCGATCCCACGAGGACTAAATTTGGAAATTCAAATTTGAAGAAGAAACTGCTCAAATGATTGATTTTGAAAAAGGTAACCAAAGAAAATAAGTTGATTGATTGGGTTTTTGAAAAGATAAATAAAACAAGCAAGTAGATAAAAGAATAGCAATAAGAAATGAACGAGGTATTCAACATGGATTCATCCCGAAGGTAATAACCATAGTCATGCAATATTTAACTTAAGCCTATTCAATGCATTGGGTCAGATTTAACTTCTATTTGGCCCTTGCTCCCAAGAACCGTTAGAAGGCTAAGCGAGTACCGTTATGCACATTTCTGTGACTCGACTCCGTCATAGATAATTCACGAATGCAACCTATAACCATATAGTCGATATAGGGTGCCTTAGGCAGCTTGCCCTATACCGCCGAACAATCTCTTTCGAGCTTTTTCTCCTATATCACCTTTATGAGAACCGATATCGTCTGTCCCTTTCGAGATCAAACTCACATAGCATGCAAAGTCTAAGTGATCAAGTTAAACTCAACAAGATCAGAATGATATTCAATAAAGAATGACATGCATTGAACAAAACTTAAGCAAATAAAACACTTTCAAGCTATTGAACCATAAGGGAATTCACCATATTGAACCCCTCAACGGAATTTAGCTACTCATGATGAGGTAAAGAGCAAGTGAATACATTTTCATTGAAATAAGAATGTAAAAGATACAGAACAATGAAAAGTATCAAGAGTTGGGAATAATAGAGATAGTTAAATATTATGGGTTTTCTATTTACTCAATCCGTCTAGAGTTCACTAAGACACTCCATTCTCTCGCTTTTACAAGTGGGAATGGGTGAAAATCCCTACAAACCCTAAGGTTTCATGTCTAACTCAGGTTAGAAATCAGTCATCTAAGAAGGACCTCGGGCATCCCTACTCATAGGCGTCAACTAGGGTTTTGTCACCACCCTCTTCTTCCAAATGAGTTATGCTTGAATTTGACTTCGAATCTCGAGCTTATATAGTGTAGAAAATGGTTGAGGAGCTGCGAAATAGGTGCTGGAAGGTTGCCCAGTCAGTTTCGGGGTCAAAACTGTCACACCCCCTCCCGGACCACCTGCTAGCTCAGTCCAGAAGATGGCGTGAAGCCAACGAACATCGTCTCCTCTAACGAGTTGACCCTCCTGTAACGTTGATCCTGATAAACATACTAATCTTAGTTATAAAATATTCTACATGAAACACAACACAGCGGAATCTCTGAAAACCTTTCAACACACACGAAGTGCCGCCCTGACATAACTCGGTTTGGAAAATAACCTGATATAAATATCACAACCAAAAACATATACAACTGTGGTTTATACAACCACGACCTCTAGGACTAAATTATCCAATCCTTACAAAACATTTACAATATGGACAGACTCAATATACAACTCCACCCACGTACTGGAGCTTGATCTGGAACTTTCAGCAGACGTTGCAGTGTATCAGGCACCGGGAGCTCTATCTCTACCTGAAAAGTGGGAAAACATTTTGAAAGAATGGTCTATGAAGCCCAGTGAGTGACTAAATTTAAAACTGTAGATTCGGAAATCAGAACTCGTGATAAAACTTTAAACGTATAAAGCAGCTCAACCAAGGCATTAAATATAAACGTGCAATGATAAAAGCTTTCTAAAAAACATCGCAGGTTCGTTATTAAAAATCTAGCAAGGCATATCAAGTACATCAAACGTTTTAACTAACATGACTGATTTACGTTGTGTAGGGCACACCCAATACAACCAACGTTTACTAGTCCTACGATGTAGTGGGGCCCGCCCAGCACTCCCATCGTCTTTGTCGTAGTGGGGCCCGCCCAGCACTCACGACAGCATCGTTGTCACGGAGTACACTCAACGTCAACAACGGAATATAAATGTGTGCACACGGTACCATATAGCCTCGGACTCAATATCTCAGTCATGTAGTCAATAGAAATCTCAGAAAATCACATGAAAACATTAAAACATGCCTGCTTATCGTTATCTTTCGTAAAACTCAAGCTTACTCAGCTTGCTCGTGAAAAAAAAAACCGAAAATCTTTAAATAATCCTTGCTAATACATGCTTTGCTTAAAAGGATGTCGTTTCAACTATTTTTCAGAAACTCAATAATCACATGCTCATTTATAAACCTCATTAGAAAGTCTAAGCTCATAACTTAAGCTTGAAACCATTCATAAAAATCATGTATCATTCATAGAAAAGCATGTAAAACATCTAAACATGAGTAACCGTTTGGAAAAAATTTTCGGAATTTGTTTTGTCACTCACAGTCTTAGCTAGTTTCCTGGTCTGTAGACTCGACCTATTTCCTCTTGGCCTGTCAAACAACCAAAACCAAGCATTAGAACCATAGTTAGCTTTGTCTTTCCATGCTCATGAATTCTAAACACTTGAATCAAAAATCACACTTCACATTCTACTTTTCCAGATTTTCCAGATTCAATACCACAACTTCCAACACCCATAACTTTCTCAATACTTAACCAAAATTAATTTGCTATACATCAAACTCTTCATCTTCGAACACCTTCAACGTACCTGAAGAAATGAAAATGATATTCCCAACCGATTTGTCCAGAAATGCCTCGAACACAGACAACACAGATTCGAGGTTCTCTGCTACCCTATATCTTTCTCCTGAAATTAAACCTACTTCAAGTCATTTTTGGCTCATGCATTCTTCATGAAAGTTGTAGGAAATTGAATAATATTTCCAACCATACCAAATAGAGCTTCTGATTCAACTTGTACACCCAAGAATGCTCGAAAAACAAGAGAAAACCAGAGATCCTCCTGCTTTGCTCGAAAATCCTGTGCTCTGTTTGCCATTTCAAAAACCATTAACTTCTCATCAGATTTAGCTCAAGATTCCTTCATAAAATTTGTTAGAAAATGGACTAACTTTCAAGAAAATCAAACCTCACCTCTTAGTTCCTTCTGTGTAGCTCAAACTGAATTAAAAACCAGCAGTTGACAGGTTGAACTCAAATTCTGCTATGGCTGTCTTTCCTTGAGCTATTTCCTATCTTCTTCAACCTCAAAACCCTGAAATTCTTCTTCTTCTTCTTCCTTCAATCTCTCCCTTGAATTATCTGGATTTTGGATGGTAAATGATGGAGAGAAAAGCTGAAAAATGGGTTGGAGTAATGGCTTTAAGCGGTGGTGGATTCCTTGCCACTAAGCACCGACAACACTTTCCTTTCCATTTTCTTTTCTTTTCTTTTTTTTTTTTGGCTTTCTTTCCTTTCCCATTTCTTTTCTTTTCTTCTTTTCTTTTCCTTTCATTTTCCTTTTCTTTAAATAAACTCCAAAGTTATAAAAAAAAAAACAACTTGAACTAAAAGCTTGCCATTTTCCTTCAACAATGAATAACAACTTTTAATTCAACTTCCACAATAGATGACAAGAGAAAATGATCCTAGAGAAGTCTCGGGTTTACAAAAATAGCCAGTTAGGTGCGAAGAAGACTCGTCAACAACGACCGGCGGATGACTCGGAACAGCTTCAGTTTTTCCAGGAATGCGGTCGCATTTTATTTTTGCTTTTCCAGAAATGCGGTCGCATTTCTGGGAAATTCCAGCTTTTCCTCTGTTTTCCTGCACAGCAACAAACTAAGTCAAATTCTCTTAAAATCAAGTCTTTTTAAGCACAAATGAGTACAATTTGACAAAAGTGATTCTCAACACCCTAACTTAACAACTTAAGCATATTTTGAGCTCGGGAATAGTAAATTGATCACAACATACAACATTTGACCAAGAAATGAGCTAAATATAAGGGTAAAATAGGTATATTTTTTACCCTTATCATACCCCCAAACTTAACTCATTGCTTGTCCTCAAGCAATTGCCAATCAAAATGTTTAGAGATCAACTTTTTAATTGCAAATGAGAATGTAAGAGCTCCAATATTAATTGCGAATCAAAATGTTAGAGTTCATGCATAGTAATCAATCATGGTACTAGTATCAACTTTTCCTTTTAAATCAAGTGACATGGAATCAAGTAAACATGTTTTTCAAGATCGTTTTCTAAAAAGTTTGCCTTTCAGGAGAGGGTTCTACTCTAGTGCCAGTCACAACGTCTGAGTTTCCTAAGCATGAAGATTTCTATTGTTCTTTTTCAAAGCAAAACTCTCTCTAATCCATCCTAACCAATGTGCTTAAACTACCTAACTTCTACTCAGAGCCTAGTGTAGTCCTTTTAGTTATGAAAAACAATCTTGAGGAAAACATGAGCATACATGAATTACTAGACCTTTTCTATCTCCCCAAAACTTATTTGACTGTTGGTGCTCTTTTTATTGAACTCTTTTTTTTCCTCCCAAGAGCATCCTTGCTGTCATATTTACCTTTGTTCTAGTTTATCGACACTTTGTGGTGAAGATATCTAGCTACGAGCAAAGTTCACGAGCTCGGAATAAGACTCACTTCCCTCACGAGCTCGGAATAAGACTCACTTCCCTAGGTAAACCTTTCATGCAGTGGCAAACCATGGGTGTCATGAATGCCCCTGGTTACTCAGTAAACCCTAGGAAGGAGGAGTAACTCTCGGTTTTTTTTTTTTTCAACTATACTGAGCACATATATTTTTTTTCCAGCAGTACAAATTTACAAAAGATATTTACATAGTAAGCATAAAACACCCCCTCCCCCCCAAACTTAAAGGTAGACAATGTCCTCATTGGCTTGTTTTTTAGGCATGGGCTTAACCTAAGGCTTTTTGTTCTCAAGACATCAAGGCTAAACTCTCCTAGAGTGTTAGAAAAGTTAAACACGAGGAAGTTTAGATTCTAAGAAGATTTTGTAAAGAAAAAGACTAATGGAAAGCCTATGACTAGAAAACAATTCAGTTGAGACGGTGGCACTCTTGAGATAGAATAAAGCGCTAGTTTTCATCATCAAGGGCTTAAAAGAAAACTCCTTTGAAAACATGTTTTTCTTCCAAAACATTTTAAAGCAATTTTTCCTTAAAGTTGATTTTTTTTCCTATCAAAAAGTTCATAGGTTAAGCTCAAAAACAGCAAGCAGATTTTTTCAAGAAAAGATCTAAAAACCCAAGTTTTTCTAATCTAAGCTATCCACAAACTATCTAAACTGCCCTATGATTCAAAACTATTAACAACTAAAATAAATCAAAGCGGCAACTAAACAATTAAATACAGAATTTAAACTCATGCTAAAACTAAAAACAGCAAGCAATAAAATAGTATTATGTACAAAAACAGCAAGTAAGGGGTCAGAAAACTCCCCTATTCCTCGTCCAAGGAACTCCCTTTCTTTTCATCATCTTCATCATCATTTTCATCTTCCTCTTCATCAGAATCCTTGCCTTCTTGAGGCTGCAGCGACTGAGGGAAATTGGGAAAGACTGGAGCAATACTTGGGGCAATAGAGAGATAATACTCTCTAATGGCTTCATCCCGCTCCTTTGCATATGCCCAATATGTTCTCAGGTTCTCCCTGATTTGATCTAGCTGGCGATAGGCAATAGCTAGGGCTTCCAATGATGGTGAAGGCCCTGTGAAATGAGTGTGCTGGGATGGAGAAGCTACATTCAGCCCTGATTGAGGAGTGGCCTTAGATGTAGAGGCTTTGTCTTTCCTCTGGATGTTGTTCTGCTGGAACTTCCCGATCAAGGACAGGTCGATGGTCGGCTTGAAGAAGTGACGCTCCTCGTCCTTGCCTGGAACGATCTTCACCCTCTAACAAAGCTGGGTGATGAGTGATCCAAAGAAAGGCTTACCTGCTCTTTTTCTTCCACAGGCTAGGATCTCCTCCCTTATTATGCTCCCCACGTTGATTTCCAACCCCTTCATAATGTAGTAGAGGAGCATAACTCTCTCTACTGAGATGGTACTGTTGTGGGTGGTTGGCATCAAACGATTTTTAATGAAGTGAAGCCAAACTGCCGATTCTGGCTTTAAGTCGTTTGGCACTAGGGACTTCACTTTCGTCTGTGATTCTTTCCACTGAACCCCCTTGTTGGCCACAAGTTTCAATGCGTCTTTCATTTGTTTGACCGAAGGGTTCCTTATCACATCATTCTCTCTTGGATTCAGGGGTGCCTTGATCCTGTACACCCTGTTAATGTCGACTGAGGAGAAACTTGTTGGATCGGTATGGCAACCCTAGAGGGGGGTGAATAGGGTTTAATTAAACTTTTTCCTAAATTAACCCAATTAAACTAATTAATACACTTTTTATAAACAATAATAAAATTTCAGTTTATGCAACAAATAAGAACAAACTAAAACATGCAATAAATTGCTTAAATTAATTGCAAAAATAAAAAGGAAAGAGTTGGAGAAGAAGACACCGTAATTTTTATAGTGGTTCGATCAAACTCGACCTACTCCACTCCCCAAGCGCCTCTTGGGATTTGAATAAAAACCTTTCGACTCTTTCCACGGATTAGAGCCCAACTGTTACACCACCGCTCCTTTTACGGGTTCAAGAGCAAACCCAATCCTTTCCACGGGTTAGGATCAAACCGTTACAAGTGTTGGAATTTTTGAAGAATACAATACAACTCTCAATACAGTGGATTTACAAATTTGAGCACTCAACAAATGTATCCTCACAATACAATAACACTCTCTCAAGAATAAGATGAAAAGAAAAAATTGGGAGCTTGGAGAGAGCAACAATGGAAACTTTTGAGTTTTGGAGGATTGTAAAAATGTAAATTTGTTGGTGAAAACATTGGGGAGGAAGATGAGTTTAAAAAGAGAGGGAAATGGGTAAAAAGTTAAATTTAATTTGGACCATTGGATTTGTGGTTAAAGAAAAATGAAGGGTGGAGATTAAAAGAAATTAAAAGTAAAATAGAAATTAATAATAATATTAATATATAATATTAATAAAATTAAAATAAAACATTTTAACTTTTCAAAAACAAACTAACGGTAAACTTTTTTAAAAAAATATATATAATAATAATAATAATAATAATATATATATATATATATATATATATATAAGAAAGTTAACGGTAAAAAATTTGAAAAAATATATATATATACATTTTTTAAAAAAACTTCCTACGACAGTGCATTAAATGCTTTTTGAATTTTTTTTTTTTTAATTTTACAAACTGTTAGACACATACTTTTATTAATAAAAATAATATGTATACATATAATTGTATTTAATAAACAAAAAAGGCCCCATGTGTCACTCTCCCATTGCTCCACGTGTCATCGTCTGATTGGTCTATGATGCTGACTCAGCTGCCACGTCATCACCACCGGTAATTTTTGTTAAAGCTTGTTTCGGATATAACTTCTTCGTTTTTGCTCCGATTTGAGTGATTCGAGAGGCGTTGAAATCGTTGTTCCGAGCTCTACACTATGGGCACATTAAAACACTAAAATTTTCAGTAATTAAAAATTGGGTTTGTTATCATTGTTGAAGGAGAAATTTTGTCCAATCACAAATTGCCACGTCATTATCTAAAATTAATGACAAAATTACGAATAATTAAATTTTGGACCAATTATAAAGTGACATGTGTCCCAAATTTAATTTGAAGACAAAGTTGGCCAATTATAAATTTAAAGAGCCAAATTTCGATTTGATCAATTAATTAGAAAATAAATTGTTTTGATCAAATTAATTAATTTGACCAATTAATTAACAAAATAATTAATTGGATCAAATTTCGGTCTTTTAAATGTCTGGGTCATATGGTTTTGGGTCAAATATGAACAAACCCAAGACTATAATGGTTGAGCCCAAGACCGATAAAGCCCAAGCCCAAGTTGATAGGCCCGAAAGTCACCAGGGCCCATCCAGCGAGAACTCTATAAATAGAGGGGTTCTCCTCCATTTCAAGGGTTCAGAAATTTTAGACAGTTCAGAAATTCTACACTCTCACAAAGACAAGAGTTCAGAGTTTCAAAGCTCTCAAGCAGAACCAGAGAATTCAGAGAGACTCCACCAAGTCTGAAGACCGAAGACTCTCTACAATTCATAAGTTCAAGTGTTGAACACTTCTTGAAGACCAAACACTCTTCAAGACTTCAACACTCCTTGAAGACCAAACACTCTTCAAGACTTTAACACTCCTTGAAGACCAAGCACTCTTCAAGACTTCAACACTCCTTGAAGATCAAAGACTCTTCAGAACATCAACACTTCTTGAAGATCGAAGACTCCTTCAAGACTGGAAGACTACAAGCTCCAAGAATCCATTGAAGCTTCAGACTCGAGATCAAGCGTTCCAGCCCTCGAGTGAAACACACTCACACACATAAGAGAGAGAATCAGAGGATTAAAGTTAGAGATTGTACACCCACACGCATACAAACATCAATTCAATATATTATTTATTCCACGTGTCTCCATCTTCGAAGTTACGTGTGAACAATCATCAAAACATTGATTAATTAATTAATTAATTAAAATTAACTAATTTGAGATTAAGGGCCAAAAAGGCAACAAAACTGACCATCGTCCCCCTCACTACCGCCATGCTAATACTCTCCTCCCTCAGGCCAGCATAAAACTCTCGAACTAAAGGCACAACAGCCTCTTGAGGGTGAGCACAGAACTCTTGCCACTTGTACTGGAAGATAACTCTTGTTACAAACTCTGGCAATGCTCCTGCTCTATTTGAAGGATTGGAATTCCGTAATTTCGTAAAGCGGAAGCGTGATTGGGACCGATTCGTAATTAATTTTTTTTTATCTAAAATACCAATACATTGGCAATAATATTATAATTATTCTAAATTTATATTAAGGCTAAGCATACAAAAATATTACATTTAAATCTAATTTATAAAGTAACAAATTACTTACTCTCGTTGACGACTCAGATTAAATTCACCAACTGCTTGTGAAATAATCACGAACCAGTGCGAACACCACCACTATGGCTACACCGGTATGACTCTGAAACTTCTAGAGGCAGGAGACTGGTGGGAGTCTAGAGGGAGAATTCTCTGAGAGTAGGAGAATGAATGAGATGCATTTCACCCCACCCCAGGGGTCCTATATATAGTAAAGGCCAAGACCATTTTCCTAATAGGAAAAGGAAGACATTTTCCTAATAGGAAAAAGTCTCTAATTTTAATAAATAATTAATTAATTAATTTCCCAATTAAATATCATATATTTAATCTTAGGGATTTTATTAAAATTAAAATTAATATGAATCCAATTCATATTAAATTTATTTGATCTCTTTCAAATATTTTCTTTCCTAAAAGGAAAAGATCTCTAATTTTAATAAATAATTAATTAATTACATAATTAATTAATTACCCAATTAAATATCATATATTTAATCTTAGGGATTTTATTAAAAATTAATATGAATCCAATTCATATTAAATTTATTTGAACTCTTTCAAATATTTTCTCTCAAGAATTAATTTTTGAAATTAATTCAAAAATTATATTATAGAGTTTCATAAACTTTATATTATAATGCATCAATATACATTATACGATTCCCCAAATAAATTGAACACTTTCAATTTATAATTTATACTTAATTGCCTCAAGTCTCTTTACGAGCTACCAGTGGGACCTAATGGACCTACAGATCAGAAGCTCCAACGATACGAGACTAATGGGCCAAACTCATTAACAAACTAAGTCAACATTCGTTAACTGTGGGTCACTCCACTAAAGACCCACAACTGCACTCTTCTCACCGTAGAATATTTCTGTGTCCACGGATATCAACCAAGCAGTAAGTCAATCCTTCACGTGTGTTCGTAACACCAGCTGGGTCAAATTACCGTTTTACCCCTGGGTTACCTCTGGTTCCTTAAGTACCACTAATTCCTCTAATGAAAAGGTTGTTTAGGGTCCAACCACTAAACAGGAGTTCCTCTCGGGCCAAGAGAGGACGACGCGCCTTTGTTCAAGCCCCGGAATCAGCCCTTAAGGGAACACACGTCTACTTTCCCCAATAGGGGAAGGAGTGAATTCCATCTTGTACTGTTATGTTCCCAGCCCCCATTCGGTCCTGCCCCTGAAATGGTAGGATTATTGAATCGGCGAACTGGCCACTCTCACCCATACAAATCTAAGGACAATCCCTCCTGAAAGGGGTTCACAACAGACTCAGGATTGAGATTGAGTTACCTAGGTCATCCTATTGAAATAGAAATCTAAACTAGTTAACGGCGTTACATCTAGTGGTTACTATTTCGCAGTCTGGTCTTATGCAAACTCATTGCATAGGATACCCCCACCCGCATGTCTCCTACATGGATGCTTTGGATCATTACATCTGTATCGAATACAAGGTGGGCCGTATCACATAGTGTCACCAGGATAAGGTACCCAGCCTTATCCCTATACTATAGACCTTTTAGGTTGTTACTTGGACACCGATCCCCGTATGTCCCCACATATTAGTCCAAGTTTCATTTAAACAACCTTGGATCTTAGTTTATTGGATTTAGGGTTTATTAATGCAAACTCGATTATTCAATAACCAAATTACTGAATTACTCAAATAACACTTTATTGAGATCGATTAATTTGTTTCATTTACTATCTACGAGTTTTAGGGCATAAAACCCAACAACTCCCACTTGAACTAAAACTCTAGTGGGCAACAACACTAGAAAAGCTACTGAACTGTTGATAATCCTTTTGTAAACACAAGGCTCATCAACGTTCTGGTCAAAGCTATAAGATTTGACAGTAGTGTCAAACTTTATATTCCAAGATCTGGAAGCTTTCTTCAAACCATAAATGGATCGTCTAAGCTTGCAAACTTTTTGCTCCGGACCTTGAGCAACGAACCCCTCTGGTTGAGACATAAAGATGTTCTCATTAAGATTGCCATTCAGAAAGGCAGTCTTGACGTCCATTTGCCAAATCTCATAATCATAAAAGGTGGCAATGGACAAGAGAATTCTTATCAACTTTAACATGGCAACTGGGGAGAAGGTTTCCTCATAGTCCACCCCCTCCTTTTGGGTATAACCATTTGCCACAAGTCGAGCTTTGAAAGTCTGTACTTTCCCAGCTGCGTCTCGTTTTCTCTTGTAGATCCATTTGCACCCTATGGGTTTAACCCCTTCAGGTAGGTCTACAAGATCCCAGACTTGATTGAAGTACATAGACTCCATCTCTAGGTCCATAGCTTTGACCCACTGGTCATGGTCCACATCATTCATTGCCTGTCTAAAGGTCAATGAATCCTCAACCCCATCATCAGGTATGACAGTTGGAGTTTCTGCTAAACCCAGATAGCGTTCAGGTTGAATAACAACCCTCCCACTACGTCGATGCATTCTCAACTCTTGAGAAGGATGGGCTTGACCAGATGTACTGGGCTCGTCAATAACTCTTGTTGAAGGTCCAGCCTCTGAACTTGGCTCATCAACAACTCTTGTTGATTCATTTGTTGCTTTACCAGAAAGTTCACTTAACACAATTTTACTGCATGGTATGTGTTCTTTAACGTGGTCTTCTTCCAAGAAAGTAGCATTTGTCGATACAAACACTTTATTTTCTTTTGGATCGAAGAAGTATCCACCTCTTGTTTCTTTTGGGTAGCCTACGAATAGGCATAATTTTGATCGTGAATCTAATTTCTTTGGGTTTGCTACTAAGACATGTGCAGGGCAGCCCCAAATTCTGAAATGACGTAAACTAGCTTTACGCCCTTTCCAGAGCTCAAATGGTGTTTCAGAAACACTCTTTGAGGGAACAACATTCAAAATATAAACTGCAGTCTCTACTGCATAACCCCAAAAAAAACTAGGCAGTTGAGCATAGCTCATCATAGATCGAACCATTTCCAACAAGGTTCTGTTTCTCCTTTCAGATACACCATTCTGTTGAGGTGTACCTGGTGCTGAGAGTTGAGACGAGATTCCATGTTCTATCAAATAGTTCTGGAATTTTAAGTCCAAATACTCTCCACCTCGATCAGATCGAAGTGTTTTAATGGTCTTACCTAACAAGTTCTCAACTTCAGTCCTGTACTCCTTGAACTTTTCAAGGGCTTCAGACTTATGACTCATTAGGTATAAATAACCATACCTTGAATAATCATCTATGAAAGAGATGAAATATTCATACCCTCCTCGGGCTTTTACATTCATTGGACCACAAAGATCCGTATGTACGAGTTTTAAGGGCTCCTTGGCGCGATAACCTTTTCCAGTAAAAGGTTGTTTGGTCATCTTACCTTCGAGACATGACTCACACGGAGGTAAAGTACCATCGTCTAATTGGCTTAGAAGTCCGTTCTTAACCAATCTCCCAATCCTATTGAGATTTATGTGGCCAAGTCTCAAGTGCCAGATATAGGTACTTTGAGAAACTTTCTGCCTTTTTGGTTGAGTCTCGGCTGTTTTAAACATTTCATTGTTCAAAATAGCCTTAGACTCTATTGGTCTTAAAACATACAAATTGTTCTCCATTTTTGCAGAACATATATCAGTACCCCTTTTAGTAATGAAAGCTTCATTCACAGAAAAGGACACTGAATATCCTTGTTCTAGCAAACAAGAAACAGAAATCAAATTTCTTTTTATTTTGAGAACTATATATACATTATCTAATAACATATAGTGTTCCCTGGAGAAGAACATTTTAATATCTCCCACTGCTTTAGCTGAAATGAGCTCCCCAGTCCCAACTCTGAGAGTCATTTCCCCAGCATCCAACTGTTGCTAGGAGCTCATTCCCTCTAAGGAAGAGCATACGTAATGAGTGGCACCTGAATCAAGGATCCAGGCTGTATCATCATTTTCCACTATACACATTTCAATGACCAATAAATCAAATTTATTTTCATTGAGATGTGCTAAGCAGTCTATGTC
This sequence comes from Luffa aegyptiaca, assembly GCA_017139565.1. NCBI lineage: Eukaryota > Viridiplantae > Streptophyta > Magnoliopsida > Cucurbitales > Cucurbitaceae > Luffa > Luffa aegyptiaca. Next base: position 24,115,312 of record CM029395.1, read on the forward strand.
ATATTCATCATGAACAATTTTAGATGAATTAGACATGTGAGCTTGAGGACCGTCCTCAGTTAAGACCAATTCCACGCAATTAATGTTTAAGTTCATTTTCTTAGTTGTATTAGAAATATCAGTTTTGTAGTTGGCGTTATTCGAGGCATACAAAGAACGTTTCATTGCTGAGAACAAACAAATTAACTTAATAAGTATTGTTGCATCAACCCATTACACAAAATAATATTAATATTTTAATCCAATCAATTTAGCAAAAGTAATGATCGACCCATAGAATAAACATTCATTTTGCAACGATACTTCAGAGGTTTAGAACAACAGCTACTGTAGGGTAGTCAGCTACTCCTCCTCTGAATTGAGACAATCTCAGCCAATCCCTATTCCCAGAATAACTCATATTCCAATAGTTTTGAGCTACCGTTTTTTTTTTCAGTTAGGAAATTATTAACACCTTAACAATTTCCCGTAAGAGTGACCCTCCATTTTTCAGATTTCAGAGGTCGACCCCAACAATGCTACCGTAGGGAAAGTCAAAGTTGGAAATGGACCTAAGAAACCCTATCCATTTATGGAGTTTGCGTTGTTCCAACTCCCATGATCAAGCCCTCCGTAGGGTGATCGCTCCCAGGGCGACTCGCAGGCAAATCATGGGGATCTCACGATGCAACCTAATGGAGGAGACCGTAGGATACGTTGACACGTGTCCTGCTCCCACTTACTATAAAATACTCCCTCATTCACCTTGATATTAATCCATGCAAACACCATCCGTAGGGGGTCACTCCCGGGGTGACTCGAGGCCAAGCATGGACCTCACGTTGTGAACTTTTGAGGACGTGAGAGCAAAACTTGATTTATGAAAATCTTGTTTTGACATATTTCCTCCCACTAAGTATTTTTATAATTATAGGGTCTATTACTTAGGTAAATTCCGGCTAAGTGAATCTATCTAAGTCTATGCCTGTATATAACTTTTATATATATAGGTCTTTTCTCTAATGTCTAGGTGGATTAAACACTTTTAATTACCTAGAGACATTGCATGCTAATATAACTATGGTTAATTCAACTCAAGTTCCGGCTCAGTTCCTAGGTAGCAGGTGTTCCGTAAACCGTCATCTTAAGTACCTCCAGCCTTAGACAGAACTTTATCGAGAGAGTTCCCTTATAACCATAGTAATATAAACTCTTTACTCTAAAGATCTAGGTGAATTAAACTCTTTTAATAAACCTAGTGACATTGCATGCTAAAATTTAACTATGATTAATTCAACTCCGGTATTCCAGGTTAGTTCCCAGGTAGGAGGTGTTCCGTAAACCTTCATCTTAAGTACCCCCAGCCTTAGACAGAATGTAACCGGTAGAGTTCCCTTATAATCATAGTAATGCTTTTCCTACTTAGTCAATTAAAACTATTTTTAATTCTAAGTAAGAAAATAATTCTAATTCTATTAGAATTATAATGAGCTTAGGTCAAATTAATTTTAAACATTTAAAATTAATTTATTTTAACCTAAGGTCCTATGTTTTCATGCAACTCTTTGTTATAGGTTGACGATTTCTAATCAATTTTGTAACTTATTATAAAATGATTAGCCCTATAACATGCTTCTATGGTGTTGGAAAAATAACAATCATATTCTAATTATTAAATACCATATTATCATGACACCGATAACGATAATATAACGATTATATTAATCTTAAGTGGTGTCATGCTTCATGCAATTTCAATTTCATTTAATTAATATCGATTATATTAATTAAACATCCACGAAATTAAATTACATGAAATTTGACATTAATATAATATAACTCTTATATTAATCTAATTAATGTCATGCTCAATGTTATTCCATTTTCATTTAATTAATATAACATTTTATATTAAATCATATATGAAAACAATCATTGATATATATTTATTATTTTCATTCATAATATAACTAATTATATTAATTCTCATGAAAATAATCCTAAGCATGCATGCTACATTAATTAAATATAATAATTATATTTAGCTAAATTAATGTCATGCATCATGCTTCACCAATTTCATATATTTAATATAACAATTATACTAAATAACTCATGAAATTAAATTCATGCATAATTACCATACATTATAACAATTATAACATAAATATGCATGAAAACATGCTTAACCTATGGTGGGAATTTAAGCTATATGACATCAATAAAGCAAATAAATAGCAATTGAACCGGTTAATTTTGGCCCCTAGTATAAAATAAAGCATAAATTACAATAATTATAGCTAAATTCTATCCTTAAAGTCCTTCTGCAACTCCAAATACTGGTCTAGACCACCCGAACCGACCCGAACCACTTCGAACCAGCTACGAAAACCACGAACCAAGCCAAATTCCAACTGAACCGGACCAAATCGGTCCTAGCCCAGCCAGACCGCGTGAACCGGACAGCCCAACCGCCTTGAACCGTCCTATTGCGAATCCCTAACGCGTGTTGTAATCGTGACAGCGTTGCGATTTCTCCGATTTTTATCTCATAAAAACCTATTCTAGACCCGGACTTACATAGGACTCGATTTTACATAAAATACCTGAAACATCGGGCCCTTACATGATCAAATCACATAAAAACAGTAAAATCTATGGCCATAAAATTAACCTAAACAGTTCAATGCAAACCATACATACATTATGCATTAATCAATCCCACCAATAGCCAATGCAAATTTTAGATAAACAAAATTAGATCTACGATCGGCTCTGATACCAATTGAATGATAGGAATTCCGTAATTCCGTAAAGCGGAAGCGTGATTGGGACCGATTCGTAATTAATTTTGTTTAATCTAAAATACCAATACATTGGCAATAATATTAGAACTATTCTAAATTTATATTAAGGCTAAGCATACAAAAATATTAGATTTAACTCTAATTTATAAAGTAACAAATTACTTACTCTCGTTGACGACTCATATTAAATTCACCAACTGCTTGTGAAATAATCACGAACCAGTGCGAACACCACCACTATGGCTACACCGGTATGACTCTGAGACTTTTAGAGGCAGGAGACTGGTAGGAGTCTAGAGGGAGAATTCTCTGAGAGTAGGAGAATGAATGGGATGCCTTTCACCCCACCCCAGGGGTCCTATATATAGTAAAGACCAAGACCTTTTTCATAATAGGAAAAGGAAGACCTTTTCCTAATAGGAAAAAGTCTCTAATTTTAATAAAAAATTAATTAATTCCATAATTAATTAATTTTCCAATTAAATACCATATATTTAAGCTTAGGGATTTTATTAAAATTAAAATTAATATGAATCCAATTCATATTAAATTTATTTCAACTCTTTCAAATATTTTCTTTCCTAAAAGGAAAAGGTCTCTAATTTTAATAAATAATTAATTAATTCCATAATTAATTAATTACCCAATTAAATATCATATATTTAATCTTAGGGATTTTATTAAAAATTAATATGAATCCAATTCATATTAAATTTATTTGAACTCTTTCAAATATTTTCTCTCAAGAATTAATTTTTGAAATTAATTCAAAAATTATATTATAAAGTTTCATAAACTTTATATTATAATGCATCAATATACATTATACGATTCCCCAAATAAATTGAACACTTTCAATTTATAATTTATACTTAATTGCCTCAAGTCTCTTTACGAGCTACCAGTGGGACCTAATGGACCTACAGATCAGAAGCTCCAACGATACGAGACTAATTGGCCAAACTCATTAACCAAGTTAGTCAACATTCGTTAACTGTGGGTCACTCCACTAAAGACCCACAGCTGCACTCTTCTCACCGTAGAATATTTCTGTGTCCACGGATATCAACCAAGCAGTAAGTCAATCCTTCACGTGTGTTCGTAACACCAGCTGGGTCAAATTACCGTTTTACCCCTGGGTTACCTCTGGTTCCTTAAGTACCACTAATTCCTCTAATGAAAAGGTTGTTTAGGGTCCAACCACTAAATAGGAGTTCCTCTCGGGCCAAGAGAGGACGACGCGCCTTTGTTCAAGCCCCGGAATCAGCCCTTAAGGGAACACACGTCTACTTTCCCCAATAGGGGAAGGAGTGAATTCCATCTTGTACTGTTATGTTCCCAGCCCCCATTCGGTCTTGCCCCTGAAATGGTAGGATTATTGAATCGGCGAACTGGCCACTCTCACCCATACAAATCTAAGGACAATCCCTCCTGAAAGGGGTTCATAACAGACTCAGGATTGAGATTGAGTTACCTAGGTCATCCTATTGAAATAGAAATCTAAACTAGTTAACGACGTTACATCTAGTGGTTACTATTTCGCAGTCTGGTCTTATGCAAACTCATTGCATAGGATACCCCCACCCGCATGTCTCCTACATGGATGCTTTGGATCATTACATCTGTATTGAATACAAGGTGGGCCGTATCACATAGTGTCACCAGGATAAGGTAGCCAGCCTTATCCCTATACTATAGACCTTTTAGGTTGTTACTTGGACACCGATCCCCGTATGTCCCCACATATTAGTCCAAGTTTCATTTAAACAACCTTGGATCTTAGTTTATTGGATTTAGGGTTTATTAATGCAAACTCGATTATTCAATAACCAAATTACTGAATTACTCAAATAACACTTTATTGAGATCGATTAATTTGTTTATTTACTATCTACGAGTTTTAGGGCATAAAACCCAACAATATTAGAGAATCCCTTCTCATTGAGGAAATCTCTCTTTCTCATGATCTCCATCCGTTCCTGAAGACTTAAGTGCTTTGCCCTTTGGCTTGGCGGGTGAGATAGTAGGAGGAACTGCAGGAGAGGCGTCCATGGACCTTGTCCTCGACCTCTTGGCAAAAATAGGATCATTCTTGTTCTTGGTCCTCCGTTCAGCTTTGATCTCTCTTTTTCTCTTTCTCCTCAACGCCGTAGAGATAGGAACTTGGTCATCATCTAGCTCCTTAATCTCTGAATCGGATTCTGTTTCAGAGTCACTGGAGGACTCGGCCTCCTCGTCTTCCTTCTCCTCTTCGTCCCTCTTCTCTCCCGAAAAGGTGCTATCAGCTACTGGTGGGTCATTCGTGAATAGAGGCTCAAAAACCTCTTCAGCTGGTTGATCAATGGTGGCCTCAGCTAGGCCTTCTTCAGAATGCGGCCCAGATGCGGTCGCATTCTGTCCTTCATCCTCTACTTCTCTTTCTTTTCCTTTTTCTAAATTTTCTTCTCTTAGCCCCTGCTGGGCCTCTTCTTCTACCCTCCCTTGTAGTGCTTCAGCCTCACTTTGAGCCTTGTGGATGAAGGTGTTCATATAACACATGCGGAAGCAATTGAAGATCGAAAGCACTTAACTCTATAAATTTTACTCCTAAAGCATGCTTGTTCTACAAAAACATAACAAAAAGAAAGAAAACACCAACCTCTTTGTAGCTCACTTGGGTGATCCTCCTTGTGATGATTTCTTCTCCAGTCTCTCTTGGACAACCTCTAGAGTCTTCCCTACTATTCTCCAGGCCAAGAACGACTTGTGGGAGTCTATAGTGATAGGGAATGGGAAGGGAATGCTTGTAGGTTCAAGCTTTATGAAGATATGAGATGAGAGAGTGATTGAGGAAGAAATTCAGCAGCATAACACTAAAGTAATTGCTGTCAACTTGCACAATCTGATTCTTCCTCTACTTATAGAGAGAATCCATGCAAGAAGAAGCCTCAAGATGCAAGACACATGGTTGTCTTTATGGAGAAAGTGGAAGCTAGGTGTTCAAACAACACTACATGCACCATTGCATGAATGTGGCGTAATTCCACTTTGAGTCTTCATGCAAGATTGGATTTCCAAGTTTTTCCACTATCTTTATGATTCAAAATCAGATTCTAATTAGGCATAATTGATTTTAATTTCAATTCTAAATTGAATTTAATCAATCTTGAAGCTTGCCCCACTTAATTATGAATGATTAATCAAATTAATCATCTTAATAAAGTGCATCCTTTATATATGAATCTCAATTCATGTATATAGTATTAAAACCCTTTTTAAATACTTTATCTCTCATTTTCTAATTTAATTCATAATTAAATTATTGTGTCAAACACAATTTTACGATAAAACCCTTTTTCCCGATTTTGAACTATTCAAAGAATCCTATCAATATGTTCTAGGCTTTAATCCGATATGAGCTAGTAGGGGGACCTAATGGACCTATAGATCATGGGCTCCAACAGTTTGAGGCTAACCGACTAATCTCATTATCTAAGCTAGCCAGGATTCGTTAACTACCGGGACACTCCACTATAGCCCGATAGTTGCACTCCCCTCACTATAGATATATTTCCGTCCACTTGATTTAACCATGTTCAGTAAATCGTTCCTTCACAGGTTGTTCCTAGCTATAGCTAGGTCAAATAACCATTTCACCCCTATAGTACTTCTTGTTCCTTAAGTTTCACTAATCCTCTAATGAACAATTGGTTTGCGGTCCAACCATCAAACCTAAGTCCCTCTCGATCCAACGAGAGGGTGGGGCCCCTTGTTAAAGTCCTAGAGTTAGTACTTAAGGGAACAACCTCTCTGCTATCCCTGATATGGGTAGGAGTGAATTCCATCTTGCGAAACTATGTCCCCAGCTATCTATTCGATCTTATCCCCAAAATGGTAGGCTTGTTGAGTCGGCGATGCTGGCCACTCTCACCCATGCAGATCAAAGGATAATCTCGTATAAACAGGAGTTCATAGTTAGCTCAGGATTAAGAACGAGTTACCTAGGTCATCTATGAGAAATAGTCAGTTTCTTTAGTAAACGGCGTTATAAAGAGAAAGTGACTAATTTCGTGGTCCAGTCTTATGCAAACTCATTGCATAGGACGCCCCCACTCGCATGTCTCCACATGAACGATTTAGGATCTCATCGTTTGTACTTAATACAAAGTGGACCGCGTCTATAGTGTCCCCAGGATAAGGCACCCAACCGTATCCTTATACTATAGACTATTTTGACTATAAACTTGAACTTGATCCTACGATGTGTCCGTACATATAGTTCGAGTATTCATTTTATAGCCAAGGATCTTAAGTTTATTGGATTTAGGTTAATCATTCGCAATTTACATATTCAATAACATCTTTTACTGAATAACCTCAATAACGTCTTTATTGGAAATAGAATATGTTTAATGATTTACAAACTACGAGTTTATAGGACATTAAACCCAACAGTGGAGTGGCTCAAAGGCTGCAAGGAAGTCTTCAGCTTCCTTCCTTCTTTTTTCATCTTCTTTTAGTTCTTCCCTTCTCTTTTTCTCTTCCTCAAGGAGCTGCAAATCAATGGCTGCCCTCCTGAGGTTTTCCTCATACTTTCTTTCTTCTTCAGCTTCTAAGGCCCTCTCGGCCTCTAGTTCTTCTTCTCTCCTTCTTTTCTCTTCTTCACGATCTCTTTCCTTTGCAAACTCGTCTTCCTCAACCATTTTCTGGTTTTCCATCTCTCTCTCAGTCTCAATCTCTTTCAAAGCATCCTATTCAGCCTTGTACCCTTCAACAATCGCAAGAGCCTTTGCCACTGCTTGGTGAATTATTCCTTCGAATACATCCGGAGGCATTCTTGCTGTTTTGAGGGGCTTAATTTCAAGCGGCTTTTCAGGCACAACCTTCTTTAGGTTCCTCTTTCTTGCGCTATAGGTAACAACGGGTTTGGTCCTGCAAGATAAAGAGGGGTTAGTTGGAGGCTCAGAATTTTTATCCGTTGAAGCTTCTCCTTGCCGAGAGCTTCTAGCTGCCTTGGCGGCTTCTTCTTCATCTCGCCTATTCCCTTCTTCTTCAAGGGCAGCACGTCTCTGAGCTCCCATCTCCCAGATCATCGCAAACCATTCCCACGAACGTTTTCTGAACTGTTGAGTGCGAGCTTTTGGGTTTAACGGACGGTAGTGGTGAGCGTGAACCTTCGTGGCGTAGACGAACTCGGCATCTCCCTCGATCTGGATGACATTGTCGAAGAAGATGGAGTTTGAGCGTTGGGTCCGAGGTTCACGACAGCCGGCGAGAATCCCGTGGGTCTCGTTCTTTGTGTGTCGTGCATGGGCGTTTCAGAGTGTTCTTCTTGCCGTCGCACGCTAGCTTCAGCTTCGTGGGTGTTCAGATTACTCTGAGAACGAGTAATCTTGAGTGAGGATGATGGCTTTTGAGTGTTCTTCATCTTCTTGGATGTGGGTCTTTCGGTTTCAAGATGAGAGAATATGGAGAGTTGAGGTTTTGACTTGATTGCAAGAGGTCGAGTGGTTGATGAAGAGAAAAAGAATATAAGTAAGCTATTTATACTTTCCTAATTAGGTCACGTGCAGGTCAAACGAAATTCATGACTCCCCACTTATTCTTAAAAATGCGGTCGCATTCTCAAATACACTAGGGAGAAATGCGGTCGCATTTCACCCAGTTTTTCTGCCTTCACTTTTTTTCTGACTTTTCATTTTCCTTTGCTTTCTCCTCTTTTGTGAAACACTCATAAACAAGTTAGAAAGCTCATATGCTTAATCATAATTTATTTTTTTTTCATTTTCTTAAAAAGAATTAAGGAAACGTTTTGATCAATTCAACTTCCAGGTAAGTCCCCAGGTAGATTTGTTCCCTACGGTCAGCTTAAATACCTCAGCCTAGTCAGGACTTTCCTCAGACAAAGTTCCCTCTTGATCGAAAATCATTTATTCAAAACAAACTTACACTTTTTCCCATTTTTCTGCTTTTATTTCAAACACGAGACAGGGCACAAAATAATATGGACTTTTCAAAACTCCCAGGTAAGTCCCCAGGAAAAGGTGTTCCCAATGGTCATCTTAAGTACCTTTTCCTAGACAGGATTTTCCTAGACAGAGTTTTTACTCTTGTCCAGATATTTTAGAGCTCTTGTCTAGATTATTATTTTATAGATCCAAATAATGTACAAAATAAATTCTTTCATGGAGTAGAAGTCATACCAAATCAATCACGGAGACATTGGCTTCCTCATCCTCGAAGCCTCTCCCCCAATACGGTTTGATCCTTTGTCTTTTCATGGGTTGACTGATTTCTTCAACTTCAATCTTTTTCCCACCTTTTTCTTCTGATTCTTTATTTCCAAGTATATCCTCCAAGGTTTCTTTTTTCATTATTTCCTGCAAAGTAGATCGGGAGAGTTCATCAATTTCATCGATCATATAACATTCCTCGAAATCTCCAAGGTACTTCATTACATTCATCACGTTAAACGTGACTTGCTGATCGTTGACCCTCATGGTCAATTCTTCTTTCTGCACATCTATTAAGGTTCTGCCAGTGGCTAGGAAAGGTCGTCCTAAGATGATCAGCACGTCCTTGTCAGCTTCATAATCTAAAATGATGAAATCTGCAAGGAAAACAAACTTGTCAACCTTAACCAATACGTCTTCAATCTTTCCCATGGGATGTGTAAGTGATCTATCTGCCAACTGTAAAGTCACAGTTGTAGGTCGTGCTTCACCTATCCCTAACTGTTTAAAAACCGAATATGGCATTAAGTTGATGTTTGCTCCTAAGTCGCACAGAGCTCTGCCTACATCCCTGCCTCCGATAGAGCATGGAATGGTGAAGCTTCCTGGGTCTTTAAGCTTGGGAGGGATCTTGTTCTTCACTAGTGCACTGGAACATTTTGTGAGTGCAACCGTTTCGTATTCTCCCAACCTTCTCTTTTTTTATAGGATATCTTTCAGGAGCTTCACATAGGTAGGCATTTGTTCAAGTGCCTCCACTAATGGTATGTTGATGTGTAACTACTTCAATACATCTAAAAATTTCTTGAACTGTACATCTTGTGAGGCATGTTTGAATCTCTGAGGGTACGAAGGAGGTGGTCTGTAATCTGGATCTATCACAAATTTTTGGGGTTTTGCGATCGCATTGCCCTGTCTTTTCTCCAACTTTGATTTTTCTTCTTTTTCCACCAAGGCTTCATGCTCCTTGGTCTTTTCTATTTTATCTTCTTTATTCTGTAAATTATTCGAGGTAATGTCTGACTTCTTTTCACAAATCTTTTCTCGAGCTTCAACTGGGATCTCTGCTTCTTGACTTATTGGATACTTTGGTCCATCGTATTCTAATCCACTTCTTAAGGTTACTTCGTTGCATTGTTCCTTTCCTTCTCTGTGAGGGATCTCGGTTTTGCTAGGCAACGTCCCTTACGGTTTATTCTTAATCTCCTGAGCAATTTGTCCAAACTGAACTTCCAAATTCCTTACTACAGCATCGCTCCTTACCATGTACTCCTTCATAAGAGTCTCTAGATTTGGCTCTTGACTCTGCACTGGAACTTGTTTGAAGTTTTTCTGCGGCTGTTGTTGTGTAGGCTGCTTTCCAAACTGATGAGTGTTGGAATTACTCGACCCGGCTTGTCCTCCCCAAGAAAAATTCAGATGTTGTCTCCATCATGGGTTGTACATGGCCGAATAAGGATTCCATCTATTCTGGTTCTGATTTCCTTGTGGACCTACATAAAAAACAGATGCTGGATGTAGTGGACAATTATCAGCGATGTGTTCCTCACCACAGATCTCACAACAGAGAGAAGAGACAGCATTGGCAGGGGCTATGTTCGCTTGATTGTTCATGGTCATGCCCATCATCATGCTATGGATGGCCTTGATCTGGGCTTGCATCGTAGAGTTAGCCTCTGTTTCCACTGCTTTTAATGGATTTTTCAAAATGGTTGTTGGTTCGTTTTCTCCTCAATGTCGATTGTTGGTGGCTATGGTGTCTAGAATAGCATGCGCCTCATTAGCAAACTTCTTCAGGAAAGATTTGTTTGCACATGCGTTTACTAGTGCCTTTGAAGCTTGATCTAATCCACTATAGAAATGCTCCAAAATAATGCAAGCAGACAACCCATGGTGTGGACACTTCCGAACCAGCCTTTGAAATCTTTCGGTTCATTGTAAGATTGTCTGAAAGCAATGATTTCAGCTCTATACTTGGCATTTTTATTGGAGGGAAAAAAACTTTTCCAAAAATTTCTCTGCCAAATCATTCCAAGAGGTGATGGAGTTTGGAGGAAATGAATCCAACCAGGCTTCAGCATCTCCCTGCAAAGAAAATGGAAAAATCTTTAGTTTTAACGTATCTTCTGGCACTCCTGTGACTTTAAAAGAATTGCAAACTCTCAAGAATAGCTTAATATGTTTGTGTGGATCTTCGTTTGGAAGTCCAGAGAATTGGCCCATTGTATTCAACATCTGGAACATAGCGTGGTTTAAGTTCAAACTGTGGAGCATCAATCGGTGCCTATAAATTCCTGGATTCAATGTCTGGAAAATTGGTAAATCATAGTCCCTTATTGCTCTATTGCGGTCTTCAGTAATGTAAATCTGGTTTTCTTGTTGTGGCACCGGTGGAACTGGAGGAACAGGAGGAATTCTCCTGCCATTCTGCTCCCTTCCACGATCTTGTGGATCAACTTGAGGATCGACTCCTGGAGGTTCCATTGGAAACTCTTGAATGTAAGATGCTTCCTCTAGAGATTCCCGTGTGCTCGACTCTTGTTGTTCCTTTTTCTTTCATCTTTGTTCCTTCCTTTGCCGACAAAAGGTTCTTTCAATCTCTGGATCAATGTTAATGAGTGGATACCCCTTGTTCATGCACTAACTCCAACCTGCAAAAGAAAAACAAATGCAAATCAAAGTCAATTTCCCTTAGAGACAGAAACGTGGTCGCAATTTGATCGCAATTTCAAAAACAAATTTGGTTTCACTTTTGGTCCCCGGGAACGGCTCCAAAAACTTGGTGCGGCAGAGGCTGAATGGATGGATGTGAGATAATAAAATAAATCAGCTAACCCTTAGTGCAAGTATACACTGTCGCACGTAGTAATAAAAAAAAACCTTAGAAGTATTCCAAGGGTATCGATCCCATGAGGACTAAATTTGGAAATTCAGATTTGAAGAAGAAACTGCTCAAATGATTGCTTTTGAAAAAGGTAGCCAAATAAAATAAGTTGATTGATTGGGTTTTTGAAAAGATAAATAAACAAGCAAGTAGATAAAAGAATAGCAATAAGAAATAAACGAGGTATTCAACATGGATTCATCCCTAAGGTAATAACCATAGTCATGCAATATTTAACTTAAGCCTATTCAATGCATTGGGTCAGATTTAACTTCTATTTGGCCCTTGCTCCCAAGAACCGTTAGAAGGCTAAGCGAGTACCGTTATGCACATTTCTGTGACTCGACTCCGACATAGATAATTCACGAATGCAACCTATAACCTTATAGTCGATATAGGGTGCCTTAGGCAGCTTTCCCTATACCGCCGAACAATCTCTTTCGAGCATTTTCTTCTATATCACCTTTATGAGAACCGATATCGTCTGTCCCTTTCGAGATCAAACTCACATAGCATGCAAAGTCTAAGTGATCAAGTTAAACTCAGCAAGATCAGAATGATATTCAATAACGAATGACATGCATTGAACAAAACTTAAGCAAATAAAACACTTTCAAGCTATTGAACCATAAGGGAATTCACCATATTGAACCCCTCAATGGAATTTAGCTACTCAAGATGAGATAGAGAGCAAGTGAATACATTTTCATTGAAATAAGAATGTAGAAGATACAGAATAATGAAAAGTATCAAGAGTTGGGAATAATGGAGATAGCTAAATATTATGGGTTTTCTATTTACTCAATCCTTCTAGAGTTCGCTAAGACACTCCACTCTCTCGCTTTTACAAGTGGGAATGGGTGAAAATCCCTACAAACCCTAAGGTTTGATGTCTAACTCAGGTTAGAATTCAGTCATCTAAGAAGGACCTCGGGCATCTGATGTGGACTTTTCCTACCGCAAGCGCACGGGTCAAGTAATAATATAGTGAATGTAATTCGAATGTCGTCCTCTGGATTGGATTTTTAAGCAAATCAAGTATTGTGAATTATCTTGCTCAATTTTATTTAGGGATCAAAAAGTGATGAATGGATGGTATCAAAAATAAATCAAAACAAGTAAAAAGTGTGGAAATTCAATTGGGAAAAATACTTAGGGAATTGATTTCGCCGATTTAGTCTATGATTGATTTTTTGGAGTAAGTTATTATGCACAATGAAATTATGAGCCTAAGACCCTTTTATCACAACTACCTCTCCCGAGTATAATTGATTCTCATGCAAATTAATCTACTTGATATCCCTATCTAAGTTGGTTAACATGCAAGGCAATGAGATCTTTTGACCAATTCTAAAGTTAATCTAAAACCGTCACGAATTAGAAAGTAAACTTTAGTCATGCAATCTTGAGTAAGTCTATATTAAACCCCCTCTCCCGAGCTAGATTCAAAACTTAAATCATTCAACTAATGGCCAATTAATTGAAAGCATTAAATCAATATTACAAACATAATCAACATTGCACAACTTAAACCATAAATCAATCCATAAACAAAATCAACTACATCAATCCCTAAGCTATGAGTTTAGCTACTCATGAATGGAATTACAAGCTCAACTAAACATAATGAAGCCATAAATCTAACTAGAGAAAAGGAAAGGGAAAAGAAAACTCAATGTAGGCCGAGACCGAACGTCCCCGTCACGATCCCCACGAACAATGGGTTGATTTCCGCTTTTCTCCCTCTTGTTCAGCCTCAATCCTCTGTTTTCTCCTCTGTTTTACGGCTCCCAAAGGTCCCAAAATTTTCCTCCAAAAACCTAGCCGAAAAGAATGATTTATACTGATTTTTCGTCGTAGCGTCGAGACGCTATCAAGACAGCGTCTCGACGCTGCCTCTAAACACGCGTATTCTGGAAAGAAAATTACGCAGCGTCGAGACGCTAAGGTCGCAGCGTCGAGACACTGTGACCTTTTTGCGCCTATTCTGATATGGAATGCCAGCGTCGAGACGCTCAAGGGATGGCGTCTCGACGCTGGTCAAATGTTGACCGAATGTTGACTTTTTTCTCTTTGATTCTTTTTCATTCCTTTGCATCTTTTCACGTCCCGAGCACCCGATTAACTTCAATATTGCGCTATAGCTCCAATCAACCATTTCCTACAAAATAAACAATAAAGTGCAATAAAATGGCCAATAATCATCAAAGACTAGCTAAATTCAATAAGTAAAGATAGCTAGCTATGCTCGCTATCAGCATCCCTACTAATGGGCGTCAACTAGGGTTATGTCACCACCCTCTTCTTCCAAATGAGTTATGCTTGAATTTGACTTCGAATCTCGAGCTTATATAGTGTAGAAAATGGTTGAGGAGCTGCGAAATAGGTGCTGGAAGGTTCCCCAGTCAATTTCGGGGTCAAAACAGCCAGTTAGGTGCGAAGAAGACTCGACAACAACGACCCGTGGATGACTCGGAACGGCTTCAGTTTTTCAAGAAATACGGTCGCATTTCATTTTTGCCTTTCCAGAAATGCGATCCCATTTCTAGGAAATTCCAACTTTTCCTTTGTTTTCCTGCACAACAACAAACTAAGTCAAATTCTCTTAAAAATCAAGTCTTTTTAAGCACAAATGAGTACAATTTGACAAAAGTGATTCTCAACACCCTAACTTAACAACTTAAGCATATTTTGAGCTTGGGAATAGTAAATTGATCACAACATACAACATTTGACCAAGAAATGAGCTAAATATTAGGGTAAAATAAGTATATTTTTTACCCTTATCAGCTGTGCATTAATCCAAGTATAAATTATGCACTACCAAGTAATACCTGGAGTATTACAGGGTCGAATCCACAGGGAAGGGGCGAGTAGTAAAAATGTCTTTCCTTAAATCCTATTCGAATGCATGGGTGTTAGGAATTACAAAAGAGATTGAGATGCGGCGAAATAAACATGCGATAATAAAAATAGAAGCTATGCGATAAAGGAAAAACAGTGAGAGATGAGATATCAAGGCTTTCACCGTAGCAACCACATATGACAAATAAGATATTAGTGCAGCGCATAACAATGAATCGACAGAATACTTATGCCTAAGCGAGAAATAAACATGTGATTCCCTTCCGGTACTACACATGCGTTTGGCATTGAACTAACAACTGTTTTGTTCAATTAGTTCATGCGTTGGTGCTGTTCTCTAATGACTTGCAAGTGACTGCGTTAGTCCTAAAACAATCTAAGCTCATTCATGCACTATCTTATTGCGGCAATATTAGTTCTAACACGACCAAGACTACATGTAATGCGCTAACTTGCTCTACTTAGATATTTCCACATGCATTACCTGTCAGGGATTTATCATGCTGCTATCGCAACCGGTTGGCCAGGTTGGAATTAGTAATGGAAAAATTAACGCATCTAAGTAGAAAGCATCAATATCATTGATTCATTGTAGCGCATACAAAAATAATCCTAAAGACACATGGGTGCCTAGGCTAAGCCTTGATAAAAAGAAATTACTTCAAGCTACAATATAAAGCACACAATGCAATAAAACATTAAAATGTAGTAATGCCTTGGATGATTCTTGGATTCTTGGATTCTTGGATGTCTTTCTCCTTCATCTCCCCTCTATTTATAATCTCTTCTTACTTGGAGCCAAAGGAGAATACTTGGAGCCAAAGGGTCATCATATGGATAGAAACCTGCTCCCTACTCAAACTTGCTTCCCACTCAACACAAACTTGCTCCCCACTCAACACTATTCACCAACTCATCAAGCTTCTCATGTTCTAGCATCATCATGCATCTCACGTGCCAGACAACTACAGCAACAAGCTTTCCATGCGCCAGCTGCTACAGCATCAAGCTTTCCATGCGTTAGGCTTTTAACTCATCAAATAATCTCCAAATTGGCTTGATTTGCATAATTTTCTCGAAATTGCATCAATTGCTCATTTTGGGACTAAGAATTCTGAAATCAATAGATTAATGCAATTAAATACCAAATTAAGCATGAAATAAGCTCCAATTTAGAGCTAAAAAGATAGCATTATTTCATGTTATCATTCCTCGTTCTCCTCGAATACTTGACGATATTCTTAACGGTTTTCCAATGATTAAATCTTGGATTAGATTGATACTTACTGACAATCCCTATTGCATAGGGCATTCGTCTCATCTCCTCAACTTCTTAAGGTGTCTAAGGAAACAGTTTCTTAGATAAAAGAATTCCATATCTGAAAGGTAGTGAACCCTTCTTGGAATTCTGCATCTCATATCTAACTAACATCTTGTAGATATAAGACACTTGAGACAAGGCTAGCTTTTTGTTCTTATGGTTCCTAACAATTTGGGTCCCAAGAACAAACTCAGCTTCTCCCAAATTTTCATTTGGAAATGAGTTGCTAGTAACTTTTACTAATCAGTAAGATAACCTACACCACTCCCAATGACTAGGACATCAATCATATACAACACTATGTAAGCTACTAAACTATTGACGATCTTCTTGTAGACACAAGGCTCATCAATGTTCCGATTAAAAGCCAAAAGATTTGATCGCAGTATCAAATATTCTATTCCAAGATCAAGATGCTTATTTCAATCCATGAATTGATCGATTAAGCATGCAAAACCTTTTGCGCTTGACCTCGCTAAATGAACCCTTCTGGTTGAGACAAGTAGACACTTTCAACATCTCATTTCCTCTTGTAGGTCTATTTGTAACCTATAGGTTTTACCCCAGAAGGTTGGTCTACAAGATCCCAGATAGAATTGAAACGCATAGATTCCATTTCTAGGTGCATGGCTTTACTCCACTAGTCCTAGTTAACATCATTCATTGTCTTGCTTTAAGACAATGGATCCTCAATTTCATCATCAGGTATGACGATTTGGGCTTCAATTAAGCCCATGCAATAGTCAGGTTGTAAAACAACCCTCCCACTCCATCGAGGCACTCTCAACTCTTGAGATAGATGTAACTAACCAGTTGTATTGACCTTATCAATAACTCTTGTTAAAGGTTCAACATCATCAACAACCCTTGTTGACTTATCAACAACTTTTGTTGATATTTTTGTAGCTTCATTAATTAATTTACTTAAAACGAACTTACTTTGTGGCTTATTATTTCTCATGTGGTCTTCTTCTGAGAATGTAGCATTTGTCAGTACAAATTCTTTATTCTCTTGTGAATTGAAGAAGTATCCACATCTCTCGTTTCCATGGGGCAGCCTACGAATAGGTATACTTTTGAACAGTGTCCCCAAAAATAACGTAAACCACTTTTACGCCTTATCCACAAATCAAAAGATGTTTCAGAAATATTTTTGATGGAACATTGTTCAAAATACACATTGCAATCAATACTGCATGACCCCAAAACGAGTCAGGCAAGTGAGCATAGCTCATAATGAATTGAACCATATCCAATAGGGTTCTATTTCTCCTATTAGATACACCGTTCTCCTAAGGTGTTCTAGGGGTTGAGAGTTGGGATGTAATTCCATTTTCTATTTAATAGTCTTGGAATCTCAAGTCCTACATACTCTACACCTCAATCAGATCGAAGTGCTTTTATCATCTCACCTAACAAGTTTCCAACTTCAGTCTCAAACCACTTTGAATTTCTCAAGAACTTTAGACTTGAGTTGCATTAGGTTGAAATACCCATACCTTGAATAATTATCTATAATATAGATGAATTATTCATGCCCTCCCACTGCTTTAACATATTGGACCACAAGGATACAAATGTACAAGCTCCAAGGGCTCTTTGGCTCTATAATTCTTTTCAAGAAAAAGAATCTATTAGTCATATTGTCTTTAAAGCATGACCTATAAGGTAGCAGAGAGTCATCTTCTAACTTGCTTAGAAGTATACACTCTTGACCAATCTCCCAATCAAATTGAGATTAATATGGTCTAACCTTAAATGCTAAAGATAGGTATTTTCCTTTAGGAGAAAACCTTTGCCTCTTATCACATTGAGTAGTAGCAGTCTTAAACAGCTCGGTGTTCTTGACTACTTTACTCATGATTAGTCTTAAAACGAGTAAGTTATTTTCAAGTCCAGCTGAACAAATTTCAACTCCCTTTTCTATAAATGGAAAAACTGCGTTAGTAGAGAAATGTATAGAGTAACATTGTTCTAGCAAATAGGATACAAAAATCAAATTTCTATTAATCTTAGGACATACACATTATCCAATAATATGTATTTCCTCCCACTGAGAAAAATAACTTAACATTCTCCACTGTCACGGCCAAGATAACTTCTCTAGTTTCAACTTTAAAAGTTATATAACCATCATCAAGTTGTTGTCAGGAACTTATTCCTTTTAATAAGAAGAACAAACGTGATTTGTGACCCCTGAATCAAGTATTCAGGCAGAATCACCATTCTCCACAAATCATGCTTCCAAGACTAGTAAATCAAATTTACTGTCTTTGGATAAGTCTTCTTAGGTTGAGCAAGGTCTAATGTCATATTCATTAGGAAAAATTCTTAATGAGTTAGACATTTGGGGTATGACGACATTCCTCTATTAAGACTAATCTTACATAATTTACCACAAATGAATCGTTTAATTCTATTGTATAACCGTTATTAATTAAATAGGCGTAAGACAATGCACATTTTTCATTATTGAATTGTTGGAAAAACAAATTAGTTGACTATTTATCACACTAACCCATTACATCTTATCCAATCAAATTCAGCAAAAACACACAATAAATCAAAGAAACCCTAGAAAACTAATGATTTAGTTTTTGCAACAATACTTCAGAGGTTTAGAACAATAGCCACCGAAGGGTGGTCAGCTATTCCTCCTCTGAATTGAGACAATCTCAACCAAACCCTAACAACAAAATAACTCATATTTCGTTAGTGTTTAGTTACCGTTGTTTGGTCAAGGATTCGTTAACACATTTAACTCATCCCCGTAAGTGTAACCCTCCCACTTTCAGATCTCAGAGGCACGCACCAACAGGCTACCGAAGGGAAAGACAACTGTTGGTGATTAGCCTAAGTGACCCTATCCTATTCAGGAGTTCATGGTGTTCTGAATCCTATGATCAGGCCCTCCAAAGGGATGGTTGCGCCAGGGCAACACGCAGGCGGACCATAGGACCCTCACAGTGCGAACTAAAGGCGGAGACCGAGGGATACGTTGACACGTTTTCCCTCCCACTTACTATAGACATTTTTCCCATTCACCTTGTTATTGATCCATGCAAACACTTTCCGAAGGGAGGCCGCTCCTAAGGCGACACAAAGCCGAGCATGAACCTCACGTTGTGAATATAGGGACGTAGGAGCAAAACTTGATTTAAATCTCGTTTTGTAATTTTCCTCCAACTGAAAATGTCCTACAATTTATTTAGGGTTATTTAACTTAGATAAATTCGGCTAAGTCAATCTATCTAAGTCTAATCCTATTAAATCATTTATGGTGAGGATTTTATTGCAATGTTCCAGGTGAATTAAACTCTTTTAATAAACCTAGCAATATTGCATGTTAACATGACCATGGTTAATTCAACTCAAGTTTCGGGTTAGTTCCCAGGTAGGAGGTGTTCCGTAAACCGTCATCTTAAATACCTCCAGCCTTAGATAGAACTTCATCGAGAGAGTTCCCTTAGAACCATAGTAATGTAAAGGTTTTACTCTAAAGATCTAGGTGTATTAAACTCTTTTAATAAACCTAGTGACATTGCATGCTAACATTTAACTATGATTGATTCAACTCCGGTATTCCGGGTCAGTTCCCAGGTAGGAGGTGTTCCGTAAACCGTCATCTTAAGTACCCCTAGCCTTATACATAACTTAACCGGTGGAGTTCCCTTATAATCATAGTAATGTTTTTCCTACTTAGTCAATTAAAACTATTTTTAATTCTAAGTAAGAATAATTCCAATCCTACTAGAAATGTGATCGTAGGTCTAATTTATTTTAAACAATTTAAAATTAATTCATTTTTCCTAAGATCCTATGTTTGCATGCAATTCTTTGTTATAGGTTAACGATTTCTATTCATTAATTTTATAACACTTATAAATTTTAATGAATTAATCCTATAACATGCTACTATGGTGACATAAATTAACAATTGAATTCTAATTTATTTATAAACCATATACTAGCATTCATGACATACAAAAATATAACAATTATATTAATATAAGGTAATGTCATGCTCAATGCAATTTTATTTCCTTATAATTAACCTAACTCTTAAATTAATTACCCAAGAAAATTAAAATTTACCATTTTCATACATTAACATAAAATTTATATTAATAGCTTATGAAAATTAATTAAGCATGTTAATTACAGATTTAAATATAACTCTTATATTTTTAAACTAAAGTAATTTCATGCTCAATGAAAACTAATTTTCTTCAATTAATCTAACTCTTAAATTAATTACCCAAGAAAATTAAAATAAGCATTCACATTTTCAACATTAACATAACACTTTATATAATTGCTCATGAAAATAAATAAGCATATAAATTACTTTCATAAATATAACTCTTTATATTCTTTACTAATGTAATTTCATGCTCAATGCTTCTCAATTTTCATTCATTTAATCATAACAATTTATATTAAATACTCATGAAAATAAAATTCATACATATTTCATACATTATAACATTTATAATAATAAATATGCATGAATATGCTTAACCTATGGTGGGATTTTAAGCTAAATGACATACTTTATGCAACAATGAATTAATTTAATACATACATCACATGCATAATTAAATTAAAACTACCAAAATTGACCGGCATATTTGGCATATCCTAAGAAATTGAAAGCAATTTAAATTACAATAATTTAAATCTAAGACATATCTTGGTCTTCAAATCTTTTCCTTTTGGCATTTACAATTGATCTAATCAAAAGTATAAATCTAATGCCAACAAATATGCCTAAATAATCAATTTTGTAAATTAAACCACATATCACATATATGAAATTAAAATACCCACCATTGAACCAATGCTAATTTTAGAGAAACCAAATTAAATCTACGATCGGCTAGAATGACGTTATGGTGGCCATCTTAAAGGTCTAGATCTACGAGATATATACAAAGGTGTAATCTAGAGCAAGTGGGAGAAATGTAATGGGTATAGTGATACCATTATGTAATAGGTATAGTGATGTCCTAGTTTATTGTATTTGTACATTGTATATGTTTTATACATGTATTTATACACCCGTTGTTGTATAGATTATTGTATATCCCACTAAACTAGAGTTTTAGTTCAAGTGGGAGTTTGTTGGGTTTTATGCCCTAAAACTCATAGATAGTGAATGTAAACAAATTGTATACTTGTTTCAATAAAGTGTTATTGAGTTTCTACAATAAAGTGTTATTGTTAAATATTGCACAATTTGACCCAAATCCAATAAACTAAAATCCAATGTTGTTTGTATGTAACTTGAACTAGTATGTGGGGACATACGGGGATCGATGATCAAGTAACAACCTAAAAGGTCTATAGTACAAGGATAAGATTGGGTACCTTATCCTGGTAACACTATGAGATACGACCCGCTTTGTATTTGATACAGACGTATTGATCTAAAGCGTCCATGTAGTAGACATGCAAGCGAGGGTATCCTATGCAATGAGTTTGCATAAGACCGGACCATGAAATAGTAAACCACTAGATATAACACCGTTAACTAGTTAGGTTATTGTTTCAATAGCATGACTTAGGTAACTCAGTCTTAATCCTGAGTGTGTCATGAACTTCTTCTCATGAGGGATTGTCCTTTGATTAGCATGGGTGAGAGTGGCCAATTCGCCGACTCAATATGCCTTCCGTTTTGGGGACAAGACCGAGTGGGAGGCTGGGGACATGACAACACAAGAAGGAATTCACTCATTCCCACTTCTAGGAGAAGTAGATGAGTGTTCCCTTAAATGGTGACTCCGGGACTTGAACAAAGGGATCCCGCCCTCTCACGGGCCCGAGAGGGACTTTCTGTTTATTGGTTGGACCATAAACAGGTTGTTCATGAGAGGAGCATTGGTACTTAAGGAGACAGATGTAACATAGGGGTAAAACGGTAATTTGACCCTACTGTGATTACAGACACTCGTGAAGGATTGACTTACCGGTATAGGTCTATATCCATGGACACAGAAATGTTCTACAGTGAGAAGAGTTCAGTTGTGGGTCTTTAGTGGAATGACCCACAGTTAATGAATATTGGTTAACCTGATTAATGAGTTTAATCAATTAACCTCATATCATTGGAGCTTCTAATCTGTAGGTTCATTAGGTCCCCCTGCTAGCTCGTAAAGAGTAATTAGGAACAATTATATCTTGAGAGAATCTGAATAGTTCAAATTCATATTGGGAATTAAGTTAATTGTATGAGATACAAATTAATATAATGTATAGTGATACATTAAAATATAAAGTCTAATTTGAAATTAAACTTTATTATTATGAGAGAAATAAATATTTGAAGAAGTTCAAATATTAATATGAGTTTGATTCATATTAAATTTATAGGATATAAGAGAATTTGAAGAAGTTCAAATTTTAATATGAATTTCATTCATATTATATAATTAATTAATTGAAGACCTGAAATTAAATACATGATATTTAATTGGGTAATTAATTAATTAACTAATAGAAGGTTTGAAATTAAATATATGATATTTAATTGGTGATTACTTAATTAAAGAATTAATAAATTGGAAATTAATCAATTATGGAAATGATTAATCACTTATGGAAGTAATTAATCATTTATGGAAATGATTTAATCACTTATGGAAGTGATCAATCATTTATGGAAAAGATTAATCAATTATGGAATTGATTGGTAATGGAATTGATTAATCATGGAAAAGATTAAATTAGTTATGGAAATAATTAATTTTTAATGAATATTTTATTCATGGTCTTTCCCCTATAAATAGAACACTAAACCTAGGGTTTAGATACTACAACATAAGGCCACAAGAATGCAGTTTTGCATTCTCTCTAGCCTCCCTTTCATATTCTCTCAATTCAAGACTTCTAAGGGACTACCGGACACGACACACATCTCTACGAGTGTCCGTAATCACAGCAGGGTCAAATTACCGTCTTACCCATGTGTTACATCTGTCTCCTTAAGTACCAATGCTCCTCTAATGAACAACCTATTTATGGTCCAACCAATAAACAGAAAGTCCCTCTCGAACCCGTGACTAGTGAGAGGGCGGGATCCCTTTATTCAAGCCCAGAGTCACCATTTTTTGGAACACTCATCTACTTCTCCTAGAAGTGGGAAGGAGTGAATTCTTTCTTGTGTTGTCATGTCCCCAGCCTCCCACTCGGTCTTGTCCCCAAAAAGGAAGGCATATTGAGTCGGCGTATTGGCCACTCTCACCCATGCTAATTAAAGGACAATCCCTCATGAGAAGGAGTTCATGACACACTCAAGATTAAGACTGAGTTACCCTAGGTCATCCTATTGAAACAGTAACCTAACTAGTTAACGGTGTTATATCTAGTGGTTTACTATTTCATGGTCCGGTCTTATGCAAACTCATTGCATAGGATACCCACGCTTGCATGTCTACTACATGGACGCTTTGGATCAATACGTCTGTATCAAATACAAAGCGGGTCGTATCTCATAGTGTTACCAGGATAAGGTACCCAACCTTATCCTTGTACTATAGACCTTTTAGGTTGTTACTTGAACATCGATCCTCGTATGTCCCCACATACTAGTTCAAATTACATACAAACAACCTTGGATCTTAGTTTATTGGATTTGGGCCAAATTATGCAATATTTAACAATAACACTTTATTGTAGAAACTCAATAACACTTTATTGAAACAAGTATACAATTTGTTTACATTAACTATCTACGAGTTTTAGGGCATAAAACCCAACAAAGTGAACTTTCTAGTGAAGCTATAAATACATCAACAAGAGTTGTTGATGAGGCTGGACCTTAAACAAGAGTTGTTGATGAGCCCAGGACAGAGGGTGGACCTTCAACAAGAGTTGTTCATAAGCCCAGTACATCTGGTCAAACCCATCCTTCTCAATAGTTGGGAATGCCTCGACGTAGTGGGAGGGTTGTTATTCAACCTGAGGATCTATTAGCAGAAACTCCAGCTGTCATACCTGATGATGCGGTCGAGGATCTATTGACCTTTAACCAGGAAATGAATGATGTGGATAAAGACTAGTGGGTCAAAGCTATGGACCTTGAGATGGAGTCGATGTGATTCATTCATGTCTGGGATCTTATAGACCAACCTGAAGGGATAAGACCCATAGGGTGCAAATGGATCTACAAGAGGAAGCGAGACGTGGCTTGGAAAGTATAGAATTTCAAAGCTCGACTTGTGGCAAAGGGTTATACGCAAAGGGAGGGGGTGGACTATGAGGAAACCTTCTCTCCAGTTGCCATGTTAAAGACTATAAGGATTCTCTTGTCCATTGCCGCGTTTTATGATTATGAGATTTGACAAATGGATGTCAATACTACCTTTCTAAATGGCCATCTTGAAGAGAGCAGCTTTATGTCTCAACCAGAGGGGTTCATTGCTCAAGGTCAAGAGCAAAAAGTTTGTAAGCTTAAACGATCCATTTATGGGTTGAAGCAAGCTTTTCCAGATCCTAGAATATAAGGTTTGATACAGCTGATAACTCTCCAAAAGGGAGTTATTTAGACCTTATTTCTACATTGATTTGTGTGTCTTTTGTGCTTAATAGGGTTGCTTTTAGATAAATATTATATGTTTTAACCCATTTGGAAGAATGGAAGCTTTGGAAATTATTTTGTGTAGAATATATTGCTGGGCGACTTCAGGGAGCAAATTCTGTGCTGCAGCAAAGCTGAGAGCAAAACTGCCACGTCACAGCTCGTTAGCCAATTTAACAAACTGAATTCTGTTAAGCTAATCTCGAGATAAAGGAGCAAGGAGAGTCATCCACGTGTCTAGGTCAACCTAATTCAAGCTTTCCTCAACTCTATAAAAGGAGATAGCCGCCCAAGTCAAATTCATTCCACTTTTGGGGACGAGTTCACTCTCATTTCCACTTTTGGGAAGAGGAGAGAGATTGGAGACCATCAAGAAAACCATCATTCGCAAGCTGATCAAGGAGATTAATATTTTCTTTTATTATCTTGTGATTATGGATATGCTCACTCAGATTGTAACGTGCGTTTCCATGCATTTTATGAACTAAGTAACTTAGGCGTTTTTTAGGAAACAATGTGATTGCCGTGCTTAATTTCTAGTAATAAATATTGATTAATGCATCTTGATTAATTGTTGTGCTCATTTACATTTTGTGCCCGCCTGGCCAGCCGGTATGAATACCTCTCTCTAGTTTCAGGGATGATTTAGGGAGTGTGTGGCATTTAATCACACTAGATCATTGTGTATTGGTGAACGCCAGTGACTGAGCTAGGGATAGCCAGTTGCCTAGTGCTTGATCAGTAGTACTTCATTGGGGTTGAAACACATTCCAAAAGATCCGGAGTTCCGAGAGGAATCTGCTAATAAGACTGCGAGAGTTTTGCATGATCAATAATATTGCTAGAGCATCTTTCAAAACAATTACTAAATCCTGACCAGCGCCTGTTTCTAATCTGTCTGTCTATCCGTTTACTTACTGTTCTGTCATTTCTTTTGCTTCAGCATTATTCTTATAAAAACCAATCATTTTTACCATCTTTGAAACCATTAAAGAGTTATACAAAATAGATAAAGTGGAAGCTAGTTCAGGCCTTGGATTGATAATACTTATTACTTGCTGCGGACTGTGTATACTTGCACAGAGTCTAGAGTCAATTTACATCTTATTTTCACTCACTCTAGGAACCCAACAAGTTTTTGGCGCCGTTGCCGGGGAATTGAATAAGTTTTTATCTGATCTGTTTTGTGTATGTGTTTTAGTGGTTTGGTGCTAGAACTTTTTGATTGTTTCTTTTGTTTTTGCAGGTGTGAGTTTGGTGCATAAACGATCCTCCTGGGGTAAGGTTCGAGCTTGATCCAGAAATCGAGAGGACATTCAAGATAAGAAGGAGAGAGCAGCGTAGACAGCAAAATCAAATGGCTGACGTGCCGCGTCTCCCGCAGGGTCCAGAAGATCCAGTTGATCCCCAGCAGAATCGTGTGCTGCAGCAAAACCAGCCGCTGGAGCAAAATAGACAGCAAAATAATCAGGCTGAGAATCCTATCTTGGTAGCGAACGATAGGGCCAGAGCCATTCGAGCGTATGCTTTTCCAATGTTTGATGAGTTAAATCCAGGGATTGCACGTCCTCACATTGAGGCAGCAAATTTTGAAATGAAACCGGTAATGTTTCAGATGTTGCAAACCGTGGGTCAGTTCCATGGTTTTTCATCTGAAGACCCTCATTTACATCTTAAGTCTTTTTTAGGAGTTAGTGATTCTTTTGTAATTCAAGGAGTGCCTAGAGATGCCCTTAGATTAACTTTATTCTCGTATTCCCTTAGAGATGGAGCAAAGGCATGGTTAAATTCTTTTCTCCAGGATCAATTAGGACATGGAATGAGTTAGCAGAAAAATTTTTGAGTAATTATTTCCCACCAAATAGGAATGCTAAATTGAGGAGTGAAATAGTAGGGTTTAGGCAACTTGAAGATGAGACTTTTAGTGAGGCTTGGGAGAGGTTTAAGGAGCTTTTGCGAAAGTGTCCCCACCATGGTTTACCACATTGTATCCAAATGGAAACATTTTACAATGGGTTAAATGGAGCAACCCAAAGTATGGTTGATGCTTCGGCTGGAGGGGCCCTTTTGGCAAAAACTTTTAATGAAGCCCATGAAATTTTAGAAAGAATATCAACTAATAGTTGTCAGTGGTCAGATGTTAGAGGCACAAATAAAAAGGTTAAGAGTGTGTTAGAGGTAGATGGTGTGTCTACCATTAGGGCTGATATTGCAATGTTAGCTAACGCTCTTAAAAATATGACAGTGGTTAATCATCAACAGCCACCAGCTGTGGAGCCTGCTGCAGTGGTGAACCAAGTTGCAATGGAGGCATGCGTCTATTGTGGTGAAGAGCACAACTACGAGTTTTGCCCCAACAATCCAGCTTCTGTGTTTTTTGTAGGTAATCAGAGGAACAACCTGTATTCTAAATTTTATAATCCAGGTTGGCGCAACCACCCCAACTTCGCATGGGGAAGACAAGGAAGCAATGCGCAAGCACAACAAAAGGTGAACCAGTCAGGATTTGCTAAAGCACAGGTATTGCCCCAGCAAAATAAGCAGGCTTTGCCCCAGCAAAATGCAGAGAGTTCTCTTGAGACGATGATGAAAGAATATATGGCTCGCACAGATGCCGCTATTCAAAGTAATCAAGCTTCAATGAGAGCCCTGGAATTGAAAATGGGCCAGTTAGCTAATGAGCTGAAGGCAAGGCCTCAAGGGAAGCTTCCTTCAGATACTGAACACCCTAAAAGGGAAGGTAAGGAGCAGGTAAAGGCAGTGACTCTTAGGAGTGGTAAGACACTAGAGGAAAGAAAAGAGCCTAGTAAACCCCAGAATTTAGAACAGAATTGTGATAAAAATGTTGTTGTTGAAAAAGAGTTGGAGTCTGGTCAGGGTGCTGGAGGCAGCGATAAAGATGCTGGAGCATCTGGTTCTGTACCAGATGTGGAACCACCTTATGTGCCGCCCCCACCTTATGTACCACCTCTACCTTTTCCACAAAGGCAAAGGTCTAAGAATCAGGATGGTGAATTTAAAAAGTTTTTAGAGATTCTTAAGCAATTGCATATAAATATCCCTTTAGTAGAAGCTATTGAGCAAATGCCTAATTATGCTAAATTTCTTAAGGATATTTTAACTAAAAAGAAAAGGTTAGGTGAGTTTGAAACTGTATCTCTTACTGAGGAATGTAGTGCTATTCTTAAGAATGGGCTACCAACCAAGGCTAAGGATCCGGGATCATTCACTATTCCTGTGTCTATAGGTGGAAAAGAGTTAGGTAGAGCACTCTGTAATTTAGGTGCAAGCATTAACCTTATGCCTCTTTCGGTTTATCGAAAGCTAGGTATTGGTGAAGCTAGGCCTACCACAGTCACACTCCAATTAGCTGATAGGTCTATCACATATCCTGAGGGGAAAATTGAGGATGTCTTAGTAAAGGTAGATAATTTCATATTTCCTGTTGATTTTATTATCTTAGACTATGAGGCTGATAAAGATGTCCCAATTATTTTAGGTCGTCCATTTTTTGCTACTGGTAGGGCATTTATAGATGTTCAAAAAGGGGAATTAACCATGAGGGTTTGTAATGAGGAAGTAAAATTTAATGTGTTTAAAGCCATGAAGTATCCAGACGAAATGGAAGATTGCTCTTTCATTAGGATTCTAGAGAACACAATTGTTGAGACAGCAATGCAGGATTCGGCTAGCAAACATTTGGAAGATCATGGAGAGGTTAGTGTAGAGGATTTAGAAGTTTGTTCTTTAGAGAGAAAAAATGAAAAAGAAGTGTTTAGGTGTGAGGAAGTTTTTGAGTCTTTAGATTTAGGTCAAAGAAAAGCTCCTCCTATTAAGCCATCCCTAATTGAGGCACCCACTTTAGATTTGAAGCCCTTGCCGGATCATCTAAAGTATGTGTATCTTGGGGAGGGTGAGACGTTGCCCATTATTGTTGCATCAGATTTAATGCCAGAGCATGAAGAGGCCTTCATAAAATTACTGCAGCAATACCGCAAGGCAATAGGTTGGACATTGGCAGACATTCAGGGAATTAGCCCGTCTTTTTGTATGCACAAAATCACTCTAGAGGAGGGATCCTTTAGGAGTATTGAGCAACAAAGAAGGCTTAACCCTGCAATGAAAGAGGTCGTTAAAAAGGAGGTGATCAAATGGTTGGATGCTAGCATTATTTATCCGATCGTAGATAGCAATTGGGTAAGCCCTGTCCAATGTGTTCCTAAGAAAGGAGGTGTCACGGTGGTGAGCAATAAAGATAATGAATTGATCCCAACCAGGACAGTAACTGGCTGGAGGGTTTGCATGGATTACAGGAGGCTTAATAAAGCCACCCGTAAGGACCACTTCCCTCTACCATTTATTGACCAGATGTTGGATAGATTGGCTGGTCAGGCCTACTACTGTTTCTTAGATGGTTATTCTGGGTATAACCAGATTACTATTGCTCCTGAGGATCAGGAAAAAACCACTTTCACCTGCCCTTACAGGACGTTTGCTTTTAGGCGAATGCCTTTTGGCCTTTGTAATGCTCCAGCAACATTTCAGCGGTGTATGCTAGCAATTTTTTCTGATATGATTGAGTCTACGGTTGAGGTATTTATGGATGATTTTTCAGTTTTCAGAGGGTCTTTTCAGAGTTGTTTAGATAATTTAGGTAAGGTGTTAAGAAGATGTGAGGATACCCATCTAGTTCTTAATTGGGAGAAATGCCACTTCATGGTGAAGAAGGGCATTGTGTTAGGACATAGGATTTCTAAGAATGGTCTAGAAGTTAATAGAGCGAAAATTGAGGTTATTGAGAGACTAGAACCACCGAATTCAGTGAAGGGGATTCGGAGTTTTTTAGGTCATGCTGGATTTTATAGAAGGTTCATAAAGGATTTCTCAAAAATTAGTAAACCTCTTTGTAACTTATTGTGCACTGATCATGTTTTTTACTTTAATGCAGATTGTAGGAAGGCTTTTGAGACTTTAAAGGCTGCTTTAATCTCAGCACCCATTCTTTGCGCACCTAATTGGAATTTACCATTTGAGGTAATGTGTGATGCGAGTGATGCTGCAGTAGGTGCTATGCTGGGTCAAAAGCAGGGCAAATTTATCCATCCTATATATTATGCAAGCAGGGTTTTAAATGAGGCACAAGTCAACTATACAACTACTGAAAAGGAGTTGTTAGCTGTTGTGTTTGCCTTTGAGAAATTCCGACCATATTTGGTTGGATCCAAAGTCACGGCGTTCACGAATCATGCAGCAATAAGGTATTTAATGTCTAAGAAAGATGCAAAGCCTAGACTAATTCGTTGGGTTTTATTATTGCAGGAATTCGACTTGGAGATAAAGGACAAGAAGGGATCAGAGAATGTCATCGCAGATCACTTGTCTCGTCTTGATCCATCATCATCTTCGCTGAAGCAATCTGCCATCTCAGATTCTTTTCTAGATGAATAGCTTTTTGCTGTTGAGGTAAAGGTAGTCAAGGAGATCCCTTGGTATGCTGATATTGCCAACTTTTTGGTCAAGGGAGTCACTCCGATTGATATGGATTGGAGGCAGAAGAAAAAGTTTAAGCATGATGCAAAGTTTTTCTATTGGGATGAGCCATTTATGTATAAACAATGCTCTGATGGTATTATTCGTAGGTGTGTTTCAGGTGATGAAGCAAAAGAAATCCTGGAGCAATGTCACTCTTCGCCGTATGGAGGTCATTTCAGCGGTCAGAGGACACTATGAGGATTTTGCATTGCGGATTCTTCTCCTTATTTAAGGATGCCCATTTGTTCTACAAGCAATGTGATGCTTGCCAAAGGAGAGGAAACTTAGGGCCTAGAGATGAAATGCCTCTTACTTACATTTTGGAAGTGGAATTATTCGATGTGTGGGGTATTGATTTTATGGGGTCGTTTCCCCCTTCTAATGGCAATGTTTTTATCTTATTGGCAGTAGATTATGTGTCCAAGTGGGTGGAGGCCATTGCATGCCATCAGAATGATGCCAAGACGGTTTCAAGGTTTCTCCAATCGCACATCTTTGCGCAGTTTGGGACACCTAGAGCTTTAGTAAGTGATGAGGGTACACATTTTGTTAATAATATCTTAACTAAGCTTTTAGCTAAGTATGGAATCAAGCATAGGATAGCTACCCCCTATCACCCACAGGCTAATGGTCAGGCTGAAATAAGTAATAGGGAAATTAAATCAATTCTAGAAAAAGTAGTCCATCCATCTAGGAAGGATTGGTCTTTTAGGTTGGATGAGGCTCTTTGGGCTTATAGGACAGCCTATAAGACTCCTCTAGGTATGTCTCCCTATCGGTTAGTATATGGGAAAGCTTGTCATTTACCATTAGAGCTAGAGCATAAAACGTTTTGGGCTTTGAAAAAATTAAATTTTGATCTGAGTCGTGCAGGGGCAATGAGGATGCTGCAGCTTAATGAATTGGAAGAATTTCGCCAATTTTCTTATGAAAATGCGAAAATGTATAAAGAAAAGACTAAGTTGTGGCATGACAAGAAAATTAAGCCTAAAGAGTTTGTCAAAGGTCAAAAAGTGTTGCTTTATAATTCTAGATTAAGGTTGTTTCCTGGGAAACTTAAATCTAAATGGTCAGGTCCGTTTGTGGTGATTGAGGTTTTCCCCCATGGAGCAATTACTTTGCAATATGAAAAGGATGGGAGAGTGTTCAAAGTGAATGGACAGCGTGTAAAACATTATTGGGGAGAGGAGTTTCAGTCGAAATATCCTTCCCTAAAGTTGGTTGATAATTGAGAGAGCAAGATCTTTGCGGGAGCATTTCACAGAGCAATATTTTGAGCTCCCAGTGGTTGTTTTGATTTTATTTTCTCGCTAATTTGATTTGATTTGTTTATAATTTCGAGTATTTTAGATTTAGTTTGTTTAAATTCTGCATAATTTGTTTTAGTTTTGAATATTTTTATTATTGGTAGTTTAGATTTTATCTATTCCGCTTAGAATTTTAATTGATTTTGTTTTCGGTTTATTTATTTATTTAATTGAATTGTCTTTTAATTAATCTGATTAAGTTTAAATTAGATTTTATTGGATTTTAGTTTAGATTTTATTTTTCGGTTATTTTTATTTTTGGGATTTTATTGCGAATAGGATTTTTCTCTAATTTATTCGGTTTCAGATCAAAATAAAAGATAAGGATTTGATTTAAGCGGTTAATTCAAATTTTTGGATTTGATTTGATTTTAATTTGAATTCGTCCGTACCCAAGATTCGTTTTGCTCAGAAGTTGTTAAGGCAACTTTATGGCCGAAGCAAATCTCTCGTCTGAATAAAGAGGGTTCTGTGGTGAGTTAATTATTTTTACCGTTTAATTTTGAATTTCTGTGGGCAGGTAAATTGCATGGATGCTGCCACGTGTCGCACAGGGATAATCCAACAGTTTAGCCGTTCCCCAGCACACAATTATTTACCATGGGCGATTGAAATTCAAGATTTTACCGTTAATTCGATTTTCAAATTGGAGGATTTAATTTGAACGGTAATCCCATTTAATGAGGAGGCAAGATTTTTTGGTTACGATTTGATTTTTCTGAAGCCTTATTTATTCACAGGCTTCGGTAAGTTTCTTTTCACTTCACTTTTGCGTTTCATTCCTTTACTGTCGTATTTTTCCATCTTTCTCTATGTGCGATAAGTTTCCTTTAAGTCTTCAATGGCTAAAACGAAAGCAAGAAAAGAGAGGGAGAATGAGGAGGAAGAGGTACCTGTTACCCCCGAAGCATCGAAAGTTAAAACGAAGAAGAAGAAAACACCAGAAGAAAAAGAGGCTAAGAGGAGAAGAAGACAGCAGAGGGCTGAAGATCAAGAAGTTGTTCAGAAAGCGGCGGAGGATGTTATTGTGGAAGAAGATCCGAAAGAACCAGAAGGACAGAATCCAGAGCAGACTAACCCGATAGTTGCGGATACAGAGGCAGTTCGAGAAGAAAATGCAGAAGAAGTTCAAGAAAAGCAGACTGAGAACGTGCAAGAAGAACAGGCAAAGGTTGTGCCTGAAGAGGTTAATGAGCAAGAACAGGAAGCTCGTGTGGAGGTGATCATGCCGGAAGTGCCCAAACGCCGCCGTATAAAGCGAAAAGCGGGTCGTGTTAAGGTAGTCCGAACTGATACCCCATCGCCTCCAACTACTGATTCTGAAAGAGAGAATGCAGAAAGGGAAGAGCAAGACAAGAAAGAGGCCGAGGAAAAAGCAAGAGAAGAAGCAGAGAAAAAGGCTGAGGAAGAGCGGTTGCTCAGGCGAAGGGCGGAAAAAAGGCAAAAGTGTTGCTGAAGCATCGGGAGAACCTGATGAGATTGAAGAGCCACAGTTGTCATATGATCGCTTCGTCAACAATTTTGCCAGAGCAAAATACACTGAGCTGCTGAAAAGAGACTTCCTGTTTGAGAGAGGATTTAGCGGTGATCTTTCGCATTTTCTGAGGACCGGCATTGCAGATCACGGCTGGAAGTTGTTTTGTGCAAAGCCCGAGTATGTGAACACACAGGTGGTGCGTGAATTCTATGCAAATATTGACAAGGAAGATGGTTTCCAAGTAATTGTTCGAGGAGTCGAAGTCGACTGGAGTCCTAGTGCTATTAACGCACTGTATAACCTTCAGAATTTCCCCCATGCAGCATATAATGAGATGGCTGTGGCGCCATCTAATGAGCAGCTAAGCGATGCTGTGCGGGAAGTGGGTATTGAAGGGGCACGGTGGCAGCTGTCAAAAACAGAGAAAAGGACGTTTCAGTCAGCCTATCTGAAGAGGGAAGCAAATACGTGGATGGGATTCATCAAACAGAGGCTGCTTCCAACGACTCATGACTCGACAGTTTCTAGGGAAAGGGTTCTTCTTGCTTTCGCGATTCTGCGGTCTCTCAGCATTGACGTAGGAAAGATTTTGTTAATGAGATATCTGGATGTTGGAAGAAGAAGGTGGGGAAGCTGTTTTTCCCGAATACCATTACCATACTTTGCAAGCGAGCAGGGGTTCTAGAGAATGAGGGAGATATTATTTTATTTGACAAGGGAATCATCGATACGCCTAACTTGGCATGGCTTCAGCGTACGCAAGAGGCACGTCAGGGTGGACTTGTCTATGGCATCAACACGATTTTAGAACAACTGGCACTTTCGGCCAGCAGGCAAGAGTTTGCCGAGAGGCAAGCTTTAACCTTCTGGAACTATGTTAAAAATCGTGATGCCAATCTGAAGAAGGCACTGCAAGAGAATTTTTTCGAACCATTTCCAGCCCTTCCAGCATTCCCTGAAGATTTATTGAACCCCTGGATTCCGCCACCGCCTTTCGAGAGAGAAGGAGATGGAGAAGAAGATCCTGGTCAGGAGGATTGAAGAAGGGAAATTTGGGCGAGCAAACTTTTTGATGAACTAATTTTTGTTGCTCGAGCATTTCTGACCACATCTTTTTCTATGTTTACTTGTTTTGTTCTGCTTCTTTTTAATTTTTTTGATGCTAAAAAATATATCTGCTTATGTAATTTCTTTTTCTATGTTTTTAATGAAATTTCCGAAGTCATTTCTGTTCTATGAGCACTGAGTATTTCTAACATAACTAATTTTCTTCTGAATTTTGAAGCTTGGACTGGTTAAGCTTAATTAGATCAAGGTATTCTGATCTCCAGAAACCTTTTGCTTGAGCAATTCTTCTAGCCTGGTCGATGTTGCGGCAAGAAAAATTTTGGAGGTAGTGTTGACTCATTTGATCCACTTTAAGCTTAGTTTTAGTCCCACACTTAGGTTGAAAATTCAGATAGAAAACTTTAAGTTTGGGGGTATACTTCACAAAATTAATGATTCGTTGGGGACAATGAATAATTTAAGTTTGGGGGACTTTTTGCTACTCCAATAGTTTTGCTCAAGCATTCCTCTCCTTCGTTAAACAATTTGTTAGGTTATTGAGTAACCGGGGACGTTTGTGATACCCACAGTTTGTCTTCGCGTAAAAAAATGACCTAGGAAATATAAAAAAAAATGAAATTATTATTTGTTGAAAAAATCAATTGTTTTGCTGAGAAAATTCATGGAGCAAAAGTTTTGAAGGATGAATGATGATCCAACAGTTTTTCTGTCTCCCAGAACTTAGGTGAGCTTCATCATAAAATGTCGCCATTCTGAGGGGCAAGAGATAGAATAACTGAGGATTTTTTAGCTTAGCAAAGAGTATTTAGCCTAATTGATGATGAGTTTGAGGCAAGGGTATACTGCACCATAAAGTGGGTCATCCCATGCTTAAGAGCTTATGACTGTAGGGCTGCTTTAAGTCTGAAAAACAGAAAATATAAACCCCTTAAAAATGTGTTTTAATATGTCTGATAATAGAGCTAGGTTGTGGCAAGTTCTTAGAATTGAGTTAAAAGTGGTGATTATTTGTCCATGCCGGAAGAATTATTTTGCTGCAGCAGAGCTTGGTTTTGCAGAATGCTCAGGTAGAGGTTGAAGGTAGTGTTGGATTATCTGTTTTGATTAAGCTATGCTTTGTCTAATGTTTTGAATTCTTAAGGGAAGGTTGGTTAGTATTGCTCGGGACGCGCAATAGTTCAAGTTTGGGGGTGTGATAACTCTCCAAAAGGGAGTTATTTAGACCTTATTTCTACATTGATTTGTCTGTCTTTTGTGCTTAATAGAGTTGCTTTTAGATAAATATTATATGTTTTAACCCATTTGGAAGAATGGAAGCTTTGGAAATTATTTTGTGCAGAATATGTTACTGGACGACTTCAGGGAGCAAATTCTGTACTGCAGCAAAGCTGAGAGCAAAACTGCCACGTCACAGCTCGTTAGCCAATTTAACAAACTGAATTCTGTTAAGCTAATCTCGGGATAAAGGAGCAAGGAGAGCCATCCACGTGTCTAGGTCAACCTAATTCAAGCTTTCCTCAACTCTATAAAAGAAGATAGCCGCCCAAGTCAAATTCATTCCACTTCTGGGGACGAGTTCACTCTCATTTCCACTTTTGGGAGCCGAATAGAGGAGAGAGATTGGAGACCATCAAGAAAACCATCATTCGCAAGCTGATCAAGGAGATTAATATTTTCTTTTATTATCTTGTGATTATGGATATGCTCACTCAGATTGTAACGTGCGTTTCCATGCATTTTATGAACTAAGTAGCTTAGGCGTTGGTTAGGAAACAATGTGATTGTCGTGCTTAATTTCTAGTAATAAATATTGATTAATGCATCTTGATTAATTGTTATGCTCATTTACATTTTGTGCCCGCCTGGCCAGCCGGTATGAATACCTCTCTCTAGTTTCAGGGATGATTTAGGGAGTGTGTGGCATTTAATCACACTAGATCATTGTGTATTGGTGAACGCCAGTGACTGAGCTAGGGATAGCCAGTTGCCTAGTGCTTGATCGGTAGTACTTCATTGGGGTTGAAACACATTCCAAAAGATCCGGAGTTCCGAGAGGAATCTGCTAATAAGACTGCGAGAGTTTTGCATGATCAATAATATTGCTTGAGCATCTTTCAAAACAATTACTAAATCCTGACCAGCGCCTGTTTCTAATCTGTATGTCTATCCGTTTACTTACTGTTCTGTCATTTCTTTTGCTTCAGCATTATTCTTATAAAAACCAATCATTTTTACCATCTTTGAAACCATTAAAGAGTTATACAAAATAGATAAAGTGGAAGCTAGTTCAGGCCTTGGATTGATAATACTTATTACTTGCTGCGGACTGTGTATACTTGCACAGAGTCTAGAGTCAATTTACATCTTATTTTCACTCACTCTAGGAACCCAACAACAGCGATCAAATCTTATGGCTTTGATCAGAACGTTGATGAGGCTTGTGTTGACAAAAGGATTCTCAACAGTTCATTAGCTTTTTTAGTGTTGTATGTATATGATATTCTACTCATTGGAAATGATGTAGCATATCTTGCTAACATTAAAACCTGGCTATCGACTAGGGTAAAACTCAGTATGTTCTAGGGATTCAAATAATAAGGAATCGTAAGAACAGAACGTTAGCCCTGTCTCAAGCATCCTATATAAACAAGATGTTGTCTAGATATAAGATGTAGAATTCCAAGAGGGGTTTACTGCCCTTCAGGCATGGAGTTCATTTGCCTAAGGAACAGTGTCCTAAGACACCTCAAGAGGTTGAGGATACGAGACGGATTTCTTACGCTTCAGCTGTGGCCAGCCTTATGTATGTCATGTTGTGTACTAGGCCTGACATATGCTATACAGTTGGGATAGTCAGTAGATACCAGTCTAATCCAGAGTTAGACCACTGGACTGCAATGAAAAACATCCTCAAGTATCTTTGGAGGACGAGGGACTATCAGCTTGTGTATGGCGCTAAGGATTTGATCCTTATCGGATACACAAACTTTGACTTTCAGACTAATAAGGATTCTAGGAATCCACATCAGGGTTAGTGTTTACCCTTAACGAGGGATCTATAGTCTAGCGTAGCATCAAGCACGGATACATTGCAGACTCCACCATGGAGGCCGAATATGTCGCTGCATGTGAATCAGCTAAGGAGGTTGTATGGCTTAGAAGTTCAAATATGAACTTGTTAATCACCATTTATTGTGATAATAGTGGTGTAGTGGCAAATTCTAAAGCACCTCGCAGCCACAAGAGAGGCAAACGCATAGAGCGCAAATATGATCTCATCAGAGAGATTGTGCAACGAGGGGACGTGATCGTCACAAAGATAGCTTCAGAGCACAACATTGCTGATCAATTTACAAAGGCTCTCACGGCTAAAATATTCGAGGGTCATCTAGAGAGTCTAGGTCTACGAGATATGTACAATGAATAACCTAGGGCAAGTGGGAGAAATATAATAGGTATTGTGAATGCCCTAGTTTATTGTATTTTACTTATATTTGTATTTTTCATGTATTATACCGTATTAATACAAAACATTATTAGTACTTCATTGATTATCATAGTTAATGCACATTCCCCACTAGAGTTTTAGTTCAAGTGCGAGTTGTTGGGTTTTATGCCCTACAACTTGTAGATAGTAAATGAAACAAATTAATTAAACTCAATGAAGTGTTATTTGAGAGATTCAGTAATTTGTTATTGAGCATTAATTAACCTTAAATCCAATAAACTAAGATCTGAGGTTGTTTAAGTGAAACTTGGACTAGTATGTGGGGACATACGGGGTTCAGTGTTCAAGTAACAACCTAAATGGTCTATAGTATAAGGATAAGGTTGGGTACCATATCTTGGTGACACTATGAGATACGACTCGCTTTGTATTCGATACAGATGCAATGATCTAAAGCATCCATGTAGGAGACATGCGAGTGGAGGTATCCTATACAAAGAGTTTGCATAAGACCGGACCACGAAAAAGTAACCACTAGATGTAACACCGTTGACTAGTTTAAGTTTCTATTTCAATAGGATGACCTAGGTAACTCAATCTGAATCCTAAGTCTGTTATGGACCCCTTTTCATGAGGGATTTTTCTTAGATTGTATGGGTGAGAGTGGCCAGTTCGCTGACTCAATTATCCTACTATTTCAGGGGCAATACCGAGTGGGCGCTGGGAACATAACAGTATAAGATGGAATTCACTCCTTCCCCTATTGGGGTAAGTAGATGTGTGTTCCCTTAGGGGCTGATTTCGGGTCTTGAACAATTGCGCGTTGTCCTCTCCTGGCCCAAGAGGAATTCCTGTTTAGTGGTTGGACCCTAAACAGGTTGTTCATTAGAGGGATAGGTGGTACTTATGAATCCAGAGGTAACCAAGGGGTAAAACGGTAATTTGACCCAACTGACGTTACAAACACTCGTGAAGGATTGACTTACCACTATGGTCGATATCCGTGGACACAGAAATATTCTACAGTGAGAAAAGTGCAGTTGTGGGTCTTTCGTGGAGTGACCCGCAGTTAACGAATGTTGATTAACTTGGTTAACGAGTTTAGCCAATTAGTCTCGTATCGTTGGAGCTTCTGATCTGTAGGTCCATTAGGTCCAACTATTAGCTCGTAACGGGTTCTGAGCTTAAATAGTCTTGAATATTAAGGGAATTTTAGTTAATTGTATTTGATACAATGTATGGAGATACATTATAGTATAAGTTTAATTAGTGAATTAAAGTACTTTATACTAAAATTAATTTTGGATGTGATTCAAAATTAATTAACGAGAGAATTATATATTTGAAAGAGTTCAAATATTAAATATGAATTGGATTCATTTTAAATTATAAATTAAAATTAATATGAATAGGGATTCATATTAAACTATAGTATACAAGAGAATGTATTTGAATATGATTCAAATATGAATTTAATTAAATATGTGATATTTGATTAATTCATGAATTAATTGGAGAATTAATTAATTTAATTTAATTTGTTTAAATGTGATTTAATCAAATTAATTCTATAGTTAATAATTAATGTACATTTGATGCACATTAAACCTATAGGTTAAAAGAGACAGGTACATTTGAATATGATTCAATTGTAAAAATTAATAGAGTATCTGATACTTAATTAATGTGGGGAACAATTAATTAAGAATTAATTGCTTGGCCAAATTAATTCAATCGAATATGATTTAATTGAATTCAAACTATATGTTATAATTAATTTAATTAAATTGTTTAATTAAATTGATTTGTTACATAATATATAGTTACTTAGATTATTAATTGTTATGTGAGATAATAATCAATGGTCCAGATCTTTTTGATGATCATCAATGGCCTAGATTCATCAGGGAAGTTATTCCCTTTTACCCTACTTTTATCGTGTAGAAGTTGAACAGAGAGGTTGAGAAAATTCCCTAAAATGGTAAACTCTCTCTCACACGATCTCTCAGTACGTTGTTTGTTGACATAAAGTTTTTCTTCACCAACTCTCTCAAATTCTCTCAAGGATCCAGCAACATTCTACTATAATTCTAATTTCGAAAAGCAAGACGATGATCCCACAATCTTGGATCTCATAGCCCAAGAGATATAGCGGGTGTACCGATTGGTGGTGTTCGTTGGAAGATCACACTACGTGACTTTGATCATATTAGGGGCACAGTGCAGTAATATTTCTTCACAAGTAAGTGCTCCTACAAATCTCTAAACCGTTTAGAGTATCATAGCATGCTTAATCTACCTTCATGTAAACTGTTTATGAATTGAATTTTGCACAATGTATTGGTTTTCTATT
Source organism: Luffa aegyptiaca (assembly GCA_017139565.1). Lineage (NCBI taxonomy): Eukaryota > Viridiplantae > Streptophyta > Magnoliopsida > Cucurbitales > Cucurbitaceae > Luffa > Luffa aegyptiaca. The sequence continues at coordinate 24,155,143 of CM029395.1, forward strand.
TAAATAGAATTAATTCGCGCTCGATTAAATTCGCTTCCGTTGGAATTCAATTCCTTCAGTAAGGACCCCTACCCTAACCCCTTCTCCATCTCCATCTATTTTTGAAAAAGAAAAGCCAGAAGAGGTAAAAGAAGGTAAGGGAAACAAAGTTGAGACTAAGAGGGAACTGAGTGAAGAAGTTGAGCTTGATGAAAGAGTTCGGTACGGGAGGTTCATTAATGAAGAGGCAAGAAAAAAATATCAAGAAGTCCTAAACCCAGATTTCCTAATGAAGAGCGAGCATCACTAATCATGGTTGGGAACAATTATGCACTGACGGGTCGTGAGCGTCGAATAAATTTGTATCCAAGGCACCAAACTACTTTTTTAGTAATAGTGGTTGGGGTTTAACACAGGGAAGCGAGTTCTAATGGAATCTAGGCTCTTGTGCAAATACGAACGGGGGGTTTTTGGAGATGAAAAATATTGCAAAGTAAAAGTTGTTGGGGATGGAGCCCTAAAACTCGTAGATAGTGAATGAAACAAATAGTAATATACTTGTTCGATAAAGTCGTTATCGAGTTTTTGTTCACTTAAGTTATTATATAAGTGAATTGCACGTTAAATTACCCAAATTCAATAAATTAAGATCCATGGATATATGATATGAACACTTGAACTTTATGTAGTGACATAAAAGTGGATCAAGTTCAAGTGATAGCCTAAATGGTCTATGGTATAGGGATAAGGCTAGGTACCTTATCCTGGGGACACTATGAGACGCGACCCAGTTTGTAGTTAGTGCAAACGATGTGATCCTGAATAATTCATGTAGAGACATGCGAGTGGGGGTGTCCTATGAATAGAGTTTAAATAAGACCAGGACCAAGGAATAAGTAACTTTCCTTTATAACGTTGTTTACTGTTGAAACTGACTTATTTAGTGCGATGACCTAGGTAACTCGATCTTAATCCTGAGCTAACTATGAACTCCAATTTATTCGGGATTAACCTTTGATTTTCCTGGGTGAGAGTGGCTCATCATCGCCGACTCAATAAGCCTACCATTTCGGGGATAAGACCGAGTAGATAGTTGGGGACGTAGTCTTACAAGGCGGAATTCACTCCTATCCACTTTAGGGATAGTAGAGAGGTTGTTCCCTTAAGTGCTGACTTCGAGACTTGAACAAAGGGATCCCATCCTCTCATTGGCCCGAGAGGTATTAGATTTGGTGGTTGGACCACAAACCAATTTTTCATTACAAGATCAGTGGGACTTAAGGAACAAGATGTAACTTCAGGGGTAAAACGAACATTTGACCCAGCTGTAGTTACGAGCAACTTGTGAAGGGTCTACTTATTAAGCATGGTTATATCGGGTGGATAGAAATATATCTACAATGAGGGGAGTGCAACTATCGGGCTATAGTGGAGTCACATGTATCTACATGAACGATTCAGGATCACATGGTTTGTACTAAATACAAAGTGAGTCGCATCACATAGTGTCCCCAAGATAAGGTACCCAGTCTTATCCCTATATTATAGACCGTTTTGGCTATTACTCGAACTCGATCCACTTTTATGTCTCTACATAAAGTTCAAGTATTCATATCATAGCCAGGGGTTCTAGTTTATTGGATTTGGGTTAATTAATGCATAATTAAAACAACCATTCAACAATTAGAAATTGAATCGTTTCAATAACGTTTTATAATTAACTATGTTACATTTACTATCCAGGAGTTTTAGGACATAAATCCCAACAAACTCCTACTTGGACTAAAACTCTAGTGGGATGTATATTACTTGTAGACGTAGACCATCTAGATGTCCCTCTTCACACTTTAGCCGTGAGGGCCTTTGTAAATGGATCAATAATGTTTTTCTCTGAGGCTATCCTCGTGACAATCACATACGCTCGTTACATAATCTCTCAAATGAGATGTATGTTTGTGTTCGAGCCTCGACAACTCGTCCCTTCAAATTGGCGTTGTTGTCGGGGAGTGCAAACGGTTAATTATTTTCTTTTTATTTTGAGTTTTTAGTTTGGTTTAGTTTTTATTTTTTCTCTTTTTGTTATGGTTGAGAGAACAAGCCCAGATAGGGAGGTAAGTAAGTTTAAATCTGAATTGTCTGAAATTAAGTCTCTCATATGTCAGTTGGCTGCAGAGTAGGAATTTCCATCTGAAGCTAATTCCTTAAAGAGTTTTCCAGGGATGCAAAATCAACTGACGCTTGACCAGTTTGGGAACAAGTTTTATCCTGGTTGGAGAGACCACCCAAACAACTACTTCCAGAACGATTAGAGTTTCAATATGCAACATGGATCAAGTCTAGGTAATTTAGAAATTTTAGTTAAAAATTTTACTTATAGCATTCAAGTTTTGCAAAAAGGTCAACCCAAATTCCAAGAGGAGACCCGTGCTGGGATCAAGGGCGGATCTATGAAGGGGCCGGGGGGCCACGTGCCCCGCCTCAAATTTTCCCGTCTTTATATTTTTAATATAATATAAATCAACTTTTATAATATTAATATATAAAAATCGTAATATTTATCAAAAAGAACGCCTGGATCATTGGTTGGGGGGCACTTTTAATGTGTGATCCCGGTTTCAAGTCACGGTGAACACACATATTTATTATTTTTTTCGAAATTCCATACCTGCGCATAAGCCCATCCGAAATTTCTGCGCATTAAGGCCCATCAGTCATCAAACAAGCGAATTAGGTCAAAGTTTAATGTTTCTTCCGCGCCTAGGTCAAAAATTAAGTTTCTCCAAATCCAACAGCAGCCTACATTAAAAAATTAATGTTTCTCCAAATCCAGCAGCAGCCTCTTTGAACTTTTAATGTTTCTCCAAAAGTCAAAAGGTATGGTTTGTTTTTTTATTTTTTATTTGTATGTAATTATCATTACATAATTTGATATTGTGAGTTTTTTTTTTTAATTTTCAGAGTTAATACTATAAGATATAAGTCATCGTCACTCGTCGTCAGGAATCATACCATCATTTGACACGACAAGTAAAATTCTAATTCTTATGAGCCTTTTAGTTCTAGTTATAATTTTTAATCTAGGAAATTGTAATTAATGTTTTTTTATTAATATTTGTGTAGATTTAATTCGAAATCAAAATGGAGAGATATTATAAAAGAATAACAACAACAGAGTCATCATCTCCAAGAAAGAAAAGTAATACTAGTTCTGATACTGATAGATCTTATACAGAAGTCAATTTAGGAGAGCTACCTACAGATCCTGGTTTAAGAACTAAAATTTCTGATTATAGTTTTAATATTCAAGATCAAGTTCGTAGAGCATATTTACAAAAAGGTCCTTGTCAGCCTCGAAATCATAATTTTCCATTCAAGAAATTTGGAGCAAAGTCAAGACGATTTAATCGAGTTTGGTTTAATGAATATTCTATTGGTTAGAATACAGTATTTCAAAGGATGCTGCATTTTGTTTATGTTGCCATTTGTTCAAACCAGAAGTTAGTGAACAATCAGGAGGTGAATATTTTGTAAGTGAAGGGTTTTCTAATTGGAAGAAAAAAGAGAAATTGGAAATTCATGTCGGTGGTCCTAATAGTGCACATAATCAAGCTTGGGGTAAATGTGAGGCTCTTTTGAGACAAGAGCAACATATTGAGACATTTTTTAATAGGATATCAGATCAAGCACGAGTTGAGTATCGGACTCGATTAGGTGCATCAATTGACTGTATTCGATTTTTATTACGCCAAGGGCTTTCATTCCATGGGCATGACGAGACTGAGGATTCAACAAATCAAGGTAATTTTCTTGAACTTTTACGATGGCTAGGCAACCACAACAAGGATATTGAAGCTGTGACTTTGGAAAATGCTCCAAATAATTTGAAGTTGATTGCACCTGATATTCAAAAAGATATTATGAATTCTATTGCAGTCGAAATTGTTAATACAATTATGAGAGATATAGGTGATAAGTTATTTTCCATCTTGATTGATGAATCCAAAGATATATCTGCAAAGGAGCAAATGTCAATTGTATTGCGATATGTGGATGAAGGTCATGTGATTGAACGATTTGTAGGAATTATACATATTGCTAATACATGTGCTCTATCACTTAAGGAGGCTATTGATGGATTTTTTTTTCAACATGGATTAAGCATTGCTAGTTTACGAGGACAAGGATATGATGGAACAAGTAATATGCAAGGTGAATTCAATGGACTGAAAGCACTTATTTTGAAAGAAAATGAATGCGCTTTTTACATTCATTGTTTTTCCCATCAGCTTCAATTAGCTCTTATAGCTACTGCAAAAAATCATATGGAAATTGCTGGTCTTTTTTTTCTTGTTACAAATGTGGTTAATGTTATTGGGGCCTCAGTAAAACGTTGAGATATTCTACGAGAGAAACATAGCTTGAAAATTTTTTAAGCTTTAGATAATGGTGAACTATCAAGTGGTTGAGGATTAAATCAAGAGACAATGATTAAACGACTAGGAGACACACGATGGGGATCACATTAAAACACCTTAACGAGCTTTATTACAATGTTTTCATCAGTAGTTGATGTACTTGAGACAATTGTACAAGGTGGATCAAGTTCAGAACAAAAATATGAAGCAGAGACTCTAATAAGTTCGATCCAATCATTTGACTTTGTTTTTCATATACATTTTATGAAAATTATCTTGGGAATCACAAATGAGTTGTCTCAAGCATTACAAAGAAAAGATCAGGATATTGTGAATGCAATGAATTTAGTCAAAATTTGTAAAGAAAGACTGCAAACTATGAGGGAGTCTAGTTGGGATTCATTGTTGGATGTAGTTTCTAATTTCTGCAATAGCCATGACATTCAAGTTCTTAAGATGGATGATATATTTTTGATTCGAGGACGACAAAGACGAAAATCTCAACCAATTACAAATTTGCATCATTATCGTGTTGAAGTTTTTTATGCCGTTATTGATATGCAACTTCAAGAGTTGAATAATCGTTTTACTGAAACAAGTACTGAATTACTTCTCTGTTTGGCATCTTTGAACCCAAGTAACTCATTTGCTGCTTTTGATAGACACAAGCTTAGTCGGCTTGCTCAATTTTATCCAAGAGACTTTTCAGCTATTGAGCTCTCTGTACTTGAGGATCAACTTCAAAATTACATTGTTGATGTCCACTCAAATGTTGAGTTTGTTGGATTAAAAAGCATCAGTGATCTTGGAGTAAAAATGGTCACGACGAATCGAGATAAGGTTTATCCATTAGTTTATCGATTGTTGACCTTGGCATTGATTTTACCTGTTGCAACAGCTACTGTGGAGAGAACATTTTCTGCCATGAATATTGTGAAGACTCGATTGCGTAATCGAATGGGAGATCAATGGATGAATGATTGTCTCATAGCATATATTGAGAAAGATTTGCTTGACAAGTTAGATAATGAAGTTATCATGAATCGATTTCAGAACATGAAAACTCGTAGAGGCCAATTATAATGTATTATGTATTGAATTAATTCATTTATGAAGATATGCATAATTTTTAAATTTTCATTATAAATTTTTTTTATTACATTTTTATGTATATTGTGCCCCCTATATGAAATTCCTAGATCCGCCACTGGCTGGGATGCAACAATTGGGGACCCAAATTGCCCAGTTGGCTGACACAGTCAGTAAGTTGGAGGCTAAAGTGGACAAAATACCTGCTCAACCGGAGATCCCAAGAAGAGAAGATGTATGCATAGTCACGTTGAGGAGTGGGACAGTCCTGAGTTCCAACCCACAGATCTCTTCTCCATCTGCTGCAGTTAAAAAGGATAAAGAAGTAAAGAAGCCTGAAAACGAGAAAAAAGACGAACTCAACTTTCTAAGGAAGCGGGGGTACATTTCGATCCTACTTTAAATTTAAATTCTTTTGTTTCTAAAGCTCCCTTTCCTAGCAGGCTAGTGCTGCAGCCTAAGCCTTCCAAGCAAGAGCAGGAGAAGAACATGCTTGATATATTCAAGAAGGTGGAGGTCAACATCCCACTTTTGGACGATGTGAAGCAAATTCCTAAGGTAGGTAAATTTTTAAGAAAATGGTGCTCCAGGAAAGGTAAGCCAAAAGTATGTGAAAATATTTCTGCTGTCTTGAAAAAATTACCAAATAAGTGCTTAGATCATGGTACTTATACATTGCCATGCATTTTAGGGGATATAGAGATTGAGCATGCCATGCTAGACTTAGGATCCTCTATTAATGTTATATCTCATGCACTTGCTAGTGAACTTAATGTTGGGTTTTATGCCCTAAAACTCGTAGATAGTTAATGTAACATTTGACTTGCTTCATTGAAGTATTATTTCTATATATTTGTTTTGCCTAAATATAACCACAAATCCAATAAACTAAAAACTCCTGGTTATATTATGTATACTTGAAGTTTATGTGTGACATAAGTATGGATCAAGTTCAAGTAAATAGCCTAAATGATCCGCTTTGTTCTATAAAAGACAAATGATGTGATCCTAATCGTTCATGTATAAGACATGTGAGTGAAGTCGTCCTATGCAAAGAGTTTGCATAGAGATCGGAACAGGAGATAAGTCACTTTCACTTTTCAACACCATTTACTGTTGAAACTGAACATCTCATACAAATAACCTAGGTAACTTGATCTTAATCCTGAGCTAACTATGAACTTCTATTTATTTAGGATTGTCCTTTGATTTGCATGGGTGAGAGTGGTCAAACATCGCCGACTCAATAAGCCTACCATTTTGGGGATAAGACTAAATAGTTAGCTGGGGACATAGCTTTGCAAGACGAAATTCACTGCTACCCGTTTTAGGGTTAGTAAAAAGGTTGTTCCCTTAAATACTGACTCCGAGTCTTGAACAAGGGGTTCCGCCCTTTCATAACCTTGAGAGGGACTTGGTTCAGTGATTGAATCACGAACTAATTGTTCATTAGAGGATCAGTGGAACTTAATGAACAAGATGTAACTATAGAAGTAAAACGGACATTTGACCTAGCTCTAGTTACGAACAACCAGTGAAGGGTCGACTTACTAATCATGGTTATCTAAAGTGGACAAGAAATATATCTACAGTGAGGGGAGTGTAGCTATGGGCTATAGTGGAGTGTCCCGGAAGCTAACAAACGATGAATGACTAGGTTAATGAGATTAACCGATTATCATCATTTCGTTAGAGCCCATAATCTGTAGGTCCATTAGGTCCCTTTACTAGCTCAATAGGAATAAAACTTGGAACAATAGGTTAATATTTGAAACGTTCAAATTCGGAAAATGATACAAAAAGTTGGTTATATACAATATTTAACGACTTATTAGTTTAATTGTGAATTAAACATAAAATGAGAGTTGGATGTATTTAAATATGATTTAAATATTAAACATGTGAATAGGGATTCATGTTCGAGAAATCTCGATGGGAGAAAAACCGGGATTTGACAAGTGATGTTGATTTAATATATGATATTAAATTAATTATTTTATTTTAATAAAATGTTATTTAAATTAAAATAAAAAATGAAAGAAAGTGGAAATATTCAGATTTTATATTTAAAATTACAAAATTTTGAATTTAAAAGAAATTAAAAAGTTTGGTAATTTTTGGAGGTGGTGCTTAATGACTAATCACATTAGATTAGCCTTTTTGCACCACCTAATCCATGACTCAAATCACTCCCAAATTGCTGTCAATTTTTTGTGAAATTCTTGTGCATGATTTTCCTCTATAAATAGAGGATCAGCAGGAGAAATTTAGTGGATTAATTCAACTTGAAATGCTGCCAAAATTCTCCCAGAAACTTCATACCTCAAACTCTCCTACTTACTTATACCCATAAGCTTTCCTTTCCAATTCCTATCAATAGACGATCCCACAATCCGTTCCAATGCCTGAGGATAGTAGAGAAGATCGAAGTGGTTGTCCAAAAGCTGTTGGTGTGATTTTTAAAGCCTTGGATTACACGAATTGGGAGCTTCAAGAGGTAGGTAATTACTCTGTTTTTGTTCTTATGAACAGCATGTCTTTTAGGATCAAATTGTGTGCCTAAGGTTTGAAATTGCTTCCGCATGTTTAGTATTAACTCCTTCATTTACAACCGTTAGCTAATAATTAGATCTATTTTTTATTCTTTTTAAGATGAGGTAGCATTCTTTTTTTTAGAAATATTTATATTACTAATTATACGTTAAACAAAAATTTATATAGAATCATTCAACTCATCACAGAAAGTACTTGACTATTAAAAAAACAATACACGAAATCATGAAAAAGAAAAAAAAGGAATCCCTTGACAAACAAAATCTTAAGAACAAAGCATAAAACCCACAAAATATGTTTGTAAAGAAACTTGTTTGAAATTTGGAGGAAGAATTACGCCAAGTCTATCAGTATATATGATGTAGCATACAACTAATCTTGAATATGCCACCAACAGTAACCGTATAATTAAAAGAAATGTTAATACTTAAAAGACTAAATAGATAGTTTTAAGCAAATGGAGACTATTGAGAAAATACTCCAGCATTAACAACTAAAACATCTATTTAGGCGAAAAAATGTTGTTGTTATTATTATTATTATTATTTTGACAATGCTCTAAAATGTATTAGTCATAGAAATCAAACCTGAATATTTTTATTGAAACGTAATCATATAAATGGTAGATATCAAACCACATAAAACCATACCAAAGTTTTTCTTGAAATATTTTAAAAGTGATATTAAAATTTATCACTAAAATTCTAATTGAATTGGAAAAGTTTTTATCATTCGGAAGTTGTGGTCTTGATGTTGTTGTGAATGGGGACGACTTTGATCCCAATAGAATCAAGGTAATTACTGGATCTACCATGAAAACCAACAATCTTAGCCCCACTGGTAGGAAACCAAAACCTTCTTCCTTCTTCCGCACCAAATGGCCCATAAATCTTTTTATTACTTTCGAAAGTCAACGATCGAGTCACATAATGCTTTCCATAAAAACCAACGTGTCCGCGAATCGAAATTAGGTACTCGTCAGGATATTCAAGATTCACCTGAATTTTAATTTAAAAGATTAATGCAAAAATTAAAATTGCGAGGACATTTAGTTTCCTTCCTATTTTTTATTTAACATTTCCAGTCCATACTATATTTTTTATTTATAAAAATAAATAATAAGAACCACAAAAGAAAATAAAAAATTTACATATCAGTTTTTAATATTTTATTAATGAGAAAATACACTTTTAGTCTCTGAGTTTTAGATTTAGTTGTATTTTGGTTACTAAGTTTTCAAATTATACAAATATATCCCTAAGGTTTACATTTAGATTCATTTTGGTCCCTCCTTTGACTTTTCCGTTAATTACTAATGGAAAGTGCATTAAATTTATTTTTCATTAAAAAAACAATATCTTTTTATTATTTATTATTTTTAATTAAAAAAACATTTTGATTTCTTTTTCTTTTTACCTCTCTTCATTCTCCTTCCTCCCTCCTCCCATGACCATTCTCCTCCGTCATCTCTGTTGCTACTGCCATCTCTGCCGCCTTTCTTTGTTTTGTTTTCTTTCTTTTTTTTCTCTTTTCTCTCTCTTCTCCTTCTTCTCCTCTTCTTCCCTCGTCTTTCCTTCTTCTTCTCTTTCCCTTATCCTCTTTCTCTCCTCCTTCCCCAGGTTTTCTTTTCTGAGCATTAGACACAGAGCTTGGGTGATTAGACTGTGGTGGGAATGTTTGAACTTTGGCGGTAGTAGTGTGATGAGCTTGAATGATATGTCTTCGTCGTAGAGGTGGATTTCCAGTAGGCTTAAGTGTTGATACCAGAATTTGGATCGTCATATTAGCAATAAATTTATAATGGTAGGGGAACCAAATGCTTGCCTACAATAAAGATCACTAAGCATCATTGTAATGTTAAGCCACATACACTCTGACGCTCAAGTTAGAATCGAGTTTGTGAGTAATCTAAAAGCTTAGACCGCAGTAAAAAGTGAGTAGTTTGGACATACCTTTCATTTTGTTTCCCTTGTCTTTTTATAACAAAGATCGATAATCGTTAATAATTGTCTCTCGATATTCCCCTGCGAGTCTCATCAAGTTTGTCGGGATGTGCTAATTAAGATCCATCATGTCCATCCATCTGTTTAGGTTGCTTCCATTACCAAGTCACTTTTTTTTTCATTTTTGTTTCTTTATTATCCATTTCATGGGACATAAACCAGATTATGACTATTGGTTTCTTAGCGGATTGATCCAAACAATACTCAGACTCGTTTTAGACATGTATCATTCTGAGCCAAGGGGTCGCCCTACGACGACTTTGGTCGAACCCTCCGGCCTCATTTGCTTAGGGTCGACTCCCAAAGGGGTCAACCAAATAGGTTGTGGGGGATCGTCCCTACATGCTTAGAGTCGACCCCTCAAGGGGTCAGACCATAAGGGTCATGGTTGATCTCTTGAGAGGTCGGTCCTATAGGGTTTGGTCCAAATATGTCATGAGGGGTCGGCTTTATTGCCTTGGGACATGACCAACTCCTAAGCAGTCAGTCCTATATGAAGGGTCGGCCACTTGGGCTTTAGTTGACCCCTCAAGGGATCAACCCTAAGGCTTTGTCGACTCCTCGTAGAGTTGGTCGAATGGGCTCTGAGATCTATCTTTGGGTCCTTCTTTGACCTCTTTGGCTTTCTCCAACCCCAATTTCGCTCGTTGCCTTTTTATGGCTTCAGTGGGCTTCGATCCTTCTCTTGAATCTATGCTTAACCTTATGTCAATTTTATTCATAACACTAAGGAGTTGTTCACCCACCTTGTTCCGCCTACCTTGTTTTGTTTATCCCATCCAACAAAAAAAAAAAGAAAAAAAAACCCACAAGTTACAAGCCCAAAGTTGGTTAGGTTTTCAATTTCTAAACCCTAATTTATAATTCTCATCTCTTTCCCTTTTGTCGTTAGACCATTGCCCTCCCTCTCCCTCCCTACCTCTCACTCTCTCTCCTCATTTCTATAACGTTGCTAATTTTAGGTGAGCTCTTATTTCTCCAATTATAAGTTAAATGAGCAAGTTTCCAGTTAATTGGATGAGTTAAGGGTGCAATTAAAGGGTTAAATTGCTTGGAAAAAGATTTAATTAAGTCAGATGGTGTTATTGTTGTTAAATTAACTTTTAGCCAAGCCAAACAAACCCTAACTTCACATCAATTTTGCTGCATGCAGCCCAATGAAGAGTTAAGCCAAGCCAATTTTATCTTCTTCCTCTCCCTTCTCTTTCACGATTTATTCCCTCTCTTCCTCCATCTCCTCCATTTTCTTCTTTTTCACATTCATCACTATGAGTCAACAACCACTGGCCACCATCTCAAGCCATCTTCTTCAACTCCAAGGACGTCTTTGACAACGTTCACAAGCAAGTTGGCATGGCAGCAATGCGAGACGCCTTCTCCTTCCTGTTTTGGCTAGTTACAACATCATTGGCTCAAGATCCGACAACTTTAACGTGTGCAGCACCTCCTAGTCGCAATTGCAATGGCTTTTCGACGAGCAGACACGAGCATTTCACATGGATCTCATGTTCTCCAGCAAGTTTTTCATGCAAGTGATTGATAACAGGCATTTCTTTTATTCCGATCAGATCCCAGCGTTATGACAATAATCAGAAATCAACAAAACAAGAATAGAAAGTGAGAAGAACAACACAGATTTACGTGGTTCACTAACGGTATGTTAGCTACATCCACGGGTAGAGGGAGAGAATAGTTTTATTAGTGAGGAGAAAACCAGATATAGACTACAGAGATTAGGGCAGATTAGGTTAAGAGGATTTATATATGGCACCACTTTTAACCCTAGCAGAATAGCCCCAAAATAAAGCCCAAAACGGAAAATTACATATCTAATCTCTATATAGAATTTAGCTAGCAGCTTGGGTTCAGATCGTTGACGGTGTCCTCACGTGAACAAATTGGCGATAGTAGCTTTCTAACGTTAATTTCTAATCAGTAACGTTTTCCTTGATTTTTTTGATGATTCGGGGAACGGGTCTTCAAGTTCCAGCGATTTTTGGCAAGTTCGACTATGGTAAATGAATTTTAAAAGCAATTTCATATTGATTTTTCCTTCTAATGAAATACCCATGAAGGACCAGATCTTGATTTTAGGCACCCATTGAGATTGGAGCTTGGATCATTGAAATTAGGCCAAATTAGAATCCGGGCAGCAAGCGCTCGTTTGGGTGAGTTTTGACCTCCTTAAATCAAGTTGGTTCTTAATGTAAATTGGAATTGGATTCTCCTAATTGTTGGAACCTTGTGTGTAGATTTAGATTGACTTGTTTGTGGTCTTGAGCAGCACCACATCGAGCTAATTGGATTTGCATAAATCAAGTATGAGTTTGATAGCATGCAGAAATGCTATCAATTTCCTATTATTTTTTGCTAGTTTTATGCTTGAATTGTGTGCTTTGATGCTATTTTATGTTTAAATTTCAGAAAACCGAGCCAAGGAAGCAAAACCGGAATTTTGAGAGATTTTGGAGGCTTTTGGAGCAATTTGGAGAAGTCCATTGTTGATCCAAGTCCAAAAGCCCAAGAAGAATGAGTTAGAAGCCCAAATTCATGGATTTCAAGCTTTAATTATCAAGTTGGGTCAAGAAAAAGAGCCTAGGATCCATTATATGAAGTGTTTGGGCCAAAGAAATGAAGGAGGCCCGAAATTCTGCTCAAATCCGCTTCTAGAAGGTTCTGGAATTGGGACAGCGTCCCAACGCTGTTCTCTAGTGTCTCGATGTTGTCCTATTCTTGCCGCCCAAGCCAAGGTGACGTCATAGCGTCGCGACGCTGTGACCCTAGCATCGTGACGTTGTCCCTGCTAAACAACTATAAAAGGGGCCATTTGCATTCGGATTAAGGGAGCCAGTTTGTGGGTTTTCACCCCATTCTAGAGTCCACATTAAAATTGGGGATTTTTGGGAGAGTTTTGGAACATTGTTGAAGATCTTTGGAGCTCGAGATCGATGGTGGTCGTCGCAGGATCGAGGAGATCGACACTTTTATGAGCATTTCTCTTCCCTTTTCCTTTACTTTTAAGTTTGTAGAATAGTTGTGATTAGGAACTATTGGATTTTAGTGATTATGAGTAGTTAGTTCCTAAATTCTTTGAGTTTGATTTAGTTGTTGAACCTTTGCTTGATTAATGAATTAAATTGGTTTGATTGTCATTATCATTCATTTATGCATTTTTGTCCTTAATGCTTTTAATCACTTGATCACAGATTAAATGAATTGTTACTAAGTGGAAACTCGACAGAGAGAAGCTTAGACTAGAAATGAATGCATGACTGATGTTTATTTACCCGAGTGACACGGGATAAGATAAATTGCGTTAGAGGTTGTATTGAAGGGTCGTAATGCCATGCTTAGTAAATAAAGAGGAAACCTATAGGAGATTCTTTATTAAAAGGCATGAGAATAGAAGGAGACCGACAGGAGAGTCCTTGATAATAGGCTTCTAGACTTATGAATTTGATGACTAATTAAGCTAAGTTAGTTAATTGATTAAGCGATTGAGGTCCCAATTGATAAAATCAACACTCTAAAATTATCTCACCAAATTGTGTCTCCATTTATCTTTTGCTTTCTTTCTAGATTAGCTTTTTAGTTGAACTTTTTGGCATTAGATTTTGTTCTCTAAATAAAGCTAAGCAATAGTATTCGCATTAATTAAGTGAATAAATCCAATCCCTGTGGAGACGATACTCTATACTCAAAATCACTATATTACTTGTGACGACCCGTGCGCTTGCGGTAAATACGCAATCATTTGGATTCATTTTTCATATGTGGCCCCATTGTATGATAATTGGAAATTGTAAGTAGCATTTTGGATTTCTATCTCAAGTTGGCCTTTATATTAAAGAAAGCATGTCTAAATGAAAATGAAATAAAAGATTAAATTTTCATGAACTATGACTACTGAATGTTGTGAAGGTTTTAGAAGTTGAATTTCTTCTTTTTAGGTATCTACAATTTTTGGGATAGATGTAGTTGTGTCATTATGCTACCAAACTTTCCATAGTGTTACGATGACTAACATGGCTAAGTTTAGTAATATCCATTGGATAGGTTGAAAGTTTTGGGGCATTATAGTTTCCATGCTTTAGACTCATTTTAAGTTGGGAGTTGTAAATGCTAGTAGCGACGTCGATTCCATTTTCAAGCTTAGCCATGTGAACTAAAGTAAAGCATGTTAGCGAACTAAAGTTAAGCTATAGTGGTTGGTTAGTTATTGGATTTTAGCTATTTAAATGATTATGGTCGAACTACCCTTGGATTATGATATGTTGAATATGGTTGACTGATTAGTATGGAACACATTTTTTCCAAGCTTGCTTTAGTATGACTTTTGGAGAACCATACTTATGAATGTGAATAGACTTTGAATCAAGACCATATTATGCTATAGGGCCTCAGATAAACTAAAATAATGTTTAAGTCTAATGTTAGCTAGAGTTATTTCCTTCCCCATCTCAGGACTGTTAGAGCTCGTGTTTAGGCACATTACCGTGCACCAGTTGCTCCATCGCGTTTTCGATATAGATCGTATGTTCAGGCATGTTTCATGCACCAGTTACTCTATCAATCTCAAGACGGTGTTGAGCGTATGCTCAGGCACGTTCCAGTGCACCAGTTGCTCCATCGAGTTTTCGGTATAAAGCATATGTTCAGGCATGTTTTCATGCACCAGTTGCTCCACCAATTTTCATGTTCATGTTTTTCAGGGGTATTGTGTTGGGATAGGTTTAGTTTGGATAGAGGGTTGCCAGCTAGTATCTAGTTTACTTGCCTTATAGGATTGAACCACACAATACTCTAGTTGGCTCAAGTTGGGGATATGTGATTACCCTAGATAGAATGTTTCATGTTCCTAGTTATGGCCCTAAGGTTAGAAACTTGAATGAATGCTTCAGCTAGGTCCCCATAATGTTAAGACCTAAGTCAAGTTTTCATGTTATCAGTTTTTCATGCTATCAGTTTTTGCCCTTAAGTGGGCTACTTACTGAGTATATTCTTAAGTGGGCTACTCACTCATGCTATATGTCTTTCCCTTTTCAGGTGATACTTGATGACACCAGGCAAGTGGTGAGGGCAGTGACTTGGCCAAGCTATGGGATGCAGCTTAAAATCATGTCCCTAAGAACCTAAGATCGAGTTTCCTAGTTTCATGCTTTTAGATGTTTTAAACATTCAGTTTTATGGCAATTGTCTATCAACTCTATTTGATTATTTTACTATTGACTTATGGTTTTGGGTCCAATTTATTAAATAAAAGGTTTACTTTTGATCCCTTTTGCTTTAAGTTTCAAAAGTTTTACGTTTTCATGCATGTAATAGCGACTCTCAACATGTATTTAACCCCTTCTTAGTTGAGTCATTACAGTTGGTATCGGAGCCCAACTTTTAGGTTATGTAGACATGTTTACATCGTAAGCATAAAATTTTCCCATAGCCAAGCACAAGTAAACACGCCTCGTCATCGCCAGGTATGTTGTACCAAGTAGGAAAGAATTTTATGAATGATGATCTATGTTATGCATGAAAACCTGAATCGGTTAATTTTAGTTACTTGGGTTAGTATGAGTGTGTCCTTGTTATTTTTAGCATGAAAGATTTTAGCTTGATCTTAGATTCCTCTCGTATGTTAATCAATGCCCTTCCAAAGAAGAAGTTCAGCAAGACAAGGACGAGGTCGTGGCAGGGGTGGTAGAGTAAAAGCACTCCTAGAATAGATAGACCCTGTCATGGACCCTCAGGTAGGCAATCAGCCAATAGGTCAGATGCCCGCTTATCCAGCACCTGGAGGCTTTACAGACTCTCATGGAAAATACCTCTGCAAGTTAGGCATCGCAAGAAAACCAGAACAAGCTAAATTCAATTGAGGAAACAAGATACCTCCAGGACTTGCGATAGACCCACCATGACGGAAGCATGATGGTCTTCTATCTGATGGCTGATCTTCCTCGCCTTCCAATTATTCCAGAAGATCAAGTTGATCTCCAAGGGAATCGTGAGATGCAGCAAAATCCGCTGAGAGAGCAAAATGGGCAGTAAAATGATCAGGCTGAAAACCCTATTCTTGTAGCAAATGATAGGGGCAAAGTCATTTGAGCGTATGCTTTCCCAATGTTTGATGAGTTGAATCTAGGGATAATGCGTCTGGCAATTGAGGCAACGAACTTCGAAGTGGAACCGGTTATGTTCCAGATGTTGCAGACCATGGGTCAATTCCGTGGTTTACCATCTGAGGACCCTGATAGCGAGCAGAAATGTCGCTATTTTAGTCCCAATTTATTAGGCTTTTTAGTGCTTTAATTGTGTTTTTATTGAAAATATTTGATGTATTTTGTTATTTGGTCCTTAGGAGCAAAGCTATGGATTTTGAAGAAAAAGTGCCCAAAAAGGAGCCATTCAAGCCCAATTTCCATGCTTAGGTCAAAGGGGAGTCAAAAGCGATCAACCATGAAGATGAGGCCCAAAAGAAATGGAGGGAGGCCCAAATTCAAGTCCAAAATCCGTAGCTGAAAGTTCTGGAATTCGCCTAGCGTCGAGACGCTACAAGGACAGCGTCGCGACGCTGTCCATTTCTTAACCGGCAAGTCGATGACGTCACAGCGTCGCGACGCTGTGCCGATAGTGTCGCGACGCTACCCCATTTCCGAGCCTATAAATAGCGCCCCTTGGTGCCTTGTTTTTCCATCAATCACTATTCATTCCATTCCTTTCTTGCTTTCTTGGCTCCTTTGGAGCCTCTCTCAAGGCTTTGTAGCCTTTTTGAGAGCTTTCTTTAGTGGGAAACTTTTGGGGAATTTTGGGGAGCATTCTAGGAGGCTCAAGGAGTATCCGGAGGGACTCCAAGCGTCAGTGAAGGGGTCTTCGACGGTCGATTCCTTCTCTTTTATTATGCTCTTAATTATGTTTTTCATTGTAAATTTTGTGGATATTGTAGCTATGAATAGCTAAACCCCAATTTGGGGTCTTGAAATGAAATTATAGTTTAAATGTTGTTATAATTGCCTATCTCTAGCCCTTTTGTCCTAATTATTTGTATGGATGTGCTTAATGCTTTATGTAAATCTGGCCAATTGTGTACTGATCTGATTCTTAATGGAAACTCGACGGAGAGAAGTTAAGATAGATCATAATCCATGCAACTAGTTTAATTGCCCGTCGTGACAACGGGATTAGTCAATTAAACTTAGATTCCTAAAATGAATCAGAGCGTAATAATTAATGATTTTTAATGGCGCTAAGGACACTTAGGTTGTTAAAATGAATTAATTTCAATTAGGGGAGACCGACAGGAGAACCTATGTGATTAACGGAGATTCTAGGAGTATAATTAGTTGGGCGATGAGATAGGACAGTTGTAGCAATTGTTTAGCTAATAATTGATTTTCAAGACCACTCTTCCCATTAGAAAACTCTTTCTCCACATTTTATTTGATTGATCAAATTTTCTCCTTAATTGTTTTGATTTTTAAATTTTCTTTGATTGCATGATCTGGTTCCTAAATATTATTTCGCCTAAGTATTTTTAGTGTTCAAGGATCTTTCGCTTGCTTAAATTTTGCTTCGCCTCCCTGTGGATTCGATACTCGGAATTCTTCCGTTTTACTATTACTTGTGACGACCCGTGCGCTTGCGGATATCGTTTATATCAACATCGTTGACAGACCCTCATCTTCATCTTAAGTCTTTTCTAGGAGTTAGTGATTCGTTTGTGATCTAGGGAGTGTCTAGGGATGCCCTTAGATTAACTTTGTTCCCTTATTCCCTTAAAGATTAAGCAAAGGCGTGGTTGAATTCTTTTGCTCTAGGGTCAATAAGTACTTTGAATGAGTTGGCGAAGAAATTTATTAGTAAGTATTTTCCACCAACTAGGAATGTCAAGTTAGGGAGTGAAATAGTGGGATTTAGGCAAAATGAAAATGAAACTTTTAGTGATGCTTGGGAAAGGTTTAAGGATCCTTTGCGAAAGTGTCCCCAGCACGGTTTACCACATTGTATTAAAATTGAAACATTTTACAATGGATTAAACTTAGCAACCCAGGATATGGTTGATGCTTCTTCGGAAGGGTAAGGAAGTAATTCGCAAGCCCCCCAAGCACAACAAAAGGTGGCAAATCAGCTAAGATTTGTTATGCAGAATCAGTAGGGATTGCCCTAACAAAATAAGCAGGCTACCCAGCAGAATTCGGGTAATTCTCTGGAGACCTTGATTAAGGATTATATGGCTTGTAATGATGCCGCAATCCAAAGTTAGCAGACTTCAGTGAGAGCCCTAAAGTTGCAGGTGGGTCAACTAGCTAATGAGCTAAAGGCATGACCTCAAGTGAAATTGATTCAAACTTTAATGACTTCTTATTATGCAGAATAATCAGGGAATATATCGTTGCTATGCATCAATCCAAGTATAAATCATGCACAACCAAGTAATGCCTGGACCATTCCAAGGTCAGAACACAGGGAAGGGAGTGAAATAATCTCAATACTTCTAACAACTTATACTCACACGCATGGCATTTAGATTTTAAAGGAAAGTAAACGGGAATGATGAATATCCGATAGACAAAAATAAAGGAACGGATGCGATAAGAGTAAAAATAGATGAGAGAGGCTATCAAGGCGTTCACCGCAACAACCACATGCATTAATGAAATCTCCTACAGCGCATATTATGACTGAAATGCTATTGATGCCTATGTGAGAAATAAACATGTGATTCCATTCCGGTATTACTCATGCGACTGGCATAGGACTAAGAACGTTTTTGTTCACTTAGTTCATGCGTTAGCGTGGTTCTCTTAATTACTTGCAAGCGACTGAATTGTCCCTAACACAGTCTAAACACATTCATGAATTATCTCATGCGGTAGCGCTAGCTCAAACACAACCTAAACTACATACAATGCATTATCGTGCTCTACTCAGATATTTCCACATGTGTTACCCTTCCGGGATTTATCATGTTGCTACCGCAACCGACTTGCCAGGCAGGCATTAATAATGAAAGTATTAGCGCATCTAAGCAGAAAACATCAACTTCATTCATTCAAAAATATAACGCATACAGGAAATGATCATTATCGCATGGGTGCCTAGGTTAAGTCTTGATAAAAAGAAAGTTAGCTCATGCTACTAAAGGAATACATAACGCAATACTTTAAAAATCGAAAATGTTGCGCTGAACAGATATCCTTCTTCTCTTCCTTGTTCTCCTCTCCTCTCTTCTTCGTCCCCCTTCTCCACAATCAAATGGTTGGAATTTATAGACTTGAGGATGCTGACTTCTCCAAGCAACAGGCTTGCGTGCTTAACTTCTAAATCTGCCAGCTCACAGTTCTGCCACATGTCAGCACCAGCACCGAACAGACTGTTGATGTACCTTCTCAGGTGGTAGCTCCAGCGCCTGCGATACAAAATAACTTGGGCAAGAGAAAAAGCTACAGTATATGCGTTAGATGACTAAATATTTTCATTTTCCCGCTGCATCAAGGAATTTTACTCTGAAGACACATTTATCGCAATTCTAAGCTCATATGCGCTGATATGGCGCATCAATTCTCTTCTCTAACCTCTTTTAATCTAAATTTAGGTGAGAAATAACTTTCTTTTTGCAAGTTATCAGAAACTTCCTTCGAATACTAAACACCCTAGAAGGGAAGGTAAGGAGCAGGTGCAAGCAGTAACTTTAAGGAGTGGTAAGCCACTAGAAGAGAGAAAAGAGCCGAGTAAACCCCAGGAGGTAGAGAAGAGTACTAATAAAAATAAGGATGTTGTTGAGAAAGAGTTGGAGTCTGGTAAAAGTGATGGTGGTAGCATTAAAAATGCTGGAGCAACTAGTTTTGTTCCAGAAGTAGTTCCACCATTTAGACCACCCTTACCTTTTCCGCAAAGGCAAAAACCTAATAATCAAGATGTTCAGTTTAAGAAGTTTTTGGAGATTCATGGAAACTTTTAACAATGACTTCATTTCCTCAAGGATCACGAGCAAGAAACACCTTATACAAATGGGGCTAATCCCCATTTCTTTAAGGTTGTTCTTGCTCGTGACACACGATGAACAAAAGTCTTCTTTACAATTTTCTTCTTTACAATTTTCCTCTAAACCCTTCGTCGCATCACCATCAAAACGCCTAAGTTGGCTTCTGTGAAACATCCGTACAACATTTCTTCAAGGTTGTTCTCGCTAGTGCTATCAGGAACGGGAGACGTGAGGAGGAAACCACTCAGACACAACAATCTTCAAAACAGGTGCCATTCTAATTTGCATGTATGCGACGATCTCCGTAAGCATCACGTACAAGGAAAATACCAAAACGAAAGGGTGGAGAGGATAGACGAAGCCAATAAAACCAGAAAAGGGCATTAACCGGTGTCTGGAAGGTCGAGCATCGAATAGGAAGAATAAAAGTCGGTGGAGAGGAAGAACTGACCCACGCAGCTACAATGTTTCGGGGAAGAGAGATATGTGAGATGGTCATTTAGGTATCCACATATTTAGGGAGAGAGAGAATCGTCGGTGTAGAGGAAGAAGTGAGAGACACAACCCACACGTTTCAGCGATGATAGATATGTGAGGGGTTTTAATCATTTAAGTAGACGATGGTTTGAAACCGAGGAGGTCCGAGAAGCGAGAGCGAGAACTAGAGCACGTATCGAGAACACGAACCGTGAACCGAGTAGAAGTGATTAAAAAAAAGGAGGAAGACTATCGAGAGGCAAGAATGAGTACCGGATCATTCGCGTATAGGGAGCGGGAATCCATAAGGTTGTGCTGGAGGGGCAAGGCAGTCATAAAGTGTGCGCGGTGACATCAGCAAAATGGCATTCTCCATTATTCTGAAAAGGTAGGGCAAATTTCATTAGGGGCCCCGAGAATGGGTCATCCGTACAAATTTCCCAAAGAAAAAGCAAACACACACCATGTTTTGAACTGCAATTTTATGTTTTCTAATTATGAGAAACTGACCTAGGCCAAGGTCGAGGTTGATCCTAACCTCTTCTCTTATTTTTCTTCCACAGGAATCAATGTTTGAATAGAGAAAATCCAAACTTTCATTAAAAAAATGGTTGAGGTCGACCCTAGCCTTTTCTCTTATTTTTCTTCAACAGGAATTGATGTTTGAATGCAAGAAAGCTAAATTTTCAATTAAAAACAAAAGGTGGCTGAAGCCGCCCCCAAGGTCTCCCCACACTTATTGTATAGAAAATTAAGAACATGAATGCATATACACAGGAGACTTCAAATGGAACACTTCTAGCTCAAGCCGAGTTCGAGCCTCAAGTCACACTTCATAAACAGAAGGAAAAATAAGTTGCAAGGAGCCAAAACAAGTAACTCACTTCTTCTCGTTCATTTGAAATAAGCAAATAGTTTACATCAACCATAAAAAGGTGATGAAAGGAATACATCATGTCCAAATCACAAAATCAAAAATAGAAGACCAGTTTTCCTCATCCATGAAGTCAAAGAGGGGGCTTTTTGAAAGCTAGAGATAGCTGAGGCAAACCTAAGGTAGGGGCTTCCCGAGCGCTAGAATTGACTAAGGTCGAGGCCTTGGTTATACCACGTCCAAATGAGGTAAAGTCTAATGTTTAGAAGTTAGTTTTTCATTCCAAAGCCTATAGAGGCCAATGCAAGAAATGGTTGGGGTCAAGGTGACGGCCATGCCTCACCGATATGAAGTCAAGTAGCTATAATAGAAAACCACTAGATGGTCTAAAAGCAAGATGGACTCAACAACAATCAAATTCAGGAAAAACATGGAACAAGGTCCAAGAGCAAAGGAGAAAGGGGATTAGGTTATAGCCCAATCTCCAGCCCTGACCTTAGCAAGCAGCCAAGATTGAGACCAACCTCCGCCAATCCCATGTCTTTTTCTCCCCACATGTTCTCAATTTTTTATCTCTTCTAAACCTTGTCCAAGGAGTATTTTTCCTTCTAATTTGTTGGTCTTTTTGTCTTTTTTGCAAGTTCACCGCTAATTACAAGCTACAACAAAATACCACTTGATGGTCAAAAAAGAGACCCTCCTAGAAATTGATATTCATCTTTCTGGAGGAAAATCTCAAACTGAAAAATCCAAGGCCTTCCTTGGAGATTTGAACCTAAAGAGGTCCATATAGTTGCCCCAACATGAGGCATAATAGGTTGATCTAAGGTACACTTTACAAATCTCACAAAGTATTCAAAAATGAGGCAAAAGAGCCCAATAGGGCCAAGAGGAAAGTAACACACAAAGGAACAGTTCGGTGAAGATTATACAACCAAATCAGGCTTAATGCATTTAACTTATAATAATAAGCCAAACTATGAATCCCAATTAGGGAGCGAGAGCTTACTGCTATAGGTAATTTTGCACTATCCCAGTTATCGAGCACAGGACAGAGTCAGGGTGGATGTGCCTCGAAAAATCAGAACAAGTTGAACCCTAATGCAAAAGAAGACCAAGGTATTGGGTCGAAGCCCCATTCCTCGAGCTCGGCCACTGCATGGGGTCGAGCCCAATGTCGAGGCAATGCTCGACCCAGAAGGTATCCACCTGCTTTGCACATTCCTGACTTGGTGAAGTCTTTTAGTTGTCTGGTTCAACTCTTCCCAATCCAAAATTGTCCAGGAAATTATGGAGAGCCCTAAAGGGGTACAAATGCCCTTCTCCAACCTAGAAGAACGTGTCTTCTTACTCATTATGAAATTCACTTGCTACACTCATAACCTCCTAACTAACTTAAGCATCAGAGTCAGTGTAGCAGGCACCATACCATTGTGCAATTTTTCTTATCATGCAGGTCACGTCTTCCCCTTTCAAATAAATTTACCATTACTGTCACATGAAAGCCAAGTGCATTTTTCCTTGTCCGAATTTTGGAAACAACAAGACTTATTATTGAAAGGTCTATTTTATGTTTTAGTTTGGTTTGTATAAGTTGTTTTAAGGTTGTGTTTAGTTTGAAGCTTTAAACTGGGAACTTTTCTTTTTCTTTTGGGTGAAAGGGGATACGTGAATTTAAAAAGACAATAGTATTCTCCTCAAATAAGCCTTACTAACCGTAGATTCGACACCTCGATTTCCGCCATGCCTCTCGGACCAAGTTAAGGTTCCATTGTCGTCATATTGAATGCGGAGGGAGTTGATGGACTTTTCATGAGTAATCACCACCTTCAGTATTGATGAGAAGGCTCCATCGTCCCAATAGCGCCCTTCAAAGCCGCCGTACTGTCCCAACGACATTGCCACATTCCACTCCACATCTTCTCCTTCTTCCTAGCAATTGGATTAAAGATGGTAAGTTCGAGGTATTTAACTTTTATTTTCAATCACTTTTTATTTGGATATTCGGTGATATATCATATCAATATATATAATAAAAAGGATATATATATGTGGTCTTTGACTTTATTTTCTATCGCTAACAAAAGTATAGTTCAATTAGCATAAAACTTTTACGCTCAACAAAGAGGTCTAAGTTCAAATCTCTCATCCTACACCTTGTAAAAAAAAATATTTTTCTATCAATAATTGATTTACATGTTCCTTTGTTATTGGGTTATTTTTTACCTACTATAAGAATAGATTAAAAAAAGGTGTGCAAGTAGTTTAATTTTTATGAATAATTGTTTGCTTCTCTATTTAGGCGTTTTTGCATCAATAGATTTGTGTCTATTAGTCTAAGCGATAGACATATACCACCAAGAGAAGTAAAAGTGATAAACGTCTATCAACATTATTATTAATCATAGAAATAAAATAGTTTATCATATCAATAATATACCATAAAAATGTACAAAAATTATATAAAATAAAAATGATGTACTAGTGACGTTATAAAAATGACATATTTGTGATACAAAGAGTAAAAAGGGAATTATATAAAAATATCTAAAAAGGTGAGCAAAAATTTTAAAAATATGTCCTATTTGGATAATCATAATTTTATTACAATTTTTCTTTTTCTTTTTCTTTTTTTTTTTCCATAATTGTACTATTTACTTTGGTTTAAGGGTTAATTAAGGTTTTCTTTTCTATATTTTTATTTAAAATAGAACTAAAAATTCAATAAAAAATATATATAGTTGGAAATATTTCTCAAAACTTTTTTTTATTTCCCTTCGAATTTAAAAATTAACATGTGCCCACGTAGAGAATTCTAAAACTCAGTAAACAAAAAGAATTTCAATTTCTTCAATGAAGAACAATACTTTTAAAAGATGAATTCCAGGTAACTAGTAATTAGTGAACATAAAAAATCGAAGGTGAATCTAATTAAAGATTCACATCATCCTCCCATAAAAGATTATAAAAGAAAAAAATCACATAATTTTTCTAAGAATAAAACTTGACTTCGGTACGTTGGGAATTTTCCTACGTACCCCATATCCAAATCTTGACAACTAAGAAAGAGGAAGGAAGAAAATGAGAATTTTTTTATCTGTCAACATTTTAATGGTGGTATGCAGGTAGACCCCTACATATAGGTATGTTCTAAAGAAACCTCGATATAATTATGATTTGATAGTTTAGCAAAAAGAACAAAACTTGGCTGCATACCGCCCATTAAAATCTTGACAACTAAGAAAGAAGAAGAGAGAAAATGAGAAAATTCTTAAAAAAATTTTAGAAATTTTTTTGAGTGAAAGGTATGGGCTAACCTTGGATGTGGAAGCTGCATCTCCACCATGCTTTGTAGACGAAACTGACTTCCCATTTTCCTCATATTGTATAATCTGTCGATTCCCATTATCTTGTCCATCATACCGTCCCAACAAGATGCTCTCGCTCCTCTTTCTATATATACAAGAAAACGTTCACTACAACCATTTCCATTAATTTCCTCATGTACTGAATTAGCATATTATACATTTTCTGTTTACCTTTGAATTGGGTCCAAGTAGAGGGCAAGCGAACGAGAGTAAAGAGAAGGCATGGTGAAAGTTATTCGGCCTTGTGTAAGCTGGCGGTGGTAACAAAGCCCAAATGCATGCACATTGAACTTGCAAGCGCAATGCCCACATTCGAAGGTCAAATTTCCTTCACAAGAATGACCACAAGCAGCACAGGCAGAATACCCCCTTTTACCCTCTTTCACCAAATTCAGCGGATGCCTATGAGCTTCAAACTTTGCCGACTTCAGAAATGGATAATCTCCAAGAGCGCAACTTAGATGTGCAGCAAAACAACACATCTTGCAGCAGTAAAACCACTTGTTTGTTGCTCTTTCTTGCTCACAAATATCACAGTAATGTTCATCGTCGTCCTTCTTCACAAAGGTCAGGCTCAAAGGATGTTCATCAAATCTATTTCTCACTGCAAGTGGCAGATTTGCACACCTTGCATCCAGATAAAAGTTGCAATCATCGCATCCAAACACTAATTTGTTCTTCACACTTGCTCCACAACCTCCACACTTGTGCTTCCATTTGTCGTTGTAAAGAAATAGGGGATGGTTGTGACTCGGATGTATGAATGGGAATGTTATTGCAGCACATCGAACGTCGACTGTGTAGTTGCATTTTTTACAGTGATAAGCGAATCCTTGACAGTATTGAAGACAGAGGGCGCATGAGAACATAAAATCTGGGATATAAACCATATTCAACTCATGCCGATGGAGTGAGGTATTTCTGCGTCGTCTTGGAAATGTTGCACATTCTTCGTGCAGATAAAAGCCGCAATGTTGACAACCATAAGATTGAGTAATGATGCATTGCATACACCCATTACATTGCTTGTTGTGATCCTCGCGGCCGGGGCAAAGGGTCAACGTATGCTTATGGCTAAAATGAAGAATTCCGTTCGTCCCGACCTCGACAACTTTTGTCGGCATCGTTGACTTCATGTCTTGTTCTTCATCCTCAAACTTTTGACGATTCTCAGCACAATTCAAATGAGCGTCGTACCCGCAATCGTGACAAACGTATCTAGCAAATGACATGTTTATCTTTTCACGGCAAATTTTGCAGATATCGTGGGAGTTTAAATTAGGCCGATGAAGAGAGAAGGTTAGATTCAAGGGATGATGATGTTCGTAGGTATGGAGAATTGTTGGTAACTCAGCACAGTTTTTATGGGCGAAGAGATGGCATGTGGTACAAAACCAAGGAAGCGCAGGCTCTGAATCCTTACCACAAAGTTGGCATGTGTAAGGAAATTTCTTTTGGAGTTGGATGAAGTGGTGTTGGTGTTGGAATGATGATAAACACGCAACGTGAAGATTGAATTTACAGGGTGGACAGCTGTAGAAGAAATCGAAGCAATCATTTCTGCAGCTGTTGCAGAGATTATCTTTGACGAAGGATCGGGCAAAGAGAAGCAAAGGATGTTGATGAAAACGAAGATCTCGGATCTCACGAGACAGCTCAGCACATTGCTGATGGATGTGGGAATCACAGTGAGAGCAAAAGTAAGTAGAAGAAGAAGCTGAATGGATACGCAGATGGCACACAAGGCAAAGGACGATTCGATTTCCCGAGTGTTGGTGTTGGTGTTGGTGGTGAAGAAAGGTTAGTGGATGGGGATGGGCGAAATAGCGAAAGTGTCCAGTACTGGGCATGTGGCGTAAGGCGGTGGCTTTAGTGTCGGCGATGACACATTGGAGATCCATAATGAAGTCGCATTTGGGGCAGCTGTAAGTTTTGCCGGTTGGCTTCTGGCCGCAGCACTTGCAGTATGTGTTGGTGAGGACGAGAGCGAGAGGAGATTTGTGATGGTGATGGATGGGGGTGCGGATTGTAGGCGGAAGGTCGATGCAAGATTGATGGATATGGAAGTCGCAGTTGGAGTTGGAGCAACTGAACGCCGGCGGATGCCATGGTTCCCCGCATTTCGAACACCGGCCCTCTCCGCCTCCGCCATCGGGCTTTCCGTATTGGTAAAGGATCAATGGGTGTTCGTGCAGCTTCTTCAGATTACCAATTTCTTCCATGTCAACCAATGCCTCTTACTTTTCGGCCCCTTCAACTCACTGGTTCCTGAGCAAGAGAAAGGAAAATTGGAGGGATCCTAAAAAGCAAAACAGCGTTTACAACAACCAAATAATAAAATACATGATTATATAACAAATATTTGTAGAAGACGATAGAGAGAAAGTTGGTAAGAGAGAGAAGAAGGGGATAATTTGGTAACACTTTTGTCCTTTATTTTATTTTATTTTATTTTTTTGATAATATGTGGGGTGAAAAAATTCGAACCACTGACCTCTTGGTCAAAAATACAACTTCATGTCATTTGAGCTATGTTCATGTTGACTTTGTCTTTTAATTTAGCAAAAATACGCTTTCAATCCGGAGAGTTAGATTTCATTTTGGTTCGAGAGTTTTCAAACTCTTGAGGTTTTGATTTTGTTTCATTTTAGTCTGACATCCAAATTTCCGTTAATAACTAATGGATTGTTGGCGTGGCACTAATTTTTTATTAAAAATTTGTTTTTTATTTTTTTAAATAAAAATATTATTATTTTTTAATATTTTTCATTTCTTCTCTATTCTTCTTTCTCCTTTTCAACACCACCAAACCAGCCTGCCAGCGGCAATATATATATATATTTTTTCTCTTCTTCTTCTCCTTTCTTCTTTTCTTCTCCTTTCTCTTCAATTTTGTTTTTTAAATAGAAAAGAGGGGGAAGGAGAAAGAACTCCCTCCTCCAATCTCCGCACGGAAAAGGGAGGATTAGGAGGAACGTCTTTTCTATTTTTTAAAAAAAAAAAAAGAAAATGAAGAGAAAGGGGAAGAAAAGAAGAAAGAAATGAGAAGAGAAAAAAAAAGTATTGTCAGTGGCTAGTTGGTTTGGTGGTGTTGAAGAAGAAGAAGAGAGAGGAAATAAAAAAAAATATTAAGGGCAAAATACACTTTTGGTCCCTAAGGTTTGAGGTTGATGTCTATTTGGTCCTCGAAGTTTCAAAAGCTACACTTTAGTCCCTTAAGTTTGAAAAATAGTTTAAATGGTCCCTCAATTAATTTGACCGTTAGTTAACTAACGGAAAAATGACATGACATGTTGAGGTGGATAAATTTTATTATTTTATATTAAACTTTTTAGATTACATGACATTTCTTTTTTTTTTTCTTCACCATCCTTCTTCCCTCATTTTTTCTCTCTCTAAAACATGCACTCTTCAAAAGACAAAAGTTTGATAATTGTTTCTCGTTTCTTGATTTTTAGTTGAAATAAAATTTGGTACATATAATATAAAAATTATATATAACATACATTAAAATTATAGTCAGAGGTTGCCAGTGGCGGCTGGTCAGCAGAGGTCAGCAGCGGCCAATAGTCAGAGGTCGAAGGTGGCGACTGGTCGACGGAGGCCGGTCAGTCGAGGTTGGTGGCGGCCGATTAGCGGAGGTCGGCGGCACCCAGTAGTCGGAGGTTGACGGTGGCCACCGATAGTCAGAGGTCGACAGTGACGGTCAGTCAGCGAAGGTCGGCGGCGGTCGATAGTCAAAGGTCGATGGTAGTGTCGGTAGTCAGAGGTCGACGATGGCGGCCGGTCGACGGAGGTCGACGACGACCTGTAGTCGTAGGTTGAGAGTGGAAATCGATTGACAGAGGCCAGCAATTGGTCGATAGAGGCCGGTAGTTGGAGGTCGATAGTGGCGCCCAGTAGTCAAAGGTCAACAGTGGCAGTCGGTTAGCGGAGGTCGGCGAAAGCTGATAGTTAGAGGTCGACGGTGGCGACAGGTCGGTGGAGGTCGATGGCGGCCCGTAGTTTGAGGTAAACGGTGGCGACCGGTCAGTGGCAGTCGGTGAGCGAAGGTCGACCGCGACGAGTCGTCGGAGGTCGATGGTGGCCGATAGTCGGAGGTGGACGGTAGCAGTCGACCGCGACTGGTAATTGGAGGTCGACGGAGGTCGGCAACGACCGATAGTCGGAGGTGGATGGTGGCGGTTGATCGACAGAGGTCGACAACGGCCAGTAGTCAAAGGTCGACGGTGGCGGTTGATCAGCGGAGGTCGACAGCGGCCGGTTGTCGGAGGTCGACAGTAGCGGTCGGCCGCAGCCAGTAGTCAGAGGTGGACGATGGCGGTCGGTTAATGGAGGTCGGCGACGACCGGTAGTCAGAGGTAGACAGTGGCGGTGTAGGGTTAAAATCCCTTACGCAACGGAAGAAAACAAAGATCATACACTGTATTTTATTCTAAACGAAATACCAATACGATTAGCAAATTTTACAGCATCATATATCACATGAAACTATTGTATTAAAGGTTATTAGCATGCTGTAAATTTAAAACCTAGATCTAATCAAGGTTTTTTGCCTAAGGAATCAAAGAGTCAAAAGAAAACTTACTTTCGCTGTCGTTCTTGACCGAATCTCCTACTCTTTGGAGTTTTTCTCTCAAATTTTAGCAAGCCTTTTGCTGGAAAAACTTCTTGAAAAACACCACGAACACACCAAAAAGTGCAATCGATATCCTCAGAGGGTTTGTGAATGAAGTCGTTTGTGGGAACTTCTCACTATAGGAAAAGGGAGGATAATTTTCTTCTGGAGAGCTTTGTGAGAGTGGGAGCAAAAACGTAAGAGCGAAGGAGAAAAAGTTTAACTTCCCTTTTCTATACGCTAGAAGAAAACGAGGGAGTAATTCTCGTGGCCTCACACACGACCAGGAAAACTAATCAAATCAGTTAACAAGTTTTAATTTTAAAATAAATTAAAACCAAAAATCAATTTAATTAATTAATAAAAATTAATTAAATTAATTATAACTAATTTAAATCACATTTAATTAGTTAACTCATTTAAATAAATACTTAAATGAACATCCCTCATTTACCATATAGTTTTAATTAAATCAAATTTAATCAAACTAAAACAAATAATTAATTAATCATTAAATTGAACATCGCATATTCAATTATATTTCTCTCATGTAACCTATAGTTTTAAAGTGCATCTAATGCACATTAATTTTAACCTATAATTTTAATATGAATCCAATTCATATTTCAAATTTAATATTCGAACTCCTTCGAATATTCAATTCTCCCTTAAATTAATTTTGAATCATTATTCAAAATGAATTTATATTATAAAGTTTAATATGAATATAAACTTTATATTATATTGTATCTCTATACATTATATTATTTCTCTTAGTAAATTTACCTCAACGTCCTAAATGAGCTAACGGTGGGACCTAATGGACCTACAGATCAGAAGCTCCAACGATATGAGATTAATTAGCTAAACTCATTAACCAAGTTAATCAATATTCGTTAATTGTGGTTCACTCCACTATAGAACCACAACTGCACTCTTCTCACTGCAGATATATTTTTGTGTCCACGGATATTGACCAATAACAGCAAGTCAATCCTTCACGTGTGTTCGTAACACCAACTGGGTCAAATGACCGTTTTACCCTTAGGTTACCTATACATCCTTAAGTCTCCAGTGCTCCTCTAATGAACAATCTGTTTGAGGTCCAACCAACAAACAGAAGTCTCTCTCGTGCCATAGAGAGGGCAGAGCCCTTTGTTCAAGACTCGGAGACACCACTTAAGGGAACACACCTCTACTTACCCTAGAGTCGGGAAGGAGTGAATTCCATCTTGTGTGATTATGTTCCCAGCTCCCCACTCGGTCTTATCCCCAAAATGGTAGGCTTATTGAGTCGACGTGTAGGCCACTCTCACCCATACAAATCAAAGGACAATCCCTCGTGAACAGGAGTTCATAACCCACTCAGGATTGAGACTAAGTTGCCTATGTCATCCTAGTGAAATAGAACCTAACTAGTCAACGGCGTTACAGCTAGTGGTTAACTATTTCGCGGTCCGGTCTTATGCAAACTCATTGCATAGGATACCCCCACTCGCATGTCCCCTACACGAACACGTTGGATCATTGCGTTTGTATCAAAATACAAAGTGGGTCGTATCCATAGTGTCACCAGGATAAGGTACCCAATCTTATCCCTATACTATAGACCCTTTAGGCTGTAACTTGAAAAATGATCTTCGTATGTCCCCACATACAGTTCAAGTCTCATATTAACAACCTAGGATGTTTAGTTTATTGGATTAGAGTTATTTAGGCAAGACATACACAATGCTAACAATAAGAAACGAACAATACATCAAATATCATTTTATTAATGTTCGGTCAAATGTTACATTTACTATCCACGAGTTTTAAGGCATAAAACCCAACGGGCGGTCGCTCGAAGGAGGTCGACGGCGGCCGGTCGTTGGAGGTCGACGGTTGCGGTCGGCGACGACTGATAGTCGGAGGTCGACGATGGCGGCCAGTCAATGGAGGTGGACGGTAGCGGTCAGTCGACGGAGGTCGACGGCGGCTGGTCGTTGGAGGTCGACGGTAGGGGTCAGTCGCGACCGGTATTCATAGGTCGACGATGGCGACCTGTCGGCGAAGGTTGGTAATCGAAGGTTGATGGTGGCGATGGTCGGTGGAGGCCGGTCAGCGAGGATCAACAGTGACCGGTCGTCGGAGGTTGACAGTAGCGGTCGACCGCAACCGGTAGTGGAGGTCGACGATGGTGGCCAGTCGATAGAGATCGACGACGACCAATAGTTGGAGGTGGACGGTGGCGGCCGGTCGACAGAGGTCGACGACGACCGATAGTTGGAGGTCAATGTTAGTGGTCGGTCGGTGGAGGTCGACAGCGACCGGTCATCGGAGGTCGACAGTAGCAGTCGACCACGACCGGTATTCAGAGGTCGACGGAGGTCGGTGACGATCGGTAGTTGGAGGTCGACGGTGGTGGTCGGTCGACAGAGGTCGATGGCACCCGGTAGTCGAAGGTCAACGGAGGCAATCGGTCGACGACGGCCGATAGTCGAAGGTGACGGTGGCAGCTGGTCGGCGGAGGTCGGCAGCGACCGATAGTCAGAGGTCAACAATGGTGGCCAGTTGGTGGAGGTCAGTGGTGGCCAGTAGTCAGAGATCGGCGGAGGTGATAAAAAAAGGAAAAAATGAAAGAAAAAAAAATAGCGAAAAAAAATTAAAAAAAAAAGAGAACGAAATAATGGAAAAGATTAAAAAAAAAAGACGAGGAAGTGGTTAAAAAATAGAGGAAGAGAAGAGATTGGTGTAGGAATGAGAGGGAGGGATGGATACATGCATATATGAACGATAGAAAAAAAAACCAAAACAGAATTTGAGAAACAACCTTTTGTAGTTTCTCAAATTTTGCCTCTTTTTTAGAAATGTTTCTAGAAATTTAGAAACAAGAAATAGGGATGAATTATCAAACAAGTCTGTTTCTTAAAAAATGAGAAACGGGAACATTATCAAACGAGCCCTTAGTAAATTCAAATCACCGTCTTCACAAATAAAAAATTCATTGCTTTCAGTTTCAAAAAAAAAAAATCATTGCTTTCCATGATAAAACGTGTTATGGATGAATTTAGACCTAGCTCTAAGAAAGTCAGAATGACGAGAGCCCAGAGAAGAAACAAGCCCACTAAGGTCCATTGGGCCCGAATCAATCTCTAGGGTTATTCCCTCTCCTAAAAGGAAGGGGAAACCCTAATTTCAACTATAAATAGAAGAAACTAACCCCAAAGTAGGGGGAGGGAACTTGGTATCTATTTTCTTTCTCTATATCATTATCTTACTTACTTGCTTACGATCTCTGGACTAACTTAAGCATCGGAGTCGATGTGGCAAGTACCACACCGGTGCTCAGTTTTCTCCTATTTTGCAGGCCACGTCTTTCCCCTTCAAATAAATTCACCGTTGATGTCACGTGAAGGTCAGGTGAGTCCCTTGGCCAAATTTTGGCATCAACAGTTGGCGCCGTCTGTGGGGAAAGATGCTAATCTTACGTCAAATTCGTGGTTGCTGCCATGAGGAAGCTGAAGCCACCAAAAAAAATCCACTAATCGACACTGCCGCACGCAAGTTCTAGTTTGAATTTTGCCCCTGCCGCCTGCGAGTTCGCATGTTGCTGTTTGAAGGGAAAAAGTATTATTGAGATCAAAGTTGAATTAGAAATTGGATTGTCTCTTTCGTTTGGTTTTCAAAGTAGAGGTTTGGCGGTGGCTAGAAAGCTTCTTCTGATGCTCCATGAACGAATCCTGTGAGTAAGTAAATTATGAAAGCATTCCATGAATTGCAGGTAAGTCTTTTGGAGTTGTTTGTGCCTGCCAACATATTTGGTTTTTCTTCTTCTTGATATTTTGAAGGTTAATATGCATGTACTTATAAAATTTTTTATGAAAGTTGAAAACTGAATATGAGAACCATCTCCAAGTTATATGATAGCAGCATAGCATCTGCAATTCATGCATGATCCTTGAATTCAATCATTCTGGAGTTGATCACATTGAGGAAGGACTATCCATCCATTTTGATTTCATTAAATTCTAAGACTTGTAGTTCAAGATCTCTAATTTTCTTTGAAATTTGTTCGTTGAGAAAATTTCCTGCCGCATATCTCTAGAATTTTGCTTATCTTTGGTGAATTAATTTTTCATGATCCCAGATTCAAATTGCATGAAGAATGGTGCCAAAATTGTGAAGAATCGAGTAAATTTCAAGAATAAAATCATTCTTGGAGCAAATCAATGAGATATGATAGAGATTTTTAAATTTGAATGCTTATTGCTCATACTTGGAGTCTTCTAGACTTCACCGCAAACTGACTCTCTATTTCCATCTGAAGTTATTTTGAGCCCAAATTTTGTGCAAAAGTTCACCTATCTAGAGAATTCTTTCCGGGAAAAAAAAAACCTCAAAGATAAATAATAATAATAAATAAATGCTCGAAATATGGCTCCAAAATTTAGGAGGGTTGTATCTAAACAACATCCTCTCTAAATCTAATATCTAAATGTGATATTATTTATATACATGACATTTCC
This sequence comes from Luffa aegyptiaca, assembly GCA_017139565.1. Lineage (NCBI taxonomy): Eukaryota > Viridiplantae > Streptophyta > Magnoliopsida > Cucurbitales > Cucurbitaceae > Luffa > Luffa aegyptiaca. The sequence continues at coordinate 24,189,003 of CM029395.1, forward strand.
AGCTTTAGATTATTGCATTTACATCCCACTAACTAGTGTTTTAGTTCAAGTGGGAGTTTGTTGGGTTTTATGCCCTAAAACTCGTAGATAGTGAATGTAACCGTTGACCGGATATTAATGAAATAATATTGATATGTTTTTTATTAATTGTTATTAGTTATTTTATATTTGTCTTTGCCTAATAATAACCCTAATCCAATAAACTAGACATCCAAGGCTGTAATATGAGTCTTGAACTATATGTAGCGACATATGGGATCATTGTTCAAGAAACAGCCTAAAGGGTCTATAGTATAGGGATAAGACTGGGTGCCTTATCCTGGTGACACTATGGATACGGCCCACTTTGTATTTGATACAAACGCTGCGATCCAACGCGTTCGTGTAGGAGACATGCGAGTGGGGGTATCCTATGCAATGAGTTTGCATAAGACCGGACCGCAAAATAGTAACCACTGGTTATAACACCGTTAACTAGTTGGTTTTCTATTTCACCAGGACGACCTAGACAACTTAGTCTTAATCCTGAGTTGATTATGGATTCCTGCTCATGAGAGATTGTCCTTTGATTTGTATGGGTGAGAGTGGCCAATACGCCGACTCAATAAGCCTACCACTTTGGGGACAAGACCGAATGGGGAGCTGGGAACATAATCGTACAAGATGGAATTCACTCCTTCCCGACTTTAGGGAAGCAGATGAGTGTTCCCTTAAGTGGTTACTCCGAGTCTTGAACAAAGGGCCCTACCCTCTCAATGGCACGAGAGGGTTTTCTGTTTGATGGTTGGACCACAAACAGGTTGTTCATTAGAGGAGAATTGGTACTTAAGGAAATAGAGGTAACCCAGAGGTAAAACGGTAATTTGACCCAGCTGGTGTTACGGACACTCGTGAAGGACTAACTAGTCGATATTGGTCTATATCCGTGGACACAGAAAATATGTCTGCAGTGAGAAGAGTGCAACTGTGAGTCTATAGTGGAATGAACACACAGTTAACGAATATTGATTAATGTGGTTAATGAGTTTGACCAATTAATCTCACATCGTTGGAGCTTCTGATCTGCAGGTCCATTAGGTCCCACTGGTAGCTCATAAAGTAATTTGAGGCAACTAAGTAATAAATGTAAATTGAAAATGTTCAATTTACTAAGGGAAACAAATATAATATATATTGATATATTATTATGAGAGAAATTAATATTTGAAGAAATTCAAATATAAATTTATGGAAGTTTGAAAGAGTTCAAATAATGAATTAATTAATTTAAGGCCTAAAATGTGTTTGGGCAAATTAATTAATTCTAAGCCGGAAATTAAATATGTGATATTTAATTGGTGGGAATTAATCAATTATGGAAATAATTAATCACTTAAGGAAGTGATTAATCATTTATGGAAATGATCTAATCACTTATGGAAGTAATTAGTCATTTGTGGAAAAGATTAATCAATTGTGGAATTGATGGATCATGATTGATTAATTAAGGAATAAGATTGAATCAATTTTGGAAAAGATTGATTTAATTGAATATTTTATTCATGGCCTCTCTTCTATAAATAGAACACTAGACCTATTTGGTCTAGGACACTTGACACTTTGCTCTTGCTCTTAGACTCTCAAGACAAGACCTAGAATTCTCTCTAGCCTCCCTCTTAGAGAAAGACTCCCACAAGTCTTTTGCCTCCTAGACTTAGAGACATACCGGTGTAACCTCTGTGGTTATTGTGTCAATCAAGAAGAAAATTCCAGCGATTAAGAGGCGAGGAGGCTGCTGCGTTTTCGTTCGTTGGAGCGTCGTTGGCGAAGAACGGTCAAGTCTACAACGAAGGTATGTGACGGTTCTTCCCCTTTTCTTTAGAAAAGCATGAAAATAAATTTAGATTTATTTTTAAGCATGTTTAAACTGATTTTCCAGCAACTTTAAAGAGTGTTTAAAGTTTGTTTGAGTTTTCGTAACGGTATTTTAATGTTAATTAATATACGGCGTAAGGTCCAATCGATGCGCTTCCGCTGCGTGGGGACTTTTATTCCCTTCACCGGGAACTTCCTAGGCCTTCCCAAGCTTTTTCCCCATAAGAGTGTACGCACCCCTGGGATGACCACGATGCTTGAAGAGAGGCCCGGGAACTTCCTAGGCCTCCCCAAGCTTTTTCTCCAGAAGAGTGTACGCACCCCTAGGATGACTACGATGCTTGAAGAGAGGCCCGGGAACTTCCTATGCCTCCCCAAGCTTTTCCCCAGAAGAGTGTACGCACCCCTGGGATGACCACGATGCTTGAAGAGAGGTCCGGGAACTTCCTATGCCTCCCCAAGCTTTTTCCCCAGAAGAGTGTACGCACCCCTCGGATGACCACGATGCTTGAAGAGAGGCCCGGGAACATCCTAGGCCTCCCCAAGCTTTTTCCCTAGAAGAGTGTACGCACCCCTGGGATGACCACGATGCTTGAAGAGAGGCCCGGGAACTTCCTAGGCCTCCCCAAGCTTTTCCCCAGAAGAGTGTGCGCACCCCTGGGATGACCACGACGCTTGAAGAAAAGGCCCGGGAACTTCCTAGGCCTCCCCAAGCTTTTCCCCAGAAGAGTGTACGCACCCCTGGGATGACCACGACGCTTGAAGAGAAGCCCGGGAACTTCCTAGGCCTCCCCAAGTTTTCTCCGACTGAGTGTACGCACCCTCGGGATGAATACAGTACTTGAAAAGAGGCTCGGGAACTTCCTAGGCCTCCCCAAGTTTTCCCCGACTGAGTGTACGCACCCTCGGGGTGAATACAGTACTTGAATAGAGGCTCGGGAATTTCCTCGGCCTCCCCAAGCTTTCCCTTGAAGAGTGTACGCACCCCTGGGAAGAGACCAAATTCCTGCAGAGAGGTTGACGCATGCCCTCAACCTCCCCAAGTCCCCAACTGAGTGCAGACACCCTTGGGATGGAAAGCAAACAAGCAAATAAGACAGAGGAGCTGGTCGGCCTCATGCCAAGGCCGAGGCCGACCATCCAGAGACCAAGGTCGAGCTCCACCCTCAAAGGCCCAACATTAAACAACAAGCAATAGGGGATATGTCTCCCTATTAAACAAAAAACAAGAGGGGATATGTTTCCCTATCAAACAAAAGGCAAGAGGGGATATGCGTCCCTATCAAACAAAAAGCAAGTCTGGAGGCAAGAATTCAATAGTTCGGAGGAGAGGACCAAAGATACCAAAAAATGGGACTGAGGCCGACCCTTAAAAGGTCGAGGCTGAGCACATCTTGCCGAGGCCAACCCCAAATTTTAAGGTCATCTCCACTTTACTCAACTATGCTTTATGTCTTGGTAAAGTTCTACTTGAGATTGGGGGCTACAAAGGAGATGTGTCTCCCTATTAAACAAGAGGCAAGAAGGGATATGTCTCCCAACTAAACAAAAGACAATAGGAGTTGACCAAGGGGTTTAGAAAACGGAACCGAGACTAACCCTCCGAGGGCTGAAGCTGATCATCCGAAGTTCGAAGCCGACCGTAACCAAATGAAGAAGAGACCCTCACGATAAAGCATCTAGGGCCAGCCTTGGAATATTTGAACTCAGAGGAGCTTATGTAACTGCCCAAGTGAAGTGAAGAGGAAACCAGCACACAAATCGGCACGAGTGAAAGTTATACTCTTAAATTGGGCTTAGGGCGTTTTGACCTACAGCAACAGGTCATCCTTTAATCCCAATTCAAGAGTGGGGGCTTAATGTTATGGATGAATTTAGACCTAGCTCTAAGAAAGTCAGAATGACGAGAGCCCAAAGAAGAAACAAGCCCACTAAGGCCCATTGGGCCCGAATCAATCTCTAGGGGTATTCCCTCTCCTAAAAGGAAGGGGAAACCCTAATTTCAACTATAAATAGAAGAAACTAACCCCAAAGTAGGGGGAGGGAACTTGGTATCTATTTTCTTTCTCTATATCATTATCTTACTTACTTGCTTACGATCTCCAGACTAACTTAAGAATCGGAGTCGCTGTGGCAAGTACCACATCGGTGCTCAGTTTTCTCCTATTTTGCAGGCCACGTCTTTCCCCTTCAAATAAATTCACCGTTGACGTCACGTGAAGGTCAGGTGAGTCCCTTGGCCAAATTTTGGCATCAACAAAACGGAAAAGAAAATTTTCTTGAAATTTTCGTAATTCTCAATAACCAATTAATTGGTACTATGAACACACGAATCGTAATTTCAAATTTTCACAAATTAATTTCATCCACTACTAAAAAAGTAGAAATATGTGTAAAATAACTTCTCACAATAATATTATTAACGACCAAAATTTTGGATCATAGATATTTTGACTTTTTTTTTTTTTTTTTTTTTTTTGCGAAGAGATATTTTGACTTTTGTTTGATCTAAAATAATAAAATAATAATAATTTAACCATGATATTAACAATTCGTCATTTATTTTTCAAAAAAAAAAAAAAACAATTCGTCATTTATTATTATTATTATTATTATTATTTTTTTTTACAACCTATCGAACCCTCATTTTCCCTCATAAATCACAAATCATACCCCTCCCTTCATTATTGGATTAATTTAAAAACACTCCATGACCCCACACTCCATCATTATTTTTTCTATTTTAATTAATTAATTAATTTATAAAAATAAAAAAGAAAATAAAAAATAAAACATCATTTTTCGAGGGAAGAAGAAAAACACTTTATCACTTCCTTCGTCTTTTGCCCTTCTTATTTCCCTTCACTAAAAATTAGGTATTTCATTTTTTTTCTTTTACTTGAGCGAACCCCAAATAAGAATATACACAAGGATTTATAAAATTTCTTGAACCAGAGGAAGGAATCAATAGAAAATTATTGGACATCAAGAAAAAACCTATGAAACTGCCATCTAATTTTTCCATTTTTTCAAGCTTTTTTTTTAAAAAAAACGTACTTACCAAGTTGAATTCTTGCCTGAAAACTTCTTCCAACTATTTCTGGTGTTAGCTACGACTTTTCCGGCAAGCTTCTGAATCTCTGATCCACCTCCGGCGAGTTTTGAACTCTCCTCGTTTCTCTCTATTTCTCTTTCCTTTCTCCTTCTCTTTGTCTCTCTCTCTCTCTTTTCTTTCTTTTTGTCTTTCTGTGTTTTCTTTATCATGTTTTCTAAAGCTTTTAGTACCCCACTTTCTCTCTCTTTTTTTTCTTTTCTTTTATTTCCGGCGGCATGAAGTATTTTCTTTTTCCGAAGGCTTCCAAATTTAAATTAATAATAAAATAAATTTGAAACTAATTATAAATATATATGTATTCCTAAATTAATTTAATGGATATGAAAAATTGGCAAATTAATCGATCTTTTCCTCACCAAGATATAAGTTGAAGATTCGATCTCTCTCCCCTTATATCAAAGTCTACATTCAAGAGAAAGGATAAGAGAATTATATGTTAAAGATTGTAACACTTATACATAAACTCAATAAAATTAAATTCATTTTCACGAGTTAAATTTCTATTTTAAATCGTGTGTGAACAAATAGGCACATCCAATGGACAATCTCTAGCTCTTATCTCTTTACCTCGAAAAGAAATTATGACATCTAAAGAAACTTTTTAAAAGATTGCCAGTTCAAGTAACTCTTATGGGAGACCAAGTACACGTAATCGCTCAAAGAAAATCAAACATGAAGAGAGTCAAAGGCTTGTCATTGCAAACAAGACTCAGACACATAACAAAATCTGGTCAATTAAGTTGAAATCGCCGTTGCAAATAAATTTATGTTTGGCATACTTGCTTTTCCTTCTCATCAACCAAGCAAAACATCAGTTTTGATGTGATGTCCGTTATAATGACTGATGCGGGAACTAGTAAAAAGAAAATCCAACAAACTAAACTAGCTGATCCAAGAAGCTCAACAACCTAGAAGTCAAAATTTATATATTTGTGAGAAAGAAATAAATATTAGAGATTGTAATACCTATACAAATTCAATAAAATCAAGTTCATTTCCATGAATTAAAGTTCTAATTTTTGAAATCTTGTGTGAACACTTGTCATTTTTCTTGGTTTCTAAAAAGAAGATAATATTTCTTCTCCCCATTTTTTTTCTCATTTTTTTCCTCTTCCTCCAAGGGATAAATGAAAAAAAAAATGTACCTTAAAATTGAACTATTTTTATTAAAATAGTTTTTTTTAAACTTATTAGGCAAATATTGTCATTTTCAAACTTATTAGCGAAATATTGTTGTTTTATTTCTCCGGTTGTAGGTTGTCTATTGAAGAGATGACCTACACCTACGTGGTTGCATATCGTCTCTTGCGATCGTGGCCATTTATTTTTTTTTTAAAAATTCCCCGGAGACGACCTACACACAATTTTTAATTAGTTTTTTTTATTTATCTTGTTATTCATTTTGTAGGGGTGAAATCCTCACGCAACAGAAGTTTATCAGAGGACCTAACTCTATCTTCAATTAAGATCAAAATACCATTACGATGGTAACAAAATTGTAGGATCTAATGGTAACACTAGAGGGTGTGAATATGATTGACTACCAATTTTTAAATTAATTTTATCTATAAAGTATGCTCAATTAAAATTCACACACAAATTAATCAATGACAATTTAGGCAAGATAAAACCTAAAGCATGCAAACTAAGATAACTTCAAATTTAAATAATATTTAATCAAATAGCAAATTAAATAATACAATAAAACTTAAATCATGCAATCAAGAATGATTAAAAATTTAAGGGAAAAATACACTTTTAGTCCCTGAGGTTCGGGTTAGGTTTCATTTTGGTCCCTGAGTTTTCAAACTCAACAATTTAGCCCTTGAGGTTTGGTTTTAGTTTCATTTTGGTCCCTCCATCCATTTTCTATTAAAAACTAATGGGTGGATGTGGCACTGTTGGCATAGAAATTTTTCTTCAAGTAATTGTCTAAGTTCATGAAATTAAATTAAATTGGGTTCAGTTTAAACCCAAATTCATTAAGGTAATTGGACTAGAAGCCCAAAATTTCAAGCCCAAGCCTATGAGTGGGCCCAAATACAATCAAGCCCAAGCCCGTGGATGGACCCAAACGCAATCAAGCCCAAGCCCACGAAGGCCTTTTGAAAACTCTATAAATAGGAGGTCTTGCCTCTCATTTAGTCAAGGGTACATGCCAATTACCGCTGAGCTATACTCGCTTTGGCAATTTGATAAGAAGTTGATTCAAAATAAAATAAAATTAGATTTTGAATCTAAACTATTCCTTTTATAAATTGCACATCTATTTTTTTTTTCAAGTCTCAAACTCATATTCTCCCATTTTTCATCGTACTCTCACTTAAAAAAAATGGTTTTTTTTAGTTTTTATATCGTTGAGTCTAAATTATTCTCTTATAAGTTGCATGTCTCCGGATAGGACCTAAATAGTCCTATTTTATCGCTTCTAATCTAAGCTTGTTAGTATCATTTTATGCTTTACTTGTCTTATTTATAGGTTAATTGAGCTTAGGCTATGTCGGGAGCCGATCACGCTAATTGGTGTTAATTCGGGCCAATTACGGAGTTTTGGAGCCATCTCGATGTCTTGGACGGCGAGGAGGTGAAAAGACCCAGTTGTGTTGAAGCGGGCTTGAAGAATGACACCAAAAGCCGAAGATTGAAGCCCCGTACCGAGAAGAAGCGAGACAAGACCAAGAATCAAAGCAGCAAGTTGAGATTTGAGGCTAGCGTCGAGACGCCGATGCGAGATCTGGCCGGAGTGAATTGTTCGCAGCGTCAAGACGTTGCCCTTGGCGTCTCGACGTCGCCGTATTTTCTATATATATGTAGCCTCGGTTTTAGTCCGTCGTTAGGTTAGAACTTTGGTTCTTTTATGAATTCTTTTGCCTTTTTTACATTCCAGCACTATTGTAGACCATTCTTGGTCATATTTTATGGATTCTTTCATGTTTATTGTTGATTTTACTTCATCTATGTGTAGCTAATCTCGTTTAGATCGTTGGATTGAGTTTATGTCTTGACTCTTAATAAGATTGGCTGAGTTTTCTGAGTTACACTTGCTGTTCTTGCTGTATTTTATTAAGTTTTGCATGTTATCCCGTTTAAACCAATACATGAGGCTAGTCTATTAGGATTGACGCCTTATGCGATTACCGCTTGTGTATTCTATCAGTTATTTTTAGATAGCCACTAGGTTGAGGCAAGTCACTCTCTACACGAGACGACCCTTGATAGGCCTAGGATGCATGTTAAAGGTTGTAGGAATTAGATTTAAATTGCATTTGAATTTGGTTCTTATGATTTCGGACCCACGATCCCAAAGCGGCTAGTTTTAATAGGTAGTTGTGAAGTTTCTTGTTAATTAACTAGTTAGATATAATTAGTAACCGTTGCAGAGGTCTCGAATGGTTGCTAAATTATGTATAAGGGGTGGCGAGCGATAGAGTCTATATTAATTAATCTTGTTAATTGTAGAATTCACGATTAGCAAGATAATTAGCACAGGTTAGTGTAGGGGGGTCCTCCGAGTAACCCAGAAGCCGATCGGACTAATGAAATCAGTTTAGAATAATTATTATTAGAGAAAACTAGGAAGCCAACGAATTAGAATCAAGCATAATAAATCTCAATCCAACGATCCCTTTTCATGTTATTGTTTCTGCCTAATTTTCTCTTTTGCATGTTTATTTTGTGTCATTTAAATTCAGTATTTTACTATTATTTTTGCTTGTCCTTTACTCTAAAAATCCCCCTGTTTTCATAAGCACGAAGTTCTACACTTGCTAGATCCCCTTTCCCTGTGTTCAACCTCGACCGCTATTGCTACAAAATAGTAGTAATGTCGTGGATTATAACTTTTATTTGACCAACAGGAGCCTCGAAGACTCTGACCCATCATCTCCCTTTTCTTATAGGTTTAAAACTCATTTCCTCCAATTTTACATCAAAATATCTTTAAATTTTAATTTTGTTAGTCCCACGTTTTTATTTAATTTTTATACATTGAATCTAATTTATTCTCCTTATAAATGGCATGTACGCCAACTCAATAAGTCTGTACGCCAAATCAATAAGCCTACCATTTTGGGGACAAGACCGAGTGGGGAGTGGAGAACATAATCACGCAAGATGGAATACACGGTAAGTAGATGAGTGTTCCCTTAAGTGGTGTCTCCGGGTCTTCAACAAAGGGCCCTACCCTCTCTATGGCACGAGAGGGATTTATGTTTGATGGTTGGACCTCAAACATGTTGTTCATTAGAGGAGCACTAGTACTTTAGGATATGTAGAGGTAACCCAGGGGTAAAACGATAATTTGACCCAACTGGCGTTACGAACACTCGTGAAAGACTAACTTGCTGTTATTGATCAATATCCGTGGACACAAAAATATATTTGCAATGAGAAGAGTGCAATTGTGGTTCTATAGTGGAATGAACCCACAATTAACGAACATTGATTAACTTGGTTAATGAGTTTAGCCAGTTAATCTCATATCGTTGGAGCTTCTGATCTGTAGGTCCATTAGGTCCCACCGGTAGCTCATAAAGGGTATTGAGGTAAACTTTTCCGAGTGAAATAATATAACGTATGGAGATACATTATAATATAAAGTTTATATTTATTAAACTTTATAATATAAATTTATTTTGAATATTGCTTCAAAATTAATATATGGAATAATTAAATATTTGAATGAGTTCAAATATTAAATTTAATATGAATTGGATTCATATTAAAACTATAGGTTAATATTAATGCACATTAGATGCACATTAAAACTATAGGTTATATGAGAGAAATATAATTGAATATAGTTCAATTATAGGTTAAATTAAATATGTGATATTTAATTTAGTGATTGATTGATTAGTGAATTAATTAATTACTGAATTTAATTTAATTAAATTTGATTTAATTAAATTAGATTAAAACTATAGGTTATGTGGAAATATTCATTTATATATGATATAAATGAATATCTTGATTAAATTAGATTTAATCATTAATTATTAATTAAATTAGTATTATTTGATTTGATTTATTGAAATTAAATTAAAAATTAAAAAAGGAAAACGGTGGTAACTGACCACGTTATCAGTCATCCACAATAACCTCCCAGTCTCTTTCAACCTTATAGTCACATACCTATCCGAGAGGAAAGTCAGTTTTGGAGATTTGATTTCCATCGATTGATTCAGTCTCTAATCTCTCTCTCTCTAACAAAAAAATCTCCCAAGAAATTTCTTGCATACCAAAAAGGATCCACAATCCTCCATCTCTCAATCACCTAAGGAGTCATACCGGTAGATTGTTAATGGTGGTGTTCTTGGAGAATTCCAAAAGAAAGTTCCAGCAAGATCGTGATCTTAGGGGCTACTGTCTTTTACAAAGAAATTCAAGGAGTTGGTGTGTTATTCGATCAAGACAACAACGTTGGTAAGTTCTTCTTGATCTATAGGTTTTGTAGAAAAAGCATGAATTAAAATAGGTTTTAATTCTGAATCTAAGCATGCTTATGGCTTGTTTTACAGTAGTTAAATTATTTAATGTTGCTGTAAATTTTGCCAAACATATTGGTATTTCAATTTGGTTAAAATACAATGTATGGTTTCCTTGAAGTCTTCTACTGCGTGGGGTTTTTATCCCTGTAGAATGATCTTATTGAGGGAAGAGTTTTCTAGTCTTATTTCAAATCTTGGAGAATGAAAAGAAGATGAGATTCGGGGCTCTTTCATTAAGGCTGATGCAGAAGCAATCCTAGAAATACCTATTGGCAATAGGGAGTCAAAAGACACAATCATATGGGGGCTGGATTCAAAAGGAAAATTCTCTGTCAAAAGTGCTTACCATCTAGCCTACCATATAGCCAATGCGAAAAAGGAATCTCTTTTAGACCCTTCCTATATGAAAGGCTTCTGGAAAGATTGTTGGAACATCAAATCCGTCCCTAAGGAGAAGTTATGTGCTTGGAGAGTGATGTGTGGTTCGCTTGAATATGTTGGTAAAAGATGATGGATAATGAAATGAGAATAATTCAGTCAACCTTAGTGCAAGTATACACTGTCGCACGTAGTAATAAAAACCTTAGAAGTATTCCAAGGGTATCGATCCCGAGGACTAAATTGGAAACACAGATTTGAAGAAGAAACTGTTCAAATATTGCTTAAAATAGGTAACCAAAGAAATAATTGATGATTGATTTTTGGAAAATAAAAAAAAAAAACAAATAAGTAAAGAAATAACAATGATAAATAAAACGAGGTGTTCAATATAGATTCATCCCAAAGGCAAATAACTCTAATCATAGATTATTCAACTTAAGTCTATTCAATGCATTGAGTCAGATTTAACTTTTATTTGGCCTTGCTCCCAAGAACCGTTAGAAGGCTAAGCGAGTACCGTTATGCACATTTCTGTGACATGACTCCGACATAGATAAAGCAAGCATGCAATCTATAACCCTATAGTTGTTATAGGGTGCCTTAGGCAACCTCGCCCTATAACACCGAATACACTCTTTCGAGCCTTTTCTCCTATATCACCTTTATGAGAACCGATATCGTTTGTCCCTTTCAAGATCAAACTCACATAGCATGCAAAGTCTAAGTGATCAATTTATACTCAGTAAGATTCAGAATGATAATCAATAAATGATGACATGCATTGAATAAAACTTAAGCAAATAAACACTTTCAAGCTATTGAACCATAAGGGAATTCACTATATTGAACCCCTCAACGGAATTTAGCTAAGCATGGTGGGATAAAGTGCAAATGAACAACTTTCCATTGAAATAAAATAATAAGAATACAAATGAATGAAAAGTGACAAGTGATGGAAATAATGAGCAGTAGCTAAATACTAGGGTTTTTTCTTTTATCCAATCCTTCTAGAGTTCGTTCGACACTCTACTCTCCTTTTACAATGGGAATAGGGTGAAAATCCCTACAAACACTCAGGTTTGATGTCTAACTAAGGTTAGAATTTAGTCTTCTAAGAAGAACCTCGGACATCCCTACTCATGGGCGTCTACTAGGGTTTTGTCACCAGCCTCTTCTTCCCAGTGAGTTTTTCTTGGATTTGACTTCGAATCAAGGTCTTATATAGTGTGGGGAGTAGTTGAGGAGCCACGAAATAGGTGTTGGTAGGTAGCCCAGTCATTTTCGGGGTCAAAACGGCCGGTTAGGTGCGCAAAAGTCTCGTTCAAAACGACCCGCAACGAACTCGGAACGACCTCTGTTTTTCCAGAAATGCGGTCGCATTTGAAATTTGCCTTCCCAGAAATGCGGGTAATTTCCAGCTTTCCTCTGTTTTCCTGCACAATACCAAATTGGGTCAAATTCATATCAAATTGAGTTTTTTTAAGCACAATTAAGCATATTTTGACAAATGTGACTCTCAACTCCCTAATTTATCAACTTTAACATATTTTGAGCTCGGGAATAGTAAAATTGATCTAAACATGCAACTTTTGACACGAAAATGAGCTAAATATAAGGGTAAAATAGGTATATTTTTAACCCTTATCATACCCTCAAACTTAACTCATTGCTTGTCCTCAAGCAATAGCAAATCAGAATGTTAGAGATCAACTTTTTAATTGCCAATCAGAATGTGAGAGCTCGATATTAATTGCAAACCAAAATGTTATGGATCATATGTAATCGCCAATCATGGTACTAGCATCAATTTTTAATTGCAAATCAAAATGACATGGAATCAAGTAAACATGTTTCTCAAGATCGTTTTCTAAAAAGTTTGCCTTTCAGGAGAGGGTTCTACGCTAGTGCCAGTCACAACATCTAAGTTTCCTAGGCATGATATATTGTTCTTTTTCAAAGCAAAACTCTCACTAGTCCATCCTAACCAATGTGTTTAAACTACCTAACTTCTACTCATTGAGCCTAGTGTAGTCCTTTTAGTTAAGAAAAACAAGACTTGAGGCTTTTTGAGCATACATGAGTTACTAGACCTTTTTCTATCTCCCCCAAACTTATTTGACTGTTGGTGCTCTTTTTATTCAACTTCTTTCTCCCAAGAGTATCCTTGTTGTCACCTTTACCTTCGTTCTAGCTTATCGACACTTTGTGGTGAAGATATCTAGCTACGAGCAAAGTTCACAAGCTTGGAATAATACTCACTTCCCTAAGTAAACCTTTCATACAGTGGCAAACCATGGGTGTCATGAATGCCCCTGGTTACTCAGTAATCTCTAAGAAGGAGGAGTAACTCTCGATTTTTCATTTTTTTTTTTTGGATGAATGATATATACTGAGCACATATTTCTTTTCCAGCAGTTCAAACTTTCATAGAGCATACATAGAGCTTACAAAGTAAAGCACCCCCCCAAACTTAAGATTAGACAATGTCCTCATTGGCTTTTGTTTTTGAGGCAAGGCTTTGCATAAGGCTTTTTGTTTTTCAAAACTTTAAGGCTAAACTCTCCTAGTGTGTTTGAAAGGTTAAACACGAGGAAGTTTAGACTTAAGAAAATTCTGTAAAGAAAAAGACTAATGGAAAGCCTATGACTAGAAAACAATTCGGTTGTGACGGTGACACTTTTTGAGATAGAACTAAGCTCTAGTTATCAACATTAAAGGCTTTAAAGAAAACTCAACTGAAAAAATGTTTTTCCAAAACATTTTTAAGGAAACATTTTTCCAAAACATTTTTAAGGAAACATTTTTCATAAAGTTGATTTTTTCACAGAAATTGTAACACCCGTAATTTAAGGAAATTTTCAATTTCATTAGTTTTGGAGTTTATTTGGTGAAGTTGAGCAAATTGGAGTTGGAAGGAAATTTAAAAAAAAGAATTGAAAATTTGGTGAAAATTTTTAAATTGAAAGTTGGATGGAAAAATTGTAAATGGATTGTCTTTGGAGCCAAAAATAAACCCTAAACTAATCCTTATAAAGTCAAGCCAAGCCACACGCAGCCCAAGAACCCCCAAGTGAGCCATCTAGCTTCCATCTTCTCCTTCTTCCTCCAACTCCACGATTTGGGCATCTTTTCAATCTTCATCTTCTTTTCCAATCAAGCCACTGGTTGCCTCCCTCTCTCCGTCGAGCAGTCGCCCAGTCCAGCCAGCAACAGTCATCACGCGACTCCTCCGGCGAGCTCCACGGTGGCGCAGCGACGGTATATCAACGGGCAGTGACGTGTGTTCGTGATGGTTGCGGCTGGGGCGTTCTTCTCCAGCATGCGTAGTTGTCGTGGGCGGTGTTTCAACGGTGATTTGGTTCGAGTTTCGCGGCGGTGCAGTAGCTTTTCCGGCGGAGTGCAGTCCCCTCCGGCGGTGCAACGAATCTCACGGCAGTACAACGGGTGTTCGCGGGTCGTTTCCGAGCAGCAGTACACGACGTCTCCAGTAGTGGGTCTCGATCATTCGTGGTTTTTTTTGGCCTCCTCGGTTCAGCATCTCGCGGCTTGAGCGTGGGTTTCGTTTTCCAGTAACTGTAGGTGTCGTCTAAACGGGATTTTGAACGATTCCGACATTGGGTAAGCTACATTGAAGGTTGTCTTACTTGATTTTAGTTTTTAGTTTGAATACCCAACCATTGATTAGTTCGTTCGGAAAGTTCTCCGCTTAAATTCCAGCAAACCTTGAGTGGGTAATTGAGATTCAAGTTTATTAGGTTGGATTTTAAGGTTTAATTGAATACCCAATAATTTTGGTTATTGTTTTCAAGGTACCCATAGCGATAGGAGGTTGGATTTTGGCATTAGAGTGAAATTGGAACTCTTGACTCGCAAGCTAAAGGTTTATTTGGCTTGCCAAAGTCTTTGAATCAAGAAGTTTTGAAAAGGATTAATTTGGGGTTAATTAAGCCAAGGTGATAGCGAGCATTGCTAGCTATTTTTCTCTGATTAATTAAGTTAGTCTTTTACAATTATTTGCCCAAATTTATGCATTTTTATGTTTTATTTGTAGGAAGTATGTGTTTGAAGCTTAATTCAGCAATTGGAGTCAAATGGAGTTCAATCCTTAAAAAAAAAAAAAAAAAAAAAAAATCATAGCGTCGCGACGCTATGTCCACAGCGTCGCGACGCTATCGACAGATTTTCTATAAATTCCTCTTTTCAGCTAGGGATTAGGGGAGTCCAATTGGTTAGATTTTAGCCCTAATTTCGACTAGAGACCTTTGGTGGGAGCTAAAGCAAGGCCAAGGAGCGGGAATCAAGCGTGAAGACGTGGAGATCGTGACGGGGACGTGTCGGTTTCGACGGATTCGAGTTTTCCTTTCTCTTTCCCTTACCTCTTGTAGTTTTTATGGCTTTTCTTTCAATTAGTGTTTATGGTTTAAAGACTATGAATTGCTAGTTGTTTGTCTTAGGGATTGATGTAATTGTTTTAGTTTTTGGATTGATTTTAGGTATGAATGTGTTTTTATTTTATGCATGCAATTTTGTTTAATGTTTTCAATTACTTGATCACTAATTGAATGATTTAAGTGTTGAATCTTGCTCGGGAGAGGGGATTTGGCCTAAGACTTACTTTATTTAATTGCATGACTAAAGTAGAAATTCTAAGTTTGTGACGGAATTTGGAATAACTTTAGAAGTTGCTTGAAGAACTAAACTCAAAGTCTTGCATGTTAATGAACTTAGATAGGGATATCAAGTTGGTTGCATGCATGAGAATCAATTATGCTCAGGAGAGATAGTTGTGATAAAAGGTTCCTAGACTTGGTAGAATAATTGCATGCTAAATTCATCCCATTAATTTATCCTCAATCTCAACAATGAAATCAATTCCCTAAGAGTCTTTCCATTTGAGTCTCCACCTTTATTTTATGCTTTTTGTCTTTAGATTTATCTTTTTCATTAAGTTTTGCTCCCTAAATAAAATTGAACAAAAGTATTCACGGTACTTAATTTGCTAGAAAACCAATCCAGAGGACGACACTCGTTTAATCACGAAAACACTATATTATTACTTGACCCGTACACTTGCGGTTTGCAAATTGCGCATCACAAGGTAAGTGAACTTACTGTTGAACTTTTTAATTGGGTGCGCGTGTTTTATTTTCTAAAATTTTCGTACTTATGAGTTGTTCATGAAATTTATTATTATTGTTAAAAGCATGAAAATTGTGCATGAAAAATCTATTAGTTTAATTACGTAAGCGTTTATGAAAATTGTTGAAAGCATGAACTTTATTATTGCTTGTATTTGTTGATATCTGAAATAATTGAGCTGGTGGCCTCTCAAAATTCCATTAAATGAATGAGTTTAAATTATTTATGAGTTTTATAAGTGTACATGAAATTGATGTACATTCAGAGATGCTTACACAGGACTTAGGGACATGGAATTGATGTACCTAAGTCGAGGTTTGTGAAATTGACGACCTCGAGGTTTCGTGAAATTGACGGCCTCCGTAGGAGACACATGAAATTGATGTGTCTAGGATATGCATGAAATTGATGTATATTCTCTCTCATTAGTAAGTTAAAATAAAGTTTAGAGCCACCAAAATTATATTTGTTATTGATTTTTAAAAATGTTTTAAAGCATGACCCAACCTCAATAGTAGGGTCACTTACTGAGTATTTTAAAATACTCATTCTTTTTAAAAATAATTTTTTTCAGGTATTGGCAAGGGCAGGTGAAAGGCGATTGATGAGAATCCGATAGGCAGCCATGAGGGAACTATTTTGAACTTCATATTTTATTTTCTTTCGCTTTAAGAACTCTGTTTTACTTTATTTGTAAATTTGTTTGAGAAATTTTCTAGAGGCCATGTACATGTATATTTTAGAAATTATTTAAAAATATTTAAATCTTTTAAAATTTAGGGATCCCGAATAAAAGTTTTGTTTTAAAGTTTTTACTTAAATTAGTGTTTATGTTTTAAAATATTTTTATTTAAAAAGTCCTCCAAAGCATGCATTGTCGTAACGGTCCCTTAAAGGTTTTTTAAGAAGTCGGTTCGTTAAAGAAATTTCTTTGGTTCAGTAAAAAGACAGCAGCAGATTTTTTCTTATAAAAGGCAAAAAAAAACCCAAGTAAAATAAAATTATTCACAAAACAACTATCTTAAAACTAACCTAGAAACTTAACTAACAAATAAACAAACAATCAAAGCAATAAAAAGAACAACTAAACAATTAAAAACAGAATCTAAACATGCTAAAATTAAAAACAGCAAACAACCATTTCACAAAAACTACGTAATATTCACAAAAAACAGCATGTAAAAGGGGATTAGAAAACTCCTCTATTCCTCATCCGAGGAATTCTCTCTCTTTCATCTTCATCTTCATTTTCATCTTCTTCTTCATCTTTAGAATCCTTTTCTTTTTGAGGTAGCAGCGATTGAGGGAAATCAAGAAAGACAAGAGCAATACTCGAGGCAATAGAGAGGTAAAACTCTCTAATGGCTTCATCTCTCTCCTTGGTATAAGCCCAATAAGTCCTCAGGTTGTCCCTGATTTGATCCAACTCTTGATAGGCAATTACTAGGGCTTCAGATGATGGTGAGGACCTTGAAAAATGAGTGTGTTGAGATGGAGAAGCCAGATTCAGCCCTGATGGTGGAGTGGCTTGAGATATGGAAGCTTTGTCCTTTCTTTGGGCATTATTCTGTTGAAGCTTCCCGATCAAAGATAGGTCGATGGTAGGCCTGAAGAAGAGACGCTCCTCATCCTTACCAGGAACTATCTTTACCCTCTGACATAATTGGGTGATAAGTGACCCAAAGAAAAGCTTCCCTGCTTTCTTCCTTCCACATGAAAGGATCTCCTCCCTGATAATGCTCCCGATGTTGATTTCCAAACCCTTCATAATACTGTAGAGGAGCATAACTCTCTCTACTGAGATAGTGTTGTCATGGGTTGTTGGCATCAATCTATTCTTGAGAAAGTGAAGTCACACTGTCGATTCTGGCTTGAGATCTCTTGGCACTAATGTCTCACCTTCGTTTGGGACTCCTTCCACTGAACTCCCTTGTTGGCCACTAATTTCAGCGCTTCTTTCATTTGTTTGGTCGAGGGGTTCTTAATGGCATCGTTCCCTCTTGGATGCAATGGTGCCTTGATTCTGTACACCCTGTTGATGTCAACAGAAGAGAAGCTGACCATCTTGCCTCTCACCACTGTCATACTCATGCTTTCCTCCCTCAGCTCGACGTAAAATTCTCGAACTAAAGGCACCACGACCTCCTGAGAGTGAGCACAGAACTCCTGCCACTTGTACTGTGAGATAACTCTGGTTACGAACTCTGGTAGTGTCCAAGCTCTGTTTGAGAATCCTTTCTCGTTTAAGAAGTCTCTTTTTCTCATGATCTCCATCCTTCCTGAAAATTGACATCTTTGAAGACTTCTGGGAATGGATTTTTAGGAGATGGAGCCTTGGGTGATTTGGCTTTCGGCTTGGTAGGTGAGACGGTTGGAGGAGGTGCAGGAGAGGCGTCCATGGACCTTGTCCTCGACCTCATGGCGAATATGAGGTCATTCTTGTTTTTGATCCTCCTTTCGACCCTAATCTCTCTTCTTCTCTTCTTTCTCAATGCTGCAGAGATAGGAATTTGGTCGTCATCCAATTCCTTGATCTCTGAATCAGATTCTGTTTTTGAGTCATTGGAGGTCTCGGCCTCCTTATTTTCAATCTCTTCTTCATCCTTCTTCTCTCCCAAAGAGGTGCTCTCAGCTGTTGGTGGATCATATTTAAACAGAGGTTCGAAACCTCATCAGCTGGCTGTTCTTCATTGGCCTTTTCTTGGCCTTCTTCAGAATGCGGCCCAAATGCGGTCGCATTCTGGCCTTCATTCACTTCTTCTTTTTCTTCTTCTTTTTCTTGATCTTCTTCACTTGGCCCCTCAAGGGCCTCTTTTTCTCTTCCTTGCAGCAGATCAACTTCACTTTGAGCCTTGTGCAATGGCTCAAAGGCTGCAAATAAGTCTTCAGCCTCTTTTCTTCTTTTCTCTTCTTCTTTCAAAATTTCTCTTCTTTGCTTTTCTTCCTCAAGGAGTTGCAAGTCAGCAGCCACTCTCCTGAGTTCTTCATCTTGCTTCCTTTCTTTTTCAGCTTCAATGGCCCTCTCGGCCTCTTGCTTTTCTTCTTCCTTCTTCCTTCTTCCAAGTCTCTTTGTCTTGCAAATTTATCCTCTTCCCTCATACTCTGATTTCCCATCTCTCTTTCAGCCCGAATCTCCCTCAATGCATCTTGCTCAGCCCTATAACCTTCAGCAATAATGAGGGCTTGTGCCACGGCCTGTCGGATCATGTCCTCGAACACATCTAGAGGCATTCTTGCTACTTTGAGGGGTTCAATAAAAAGCGGTTGTTCAGGTGCAACCTTATTTGGACTCTTCTTCCTTGCACTGTAAGTAACAAAAGGCCTATCCTCGCAAGACGAAGAAGGGTTAGTAGAAGGTTTAGAACTTTTACCCGTTAGAGTCTCTCCTTTCTGAGAGCTCTCACTAGCTTTGGCGGCTTCTTCTTCATCACGTCGTCTTGCTTCTTCTTCAAGAGCCGCATGCCTTTGGGCTCCCATCTCCCTAATCATCTTAAACCATTCCCTTGAGCGTTTCCTCAATGGTTGGCCCGCGGGTTTTTGGGTTTTGTGGATGGAATCGGTGCGTGTGGACCTTCTTGGTTGAGATGAACTCGGATTCTCCCTCGAGGTAGCTGGCATTGTCGAGGAAGAAGGAGTTTGAGTGGTGGTTCCTTGGTCTACGATCGCTGGCAAGAAACCCGTAGGTCTCGTCCCTCTCGTGTCGTGCATGGTGGGTTGGGGTTGCT
Organism: Luffa aegyptiaca; assembly: GCA_017139565.1. NCBI lineage: Eukaryota > Viridiplantae > Streptophyta > Magnoliopsida > Cucurbitales > Cucurbitaceae > Luffa > Luffa aegyptiaca. The sequence goes on from CM029395.1 coordinate 24,208,706, forward strand.
CTTCTTAGCGTCTAACACTTGCTTCAGCACCTTGGGTAGGTTGATTACTCTGAGATCGAGTAATCTTGCCAGATGAAGATGATTTCGGCGTGTTCTTCATGGATTCTTGCTTGTGGGTTTCAGGTTCAAGAGAGTGAAGATGGAGAGTTTGGTGTTTGACTTGAATACCGAAAGTCTAAGTGGTTGGTGAAGAGGGAAAGCACTTAAAGTCAGCTATTTATAGTTTTCTAAATTAGGTCACGTGAACGTCACTGCCCTCTGACTTTTGGAAAATGCAGTCGCATTTCCAAATGTACTGGGGGAAATGCGGTCACATTTCTCCCAATACTCTGCCTTCTTTATTTTTTTTTTCTAACTTTTTCATTTTCCTTTGTTTTTCTTTCTTTCTTTTATTTTCTGAAACATTCACAAACATGTTAGAAAGTTCACATGCTTAAACATGATTAATTATTTTTCTTTTTCTTTAAAATAGATGGATACAAAATAACTTGGACTTTTCAAACTCCCAGGTAAATCCCTAGGAAAAGGTGTTCCCTACGGTCAACTTAAGTACCTTTTCCTAGACAGGATTTTCCTAGACAGAGTTTTTACTCTTGTCCATATATTTTGTTGTCCTATCTATTTTATTTGTATTTTTATTATTTATTATAGATCCACATAATGTACAAAAATTATTTCAAGAATAGTAATCATACCAGATCAATCACAGAAGCAAGGGCTTCTTCATCTTTAAAGCCCTTCCCCCAATAAGGTTTGATTCTTTGTTCATTCATGGGCTGTTGCTTGATCTCTTCTGCTACTTCAATCTTTTTCCCACCTTTTTCTTCTTGTTCTCCAAGTAAATCTTCCAATGTTTCTCCTTTCATCATTTCCTGAAGAGTGGATAGCGAAAGTTCATCAACCTCATCAATCATAGAACACTCTTCAAGATCTCCTGGGTATTTCATTGCATTCATCACATTGAAAGTGACTTGTTGGTCATTGACCCTCATGGTCAACTCTCCTTTCTAAACATCAATTAAGATCCTGCCAGTCGCTAAAAAGAGTCATCCTAAAATAATTGACACTTCCTTATCAGCTTCACAATCTAGGATGATGAAATCTGCGGGGAATACGAATTTATCCACCTTGACTAACACATCTTCAATTTTCCCAATGGGTTGTGTTAGTGACCTGTCGGCTAACTGTAAAGTTACAGTTGTTGGTCTTGCTTCACCAATTCCCGACTGTTAAAAAACTGAGTATGGCATCAAGTTTATACTCGCTCCTAGATCGCATAAAGCCCTGCCTACATTTCTTCCTCCAATGGAGCATGGAATGGTGAAACCTCCTGGGTCCTTTAGCTTGGGAGAGATCTCATTCTTGACCAGTGCACTAGAGCATTCAGTAAGTGCAACTGTTTCATATTCTCCCAATCTTCTTTTCTTGGATAGAATCTCCTTCAGGAACTTCACGTAAGTAGGCATCTGTTCGAGCACTTCTACCAACGGAATGTTGATATGTAGCTGCTTTAAAACATCTAAAAACTTTTTAAACTGTGCATCCTATGAAGCATATTTAAATCTTTGAGGGTATGGAGGTGGTGGTCTGTATTCTGGATCTATAACAAACTTGTTAGGTTTTGCGGTCGCAATTGTGGTTCGCTGGATGAATATGTTGGTAAAAGATGATTGATAATGAAATGAGAATAATTCAGCCAACCTTAGTGCAAGTATACACTGTCGCACGTAGTAATAAAAACCTTAGAAGTATTCCAAGGGTACCGATCCCACGAGGACTAAATTGGAAACACATATTTGAAGAAGAAACTGTTCAAAGATTGCTTAAAATAGGTAACCAAAGAAATAATTGATGATTGATTTTTGGAAAATAAACAAAACAAATAAGTAAAGAAATAACAATGATAAATGAAACGAGGTGTTCAATATAGATTCATCCCAAAGGCAAATAACTCTAATCATAGATTATTCAACTTAAGCCTATTCAATGCATTGGGTCAGACTTAACTTTTATTTGGCCTTGCTCCCAAGAACCGTTAAAAGGCTAAGCGAGTACCGTTATGCACATTTCTGTGACTCAACTCTGATATAGATAAAGCAAGCATGCAATCTATAACCCTATAGTTGTTATAAGGTGCCTTCGGCAGCCTCGCCCTATAACACCGAATACACTCTTTCGAGCCTTTTCTCCTATATCACCTTTATGAGAACGGATATCGTTCGTCCCTTTCAAGACCAAACTCACATAGCATGCAAAGTCTAAGTTATGAGTTTAAACTCAACAAGATTCAGAATGATAATCAATAAAGGATGACATGCATTGAATAAAACTTAAGCAAATAAACACTTTCAAGCTATTGAACCATAAGGGAATTCACTATATTGAACCCCTCAACGGAATTTAGCTAAGCATGGTGGGATAAAGTGCAAATGAACAACTTTCCATTGAAATAAAATAATACGAATACAAATGAATGAAAAGTGACAAGTGCTGGAAATAATGAGCAGTAGCTAAATACTAGGGTTTTTTCTTTTATCCAATCCTTCTAGAGTTCGCTCGACACTCTACTTTCCTTTTACAATGGGAATAGGGTGAAAATCCCTACAAACACTCAGGTTTGATGTCTAACTAAGGTTAGAATTTAGTCTTCTAAGAAGGACCTCGGGCATCCCTACTCATGGGCGTCTACTAGGGTTTTGTCACCACCATCTTCTTCCCAATGAGTTCTGCTTGGATTTGACTTCGAATCAAGGCCTTATATAGTGTGGGGAGTAGTTGAGGAGCCACGAAATTGGTGCTGGTAGGTAGCCCAGTCATTTTCGGGGTCAAAACGATCGGTTAGGTGCGCAAAAGTCTCGTTCAAAACGACCCGCGACGGACTCGGAACGGCCTCTGTTTTTCTAGAAATGCGGTCGCATTTGAAATTTGCCTTCCCAGAAATGCGGGTAATTTCCAGCTTTCCTCTGTTTTCCTGCACAACACCAAATTGGGTCAAATTCATATCAAATTGAGTCTTTTTAAGCACAATTAAGCATATTTTGACAAATGTGACTCTCAACTCCCTACTTTATCAACTTTAACATATTTTGAGCTCGGGAATAGTAAAATTGATCTAAACATGCAACTTTTGACACGAAAATGTGCTAAATATAAGGGTAAAATAGGTATATTTTTAACCCTTATCAGAGAGCTATCCAAAACACTCTCCCTACTCAAATTAATATTATTGGCAAAGGCAACTAACCACCTGTCTTTTCTGTGTATGAAGGATGCAGAATCCGTGGAGCATGTTATGTGGAATTACAAAATAGCTAAATTGGTGTGGTGCCATTTTTTCCCTGATCTTTTCAGGGATGGATGGAGCCTGATGGATAAGTGGGCTAGGCTGCTGGAGCTGATTAAAGAAGATGACTATTCCAAAGTCATTATCATAATCTCAAGTTTATGGAATCACATGAATCAAGTCAACATCAGAATAGAAAATCTAGGCCCATCAAAGATTATCAGAGAGGTAAATTCAAGAGGAGAGGAAAAGGAAAACCTGTTTGCCAACGGGATTTTTGGCTTCGTTTGGCTCGGTCTTCATCAGCAAACAACCTATCTAGACTCGGACTTACAAGACTCGATTTACATAATTATGCACAAAAACGCAGGGTCCTTTACATGATCATATCAATAAAAATTATGCAAATCTAAGGCCAAATCAAACCTTAACAGTTCACAGCAAAACCATACATTCATAATGCAATTAAATCCCACCGATATAGCCAATTGCAAATTCTAAATCAAAAATTTTAAATTGGGATGGCTCTAATACCAATTGTAGGGATAAAAGCCCCACGCAACGGAAGACTTATCAGAGATCCAAAACCCAATTAAAAATTGATTAGAATACAGATACGTTGGCAAATAAATTATAGCAACTATATCACATAAACGCTACTGTAACTAGGCTATTTGCATGCTGGTTTAGCATAAAAATTACCTAGATCTAATCTAGAATTAATCCCTAACAGTCTAAGGGTTAAAGAGACTTACTAGCAATTGTAGACTTGACCGAATTCACCAATTCTTCGGGCATTTGCAGAAAGTTACAACAACCAAGGAGGATTCCTTTGCTGGAAATTTCACGAACACCACCACGTTGGAGCAACCGGTCTTCTCTTTAGGATTCTTGTTGAGAGGCTTGTGGAAACCAAAAGTACTAAGGATTTTCGGAAGGGAGAAAATCTCTGGAGCTTTCTCTATGATCACGCAACGAGAAAATGAGAGAGTGAGAGCGAGAGGCCAAAAACGCTTTTTGCTAATCGATAGGGAGAAAGAGTGCATTCAGGAACTGAACGCACGATCAGGTAACTGATATAATCAGTTACTTGATTTTTAATTTTAAATATTATTAAAATTAAAAAAAAATTAATTAAATTAATATAATCTAATTTAAATCATATTTAATTAGATTATTCACTTAAATGATTAAATGAACTTCCCTCTTTACCCTATAGTTTTAATGTCATTTAATTAAACTAAACTAAAACTTATAATTAATTAATCAAAAAATTGAATATCACATATTCAATTATTTTTCTCTCACATAAACTATAGTATTAATGTGCATCCAATGCGCATTAATTTTAACCTATAGTTTTAATATGAATCCAATTCATATTAAATTTCCTTAGTAAATTTACCTCAACACCTTATGCGAGCTACCGGTGGGACCTAATGGACCTGCAGATCAGAAGCTCCAATGATATGAGATTAATTGGCTAAACTCATTAACCAAGTTAATCAATATTCATTAATTGTGGTTCATTCCACTATAGAACCACAACCGCACTCTTCTCACTGCAGATATATTTTTGTGTCCACGGATATTGACCAACAACAGCAAGTCGGTCCTTCACGTGTGTTCGTAACGCCAGCTAGGTCAAATTACTGTTTTACCCCTGGGTTACATCTATATCCTTAAGTCCCTAGTGCTCCTCTAATGATCAACCTGTTTGAGGTCCAGCCAACAAACAGAAGTCCCTCTCGTATCATAGAGAGGGCAGGGCCCTTTGTTCAAGACCCAGAAACACCACTTAAGGGAACACACCTCTACTTACCCTAATGTCGGGAATGAGTGATTCCATCTTGTGTGATTATGTTCTCAGCTCCCCACTCGATCTTGTCCCCAAAATGGTAGGCTTATTGAGTCGGCGTGCAGGCCACTCTCACCCATACAAATCAAAGGACAATCCCTCGTGAACAGGAGTCCATAATCCACTCAGGATTGAGACTAAGTTGCCTAGGTCATCCTAGTGAAATAGAAACCTAACTAGTCAACGGTGTTACAGCTAGTGGTTAAGTATTTCACGGTCTGGTCTTATGCAAACTCATTGCACAGGATACCCCCACTCGCATGTCCCCTACACGAACGCGTTGGATCATTGCATTTGTATCATAATACAAAGCGGGTCGTATCCATAGTGTCCCCAGGATAAGGTACCCAGCCTCATCCCTATACTATAGACCCTTTAGGCTGTAACTTGAACAACGATCCCCGTATGTCCCCACATACTAGTTCAAGTCTCATACTAACAGCCTAGGATGTTTAGTTTATTGGATTAGGGTTATTTAGGCAAGATATACGCAATACAAACAATAATAAATGAATAGTACATGAAATATCATTTTATTAATGTTCGGTCAAATGTTTACATTTACTATCCATGAGTTTTAGGGCATAAAACCCAACAAGGTCCCCCCCCCCATGTTTGGAAGATTAATACTGATGCCTCTTGGTTGGAAGAAAGGAACGCTGGTGGGATAGATGGAAAGCTTGTGACTTTGAAGGTTCTTTGATCTACGTGGGATTCAAGAAAATGCGACGAAAATGGCCAGTAAAATGACTTGAGATGGAAGCGATTGGAGATAGCCTAAAGAGCTTAATTGATCATTTAAGCATGTTGTACACGAAGATCTTAGTCGAAATGTGGAATCATATTGAATATTTGACAAGACATTTCATACCTTCCAATGGAATCTAATTCCATTGTTGTCTGATTATGTCGAAGCCACTGCCATCCTCAATCATGCTTCTGAGGATTGGACGAAGATTTTCTCTCTGGCGGAAGAAGTCCTTCAGGTGGCCAAGCTTGTGGGTTCTGTAGAATTTTCCTTCAAGCTGAGGGATTCAAATGGAGTAGTGCATGCTTTAGCGCGTCGTGCTTCTGCTTGTAGCTTTGCAGGTGGTTCAAGCAAGATTTTGTTGGGCTCTTCCACTTCGGGAGATTCATTTTTTTGTATGGCTAATATGTCTTTAAGAGTGGTTGTAAGTTTGGTGGTTTGTTTTAATGAAGTTTTTCTTTTTTTTTTAAAAAAAAAAAGACAATGATATTAAGAGAGTAGACTAGTATAGCAATATGACAGACTTACTTCTACATCCAGTAATGAGGAATTGAACTATAGTGAAAAGACATGACTCAAAATGTGTGAATAAGATTGTAATTGCAGCACATTGAATGTTAATTGTGTAGTGACATTCTTCACATGGATAGACGAAGCCATAACAATATTGAAGGCAAACATAACACTTTAAACAACCCCATATTAAGAGGTTGAACTAAAAAAAAAAAGAAGTGAATTTTCTTTTGGAATAATTATCTCCAAAATTGATAGGTTATAATAATAATAATAAGTAATAAATAAATAAATAAATAATATGTTTATTTTAGTCGTATGAACCATACTTGGCTGCTATTTTGTTTTTTCCTCATTGTTAATGTGTGTGAGGATGTAGGTTGCAGTCAAGTATTGTCGAACAAGTATAATTAAAACTACTTTAAGTTTACTTTTTATTCGGGCTCCGTAGAGAGAATATGAGCATGAGGAAGCCGTTAAGGCTATTTTGGGATCCATTTGGTGATCTATTAGGGGAGAGCTCAGTCTCTGCGGCAGGAGCCATGGAAGAAGAAAACCTGGAGAAACAACTGAAAAGCCTGAAATTGTCGGAAGAGGAAAGAGCATCAGTGGTGCGAGCCAAACTAAACGAAGTGGAAGATCTGAATAGGAAAATGATGAAGTGCTCAATGTGCAAAATATTGAGCACAAAACAGATAAACTCATAGATGTTCAGAAGAATGATTCTTGAGATATGGAGCCTAGAAGGAAGAGTAGAAATAGAAAATAGAGAAAAAAACAAATTCATGTGCAGATTCAACAGTGAAAAGGAAAAGAAAAGAATCATAGAGGGGGGTCCATGGAGCTATGAAAAAGCTCTAATCATTTTTGAAGACCCAAAAAGAAACAAAAGCACCAGCGAGTTAGAATTCAGGTATGTGGATTTTTGGATCCAGGTCCATAACTTACCGAAGGTGTTTTTTTGCAGGAAAAAAGCAAAGGAGATTGGAAGCTCAGTAGGCAAATTTATAGAGGTTGATATCAACGAAAGGGGAAGATGCACTGGAGTACGTTGAGAATTAAAATCAGAGTGGATATTAAAAAACCGTTGAGACGTGGAGCAAATATCAGGATTGAAGATGGACGAGGAAGTTAGTTGGAAAAGAATAACATATGAGCGTTTATCGGATTTTTGCTACGGGTGTGGGATAATCGACCATGCTTTGAAGGAATGCTCCGGAAAAAAAGGAAGAAGAAGGAGAGGAACTTCAATTCGGTGACTGACTGAGAGAATTTCCACCTCTTAGAAGTGGAAGTAAAGGAAAAAAAAGAGGTGGGCAATGAAAGAAATAGAAGAGAAAAGGCAAAAATCAAGGGATTCTGGAAAAGGAAAAAATAGTGAAGTGAAGAAGCATCAGACAAAGAAGACGAACCCGAGAGCAAGGAAGACCATGATAGTTCAGGTAGTGAGAATCCAAGCTCGCTGGAATCTGACTAGAGGCAAGTGAAATTGACGGAGACGATGAAATCACAGGACCTGGAAGAAAGAGAAAGAATCAAAGATAAGACAAACATAGTGGTGATAGAAGAAGGAAAAGTCAGCATCAATGTCAGGGGGAAAAGTCCAGAAATCCAGAAAGGAAAAGAAAAATTAGAAGAAAATGTTTCTGTTGGGAGAGGGCCCAAAGGAAAAGATCTCCACAACCCAAGGCCCACACCCACTTACCAGTCAAGCAAAAAAATGGGCCAAGTTAAGTCCAACCAAAATGGAAAAAAAACTCTGGTTTGCTCAAAAGGAAAAAAACCAGCAGATCAAAAAATAAAAAATGAGGGGGATGAGGCAAAAACAGAGAAACTCGAAGGTAATGCAAAAGAGGCTGAGACTAGGAAAAATATGAAAACTTGGAAACGAATAGCCAGAACTAGTTTTGAGATGGAAACGGATCAAATAGGAGGAGGAGAAGAACAAATGAAGAGAGCCAGAGAGGAGCAAGTGACAGAATAACCTTTTAATAAATAGTGTGTAAAACCCCTTGGTGAAGGCGAGGGGGGATCGGCAGAGGCTGGGTTCCAGTCCCGCCGATCATTATGAAAATCTTAAGCTGGAACGTCTGGGGGGTGGGGAATCCCCGAACGGTCCGTTATCTGCATATGGAAGTGCGCAAAATTAACCCCGGTTTGGTTTTCATATCTGAAACGAAGAGCAACGGAGGAAATCAAGAGATATTGAAGGACTGGTTGAATATGGAAGGCAGTATATGTGTCCTGAGTGATGGTGCTAGTGGAGGCCTTGTGCTGTTTTGGAAGGAGGAGTTTGAAGTTAAAATAAAATCTTACTCAAAAGGTCATATAGATATTGAATTCAAGCTGGACAAGGAGTGGTGGCGTTTCACGGGTTTTAACGGAAATCCAGTAGCTGAAAAAAGAGTTGATTCTTGTTGCTCAAAAGACTCCACGATTCTAGTAACCTCCCATGGATAGTAGGAATAGATTTCAATGAGATCATGTTTGACATGGAAAAATTAGGAGGGAGACCAAAGAGGCAGAAAAAAATGATCGACTTCAAGACTACTTTAAGCTTATGTCATCTTATCGACATTGGGTTTAGTGGCGACAAGTATACATGGAAAAGAAGAGATAAAAAAGGAGAGATGATAAAAGAGAGGCTAGACAGATTTGTAGCTAGCTCGTCCTTGATTGACAAAATGCAAATTGTGGAGGTCGAGCATCTAAATTATCATAATTCGGACCATAGGCCAATTGTAGCAAGTTTGACACTCAGACCAGAGACTAAAGGTAAAATTAGAAGACACAAGAAGCCAAAATTTGAAGACAGCTGGGTGAATTTTGATGACTGCAAAAAGATTGTTAAAGACATATGGAACAAGGGCCAAAGCTTCAGAGCACGGAAAATCATTCTCAAAACAGAAGAATGTATGTTGAGCCTCTTTAAATGGAACAAGTCTAGATTGAAGGGTACTACTCAGAAAGCAGTAGACAGGAAGTCAAAAGAGATTAGAGATCTTGAGTAGGAAGGCCACGGGTCAAATGAGGTCGAGCTAGCTAAAGCTGAAAAAGAATTAGACGAGCTCCTCAAAGAAGAAGAAAAGTTCTGGAGGCTAAGACCAAGAAAATATTGGTTGAATTGGGGAGATAGAAATACCAAGTAGTTCCACTCGAAGGCGTCCCATAGAAAAAAGAACAATTCAATTTCGAGACTAAAGAACAGCAAAGGGGATTGGGTGGAAGGGGAAGAAAATATAGGGGTAGTAGCGATAGAATATTTTCGAAACCTGTTCACATCCTCAAAATCAAAGGAAGAGGACATTGAGCTGACTTTAAAGGACATGGAAGTAAAGGTTACTGAGAGTCAAAGGAGAAAGCTCAGTCAGCCTTTCACAAAAGCAAAAATAGAAAGAGCTTTGAAAGAAATGAACCCGACAAAAGCGCTAGGCCCTGATGGCGCCCACGTGTTGTTTTTCCAAAGATATTGGGACATAGTGGAAGACAATTTTTCTGGAGTGTGCCTCGGCATCCTAAATGGGGATGAGCGGATGGACCAGTTGAATAACACTTGGATTGCGTTGATTCCAAAAATATCTAACCCTTCAAAAATGGAAGAATTTCGCCTAATTAGCCTATGTAATGTGGTCTATAAATTGATTTCTAAATCTATAGCAACCAGGATGAAAAATATGTTGGACGAAATAATATCGTCGAACCAATCAACCTTTATCTCGGGGAGATTGATCACTGACAACGTGCTGATAGGCTTCAAATGCATCCACACAATTAATAGCAAAAGGAAAGGAAAAGACGGGGGTTATAGCCATGAAGCTAGACATGAGCAAAGCCTACGACAAGGTGGAGTAGATCTTCATTCGCATGGTCATGAAGAAGATAGGCTTTGAAGACAGTTGGATTCGGAAGGTTGTATGATGAGCAGGAATGTGGAAGACAGAGCATCAGAGCTGAGTAACATTCTGGGCTTTAAAAGAGCGGATTCGCTAGCATACTATTTAGGGATGTCATCTCAAATGGGAAGAAGGAAAAACAAGATATTCTGGAAAATCAAAGAGAAGTTTTGGAAAACTTTACAAGGCTGGAAGGAAAAGCTATTCTCTATGGGAGGAAAGGAGGTTTTAATCAAAGTAGTCGTCCAAGCCATTCCAACCTATACGATGGGCTGTTTTAAACTCCCAAAAGGTATTAGCAATGAGATTAACAGACTTTGTGCGAAATTTTGGTGGGAATCTAATGCACGAATTGCTTACCGCAAGTGTACGAGTCAAGTTATAATATAGTGAATGTGAAATTCGAATGTCGTCCTCTAGATTGGGTTTCTAATCAATTTTAATTACCGAAAATAATCTTGTCCAATTTTATCTAGGGAACCAAACAAAGTGAGAATGAATGGAAATCTAACACAAAACAATAAAAGGTGTGACAATATAATGGTGGCAAAAGTCTTAGGGAGTTGATTTCGCCAATTGGGATTATGGATTAATTAATAGATTAATAACATGCTATGATTCATAAATCAAGGAAACAACAATCATACATATCTCTCCCGTGCATACATAATTTTCTCACATGCAATGAACCCGATATCCCTATCTAAATTCATTAAACATGCAAGGCATTAAGGTTTGTCCTTTTTACCGATTTCTAGAATTAACTATTATCTCCCGATATCTAGCTAAATCATAGTTATACATAAAGATTTCTAAGTTAAATCCTCTCTCCCGAGTTAGATTTAAACACAAACAACATTCAATTCATGGTCGGTAAATTGAAAGCATTAAGAGTACATTATGCATAAATGAAATCAATAGCAAAAATCCATACAATCAATCCAAAAGTGCCCAACGGCTACATCAATCCCTAAGGTTTGAAACTTAGCTACTCATACAACACGTTACGATATAGCAAAAGTCTAAAACGGCCATTAAAACTACTAAAGTAAAGGGAAAAGAGGAATAAACGCTAAGTAGGCCAAGACCGCACGTCCCCACGAACAAAGTCTTCAATCCCGCTCTCCACCACTTGCTTCAGCTTCCAAAGAGGATTTTTTTGTGAGTTTTCGGCCACAAATGCACCAAAAGAAGTCCCCAAAACTGACCTAATCGCAATCTTTAAATAGGGAAAAATTTCGGCACAGGGTCGCGACGCTGTCGCGATACCGCCAATTTGGAAAGGGAAATCCGCAAGCGTCGAGACGCTGTGACCTGTTGCCGCCTATTCAATTAGGAAAATAGCAGCGTCGAGAAGCCCTTTAGCAAGGGTCTCGACACTGGTCTTTGGCCAGGCCTAAATTGAGCTATTCCAACTTCGATTCTCTTCGTTCCTTTGCCTCTTTTTGCATCTCGAACATCCAATTAGCTCCAATTTCCCGAATTTATCTCCAAAACATAATTCCTACAAATAAACACAAAAATGCATAATTTTGGTCATTTAATTATAAAAGACTAGCTAAATTAATTAGGAAAAACTAGCTAGCTATGCTCGCTATCAGAATCGACGAGAGACAAGAATAAGGCCCACTGGATGAGCTGGAGCCGACTTTGTGCTAGTAAGAAAAAAGGAGGGATCAGGTTCAAAGATATAAACTTATTCAATCAAGCAATGTTGGCTAAGCAGAGTTGGCACATAATTAAAAATCTGACTAGCCTTCTTGCAAAGATCTTGAGAGGAAGATATTTATCTAACAATTCATTTCTTGAAGCTTCCTTAGGATCAAATCCTTCCCTTACATGGAGGAGCATCTTGTGGGGAAGAGAGTTATTTAAGAAAGGGATGAGGATGAGCGTGGGAAATGGCAAGCTCATTAGTATAGACGAAGATCAATGGATCCCTTAGAGAAGGTTTATCTAAACCTCTATGGGTCTGTGAATAACTAAAAGGGCATAGTGTTGCAAGGCTCATTAACGACAGTGGAAATTGGAAAGTCTCTGAGATTAAAGAGAAATTTCTTCCAGCGGATGCAGAAGCAATTCTAAATATCCCCCTACGAAACAATGAAGCACAAGATGTAATCATATGGAATCCGGTAAAAAAAGGAACATTCTCAGTTAAGAGTGCGTACTGATGCACAAATTGCTAACCGCAAGTGTACGGGTCAAGTTATAATATAGTGAATATGAAATTCGAATGTCGTCCTCTGGATTGGTGTCTAGTCAATTTTAATTACCGGAAATACTCTTGGCCAATTTTATTTAGGGAACCGAATTGAGTGAGAATTTAATTAAATCAAACACAAAACGAATGCAAAAAGTGACAATCTAATGGGAAGTAATGGTCTTAGGGATTTGATTTCACCAATTGGAATTATGGATTAATTAACGGAATAACACATGCTATGACTCATAAATCTTGGTAAACTAAAATCACACATATCTCTCCCGAGCATACATGATTCTCTCATATGTAATTGAACCCGATATCCCTATCTAAATCCAATAAACATACAAGGCAATAAGGATAACCTTTTTAACAATTTCTAGAATTAACCATAATCTCCCGATTTCTAGCTAAATTCTAGTTATGCATATTGATTTCTAATTTAAATCCTCTCTCCCGAGTTAGATTCAAGCATAAACATCAATCAATTTATGGCCGGTAAATTGAAAGCATTAAGGACACAAATATGCATAAATGACATCAATAGCATAAAAACCGTAAATCAATCCATAAGGTGCCCAACGGCTACATCAATCCCTAAGAATTAAAGCCTAGCTACTCATACAACACGTTACGATATAGCAATAGTCTAAAACAGCCATAAACACTAACTAAGTTGAGGGAAAGAAGAAGTAAACTCAATGTAGGCCGAGACCGAGCGTCCCCGTCACGATCCCCACGAACAATGGGTTGATTTCCACCTTGCTCCCTTTGCTTCAGCCCCAAAAGCCTCTGTTTTGCTCTGTTTTACGGCTCCAAGACGTTCCCAAAAAGATCCCCCCTTCAGACCTAGCCGCAACTGATTTATAATCTGAATTTTTCGTCATAGCGTCGAGACGCTGTCGCCTTATCGCACGCGTCTGAAATGGAAATTACACAGCGTCGAGACGCTAAGGTCGCAGCGTCTCGACGCTGTGACCTTTTAGCGCCTGATCAGATATGGAATGCTAGCGTCGAGACGCTCAAGGGCTGGCGTCGCGACGCTAGCCTGCGGTTGACCATGAGTTGACTTTTTCTCCTTTGATTCTCTTCGGTTCTTTTGCATCTTTTCGCGTTCCGAACACCCGATTGACTCAAATTCCACGCTTAAGCTCTAATCAACACTTTCCTACAAAATAAACAATTAAGTGCAATAAAATGGCCAATAAATCATCAAAGACTAGCTAAATAGATTAGGGAAAACTAGCTAGCTCTGCTCGCTATCACGTACCATCTAGCTCATAACCTAGCAAATGAAGGAAAAACATCCTCTTCAGACAGCTCAAAGAACTCAGACCAATGGAAAAGGTTTTGGAGGTTAAAGGTGTAGGATTGGAATTCTGTAATTCTGTAAAGCGGAAGCGTAATTGGATTGATTCGTAGTTAATTTTGTTTCTACCAAAATACCAATACATTGGCAAAAATTTAGAAAACTATTCTAAATCAATTATTAAGGCGAAACATACAACCTTAGAACTAATCTAAATGGGAGAAGCGTACATACCGTCGTTGTCGTCTCTGAAATATCAAGAACGTCTTTCTTGATTTCATAGGGACCAAGCGTCAACAATTGGGACACCACCAATTGATATTTCCCGCTATGACTCTGAGATTAGGAACATAGTTGTGGGACTACCTAATCTTGAATGGGAAAAACTCTAGAGAGAAAATTCTCCCTAGAGTTCTTGGGTTGAGAGAATATGAGAGGGAGACAAGAATGACCTTATGGTGGCAATATGTTGTAGTACCTAAACCCTAGGTTTAGTGTTCTATTTATAGGAGAAAGGCCATGAGTAAAATATTCATTTAAAATCAATTATTTCCATAACTGATTTAATTTTTTCCATAATTAATAAATTCCATAACCAATCAATTTTATAATTGATTAATCTTTTCCATAAATGATTGATCACTTCCATAAGTGATTAAATCATTTCCATAAATGATTAATTACTTCCATAAGTGATTAATCATTTCCATAATTGATTAATTTCCAATTAATTAATTCTTTAATTAATTAATCACCAATTAAATATCATATATTTAATTTCAGACCTTTTATTAGTTAATTAGTTAATTGCCCAATTAAATATCATATATTTAATTTCAGGCCTTCAATTAATTAATTCTATAATATGAATCAAATTTATATTAAAATTTGAACTCCTTCAAATTCTCTTATATCCTATAAATTTAGTCTGAATCAAATTCATATTAATATTTGAACTTCTTCAAATATTTATTTCTCTCATAATAATAAAGTTTAATTTCAAATTAGACTTTACATTTTAATGTATCACTATACATTATATTAATTTGTATCTCATAAGATCAACTTAATTCCCAATATGAATTTGAACTATTCAAATTCTCTCAAGATATAATTGTTCCTAATTACTCTTTACGAGCTAGTAGGGGGACCTAATGGACCTACAGATCAGAAGCTCCAATGATATGAGGTTAATTGATTAAACTCATTAATCAGGTTAACCAATATTCATTAACTGTGGGTCATTCCACTAAAGAACTGTGGGTCATTCCACTAAAGACTCACAGCTGAACTCTTCTCACTATAGAACATTTTTGTGTCCACGGATATAGACCTATACCGGTAAGTCAATCCTTCACAAGTGTCAGTAATCACAGCTGGGTCAAATTACCGTTTTACCCTTGTGTTACATCTGTCTCCTTAAGTACTAGTGCTCCTTTAATGAACAACCTGTTTATGGTCCAACCAATAAACAGAAAGTCCCTCGTGGGCCAGTGAGAGGGCGGGATCCCTTTGTTCAAGTCCCGGAGTCACCACTTAAGGGAACACTCATCTACTTTTCCTAGAATTGGGAAGGAGTGAATTCCTTCTTGTGTTGTCATTGAAGGATTGGAATTTCGTAATTCCGTAAAGCGGAAGCGTGATTGAGACCGATTCGTAATTAATTTTGTTTAATCTAAAATACCAATACATTAGCAATAATCTTAGAACTATTCTAAATTTATATTAAGGCTAAGCATACAAAAATATTAGATCTAAATCTAATTTATATAGTAACAAATTACTTACTCTCGTTGACGACTCAGATTAAATTCACCAACTGCTTACGAAATAATCACGAACTACTGCGAACACCACCACTATGGCTACACCGGTATGACTCTGAGACTTCTAGAGGCAGGAGACTGGTGGGAGTCTAGAGGGAGCCTTCAGGGGAATTCTCTGAGAATAGGAGAATGAATGTGATGCCTTTCACCCCCACCCCAAGGGTCGTATTTATAGGAAAAAGGCCAAGACATTTTCCTTATAGGAAAAAGTCATGAATAAGATCTAATCAAATCTATTATCTTATTCATATTTAATTTAATAATTAATTAATTACCCAATTAAATATCATATATTTAATCTTAGGGATTTTATTAAATTATTTATATTAATATGAATCCAATTCATATTAATTATTTGAACTCTTTTAAATATTTTCTCTCAAGAATTAATTTTGAAATTAATTCAAAATTATATTATAAAGTTTCGTAAACTTTATATTATAATGTATCAATATACATTATATGATTCCCCTAAATAAATTGAACACTTTCAATTTACAATTTATACTTAATTGCCTCAAGTCTCTTTGCGAGCTACCAATGGGACCTAATGGACCTACAGATCAGAAGCTCCAACAATACGAGACTAATTGGCTAAACTCATTAACCAAGTTAGTCAACATTCGTTAACTGTGGATCACTCCACTAAAGACCCACAACTGCACTCTTCTCACTGTAGAATATTTTTGTGTCTATGGATATCGACCAATGCAGTAAGTCAATCCTTCACGTGTGTTCGTAACACCAGCTGGGTCAAATTACCATTTTACCCCTGGGTTACCTCTGGTTCCTTAAGTACCACTGATCCCTCTAATGAACAAGTTGTTTAGGGTCCAACCACTAAACCGGAGTTCCTCTCGGGGCAGGAGAGGACGAGCGCCTTTGTTCAAGCTCCGAAATCAGCCCTTAAGGGAACACACATCTACTTACCCCAATAGGGGAAGAAGTGAATTCCATCTTGTACTGTTATGTTCCCAGCCCCCATTCGGTCTTGCCCTTGAAATGGTAGGATTATTGAGTCGGCGAGCTGGCCACTCTCACCCATACAAATCTAAGGACAATCCCTCCTGAAAAGGGTTCATAACAGACTCAGGATTGAGATTGAGTTACCTAGGTCATCCTATTGAAATAGAAACCCAAACTAGTTAACGACGTTACATCTAGTGGTTACTATTTCGCGATCCGGTCTTATGCAAACTCATTGCATAGGATACCCCCACCCGCATGTCTCCTACATGGATGCTTCGGATCATTGCATCTGTATCGAACACAAGGTGGGCCGTATCACATAGTGTCACCAGGATAAGGTACCCAGTCTTATCCCTATACTATAGACCTTTTAGGTTGTTACTTGGACACCGATCCCCGTATGTCCCCACATACTAGTCCAAGTTTCATTTAAAAAACCTTGGATTTTAGTTTATTGGATTTAGGGTTTATTAATGCAAACTCGATTATTCAATAACCAAATTACTGAATCACTCAAATAACGCCTTATTGAGATCGATTAATTTGTTTCATTTACTATCTACGAGTTTTAGGGCATAAAACCCAACAATCATGTCCCTAGCCTCTCACTCGGTCTTGTCCCCACAAAGGAAGGCATATTGAGTCGGCGTATTGGCCACTCTAACCCATGCTAACAAAGGACAATCCCTCACGAGAAGGAGTTCATGACACACTCAGGATTAAGACTGAGTTACCTATGTCATCCTATTGAAACAGTAACCTAACTAGTTAACGGTGTTATATCTAGTGGTTTATTATTTCATGGCCCGATCTTATGCAAACTCATTGCATAGGATACCCCCGCTTGCATGTCTACTACATGGACGCTTTGGATCAATACGTCTGTATCAAATACAAAGCGGGTCGTATCAAATAGTGTTACCAGGTGTTGGGCTCCTAGAGTGAGTAAAAATAAGATGTAAATAGACTCTAGAACTCTGTGCAAGTATACACAATCCGCAGCAAGTAATAAGTATTTATCGAATCCAGGGTCTGAATTAGCTCTCACTTTATCTATTTTGTTTAGCTTTTCAATGGTTTCAAAAGTGGTTAAAATGATTGGTTTTTATAGAATGCTGAAGCAAAAGAAATGACAGAACAGAAAGTAAACAAATAAGCAGACAGATTAGAAACAGGCATTGGTCAGGATTTAGTAATTGTTTTAAAAGATGCTCTAGCAATATTATTGATCATGCAAAACTCTTGCAGTCTTATTAGCAGATTCCTCCCGAAACTCTGGATTTTTTAGAAGTGTTTCAACTCCAATGACGCACTACCGACCAAACACTAGGCAATTGGTTATCCCTAGCTCAGTCACTGGCGTTCACCAATACACAATGATCTAGTGTGATTAATTGCCACACACTTCCCAAATCATCCCTGAAACTAGGAAGTGATATTCATACTGGCTGGCCAAGCGGGCACAAAATATAATTAAGCACAACAAATAATCAAGATGCATCAAATCGTACATTGCATAGAGATTAAGCACGACAATTACATATTCTCTAACCAACACCTAAAGTTACTTAGTTCATAAAGTGCATAGTAACACACGTTACAATCTGAGTAAATGCATCCATAATTACAAAAAAAATACAAGAAAATACTAATTCCCTTGATCAACTTTGTAATTGATGGTCTTCTTGTAGTCCCTAATCTTTCTCCTCTATTCGGCTCCTAATGATGGAAATGAGAAAATGATCCCTTTCCAAGAGTGGAATGAATTTGACTTGGGCGGCCTTTCCCTTTTATAGAGTAAAGACAAGCTTGAATTAGGTTGACCTAGACACGTGGATGGCTCTCCTTGCTCCTTAAATCCGAGAATAGCTTAACTGAATTCAGTTCATTAAATTGGCTAACGAGCTGTGACGTGGCAGTTTTGCTCTCTGCTTTGCTGCTGCACAGAATTTTCTCCCTCAAGTCGCTCAGCAATATATTCTGCACAAAATAACTTCCAAAGCATCCATTCTTCCAAATGGGTTAGAACATATAATATCTATCTAAAAGCAACCCTATTTAGCACAAAAGACACACAAATCCCTATAGAAATAAGGTCTAAATAACTCCCTTTTGGGGAGTTATCATACCCCCAAACCAACCTTCCCTTAAGAATTCAAAACGTTAGACAAAACATAGCTTAATGAAATCAGATAATCCAACACTACCTTCAACCTTTACCTGAGCATTCTGCAAAACCAAGCTCTGCTGCAGCAAAATAATTCTTCCGGCATGGACAAATAATCACCACTTTTAACTTAATTCTAAGAACTTGCCACAGCCTAGCTCTATTATCAGACATTTTAAAACACATTTTTAAGGGGTTTATATTTTTGTTTTTCAGACTTAAAGCAGCCCTACAGTCATAAGCTCTTAAGCATGTGATGACCCACGTTATGGTGCAGTATACCCTTGCCTCAAACTCATCACCAACTGGGCTAAATACTCTTTGTAAAGCTAAAAAATCCTTAGTTATTCTATCTCTTGCCCCTCAGAATGGCGACATTTTATGATGAAGCTCACCTAAGTTCCGGGAGACAGAAAAACTGTTGGATTATCATTCATCCTTCAAAACTTTTGCTCCATGAATTTTCTCAACAAAATTTTCAACAATCAACTTTTTTCAACAAATAATTTTTCATTTTTCATATTTCCTAGGTTATCTTTTGACGCAAAGACAAACTGTGGGTATCACAAATGTCCCTGGTTACTCAATAACCTAGCAAATTATTTAATGAAGGAGAGGAATGCTCGAGCAAAACAATTGGAGTAGCAAAATGTCCCCCAAACTTGAATTATTCATTGTCCTCAATGAATCATTAATTTTATGAATTATACCCCCAAACTTAAATATTTATATCTGAATTTTTAAACTAAGCGTGGGACTAGAAGTAAGCTTAAAGTGGATCAAATAAATCGACACTACCTCAGAATCTTCTCGCCGCAGCAACGACCAGCCTAGAAGAAATGCTCAAGCAAAAGGTTTCTATAGATCAAAATACCTTGATCTAATTAAGCTTAACCAGTCCAAGCTTCAAAAATTCAGAAGAAAATTAGTTAAGTTAGAATTATTCAGTGCCATAGAACAGAAACAACTTCGGAAATTTCATTAAAAACAAAGAAAAGATTTACAAAGCAAAAGATTTGATGGCCTAGAAAAGTAATAAGATAGAAACAGAAATTGAAAACATCCAAAGAAAATGAGGTTAGAAAATGCGCGATCAAACAAAAATTTCAGAACAAAAATCATGCTCGCTTAGGGCCATTTCATCCGTCAGTCCTCCTGACCCTACTCATTTTCTTCCTCCTCATCTCTCTCTACAGGCTGCAGTGGAATCCATGGGTTCAATAAATCATCAGGGAATACTGGAAGGGCTGGATATGGTTTGGAAAAATTTGCCTGTAGCGCCTTCTTCATATTGGTATCACGACGTTTAACATAGTTCCAGAAAGTTTGAGATTGCCTCTCGGCAAACTCTTGCCTGCTGGCCGACAGTGCCAGTTGTTCTAAAATCTTGTGAATGCCACAAACAAGCCCACCCTGACGTGCTTCTTGCGTACGCTGAAGCCGTGCCAAGTTAGGCATATCAATGATTCCCTTGTCGAATAATATGACATCTTCCGCATTCTCCGGAACCCCTGCTCGCTTGCAAAACATTGTAATTGTATTCAGGAAAAACAACTTCCCAACCTTCTTCCGCCAGCATCAAGATATCTCACTCGCAATAATCTTGCCCACATCAATACTGAGAGACCTTAAAATCGCAAAAGCCAGAAGAACACGTTCCCTAGAAACCGTCGAGTCATGAGTCGTTGGAAGCAACCTTTGTTTGATGAATCTCATCCATGTCTTTGCTTCCTTCTTTAGATAGGCTGCCTGAAATGCCCTATTCTCTGTTTTCGAAAGTCTCCACTGCGCCCCCTTCAACACCAACTTCCCAAACAGTAGCGTTTAATTGCTCACTAGATGGCGCCACAGCCATCTCATTGTATCCTGCGTGGGGGAAATCCTGAAGGTTGTACAAGGAGTTAATGGCACCAAGACTCCAGTCAACTGCTACTCCTCGAACGATAACTTGGAAACCCTCTTCCTCGTCAATGTTTGCATAAAACTCGCGCACTACATGAGCATTCACAGATTCAGGCTTGGAGCAGAATAACTCCCAACCGTAGTTCGTAATGCCGGCCCGCAGAAAATGTGGAAGATCACCACTAAATCCTCTCTCAAACAAGAAGTCACTCTTCAACATCTCCAAGTATTTTGCTCTAGCAAAATGATTGACAAATCGCTCATATGGTAATCGTCCCTCCTCTGGCTCCGCCACTTCCGCTTCTTCTTCTGCTCCTGCAATGCCTTTGCCCTTGTCTAAATTTTCCTGTACATCATCTTCTCTAGTCTTTTTCTCTGCTTCCTCTATTGCTCTGTCTTCAGCCTCCTTTTTCTCCTGTTCTTCTCTCTTTGCATTCTCTTTCTCAGAATCAGTTGTCGGCGGCGAGGGAGTATCAGTCCGGACTACCTTGACTCGTCCGGCCTTTTGCTTCCGGCGGCGACGTCGTGACACTTCCAGCATGATAACTTCTACTCGAGCTCCTGTTCTTGCTCCACCTGCTCATTGCCTTTTTCCAGCACAACCTCTGTCTGTTCCGCTTGCGTATCCTCTGTCTGTTTTTCTTGAACTTCTTCTGTGTGCTCTTCTTGAACTTCCTCCGTATCCTCAACTATCGGGGCAGTCTGTTCAGGGTTCTGTACCTCAGGTTCTGTCGGCTGATCTTCCACCGTCTCTCCAACCACATCTTCGACTACCTTTCGCACCACTTCCTCAACTTCATCCTTCTGCTGCCGCCTCCTTCTCTTGGCTTCCTTTTCCTCTGGCATTTTCTTCTTCTTAGTTTTCTTCGAAGCCTCAGGGGTTACAGGTACCTCTTCTTCCTCGACGTCCCTTTCTTTTCTTCCTTTTGTCTTGGCCATTTCGAGTCAGAATTCACCACAAAGAAGCACAAAGATAAAAAGAAGAACGACAGAGAACAAGAAGATGAAGAGATTGAAATGTACCAGAGATTTATTAAATAGGGCTTTAGCAATTTAAATCCTAACCGAAAATATTTGCTCCTACTTAAATAATATTACCGTTAAATTTGCAAGTAATCATAATTAAGGGAACAGTAAAATTTTAACCTCGTGACACGTAAGTGCTGTGCTGGCCGTCAGATTCTTCATGCTGAACACGTGGAAGCATCAGATATTGGCACGCGATTCACCTTCCCACTGAAAAATTAAATTCTCAAACGGTAAAATCAATTAATCCTCAACCAACCCCTTTACCTTCGGACGAAATATTTGATTCTGCCAAAAGATTGCAAAAACAAACTTATCATCACAAAGATTTTCTTCTAGAATGATCTTTGATACGGAAAAAGTAATTTCAAAATAAAAACAGCCAAAATCAAATCTTCCTTTTTTTTTAGTCCGAATAAATCAGTAAAAATATTATTAAACCTAATCTAAACAGAAATTCAAATAACCCGAAATACAAACTAAATTAAAATCTAAACTAACAGATTAAATTAAAAATCGGCTAAAAGAATAAACCAAATAAAATCTATGAAAATAAACAAAATCACATAAAATTCAAACTTACCGAATCTGATTCAAAATAATTAAAATCAAACCAAATCCAATTAAAATAATTCAAATTAAACTAAACTAATCAGCGAAAAATAAAATCTCGACAATCACTGGGAGCTCAAAAATAACACTCTGTGCAATGCTCCCGCAAAACTCATGCTCTCTCATTCATTAGTCAGCTTCAAGGAAGGATATTTCGACTGAAACTCCTCTCCCCAATACTGTTTCACACGTTGACCATTAACTTTGAACACTCTCCCATCTTTTTCATCCTGCAAAGTAATTGCTCCATGGGGAAAAACCTCTATCACAATAAATGGTCCTGACCATTTAGATTTCTGTTTCCCAGGAAACAATTTTAATCTAGAATTATAAAGCAAAACTCTTTGACCTTTGACAAACTCTTTAGGCTTAATTTTCTTGTCATGCCACAACTTAGTCTTTTCTTTATACATTTTCGAATTTTCATAAGAAAATTGGCAAAATTCCTCCAATTCATTAAGCTGCAGCATCCTTATTGCCCCTGCACGACTCAGATCAAAATTTAATTTTTTTCAAAGCCCAAAACGTTTTATGCTCAAGCTCTAATGGTGAATGACAAGCTTTCCCATATACTAACCTATAGGGAGACATACCTAGAGGAGTCTTATAGGCTGTCCTATAAGCCCAAAGAGCCTCATCCAATCTAAAAGACCAATCCTTCCTAGATGGATGGACTACTTTTTCTAGAATAGATTTAATTTCCCTATTGCTTATTTCAGCTTGACCATTTGCTTGTGGGTGATAAAGGGTAGCTATCCTATGCTTGATTCCATACTTAGCTAGAAGCTTAGTTAAGATATTATTAACAAAATGTGTACCCTCATCATTCACTAGAGCTCTAGGTGTCCCAAACCGTGCAAAAATGTGCGATTGAAGAAACCTTGATACTGTCTTGGCATCATTCTGATGGCATGCAATGGCCTCCACCCACTTGAACACGTAATCAATTGCCAATAAGATAAAAACATTACCATTAGAAGGGGGAAATGGCTCCATTAAATCAATACCCCACACATCGAATAATTCCACTTCCAAAATGTAAGTAAGAGGCATTTCATCTCTAGGCCCTAAATTTCCTCTCCTTTGGCAAGCATCACATTGCTTGTAGAACCAATGGGCATCCTTAAATAAGGTAGGTCAGAAGAATCCACAATGCAAAATCCTCATACCTGTCCTCTGACCGCTGAAATGGCCTCCATTCGGCAAAGAGTGACATTGCTCCAGGATTTCCTTTGCTTCCTCACTTGAAACACACCTACGAATAATACCATCAGAGCATTGCTTATACATAAATGGCTCATCCCAATAGAAAAATTTCGCATCATGCTTAACCTTATTCATCTGCCTCCAATCCATATCAATAGGAGTGACTCCCTTTACCAAAAAGTTAGCAATATCAGCATACCAAGGGACATCCCTGACTACCTTTACCTCAACAGCAAAGAGCTGTTCATCTGGAAAAGAATCTGAAATGGCAGATTGCTTCAACAAAGATGATGTTGAATCAAGACGAGACAAATGATCTGCAATAACATTCTCTGATCCCTTCTTATCCTTTATCACCAAGTTGAATTCCTGCAAAAATAAAACCCAACGAATTAATCTAGGCTTTGCATCTTTCTTAGACATTAAATACCTTATTGTTGCATGATCCGTGAAAACCGTGACTTTGGATCCAACCAAATATGGCCGGAATTTCTCAAAAGCAAACACAACAGCTAACAACTCCTTTTCAGTAGTTGTATAGTTGACTTGTGCCTCATTTAAAACCCTGCTTGCATAATATATAGGATGGATAAATTTGCCCTGCTTTTGCCCCAGCATAGCACCTACTGCAACATCACTCGCATCACACATTACCTCAAATGGTAAATTCCAGTTAGGTGCACAAAGAATGGGTGCTGAGATTAAAGCAGCCTTTAAAGTTTCAAAAGCCTTCCTACAATCTGCATTAAAGTAAAAAACATGATCAGTACACAATAAGTTACAAAGAGGTTTACTAATTTTTGAAAAATCCTTTATGAACCTCCTATAAAATCCAGCATGACCTAAAAAACTCTGAATCCCTTTTACCGAACTCGGTGGTTCTAATCTCTCAATAACCTCAATTTTTGCCCGATCAACTTCTAGACCGTTCTTTAAAATCCTATGACCTAAAACAATGCCCTCCTTCACCATGAAGTGGCATTTCTCCCAATTAAGAACTAGATGGGTATCCTCACTGTTGGGTTTTATGCCCTAAAACTCGTAGATAGTAAATGAAACAAATTAATCGATCTCAATAAAGTGTTATTTGAGTAATTCAGTAATTTGGTTATTGAATAATCGAGTTTGCATTGATAAACCCTAAATCCAATAAACTAAGATCCAAGGTTGTTTAAATGAAACTTGGACTAGTATGTGGGGACATACGGGGATCAGTGTCCAAGTAACAACCTAAAAGGTCTATAGTATAGGGATAAGGCTGGTTACCTTATCCTGGTGACACTATGTGATACGGCCCACCTTGTATTCGAGACAGATGCAATGATCCAAAGCATCCATGTAGGAGACATGCGGTTGGGGGTATCCTATGCAATGAGTTTGCATAAGATCGGACCGCGAAATAGTATCCACTAGATGTAACGTCGTTAACTAGTTTAGGTTTCTATTTCAATAGGATGACCTAGGTAACTCAATCTCAATCCTGAGTCTGTTATGAACCTCTTTCAGGAGGGATTGTCCTTAGATTTGTATAGGTGAGAGTGGCCAGTTCGCCGACTCAATAATCCTACCATTTCAGGGGCAAGACCAAATGGGGGCTGGGAACATAACAGTACAAGATGGAATTCACTCCTTCCACTATTGGGGTAAGTAGATGTGTGTTCCCTTAAGGGCTGATTCCGGGGCTTGAACAAAGGCGCGCCGTCCTCTCCTGGCCCGAGAGGAACTCCTGTTTAGTGGTTGGACCCTAAACAACTTGTTCAGTAGAGGAATCAGTGGTACTTAAAGAACCAGAGGTAACCCAGGGGTAAAACGGTAATTTGACCCAACTGGTGTTACGAACACACGTGAAGGATTGACTTACTGCTTGGTCGATATCCGTGGACACAGAAATATTCTACAGTGAGAAGAGTGCAGTTGTGGGTCTTTAGTGGAGTGACCCACAGTTAACGAATGTTGACTAAAGTTGGTTAATGAGTTTGGCCAATTAGTCTCGTATCGTTGGAGCTTCTGATCTGTAGGTCCATTAGGTCCCACTGGTAGCTCGTAAAGAGACTTGAGGCAATTAAGTATAAATTGTAAATTGAAAGTGTTCAATTTATTTGGGGAATCGTATAATGTATATTGATGCATTATAATATAAAGTTTATGAAACTTTATAATATAATTTTTGAATTAATTTCAAAAATTAATTCTTGAGAGAAAATATTTGAAAGAGTTCAAATAAATTTAATATGAATTGGATTCATATTAATTTTAATTTTAATAAAATCCCTAAGATTAAATATATGATATTTAATTGGGTAAATTAATTAATTATGAAATTAATTAATTATTTATTAAAATTAGATACCTTTTCCTATTAGGGAAGAAAATATTTGAAAGAGTTCAAATAAATTTAATATGAATTGGATTCATATTAATTTTAATTTTAATAAAATCTCTAAGATTAAATATATGATATTTAATTAGGGAAATTAATTAATTATGGAATTAATTAATTATTTATTAAAATTAGAGACCTTTTCCTATTAGGAAAAGGTCTTCCTTTTCCTATTAGGAAAAAGTCTTCATTTTCCTATTAGGAAAAAGGTCTTGGCCTTTACCTATAAATAGGACCCCTGGGATGGGGTAAAAGGCATCCCATTCATTGTCCTACTCTCAGAGAATTCCCCTCAAGGCTTCCTCTAGACTCCCACCAGTCTCCTGCCTCTAGAAGTCTCAGAGTCATACCGGTGTAGCCATAGTGGTGGTGTTCGCACTAGTTTGTGATTAATTCACAAGCAGTTGGTGAATTTAATCTGAGTCGTCAACGAGAGTAAGTAATTTGTTACTATATAAATTAGATTTAGATCTAATATTTTTGTATGCTTAGCCTTAATATTAATTTAGAATAGTTCTAAGTTTGTTGCCAATGTATTGGTATTTTAGTTTAAACAAAATTAATTACGAATCGGTCCCAATCACGCTTCCGCTTTACGGAATTACGGAATTCCAATCCTTCACTCACATCTTTTTAACACCTTACCTAAATTATCCAAACAACTCTGAAAAGACCCTCCAAAAACTGAAAAATCGTCCATAAATACCTCAACAGTGGACTCAATCATATCAGAAAAAATTGCTAACATACACCGCTGAAATGTTGCTGGAGCATTGAAAAGGCCAAAAGGCATTCGCCTAAAAGCAAACGTCCCATAAGGGCTGGTGAAAGTGGTTTTTTCCTGATCCTCAGGAGCAATGGTAATCTGGTTATACCAAGAATAACCATCTAAGAAACAGTAGTAGGCCTGACCAGCCAATCTATCCAACATCTGGTCAATAAATGGTAGAGGGAAATGGTCCTTACGGGTGGCTTTATTAAGCCTCCTGTAATCCATGCAAACCCTCCAGCCAGTTACTGTCCTGGTTGGGATCAACTTATTGTCTTTATTGCTTACCACAATTGTAAACCCGAGACTTTCCTTGGATCATTTACTCTTGTCATCTATTGTGGTTTCATGGTTGAACTTAAGTTGTTGGGATTTACCAAGTTAAAAAGAACAAAAGTGAAAAAAAAAAAAGGGGGAAAATGGGAATGGACAGCAAGACACCACCACCGACAGCCTTCTTTACCAGCCCATTACCATCCATTTTTCCATCATTTTCCATCCAAATTTTCAGAGCACTTGAGGGAGAGAGTGAAGGAGGAAGAAGAAGAAGATTTTCGTGGTTTTGAGGTTGAAGAAGATAGGAAAAGCTCATGCAAAGCCAGCCATAGCAGAATCTGAGATCAACCTGTCAACCTCTGGTTTTTTATTCGGTTTGAGCTACACAGAAGGAACTAAGAGGTGAGGTTTGATTTTCTTGAACTTTAGTTCATTTTCTAACAAATTTCATGCAGGAAGCTTGAGGTAAATCGTATGAGAAGTTAATGGTTTTTGGAATGGAAAACAGAGCATAGGATTTTCGAGCAAAGCAGGAGGATCTCTGGTTTTCTCTGGTTTTTCGAGCATTCTGGGGTGTACAAGTTGAATCAGAAGCTCTATTTGGTATGGTTGGAAAGTTTATTCAATTTCCTACAACTTTCATGAAGATTTTGTGAGCCAAAAATTACTTTAAGTAGGTTTAATTTCAGGAGAAAGATAAAGGGTAGCAGAGAACCTCGAATCTGTGTTGTCTGTGTTCGGGGCAATTCTGGACGAATTGGTTGGGAATCTCGTTTTCATTTCTTCAGGTAAGTTGTAGGGTGTTCGAAAATGAAGAGTTTGATGTATAGTACATTAATTTTGGTTAAGTACTGAGGAAGTTATGGGTGTTGGAAGTTAGGTATAGAATCTGGAAAATCTGGAAAGTAGAATGTGAATGTGATTCTTAATCCAATTGTTTAAAAATTCATGAGCATGGAAAGACAAAGCTATCTATGGTTCTAATGCTCGGTTTTGGTTATTTGACAGGCCAAGAGGAAATAGGTCGAGTCTACAAACCAAAAATTACTTTAAGTAGGTTTAATTTCAGGAGAAAGATAAAGGGTAGCAGAGAACCTCGAATCTGTGTTGTCTGTGTTCGGGGCAATTCTGGACGAATTGGTTGGGAATCTCGTTTTCATTTCTTCAGGTAAGTTGTAGAGTGTTCGAAAATGAAGAGTTTGATGTATAGTACATTAATTTTGGTTAAGTATTGAGGAAGTTATGGGTGTTGGAAGTTAGGTCTAGAATCTGAAAAAATCTGGAAAGTAGAATGTGAATGTGATTCTTAATCCAATTGTTTAAAAATTCATGAGCATAGAAAGACAAAGCTATCTATGGTTCTAATGCTCGGTTTTGGTTATTTGACAGGCCAAGAGGAAATAGGTCGAGTCTACAAACCAGGGAACTAGATAAGACAGTGAGTGACAAAATGAATTTCGAAAATTGTTTCCAACGGTTGTTCATGTTTAAACGTTTTATATGCTTTTCCATGAATGATATATGATTTCTATGAATGGTCTCAAGCATAAGTTTTGAGCTTAGATTTTCTAACGAGGTTTATATACGAGCACGTGGCTAATGACTTTATGAAAAGTAGCTGAAACGATATCTTTTAAAGTAAAGTATGGATTAGCAAGTACTTTTAAACGATTTTCAGTTTTTCACGAGCAAGCTGAGTAAGTTTAAGTTTTACGAAAGATAACGATAAGCAGACATGTTTAAACGTTTTCATGTGATTTTTCTGAGATTTCTATTAACTACATGACTGAGATATTGAGCCCGAGGCTACATGGTACCGTGTGCACACAGGTTATATTCCGTTGTTGACGTTGAGTGTACTCCGTGACAACGATGCTGTCGTGAGTGCTGGGCGGGCCCCACTACGACAAAGACGATGGGAGTGCTGGGCGGGCCCCACTACATCGTAGGACTAGTAAACGTTGGTTGTACTGGGCGTGCCCTACACAACGTAGATCGGTCATGTTAGTTAAAACGTTTGATGTACTTAATATGCCTTGCTAGATTTTTAATGATGAACTTGCGAGATGTTTTGGAAAGCCTTTATCCTTACACGTTCATGTTAAACGCTTTGATTGAGCATATTTATACGTCTAAAGGCTTATCACGTGTTTTGACTTCCAGATTTAGAGTTTTAAAGTTAGTCACTCACTGGGCTTCATAGCTCATTCTTTCAAAATGTTTTTCCACTTTCAGGTAGAGATCGAGCTCCCGATGCCTGATACACTGCCAACGTCTGCTGAAAGCTCCAGATCAAGCTCCAGTACGTGGGTGGAGTTGTATATTGAGTCTGTCTATTATGTAAATGTTTTGTAAGGATTGGATAATTTAGTCCTAGAGGTCGTGGTTGTATAAACCCTAGTTGTATATGTTTTTAGTTGTGATATCTATATCAGGTTATTATCCGAACCAAGTTATGTCAGGGCGGCACCTCGTGTTTGTTGAAAGTTTTTTTTCAGGGATTCCGCTGTGTTCTGTTTCATGTAGAATGTTTTATATCTATGATTAGTATGTTTATCAGGTTCAACGTTCAGGAGGGTCAGCGGGTATCGTTAGAGGAGGACGATGTCCGTTGGCTTCACGCCATCTTTCAGGCTAAGCTAGCAGGTGGTCCGGGAGGGGGTGTGAAAATTTGGTATCAGAGCAGTTAGCTCCATGGGAAATGAGACATGGTAGTTAGTGCTAAGAAAAATCCAGGAAGTAAATAGTTAGACGTTGGGTCAGTTCAGATAGAACTAGCGGAGTATGGTCTGAGTATTGTTGAGAGTGAGTCCAGTCAGGACTAGAATGTGGGTATAAGTTTAGTATCATGCATCTGAGTTAAGTATCTATAGCATGGCTGGTGTGTTGATATGTTATAGGAGTCATGCCACCACGTACCAGCAGACGACGCAGGCAGAATCAGGACGGGACGCAGGATCCTACCCAAGGTCAATCTGAAAGGGGATCCAGTACCCCGAGAGGTCAGAATGAGGTAGGGAGTGAGCGATTTGCTAGATCTGCACAGGAGATCGGTAGGCCAGAGAGAGCAGGGCCTAGTGATCCGGAAAAGACGTATGGGATTGAATGGTTGAAGAAATTAGGAGCCACGGTGTTTGAGGGTTCCACAGATCCAGCTGACGCCGAGGTCTGGTTGAATATGCTGGAGAAATTCTTCGACATGATGAGTTGTCCTAAGGAGCGAAAAGTCAGATTAGCTACATTCCTTTTGCAGAAGGAGGCGGAGGGATGGTGGAAATCCATTTTAGCCAGGCGCAGTGATGCACGTACGTTAGACTGGCAGACATTCAGAGGCATATTCGAGGAAAAGTACTATCCCACCACATATTGTGAGGTAAAGAGAGATGAGTTTCTGGAGCTGAAACAAGGGTCACTTTCAGTGGCCGAGTACGAGAGAAAGTATACCGAGCTTTCACGGTATGCCGATGTGATTGTGGCATCTGAGAGTGACAGGTGTCATAGATTTGAGAGAGGGTTGCGTTTTGAGATACGTACCCCAGTTACTGTTATTGCCAAGTGGACGGATTTTTCCCAGCTAGTAGAGACTGCCTTACGTGTGGAGCAGAGTATTATAGAGGAAAAGTCGGCTGCGGAGCCTAGTCGTGGAGCTCCAACAGCTAGTGGTTTTCGAGGTCGTGAGCAGCGGAGGTTCACACCTGGAGTGAATGTTTCAGGTCGTCAAGACTTCAAGCGCCAATCTGGTGGCCAGTTGTCGAGGCAGATGAGTTCGGGTAGTGCTTATCAGAGGCAGAGTCAGAGAGCCCCCAGTCAGTCTGCGAGTTCAGTAGCAAGACCGCGAACGGGTCAGGAGTCCGTTGCTAGTGAATCCAGGAGAACCCCATGTGTAAGTTGTGGCAAGAATCATCGGGGTCAGTGTCTTGTTGGCGCCGGTGTGTGTTACGAGTGTGGACAACCAGGGCATTTCAAGAGGGATTTTCCACAGCTGAGGGCAGCAGTTCAGAGGGACCAGAGAGTTGAGTCCCACACAGTTGAGCAGCCGAGAGTCTTAGCAGGCGCAGGAGAAGGCACCAGTGGTGCAAGGCAGAAGGGAGTTGTGGGGAGACCTAGGCAGCAGGGAAAAGTCTACGCCATGACTCAACAGGAAGCAGAGGATGCACCAGACGTGATCACTGGTATGGTTTTGATTTGTAATGTACCTGCACGTGTTTTATTAGATCCAGGAGCTACGCATTCCTTTGTTTCTAGTATGTTTTTAACTAAGCTGAATAGGATGCTAGAGCCTTTATCTGAGGAGTTAGTCATATGCACTCCAGTTGGTGACGTTTTATTAGTTAATGAGGTGTTGCGTGATTGTGAGGTTGTAGTAGAAGGTCTCTGTATGTTAGTGGATCTTCTTCCCCTAGAGTTGCAGGCGTTGGATGTGATTTTGGGAATGGATTTCTTATTCACTCACTATGCTTCTATGGATTTCCATAGGAAGGAAGTGACTTTTAAGAAACCAGGTTTGACTGAAGTAGTTTTCAGAGGTGAGAGGAAGGTTATTCCTACGAGTTCGATTTCAGCTCTGAAAGCTGAGAAGTTGTTGAGGAAGGGTTGTACAGCGTTTCTTGCACACGTGGTAGAGGTGCAAGAAGAAAAGCTGAAACCAGAAGATGTTCCTGTGGTGAACGAATTTCTTGATGTTTTTCCTGCTGATTTATCGGGTTTGCCACCTGAAAGAGAGGTGGAGTTCACTATTGAATTGTTACCAGGAACAGCACCTATTTCATAGGCACCATACAAAATGGCTCCGAGCGAGCTTAAGGAGCTGAAGGTGCAGTTGCAAGAACTAGTTGACAAGGGATACATCAGGCCTAGTATATCACCTTGGGGAGCTCCAGTCTTATTTGTGAAGAAGAAAGATGGTACCCTGAGATTATGCATTGATTACAGGCAGTTAAACAAAGTCACGATACGTAACAAGTATCCTCAACCATGCATCGATGACTTGTTTGACCAGTTAAGGGGAGCATCAGTATTCTCTAAGATTGATTTGAGGTCAGGATACCACCAGTTGAAGGTTAGGGAATCAGATATTCCTAAGACAGCATTCAGGACGAGGTATGGGCACTATGAGTTTTTAGTGATGCCATTCGGTTTAACGAATGCGCCAGCAGTTTTCATGGACCTCATGAACAGGATCTTCCATCAGTATTTAGATCAGTTTGTGATAGTGTTCATCGATGACATACTAGTTTACTCAATTGACAGGAAAGCCCATGAAGAACATCTAAGGATTGTTCTACAGACACTACGTGATAAACAGCTATACGCTAAGTTCAACAAATGTGAGTTCTGGTTGAATCAAGTGGTGTTCTTAGGGCATGTAGTTTCAGCGGACGAAGTTAGTGTTGACCCGCAGAAAGTGGAAGTTGTTGTTGTTGGGTTTTATGCCCTAAAACTCGTAGATAGTAAATGTACATTTGACCGAACATTAATAAAAGTGATGTATTATTCAATGTTTGTATTATATCTTGTCTTATCAACCCTAATCCAATAAACTAAACATCCAAGGCTAATAGAATGAGGCTTGAACTAGTATGTAGGGACATACGGGGATCAGTGTTCAAGTTTTAGCCTAAAGGGTCTGTAGTATAGGGATAAGGCTGGGTACCTTATCCTGGTGACACTATGGATACGGCCCGCTTTGTATAATGATACAAACGTAGTGATCCAACGCGTTCATGTAGTTGACATGCGAGTGGGGGTATCCTGTGCAATGAGTTTGCACAAAGACCGGACCGCGAAATAGTTAACCACTAACTGTAACACCGTTAGTTAGCTCGGTTTCTATTTCACTAGGATGACCTAGGCAACTTGGCCTTAATCCTGAGTGGATTATGGACTCCTATCCATGAGGGATTGTCCTTTGATTTGTACGGGTGAGAGTGGCCTGTTCGCCGACTCAATAAGCCTACCATTTTGGGGACAAGACCGAGTGGGGAGCTGGGAACGTAGTCTTACAAGAAGGAATTCACTCCTTCCCGATATTAGGGTAAGTAGAGGTGTGTTCCCTTAAGTGGTGTCTCCGGGTCTTGAACAAAGGGCCCTACCCTCTTTATGGCACGAGAGGGATTTCTGTTTGTTGGTTGGACCACAAATAGATTGTTCATTAGAGGAGCACTGGTACTTAAGGACCAAGAGGTAGCCCAGGGGTAAAACGGTAATTTGACCTAGCTGGGGTACGAGCACATGTGAAGGGCTAACTTGCTGTTGATGGTCAATATCCGTGGACACAGAAATATATCTGCAGTGAGAAGAGTGCAGCTGTGGTTCTTTAGTGAAGTGAACCGCAGTTAACGAACACTGGTTAATTTGGTTAATGAGTTTAGCCAATTAATCTTATATCGTTGGAGCATCTGATCTGTAGGTCCATTAGGTCCCACCGGTAGCTCCATTGGGGCGTTGAGAAAAATTTCTAAGGGGAGTTATATATTTGAAGGGGTTCAAATATCTTATTAAAGTATGAATATGATTCATAATAAAAAACTATAGGTTATAATTAATGCTCATATGATGAATATTAATTCTATAGTTTATTTGAGAGAAACATGATTAAATATATGATATTTAATTGAAATATTAATTAATTGGTGAATTAATTAATATTGATGTTTTAATTTATTTTAATTAAATTATGATTTAATTAAGGTATATTAAAACTTTGGGTTATGAGGGATATGTGCATGAAAGTGTTCATGTGACAATAATTAAATTAAATATTTTTTATTATTATTTAATTTAATTAACTGATCAGTTAAAGAACTGATCAGTCAACCACTCCCCTAACCCTACACGCGTGAATGGGAGGGTTTTAAGGGAGTGGGAGGTTATTCTTCAAACGATCTCACGTTTAATGCTCTCCCTCTCTCTCTCACGCAATATCTCTCTCTCGCTGAAGAATTCTCTGGGTTCCTAAGAATTGCAGAGGCCAAAATTCTCCCCTTTTGATCTTAGAATTTTTGGTTCCCACAAGCCACTCAACACTAATTCCAAGGAGAATACCGGTGTAACTTCGTGGTGGTGTTCGTGAGCAATTTGCAGCATTAGAAGGGTACGTTCTTGCTGCTGGAATTTTCGGATTCAATTTGGTTTAGTAAGCGAAACGGTCAAGAACAATCTCTAAAGTAAGTATTCTTGATCCCGGGTCAAAAGGATCCAATATTGTTAAGATCTAAAATGTTTAGAGTCTTTTTATGCATGTTTTATACAGTTTTACAGCATGTTTTGTGTATGTTTTATTGCTGTAAAACCTTTGCAAATTGTACTGGTACTTTAATGTTGAGTAAAACACAGTATGGTTAATGATCATTTCCGCTGCGCTAGGGCTTTAATCCCTGCAGTTGTCAACTGGGAGAGACCAGCTAGTGCAACAAAGGTTCGTAGTTTCCTAGGCCTGGCCGGGTACTACAGACGTTTTGTTGAGGATTTCTCACGATTAGCATTACCCTTGACAGCTTTGACAAGGAAGAATGCTAAGTTTGAGTGGTCGGATAAATGCGAACAGAGTTTCCAGGAGCTGAAAAAGAGATTGGTGACAGCACCTATTCTGACACTTCCTGTAACAGGGAAGGAGTATGTGATCTATTGTGACGCTTCGAGGCAAGGACTAGGTTGTGTGCTTATGCAGGAAGGAAAGGTAATAGCTTATGCTTCAAGGCAGTTGAAGAAGCATGAGTGTAATTACCCTACCCACGATCTTGAGCTAGCAGCAGTAGTTCTAGCACTGAAGATCTGGAGACATTATTTATTCGGTGAGAAGTGCCACATTTTCACAGATCATAAGAGTTTGAAGTGCATCTTTAATCAGAAAGAGCTGAATCTGAGGCATAGGCGATGGTTAGAACTAATCAAAGACTATGACTATACCATAGAATATCATCCAGGTAAGGCTAACGTGGTAGCAGATGCGTTAAGTAGGAAGTCGAGACTTCCGAAGAGTGCCTTGTGTGGTATTCTAGCAAGCTTGCTATGTGAGTTAAGAGGTTTCAAGGCAATTATGACTGCAGGAAGCTCAGGGAGTCTTTTAGCTCAATTTCAGGTTAGGTCTTCTCTAGTAGCAAAGATTATGAGAAGACAGCCAGAGGATAGTAACTTACAGAAAATGCTTGCAAGGTCCAAGCAAGTCCCAGAGGCAGAATTTGAGTTGAGAGCAGACGGAGCCATAGTTAAGCAGGGAAGACTATGCGTTCCGAATATTAGTGAGCTTAAGGGTGCAATACTAGAGGAAGCTCACAGTTCAGCTTACGCTATGCATCCAGGAAGCACCAAGATGTACAGAACTCTGAAGAAAACTTATTGGTGGCCTGGAATGAAGCGGGAGATAACTGAATATGTCGATAGATGTTTGATCTGCCAACAGGTTAAACCAGTGAGACAGAGGCCAGGAGGACTCCTTAATCCACTACCAGTGCCAGAGTGGAAGTGGGAGCATATTACCATGGATTTTCTGTTTGGATTACCTCGTACTTCTAGTGGACATGATGGTATATGGGTAATAGTGGACAGACTCACCAAGACAGCACGGTTTATACCGATTAAAGCGACGTCTACACTAGATCAGCTAGCTAAGCTATACGTCGATAGGATTGTAAGTCAACATGGAGTGCCAGTGTCCATAGTTTCAGATAGGGATCCGAGGTTTACTTCTAAGTTTTGGCCTAGTGTGCAGAAAGCTATGGGAACAAAGCTGAAGTTCAGTACAGCGTTCCATCCCCAGACAGATGGTCAGTCAGAGAGGACCATCCAGACCTTAGAGGACATATTGAGAGCATGTGTCCTTCAGTTTAAGGGAAGTTGGGATACCCACTTATCGCTTATAGAGTTCGCTTATAATAACAGCTACCAGTCTAGTATCGGCATGGCACCATTCGAGGCTTTGTATGGCAGACCATGCAGGACTCCTGTGTGCTGGAACGAAGTGGGAGAGCGAAAGCTAGTTGGTCCTGAGTTGGTACAAGTTACGTCAGACAATATTAAGCTGATTAAGGAGAATCTAAAAATAGCTCAGGATCGACAGAAGAGTTATGCAGATAAGCGACGAAGAGACTTAGAGTTCCAGGTTGAAGATCAGGTTTTCATGAAGTTATCTCCGTGGAGAGGTGTTCTTCGCTTTGGGAGGAAAGGTAAGCTGAGTCCTAGATATATTGGTCCTTACCAGATAATAGAACGAGTTGGACCAGCAGCCTATAGACTTGAATTGCCAGCGAGACTCGCTCGAATACATGATGTTTTTCATGTGTCCATGTTGAGGAAATATATTCCAGATCCATCCCATGTGTTGCAAGTACAACCGATTGAGCTGAAAGAAGACTTGAGTTATAAAGAGGAAGCGGTTCAGATCTTCGACAGAGAGGAGCAAGTTTTGAGGAACAAAACGATCCCACTCGTGAAAGTTCTTTGGAGACATCATGGAATAGAGGAGGCAACCTGGGAGTCAGAAGATCAAATGAGGAGGAGTTACCCGACACTCTTCATCTAAGAACTTCTAAATTTCGAGGACGAAATTTCATAAGGGGGAGGTAAGTTGTAAACCCGAGAATTTCCTTGGATCATTTACTCTTGTCATCTATTGTGGTTACATGGTTGAACTTAAGTTGTTGGGATTTACCAAGTTAAAAAGAAAAAAAGTGAAGAAAAAAAAAAGGGAAAATGGGAATGGACAGCAAGATACCACCACCGACAGCCTTCTTTACCAGCCCATTACCATCCATTTTTCCATCATTTTCCATCCAAATTTTCAGAGCACTTGAGGGAGAAAGTGAAGGAGGAAGAAGAAGAAGATTTTCGTGGTTTTGAGGTTGAAGAAGATAGGAAAAGCTCATGCAAAGCCAGTCATAGCAGAATCTGAGATCAACCTGTCAACCTCTGGTATTTTATTCGGTTTGAGCTACACAGAAGGAACTAAGAGGTGAGGTTTGATTTTCTTGAACTTTAGTTCATTTTCTAACAAATTTCATGCAGGAAGCTTGAGGTAAATCGTATGAGAAGTTAATGGTTTTTGGAATGGAAAACAGAGCACAGGATTTTCGAGCAAAGTAGGAGGATCTCTGGTTTTCTCTGGTTTTTCGAGCATTCTGGGGTGTACAAGTTAAATCAGAAGCTCTATTTGGTATGGTTGGAAAGCTTATTCAATTTCCTACAACTTTCATTAAGATTTTGTGAGCCAAAAATTACTTTAAGTAGGTTTAATTTCAGGAGAAAGATAAAGGGTAGCAGAGAACCTCGAATCTGTGTTGTTTGTGTTCGGGGCAATTCTGGACGAATTGGTTGGGAATCTCGTTTTCATTTCTTCAGGTAAGTTGTAGAGTGTTCGAAAATGAAGAGTTTGATTTATAGTACATTAATGTTGGTTAAGTATTGAGGAAGTTATGGGTGTTGGAAGTTAGGTATAGAATCTGGAAAATCTGGAAAGTAGAATGTGAATGTGATTCTTAATCCAATTGTTTAAAAATTCATGAGCATGGAAAGACAAAGCTATCTATGGTTCTAATGCTCGGTTTTGGTTATTTGACAGGCCAAGAGGAAATAGGTCGAGTCTACAAACCAGGGAACTAGATAAGACAGTGAGTGACAAAATGAATTTCGAAAATTGTTTCCACTTTCAGGAAGAGATCAAGCTGCCGGTGCCTGATACACTGCCAACGTCTGCTGAAAGCTCCAGATCAAGCTCCAGTACGTGGGTGGAGTTGTATATTGAGTCTGTCTATTATGTAAATGTTTTGTAAGGATTGGATAATTTAGTCCTAGAGGTCGTGGTTGTATAAACCCTAGTTGTATATGTTTTTGGTTGTGATATCTATATCAGGTTATTATCCGAACCAAGTTATGTCAGGGCGGCACCTCGTGTTTGTTGAAAGTTTTTTTTCAGGGATTCCACTGTGTTCTGTTTCATGTAGAATGTTTTATATCTATGATTAGTATGTTTATCAGGTTCAACGTTCAGGAGGGTTAGCGGGTATCGTTAGAGGAGGACGATGTCCGTTGGCTTCACGCCATCTTTCGAGCTAAGCTAGCAGGTGGTCCGGGAGGGGGTGTGACAACAATGACACCTCCTTTCTTAGGAACACATTGGACAGGGCTTACCCAATTGCTGTCTGCAATTGGATAAATAATGCCAGCATCCAACCATTTAATCACCTCCTTTTTAACAACCTCTTTCATTTAAGCCTTATTTGTTGCTCAATACTCCTAAAGGATCCCTCCTCTAGAGTGATTTTTTGCATACAAAAAGATGGGATAATTCCCTGAATGTCAGCCAATGTCCAACCTATTGCTTTGCGATATTGCTGCAGCAACTTTATTAAGGTCTCTTCATGCTCCGACATTAAATCTGATGCAACAATAATGGGCAACGTCTCACCCTCCCCAAGATACACGTACTTTAGATGATCCGACGGGCTTCAAATCTAAAGTGGGTGCCTCAATCAGGGATGGCTTAATAGGAGGAGCCTTCCTTTGATCTAAATCTAAAGACTCAAAAACATCCTCACACCTATACACTTCTTTTTCATTTTTTCTTTCTAAAGAACAAACTTCTAAATCCTCTACACTAACCTTTCCATGATCTTCCAGATGCTTGTTTTGCCGAATCCTGTATTGCTGTCTCAACAATTGTGTTGTCCAGAATCCTAATGAAAGAACAATCTTCCATTTCGTCTGGATACTTCATGGCCTTAAACACGTTAAATTTTACTTCATCATTATAAACTCTCATTGTTAACTCCCCTTTTTGAACATCTATCAATGCCCTACCAGTAGCCAAAAATCGACGACCAAGAATAATTGGGACATCTTTATCTGCCTCATAATCTGAGATAATAAAATCAACAGGAAATATGAACTTATCTACTTTTACTAAGACATCCTCAATTTTTCCCTCAGGATATGTGATAGACCTATCAGCTAGTTGAAGCATGACTGTGGTAAGCCTAGCTTCACCAATACCTAGCTTTCGATAGACCGAAAGAGGCATAAGGTTAATGCTTGCACCTAAATCACATAGTGCTCTACCTAACTCTTTTCCACCTATTGACACAGGTATAGTAAATGATCTTGGATCCTTAGCCTTGGTTGGTAGCCCATTCTTAAGAATAGCACTACATTCCTCAGTAAGAGATACAGTTTCAAACTCACCTAACCTCTTCTTTTTAGTTAAAATATCCTTAAGAAATTTAGCATAATTAGGCATTTGCTCAATAGCTTCTACTAAAGGGATATTTATATGCAATTGCTTAAGAATCTCTAAAAGCTTCTTAAATTGACCATCCTGATTCTTAGGCTTTTGCCTTTGTGGAAAAGGTAGAGGTGGTACATAAGGTGGGGGCGACACATAAGGTGGTTCCACATCTGGAATAGAACCAGATGCTCCAGCATCATTATTGCTGCCTCCAGCACCCTGACCAGACTTCAACTCTTTCTCAACAACAGCATCTTTATCACAATTCTTTTCTACATCCTGGGTTTTACTAGGCTCTTTTCTTTCCTCTAGTGGCTTACCACTCCTAAGAGTCACTGCCTTTACCTGCTCCTTACCTTCCCTTATAGGGTGTTCAGTATCTGAAGGAAGTTCCCCTTAAGGCCTTGCCTTTAGCTCATTAGCTAGCTGACCCACTTGCAATTCCAGGGCTCTCATTGAAGCTTGATTACTTTGAATTGTGGCATCTGTACGAGCCATTTATTCTTTCATCATTGCCTCAAGAGAACTCTCCGAATTTTGCTGGGGCAAAGCCTGCTTATTTTGCTGGGGCAATACCTGCGCTTTAGCAAATCCCGTCTGGTTCACCTTTTGCTGTGTTTGCACATTACTTCCTTGTCCTCCCCATGCGAAGTTGGGGTGGTTGCGCCAACTTGGATTATAAAAGTTAGAATAAGGGTTATTCCTCTGATTACCTACAAAAAACACAGAAGCTGGATTGTTGGGGCAAAACTCGTAGTTGTGCTCTTCACCACAATAGACACATGCTTCCTCTGCAACTTGGTTCACCACTGCAGCAGGCTCCACAGCTGGCGGCTGCTGATGACAAACCACTGTCACATTTTTAAGAGCGTTAGCTAACATTGCAATATC
Source organism: Luffa aegyptiaca (assembly GCA_017139565.1). Classification (NCBI taxonomy): domain Eukaryota; kingdom Viridiplantae; phylum Streptophyta; class Magnoliopsida; order Cucurbitales; family Cucurbitaceae; genus Luffa; species Luffa aegyptiaca. The sequence continues at coordinate 24,248,757 of CM029395.1, forward strand.
AGCCCTAATGGTGGACACACCATCAACCTCTAACACACTCTTAACCTTTTTATTTGTGCCTCTAACATCCGACCACTGACAACTATTAGTTGATATTCTTTCTAAAATTTCATGGGCTTCATTAAAAGTTTTTGCCAAAAGGGCCCCTCCAGCCGAAGCATCAACCATACCTTGGGTTGCTCCATTTAACCCATTGTAAAATGTTTCCATTTAGATACAATGTGGTAAACCATGGTGGGGACACTTTCGCAAAAGCTCCTTTAATCTCTCCCAAGCCTCACTAAAAGTTTCATCTTCAAGTTGCCTAAACCTTACTATTTCACTCCTCAATTTAGAATTCCTATTTGGTGGAAAATATTTACTAAGGAATTTTTCCGCTAATTCATTCCATGTCCTAATTGATCCTGGAGCAAAAGAATTTAACCATGTCTTTGCTCCATCTCTAAGAGAATACGAGAGCAAAGTTAATCTAAGGGCATCTCTAGGCACTCCTTGAATTACAAAAGAATCACTAACTCCTAGAAAAGACTTAAGGTGTAAATGAGGGTCTTCGGATGACAAACCATGGAACTGACCCACGGTTTGCAACATCTGAAACATTATCGGTTTCATTTCAAAATTTTCTGCCTCAATTTGAGGACGTGCAATCCCTGGATTTAACTCATCAAACATTGGAAAAGCATACGCTCGAATGGCTCTGGCCCTATCGTTTGCTACTAAGATAGGATTCTCAGCCTGATTATTTTGTTGTCCATTTTGCTCCAACTGTGGATTCTGCTGCAGCAAACGATTCTGCTGGGAGTTCGCTGGATCTTCTGGACCCTGCAAGAGACGCGGCACGTCAGCCATTGGATTTTGGTTTCTACGCTGCTCTCTCCTTCTTCTCCTGAATGTTCTCTCGATTTCTGGATCAAGCTCGAACCTTACCCCAGGTGGATCACTCATGCACCAAACTCACACCTGCAAAAACAAAAGAAAAAATCAAAAAGTTCTAGCACCAAACCACTAAAACACATACACAAAACATATCAGATAAAAACTTATTCAAGTCCCTGACAACAGAGCCAAAAACTTGTTGGGCTCCTAGAGTGAGTAAAAATAAGATGTAAATAGACTCTAGAACTTTGTGCAAGTATACACAATCCGCAACAAGTAATAAGTATTTATCTAATCTAGGGTCTGAATTAGCTCTCACTTTATCTATTTTGTTTAGCTTTTCAATGGTTTCAAAAGTGGTTAAAATGATTGGTTTTTATAGAATGTTGAAGCAAAAGAAATGACATAACATAAAGTAAACAAATAAGCAGACAGATTAGAAATAGACATTGGTCAGGATTTAGTAATTGTTTTAAAAGATGTTCTATCAATATCATTGATCATGCAAAACTCTTGCAGTCTTATTAGCAGATTCCTCCCGGAACTCTGGATTTTTTTAGAATGTGTTTCAACTCCAATGACGCACTACCGATCAAGCACTAGGCAACTGGCTATCCCTAGCTCAGTCACTGGCGTTCACCAATACACAATGATCTAAAGTGATTAATTGCCACACACTTCCCAAACCATCCCTGAAACTAGGAAGTGATATTCATACCGGCTGGCCAAGCAGGCACAAAATATAATTAAGCACAACAAATAATCAAGATGCATCAAATCATATATTGCATAGAGATTAAGCACGACAATTACATATTCCCTAACCAACACCTAAAGTTATTTAGTTCATAAAGTGCATAGTAACACACGTTACAATCTGAGTAAATGCATCCATAATTATACAAAACAATACAAGAAAATACTAATTCCCTTGATCAACTTCGTAATTGATGGTCTTCTTGTAGTCCCTAATCTTTCTCCTCTATTCGACTCCCAATGATGGAAATGAGAAAATGATCCCTTTCCAAGAGTGGAATGAATTTGACTTGGGTGGCCTTTCCCTTTTATAGAGTGAAGACAAGCTTGAATTAGGTTGACCTAGACATGTGGATGGCTCTCCTTGCTCCTTAAATCCGAGAATAGCTTAACTGAATTCAGTTCATTAAATTGGCTAACGAGGTGTGACGTGGCAGTTTTGCTCCCTGCTTTGCTGCAGCAAAGAATTTGCTCCCTCAAGTCGCTCAGCAATATATTCTGCACAAAATAACTTTCAAAGCATTCATTCTTCCAAATGGGTTAGAACATATATATAAACGCAACCCTAGTTAGCACAAAAGACACACAAATCCCTATAAAAAAATAAGATCTAAATAACTCCCTTTTGGGGAGTTATCATGGTTGAATATCAGTATAGTTGGTAGAATAGTCGCAGATTTAAATCAATCCAAGTATAAACTGATTAAATCAAGTAGTACCTGATGAGTTCAGGGTCGAATCCACAGGGAAATGGAACAAAAAAAAATTATATATTCACTGATTTAATCTCTCCACATGCTAGGTAAGTAAAAAAATTGAGTGGTGTAGTTTGAAAAAATAGATGTATTGCGGAAAGAAAATAATATAATTTGAGGAAAGGACTTAAATGCGAAAAATATCAAGGCTATTGCGGTGGCAACCTCATGCGTTCATAAGAGACTTGTAGCGCTAATTTTTGATTAATTGATCCATTAATGCTTAAGTAAGAGAAGAAATCATTAAGTTTTCCTTCCGGTGCTCCTTATGCATTTTAACAATAAACTAGCAAGTGACTCTGTGCCTAGTTTTATGCGTGAAGTTCAGTTCTCGTAATACTTACAAGGGATTGCGTTAGTCATAATGCAATCAAAGCTCAAACATGCAATATCTTTTAGTGGTAATAATTAAATGTTACCAAGACTACATGACATGCGCTAGCTTGTTCTACTTAGAGAGATCCATATGCATTACCTGTCAAGGATTTATCATACTGATACCGCATCCGGCTGGCCAAGCGGGACTTAGCAATAAAAGAATTAACACAACTAAGTAGAAAGCAAACAATGTTTCTATTAAACCAAAAATATGCGCTTACAAGTGATGCTTATCGCCGCATGAGGCGCTTGCGCTAAGCCTTGATGAGAAGATTTAGCTCATGAAAGCAAAACAGATAAACTTGAAAAGATACATTACACACAAGTGTATTCCCCTTTACAGATTTCTGCAGCTCCTCTCTAAGGTTCTTCTTCTCTCTTTTTTTTCACCCCTTCCTTTGAATAACTGAGTTCTATTTATAGGTGAGGGGAGCAAACTTCTTCAAGTCACCAACGGTCAACTTGCAAGTCCACTTGCGCTAGTTGTGTTAGCGCTTAATCATCATTTAGGCCACTTGCGCCCTTTTTTTAAACCTCCTTTATCGCCTACTTGTTCTGGCTGTGCCGGCGCTTGTCTTTTCACCCATCTTTTTCTGTCTTTTGATCATCTTGGAAAGTGTGCCTGCGCTGAAAAGATACTTAAAATGTCTAGATTAGTTGCGTTAGTGCTCTGTGTTTATAATTTCTTATCGCATACATGAATATAGCCTTCCGCTTATATCAAAGCACTTTCCCTTTTCTTTATGCGCTAAGATAACGCATTGGAGGCTCTTTTTGCCTTCTTTTAGCCTAAATTTAGAGAGCAAATAACTTGCATTTCGCAAGCAATCAAACCCCCAAACTTAAACTATTGCTTGTCCCCAAGCAATGCCTATTATCTACTTTGCGTGAATTACTTAACTCTTCTATTGCTTGCGATCTTGGCATCCTTCTACTTCTTTTTCTTGTAAGCATTACTCCAGTAGTTTTGACTTTTGTCAAATTTTCTTCATTGCTTAAAGCATGTTCCTTGCGCTTAGATTCTTCCTTGCCATAACTCAACCATTCTTTGCCTGTTCTGGGCGCATACGTTCAACTCTTCCTTTTTTTTTTTTTTTTTAGAAAGCAAACAATGGATATCAAATGGACATCAAAACGTATACTTTCGTTTTGGCTTACCCACATTTGTGATGAAGGGTATCCAACTACGGGTATTACATTTTTTTACTGCCCTTAACGCTCATAGGATGCGTTTGTCTTCGCGCAGTGGCAAACTATGGGTGTCATAAATGCCCCTGGCTACAAACATGCCGCCTTCCTAGAGGAACGCATATGTTATTTATTTAATACTTATGCGCCGACTCCCCCAAACTTAAGATGGACAATGTCCCCTATTGTCCCCCAAACTTACTTTGGAGCGCATTTGACAGAGGAAAATAGACGTGGAGTTGCGGCAAGGTTGAAACTGCGAAGGAATTTGCATTATGTTCTAAGGAAAATTAAGACAAAGGTTAAATCAAGTGAGGTAATGCGGACAAGAGAAATTAGAAGTCAGATGCGTTGATTAAGACAAAAGGAGTTAACGCAAAGATTTTAAGAGATAAAGAGACATTATTAAGGCAGAGAAAAGTGATAAGAAACATGCGTTGAGATATATTTATGTATTATGATAATGCAATTAAAACACGGCGCATACATGAAGGGAAAACAAAAGAAAGAAAGGAAAGATAATTTAATCCTGCGGTGGTGGAGGTGGTGGTCTAGGGAACCTTGGAACCGGAGGAATGTTTTGTGGACGCATCTGAGAAGGCCCTGCGCCAGCTGGTCTTTGCGTGAAAAGGTTTGGTGCGATAGGCAGGCGGTGGAAAGAGTTGGTCCAATGTGTGAGGAAGAGGAGCAAAGCATTGACTCTTTGCGACAACTCCTCTTGTTGCCTTTGCAGTGATGCCTGCTGCTGACACAGTCTTTCTTGTTGCAGACGCAGAGGTTCCGTGACTTCTTGGAACATTTGCCGCAGCTCTGAGAAGATGAGGGCTGTGTCTACATCGAGTGGTCGAGCAGATGCGCCTTCGCCTGATGTTGTGGTTTCAGGAGTTTGGTCAGGGATGTCATTGATGCGAGGAGGACTGGGCTGGGTTTCTTCGATAGCAACTTCTTCAGCATGAGTTTCAAAGCAGGGCGGTGAGTGCTGCGCTGGTGGTGGTGGCGGTGGCGCATTTTGAGGCTCATCGCAGACAGTGTTTTCCTGTGCTGGGGATTTTTGTTGATGGCCTTGCGCCGTCTGGCGAGGGTATCTTCCTGCGGTGACCTTGCGCCTTTTCGTTTTCTGCTTCTCAGGCGCTGGTGCAATTGATTCCGCTACGGGGGCTAAAGGTCTGCGGCTGACACCTTGCAGGCGTCTATCTCGCGTGCCCGTCACACGTGTCCACCATTGCTCGTCAAAATCCTTCCGCATTGTTCTTACTTCTTCATCTGCTGCGGGAAGGAGGTTTGATGCGCGACATAACGAGGTGACGAGGCCAGGACAAAAGAGCGCGCCTCTGGGCTTAGTGGCAGTGTGGCGCAAGGTGTCCACAAGGACTTTCCCTAAGTCAATTGGCGTGCCCTTCATGATGCAGTACACGAGGATCACGCGTTGGAGGCTGAGGGTTGCGTCGTGCGTTGTTGGCATGATGCGGTTTTTGATCCAGTGCATCCACAAAGTTGCCTCGAAATCCAGCAACTGCGATTTCAGGGTCCTCTTTGCGCCATGCCCATCCCACTTAGCCCCAGGACTGGCTACCGCGAGAAGGACTGTGTTGAGGAAGTCTTCATCCAAGCAGTCGAGCAGCCTATTCCCTTCTGCGCTGGGGATGTCCTGCAGCTCATAGACGCTGTTGATGTGTGCTGAGGAGAATGCGATGGCGTGGCCGCGTACAATGACTTCGTCAATTTCATCTCTCCATTGTGCGTGGAAGAACTCATGGACCAACGCAGGAGCGTAAGTTCCCGGATTCTCGCAGACTATTTCCCATTTGCGTTGGGAAATCTGGTCAGTCATTGTCTGCGGTAGGGGGCAACTGAATCCCCTCTCCTCCTGAAATTTTCCCCAGTCCTTTGCTTCGGCCTCGACGCCTACTTTTTGTTTTCCCTTGTCTTTGGCTGAGGTAGGTGCTTTCCGTTTCTTGCCTTGGGTCGCCGCAAGTTCCTCGCTTGGTTCTCTGATGGCGACCCCTGTGGGTTGGATGTTGCGGCGACGTGTGAGGGGGATTTCATCCTCTGAGTCCGACATTTCCATAGCCACTGCGATAGTCGCCAGGTTATGCGCTGCGATGGCTGCTGCTTCCTCATTGCTCGGTCCTTCGCCTTTATTTGCTGCGGTGGACTCTACGGCAGCACGTTCTCGTTCTTCTCTTTGGCGAATTTCATCGCCTTCTTCACCGAGTTCTTGCAGCAAGTCGTTCCATGCAGCGACTTGCTGCTCTGAGAAATGTGGAGGTGAGGAAGTGGTGTTAGATGGGAAACAGGAAGGTGAAGGCTCAATGGAGTGGGCTACGGTAGAGGGAGGGTTTGCGACTGGAAGCAGGGGAATAGATGGGAATGGAGAGGAAAAATGAGTGAGGTTTCGAGGGGTGGGAATGCTTGAAGCTGGCTGTAAAGTGATAGGTTGGATGGAGAAAGTGGATGTATCTAGTGGGGCGATGTTGAGTGCCTCATCGCCACCGGAGGTTGAAGGTGCGGCAGGGGTTTGTGCGTTTGAGCTGGTTTGGGGAGGTTCTCCATCTACCACTTCCGGTTCTTCTTCTTCCATTTGTGCAAGGTTTTGGCTGCCCTCTTCTTCATCCGAAGAAATGATCACATCTCTGTTTGGTCCTTCGACTTCCGGCGAAGAGATGGCGTCATCCGCATAACCGGCGATGGAGAGATTTTGTGAGTCCGACATGGCTTCTTCGGGAAGGGAGAGGAGAAGATTCAAAAATGGTTTAGGGTTTCTGGTACGAGGGAGGCGCAGAAATGAGGAAGAAGCCAGCAGGGGCTTCTCTTTCTTATAGTTAACGCAAGGCATGCGTCCCTAGGTACTGACAACCTTTCGCATCCCACTAGAGTGGGAAATCATGATTGTTTTGGAGGAATGTGAGCGGTTGCCTTGGGTAATGTGAGAAAAACAAGGGTTAGTGCGCCTCATTAAATGCTAATATGATTATTATCGTGTGAGGTGGAGATGCGGATGCGAGTTGGCCAGCGGTGGGATTTCCTTCTAGACACAAAATTTTCTTAACGCAGCGACTTTTACTTAAACCAAAAACTCATGCGATGAGATTATCTCCTTAAAGCTCAACCTATCAAAAGAACTAGATTATGCGGAAAGGAAATATTTACAACTTCTGACCTGTTAGTGCTCTATGCGCTAGGTCCTGGCGCATTTGAGAGCACTTCTGTTCTGGACCTATCTTGTGTGGCTTCTTCAAGGTGGATCTTTCAGAAGGATTAACTCAACTTCTTTATTCAAAGTTCCTTCGATATATGGTTTTACTCTTTGCCCGTTGACTTTGAAAATCCTCTTTCCATCTGTGGAATGCAGGTCTATTGCCCCATATGGATAAACTTTATGAATTATGTAGGGTCCTGACCATCTGGATTTCAGTTTACCTGGAAAGAGTCGTAAACGTGAGTTAAACAATAACACCTTCATACCTGCCTTGAGATCCCTCTTTTGTATCCTGCGGTCGTGCCATAGCTTTTGTTTTTCCTTATTTATCTTGGCATTCTCATATGCATTTCTTCTAAATTCTTCCAATTCTGTCAGTTGACGCAATCGTTCTTGCCCTGCAGCATCTAAGTCAAAATTTAGGCGCTTCATTGCCCAATGCGCCTTATGTTCCAACTCCAATGGTAGATGACATGCTTTTCCATATACCAGCGCATATGGAGATGCACCTATGGGTGTTTTGAATGCAGTGCGATATGCCCATAGCGCATCATCTAGGTTATGCGCCCAATCTTTTCTACTGATATTTACAACCTTCTCAAGAATTCTTTTTATCTCTCTATTTGAGACTTCCGCCTGACCATTGCTCTGCGGGTGGTAAGCTGTTGCGACATGGTGTTTGACATTGTATTTTCGCAATAACTTCTCCATAATTCTGTTTATGAAGTGGGTTCCTTCATCACTAATCAACCTGCGCGGCACTCCAAATCTTGTGAAAATATTCCTTTTTAGGAATTTGGTCACGGTTATCGCATCGTTTCTAACGCAGGCGATTGCTTCTATCCATTTTGTCACATAATCCACTGCGAGGAGAATGTATTGGTTTCCTTGCGATGATGGGAAGGGTCCCATGAAATCAATGCCCCAGACATCGAATGGCTCTATTTCTATTATGTAATTTTGAGGCATTTCATTTCTGGCGCTGATGTTTCCAGTGCGCTGACATCTATCACAACCTTCGACGTGTTTTCTAGCGTCATGAAACAAAGTAGGCCACCAATATCCACTTTGAAGAACTTTGGCCGCAGTGCGTTGACCTCCGAAATGGCCTCCATACGGTGCTTCGTGACAGTCTTTCAATATTTTCAACGCATCGCTATGCCCAACGCACCTTCTGAGAATATGGTCGGGTCCTCTGCGATAAAGACAAGGATCATCCCATAAATAAAATTTTAATTCGTGAAAGAATTTCTTACGGTGCTGCGCTGAGTATTCTTCTGGAAGAATTCCTGCGGCAAGATAATTTGCAATGTCTGCAAACCATGGTTCTTCCTTGTTGATGACGAACAGCTTTTCATCCGGAAATTCTTCTGCGATAGGGACCCTTGGTGCAGCATCTTTCCCATTATCTTCCAGTCGCGACAAGTGGTCAGCAATTAAATTTTCACTCCCCTTTTTGTCTTTGATCTCTAAATCGAATTCTTGCAGCAATAGAATCCATCTAATCAGTCTAGGCTTTGCGTCCTTCTTTGAGATGAGGTATTTTATTGCCGCATGGTCTGTGAAAACTATGACTTTTGAGCCAATCAGATAGGCACGAAATTTATCAAACGCATACACAACCGCCAATAATTCCTTCTCGGTTGTTGTGTAGTTTGTCTGCGCCTCATTTAATGTTCGGCTAGCGTAATAAATGGGGTGAAGATTCCTTTCGTTTTTCTGTGCCAATACTGCACCTACTGCCACGTCACTAGCATCACACATTACGACAAAGGGCTCTTTCCAATTTGGGGTTGCCAAGATAGGTGCACTCACTAACGCATGCTTAAGATTCTCAAATGCTTCAACGCATTCGTTGGAGAATTCAAATTTCCTATTAGCTTCCAGCAATGTGCAGAGTGGTTTCGAGATTTGTGAGAAGTTCCTGATGAATCTGCGATAGAAACCCGCATGCCCAAGAAAACTGCGAACTCCCTTAACAGATGTAGGCGGTGGTAAGTTCTTAATAACATCAATTTTTGCCTTATCTACTTCAATACCTGTGCTTGATATGTGGTGGCCTAAGACAATTCCTTCTTCTACCATAAAATGGCATTTTTCCCAATTCAACACCAGGTTGGTTTCCTTGCATTTTTCTAGTACTTGCTCCAGTTGCTTCAGACAGCTTGTGAAGGACTTCCCATATACTGAGAAGTCATCCATAAAAACTTCCACGGATTTTTCTAGAAGTTCGGAAAAAATCGCCATCATACATCTCTGGAATGTTCCAGGCGCATTACACAGTCCAAAAGGCATCCTTCTGAATGCAAAGGTGCCATATGGACAAGTGAATGTTGTCTTCTCTTGGTCTTCTGGTGCAATGGTGATTTGATTATATCCTGAGTACCCATCTAGAAAACAGTAGTAAGCTTGTCCTGCAAGTCTGTCTAACATTTGGTCAATGAATGGAAGAGGAAAATGGTCCTTTTTGGTGATCGCATTCAGCTTGCGATAATCCATGCAGATGCGCCAACCTGTAGTGGTGCGGGATGGAATTAGCTCGTTGTTTGCGTTTGCCACCACTGTCATGCCTCCCTTCTTTGGCACGCACTGAATTGGGCTCACCCATTTGCTATCTGCGTGGGATATATCACACCTGCGTCGAGCCATTTAATTATCTCCTTTCGTACTACTTCCATCATTGCGGGATTTAGCCTTCTCTGTCTCTCAATGAATTCATTAGATTCATCTATCAAACGAATTTTGTGCATGCAATAAGCAGGACTGATACCTTTTATGTCTGCTAAACTCCACCCAATGGCCTCTTTGTGTCTTGCGAGAACTTCCATTAGTAGATGTTCTTGCGATGAGTCAAGCTTCGATGAGATTATTACTGGGAGTGATTCTTTTTCCCCCAAGAACTTATACTTCAAATGCGTTGGCAAGGGTTTAAGCTCTAGCGCAGGAGGTTGCATTATGGAAGGCAAGGCGGGCACTCTTCCTTCCATGTCTAATATGTGGGTCACTTCCTCATGTTGCGACAAGATGCGGGTTCCTCTTTCCTGATCTTCCTTGACTCCTTCTTCTGGGGAACTGGCCGCATTTGAAAGTAACTCTTGCGGAGAGCATATATCCATGCGGTCTATCATGTTGCATTCCTTAGGATCATCAGGATATTTTAGGGAAGAGAGAACATTAAAGACAACCTTCTGATCATTCATGCGCATAGTCAGTTCTCCCTTTTGTACGTCAATCAGAGTCTGTCCTGTGGCAAGGAATGGTCTTCCCAAAATAATGGGAATCTCTTTGTCAGCTTCATAGTCCAAAATGATGAAATCTGCAGGAAAAATAAATTTTTCAACTTTGACTAATACGTCTTCGATCTTCCCCTCAGGGTGGACTACAGATCTATCTGCTAACTGAAGTGTAATAGTGGTTGGTCTTGCTTCTCCGATCCCTAGGCGTTTGTAGACAGATAATGGCATTAGATTGATGCTTGCGCCTAGATCGCATAATGCCTTGCCGACATCAATTCCTCCTATCGAGCAAGGAATTGTGAAACTGCCAGGATCTTTAATTTTGGGGGAAGCTTGTTGGCAAGTATTGCGCTACATTCACTGGTTAACGCAACCGTTTCAAACTCCTTCCATGGCCTTTTGTTCATCAAGATGTCTTTCAAGAATTTAGCATAGCTTGGCATCTTTTCTAATGCTTCCACAAGTGGGACATTGATATGCAATTCTCGCAAAACATTCAAAAATTTCTTAAACTGAGCCTCATCATTCTTCTTTCGCAACCTTTGCGGGAAAGGTAGCGTGGGCTTGTATGCGTCAGGCTCTTCTTCTACGTGCGTTTTTTTCTTTTCGGATACATCTCCTTGCGTCACTCTTTCTTCAGGCGGCAGGTTGTGCCCTTCTGTGGTTGCACATGGGTCATCTTGTGTTGGTAGAGGTTCATTCACCTGTAATTGTCTTCCACTTCGTAGAGTCACCGCATGGCAGTGTTCTTTCCCTTTTGGATCCTCTGTATTGCTGGGCAATGTTCCTGCAGGCCTGTTTCTAAGTTCTGACGCAAGCTGTCCAACTTGAATCTCTAGGCTGCGGAGAGATGCGGCTTGGCTCTGAACTTCTGCGTCATTCTTGGCCATATATTCTTTCTGACTAGTCATGAATTCCCTCATCATGCCTTCTAATGCGTTTGAGGCTGATGCTCTGGAGCTTCCTCCTCCTTCCATGTTGTGCTGGAAATGTTCCTGCACAGATTGGCCATTGTTAGAATTGAATAATCTTGGAACATGATTTATATTACCTTGTTGTTGTTTATTCGCGTTTCCATTCCATGAGAAATTAGGGTGATTTCTCCATCCTGGGTTGTATGTGCTTGAATATGGGTTGTTGCGCGTCACTCCTTGCGCTCCCACATATAGAACTGCTTCTGGGTTTGAAGGACATTGGTCATGCGTGTGTCCTTCACCGCAAATTCCGCATCCAACTGCGTTGAGTTGCTCGATCAAGGGTGCGGTGCTGGCTGTGAGCGCATCCATTTTTAAGGTCAACGCTTCAATTTTTGCGTTTACTGATGTCATAGGCTCTACTTCAAAACTTCCTGAATTAGCCTTAAATGGTCTTCGTCGCCTATCTTCCGCAGATCCCCACTCATAATTATTCCGTGCAATTCGATCTAGAATTTCATGGGCTTCATCATATGTTTTTCTGAGTAGTGCACCATTTGCAGATGAGTCTACCAAGATTTGTGAATTCTTGTTAAGACCCACGTAGAAAGTTTCTAGCTGAATGCACAGTGGTAAACCATGATGCGGGCATCTTTGTAGCAGGCTCTTGAATCGTTCCCAAGCTTCGCTCAATGTTTCATCATCTTGTTGCGCAAATGTCATTATTTCCTTTCTTAATCTGGAGTTTGCTGTAGGTGGAAAATATTTTTCTAGGAATTTTTCTGCCAAAACGTTCCATGTTGCGATGGAGTTTCCTGGCTGTTGATTTAACCATACTTTCGCCGCATCTCTCAGAGAGTAAGGAAATAATATGACCTGAAGCTGTTCTGGTGTAACTCCTGGGATGATAAATTTGTTGCAAATGTCAAGGAATGACTTGAGGTGAGAGTGAGGATCTTCTGATGGACTTCCTCCGAATTGTCCTGCAGCTGTCAACATTTGAAACATAACAGGTTTTAGTTCAAACCTCTCTGTTTCTAGAGTGGGTTGAATTATCCCTGGATTGAAATTGCAATTTGCAGGAGCTGCGTAATCTCTAATTCCTCTGGCCCTATCATCGGCCATTTGGATGGGGTTTAATTGTCTATTTGGTTGGTTTGGTGCTGCCATTTCCTTTGTTTCCCTTCGGGGTCTTTGATTCCTTCTTCTTCTGTGGTATGTTCTATCGATTTCAGGATCTACCTCGAATTCAATCCCTCGGGCGGCACGCATGCAATATCTCTGTTCCTGGAGAAAATGACTCAACAGGAGGCACTGTGAGTATTAATTCAGTGAAAGCTGGAGTAAACTTTTGTTGCCAGATCCCCGGCAACGGCGCCAAAAACTTGGTTGAATATCAGTATAGTTGGTAGAATAGTCGCAGATTTAAATCAATCCAAGTATAAACTGATTAAATCAAGTAGTACCTGATGAGTTCAGGGTCGAATCCACAGGGAAATGGAACAAAAAAAAATTATATATTCACTGATTTAATCTCTCCACATGCTAGGTAAGTAAAAAATTGAGTGGTGTAGTTTGAAAAAATAGATGTATTGCGGAAAGAAAATAATATAATTTGAGGAAAGGACTTAAATGCGAAAAATATCAAGGCTATTGCGGTGGCAACCTCATGCGTTCATAAGAGACTTGTAGCGCTAATTTTTGATTAATTGATCCATTAATGCTTAAGTAAGAGAAGAAATCATTAAGTTTTCCTTCCGGTGCTCCTTATGCATTTTAACAATAAACTAGCAAGTGACTCTGTGCCTAGTTTTATGCGTGAAGTTCAGTTCTCGTAATACTTACAAGGGATTGCGTTAGTCATAATGCAATCAAAGCTCAAACATGCAATATCTTTTAGTGGTAATAATTAAATGTTACCAAGACTACATGACATGCGCTAGCTTGTTCTACTTAGAGAGATCCATATGCATTACCTGTCAAGGATTTATCATACTGATACCGCATCCGGCTGGCCAAGCGGGACTTAGCAATAAAAGAATTAACACAACTAAGTAGAAAGCAAACAATGTTTCTATTAAACCAAAAATATGCGCTTACAAGTGATGCTTATCGCCGCATGAGGCGCTTGCGCTAAGCCTTGATGAGAAGATTTAGCTCATGAAAGCAAAACAGATAAACTTGAAAAGATACATTACACACAAGTGTATTCCCCTTTACAGATTTCTGCAGCTCCTCTCTAAGGTTCTTCTTCTCTCTTTTTTTTCACCCCTTCCTTTGAATAACTGAGTTCTATTTATAGGTGAGGGGAGCAAACTTCTTCAAGTCACCAACGGTCAACTTGCAAGTCCACTTGCGCTAGTTGTGTTAGCGCTTAATCATCATTTAGGCCACTTGCGCCCTTTTTTTAAACCTCCTTTATCGCCTACTTGTTCTGGCTGCGCCGGCGCTTGTCTTTTCACCCATCTTTTTCTGTCTTTTGATCATCTTGGAAAGTGTGCCTGCGCTGAAAAGATACTTAAAATGTCTAGATTAGTTGCGTTAGTGCTCTGTGTTTATAATTTCTTATCGCATACATGAATATAGCCTTCCGCTTATATCAAAGCACTTTCCCTTTTCTTTATGCGCTAAGATAACGCATTGGAGGCTCTTTTTGCCTTCTTTTAGCCTAAATTTAGAGAGCAAATAACTTGCATTTCGCAAGCAATCATATCACCAGGATAAGGTACCCAACCATTTCTTGGCCGGCAAGTTGATGACGTCACAGCGTCGCGACGCTGTGCCGTATAGCGTCGCGACGCTACCCCCTTTCCAAGCCTATAAAAGGCGCCCCTTGGTGCCTCATTTTACCATCAATCATCATATTCTTCCATTCCTCTCTTGCTTTCTTGGCTCCTGTGGGAGCCTCTCTCAAGGCTTTCAAGCCTTTTTGAGAGTTTCTTTAGTGGGAAACTTTTGGGGAATTTTGGGGAGCATTCTAGGAGGCTCAAGGAGTGTTCGGAGGGACTCCAAGCGTCAGCGAAGGGGTCTTCAACGGTCAATTCCTTCCCTTTTATTATGTTCTTAATTATGCTTTCCATTGTAATTATTGTGAATATTTTAGCTATGTATAGCTAAACCCCAATTTGGGGTCTTGAAATGAGATTATAGTTTAAATGTTGTTATAATTGCCTATCTCTAGCCCTTTGTCCTAATTATTTGTATGGATGTGCTTAATGCTTTATGCAATCTGGCCAATTGTGTACTGATCTGATTCTTGATGGAAACTCGACGGAGAGAAGTTAGGATAGATCATAATCCATGCAACTAGTTTAATTGCCCGTCGTGACAACGGGATTAGTTGATTAAACTTAGATTCCTAAAATGAATCAGAGCGTAATAATTAATGATTTTTAATGGCGCTAAGGACACTTAGGTTGTTAAAATGAATTAATTACAATTAGGGGAGACCGACAGGAGAACCTATGTTATTAACGGAGATTCTAGGAGTATAATTAGTTGGGCGATGAGTTAGGACAATTGTTTCAATTGTTTAGCTAATAATTGATTTTCAAGACCCCTCTTCCAATTAGAAAACTCTTTCTCCGTATTTTATTTTTACCGATTGATCAAATTTTCTCTCTAATTGTTTTGATTTTTTTTATTTTCTTTGATTGCATGATCTGGTCCCTAAATATTGTTTATCCCAAGTATTTTTAGTGCTCTAGGAATCTTTGCTTGCTTAAATTTTGCTTCGCCTCCCTGTGGATTCGATACTCGGTATACCTACCGTTTTATATTACTTGTGACGACCCGTGCGCTTGCGGTGTGAAAGTCGTAAAACGGCGAATAGTAGTAGTCGTGTCGCCAACACAAGTTTTTGGCGCCGTTGCTGGGGAGGCTTGATTTTTAAGCAAACCAATTTTTCTTGACATCAAAAAGAAAGGGATAAATAGTAATTTAGGTGTAAATATTTTTCTTTTATTATTTTTTGAATATCATTTTATTTTTATTTTTGTTTGGTTCTTTTGATTGATTGGGAGTATTGTATGCGAAGCAACAAGGTGGTTAATTTGTTTCCGCTAGATCTCGAAATTGACAGGACTCTTAGAACCATTCGTAGAGAAAAAAGATTAGCAGAAGCAATGGCCCAACAAGAAGCTCCCAAGGCAATCAGAGACTTTTTACAGCTAGTTCTCCCGACCGAGAATTCCGGAATTGTTTACGCCCCGATACAAGCTACAAATTTTGAGTTAAAGACGGGATTGATTTAGATGGCACGCGATAATTCTTTTAAGGGACATCCTTCTGAGGATCCACACTCACATCTGCGATCATTCTTGGAAATATGCGGGACAGTAAAGATGAATGGAGTTCCGGCAGACGCTATAAGATTGAGGTTATTTCCATTTTCTCTGCAAGACAAAGCTAAGGATTGGCTCGAATCAGTCGAGACGGGCAGTATTAGTACATGGGATGAGCTTGCCCAGGCTTTCCTAACTAAATTTTTCCCGCTTGCCAAAACTACGAAGCTCCGGACTGAGATTGGAACGTTTAGGCAGTTGTACGAGGCATGGGAAAGATATAAGGAGATGCTCAGGCGATGCCCACAACATGGGTATCCGGATTGGCTCCAGGTGCAGTTATTTTACAATGGATTGAATCCCTCCACCAAGACAGTTTTAGACACATCAGCAGGAGGAAGTTTTCTTTCCAAAACAGTGACGGAAGCCAAAGATCTGTTAGAGGAAATGGCAGCAACCAGTTATCAGTGGCCGACCGAGAGGGGAGTGATTTCTAAGAAGGCTGGAATAAGCACAGATGGCATCTCTGACCAATGCCCTGAATAAGCTGATTTCATCTGAGGTGGTCAAATCCATTTCCACCTTAGCTGAAGGGTATTCGAAGAAGGAAGGTCAAGATGTGGAAGAAGTTCAATACGTGGGGAACAGACCATTTACTCAAATACCGAACTTCTACCACCCTAATCTGCGCAATCATGAGAACTTCTCGTACTCAAACACAAAGAATGTTTTGCAGCCACCGCCAGGTTTTGCATCTTCCAGTGCGCCTGAAAAGAAGAATAACCTGGAGGAGATGGTGGCTATGTTTATCAAAGAACAAAAAGTGCTGAATGTCAATCTCCAGACGGCAGTCAATAACCACGACACTGCTTTGAAAAATATGGAAGTTCAAATAGGTCAGATAGCTTCAGCAGTGAATGCCCTTCAGAAGGGGAAATTTCCAAGCGACACTGAACCTAACCCAAGAGAGCAGTGCAAGATGGTGACACTAAGAAGTGGTAGGAAGTTGGAGATCGGTTCAGAAAAGAAGAAGGAAGAAGAAAAGAGCAAGGATGAAGATGGAAGGGCTGAGGCACAAAAAGCCTCCTCTGAAAGGTCCCATCATCCTCCTAACTCTGTTAATTTGAATTGTGGTTTTTCTAACTCTTTTGCAGGAAAAGAAGAAAGGCAAGAGGAGAAACTGAACGAGGAAGAAGTGGTTCCATGCAACCACCAAGCGGAGGGGCGAATGTCCAACCTTTGACTACAGGGAGTTACCTTTTCCTCAACGCTTTAAGAATGTTAAATTAGATGAGCAGTTTCAGAAATTCCTTGAAATGTTTAAAAAATTGTCTGTGAATATTCCCTTGGTAGATGCTTTGTATAACATGCCTAATTATGGGAAATTCATGAAAGAGATGCTTTCTAGGAAGAAAAGTTTGAAAAAAGAAGTTTTTAAATTGTCTGAAAGTAGTAGTACCATAGTTTCTGGAAAGATGCCTTCTAAACAGAAAGATCCAGGGAGTTTTATCATTCCCTGCACCATAGGAGAAGTATCTTTCAATAGGGCCTTGTGTGATCTTGGTGCTAGTATAAATTTAATGCCCTATTCTGTATATAGGAAGATTTGTTTAACAGGAATGAAGGATACCGACGTCACTCTCCAGCTTGCTGATAGATCAATTACTCACCTGATGGGTGTTGTGGAGGACGTGTTGGTGAAGGTCAATAAATTTATCTTCCCTCTAGACTTTGTGGTACTCGACATGCAGGAGGACAGAGAGGTACCCATTATTCTAGGCATGCCTTTCTTAGCAACTGGTAAGGCCGAAATTAGTGTGCATACAGGTAAGCTTACCTTGAACATTGATGATGAAAAAGTCGTGTTTAGTATTTTTGGCCAGGATGAGTCTGTATGTAGTCTGCATACTTGTTTTTCTATTGGTCCTGAATACTTGACTGACGATGATGAGGAGGTAGAATATAATCTTGGCCTAGGATTAGGAGAGGTGCTTATGGATGATGGGGATTTCGATCATAATGCTTTATTAGATGACCCTCTGTTTGAGAATGAGCTGAATGATTTAGAATTGCCTGACTTTGAAAATGAATTGGAATTGCCTGCTTATGAGAATGAAATATCTGCAGTTGATGATTTACCTTCTTTTGAAAATGAGTTGGATTTGCCTGAGATTGATGATTTTGATGATGATATTGATTTGCCTGACATTGAGAATGAGCATGTTTTGCATAAAAAGGATTACTTGATAGATAATTTTGAGTTTGATCATGATAATGCTGAATCTATTGAGTCTGATCTTCATATTCCTGAGTGCATGAAACCTGACAATGTTAATAACTTTGATTCGTGTCCTGATGATGTATATAGCATAGAATCTGACCCAGAGGAACTCGAATCTGTGCATAGTATAGAATCTGACCCTGAAGAGCTTGAATTCTTTAATTCTAATAGTGAGTCATATGATAGCTTAGTCGAATCATTTTTTAATTCTGAGTCTGAGGAATCTTCTGAGCATATAGATATTGAATCTGATGAATGGATTGGCATGATTGATAGGCCATCTTTAGATCCCAGACCGGTTGATATCATAACGTTTGATGACTCTGTTAACAATTGTTTTGAGAATAGAGATTTAGAAAAGAGATTTGACACTGTTGCATATTTTCTGAAATGTTATTATGATAATCTCTTTAGCGAAGATGGGCCAGGGGAAAGTTTTTCTCCCCTGTTTGCAGTGTGCAATTCGGTGTGTGATTTTTTGCAGGGCCCGGAGGATGATGAAAACTTTTATTTCGAGCCTCCGTAAGCGTGTCGAGCCTCGTCTAGCTAAAGACGTTAAAGAAAGCGCTGCTTGGGAGGCAACCCAAGGATTTAAGTTTAAGTAGTTGTTTTTGCGGTAAATAATTTTCTTTGCTTCGTGATCCAATTTTGTTTTGCAGGATCACCTTAGCAAATCCCAAAGCTCAAAAAAAAAATCCCATTTTTTTTAATCCAAAAGGAAGAGGATGAAGCGCTCCTAGCTCAGGGAAATCTCAGTATCCCTCTATTTGCTTTATTATTTTTAAAACATTGGGGACAATGTTTAGTTTAAGTTTGGGGGGGAGGCTTTCGCTGTGTTGAGCATATTTGAATTCTGTTGGATGCATGAATAGATAGCCATGATAGCCAAGGATGTGATTTTAGAAGTTTTGGGAGAAAATGGTTTATATGTTGTGGAATCTGGGAGCACGGCAGAAATTGTGAAATTTTAAAATTTTTTGATACTTAGTTTTGATGTCTAAAGCATGCAATAGCCTTATCTAATGACGTCTTTGAAAATCTAGATTCTTATTATGATTTTTCCAGTTTGTTGTCACCCCGATAGGCTTAGTTTCTAATACTAGGAAGTTCATGCTTGATTGTTCTAAAGAGCTAGGTAGAAAAAAAAATGTTATGCCTGCTGAGAGAAAAGCAAAAGCAACAAAAGAAAATGAGAGAAAAGAAAAATCTGTTGAAAAAGAAAATTTTTTGCTTGCACAAAAGAAAAAGCCTAGGGGTAAAAAGAGCTACCTGCGGTGTGATCAGTTAGGCCAACCAGAGAATAAAATTCGGGTTAAGGGTCCCTGCACCGTAGTGTGAAAGCTAGTACCATTAGATATCAAAATGCAAGTTTGGGGGAGTAGCAAAAGAAAAAGAAAAAAAAAGTGAAAAATCAATTGAGAGTTTTGCTCCCCCATGAAAAAGAAAAAAATCAGGCGCCCTAGTTTCTTTTTTTCTTTTGCATGATAGAAGAACTCCGACCTATTAGGGGCTCTTAGCCAGTGTAGGGGGAAAACAAATGGAGAAAGCCATAAGACTAATTTAGGTTAGTAAAAGAATCAATAGATAAGTCTTGAGCATGTTATTCATTAATCTTAAGTTCAAACTAGTTTAAGATTTCTTCATGAGTATGCGGTGCTTGCTTATTCCACCTGCATGTTTTCCATTTCTTGGCCGGCAAGTCGATGATGTCACAGCGTCGCGACGCTACCCCATTTCCAAGCCTATAAATAGCGCCCCTTGGTGCCTCATTTTACCATCAATCATCATATTCTTCCATTCCTTTCTTGCTTTCTTGGCTCCTTTGGGAGCCTCTCTCAAGGCTTTCAAGCCTTTTTGAGAGTTTCTTTAGTGGGAAACTTTTGGGGAATTTTGGGGAGCATTCTAGGAGGCTCAAGGAGTGTTCGGAGGGACTCCAAGCGTCAGCGAGGGGGTCTTCAACGGTCAATTCCTTCCCTTTTATTATGTTCTTAATTATGCTTTCCATTGTAATTATTGTGAATATTTTAGCTATGTATAGCTAAACCCCAATTTGGGGTCTTGAAATGAGATTATAGTTTAAATGTTGTTATAATTGCCTATCTCTAGCCCTTTGTCCTAATTATTTGTATGGATGTGCTTAATGCTTTATGCAATCTGGCCAATTGTGTACTGATCTGATTCTTAATGGAAACTCGACGGAGAGAAGTTAGGATAGATCATAATCCATGCAACTAGTTTAATTGTCCGTCGTGACAACGGGATTAGTTGATTAAACTTAGATTCCTAAAATGAATCAGAGCGTAATAATTAATGATTTTTAATGGCTCTAAGGACACTTAGGTTGTTAAAATGAATTAATTACAATTAGGGGAGACCGACAGGAGAACCTATGTTATTAACGGAGATTCTAGGAGTATAATTAGTTGGGCGATGAGATAGGACAATCGTAGCAATTGTTTAGCTAATAATTGATTTTCAAGACCCCTCTTCCCATTAGAAAACTCTTTCTCTGTATTTTATTTTTACTGATTGATTAAATTTTCTCTCTAATTGTTTTGATTTTTTTTATTTTCTTTGATTGCATGATCTGGTCCCTAAATATTGTTTATCCCAAGTATTTTTAGTGCTCTAGGAATCTTTGCTTGCTTAAATTTCGCTTCGCCTCCCTGTGGATTCGATACTCGGTATACCTACCGTTTTATATTACTTGTGACGACCCGTGCGCTTGCGGTGTGAAAGTCGTAAAACGGCTAATAGTAGTCGTGTCGCCAACAAGTTTTTTGATCTGATGACATGCAAAAATGTCATCATTTTCCTATTAATTTTAGCTAGTTTTGTGCATGAATTGTGAGCTTTAATGCATTTTTATGTTGATTTTGTAGAAAACCGAGTTCGAGAAGCAAAACCAAGAATTTTACCAATTTTGGGTATAAAAAGAAGACTTTGGGCCATAAAAGAAGAAAAGAAAAGACAACATTTGAAGTAGAGGCCCAAAAAGCCCAAAAGAATGAAAAAGGAGGCAAAAATCTGTGTTTAGGGCTTCTAGAAGGCCTAGCGTCTCGACGCTAGGACCAGAGCGTCTCGACGCTAGGTGATCAGTGAAGAAAATTCCAGAATCGCGGTAGTGTCGCGACGCTGCGACAACTTCTGCTCCAAGAAAACCTGACGACGCTGTGACGTAGCGTCTCGACGCTGTTGGCTTGTCCAGCAAGAAAAGGGTCGCCCATGCTCCTATAAATAGCCCCCTTTCCTTTGATTATTATCATCCCATTTTGGGGAGCTCTCCCTAGCTCAATAGAGAGAAAAAGTGAGAAGAATTGTGAGGAAAAATGAGGAATTGAGCGAGATTCCAAGGCTCGGGATTCGAGATGCTCGTGACGGGAGCTTGGGATCAACTTATCGGTTATTTCTTCCTTACTTCTTTGTAATTTCTTATTTTAATTTGAGTTAGGCCTATGGATCAAGATCATTTTGGCAACATTATTTCCAATTGTGAGTAGATCTTGAGACCTAGGGTCGTTATTCTAGTTAATTGGATATTGTAGCGCAATTACTTGGATTATGTACTGAATTTCTTCATATTTCATCTATGCAATTTATGCTTAATGCCTTTAATCTCTTGATCACGGATTAATTGATTTATTGGTCTGAATTGATACTCGACAGAGAGAATTTAGATTAGATCCAAATTGCATGGCTAATAATTGCTTGGCACACGAGAGTGAAAAAGAATTGTTAGAAATTGATAATGAAGTTGCTTAAGGCCATACTATGATTAACTAAGGAGATGGACACATAAATTAGTTATGTTAGTATGAGATGTGGAGGAATTGAAAGAGAAATCCACTTATAATTACTTCTAGATTTATGAAATTGAAGAGTATTAATTACATATATCCATGTAATTGAGCTACAAATCCAAGAAAGCTAGTTAACACCCTAGGTCAAGCCCCCTTTGATAGGAAAATTCCCTTTTACTTGCATGTTTCTTTTTATTAGTTTCTTTAATTTTCGCTCTATCATTCGAGATTGGACTTCTAAATAAAATTGAACATGATGGTTTTTGGTACTTAATGGATATAATTCAAATTCCCTGAGGATTCGATACTCGGAATACTTTCCGTTTTGTATTACTTGCGGCCCGTGCACTTTGCGACCATCAAGTTTTTGGCGCCGTTGCTGGGGAATTTGTAATTTTTCCGTTAATATTGAGAATTAAGTGTTTGGTTTTAATTTAGAAATTTTATTTTTGCATTTTAAATTTTTAGTTTAAGAAGTTGTGGCAAAATTTGAGGAGTTATAAGGTGGATAATCTGTTCTTTGAGATTTAATCATGGCAGAAGACAAAGCAATCAGAGATTATTTCTTGCCTGAATTTTCATTAAACTATTCTGGAATAGCTTACAAGCCAGTCACTGTCGATAATTTTGAGCTCAAAGCTAGTCTCATTCAAATGGTGAGAGAGAATGCTTTCAAAGGCCATCATCAGAAGATCCACACAATCACCTAAGATCATTTTTGAATATCTGTGGAACTGTAAAAATGGGAGGAGTTAGTCCTGACTCAATTCGTTTGCAATTATTCCCATTTTCTTTACAAGACAAGGCTAGAGATTGGTTAGACTCGTTAACCTCAAATAGCATCCTTGGTTGGAATGATTTAGTCAAAGCTTTCCTTACAAAATTTTTCCCATTAGCCAAAATTACCTAGCTTAGAACTGAAATTGGAACGTTTAAACAATTGGAGGAAGAGCAACTGCATGAAGCTTGGGAAAGATATAAGGATATGTTAAGAAAATGCCCACAACATGGATACCATGATTGGCTCCAGATACAACTTTTCTACGATGGGTTGAATAAGGATTTAAAGACAATTCTTGACACTACGGCTGGAGGAAACTTTTTAGCCAAAACTGTCAGGGAGGCACGAGCCATAGTAGAAAAGTTGGCTTTGACGAGTTACCAATGGCAACCAGAGCCCAAAATTAAGGAGAAACCACGTGAGAATAATGAGGTGAGTGCTTTAAGTTTGCAAGTCGAAGCTCTAACCAAGGTTCTAACCAAGCTCACAGGATCAGAAATTCCAAGTTCACCGAAAGCCGAAGTAAAGGAAGAACCTAAACCTGAAGAAAAGAAAAGCCCTTTGGAAGAAATGCTAAGAAACTTCATAAATGAGACTAGAAATTTGAATGAAAATGTTCAAGCCAAAGTAGACATTGTCGTTAATAAGATGGAAGCAAAAATGGATCAAATGACAATATTCATGAAGGAAATCCAGCAAGGAAATTTATCCAATGTCGTCGCCATGGACCCACAAGAACAATGCCCTGCCATATCTCTCAGAAGTGGGAAACAGTTAAGAGAAATTGAAAGAAAAGAAGAAACAAAGCCCATCACTAGAAGGATAGTGGATGAGGAAGGTGAAAACATACCAGAGAAAGAGTCAACACCATCAGTGCCAGATAAGTCTTCTGATTCTATTCCTTTAGTTCTTAACCAGATTCCTTATCCTCAGAGATTTCAAAAGAAAAAGTTGGATGCTGAATTTTCAAAGTTTCTTGATATTTTTAAACAGCTCCATATTAACATTCCTTTTGTTGATGCTTTGGAACAAATGCCACACTATGCCAAGTTTATGAAGGAAATATTGTCAAAGAAAAAGAAATTCGAGAATCATGAGACAGTAAATATGACAGCAGAGTGTAGTGCCATAATCCAAAAAAATCTACCACCAAAATTAAAAGATCCAGGGAGTTTCACTCTTCCTTGTACTGTTGGTAGTTTGTTTATTAAAAAAGCTTTATGTGACTTGGGGGCAAGTATTAACCTAATGCCTTTCAGTGTTTAAGGAAACTACAATTGTTCTGCAATTGGCAGATCGTTCGATGACATACCCTAGAGGTGTGTTAGAGGATGTTTTGGTCAACGTTGACAAATTCATATTCCCTGCAGACTTTGTAGTGTTAGACATGGAAGAAGACCTCGAAGTCCCAATCATTCTTGGGAGACCATTTTTGGCAACCGCTCGTGCGCTAATTGAGGTACAGAAAGGAACCCTGACTCTCAGGGTAGAAGACGACGAGGTAGTGTTCAACCTTTTTAATGCATTAAAACATCCAGAAGAGGTTAGTTCCTGCTTTTCGATTGATTCAGTTGACACTATCATCAATGCATGTGTGGAGTCAGAGTCTCCTGTTGATCATTATGAAATAAGCATGCCTGATGTGTTTGGAGATGAATTAATAGATGTTGATCAGGAAAATGCTTTAATTGATAAATCTTTAGGAAGGGAAGAAACATTATCATTAGATATTTGTGCTCAAGTTGATGTCCCTTCCCCTGAATTAAAACAATTGCCTACCCACCTACGTTATGCTTTCTTAGGAGACTCTTCTACTTTTCCCGTTATCATTTCTGCTGATTTAAGTAAAGTAGAAGAGAAAAAATTGTTGGATGTTATGAAAAAGCATAAATCTGCCTTAGGATGGTCTATTAGTGATATTAAGGGTATTAGTCCTTCAATTGTCATGCATAAAATCTTAATGGAAGATGCCTTTAATCCTACAGTAGAGCACCAAAGAAGATTAAATCCAGCAATGAAGGAAGTGGTAAAAGCCGAGGTATTAAAATTATTAAATGCAGGAATTATTTATGTTATATCTGACAGCCCTTGGGTGAGTCCTGTTCAAGTAGTGCCTAAGAAATGGGGGATGACTGTTATTAAGAATGAAAAAGATGAGTCCATATCTACTAGGACAGTCACTGGCTGGCGTGTGTGTATTGATTATAGGAAATTAAATAAAGTCACTAGGAAAGATCACTTCCCTCTCCCCTTTATCGATCAAATGCTTGATAGGCTAGCTGGATATCCGTATTATTGTTTTCTTGATGGTTATTCAGGCTATAATCAAGTTGCAATTGCGCCTGAAGACCAAGAGAAAACAACATTCACGTGTCCCTATGGTACTTATGCTTTCCGGCGTATGCCATTTGGACTGTGTAATGCTCCAGCTACCTTTCAGCGTTGTATGATGGCCATATTTTCAGACTTTGTAGAAGAGATTATGGAGGTATTTATGGATGATTTTTCTGTTTTCGGTTCGTCATTTGATAACTGTTTGCATAATCTCTCTCGTGTTTTACAAAGATGCCAAGAGGCTAACCTTGTTTTAAATTGGGAAAAATGTCATTTTATGGTAAAAGAAGGGATAGTTTTAGGCCACAAAGTGTCTGAAAGAGGTTTGGAGGTTGATAAAGCCAAAATTTCCGCTATTGAACAACTTCCTCCGCCCATCAATGTTAAAGGAGTTCGTAGTTTCTTAGGCCATGCAGGGTTTTATAGGCGTTTTATAAAAGATTTTTCAAAAATTGCTAAACCCATGTGCCATTTGCTTGAAAAGGATGCTCCATTTGTGTTTTCAAAAGATTGTTTGCTTGCTTTTAATCTTTTAAAAGAAAAATTGATTTCTGCACCTATCATTGTTGTGCCTGACTGTAGTCAACCATTTGAAATCATGTGCGATGCTAGTGACTATGCTTTAGGAGCTGTCTTAGGGCAACGTCGAGATAAGTTCTTTAATGCTATATATTATGCAAGTAGAACTCTAGACAGCGCTCAGCAGAATTATACCACTACAGAAAAAGAGATGTTTGCTGTTGTGTTTGCTTTCGATAAGTTTAGGTCCTATTTGCTTGGTACGAAGGTTATAGTGCACACTGACCACGCTGCTATTCGTTATCTGAGTAGTAAAAAGGATTCCAAGCCCAGACTCATAAGATGGATTCTGTTATTGCAAGAGTTCGACTATGAGATTAAGGATAGAAAAGGTTGTGAGAATGTAGTCGCAGACCATTTGTCTAGGATAGAGCATGAAAAGAATATCGCAACCTTTCCTATTAAAGAAGTTTTTCCAAATGAGAGATTATATGCTGTTAAAACTTCTTTTCCTTGGTACGCCGATTTTGTAAACTTTCTTGCAGGAAAAGAAATACCACCAGACTTGAATGCTCAGAAAAGAAATAAGTTTTTCCATGATGTGAAATCCTACCTGTGGAATGACCCATTTCTCTTTAAGGTATGTTCTGACCAAATAACTCGAAGGTGCATTCCAGCAGAAGAAGTAGGTAAGATTATACATGATTGCCATGCCTCTCCTTATGGTGGTCATTTTGGACCAACTCGTATGGCAGCAAAGGTACTTCAATCTGGTTTTTATTGGCCTACTCTATTTAAAGATTGTTATACATTTGTAAAAACATGTGATAGATGCCAGAGGATGATAGCGGGCAGAAATGTCGCTATTTTAGTCCAAATTTATTAGGCTTTTCTATGCTTTAATCGTGTTACTAATGAAAATATTTAATGTATTCTGTTATTTTGTCCTTAGGAGAAAAGTCGGTGATTTTGGGAGAAAAAGTGCCAAAAATGAAGCTAATGAAGCCCAAATCCAAGCTTGGATCAAAAGGGGATCCAAAGAGGCCAATCATGATGGAAGAGCCCAAAAAGAAGTAAAAAGAAGGCCCAAAAATTAGCCCAAACCGAAGCTGGAATTGCTGGAAAATGGCACAGCGTCGAGACGCTGTGAAGACAGTGTCGCGACGCTGTCCATTTCTTGGGCAACACGACGCGTGCATAGCAGCGTCACGACGCTGTGCAATATAGCGTCGCGACACTACCTCCAATCCGGGCCTATAAAAGGCACCTCTTGGTGCCTCATTTATGCATCAATCAATCATCAATCAATCCATTCTTTCCTTCCTTTCCTCCCTCCTTTGGCTCCTTTGGAGCCTCTCTCAAGGCTTTCTAGCCTTTTTTAGAGATTTCTTAGTGGGAAATATTTGGGGAATTTTTGGGAGCATCCTAGGAGGCTCAAGGAGTGTTCAGCGGAGCTCTGAGCATCAGCAAAAGGGGTTCTTCGACGGTCAATTCCTTTCCTTTTATGCTCTTAATTATGCTTTCTATTGTAAATGTTGTGGATATTTTAGCTATGTATAGCTAAACCCAAAATTGGGGTCTTGAAATGAAATTATAGTCAGAATGTTGTTATGATTACCTGTCTCTTGCCCTTTTTCCTAATTATTTGTATGGATGTGCTTAATGCTTTATTCAATCTGGCCAATTGTGTAATGATTCGATTCTTAATGGAAACTCGACGGAGAGAAGTTAGGATAGATCATAATCCATGCAACTAGTTTAATTACCCGTCGTGACACCGGGATTAGTTGATTAAACTTAGATTCCTAAAATGAATCAGAGCGTAATAATTAATGATTTTTAATGGCGCTAAGGACACTTAGGTTGTTAAAATGAATTAATTACAATTAGGGGAAACCGACAGGAGAACCTATGTGATTAACGGAGATTCTAGGATTATAATTAGTTGGGCAATGAGTTAGGATAATTATAGCAACTGTTTGGCTAATAATTGATTTTCAAAGACCCTTCTTCCCATTAGAAAACTCTTTCTCCGCTTTTTATTTTTTTATCGATTGATCAAATTATTTTCTTTAACTGCTTTGATTTTTGAATCCTTTTTAACTGCATGAGTTGTCCTCTAAATATTATTTCTCCTAATTATTTTTAGTGCTCAAGAGATTTTTGCTTGCTTAATTTTCGCTTCGCCTCCCTATGGATTCGATACTCGGAATTCTTCCGTTTTATATTACTTGCGACCCGTGCACTTTGCGGTCATCAGAGGACAGGTAATATTTCTAGACGCCATGAAATGCCCCTAACCCCTATTCTAGAAGTAGAACTTTTTGATGTGTGGGGCATGCATTTTATGGGCCCTTTTCCCTCTTCCAATGGATACTCATACATTTTGGTTGCTGTTGATTACGTTTCTAAATGGGTAGAGGCAGTAGCCACTAAGACTAATGATGCACGTGTTGTACTACGTTTTCTGCATAAAAATATTTTCACTAGATTTGGCACACCACGGGCTATAATTAGTGATGAGGGATCCCATTTTTGCAATAAATTGTTTGAATCATTACTTAGAAAATATGGTGTCAAGCATAGGACTTCTCTCGCTTATCATCCTCAAACTAACGGTCAAGCTGAGATTTTTAACAGGGAGATAAAGCAAATCTTGGAGAAGACAGTCCGCATCAACAGGAAAGACTGGGCATACAAGTTGGACGATGCTTTGTGGGCCTATCGGACGGCTTTCAAAACTCCGATCGGTACATCCCCGTATCGATTAGTGTATGGTAAGACCTGTCATCTGCCTGTGGAGCTCGAGCACAAAGCATACTGGGCTATCAAAAAGTTGAACTTGGACGCAGAGAAGGCTGGGGAACATCGGCTACTGTAGCTCAACGAATTAGAAGAATTCAGGAGCCAGGCGTACGAAAACGCTAAGCTCTACAAGGAAAGAACGACAAGATGGCATGATCGTATAGTTCAGAAACGTTCTTTTGAGCCAGGCCAGCAGGTTCTTCTATTCAATTCTCGATTACGATTATTCCCAGGAAAATTAAAGTCACGATGGTTTGGTTCGTTCATAGTCAAGGAAATGTCTCCGTTTGGACCAATTGAATTGATAGATAGCAGCGGGTTAACTTTTAAAGTCAATGCTCAAAGAGTGAAGCACTATTGTGGATTCGAAGAGCGAAAGGTCGAAAAAATAATTTTAACGGATCCAGGGTGACCGAGCCCCGTCTAGCTCAGGACGTTAAACAATCGCTTCTTGGGAGGCAACCCAAGCTTTTAAGTTTTTCGTAGATTTCATTTTAGTTTTTGCGTTGATCCTAATGCTCCTTTGAGATCGATCCTTATGCAGGAAGCTCGTGAATTCGTGCCTAGCTCTCTTCGGACGAAAATTCAAGACGTTTCAGATTCTCTCGCTTTTTCAGGGCAGTATCGATCTCTCTTTATCTGATTAAATGTTCATACATTGGGGACAATGTATATTTTAAGTTTGGGGGGGAGATTTGCTCTGCTTAGGTTTTGCGTAAGTATTGCTTATGATGAATTAAATGCATGTTGATGATGATGACGTCTAATGATTTGCTTTTAGCTATGATTCTCTCTTATTGCTGCAAATTTGAAAGCATGCCTAAATTCAAGAAATTTTAAAATTTTTTCTTTAATTCCCTTGCAAAGTATGATGATTCACTTGTTTTATTATGATTTGAAAGCCTAGATGAAAGTTATATGCTTTGGAAGTTCGTTGTCACTCTGATAGGTGTAAAGTTTGCCTAGATAGCTTTCTTGCGTAATAGTAAGTAATACTGAGCTTTGGGAAAAAGAAATGCTTTGATTTGCCAAAAAAAAAAAAAAAAAAAAAAAGAGAATGATGAATGCTCCACTTTCTTGAGAGCGTTAGTAACCAGGGGCATTCATGACACCCATCGTTTGCCTTTGCATGAAAGCGCTGGAAAGAAATGAACATGCCTCGACAACCTGAAAGATGAGGCGCTCGTAGTTGGATGCTTTCATCACCAATGTTGGCAAGCCAAAACGAAGGTGCTACATCTAAAAGGATTTAAAAAAAAAAAAAAAAGTAAGTTTGGGGGACGCTCCAAGAATTATGGGCACCTTAGTAAAGTAGTGCCTGCTAGATAAGTATGATGGCTAAAAGGGCGAGCTTTAGTGCCAGTGTAGGGGGAAGATGAATGGAGGAGTGTATAAATGATTCTGGGCTAGTAAAAATTATGATAAGGCAGTTGATGATTCGTTTTTGCAAGGGAGGATAGGATTAGATTTTAAACTTCTTGATGGTTGTTCATGCTTACTTATTTGTTTCAATAGTTTGCATTCATGGCTAGAAGCATTGAGGAAAGAGTTATTAGCATGCAAGTTATGATTCATATGCATTACTTTGCTCGGGACTAGCAAAACTTTAAGTTTGGGGGTGTGATGACATGCAAAAATGTCATCATTTTCCTATTAACTTTAGCTAGTTTTGTGCATGAATTGTGAGCTTTAATGCATTTTTATGTTGATTTTGTAGAAAACCGAGTTCGAGAAGCAAAACCAAGATTTTTACCAATTTTGGGTATAAAAAGAAGACTTTGGGCCATAAAAGAAGAAAAGAAAAGAGAACATTTGAAGTGGAGGCCCAAAAAGCCCAAAAGAATGAAAAAAGGAGGCAAAAATCTGTGTTTAGGGCTTCTAGAAGGCCTAACGTCGAGACACTAGGACCAGAGCGTCTCGACGCTAGGTGATCAGTGAAGAAAATTCCAGAATCGCGGTAGCGTCGCGACGCTGCGACAACTTCTGCTCCAAGAAAACCTGACGACGCTGTGACGTAGCGTCTCGACACTGTTGGCTTGTCCAGCAAGAAAAAGGGTCTCCCATGCTCCTATAAATAGCCCCCTTTCCTTTGGTTATTATCATCCCATTTTGGGGAGCTCTCCCCCAGCTCAATAGAGAGAAAAAGTGAGAAGAATTGTGAGGAAAAAGGAGGAATTGAGCGAGATTCCAAGGCTCGGGATTCGAGATGCTCGTGACGGGAGCTTGGGATCAACTTATCGGTTATTTCTTCCTTACTTCTTTGTAATTTCTTATTTTAATTTGAGTTAGGCCTATGGATCAAGATCATTTTGGCAACATTATTTCCAATTGTGAGTAGATCTTGAGACCTAGGGTCGTTATTCTAGTTAATTGGATATTTTAGCAATTACTTGGATTATGTACTGAATTTCTTCATATTTCATCTATGCAATTTATGCTTAATGCCTTTAATCTCTTGATCACGGATTAATTGATTTATTGGTTTGAATTGATACTCGACAGAGAGAATTTATATTAGATCCAAATTGCATGGCTAATAATTGCTTGGAACACGAGAGTGAAAAAGAATTGTTAGAAATTGATAATGAAGTTGTTTAATGCCATACTATGATTAACTAAGGAGATGGACACATAAATTAGTTATGTTAGTATGAGATGTGGAGGAACTTGAAAGAGAAATCCGCTTATAATTACTTCTAGATTTATGAAATTGAAGATTATTAATCACATATATCCATGTAATTGAGCTACAAATCCAAGAAAGCTAGTTAACACCCCAGGTCAAGCCCCCTTTGATTGGAAAATTCCCTTTTGCTTGCATGTTTCTTTTTATTAGTTTCTTTAATTTTCGCTCTATCATTCGAGATTGGATTTCTAAATAAAATTGAACATGATGGTTTTTGGTACTTAATGGATATAATTCAAATTCCCTGAGGATTCGCTCTATACTACAACATTTTCCTAAGGTTATTGATTTAAGAGGAAATGGGTGATCGTTTGCTTGGAGATGAAAACCATAACTGAAAGTTTACGAATCATACTCAGTCGAATTGGTAAGCCGCTCTCGAGGGTCATAATCGAATCAAACTCGCTTGAAGCCATCTTTATCCTTAACCACGAAGTCGTAGATCTCTCTGAGGTTAGGAATGTGGTCGATGAAGCTGGGCAGTTGGTGGTGCGGGTGGGAGGCATCTCTTTCACCTTCAGTTAGCAGGAGACAAATCGTGTAGCGCATCATTTGGCGTGCGTTGCTTCTTCTCTGGAATTTTCGGGAAGTTCAAGCAAATGAGTTTTGGGTTCTTCCAAATAGGAAGAGGATTTTTTTTGGCTAAATTATAAAAAATACCCCTAAACTATGAGGTTTGTTTCAAAAATGCCCCTGAACTTTGAAAAGTTTCAAAAATACCCCTGAACTTTGAAAAGTGTTTCAAAAATACCCTTGCCGTTAATTTTTGGATGGAAACTATTAAAGTTTCAGTTTCAAAAATACCCTTAAACTTTAAATTTTTTTTTAAAAAACACCCTTATTGAAAAATGTTTCTTCTTTTTTCCTCCTCTCATCGTAAATTCTAACGGTTTTCATCCAAAAATTAATGACAAGGATATTTTTGAAACACTTTTCAAAGTTCAGGGGTATTTTTGAAACTTTTCAAAGTTCAGGGGCATTTTTGAAACAAACCCCATAGTTTAGGGGTATTTTTTATAATTTAGCCATTTTTTTTTATAGAGAGACTTTTCCTCCTTGGATGCTCTCCACCTCATTAATGGAGAGTGATTGTAATTTGGTGGGTGTTTAATGAAATTTGATTTGTTCAAAAAAAAAAAAAAAAAAAGTATAATTAAAACTTATTTTTTTTCGGTTTAAAATTAAAATTTAAGCAACACTGATGTACTTATCTTTTTAAAATCACAGCCAGCTAAACACAAAGCTTTTCGTAATTTGAAAGAGGGCAACTCCACCCAGCAGGCAGCAACGGGAGACGTAACATAACGCACTACTTCAGCTGCGAAGACCATATGGCGACTGAACTTGAAGAATTGATACAGTTTCTATCTTCGCCCTCGCCTCAAGTAAGTCCCATTACGCCTCAACTATTCTTTTCGCCATGAACTCAAAGTAAAAGGGACTGAATCACTCGGAACATTCCAGCATTCTCCATCTTTTTCGATGTCGATTAAGGATTTTTCAGA
This sequence comes from Luffa aegyptiaca, assembly GCA_017139565.1. Taxonomy (NCBI): domain Eukaryota; kingdom Viridiplantae; phylum Streptophyta; class Magnoliopsida; order Cucurbitales; family Cucurbitaceae; genus Luffa; species Luffa aegyptiaca. The sequence goes on from CM029395.1 coordinate 24,281,053, forward strand.
GATTCGTCTTGTGTTGGGTCGATTTGTTGGTGAGAAGCATACACTACAAATTTATTCAAATTCAAGATTTTTTTGCATCAATTTTCATTCTCTTGCTCTGTTTTATTTGGTTTGGATTAGATGTTCTTTTTCGTGCTTCAACTGTTCCAGAAGTTAAATTACACGTTTTGATCCATGTGACCGCCTTTCTTTCTTTGCAACAAGTGGTGTCTTAAAACTGGACTTCAATGTTGGAAGTTCTCTGTATGCGTGCGAATATCGTGTTTGCTTGCGTTGATTGCTAATTTAGTTTGCCTGTAATCAACTAGGTTTTAGAAGTTTGTTAGTGACGGACTTCCGTTTGATTTTTTTCTTCTTCTTCTTCTGTATAGTTGAGGAAAGCGGCTATAGATATTGTTCAAGGTTTGACTGGGTCCGAGGATGGGTTGCAGTCTCTAGCCAAGCACCCGAACGTCCTGCTACCGTCATTAGCTCGACTATTGAGAGAACAAAAGGTTTGCTTCAATCTACCTTCTTCTTCATAGATAGTAGGTGATCAACCCTGTTTGTGTTCTTTTTATCATATAGGACGGAAGAGTTTCTATTAAAAAATTTCATTTGTTCTAAACGTAAGTGTAAGCAAACAACTGAACGGCGCAGAGAGTTTTGTTGCTAATTCTGGTTTAAACATATCTCATGCTCCACTTTACAGCAATTTAACGTCTAAATTTCATTTGCTTCATTTGCATGATTAAGGAGATGGGTTTCAAGTTTTATGATGGGCTGCCATGCAATTTCCGGAACTGTCGCAAAACCTATTTGGATATAATTGTAAAAATTTTAAGGAAACAGGCCATCCGTTACTGGTATGGTTCAGGATATTTGGAAAATGTGACTCATTGAACATGAATAATTTCGTAATGATATATTTTGTCTATCATTTTAGGATGTAGCAGAACGTGCGGCTGAATCTCTTGTAAATCTGTCACAAAATTCTGATCTAGCTGCAAAGATGGTAGATTTGGGACTGATTGGAGCAGCTATGGATCTTTTATATAATGTGGATTCCAGCATTAGCCAATTGCTAGTAATGCTTCTGGTTAATCTAACACAGTTGGATGCTGGTATTGCTTCGTTACTTCAGGTGTGCCGACTTTGTTACTGTGGCCTTATCTTTGGTTGATGTTCAGACGAGTTATTTTTATTGAAAATTTTATGACAAAGTTGGAAAGCTATATTTTAAACATTTCATTAGCAATTAGTTTAGACTTTCATGATCTTTCTGAAATAAGAAAATGGTTCTTATGGTTATTTGATTCTGCTTCATAGACTGGGGACGACAAAATGCAAGGTCTCTATGTTATGAAGATTGTCAGATCATTTTGTCAATCGTCAAGTGAATCCAGTGGTATGTTTTGCTTCTTTTCTTCTCTACTTTAGTTTGCTTTGGAGGATATGTTATTTTTCAAGAATCTCAGACTCCATATTCTATAATTTAATTTTTAAATATCAGGGATTGCAAGGTTTTTAGGGTATCTTTGTTTCTTCTAAGATCTCCCCGTGCAGTGGTTTGACCAACTTAATTTGCTGTGCTGCACTGGAAAATAAGATTATTATACTGTGTAGAACCTAACCTTGACTTCCTGTCTTTTAGGGTTTATCAATATCAATTTTCGACATTTGTGATCTAAAGTTTTCAGTGTTCATCTGACATTTTAAATTGATTCTCTACTAGATGACCCCTTTGAGCATGTTGCTTCCATACTTGTAAACATATCTAAAAAGGAAGCTGGAAGGAAGCTTTTACTTGATCCTAAGCGGGGACTTTTGAAGCAGATAATTAGGCAGTATGATTCAACTAGTCAACTACGGAAGAATGGAGTAAGTGCCATAGATGTCTTAAAAGCAGTTCAAGCTTCCAGGCACGATTATTATAGAATTATTTATTTATCACTGCTAACTTTTTCTCTGATCAGTGACTGCTATTAAAGGAATTTGAGATACTGATGAAGTCTTGTTGCTTGACTTCATTATTTATATTTCATTTGTTTTAAAAGGTTTTGTGGTCTTGTTCCTTATTTCCCCATACACCTTTCATTAATTTTTTTTTAAAATATTCTTTTTGGAATTTTCTTCATTGAGCAAGAGTAAAAAATTGGCCCAAATAAGTTGCCTTCCCCAAGACCTATTTGCTCCAAATTACACCGTGAGAATGGTGTAAACCGAATAAGGGGTTTTTTTTTTTGGATAAAATTTGTTTACAAACTAATGCAACAGGTACTTATAGTTATAGGCCCAAATTGACTACTTAAATCCTTTGATGTACTTCTTAGGAAGTTGGTCTATAGGATATTTTTTTATTACTATTCACTAGACTTTATTATTTTGGTTTAGAGCCCTTTTTTGTAAGGTTATTTTTGGTTCAATTGGACTGTCTTTTGTGTGTGCCTTTTTTACTTTTTATGTGTTTCTCAATGCAAGCTCTGTTTCTTACAAAAAACTAGAAGCTATCTGGCCTCCACTGTGTACCAAATTCTATGGCTCTGTTGAATGAAATGATATTTGTTATTCTCTCGTAACGTTTTTGTGATAGGCCCCCAATTATTAATTGCTGTAGAAGTATAAGGTAAACTCAATAAAAGCATGGGTGGGCTTTTGGGCTTGTGGGGGCCCATGTAGGTTGTTCGTTACTGGGTAAACGAATGAAATAGAAGATAGGGATATGTATATAATATTAGTAGGTGTTGATAGGCAGGGTATCTTTGAATTAGTAGACTGCTTTAAGATAGGAGGGACGGGAGCTCTCAAATTCTCCCTCAGTGGTGTAGCCGTATACATGTAATAACCCTTCTTCTTTTATTTTACTAAGCCATGTGCCAACCACATGCCTTGTAACTAATTTAGTTAGGAGCCTTGCCTATTTAAAGGCAAGTGATTATCAATAAAGAGATATCATTTGTTATTATTCTAAAAACAAGTTCATGGCTCCACCATATTGGTATCAGAGTGTGTGATTTTGGGCGCTTCCTCGATGGCATCCAAGAAGGTCTCAGCCAGTGTAGGTGGAGACTCAACATTGACGGGCAAAGAGGCGGAGACTATCACCGTCCTCTCACCACAAGAAACGACTGTACGCTTGCTGTCAGTCGAAGATGATGTGCGTGAGATTAGGAAAATCCTAGAGATGATGTGCGTAAAGATGGGTTGCAAGATTGGCCAGCAAGTTTCCGAATCTCAAGAACATGAGATTGTAGGGAAAAAACCGCAAGAATTTCAGAAGGAAGGTGGTAGGAATAAGTATTGGCAAGATAGGCAAGTTTTTGAGGGGAAAACATCCCAAGAAATGGTGGCAGCTCCAAGAATTCTCCAAGAACAGCATACAGGATTTCAAGAATTCAATAACAACCCTTTATATAGAAGGCAAACAGAATGGGGTGGAGACATTTCAAGTGACGAAGAATATGAAGAGATTCAAAGAGAGGAGCGAAGAAATTTTAGGCACCAACAACATCAAGAAAGTGACTTCAAGATGAAGATCGACCTTCCAACCTACGGGGGAAAAATGGACATTGAAGCCTTCCTTGAATGGATCAAACACGTGGAGAATTTCTTCAATTATGAGTACACCTGAGAGTAAAAAAGTCAGGTTAGTAGCTTTAAAATTAAAAGGTGGAGCTCAAGCATGGTGGGACCAATTGGAGATAAATCGACAAAGATATGAGAAAAGACCAATCCAAAATTGGGAAAGAATGAAGAGACTAATGAAGGAAAGATTCTTGCCCCTCAATTTTGAATAAATCCTATACGATCAGTATCAAAATTGCAGACAAGGGACAAGAACCGTTCTTGAATATGCTGAGGAATTCCATCGATTGGGCGCAAGAACTAATCTTGTTGAAAATCAGCAACACCTAGTGGCAAGATTCCGAGGGGGACTACGATATGACATCAAGGAACAGTTGGTACTCCAACCGATTGGGCACCTAAATGAAGCTATCTCCGCTGCAGCAACAATCGAAGAGCAATTGGTTAACCGCTTCAGGTGAACATATTCTAGGAGATCCGTTGGGGAGCAAGGCAACAATGTTACCAAATCCATGGCTGGCGACAAACCTTTGCAGCAAAATACAGTAGCAGCCCTTAAAGGGAAACAAGTGGATACTAATACTTCACGAGACACAACCAAACGGACGACCAACACCTATTCAAGACCAACTCTTGGCAAATGCTTTCGATGTAACCAAATGGGTCATTTGTCGAACGAATGTCCTCAATGAAGAACATTGGCTATTGCAGACAATGTTGACTTTCAAGAAGAAGAAATTGAAGATGACACCGACGACAATGTCGACTTTCTTGAGCTTGATGAAGGAGATCTGGTATCTTTGGTAATTCAAAGATTGCTTCTTGCTCCTAAAACAGACCATAGCTACCAGCGTCATGCCCTATTCAAAACCCGCTGCACCATCAATGGCAAGATATGCAATGTCATAATAGACAGTGGCAGCACAGAAAACGTGGTAGCAAGTAAGCTTGTCTCTTCTTTAAACCTTCCTCTACATCCTCATCCAACACCATACAAAGTCAGTTGGATCAAGAAAGGTGGGGAAGCACAAGTAACCCATACTAGTACAATTCCTTTATCCATTGGGGCAAGTTACAAAGACCAAATAATATGTGATGTGTTGGATATGGATGCTTGTCACATACTTTTGGGACGACCATGGCAATACGATGTGCAAGCAACGCATAAAGGGCGTGACAACACCTATGAGTTTCTTTGGATGGGTAAGAAAATTGTTCTTCTACCAATCAACCCGGCCAAACAACTCAGCAGCAACACTTCTTCGTCTAAAAAAGGTCAGTTATTTACTATAACCCCTGGAAAATCTTTCTATTCTGCAAAACAGTTTCCAATTCTTGGCCTAGTTGTTAAGAATTTTTCTGACCACGATTCCATTGATCCTATTCCTTCGGAGGTACACACTTTGCTCCAGGAATTTCCAAAAATAGTGGACAATCTGATTGATCTCCCTCCATTGCGAGATATACAGCACTCAATCGACTTCCTACCGGGTGCTACACTTCCTAACTTACCTCATTATAAAATGAGTCCATCTGAGTACCAAATCCTCCACGATCAAATACAAGAACTCCTGGACAAAGGCCATATTCAACCGAGTCTAAGTCCTTGTGCAGTCCCTGCTTTGCTCACACCAAAAAAGGATGGCAGCTGGCGCATGTGTGTTGACAGCCGAGCTATCAATAAGATCACAGTTAAGTACCGGTTTCCTATCCCACGAATTGGTGACCTGTTGGATCAATTAGGCGGCGCCACAATCTCCTCCAAGATTGATCTGAAGAGTGGCTATCATCAAATACGCATACGCCCGGGGGATGAATGGAAAACGGCTTTCAAGACCAACGAGGGCCTCTTCGAATGGCTTGTAATGCCGTTTGGTCTATCCAACGCACCTAGCACTTTCATGCGTTTGATGAACCAGGTACTTCTTCCCTTTATCAATAAGTTTATTGTGGTTTATTTTGACGACATCTTAGTCTATAGCTGAGACCGTGATGAACACTTAAGTCATATACGCACTTTGTTTTCAGTTCTTGAGAATAATGCTCTAGTTATTAACCTAAAAAAATGCCTTTTTGCAACTCCTGAAATTTCTTTTCTCGGCTATATCATTGGAAAGAATGAGATTCGCATGGACCCTATAAAAACTAAAGCTATCCGGGATTGGGAAGAACCTATATCTATCAAAGAATTGCAAAGTTTTTTAGGCCTTGCCTCATTTTACCGTAAATTCATTAGAAACTTTAGCACCATTACAGCCCCTTTGACAGACTGTTTAAAAAAGGGAAATCTTTTTTTGGGGAAGTCTTCAAACAACAAGTTTTCAGAACATCAAGGATAAATTAATCAGTGGACCCGTGTTAGCTTTACCAAATTTTGAATATCCCTTTGAGGTAGCCGTCGATGCTTCGGGCATAGGCATTGGTGCTATACTTTCCCAACATAAACATCCTATTGAATACTTTAGTGAAAAACTTAGCCCCTCAAGACAAAAATGGTCCACCTATGAACAAGAACTTTATTCTCTCATTCGTGCCCTAAAGCAATGGGAACACTACCTTTTGGGAAGAGAGTTTATCCTATTCACTGATCATTTTTCTCTAAAGTATTTACATAGCCAAAAGTCCATTAGTCGTATGCATGCTAGATGACTTTCCTTTCTACAAAGATTTGACTTCGTTATTAAACATACATCGGGCACCACTAACAAAGTTGCAAATGCTCTAAGCCGTAAGGCTAGCCTTCTAACTATCCTTAAAGGATAAATCATTGCATTGGATCATCTCCTAGATTCCTATGCCCATGACCAAGACTTTGCCATGATCTGGAAAAATTGTGAAGACCATGTTCCAGCAGGGGACTATCACATCGTCGAGGGTTTCCTTTTCAAGGACAATGTCCTCTGCATTCCTCATACATCCTTACGCGAAGCCCTCATTCGAGATGCCCATGCAGGAGGTCTGGCAGGACATTTCGGCCGAGACAAAACAGTATACCTACTTGAACAAAGATACTACTGGCCGCAACTACGAAGAGATGTAGCTAACTTTGTCAATTGATGTTTTACATGCCAAACATCTAAAGGCCAATCTCAAAACACTGGATTGTATACCCCATTACCTATCCCCGAACACATATGGGAAGATCTTTCCATGGATTTCATACTTGGATTACCACGAACTCAAAGGGGATGTGATTCAGTTTTTGTCGTGGTGGATCGATACAGTAAAATGGCCCATTTTTTGGCTTGCAAAAAGACATCGGATGCAGTCCATATTGCTAATATATTCTTTAAGGAAGTGGTTAGGCTCCACAGCATCCCAAAATCAAGAGTATCCGACCGTGATGTAAAATTCCTCAGCCACTTTTGGAAGACATTATGGAAGAAGTTTGATACAACTCTAAAATATAACACGACAAGTCATCCTCAAACCGACGGGCAAACGGAGGTCACTAACTGAACATTGGGAAATCTGATACGCTGCCTAAGTGGGGACAAACCAAAGCAATGGGATATCACTTTGGCTCAAGTGGAGTTTGCCTACAATCACATAAAGAACAGAACCACAAGGAAGTCACCATTTGAATTAGTTTACACTAAACTACCTAGACTAACTATGGATCTAACTAATATTCCTTCTTCGGTTGATTTTAGCTTGGAAGCGGAAGAGATGGCTGAACGGATCACCGAACTACACAAACAAGTCAAGGACCACATTGAAAAGCAAACAAACAAATACAAGGAGGCTGCGGATAAGAAACGTCGTTCAAAGGAGTTCAAAGTTGGCGACCTTGTCATGATTCATTTAAGGAAAAGCCGATTCCCCGTGGGTACATACAACAAATTGAAGTAGAAAAAGTTGGGACCATTCTCAATCTTGGAATGTTTTGGCGATAATGCTTACAGAATAGATCTCCCTGAAGATTACCACATCAACCCAACTTTCAATGTGGCAGATTTATACACATACCACCCACCGGATGATTTTACTTTGGCTACTTAAACTCGAGGTCGAGTTCTTTTTGGGAACGGGATGTTTGGTGTAGCCGTATACATGTAATAACCCTTCTTCTTTTATTTTACTAAGCCATGTGCCAACCACATGCCTTGTAACTAATTTAGTTAGGAGCCTTGCCTATTTAAAGGCAAGTGATTATCAATAAAGAGATATCATTTGTTATTATTCTAAAAACAAGTTCATGGCTCCACCACTTAGATTTTTTCTCTTGATTATTGATGAATAAAGGAGTTCTAGCATCTTGTTAGTTTATAGTTAAATTAATAGAAGATAGGGACATGTATATAATATTAGTAGGTGTTGATAGGTAGGGTATCTTTGAATTAGTAGGTTGGTTTAAGATAGGAGGAACGGGAACTCTCAAATTCTCCTTTAGATTTGTTCTCTTGATTATTGATGAATAAAGGAATTCTAGCATCTTGTTAGTTTATGATTGAATTATTGGATGTCTAAAACTTTCATTTTGTTGCTGGAGTTGTGCAGACTGCAAACTGAGAGTCCCAATCCTGTCATCTTTATCAAAGTAGTGTTGAACATATATTTAGCCATATGGGTTAGTATATAGAGCAGCCGGTTAAACCGGTGTTTGTAAGAGTGGCAGCAAGGAGGAGAGAGTGGTTTGATGGTTGTGAGGGCAATGGGAGCGGACTCTATTATGTATTGAACTTGGCTCGAAAGAAGCGTCTCTCTTCCTTGCATTATCTTCGTACCATCCCATCCCGTCTTGTATTTTTTGGCTTGTTTTGTAGCCCAGAAACTAGGTTATATACTGTTTGTGATTATGAATTTCTGGTTCCTAGCGTTATCCTACATCATTTCAATTCTTTTCATGTGATTATTTGCCAGTAAACTAGGTTACATATTGTTTGATATACACATTTAGCACCCTATTATTTTTTGAGCTTTTTTTGGGGGGTTTTCGGGAAACTGAGCCTTGATTGTGATTGGACAATTTACTTGTTCCAGCCAAGATACCAAGTATATCTGTATTGTTCAACCACTTACGCTTTAGATGTGAATCTAGTACATCTTCAACCAATGTTCACCAGGCTCACGTTTTCATGTGATTTGCTTGTTTAAGGTATTTGGAACTCTCAGAAATTGTTGCTTTGAAGCAGAAGGTGAACTACAAAATTTACTTTTGATATCTGAATTCCTTTGGCCAGCTTTACTTCTTCCTGTTGCGGGGAATAAGGTAATGTTTTCCATGTACTTTTTCTTGATTCTCGAATTTTAATTGATTTTAATCGAGTAAGGTCTTAGTTTATTTCACTGCCTTCAGTCCTTTTTTGATGCGTTCCTATATTTTATTATGTATTTGGGATTAGATGACATTCCACTTGTAGCCAAATTCCTTACTTTCATTCCTTCTATATTTGCAGTTTATTTATTTTGTTCAAACGTGTGAGATTCTTCATTTGTAAGACGTACATTAAGTTCGATGAGTTTTTGGCGGGCTATTATTTTTCTATCTTAGTAGGGCAAATCTTCCCGATTTTTTTGTGTGTGTGTGTTGTGGGGGGGGGGGGGGGGGACCTTGGAAAGCCTGCTCATTTCTTAAAAGTTTCTAAAGTCATTGAGTTCTTTCCAAGAAGTCTATAAAAGAATCTTTATTATGACAAAAAGGAAAACAAGAGGATAATTCTCTATTTATGGAGAATTGGAAAGCAAACTAATCCTAATCCTAAATAATAAAAAAATTAACTAAGATTGATATCTAATTAACCACTGATCCTACTACATCAATAAGTTTGACAAAAGCCTTATTTTAAGCAAAAGCTAGAGTAATTTGTGCTTCAGCTAAAAAAGCTACACTGACATAATTCTTGAAGGAGAGAAATCTAAAGATGTTGCTGAACATCGGATTAGCATCAGCAATTTGAGCTCTTTTCTAGGCTACCCTTTCTAATTTATTTTGCAATTTCAGTTGCCCTTTGATTATTGCCAATTGGGGTAATTTTTTTGTAATCTCCCTTGGCTCTAACTATTTAGGTTGGCATTAGGACTAGGGTTCCATCGTTGGAAGTAGGGTGTTCCATTCCAAGGCAGTGACAACTAGAGTTTCTTATATAGGAGAAAGGCCATCAACCAAGAAATAAAGGTAACATTATTATGAGCATAAATATAGGAACAATGTACATATAATATTTACACCTAATATAAATAAAATCCAGTATGTTGGACTCTGATGAGTTGAAGGATCTTTTCATCACCTTTAGACAAACCATGTTAAGTGCTTCCTGTTACGATGTCCACAACAATAAAAACTCCCACTAGTTATGAATGACACCATTGAAGATGTTGATAGCCACCTGTAGATCCTATTACCTTTTTTGCATTTGTGAGGATGTTTCAAATGGAGGACTAAAGTTAGGTTTTAGTAATATTTGCATGTTTGTACCCATTTATTAGGTCTCCGATTATTCATATATACAAGAGAAAGGGTAAAGATAGAAATGCACTTAAGGCTGGTGGGGACCATTACTGAGATGTAGTGCGGAGCATTCCTGTACGGTTGATTTGCTGGTTGTGAGGGTTTTTATAGGGATTTGGGGAGTGTGGTGAGGGCAGTTGGTTTTTGGCTGAGAGGAAAGCCCTTAGGAGAGTTTCCCGCACTCTCAGATTAGCTTCATAGTGTTTGGTTGTTCTTTCCTTGTTTTTGTGTGGTTTCTGTGTTATTCTCTGGTTCATTTCTCTTTTGTTGATGCTAGACTCTTGATATTGCACGGTATATTGCAACTATATCAATATAACAGTGTCAGATTGCTATTGTTGGGTATTCTTGTGTGTTTTTCTGATTGTCTCACATGATATTTGGGGAAGATACCTAACAAATTGGTATCAGAGCTCGTCATCTTGGGGAGGACACGAAAAATAGCTCAAAAACAAATGGAAGAAATAATCGATGGGCATGATAAAGAATTGAGCGAGATGAGAGAATTAGTGCAGAGAATTGAAAAGAGTGTAGAACGTCTTACAATGATGTTAGTTGATGTCATGGTTAACCAAGGTAAGCTATCTTCTTCGACTTAGATCGAAGGTTCTAGCCAGAAAGGGAAAGAAATCGAAGAAAGTGCGGAAGTTATTGAGAATTCGGTATGGATCGATGTGGATGGAGCCCCCATTCGAACTAGAGGAGATTGAGGTAAGTTCAAAAGGTTGGAAATGCCTATTTTACTGTGATAAATCTAGACTTGTGGTTATTTTGAGCAGAACGGTATTTTGAAATCCATTAGCTAATCGAGTGGGAGAAGATCACAATAGGGATTATTAGCTTCGACGAGTATGTGGTTGACTGGTATCAGTGGTCTCATAATCTTAAAAAGATTAAGTTGTCGGAGGATCTTAAGGCTCGAATGTTCAAACGATTACGTCTGTCTCAGGAGGGTAGTTTGTGTGCAAGATTCCTCGCCATTAAGCAAGATGAAACAGTCGCCCAGTACATCAAGAAGTTCGAGGTATATGCGACACCATTGCTGGAGATGTTGGATATCATACTTGAGAATACTTTCTTAAATGGCTTAAAGCCAGCGATCAAGGTAGCGGTGGTGAGTCGTCAACCAGTGGGCCTCGAGGACCTATGAAGCACGGACACGTGAAAATAGGGGAAGAATCTGTGTCGGACACAGATACGTCCGGATACGTGTCGGACTCGCAAATTTGCGTGTCCTATATTTTTTTTTTAAATTATGGACACGCTGGGACACGCCAACGGACACACACGCTTGGGCTATTTAGGGCTTCTGTTTAATTTAAAAAAAAATTACAGAAACCCTACCCCTTTCTTTTGAAAACAGAGAGCTTCTTCACGATTTCTTCTTCTCTCCGGCGCCGTCAACCGTCTTTGCTATCGCTGTCTTTTCCAAAGTTGCGGTCGGGAGTTGCCCACCCACCCACCATTTTTTCCTCTGCGTAAGTTTAGGTTTTGTTTTTTTTTTAAACCTCTTTTTAACTTAAAAGGCTTAAGATTTAAGCTACAGATAGCCCAACCCAATTAAATTAAAGAAGTCTTTTTGAATTTTAAGAAAAGAAATGATGAAATTAAAAAAAATTATATATGTATACTAAAAAAAAATTTAAAATTTGTGTATATACTAAAAATTAAAAAAAAAATTATATATACTAATTTTTTTTAAAAAAAATTTATATATATACTTAAAAAAAAAAACGTATCCGTATCCTAGTTTTTTAGAAATTGACGTATCGCCGTGTCTGTGTCCCGTGTCCGTGCTTCTTAGTCGAGGACATTATGACTCAAGCCCAATTGACTGAGGATCGTGAGGAAGCTATTAGGTTTGCAATAGAGACCATGTTTCAAGGTTCGCTTTTGGACCTCGAAAAGCCCAGTTAGATGAGCTTAGACAAGGCGAATTCAACCCAATCCAGTAAGGCCCAATGAAGGCAAATGAGTCAGCGAATACCCGAGCTATTATGTTTCTTGAGAAAAGAAAGTTTGAAAAGAGAGAGCCCATGACCCACAAGCTTTCGAATGCTGAGTTTCAAGCAAAACAGGAAAAAAGGACTTTGCTTTAGGTGTGATGAAAAGTACAGTTCTGGCCACTGCTGCAAAAACAGAGAAATCAGAGAGTCAAGAGTACTGCTTGTGAACGGGTACGAAGATATCAAATACTCCAAGGCAGTGCTTCGGACGAAGACGGGAAGTGCAACAAGAGATCGACAATTTGGTCAAGCTAGACTTGAAATCGATGATTGGGTTTTCTACGTCAGGAACGATGAAAGTGAAGGGAATGATAGAGGAAAAGGAAGTTGTGGTGTTGATCAATTGTGAGGCAACACAATTTCATTTCGCAAAAGTTGATGGAGGAAATGAGCCTCACAATGACTGGCACGTCGAATAGTGATGGGAAACGGGGTTCCAACCAGGGGAAAAAGGGGTGTGCAAGGGAGTAACCTTGACATTCCTAGAGTTAACCTCGATTGAAGATTTCTTGCCCCTAGAATTAGTCGGCGTAGATGTGATCCTCAGAATGCATGGCAAAGGAAGATGGGGACCATGAGTGTTGACCGGACAACCCTAACCATGACCTTTGAAGTTGGGAAAGAAAGGTCACCATTTGGGGAGATCCATCGCCCACAAGGGCTGAAATTACATTGAAAATGATGGCTAGAACATGGGCTGATGAAGATCAGGGATTTTTGGTCAAGTTGCGAGATTTATCTATTGAAGAAAAGAAGGAAGACGAGTTGCCGACTAAAGTGGAATTGTTGCTTCACGACTATGAGGATATGTTTGAGTTACCAAGGGGATTACCACCCAAAAGGGCGGTTGACCATTAGATCATTCTGAAGGAAGGGCAGGGACCCATTAATGTCAGACCATACCGGTATGCCCTGTCCAAAAAGTTGAGATTGAGAAGTTAATCCAAGAAATGTTGGCCACTAGGATCATTAAATCGAGTACCAGGCCCTTTTCAAGTCCAGTACTGTTAGTGATGAAAAAAGACGACGATTGGTGATTCCCGTTATTGATCAGTTACTAGATCATCTCCATGGTGCTACAGTTTTTTCGAAGCTAGATTTGAAGTCCGAGTACCACCATATCAGAATGAGAGAAGAAGATATGGCTAAAACCGTGTTTAGGACTTACGAAGGACACTATGAGTTCTTAGTGATGCCATTCAGATTAACCAATGGTCCAACCACTTTTCAATCTCTAATGAACCAGGTATTCAAACAATTCCTCTGTCAATGTTTGTTGGTATTTTTTGACGATATTTTGATATATAGTCCAGACATGAAGACAAACCTGGTTCACTTGGGAATGGTGTTCAATGCCCTTCGGGATAACTCATTGTTTGCAAATAGAAAGAAATGTGTTGTTTCAAAGGATCAAGTGGCTTATTTAGGTCATTGGGTTTCTCATAAGGGAGTGGAGGCTAATCCAGAGAAAATCCAAGCGATGTTGCAGTGGCCTATACCTAAGAACTGGAATCAAGGGTTTCTTGGGATTGACCGGATATTACCGGAGATTTGTATTGCACTATGGTCAAATGACCGCCCCTCTAACACAACATTCGAACTCTTGAAAAGAGCTATGGTTACTCTACCCGTCTTAGCTCTTCCATATTTCTCACTTCCGTTTGTGATAGAGACAAATGCATCAGGGGTAGGAGTGGGAGCTTTGTTAACTCAAAAATAGAGGCCGATAGTGTTTTTCAGTCAAGCAAAATCGGGGAGAGCAAGGGAAAAACTAGTGTATGAGAGGGAGTTGATGGCAATAGTGTTGGTAGTTAAAAAATGGTGGCATTATTTTTCGGGCCAGCGGGGTGATATCCGACCAGAGACTTTAAAACATCTGTTAGAGCGGAGGGAGATTCAACTTGAGTACAAAAAATGGTTAACAAAGCTATTAGGGTACGACTTTGAAATCAAATACCATTCGGGGCTGTTGAATAAGGCAGCGGATGCACTATCCAGAGTACCCCACGAGGCAGAGTTATTGAGTATCTCAGTGCTAATGGTTATCGATCTTGAGTATGTTCAAAAAGAGGTTGAAAACGATCCAGAATTGAGGAAAATCGAGGAAGAAATGGAAGTCGACCCCCTGTAGCATGTCAAGTACAACGAAGCAAGGCAAATTATTGTACAAGGGTTGCCTTGTTTTGTCTAGCCAGTCCTCTGTAATCCCATCGATCCTTCAGTTGTTCCATAATTCAGTGGTTGTAGGGCATTCTAGGTTCTTATGAACATATTAAAGGGTTGCAGGAGAATTATATTGGAAAGGCATGAAAGTTGCGATTAAAAGCTATGAGGAGTCGTGCATCATCTGTCAAAGAAATAAATTCGAGGCTGTATCTTTGGCAGGTCTTCTGCAACCCCTTCCAATCCCTGATCGAATCTGGGAAGACATATCGATGCATTTCATCGAGGGCTGCCAAAGTCTAGGGGTTATGATGTTATATTGGTGGTGGTGGACAAATTAAGCAAATATGACCATTTTTTTGGCTCTTAAACACCTGTTTACAACAAAGGAGGTGGTGGCTATTTTTATTAAGGAAGTAGTGAAGTTACATGGATTATCGAGGTCGATTATTTCCGATAGAGACTTTGTGGGTAATTTTTGGGTTGAGATGTTCAAATTGCAAGGTATCGAACTGAAGAAAAGCACAACCTTTCACCCGCAAATAGATGGGAAGACTAAATGAGTCAATAGATGCGTGGAAAACTATCTCCATTGCTTTTGTGGAGAGAGACCGAAAAGTTGGGAAGGCTGGCTATCCTGGGCAGAATATTGGTATAATACCACATTCCATGTGTCCATTAATACAAATCCATTCAGTGTCGTGTATGAAGACAACCACCACCTATCTCTTATGGAGAGAGGAAAACCAAACCAATAATAATACTGTGGAGCAACAACTGATGCAGAAGGGGGAAATGATTCGCATTCTTAAAGAATAGTTGACTATTGCTTAGGAATCGGATGAAGAAATTTGCAGATCGAAAAAGAAGAGCAGTCGAGTTTGAGGTTGGGGAGGCTGTATTTCTCAAACTTTGACCCTATAGACAGAAATCTGTGGCTTTGAGGAAGTCAAGTTCTTTGGGCCTTATGAAATGATTGAGAAAATAGGGGCGGTGGCATATTGCTTGGAATTACCAGCTGAATCAAACATCCACAATGTCTTTCATGTATCTCAACTCAAGAGAGCTTTTGAGAGAGTGGGAGGAGTATGAATGGGTAGCAGAGCTAGAAGAAGTACTTGGGCTAAAGTCCATGAGTGGCTGATTAAATGGCAGGATAAACCACATTACGATGCTACTTGGGAAGAAGCGGATTTAATTAAAGGGCAGTCTCCAGCTTTCCACCTTGAGGACAAGGTGGCTTTGCAACCCGGGGGTAGTTAGGCCTCCGATTATTCATACATACAAGAGAAAGGGTAAAGATGGAAATGCACCTAAGGCTGGTGGGGACCGTTACTGAGATGTAGTGCGGAGCATTCCTGTACGGTTGGTTGCTGGTTGTGAGGGTTTTTTAGGGGTTTGGGGAGTGTGGTGAGGGCAGTTGGTTTTTGGCTGAGAGAAAAGCCCTTAGGAGAGATCCCAACTCTCTTGGATTAGCTGGATAGTGTGTTTGGTTGTTCTTTCCTTGTTATTGTGTGGTTTATGTGTTATTCTCTGGTTCATTTCTGTTTTGTTGATGCTAGACTCTTGATATTGCACTGTATATTGCAACTATATCAATGTGTCGGATTGCTATTGTTGGGTATTCTGTGTTTTTCTGATTGTCTCATGGGGTATTTGAGGAAGATACCTAACACCATTGTTTATTCTTTTTAGTGGTAGAATGTTTCAATAACTCCCCACATTGAAGTAGAAACATTTCTTTGAGCAGGTTTATAAGGAGGAGGATACATCAAAAATGCCACTTGAGCTTGGAACTGCACTTTCAATTGAGCGCGAGCAAATTGATGATCCTGAAATTCGAGTTCAAGCATTGGAGGCTATATACATGATCACATTACAGGTTAAAGAGATAATTACATTTCTATTTGAACTTGATGAAATCCTGCTCCTCTTAAATTTAAGATTTTTTACTTATTTTCTTATTTCCTCAAGGAAAATCATTTAAGTTGTGAAAAGTTAGGAGGGAAAAACAAATAACCTCCCTTCAGGAGGAGTGTTTTGGACATCCGCTAAGAACCCAACAAAGAACTAAAAGAATATCCAAGCCGAACCCAACATAAATTTCCGTCCACTACAAAATTTATATAGGTAGATTAAAATGTGGTCTAAAGACTAAAACAATAGGTACTTTACAAAGAACAGCTGTCTTTGTCAACGACAAGCACCTTCTGACGTGATTCAGGCAAAATGAACATCAATAGGGATGGCTGCAACAAGGGCTTTGAACTTAACCACTATAAGTAAAGACCACTAACACCATCTAAAATTATTTGTCATCTTTAAATAAAGAATCTAACTCCCTGTTAATGCTCTTTGAGAACACCATTTTTTTCTTCTAATTAAACATCCAAATCATGTACTGCTAACTCTTCTACTGGAACTATCTATTCCAACCTTAAATGTTCTCTTTCTTTCTTTTTCTAGTGGAACTAATGACTCCATTTACTGTCGTTGCCATTTACAAAGCTTTTTATCTTTATTTATTTTTAAATAAATTTCAAAAGATTTCTTCAGATAGTGACATCATTTAAGGGAAGGCTTTCCAGCTCCCCTATATCTGCATTTTCTTATAGATGACGTTTGCTTCGAGATTACGACTTTCTTGACTTCCACTGCCAGATTTCCCTTGAAAAAGACCGCCTTTTGCTTCACCTTTTTCAACAAAAGTACCAACCCCTTTAACTACTCTTATACAACCGTTTGCTTCTCCTATAAATAACCATCAGTTCCGTTCAACTACTTCCCTATTAACTCCATTATCATCGTCAATTAGTTCCTCTTTATATTTTGAGAGCTAAAGAATTGGATTTTCTTTTTCACAAAATTTCATGAGCATTAATAGTATACCTTTTCTCTAGAATCCTCTCTTGAATAAACCAAAGAATCATATTTTAAACTCCTGCTACTTTTCTTTTGTTTAACTTGGAAAGAAAGCTTTTTATTAATTGTATAGAAAGTTACATAAACTCTTGATTGGAGATAAATGAAAAACCGACCAATAACCCAAAAAGGATGCTGATAAAATACCACAATCCAACTCAAATGATACAACAAAGATAAAAAAAATAATAAAAAAGCTTTCCAACGTGAATGGGAAGAAGCCATCTTAAAAATGCCGAGGAGCTCTAACAACAAAGGAATCAATAACCCATCAAAGAATCGTTAGCTTGATTCAAACCTCTAGAAGCTTAAAACACATTTGCCCACAAAAGGTATTTTTGGAAACTCTAAAACCAACATTTTCTAGAGTTCAGAAAACAGTTATAAATGGTCCTTAAACTGAGAACAAAAAGATTTCACTTGGTAGTCTACAAATAAATTAGAAAGATGACCTACTTATGTTTCGACTCCTTATCTTACTGCCAAAAGCTTAAACAATTTATGCTTCTCGACTCAAAAGTATCATATTTCTTTTGCTCCTATCAGGATGCAGGTCGAAGAGCATTCTGGTCTATCAACGGACCAAGAATACTGCAAGTGGGTTATGAAGACGAGGAAAATCCGAAAGTAATGGAAGCATATGAGAGAGTTGGATCCCTAGTAAGTAACATCCATTTTTCACCGACGTGCCACTATCTCTAGATCTAGTATTTTCCCATCCCCTGCAAAAGGAAATTTATTCCATCTGTGTCATCCTTATATTAATTTTACTTGATTAACCTATCAGCTGGTACATAGTGGTGGCGACCAGGAATCACGCGATTGAGGAGACATTTGCAGATCATAGCTACTATGTGGTAGTTAATCTTATACACCTCTCTGGAAAGAGATTCTTATGAAGCACTTTGCTATTTACTCAATCTTCTGATGGGACGCCTTCAAAGAAAGTATGCAATTCCTCGTGTACAAACAAAGGAGAAAGGGCACAGTGCTTTTAGTTTTGAAGATCAATCTTGAGTCAATGTTACAGTATACATGTTCTGTTCTGAGTGCTTATGCTATTTATTTATTTTTGGTTAAGGATGGAGTAGTATTTTTACATCTCTAATATAATTTTTGAAGCATACTATCCAAAAAACAATTCTACCACCTTGTTCTTTCTCAATTTTCTTTTCTATAGATCCACAAGGTAAGAGGGCAGATTTTCTTTTCTTTTTCTTTCTCCCTTCATTTTGTGAGATTCAATTTTAGTTGTACTAGTTGGGTTGTCGGGTAAAAGAGTATTAGGATCCTTTTGGAATGACTTTCTAAGTATTAGAAAGTCATTTCAAACATACACTTAACCTTCCGTAAGACAATGATACAATCATGAACTAATGATCTTCGTTATTTATATATAACCTAAGGTCTTCAATGATGTTTTCGAGAATGTCCTTAGTATTTCTTTGAGAGAACTATTTTCTCTCTTTGTTACTTTTCCCCTTTTTTGCAGATTGGAAAGGAGGCGTTATTTAATGTAATTTTTGGAGAGTGAATATATTCTCTCTAGAAGCTCTTTGTTGTCTCGATAGCCAAGCAGTTGCGAAAATTGCAAGGATATGTTGAGAGGAATTTACTAAAATAGCTTCATTTTCTCAGAATTCAAATAACATATATTTTATTAGTAAAAAATTATTAAAATATGCTTCCATCTTTTACTTGCATATAATGTAATT
This sequence comes from Luffa aegyptiaca, assembly GCA_017139565.1. Lineage (NCBI taxonomy): Eukaryota > Viridiplantae > Streptophyta > Magnoliopsida > Cucurbitales > Cucurbitaceae > Luffa > Luffa aegyptiaca. The sequence goes on from CM029395.1 coordinate 24,299,874, forward strand.
TTATCAAGTGTGGATATTTAAAACACCACTCCCCTTCCCCGTGGAGGGTTCTATCATCTCAAAAAGAATGAAATACATTCTCTTTCACCATCCTCAAAATTCATACAAGAAAATATGTGATGTGACGTTGATACGTTTTGATGAAATTAATCTCATTACAAATGGCTTGGGCAATTCTTGTAAAAACAAATACCTCCTAAATACACACGACACAAGAAACCACTCAAGGGGAAAAAGAAATGACTAAATATCAAGTCTTTGGAAGAGGAAACTTGTTTTCAATCCAAAGTCGAACACACTCCAAAAATTTGATATTCGATTGAACTTGAATGTTTCTAAGAAACATACCACCTAAATTAGGATGTCACATGCTCTCGGTTGGAAGTAAAGAGAGAAACTCTACCCATTTCTATTTCACTAAAACTAGTTTGAAACTACGTGCGTTGCACGTGTTATAATACCTTTTAAAGCATAAGTAGTTAATTATAAAATTTGAAATATGACTTGATAATGTACCAAAAAAATATAAAAATGAATAAATACACATGAATTTATAATTATTGCAAAAATTGATATGTATGTGACCAAATTGAATCATTCTAATAAGAATGCTTTATAACCAATATCATGGATATAAATCAAATATAAAAAATCTCACCCGCTTAAACATTTTTTTAAGATTGAAGATAACGAAAAGTCTTTTAAATTACCTAGCTAGGTAAGCATTTATATTTTCCAAAATCTTAATTTTGTAATCAATTAATAATTAATAATTCAATTAAAGTTATGTTTAATCCAACCGTTAAATGAGCACTAATTAAATAAAAATATCATTTTCTTCCTATCATCTTGTATAAAAAAATCTAAAAAATATATGAAAAATTTTGAAGGTCGTAGAAAAGCATAATGGAGAGAGATCGTTTAAAAAAAAAAGAAGATAATAGTGATCGATCTTCTTTCTCATTTCAGAAAGAATAAGAAAGACAATACTAATGAACTCACACAAAAGTGTACTCGCTTCTATTAAAGAAATAAACAGAAAATATTTCTTATTCATATGAAACTCTTAGGGGTGACGAAAATATAATATAAACTAATAAAATTTCAGAAAACTAACAAAATCTCCTAAGGATACATTAGTCTACTTGAACAAGAAATAAGAAAAAATTATATATATTTACACTAAATGAAAAGGCTATACTAACATTAGTAAAGATGGAGGCTATACTCACATTAGTAAAGATGGAGGCTATACTCACATTAGTAAAGATGGAGTATGGAGTAGGAATGGGTCACCACCGAAACCAATTAGAATTAATAATTAAATTTAAAAAAAGTTTTTTTTTTTTTAAAAAAAAAAAAAAACAATACAAACGTGGGAATGATGTGTGAACCTAAAGGTGGGAATCAAGATTTTGTTTTAAACCAATTCTTAATCTTATCACATATGAGATTTCTTTTTTTAAAATAAACAACACAAATGTGAGAATGATGTGAATCTAGAAGTGGGAATCAAGATTTTGTTTTAAACCAATTCTTAATCTCATCAAATATGAGATTTATTTTTTTTTAAAAAAAACAACACAAACGTGGGAATGAAGATGTTTTTCTAAAACCAATTCTTAATCTCATCAAATATGAGATTTTTTTTTTAAAAAAACCAATTCTTAATTTTCTCAAAGATGAGATTTTCTTAAAAAATAACAACCTAAACGTGAGAATGATTTTTTTTAAACGTGGGAATGATTTTTTTTTAACTAATTCTTAATCTCATCAAAGATGAGATTTTTTTTTAAAAAAAAAACAAAACCTAAACGTGAGAATGAGAATTTTTTTAACCAATTCTTAATCTTATGAAGATATTTTTTTTTTTAAAAAAAAAAAAACAAAACCTAAACGTGATAATGAAGATTTTTTTTAAAACCAATTCTTAATCTACCCGTGGGAATTTGAATAATTAAATAGGAAGGACAAATAAGGAATTTGAAGATTAAAAAGGGGTTTAAAATGAAATCAAAAGTTTCTCCCCTTAAGCGCCTTTTAAATTTTGCAAATAAATGTTTTAAATAGTCTCATGTGGTCGACCAATTAAAGTAACTAAAGCTAACTAAAGAAAACCCTAAACTAACCTAGTGTTTAGTTACAAGTAGGAAGTTTCTAAAATAGTCAACTAAATACACTTTCTCCACTTTTGGACTTAATAACTATTAAATAAATATAAATTATGGGTCAAAATGAGCATAAATCAATGATAATTAGCATGTATCATCGACCAAAAGGTCAGAGGTTCGAATCCCCCACCCCAAATGTTGTTGAACTAAAAAAAAAGAAATTATACCAAATAGTCCATTTTGGAATCTATATTTCATAAATGTCAATTTTTTTTAAAAAAATTCAGTTTTAGATTGAATTGAGTTTCTACCATTTTTTCCTTACAATTTTACCCTCACTCAATATTATTTCTCCATATTTTAATGCTTCATTTTGAATTTATTCTTTTCTAATATACATATTTTCATTTAGTGAAATTATTCTATACATTTATGATAGATATAATTTTAAAAAATATATTATTTTAATGATTGTATACAATATTTCTTAATTATTATATCATTATGATTCTAAAAATAGACAATTTTTTTGGTTTTAATATATTTATTTTCATGTTGACATTCATATATAACTTCATGTAATAATCCAACATATATAATATGTTTTTCATCTTTATTGAGATATGTATTCTACCTATTATGGATTTCGTCATATACACTGGATATATTTAGTCATTTTTTCAAATATATATTTAGTATATTTGGTATTTATCATTTACACAATTTTTTAAAAGAAAGATATACCCCTACATTTAAGAAATTTATAAGCATGTTATGAAACAACTATATAAAGGTAACATACAAAATATAAACATGTATATATGTTGATGGTCATTTGTCGAAAAATCAGCTCGTTTCCAAAAAAAGGAGCTAGTTCGCTAGAAACAATATATTTGTTTGTCATGAAGAAAACATACTGTCGATTGAAGGAAATATAATGTCATTTAAAAGAAATATATCATCATTGATCGTTATTATGAATCAGAACGTCGTTGGTTGTTGTTTAGTGTTCGAAAAGGTTTGAACTTCAAAGATCTGAAACCAGAACGGAGTGGGTGTTCAGATTTTAGTTCAATAGATGTGTGAGTATTTGTTCGACCCAAATTCGAAGTCGATTGGATTCTGAGTATCTTGAGTTAAGCATCAAAACGTCCATTTAGGGCTGAACCTGTTGGGTTTTATGCCCTAAAACTCGTAGATAGTAAATGAAACAAATTAATTAACCTTAATAAAGTGTTATTTGAGTGATTCAGTAATTTGTTATTGAATATTAGAGTTTTGAGTTAATTAACCCTAAATCCAATAAACAAAGATCCAAGGTTGCTTAAATGAAACTTGGACTAGTATGTGGGGACATACGGGGATCAGTGTTCAAGTAACAACCTAAAAGGTCTATAGTATAGGGATAAGACTGGGTACCTTATCCTGGTGACACTATGTTATACGACCCGCTTTGTATTCGATACAGATGCATTGATCCAAAGCATCCGTGTAGGAGACATATGAGTGGGGGTATCCTATGCAATGAGTTTGCATAAGATCGATCTCGAAATAGTAACCACTAGATGTAACACCGTTGACTAGATAGGTTTCTATTTCAATAAGATGACCTAGGTAACTCAATCTGAATCCTGAGTGTGTTATGAACTCCTTTTCATGAGGGATTGTCCTTAGATTTGTATGGGTGAGAGTGGCCAGTTCGCCGACTCAATAAGCTTACCATTTCAGGGGGCAAGACCGAGTGGGGGCTAGGAACATAACATTACAAGATGAATTCACTCCTTCCCCTATTGGGGCAAGTAGATGTGTGTTCCCTTAAGAGCTGATTCCGAGTCTTGAACAAAGGCGTGTCGTCCTCTCCTGGCCCGAGAGGAACTTCTGTTTAGTGGTTGGACCCTAAACAACTTGTTCATTAGAGGGATCAGTGGTACTTAAGGATCCAAAGGTAACCTAGGGGTAAAACGGTAATTTGACCCAGCTGGCGTTATGAACAAAATTATTCTGCATTGAGAAGAGTGTAGTTGTGGGTATTTAGTGGAGTGACCCACAATTAACGAATATTGACTAACTTGGTCAATGAGTTTAGCCAGTTAATCTCGTATCGTTGGAGCTTCTGATATGTGGGTCCATTAGGTCCACCTGCTAGCTCGTAAAAGGTTCTGAGATTGATTAGTCTTGAACAGGATTTGAAGTGTTCAAATTCGTTAAGGGAATTTTAATTAATTGTATGTGATGCTATTAATATAATGTATAGAGATACATTATAATATAAGTTTAATTATTGAATTAAACTTTATAATATAAAATTAATTTTGGATGTGATTCAAAATTAATTATGTGATAGGATTAAATATTTGAAGGAGTTCAAATATTAAATATGAATTAGATTCATATAAATATTATAGGTTAGATTTTATATGAATGGGATTCGTAATTAAAACTATAGTATATGAGAGAATTATTTGAATATGATTCAAATGGAAAAGTTAATTAAATATATGATATTTAATTAAAGAATTAATTAATTAATTGATTTAATTTGATTAAATATGATTTAATTAAATTAATACTATAGTTTAGTATTAATGTACATTTAATGCATATTAAAACTATAGATTAAAAGAGAAAGACACATTTAGATATGATTCAACTGTGAAATTAATTAAATATGCGATATTTAATTGATATTGGAAACAATTAATTATTGAATTAATTGGTTGGCATAGATTAATTCAATTAAATCAGATTTAGTTGAATTAAAACTATATGATATGGTTAATATAATTAAATCTTGATTTAATTAAATTCACTATATAGCTTTATTTTTATTATTAATTTAATTATTAAATTAATAATAAATTAATTATTATTATTAAAATAACTCCCCAGCAGTTGCTTGGGAGTTGGATGCCATTTATCCCTATCATTAGATATAGGTTTTTCACTCTCTCTCTTAGATTATTCTGTATGTTTACACAGTAGGGTGATCTCTCAAGATTTTCCAAGTTCTCTCAATCACATCTCTCTAAGAAGACTTTTTACAACAACCTTGCTGTAAAAGTAATTCCCTTCCAAGATTTTGACGATTCCACCATCAAAATCTCAGGGCTCAGAGACACAGTGAGTGTTCTTCTATTGGTGGTGTTCTTGGAGGAGAAGATTACAGAACGTGAACTTCATCTTTTGGGAGCATAGTGCTGGTATGGTCTCCATCAAGTAAGTTCACCAATCTCTAAAGTAGTTTAGAGAATATAAACAACATGCTTAATCAAATTCATTTACTGTAGAAATTGTTCTGTTGTGTTAATGGCCTAATGTATTGGTTTTCTATGAAATTGAAATTGGTTTACAATCGATTAAATTCGCTTCCGTTGGGATTCAATTCCTTTAGAACCGCCATAGAAAGGAGTTGTCGAACATGAAGGAGGGAGAATGGCACTGCAGTTCGTCGGAGTTGAAGAAGACACTCAGATTAGTTGGCGCTTAGAGGAGGAAATCACGTGCAAATTTTTTGAAGAAGTCACTAAAAATCAAGGAGGAAATCACAAAGGAGAAGAGAGATGGAAGAAAAAGGGGTTTTTTTGTACGGATGACCATTTTCCTGGTGTTGTCTTTAATGTGATGCTAAATGTGCAATAATAGCTCACAAACACATGTGCAAGTGTACACAATCAGCAGCAAGTGATAAGTATTATTATATCGTCTCCACAGGGATTGATGCAATGAAAATTACTACTTCTAATCCTATTTTTAATGAAATTCAAGGTAACCAGTGACCAAATTGTTCATTAACTAAGCTGCAAGTAAATTTAAAGGGTAAACAAAAGCTTAGAATTTGCAAAAAGGAAAGAAAACAACAGTAAACAGGTTAAACAGACAGAAAAGGATAGGCTTGGATTGAGGGTTGTAATACTGCCACTAGATGCTTTGCTAAAGCAATACTCATGCAATTTCCATTTCACTCAGCATTTTCTACGAGAAATTTTCCAATTTTCCTTAGGTTTGGTGCTTAACCTCCCATTTAAACACCTCTTTTAAAGCTCTATTGACTTGTGCATTAGGTGAGTGTTTATTCCTAAACTATCCACTAGCTAGCTGCTACTTTTAATCAAGCTAATGTAAAGTAAAGCAATCAGCCATCACTCCTTCTCCCAAATTCATAACAACACTACTAAATAATGGTTGACCAAACGAAAATCTAACATTAAAATGAAGCACACTTTACTTTAAAATGGAAATCATAGAGTTCACAATCAGCAAAACATTTAGTTCAAGTACAAGCTCCCTAATCCTCACCTAAAGAGGATTAGCTCATGATTGAGGAACAAAACAAAGTTAATACAACAGAACAAGCCATAACAACCATTTTTCACAGCCTCAATACAAACTAATGAAGAGAGATGAAAGAAAATAAGAAGAAAACACTAAAGAAGAGAGTCTCAATGGATGATCCAGCTTTTCCAAGCTGAATAATCCAAGTTCAGCTACTCCCCTGCTGTCTTTTCCTTTTTTCTGCAAGGTGCGACACCTCCCAACTAATTTCTTTCCTTTCCCAGTTGATTCCTCTAAAAAAATGTCTCATATTCCTTTTATATCTCTCATTATTCAATCCTGAAAGACCTAGCTTCCTAAAAAGAGAATAGGGCATTAAATTGATACTAGCTCCTAAGTCACATAAAGCCCTATCGAAAGATAAATGACCAATAGTGCAGGGAACAGTAAAACTCCCTAGATCTTTTCTTTTCAGGGGCATCTTCCCTTGAACTATGGTGTTGCTGCTTTCCAATAATCTTAATACTTCTTCCTTCTTCAATTTCTTCTTTCTCGCCAACATCTCCTTCATAAATCTTCCATAATTAGGCATATTTGACAAAGCATCTACCAAAGGGATGTTCACAGTTAGTTTTCTAAACATTTCTAAAAACGTTGAAAATTGCTCATCTAATTTCACATTTTTAAATCTCTGAGGAAAAGGAAACTCCCTGTAATAAAAGGTTGGACATTCACCCCTCCTTCTGGGTGGATTGATATGTGACCCTCTGTCATGATGGTTGCACGAGACCTTTTCTTCAGTTTCCTCTTCTTTCAACTTATTTTTCTCTTCAATCTTCCCTTTTTCTTCATTCTCTTCAACTTTTGCGCCAAGGTTAGTATTCAAAAAATTTTCAAACAAGCTAAGAAGGCTTTCAGACCTTTCTTTGGAGGTTTTTTCTGCCTCAACCCCTCTGGCTTCATCCTTGCTCTTCATTTCCTTCTTCTTTCTTTCTTCAGGTACTTTCTTTAGTTGTGTACCACTTCGTAGCGTAATGACTTTGCATTGCTCCCTTGGGTTGACTTCAGTATCACTGTGGAATTTACCCTTCTAGAGGGCGTTGACTGCAGTGGCGATTTGCCCTAACTGTACTTCAATGTTCTTCAAGGCTACATCGTGATTGTTTACTGAAGTCATCGAAGTATTCACCGTGGTCGAAAGGTTGACATTCAATACTTTCTACTCTTTGATAAACAGTGCGACCATCTCCTCCAAATTATTCTTTTTCTCCTACTGACCAGATGTTGATGCAAAACCTGGGGGTGGCTCCTAGTCTTCCTTCTTTGTGTGGCTTTCGACTAGAGTGGCAATTGACTTAACCACTTCTGAAGCTGTCAGCTTGTTCAAGGCACTGGTGAAGGAAGCCATTTGCACTTTTAAAGAACTTGATTCATCCAACTCGTAAATACCAACCTTCTGTTTTGTCAGGGTCCTATCCGTGGGCCATTGGTAGCTCGTTGATGTCATTTCTTCCAACAATTACCTTGCATCGCTTACTGTCTTTGAAAGGAAACTTCCTCCTGCAGACGTGTCAAGGACAATTTTAGTAGAACTGTTAAGACCATTGTAAAATAATTGTACCTGGAGCCAATCTGGATATCCGTGCTATGGGCATCTCCTAAGCAACTCCTTGTACCGTTCCCACGCTTCGTAGAGTTGTTCATCGTCGTTCTGTCTAAACGTCCCAATCTCCATGCGAAGCTTGGTGGTTTTGGCAGGTGGGAAGAATTTGGTAAGAAATGTCTGGGCTAACTCGTCCCATGTATTTATGCTCCCTGGTTCCAATGATTCCAACTAGTCTTTGGCCTTGTCCTGCAGAGAAAAAGGAAAAAGCCTTAATCAAATAGCATCAGTCGTTACACCATTCATTTTAACAGTCCCACAAATTTCCAAAAATGACCGAAGATGGGAGTGTGGATCTTCAGAAGGAAGCCCCTTGAAACAGCAGTCCCTCACCATTTGGATAAGTCCCATCTTCCGTTCAAAGTTGTTTGCCTGGATAGAAGTGTATACAATCCCCGAATTTTCTATGGGTAATACTGGCTGTAAGAAATCTCGAATTGCATTGGGCGCTTCCTCTTGTTGGGCCATATTTTCTATCAATTTTCTCCCTCTCCTGATCGCTCTAAGAGTTCTTTCTATTTCAAGGTCTAAAGGAAGAAGATTAGCCTCCTTATGCCTTCACTTGCATCGCCCAAATTTTCAAACAAGAAAATAAAACAACAAAACTATTCACAAAAACTCAACTATATACAACCTAGATTAACATTCATCCTTTTCTTTTTAATGTTAGAAAATTAAATTGCCCAAATTAATTACTATTCCCCGGCAATGGCTCCAAAAACTTGATGTACCACAAGCGCATGGGTCAAGTAATATAAAACGATAAATATAACCGAGTATCGAATCCACGGGGAATAGCGCGAACTCATGCAAGAAAATAATCTAAACACTAAAATTACTAAGGATGCTCATTATCTAGGGAATTCAACGCATAGAAAAGACAAACCATAGATAAAGGAAACACTAAAGCAAATAATGATCAAGCAGAGTTGAAACACACTGAGGGATAACAGATTGGATGAGAGTTTGGGTCTTGAAGTCCAATACATAGTCTAATAGATAATTGACTACTAATTATTATGTCCACTAATTATAAATCTAGAATCTACTTTATGACATAGGATCTCCTGTCGGTTTTCCCTAATTATCATTAACACATTTTAATAACCTAGGTGTCCTTAGCGCTATTACATGGGTCAAGTCTTAAGTCCCGATTCATTTTAGATCTCTAGGCCTAACCAACTACTCTCGTTGTCACTACGAGCAGTTAAGTCTAGTCGATTGGGCTATGTCCTAACTTAGTTTCTCTCCGTCGAGTTTCCACTAAGTAACAAATCAGTACAAACTTGGCCAGAATTTATTAAGCATTACGACCACCCAAACGAATAATCAGTAAATGGACACAATAGAAGTAGTCAAAATATCATTCAACTATGTATTTTCATTCAAGACCCGAATGTCGGGAAGTTAACTATACAATATCATATCAACTCTCAAAATTTCTAGCACCTACATGTATAAAACAGTCAATGAACAAGAAAAGGATATAGAACTAAACCGACGTCGAATCCTTGCTTGCGCTTGATCCGTCGTAGGAAAAGCCTCGATTGGAACCCGTCACAAGCTCTCAATCAACCCAAAAGATGCTAAAAAACTCTCTTAAACACTCATTTTCACTCCCTCTCTCTAAGAGGCTCTAAGAGCCTTTGAAAGCTGTTGAGCAAATTGTTTGATGGATCGAAACCGAGGCCAAAACGCTCCTTATATAGTGCTCCAGCCGCGCCGACGTCGAGACGGTGATGTCACAGCTACTTGACACTGTGACATCATCGATGTGTTCTCCAAGTTGTTTCAGCGTCGAGACGTCGAGGGTAGTGTCTCGACGTTGCCCCTCGGATTAGAAAGTCTTCTTCACGGTCTTGGGCTGGTTTGAGCTTCAAAACTCTGGATTTTTGGCCTTCATTTCTCTCCTTCAAGGTCCATGACTTCTTCTCTTGACCCATCTTTGATTCCTCATGATCAAATCTTCAAAACTTGGGCATTTCTTCTCCTTTTTTTCTCAAAAATTCATCCAAAAGCTCCTTTAGGATAAAATTTTTGAAATTAACATGATAAATCATTAAAACCACAATAAATTCAAGCAAAACTACTTAAATTTAGGGATAAAATGTTAGCATTTTTGCATGCTAACAGTAACCAAAGAAATATTTTTGAATGGTGTTTTGATTGAAGACAAATAGAAATAAGCAAGTAAAAGAAAACGGTAAAAACTTATGAGATAAGCGGGGAAATTCAAATAGCATCAACCAAGAGTGTTAAATTGCACCCACCTTTTCCGCCAGAAACTTACTCAGGCACTGCAAACGGCTGAAGAACACTATCTATGTTGTCCACATAGACATGGTGCAGATAGAATTCTCCAGTTTGCGCCTGCAAATGCCCTGACAACTAGATTGTAAGTTTAGTCCTACTTCTATTCAGCTTCGTGATGCGTAATTTTTCTTACCGCAAGTGTACGGGTTAAGTTATAATATAGTGATTTTTTAGATCGAATGTCGTCCTCTGGATTGGTTTTCTAATCAAATTAATTACCGCAAATACTTAAGTCCAATTTTATCTAGGGAACAAAATTTAGTGAGAATGAATAAAACAAGACACAAATCTTAAAATTATGGAATTCAAATGATGAAAAACTCTTAGGGAATTGATTTCACCGATTGGGGTTATGAATTAATTAATGGATGATTTAACATGCTATGCTTCATAAATATAGGAATAACTCAATTCATATTTATCTCTCCCGAGCATAAATAATTCTCTCACATGCAATGAATTCAATATCCCTATCTAAACTCATTAACATTCAAGACCTTAAGTCTAATCCTTTTTAATGATTTCTAAGATTATCTTAAATCTCCCGATCTTAAGACTATCCTAGTTATGCATAACAAGATCTAAGCTAAACCCCCTCTCCCGAGCAAGATTTAGACAAAACATCATTCAATTCATGGCCAATAAATTGAAAGCATTAAGGAAAGTCTATGCATAAATGAAATCAAAACATACATCCAAAATTAATCCATAACGCCCAAAGGGCTACATCAATCCCTAAGATAATAAACTTAGCTACTCATACACGGTGTTACGATGTAAACTAAGCCTAAAACAACCATTAAAACAACTAAAGGAAAGGGAGAAAGGAGATAAAACACTATTGTCGCCGAAACCATGTCCTCGTCACGATCTCCACGAGCCAAGCCTTGAATCTCGCTCCTCTACCTTGCTTCAGCTCCCACAGAAGGTCTTTAGTCGAGTTTAGGGCTAAAATTGCATCAAATGAACTCCCTTTGGCCAGCCCCAATCGCATTCTATTTATAGTAAATCTGCCGACAGCGTCGAGAAGCTATAGGCAATGTCGCGACGCTGTCGCATTACCGTCCATTTTGTTTATGGAATACTCGAGAGCGTCAAGACGCTATTGTCACAGTGTTGCGACGCTGTGACCTTTGCCGCTTGATTTACTTAAGGAAACTCCTAGCGTCGAGACGTCCAAAAAGCAGCGTCTCGACGCTAGCTCTCGAACTTGTCTCATCTATAAGCTTCCAACTTCGATTCATGTCCGTTTCTTTGGCCTATTTTCGTGTCCCGAACACCTGATTAACTCCATTTTCTCAATTTAGCTCCAATAATTGATTCCTACAAATAGAACATTAAAAATGCATAAATTTGGCCAATTTAATTTCAAAGACTAACTAAATTAGATAGGGAAAAATAGCTTGCTATTAATTTTAGCTAGTTTTGTGCATGAATTGTGTACTTTAATGCTATTTTATGTTTAAATTTCAGAAAACCGAGCCAAGGAAGCAAAACCGGAATTTTTAGAGATTTTGGATGATTTTGGAGACTTTTTGAGCAATTTGGAGAAGTCCATTGTAGATCCAAGTCCAAAAGCCCAAAAAGAATGAGTTAGAAGCCCAAATTCATGAATTCCAAGCCTTAAATTATCAAGTTGGGTCAAGAAAAGAGCCCAAGATCCATTACAAGAAGCATTTGGGCCAAAAGAAAGTTGGAGGCCCAAAAATTGAGTCAAAATCAGGCCATTCTAGAAGATCCAGGGCCTAGCGTCGCGACGCTAGGCTGAAGCGTCTCGACGCTAGGCAGCTATGCGGAAAGATCCAGAAATGGGGTAGCGTCACGATGCTGTCCATGTAGCGTCACGACGCTGCGACGACTTGGAGCCCAAGAAAAGATGACTTCAGAGCGTCGCGACGCTGTGACGTAGCATCGCGACGCTACGCTTGCTGGGAGCCTATAAAAGGGGCCATTTGCATTCAAGTTTGATGTGCCAATTTGTGGGTTTTCACCCCATTCTAGAGTCCACACTAAAATTGGGGATTTTTGGGAGAGTTTTGGAGCTTTGTTGAAGATCTTTGGAGCTCGGGATCGATGGAGGTCGGCGCGGGATCGAGGAGATCGACACTTTTATGAGCATTTCTCTTCCCTTTTCCTTTATGTTTTAGTTTCTAGAATTGTTGTGATTAGGAATTATTGAATTTTAGTGATTATGAGTAGTAAATTCCTAAATTCTATGAGATTGATTTAGATGTTGAACCTTTGCTTGATTAATGAATTTATTTGGTTTAATTGTCATTATTATTCATTTGTGCATTTTGCCCGTAATGCTTTTAATCAACTGATCACTGATTAAATGAATCGTTACTAAGTGGAGACTCGACGGAGAGAAGCTTAGACTAGAACTGAATGCATGACTAATGTTATTTACCCGGGTGACACGGGATAAAATGAATAACGTTAGAGGTTGTATTGAAGGGTCGTAATGCCATGCTAAGTAAATAAAGAGGAAACCGAAAGGAGATTCTTTATTGAAAGGTATGAGATAGAAGGAGACCGACAGGAGAGTCCTTGTCATTAGGCTTCTAGACTTATGAATCAAATGATCAGTTAATCCATATTAGTTAATTGATTAAGCATTAAAGGTCCAATTGATGAAATCAACCCCTCTAAGAATTATCCCTCCAAATTGTGTCTCCATTTATCTTTTGCTTTCTAGATTAGCTTTTTGTTATTCTTTTCGGCATTAGATTTTGTTCTCTAAATAAAGCATAACAAGATTATTCGTGGTAATTAATTGAATAAATCCAATCCTTGTGGAGACGATACTCTATACTCAAAATCACTATATTACTTGTGACGACCCGTACGCTTGCGGTAATCGGATAATCGTCCCAACAAGGTGTCTTTTAGAAGACTAAGCCAACTAGACATCTATTTCTAGGGCTAGCTGAAACTTAGATAATTAATGCTCATGACTCTTAAAACTCTAGTGGTTCCAATCCTATTTATAGGATGCAAGAAAACAAAGTCCTATTTCTAGGATCTTTTCCACTATTGTTTTTGTGAACCCGCGCATTCAACTCCAACCTTTCAGCCATCAACTAAATACAAACTATGCTAACTTAAGTGATCAGTTTAAGCTAACAATGAAACTTAAACTTCAGCAAAAAACAAACAATGCTAAGAGGGAGCAAGGTTGCTTTTGCATAGGTGGGGATTTCTTCTACTCAAGGTATCCACATATTTGAACCCTCGAGAAGAAGCTTAGCTCATGAGAAGAGAGAAGAGAGAAAAACATAAAATCTATCCTAAGGATGAAATTCCGAGCTCCCCTTGCTTCTTGCATCTTGGTCGCCTTTTATAGACCTTGTAAGGTAGGGTTGGTTGTCGAGATCAGTGTGAGAGAGCCTTGGAAGGTCAAAATCCATGATCCTTAGAGATTTGATACGAGATTTGTGAAGATTCCGCGAATCTCGGTATTATGTCGGAAAGCCCAGTTGCGGCCGCATATCGAGCGCAAAATCTCTTCTGTGCACTGCCTTGATAATTCTGTCTTCAGCTGGGGCTACTTTCCTTATAAGGTTGCGTGCGCATATTGGACGCATATTCCACATCTTCAAGACCAGATGCAGGCGCAAATTTGCATCTTCCACTCTTTTGCTCCGCTACCCTTTTATCTCCAATTGCGGACACATTTCTGATAGCAAGCATAAATGTTGCTATTTTATCCTTAAATTTATTAGTTTTTGTTGTACTTTAATAGTGTTTTCATTATATAAATTTGTTTAATTGTGTAATTTTGGTCCCTAGGAGATTTTATGGAAATTTGGAGAAAAAGAAGAGAAAAGAAGCCAAAATTGTTGAAGTTAATATTGGAAGATCAAATTGGGTCAAGAAGAAATAGCCCAAGACCCATTATGGAAGACATTTGGGCCAAAAATTGAAGTGAAGCCCGAAAATTCAGCCTTGAAACGCATCTGGAAGGTTCCAGCAAAGGACAACATCAAGACGTTGTCCCTTAGCGTCTTGACGCTGTAGTATCTTGGCGCCCAAGCAGGATACGTCACAGCATCGCGACGTTGTGACGTCAGCGTTGCGATGTTGTCCCATTTCCAGGCCTATATAAGACGCGACTCACCTCCCCATTGGAGCATCAATCAATTCTCCAATTCATTTCTTTAGTCCTTTCAAGGCTCTTGGAGCCTTCCTTGAGGGTCGAGTTGTGAGGAAAGTGAGAAATATTGTGATAAGAATCATGGTGCTCCACACGTTCCAATTGGACCTATTACACGCGCCAAGGCTAAGAAGCTTCAACAAGCATTCTTCATTCACATTCAAAATTGGTTAGGTTCAGCTCCACATTCATTTCACATGCTGCAAATTAACCCAAGAGAGGACGACGCTGTGAAAGTCAACGTTTGCAAGATTGACGTTGCACCGGACTTTTGAAGTTTCCTTTGTTATTTCAATTTATCAACCTTTGTTTGTAATTTTTGAACTTTTGGGCTTCCAAAAACGTGGATTCAAGGTTAGATTCATTAGTGGGGAGTTACTTTGTAAGCCAATTATGGTCATGAATGCTTTGTAGGTTTTACTTTTGGGATTTGAAAGATTGGGGGTTTAATTCACACAAAGGCTATAAAAAGCCTCATTCTAGCATGTAAAATTCAGATTAAGATGAATGAAGTATGTTCTCTCATATTTGAGACTTTTTCTTAGAAATAGCTTTTCTAGGATTCTTGCAATTCTTGTGATAGATTGCATGTGGAGCCATTCAATCCGGCCTTGATCAAGTTTGATTGTGGAATGACTCAATCTAGAACAAGATGTCCAATCTTGCTTCTAGATCATTGATCATAAGAGGTAATCAATTTCTAGCCTTTTTTCTTGGTTGGTTCTAATTTGTGTAAGGAGGTGTTAATCTCTTTGTTTCAAGGGTTCTTTAACCACAAAAGCTTGGATCTTTGGGCTGAGAATTAGGGTTGCCTTATCATTTTGGTATCAGAGCATAGGTTGCATCTTTGTGGCCTACTCTAGAATTGATTCTATCTTCCATTTAATTTGTTCATTGTTTTGTTTCTTTTCATGTTCTGTCCATTCTGTTCGTTTCTTTCATTGCATCCATTATTCTTCATCTTTTGATTCTAATCTTATTCCCATCTTAAAGATCACGTTGAGATCTTGAAAAGCAAAAAAAAAAAAAAAAAAAAAAGAAGAAAAAAAAAGAAAAAAAAAGAAAGGCAAAAAAAAATAAAAAAATCCAGAAGTTGTTCATGTTGAGTTCTTGTTCATGCTCATTTGTATCCAATCAGCATCAATTTGCACGAATTTGTTGAGCTTCAATTCAGTTTGCAATTAATTTGTTTTGTGGCTGTCCAAATTCCTAACTGCAGAATTTAATGCATCTAATGTCTTTTCAAAGTCGTTCTTAAAGTCCGAATTTGAACGTTTGGCCTTCAGTGAAAAGTTAGATCTGCATGTTATCTTTCAAAGTGAAGAAGGGCATTTACTCCAAATCCTAACGTAAAACCTTCGTTTTTGGAATTCCATCTCAGTGTGCAGTTTTGGCCGAAAATTCCAGATTTGCTTCCTTACTTTGTTCTTTTCAGATTTGAAGGAACTTATCCATAAACTTTGTTCCCTTTGCTTCATAAAGACTAATTCCATCATATTTATGGCTTTCTCTTTATTTTTGTGTCATTTATCTCTGAATTCTGTAGAAAGCATCTTGTCTTTGTGTCATTCCTTGTTTGGTGATTTCTTTGTTTTCTTTGTTCTAGTTTGTTGTTGTTGCATAATTTATCTTGTCTTGGTTGTGTTGTAAAGCTCACTATTACAAGAATCGCTTGAACCTATTAGCCTACCCAATATCATCATTTAGTCACTTTCCCAAATAGCCTACCTTTGTGTGATAAACACGAGTGTTCCGAGTGAAAATTAGTGAGTTGATTGTGTGAGGTCCTAAACATATTTATCTACTATTTATACATCATAATGAGTCAAGATGGGGGAAATGGAGGGGAGATTGGTGAAGCTAGGTGGATAGAAGCACAAATCGGGGCTATCACTCGTTTAACCCAAGTAGTAAGTACCTTGGAAGAACGGATGGGGCGAATGGAAGTAGGTTTAGGAAATCTTCAAGGAAGGGAAGTTAATGAAGGAGTTGAAAATGAAGAAGAAGATGACAATGTAACCCTTATAGCCGGGCACAATCCAAGGGGAGGGAGAGGTGTAGGCCGGGGTAGAGGAAGGGAAAGAAGAGTGGGTAGAGAAATTTTACCACCAAGAAGGGTTGAGAGGGAGTACCAATATGAGAGAGAAGAGAGAGGAGCTGGGGGAGTGAAGCTTAAAATCCCACCATTTCATGGGAGGTCTGATCCGGAGGAGTATTTGCAATATGAGAGCATAATTGAGCATGTATTTGATTGCAACAATTTTAGTGAAGAAAGAAAGTTGAAACTTGCGATGGCTGAATTTTGTGATTATGCAAATATTTGGTGGGCATCTTTGAAATCAGAATGGAGGAGAAACTATGAGGATCCAATTGAAACATGGGAGGAATTAAAGGCCTTAATGAGGAAGAGATACATTCCTAAGCATTATTCCCGAGAACTCAAGCAAAAGCTCTATGATTTGCAACAAGGATCCAAAAGTGTGGAAGATTATTACAAAGAAATTGAGGCCCTTATGAATAGAGCTGGCATTGATGAAGATGAGGAGGATACAATGGCTAGGTTCCTTGGCGGGTTGAACCGACCATTGGCTCATCAAGTGGATAGACAAACTTATTTCGATATGAAAGAGTTGTTACACCTTGCTGTCAAAATTGAAGGCCAATTAGCTTGGGAGAAGGAGAACTCCAAGAGGTATAATTCTTCTAAGTCTACTTCTTTTTCTACTAATACTTGGAAAAAGAATGCAGATTCCAAACCTCGAGGGAAGTATGAGCATGATAAAAAGGACAAGCCCGAGAGCTCCAAGGGCAAGGAAAAAGTGGAGGGATCTAAAGAGGTCCGAGAGAGAAATAGAGACATCAAATGTTGGAAATGTTAAGGGATTGGTCATATTAGTCGTGACTGTCCAAACAAGAGAGTCATGATCATTAAGAATGGAGAAGTTGTTACGGATGATGAGGAAAGTGACCAAGATGAGCTAATTGAAGATGAATTCCAAGAGGATGAGGAGGAATTGGAAGATGGGAGTCATTTCGCACTTGTTACTAGAAGACTTCTTAACACTCAAGTTAAGGAGAATGATGTTGATGACCAAAGAGACAACCTATTTCACACACGATGTTTAGTTAATGGCACTCCTTGTAGTCTTGTTATTGACAGCGGAAGTTGCACCAATGTAGTAAGCACATTCTTGATCAAAAGGCTGCAAATTCCAACTCAACACCATCCTAAGCCTTACAAGCTTCAATGGCTCAATGATAGTGGAACAATGAAGGTCGTTTCTCAAGCTTTAATTTGTTTTACCTTGGGAAAGTATAAAGATGAGGTTCTATGTGATGTATTACCTATGCATGCTGGTGATATCTTACTTGGCCGACCTTGAGAATTTGATAGGAAGGTCATCTATGATAATTATTTGAATAGGTATTCTTTTACCAAAGATGGTAGAAAAACAACACTTGTACCTTTGCGATCTGAAGATGTATTTGCTGATCAATTAAAGTTGGAGAAAAAAAGAAAAGAGTTTGAAGAAAAAGAATTGAAAGAAAAGAAAGAAATGAGTGAAAAAATAGAGAAAAATCAGAAAGAGAAAAAAAGTGGAGAAAATAGTGAAAAAAGAGATGAAATTGAAAAAAAAGGAAAGAAAGTCAGTTGTTTGGCTAGAGTGGGAGAGGTTAGAAGAGCAATGTTTTCCCAAAAACCAATATTTGTACTTATGTACAAGGAAGGGTATTTGGCCTCTAACGATAACAATTTGCTTTTGCCTAGTTTGTTTCCACCTCTTTTGCAGGAATTTGAGGACGTGTTCCAAGATGAGATCCCTAAAGGATTACCTCCACTTAGAGGTATTGAACATAAAATAGACTTTATCCCGGGGGCTACAATTCCAAATAGGCCAGCTTATAGAGCAAATCCAACTGAGACAAAAGAAATTCAAAGGCAAGTGGAGGAGCTCATAGAGAAGGGCTATGTACGAGAAAGTTTGAGTCCATGTTCTGTACTGGTCATTTTGGTGCCAAAGAATGATGGAACTTGGCGCATGTGTGTGGACTGCAGAGCCATCAATAAAATCACTGTAAAGTATCGTCACCCTATTCCTAGGCTAGATGATATGCTTGATGAATTGCATGGTTCTTGTTTATTTACAAAGATTGATTTGAAATCTGGATATCATCAAATTAGGATGCATGTAGGAGATGAATGGAAAACTGCTTTCAAAATTAAGTTTGGATTGTATGAATGGCTTGTTATGCCTTTTGGGTTAACTAATGCTCCTAGTACATTTATGCGCTTAATGAATCATGTTTTGAGAGAATACTTGGGGAAGTATGTTGTTGTGTATTTTGATGATATTTTGATTTATTCAAAGAATTTGGTTGAGCATGTCGAGCATGTTAGGTCAGTTTTGATTACACTTAGAAAAGAGAGGCTTCATGCTAATTTTAATAAGTGTAGCTTTTGCATGGAAAAGGTTAACTTTCTTGGCTTCATAGTTAGTAAGAATGGAGTAAAAGTAGATGAAGAGAAAGTTCAGGCAATTAGGGATTGGCCAACACCGAAAAATGCAAATGAGGTTAGGAGTTTTCATGGTGTAGCTAGCTTCTATAGAAGGTTTATAAAGGACTTTAGTACCATAGCTGCACCATTGAATGACTTAGTGAAAAAGAATGTTGTATTTGAATGGGGGGAAATGCAAGAGAGAGCTTTCAATGAACTGAAGGAAAAATTAACCAATGCACCATTACTTGTTTTGCCTAACTTTGATAATACTTTTGAAATTGAGTGTGATGCAAGTGGTTTGGGCATAGGTGCTGTTTTAATGCAAGATGGAAAACCCTTAATGTATTTTAGTGAAAAACTAAATGGGGTTGCATTGAACTATCCTACCTATGATAAAGAATTGTTTGTTTTAGTTTGTACATTGCAGGTATGACAACACTATCTATGGCCGAGAGAGTTTGTGATCCACATTGATCATGAAAGCTTGAAGAATCTTAAAGGACAAAGCAAGCTGAATCGTAGGCATGCAAAGTGGGTAGAATTTATTGAGACATTTCCCTACGTTATCAAATATTAGCAAGGTAAGGACAATGTGGTGGCTGATGCATTGTCAAGAAGGTACAATCTCTTTACTTCTCTTAGTGCAAAAATTCTTGGATTTGAGCATATTAAGGAGTTATATAGAGATGACCATGACTTTGGAACTATTTATGCATCTTATCTTGCTGGAAAAGTTGTTGATGATTATTATGTGTTTCATGATTTTTTGTTTAAGAAAAGTAAGCTTTGTGTCCCTAAATGTTCTATAAGAGATTTGCTTGTGAAAGAAGCACATGGGGGTGGATTGATGGGACATTTTGGGATTCATAAAACTTATGATATGTTGCATGAACACTTCTTTTGGCCTAAGATGAAACATGATGTGCATAAGGTTTGTAGCCAATGTTTTAAATACAAAGAGGCTAAGTCTAGATCCCAACCAAATGGATTGTATACTCCCTTGAATGTACCTAATGAACCTTGGGCTAATATATCTATGGATTTTGTTCTTGGTTTGCCTCAGACTAAAAAGGGTAAAGATAGTATTTTTGTTGTTATGGATAGATTTAGTAAAATGGCAAATTTTATAGCATGTAACAAGATGGATGATGCAAAGCATGTGGCTGACTTATTCTTTAGGGAAGTGGTAAGATTACATGGAATTCCTAGAACTATTGTTAGTGATAGGGATGTTAAATTTTTAAGCCACTTTTGGAAGGTGTTGTGGGGAAAGTTGGGTACTAAATTGTTGTTCTCAACTACATGTCATCCTCAAACTGATGGGCAAACCGAGGTAGTTAATAGAACATTGGGCGCTTTGCTTAGGGCTATTATTTCTAAGAATATTAAGTCTTGGGAAGAATGTTTGCCATTTGTTGAGTTTGCATATAATAGAGCAATTCATAGTACAACACATTGTTCTCCTTTTGAGGTTGTTTATGGATTCAATCCACTTACACCTCTTGATTTGCTTCCTATTCCTTCTAATGATTTTGTGAGTGATGCAGCCACAAGTAAGGCCGATTTGATCAAAACCTTGCACAAAGAGGTCAAGGAGAGGATTGAGAAACAGAATTCGAAAGTCGCCTCACGAATTAACAAAGGACGGAAAGAACTCATTTTTCAACCGGGTGATTGGGTTTGGGTGCATTTTCGCAAGGAGAGTTTTCCCTCGAAACGGAAGACAAAGTTACATCCAAGAGGGGATGGTCCTTATCAAGTTCTTGAAAGAATTAACAACAATGCCTACAAGATTGATCTGCCAGGAGAATTTTCAATAAGTTCTACATTCAATGTTGCTGACTTGAGTCCTTTTGATGTAGGTGACGACTATCCTGATTCGAGGACGAATCCTTTCGAAGAGGGGGAAGATGATAAGAATCATGGTGCTCCACATGTTCCAATTGGACCTATTACACGCACCAAGGCTAAGAAGCTTCAACAAGCATTCTTCATTCACATTCAAAATTGGTTAGGTTCAGCTCCACATTCATTTCACATGCTGCAAATTAACCCAAGAGAGGACGACGCTGTGAAAGTCAACGTTTGCAAGATTGACGTTGCACCGGCCTTTTGAAGTTTCCTTTGTTATTTCAATTTATCAACCTTTGTTTGTAATTTTTGAACTTTTGGGCTTCCAAAAACGTGGATTCAAGGTTAGATTCATTAGTGGGGAGTTACTTTGTAAGCCAATTATGGTCATGAATGCTTTGTAGGTTTTACTTTTGGGATTTGAAAGGTTGGGGGTTTAATTCACACAAAGGCTATAAAAAGCCTCATTCTAGCATGTAAAATTCAGATTAAGATGAATGAAGTATGTTCTCTCATATTTGAGACTTTTTCTTAGAAATAGCTTTTCTAGGATTCTTGCAATTCTTGTGATAGATTGCATGTTGAGCCATTCAATCCGGCCTTGATCAAGTTTGATTGTGGAATGACTCAATCTAGAACAAGATTTCCAATCTTGCTTCTAGATCATTGATCATAAGAGGTAATCAATTTATAGCCTTTTCTCTTGGTTGGTTCTAATTTGTGTAAGGAGGTGTTAATCTCTTTGTTTCAAGGGTTCTTGCTCCACAAAAGCTTGGATCTTTGAACTGAGAATTAGGGTTGCCTTATCATATTGTATTGGACATTTTTCTGAGTGCTCGAGAGCTTGTAACGGAGAGGATCCAAGGCGCAAGCAAGGGGTCTCTCTACGGTTCATCTCCTAAACTCTTTAATTGCTCATTTATGCTTTCTAGTATGTATACTCGGGAAATTTTGAGTGAAAGATTATAGATAATTGTTATTTTAATTGCCTATCTCTGTGTCCATTATAGTGATTATTTGTGTGGGTGCTCGTAATGTTCTATAGAATCTGGCAAATTTTATAGTGATTAGATTCTTAATGGAAACTGGACAGAGAGAAGTTAAGATAGATCATAACCTGCTCAACTAGGCTTAACTGCTCGTAGTGACAGCGAGAGTAGTTGGTTAGGCTTAGAGACCGAAAATGAATCAGGGCTCATTAATTAACTCATTTAATAGCGCTAAGGACACTTAGGTTATTAAAATGAGTTAGTTATAATTAGGGGAAACCGATAGGAGAACCTATGTAATAAACGGAGATTCTAGGTTTATAATTAGTCGGACACAAGATAGGATAATTAGAATAATTAGTTAGCTATAATCCGGATTTCAAGACCCCTCCTCTCAATTGACTCTTTCTCCATCTTTGCCATTTTGATTGATCATTTTGATTCATTGTTTGCTTTAATTTTTGATTGCATTCTTCGCTATGTCTAGGTTCCTAAATAATATTTTGTCTTAGTATTTTTAGTGTTCAGTTCATTATCTTGTCTAAATACGATCCTCCCTGTGGAAATCGATACTCGGTACTCTACCGTTTTATATTACTTGCGGCCCGTGCACTTTGCGGTCAACAAGTTTCCCTTGCAAAGTCCTCTACACAAAAACATTAACTTGGATAAATTCTTACAAAAATAATCTCTTTTTGTACATTTTAAAGCATAAATTCTATACTTCTAAGATTTTCCACATGATTCTAAGACTTTTGCTAATTTGACTTGAAATGATAAGATTTTAAGCACAAAGTCTTTGCTTTCCAAATAATAACCTAGGTTCTTAAGGCTAAATAACGCACATAAATGAGCGTTATCACCGACCCCATAAAAAAATCGACAGACCGACGTCAGTTCGATCGGCTCGGTTTTCGGGTTTTTTGCTCACCCCTAGATATGAGATTAATTGGCTAAACTCATTAACCAAATTAATCAATATTCATTAACTGTGGGTGTGTTCCGCCAAAGACCCACATGTGCACTCTTCTCAGTGCAGATATATTTCTGTGTCCACGAATATTGACCAATAACAGTAAGTCAATCCTTCATGAGTGTTCGTAACGAGAGCTGGGTCAAATTACCATTTTACCCCTAGGTTACCTCTGTCTCCTTATGTACCAGTGATTCCTCTAATGAACAACCCGTTTATGGTCCAACCAATAAACGGATGGTCCTCTCGGGCCAGGAGAGGACGAGTGCCCTTGTTTAAGACCCGAAATCAGTTCTTAAGGGAACATTCATCTACTTGCCCTAAAGATAGGAAGGAGTGAATTCCATCTTGTGTTGTTATGTTCTCAGCCTCCACTCGGTCTTATCCCTGAAATGGTAGGCTCATTAAGTCAGCGAATCCGGCCACTCTCACTGATAGGACCAATTTGGTCCTATATATTTTTGAAGGAGTGTACAACACTCATTCGGAAGCGATTTGGATCTAAAGCACTTTAATTACATTAATTTTAAGAATTAAAAGCATGCTTTTAAAGAGCCGAAAATAGAGTATAGACTTTACCAACCTTTGGTGCTGAAATTCCATCAATTCGTGGAATGTTTTAGAACACGAGCAAGTTGTGGACGACCGCTAGTGTCTTTCCTACTATCGTCCGGCCTTATAACTATTGGGTTTTATGTCCTAAAACTCGTAGTTTGTGAACATGAACATATTCTCTTTGTAATGAAGATATTATTGAGGTTATTCAGTAAAGATATTATTGAATAAAGTGTATTGCTCATTATTTAACCTAAATCCAATAAACTAAGATCCCTGGCTACAGTATGAATACTCGAACTATATGTGGAGACATAAGAGTGGATCAAGTTCAAGTATATATCCAAAACAGTCTATAGTATAAGGGTAGGGTTGGGTACCTTATCCTGGGAACACTATGAGACACGACCCACTTTGTACTTAGTACATACGATGTGATCCTGAAACGTTCATGTGGAGACATGTGAGTGAGGGCGTCTTATGCAATGAGTTTGAATAAGACCAAGACCGAGAAATAAGTCACTTTTAGTTTATAACGTTGTTTACTGTTGAGACTGACTAATTTTATACGATGACCTAGGTAACTCGATCTTAATCCTGAGCGAATTATGAACTCCTGTTTATTCAGGATTATCCTTTGATTTGCATCGATGAGAGCAGCTCAGCATCATCGACTCAATAAGCTTACCATTTTAGGGATATGACCGGGTAGATAGCTGGGGACATAATCCAACAAGATGGAATTCACTCCTACCCGAATCAAGGATAGTAGAGAGGTTGTTCCCTTAAGTGCTGACTTCGGGTCTTGAACAAAGGGATCCCGCCCTCTCACTAGCTCAAGAGGGACTCAGTTTGGTGGTTGGACCACAAACCAATTGTTCATTAGAAGATCAGTGGGACTTAAGGAACAAAAGGTAACTTCAGGGGTAAAACCAACATTTGACCCAACTGCAGTTAAGAACAAGTTGTGAAGGGTCGACTTACTAATCAGGGTTATATCAAGTGGACATAAATATATCTACAGTGAGGGGAGTACAACTATTGGGCTATAATGGAGTGTCTCGGTAGTAAATAGGTGTTGGATAACTAGGTTAATGAGTTTAGCCGGTTAGTCTCGGATCATTGGAGCTCGTGATCTGTAGGTCCATTAGGTCCCCTACTAGCTCATACAGACTAAACCTTCGAACAGAGTGATGAAAGAATTTGAAGCGTTCAAATTTGATTTAGGGAATTACTATTAATTATATACGATATACTTAACGTATTATAGTTTAATTATGAATTAAACCATAGAGAGAGTCGGGAATGATTAAATGCGATTTAAATATTAGAAATATGTATGTGATATATATTTTGGTTTGAAATTTTCTATATGGATAGGAATTCATTGGTTTTGAGAGAGGTCGAGATTGGTGTAAATAATTAATTTAATATTTGATATTAAATTAAAATTTTTAATTAATTATTTTTTTAAAATTAATTTTATTTAAAATTAATTATTAGAATTTATTGTAATTATAAAATTGATTAATGAAAATTGTAAAATCAATTTAATTTTGATTTTCAATTTCATGAAAATTGAAGAGGTAAAATCCTCCTTCATGACACCTCTCCTATGACTCATTTCAAGGTGGAAATGGGTGTCTTCTCCTTGTCATTTTGCTTTGCATGAACTCCTTTAAATGAGGTTGAAGAGGTGAAATGAAAGGTTAATCTTTTGGAGTTTTATGTGGTGTTTTTTTTTAGAAAATCTCTCTCAAACCAAAAACCATTTTCTCTCACACATAGCTTGAAGACTCACGCAATATTCCTAAATTCATCACGTTCTAGACTCCCACCAGTCGTTCTAAGGTCGGAGGATAGTGGGGAAGACACTCGTGGTCGTCCACAGCACGTTCGTTTTCAATTCCATCCAACAAGGTTGCCGAATTTAGCACAAAAAGGTTGGTAATATTATCCCTCTGTTTTTGGTTCATTATTAGCATGCTTTTTATGTGTAAAATTAATGGAATTAAAGTGTTTTCGATCCAAATCTCTTTCCGCACGAGTGTATCAGAGCATGATTTGAGCACTCAATTTCCATTAATTTTAGCTTGGTGGGTTAAATTATTCATATGATGAATGTTGTGGAGCTAAAGTGGATATATTACGGTTTTGACATCAAATTCGTTTCAATTTGTTGATATAAATTGTAATTCTCCGATTTTTTATGGGCTATAATGTGTTGGCAAGGGTTTGTAATTTTATTGGAGTCCATAGAGTCCATTTAGGCTTGTAATTGGACGAGATTTGGAGAAGAGCTCAAGCTGGCCGAAAACAGAGCATGCTTCCAGACAGGTCAGCGTCGAGATGTTGTTCATCAGCGTCTCGACGCTGATTAGTTTTCAACCCAACAAGTTTCAAACCGAGAATTAAAGCAAGAGCGGTCTAGACCGGTTCGGTTCGGTCCAATCAAGCATGTTCAGCCCTTTAAGCCCTTAGAGGTCCGGTTCAGCATTTTTTGGTCCGGTTCAAGCAATTTGAAGGCGGTGTGGGTTGGTTCAAAGGGTTCGGGAGGAGTCCGAGCTATTTATATAAATTATTATTGTAATAATTTAGGCCCCCTTTGATAACCATTTGGTTTTTCGTTTTTTGTTTTTGAAAATCAAGCTTGTTTTCTCCTAATTTTCCTACCATGGTTTTCATCTTTGTCAAGGACACATTTGAATTCGTAGGCAAATTCTAAAAACAAAAACAAGTTTTTGAAAACTACTTTTTTTAGCTTTAAAAAATTGGCTTGGTTTTTGTAAACATGGAAAGAAGGTATTAGGAAAACAAAGAAACTTGTAGGTGGAAGTAGTGTTTATAAGCTTAATTTTCAAAAACCAAACACCAAAAACCAAATGGTTATCAAACGGAGCCTTAGATGTTTGCTTGATTTAGATTCCAAAATCGATCCACTTTAGTGTGTTTTAATTATTTATGCATTATGAATGTATGATTTAATTAAATAGAATTGTATGTGCATAAAGTATGCCATATATAGAATGTTTCATGTATTAGAAGTATGTTGTAAGAGTTATAATATATAGAATGCATGTTTAGGGTTTCATGTTAGATGCATGTTGTTATGTTTTATTTTCGTTAAAACTCGATTAGTATAAGCGTTATATTAATAAACGAAAATGAACAAGCATGCAACTTGAAACTTCCTTAGCGTGATATAAATCGTTATATTCGATTAGAAGCATGTTATAGGTTATCGTCTTTTATAAGCATTATAAACCAACATAGACGTTTAAAATCTATAACAAAAATAAATGCATGCTCACGTAGGGTTAACGAACCTCAAACTCGATCAAGTTTCGTAGAATAGGTTGATATCTTGTATCGCTAAGGTTTTAAGAGAACT
This sequence comes from Luffa aegyptiaca, assembly GCA_017139565.1. Lineage (NCBI taxonomy): Eukaryota > Viridiplantae > Streptophyta > Magnoliopsida > Cucurbitales > Cucurbitaceae > Luffa > Luffa aegyptiaca. The sequence goes on from CM029395.1 coordinate 24,326,649, forward strand.
CACCTGGTTAGATGATGTCTAAGGCTGGAGGTATTTAAGTTGACGGTTTACGGAACACCTCCTACGTGGGCATCGAGCCGATACTTGAGTTAGGTTAACCTGGTTTAATGAGCATGCATGAGCGATGTGAGGTCTTTAAAAGAGTTTATCACCTAAACATCGTAGGTTAAGTCCAGTTCTTGGACGAATCACCTAGACTTAGGTTATATTTAATTAGCCAGAATATGCCTAAGTCAAATTATACTCAAACCATTTAAAATACTTAGTTGGAGGGAAAAGGTATATGAAAATAAATCGTTTTCTTCTCACACTCTCCGCGAAGTTCACACCGTGAGATTTATGCTCGGCCTCGAGTCACCTTGGGAGTGACCTTCATTCGGAAGGTATTTGAATAAATCAATAACAAGGTGAATGGAGAAAGTATTCGTAGTAAGTGGAAGCAGGAAGTGTGTCAACACATCCTATGGTCTCCTCCATTAGGCTGCACCGTGAGATTTCCATATTGCGCCTGCAGGTTGCCTTGGGAGCACCATCCATTCGGAGGGTCGTAACATGAGATTTGAAACAATGAAAACTCCATAAATGGATAGGGTTTCTTAGAACCAGTCAACTTTGACTTTCCACTTTGGTAGCATTGTTGGGACCGCCCTCTGAGATCTGAAAATGGAGGGTTACACTTACGGGAAATTATTAAGTTATTGATGATTTCTTGACCAAACAACGGTAACTAAACGCTAACGAAATATAAAAACTCACGTACCATATGGTGGTCGTCTTTTATGACGAGGTTGAGGCACATCCAGGTGTGATTGATGATGAATCACATTATCAATATTTTGTTGGGTTATGTCACCATGACCAAAACTTGAAGCAATGTCTGTTTGAACTGCCAATGATTGCACATGAAAAGTTGAAGTGTCATCATTAGCTATAGAAGGTTCTTCATTTACATGTGGCTGTGGAATGTCTTCAATCTTTTGTTGACGATGTCTGCACAAAGTTATAAAACCTATATAGAAATGTTGTACATCTTGAACAAAGTTATTTGTCAAAAAGTAAATAACTAAAATAATTTAATATAGATATTTATAACTGAAATTTAATAATAGGGAACTGAAGTATGTAGTTTTTACCATGCAAACATAATAAGTGTCTTCGCGTGTGATATACCCCATTGTGATTGAGTCATACCAATGTAAGTAGTCATTGGACACAACTAACATGTCTACTATATCGTCCGAGACAAGGTGGCCACAATGTGCATGCCACAGTGATATAAATGTTGCATGATGTTGTCACCAATCATGATCGTGCTTACCTCGCAAGGTCAATTAATGTAACTCCATACCTATATCATAATAAGGCGACACCATTTGTTGCATCCCAAATTGTCTCAACACTCATTTTGGTTGATGTCACTCTACAATATGAAAACACATGTGAGTTCTTACAATCAACCAAACCTCATGTCCATTATGACAATAATCAGATACTAATGCCATAATACCAGGTGTATATAGTGTACAAGTGATCTGAAATTTATGAAACAACAATTTACTAAATGAAATTGATGTTAATATATATTTTTTTATTTGAAACAAAGTAAATTATTGTTTTACCTTGTTGGACAAAAGACGATCAAAGGTAATGCAATACAAAATCAATATATTTGTACTTTGTCCAGAAGTAGCCAAAACGTCGTTCCATCTACACATTATATAATATAATTAAAAGATATTATTATATATATTTTGTTCACACGAGATTTCAATAGGGAAATTTAATTCGTGGAAATGAACTTGATTTTATTGAATTTGTATGTAGAAGTGTTACAGTCTCTAATATTTATCCTCTGATGCTTTCTCTCAAAATGTAGAGTCTGATCTGAGGGCTTGCGAGCTTGATCTTCGACGGAGGGAGGTTGAATCTTCAACTTGTATCTTGATGAAGAGACGGTGGATTCTTTGGAGTCTTCTAGTCGTTGGATCTTCTAAGTCTCGAGTTGGCCGAATTCTGAATCTTGGATCTTCTGAATTCTCTAGACTCTCTGACTTCTGACGATTCTGGACTTTGGGAGAATGCTCTGGACTCTACGTTCTCTACTCTGTCTGAATGCCCAAAATGAATGGTGATCTTCTCTATTTATAGAGTTTGATGGACCCATATGGGCTTGGGCTTGGGCCCAACCTTTGTCCTTGGCTATATTTGGGCTTTAATCCAATCATTTTTTAATAAGGTTGGATTATTTTAATTTAGCCCAATTTCTTCAATGACCTCGGGTTACATTAGTCTCGGGTCCAATTGCCAAGTGGCATAATTTGATTGGACTTGACTTATGTCATCTGATGGATGAATAATAGACAAATGACATTGTTTGATTTGCCGAATTTTAATGTCTATTAATTTTAATTTAGGGACACATGTAAATTTGTAATTGGTCCCAAATTTATTTTATCATTAATTCAAATTAATGACGTGGCAATTTGTGATTGGCCGAAATTTCTCACTCAACAAATGCCCCCTTTTCGAAATTTATGCACCTATATGCGTGCATGGATTTTGAAAAACATGATTTGTGAGAAAAATATATGACGTTTAGTCATAATTTTAATTTGTGTCGATTGGTGAAACTAATCAGAATATTAAGTTATAATTCCGAATAATTTCTTTTCTGCTACCAACATAACATTTTTTTTTTTAAGTTGGAAACTTAATTTTAGCCAAAATTGTGAAAAAAAATTTCTCTCTACCTTAGACATGAATTTGGAGGTAGATAGGTACTTTGAACAATGATTGGAGGTCTCTTGGCTTGCCAATTTTATTAAGCAAAAATTTCTGTCTTGATTCATATAATTTGGAATTTTTTTTTCTTTTTTTACCTTAATAGCAATAGTAGGAAACTCTTTGCCATATTTGATTAGGCCAAAATTTCCTTGGCCAAAAAAATCAACTTTTCCTTATGTGTTTGACCTAATTTCTCCCTGATACATTGGAGAAGTTGCATAGGCCAAGACACAAAGCCACTCAAGCAATAAGTCTAAGTAAGAAAAATTCTCCTCTTTAATTTCTCTTTTCTTTCTTTCATTTGACTTCAAATGCTCATGTATTTTTTTTTTCTTTTGTGTAGGCCTTGAGTTCTAGCAAAATCTCCCTTTGTGCCTCTTTGTCACGCCGTCGATAACTCAAAGAACAATCTTGAATTTTTTTTTTCATGAGTGTCGTAGGTTGCTATAAAAATCAATCTTTCTTTATATATATATATATATATATATACACACCATATATAACTGCATATAAGGCGGCTTCATGTAGCAATCCTCTTTTTTTTCATCACCGGGTTGTTTTCACACACACATGAAATATATTTATGACATGATAGTCACTGTTGTGAGTTTCCAATATATATATTTTTTGTTTCTTTTTTGATTTTATATATAGACATAAATGCACATACACAACACCTACCTCAAATATATATATTTTTTCTTTCTTTTCTGTGTGTACTGTCGTAAATTCAACTTCTTTTTTTTTTCCAATTTTTTTTGCCGCCGCACTGTTGCATACATATATATATGCATTAGGTTTGAGTTTAACTGCAAAATTTGTCCCTTTTTTTTTCAATTTTTTGCCGCCGCACTATTGCTATGAAATTTAAATGTTGCAGCCGCATGAGGTGTTTTAATTTTTTTTTTCTTCTTTGCTGCAAAACCGACCCTTCTGTCTTTTTTTTTTCGTCGTCAATTTTCAACTTTCTTCAAATTTTATTTTATTTTTTTTTAATTGTCGCCGCTCCAATTTTTTTTCTTTGTTGCTTTGTTCTTAAATAACACCGCCACACCTTTCTTTTTTTTTCTTTTCTTCATTTTTTTCTTTTTTTTTTCGTTTGTTTTTTTTTTTATTTTGCACTGCAACACGATTTTATTTTTATTTTTTTCTCTTTCCTTTTGAGTTGCATATTTCCTCTTTTTTTTTTTTTAAACTCACTTTGTCGCCAGAATACTTGTAGCCCTTTTTTTGTCCTTTTTTTTAATTCCACTGCACGCATTTTTTTTTGCACACATATGTATGTGAGGCGTCTTTTTTTTTTTTATTCGTGGCTATGCCCCCCCCCCTTTTTTTTAACTTACTCTGTCGCCACATCACCGTCTACATCATATATGCAATTAGGTTATTTCAGTTGCAAACTGATCCTCTTTTTTTTTTTTTGTTGCACCCCTCTCTCTCTTTTTTCTTTTTGTAAAACACCTTTTTTTGGTTTTTTTTTGCTAATTATATTCCTCTCTTTCATAGGAATTGGAATTAACAAATTTACTTGACGATCTCCTTAGACACAACATCAATCTTTGTCCGCCATCTAAAAGGTATATACATATTTAATTCTTTTTTTCTGAATATGCATATATTCCATTGGTGTCCTCATTGAATGTGCACATATGAACTACTTTGTGCGCCATAGATTTTTTTTTTCGCACATATATTATTGCGATTTGTTTCTTTCTTGCTTGAATGTGTAAGCATTGTGCAACATTCGTCACCAAATTCACTTGCAATGATTTCAGCATCTGTCTAGACTAGTCACTTTGATGACTGTAGTATCCTGCAGGGGTGGTCACCAGACTCGCCTACAACGGTCGTCATCAGATTCACTTGCAATGACTTCACCACCTGTCTAGACCAGTCACTTTGATGACTGTAGTTTCCTGCAGGGGTGGTCACCAGACTTGCCTACAACGGTCGTCATCAGATTCATTTGCAGTGATTTCACCACCTGTCTAGACCAGTCACTTTAATGATTGTAGTATCCTGCAGAGGTGGTCACCAGACTCGCCTACAACGGTCGTCATCAGATTCACTTGCAGTGACTTCACCACCTGTCTAGACTAGTCACTTTGATGACTGTAGTTTCCTGTAGGGGTGGTCACCAGACTTGCCTACAGTAATTTCGCTATGTCTAGACCAGTCACTTTGACGACTGTAGTGTCTTACAGGGTTGATTACCCTTTTTTTATATGATTAATTATTTATGCATCATTTTCTTGCTTTCATAGCTTCTTGGACAAGATTGACATAATTTTTTTTTTTGTGTGTAGAAAAACTTATCTCCATCAGGGTGTATTTCACTGAGCATCCTGATCCTGAGAAAAACTACTTGGTCACTTGAAGTATAAAGATCAACCTGTTGAAAATGGCGTCATTGGCGTCATTCTTCATGTAGGAGAGGCGGTGCATGGAAACTTTAGGACATTGCAGCCTTCCTTAGATAGTTCTAGAGTCCTATCTAGATGGTCTGAGGGGAGGCCCTTGAATAAAGAATCATCCCTGAAAGTGTGGTTTCTAGAATCTCCAATACATAATAAAGCGTCGAGTCAAAATCCAGAATCGACACTAGGTAGTCAAATTATTGAGGGTAAAGCTCACTGGAGTTCGTCGTTTAAAATCCATGGAGAATTCAGTTACACTCACCATTATTGGGAATGGTTGGAAATTGTAGTTGCTCGCAATGAGTCGACACTTAATAAGGCTCGTCTGTTTGATCCTGTGATGACTTCCTTATACACCTATGATCGTAACACCGATATAATTCGAGCCTTTTGTGAAGCGTGGTGTCCTTCAACAAATACTCTTTATACGTCATCTGGAGAATTATCTATCTCCTTATGGGACATGTGGAGATTCGGGGATTGTTCCATTAAAGGGAAGTTCTACGATGAAGTTATTCCTTGCTGCAAGGAATTATTAGCGTCATCTGGTCGAAACAATGAAGGCCTCCCAAAAAGTTGTCAGTATCTTTTTGCTGCTTATTATCATATAGCCTCTTAGAACCGTGATCATTTCCAGATTTCCATTAGTTCATGGATTTCATTTTGGTTTAAAAGAGATTTGAAGTATGAGAAGCCTCCTGCTCGAAAAGGAAAATAAACTAGTCGTCCTCGTTCGACTCATAATTCAGATGGAGTTCTTATCAAGTGTTTTGACTGGTCTGAAAGAGAACGTGAGTTCTTTCGTGAGCTGGGTGTAGAAGACGAATTGATAGAAAAGACTTACTTGGCTACTTTTCTTTCTTGTTGGTTGTGTATTTGTGTTTCCCAACAAGCAGATTTCTCTTCGTCCAGAGGTCTTCAAAGTTGCAAGACTTATGGCAGAAGGTTATGCTTTTAGTCTTGCTATTCCAGTTTTGGCTAATATCTATCATGGATTGGGCTAGATTTATAAAGCGTCCCCTTCGGCAGGACGTTCAGAGGCTTGTTTTCCAGTGCATTATGTTTACGCTTGGCTTGCTTATTATTTTAACACGCATTATGCAGTTCCAGAAAAAGTTAGGGGCCCAATGATGGTTGAGTTTTCTGGAGAAGGTGGAGCTAAATACTTTGACGATTTTGAGGCTCGTGTACATATTCATAAAGGTAAATATGTATCGTGGTATGCGAATCTCCCTCCCCGCAATAAAGGCATGGTTCTGACAGATGATGACAAGCTATCATTTTGGCATTCCTCATTCTTTATAAGTATTCGATCATGCTTCTTATCTTCACGATGTGGGTCTTCAATGGTCATTGAATCTTATAATCCTTGTCAATTTAGCCGACAATTTGGATTTTACCAAGACGTGCCAAACGATCTAAGTGAAGAAGTTCCTGAAGCCAACTTAGATAATGTATTGCGCCTTTGGATGATATGTGTTTAAGCAAAAACATTGTCTCAAGTTTATCTCCCTGCACACGCGATGAAGCCACACATCCAAATTACCCAATGCTATCGGAGTTGGTGGTTGGCAAAAAATGGAAATTATCTTGAAGAAGGCATATAAAAGTTGGTGGCTAGTGTTATTCCTCTTCCTCCCAAGCCGAAATTTCCCAAAAAGGTTGGTGATGACAACGGAGGCAAAAGAATTCGCATGTTTGAACCTGGTGAATTTCGTTCTAGGGATAATGATGGTAGTTAAAGCAGTAGCGGCGATCATCATTGGAAAAGGCCTAAAAAGTCCAATCGGATCAGTATGTGAAGATGAATTTTTTGATCTGATGGAGTTCCTAGTGCATCATAATTTCCCGAACTCCCTGCACCACTGGTAAGTGTTTTCATTCCTTCTCCATTATAATATTTTACTATTATTATTATTATTATTACTTACTTTTTTTTTACAGTCACCTTTAAATGATCCCCTTATAGAAGCCGAGGGGCATCATAGTCCTCCTTTTTTTGTGAGTCCAGATGTTTTTGATGTTGTAGCTGCGCGTGTGGGCAATTTCAGAGCGCCAATGGATAGAGTTGTGACTCAATCTTGTCATCCTGTAACTAATGAAATTCTTGGACAAATGAAGACAACAACCCATGCAGCTGCGTCTGAGATCTTTGATTATTGTGCTGACAATGTGATTTCCAACTATAGAAAACAGGTTGCCCTTGCCATGTGGAAGAGCATACAACAGAAGATCATAAGCACTTCCTTCGACAAGATACCTCGTCTTGAACAATATTTCATGCAATTTCTAAGACTTGTGCACTCGGCTTGGATCCTCTTAAAGAAATTGTAAGTGCGTATTTCAAGAAGGTAGAGAAGTATAATCAGCTGCAGTCATCATTTTCTTCTCAATTAACTTCGGAGAGTAAGAATCGCCAATTGGAAGAGACTAAGTTTAGTTTCGAGAAGATACTATATAGTGAAAGTGAACTGCTCACAGCGAAGGGTATACTTCAGCAACAACATCTGCAAGCATTACGAGAAGAAGAAGAATTGGAAGCTAGGCTTGAAGTTGTGAAAGCTAAGCGAGGTGAGATTTCTAAGTTGATTGTCGAGAAGGAGGACCTTTTAAAACAACATCAACTCGAGGCTTCCAAACTGCGAGGAACTATAAGTAGTATTGAAGATGCCCCTGTTCTTACTGATGTTGATGCTAAAACTCTGACGATACTTCGTGGAATGTTGGAAGATGCACAAGAATGAAAGTGTTAATATCTAAAATACGGAAGCAATTTTGGATCTTAGGCACATAACAAGCTCAATTTGATCATTCATTGCATGCTGTTCATGAGAAGAAAAACAGAGACAGTTTACCAACCTTTTGTTAATGGAGAAATTGGTTGGATTCTCTTGTTGTTTTTCTTCACCAATCAATCACGAACCACCACTGGATCTTCCTTGCTATCCTCAAGCCTTTGGAACGGATTGTGGGATCCTTAAGTGATGGAGTTTAAAGAGGAAAGCTTGAAGAACAAGCTTATGGAGGTGGGTATGGTGAGTTTCAAATTTGGCAGCAATTCACTATGGTTTTAGCTCTCTTATTTCAGCATTCTTCTTCCCTTTTATAGAGGGATCAATGAAGAAGAAAACCCCCAGAATGTGACACCAATTCAGCCATGAAGAAGGTGGGATTAGTTGTGGCTTTCATGAGGGGAGTGCATGGGTTTAGTCACCATGCACTCCACCTCCAAAAATTCACAATTTTTTAATTTAATTTAATTCAATAATTATCTTTAATTAATTAGATAATTATCTAATTTAATAATCTGAAAAATTAAAATTGAATTTCAAATTTTCAAATTTAAATTAATTCAAAATTAATTTAAAATAATTATTAATTAAATAATTAATTATTAATTTAATATCTAATATTAAATTAATATTTTGCCATCATTCTCGAACATTTCCAAAATGTTATTTTTCAATCATGAATCCCTATTCATGTTTTCGATATTTAAATCATATTTAAATATTAAATATCACACAAACTCGTTTTCACAAAACCCGACGTATCGACAACGTCTATCACCTTTATCCATTTCTCTAAACATGAACATAAAGTAGTTCATATTTTATCCATCATATTGTTCCAAAGGTTAGTCTCGAGCTAGCAAGGGGACCTAATGGACCTACAGATCATGGGCTCCAACGGTACGAGGTTTAACTGGCTAAACTCTTTTAACCTAGCTAACCAACATCCGTTAACTACCGGGACACTCCACTATAGCCTAGTAGTTGAACTCCCCTCATTGTAGATATATTTTCGTCCACTCGATATAACCATGATTAGTAAGTCAATCCTTCACAGGTCGTTCGTTACTATAGCCAGGTCAAATGTCTGTTTTACCCCTATAGCACATCTTAGTTCCTTAAGTCCACTGGTCCTCTTATGAACAATCTGTTTATGGTCCAACCTGTTGGGTTTTATGCCCTAAAACTCGTAGATAGTAAATGTAACATTTGACTTGCTTCAATGAAGTATTATTTCTATATATTTGTTTTGCCTAAATATAACCACAAATCCAATAAACTAAGAACCCATGGCTATATTATGTATACTTGAAGTTTATGTGTGACATAAGTATGGATCAAGTTCAAGTAAATAGTCTAAACGATCTATAGTATATGGATAAGGTTGGGTACCTTTAGAGACAGACAATGTGATCCTAATCGTTCATGTATAAGACATGTGAGTGAGGGCGTCCTATGCAAAGAGTTTGCATGGAGATCGGACCAGGAGATAAGTCACTTTCACTTTACAACATCGTTTACTATTGAAACTGAACATCTCATACATATAACCTAGGTAACTCGATCTTAATCCTGAGCTAACTATGAACTTCATCAAAAACCGTTTGATGCCAACCACCCACGACAGCATGATTTCAGTGAATAGAGTGATGCTACTCTATTGCCTTATGAAGGGGTGGGAGATCAACATAGGGAGCATTATCAGGGATGAGATTTTAGCCTGTGGGAGAAAGCGAGCAGGCAAGCTTTTCTTTGGATCACTCATCACCCAGCTCTACCAGAGGGTGAAGATCGTTCCGGGCAAGGACAAGGAGCGTCACTTCTTCAAGCCGACCATTGACCTGTCCTTGATCGGGAAGCTCCAGCAGAACAACATCCAGAGGAAAGACAAAGCCTCTACATCTCAGGCTACTCCACCTACAGAGCCGAATGTAGCTTCTCCATCCCAACACACTCCTTTCACAAGGCCTTCACCATCATCGAAAGCCCTAGCTATTGCCTACCGCCAGTTAGATCAAATCAGGGAGAACCTGAAGCATATTGGGCGTATGCAAAGGAGCGGGATGAAGCCATTAGAGAGTTCTATCTCTCTATCGCCCCAAGTATTGCTCCGGTCTTTCCCAATTTCCCTCAGTCGCTGCTGCCTGAAGAAGAAAAGGATTCTGATGAAGAGGAAGGTGAAGAGAATGAGGATGAAGATGATGAAGAGAAAGAGAGTTCCTCGGACGAGGAATAGGGGAGTTTTCTGATCCCCTTTTGACTGAAACTTTTTGTGAATAAAACTGTTTTTTTTTATTGTTGTTTTCTGTTTTGTTTTTAGTTTTAGCATGTTTAAATTATGTTTTTTGTTGTTTAAGTTGTTGTTTGATTGTTTTTAATGTTTAGTTTGTTAATAGTTTTGATCATAAGGTAGTTTAGATAGCTTGTAGATAGTTTAGGATAGATAAACTTGGGTTTTTAGATCTTTTCTTGAAAAAATCTGCTTGCTGTTTTTTGAGCTTTACCTGTGAAATTTTTGAAAAAAAAATTAACTTTAAGAAAAAATTGCTTTAAAATGTTTTGGAAGAAAAAACATGTTTTCAAAGGAGTTTTCTTTTAAGCCCTTAATGATGAAAACTAGAGCTTTGTTCTATCTCAAAAGTGGTACCGTCTCAACTAAATTGTTTTCTAGTCATAGGCTTTCCATTAGTCTTTTTCTTTACAAAATTTTCTTAAGTCTAAACTTCCTCGTGTTTAACCTTTCTAACACTCTAGGAGTGTTTAACCTTAAAGTTTTGAAAAATAAAAAGCCTTATGTTAAGCCCATGCCTCAAAAACAAGCCAATGAGGACATTGTCTACCTTTAAGTTTGGGGGGGGTGCTTTATGCTTACTATGTAAATATCTTTTGTAAATTTTGTAAATTTGTACTGCTAGAAAAGTATATGTGCTCAGTATAGTAAAAAAAAGAAAAAAAAGAAAAACCGAGAGTTACTCCTCCTTCCTAGGGTTTACTAAGTAACCAGGGGCATTCATGACACCCATGGTTTGCCACTGCATGAAAGGTTTACCTAGGGAAGTGAGTATCATTCCGAGCTTGTGAACTTTGCTCGTAGCGAGATATCTTCACCACAAAGTGTCGATAAACTAGAACGAAGGTAAAGATGACAGCAAGGATGCTCTTGGGAGAAAAATAAGTTGAATGAAAATAGCACCAGCAGTCAAATAAGTTTGGGGGAGATAGAAAAGGTCTACCCATTCATGTATGCTCATTTTTCCTCAAGATTGTTTTTCTTAACTAAAAGGACTACACTAGGCTCTATGAATAGAAGTTAGGTAGTTTAAGCACATTGGTTAGGATGGATTAGGGAGAGTTTTGCTTTGAAAAAGAACAATAGAAATCTTCATGCCTAGGAAACTCAGACGTTGTGACTGGCACTAGAGTAGAACCCTCTCCTGAAAGGCAACTTTTTAGAAAACGATCTTGAAGCACATGTTTATTTGACTCCATGTCACTTGATTATTTAAAAGGAAAAGTTGATACTAGTACCATGATTGATTACTATGCATGAACTCTAACATTTTGATTGGCAATTGCTTGAGGACAAGCAATGAGTTAAGTTTGGGGGTATGATAAGGGTAAAAAATATACCTATTTTACCCTTATATTTAGTTCATTTCTTGGCCAAATGTTGTATGTTGTGATCAATTTACTGTTCCCGAGCTCAAAATATGCTTAAATTGATAAGTTAGGGTGTTGAGATTTACTTTTGTCAAATTGTACTCATTTGTGCTTAAAAAGCCTTGATTTTAAGAGAATTTGACTTAGTTTGTTGTTGTACAGGAAAACAGAGGAAAAGCTGGAATTTCCCAGAAATGCGACTGCATTTCTGGGAAGGCAAAAATGAAATGCGACCGCATTTCTGGAAAAATTGAAGTCGTCCCGAGTTGTCCGCGGGTCGTTGTTGACGAGTCTTCTTCGCACCTAACTGGCTGTTTTGACCCTGAAACTGACTGGGCAACCTTCCAGCACCTATTTCGCAGCTCCACAACCACTTTCTGCACTATATAAGCTCAAGATTCGAAGTCAAATTCAAGCAGAACTCATTGGAAGAAAATGGTGGTGATAGAACCCTGGCTCGACGCCTATGAGTAGGGATGCCCGAGGTCCTTCTTAGATGACTGAATTCTAACCTGAGTTAGACATCAAACCTTAGGGTTTGTAGGGATTTTCACCCATTCCCACTTGTAAAAGCGAGAGAGTGGAGTGTCTTAGCGAACTCTAGAAGGATTGAGTAAATAGAAAAACCCATAATATTTAGCTATCTCCTTTATTTCCAGCTTTTGAATCTTTTCATTATTCTGTATTCTTTACATTCTTATTCCATGAAAATGTATTCATTTGCTCTTTATCTCACCATGAGTAGCTAAATTCCATTGAGGGGTTCAATATGGTGAATTCTGATAACAGACGGAAATGTCGCTATTTTAGTCCCAATTTATTAAGTTTTTAGTGCTTTAATTGTGTTTTTATTGAAAAATTCTAATTTAATTTATTATTTTGTCCCAAGGAGCACTTTATGGAAATTTGTGGAAAAAAGCCCAAAAAAATGAGCAATCTAAGCCAAGTTTCCATCCATGGGTCAAGGGGAAGGCCAAGAAGTCAACCATGAGGAAAAGACCCAAAAAGAATTGAAGTTGGCCCAAGAAATGAAGCCCAACCCGCGTGGACTGTTCTGGAAATCGCCAAGCATAGGGACAGCGTCGTGACGCTGTCCCATTTCTTGGCCGGCAAGTCGATGACGTCACAGCGTCGCGACGCTGTCCTATTTCCGAGCCTATATAAGGCGCCCCTTGGAGCCCTTTTTCACCATCAACCATCATTTCATTCCTTCATTCTTTTCTTTCTAAGGCTCCTTTGGAGCCTTCTCTCAAAGGCTCTCTAGCCTTTTTGAGAGTTCTTTAGTGGGAAAATTTTGGGAAGCTTTTGGGAGCACTCTAGGAGGCTCTAGGGTGCTCGGAGGGACTCCAAGCGTCAGCGACAGGGTTTTCGACGGTCATTTCCTTCCCTTTTATTGTGCTTATATTTATGCTTTCCATTGTAAATGTTGTGAATATTTTAGCTATGTATAGCTAAACCCCAATTTGTGGTCTTGAAATGAAATTATAGTTAAATATTGTTATAATTGCCTATCTCTTGTCCTTTTTCCTAATTATTTGTATGGATGTGCTTAATGCTATATGCAATCTGGCCAATTGTGTATTGATCTGATTCTTAATGGAGACTCGACGGAGAGAAGTTAGGATAGATCATAATTCATGCAACTAGTTTAATTGCCCGTAGTGACAACGGGATTAGTTGATTAAACTTAGATTCCTAAAATGAATCAGAGCGTAATAATTAATGAATTTTAATGGCGCTAAGGACACTTAGGTTGTTAAAATGGATTAATTACAATTAGGGGAGACCGACAGGAAAACCTATGTGATTAACTAAGATTCTAGGAGTATAATTAGTTGGGCAATGAGGTAGGATAATTGTAATAATTTAGCTATTAATTGAGTTTCAAGACCCCACTTCCCATTAAAAGCTCTTTCTCCGCATTTTAATTTTTCTGTGGTTGATCGAATTGCCTCTTTAATTGCTTTAATTTTTGAATTCATTTTGAGCATGTTTTGGTCCCTAGATATTATTTTTCCCAAATATTTTTGGTGTTCAAGAATCTTTTTGCTTACTTAAATTTCGCTTCGCCTCCCTGTGGATTTGATACTCGAAATATTTTCGTTTTACTATTACTTGTGACAATCCGTGCGCTTGCGGATAGTCGAACCAACGAACAAGGAGAAGTATAGGAAAAGTATCTTTCAATAGGGTTTCGTGTGATCTAGGTGCTAGTATAAATTTGATGCCCTATTCTGTGTACAGAAAGATTGGTTTAAGAGGAATGAAGGACATCGACGTCACTCTCCAGCTTGCTGATAGATCGATCACTCACCCGATGGGTGTTGTGGAGGACGTGCTGGTGAAAGTCAACAATCTTCCCTGTAGATTTTGTGGTGCTCAACATGCAGGAAGACAGAGAGGTACCCATTATTTTAGGCAGACCCTTCTTAGCAACTGGTAAGGCTGAGATTAGTATGCATACGGGTAAGCTTACCTTGAACGTTGATGATGAAAAAGTCGTTTTTAGTATTTTTGGGCATGATGAATCTGTATGTAGTCTGCATACTTGTTTTTCTATTGGTCCTGAATACTTGACTGACGATGATGAGGAGGTAGAGTATAATCTTGGCCTAAGATTAGGAGAGGCGCCTATGGATGATGAGAATTTTAATCATAATACATTTTTCGATGACCCTCTGTTTGAGAATGAGCTAATTAATGTAGATTTGCCTGCTTTTGAAAATGAATTAGACTTGCCTGCTTTTGAGAATGAAATGTCTGCAATTGATGACTTACCTTCTTTTGAGAATGAATTGGAATTGCCTGAAATTGATAATTTTGATAATGAGATTGAATTGGCTGATTATGAGAATGAGCATGATTTGTCTGATAATGTGCATAATTTGCATGGAGATGATTACTTGATAGATGATAATTTTGAGTCTGATCATGATAATGCTGAATCTATTGAGTCTGATCCAGATGAGTATATAGAGTCAGACCCTGAAAGTGTGAATAATGTTGATTCGGGTCCTGATGATGTAGATAGTATAGAATTTGACCCAGAGGAGCTTATATTCTTTAATTCTTCTGATAGTGAGTCATATGACAGCTTGGTTGAATCATTTTTTAATTCTGAGTCTGAGGAATCTTCTGAGCATATAGATATTATATCTGATGAATGGATTGGCATGGTTGATAGGCCACCTTTAGATCCTAGCCAGTAGATATCATAACGCTTGATGACTCAGTTAACAATTGTTTTGTGAATAGAGATTTAGAAAAGAGATTTGATGCTGCTACATATTTTCTGAAATGTTATTATAACAATCTCTTTAGTGATGATGGGCTAGGGGAAAGTTTTTTTCTCCCCTGTTTGCAGTGTGCAATTCGGTGCGAGATTTTCTGCAGAGCCCGGAGGATGATGAAAACTTTTATTTCGAGCCTTCGTGATCGTGTCGAGCCTCGTCTAGCTAAAGACGTTAAAGAAAGCGCTGCTTGGGAGGCAACCCAAGGATTTAAGTTTAGGTAGTTGTTTTTGCGGTAAATAATTTTCTTTGCTTCGTGATCCAATTTTGTTTTGCAGGATCACCTTAACAAATCCCAAAACTCCATGATTCCCATTTTCTGGATCCAAAGGAAGAGGATGAATCGCTCCTAACTCAGGGAAGTCTCAGTATCCCTCTTTATGCTTTACTGTTTTAAACATTAGGGACAATGTTTAATTTAAGTTTGGGGGGGAGGCTTTCGCTGTGTTGAGCATATTTGAATTATGTTGGATGCATGAATAGATAGCCATGATAGCCAAGGATGTGATTTTAGAAGTTTTGGGAGAAAATGGTTTATATGTTGTGGAATCTGGGAGCATAGCAGAAATTGTGAAATTTTAAAATTTTTTTATACTTAGTTTTGATGTCTAAAGCATGCGATAGACTTATCTAATGACATCTTTGAAAATCTAGATTCTTATTATGATTTTTAAAGTTTGTTGTCACCCCGATAGGCTTAGTTTCTAATATTAGGAAGTTCATGCTTGATTGTTCTAAAGAACTAGGTAGAAAAAAATGCTATGACTGCTGAGAGAAAAGCAAAAGCAACAAAAGAAAATGAGAGAAAAGAAAAATTTGTTGAAAAAGAAAATTTTTGCTTGCACAAAAGAAAAAGCCTAGGGGTAAAAAGAGCTACCTGCGGTGTGATCAGTTAGGGCAACCAAAGAATAAAATTCGGGTTAAGGGTCCCTGCACTGTAGTGTGAAAGCTAGTACCATTAGATATCAAAATGCAAGTTTGGGGGAGTAGCAAATGAAAAAGAAAAAGAAAGTGAAAAATCAATTGAGAGTTTTGCTCCCCCATGAAAAAGAAAAATGACAGGCGCCCTAGTTTCTTTTTTTTGCATGATAGAAGAACTCCGACCTATTAGGGGCTCTTAGCCAGTGTAGGGGAAAACAAATGGAGAAAGCCATAAGACAAATCTAGATTAGTAAAAGAATCAGTAGAAAAGTCTTGAGCATGCTATTCATTATACTTAAGTTCAAACTATTTTAAGATTTCTTCATGAGTATGCGGTGCTTGCTTATTCCACTTGCATGTTTTCCATTCTATCTTAAAAATTCCAAAATCATTAAGGCTTGAGCGATTCTATTTCATGCATCTTTCGAATTTATTTTGCTCGGGACTAGCAAAAGCTTAAGTTTGGGGGTGTGATAGCAGACAGAAATGTCGTTATTTTAGTCCCAATTTATTAAGCTTTTTAGTGCTTTAATTGTGTTTTTATTGAAAAATTCTAATTTAATTTATTATTTTGTCCCAAGGAGCACTTTATGGAAATTTGTGGAAAAAAGCCCAAAAAAATGAGCAATCTAAGCCAAGTTTCCATCCATGGGTCAAGGGGAAGCCCAAGAAGTCAACCATGAGGAAAAGGCCCAAAAAGAATGGAAGTTGGCCCAAGAAATGAAGCCCAACCAGCATGGACTGTTCTGGAAATGATTTCTTGGCCGGCAAGTCGATGACGTCACAGCGTCGCGACGCTGTCCTATTTTCGAGCCTATATAAGGCACCTCTTGGGCCCTTTTTCACCATCAACCATCATTTCATTCCTTCATTCTTTTCTTTCTAGGAGCCTTCTCTCAAAGGCTCTCTAGCCTTTTTGAGAGTTCTTTAGTGGGAAAATTTTGGGGAGTTTTTGGGAGCACTCTAGGAGGCTCAAGGGTTGCTCGGAGGGACTCCAAGCGTCAGCGACGGGGTTTTCGACGGTCATTTCCTTCCCTTTTATTGTGCTTATATTTATGTTTTCAATTGTAAATTTTGTGAATATTTTAGCTATGTATAGCTAAACCCCAATTTGGAGTCTTGAAATGAAATTATTGTTAAATATTGTTATAATTGCCTATCTCTTGCCCTTTTTCCTAATTATTTGTATGGATATGCTTAATGCTATATGCAATCTGGCCAATTGTGTATTGATCTGATTCTTAATGGAGACTCGATGGAGAGAAGTTAGGATAGATCATAATCCATGCAACTAGTTTAATTGCCCGTAGTGACAACGGGATTAGTTGATTAAACTTAGATTCCTAAAATGAATCAAAGCGTAATAATTAACGAATTTTAATGGCGCTAAGGACACTTAGGTAGTTAAAATGGATTAATTACAATTAGGGGAGACCGACAGGAGAACCTATGTGATTAACGGAGATTCTAGGAGTATAATTAGTTGGGCAATGAGGTAGGATAATTGTAATAATTATTTAGCTATTAATTGAGTTTCAAGACCCCACTTCCCATTAAAAGCTCTTTCTCCGCATTTTAATTTTTCTGTGGTTGATCAAATTGCCTCTTTAATTGCTTTAATTTTTTAATTCATTTTGATTGCATGTTTTGGTCCCTAGATATTATTTTTCCCAAATACTTTTAGTGTTCAAGAATCTTTTTGCTTGCTTAAATTTTGCTTCGCCTCCCTGTGGATTCGATACTCGAAATATTTTCGTTTTATTATTGCTTGTGACGACCCGTGCGCTTGCGGATAGTCGAACCAACGAACAAATTTCCTTATGGTTTAATGGCTTGAAAGTGTTTTATTTGCTTAAGTTGTGTTCAATGCATGTCATTCTTTATTGATTATCACTCTAATCTTGTTGAGTTTAACTTGATCACTTAGACTTTGCATGCTATGTGAGTTTGATCTCGAAAGGGACAAACGATATCGGTTCTCATAAAGGTGATATAGGAGAAAAAGCTCGAAAGAGATTGTTCGGCGGTATAGTGAAAGCTGCCTAAGGCACCCTATATCGACTATAGGGTTATAGGTTGCATTCGTAAATTATCTATGTCGGAGTCGAGTCACAGAAATGTGCATAACGGTACTCGCTTAGCCTTCTAACGGTTCTTGGGAGCAAGGGTCAAATAGAAGTTAAATCTGACCCAATGCATTGAATAGGCTTAAGTTAAATATTGCATGACTATGGTTATTGCCTTTAGGATGAATCCATGTCTAATACCTCATTTATTTCTTATTGTTATTCTTTTAGTTATTTGCATGTTTTATTTATCTTTTCAAAAACCCAATCAATCAATCTTATTTTCTTTGGTTACCTTTTCAAAAGCAATCATTTGAGCAGTTTCTTCATCAAATCTGAATTTCCAATTTAGTCCTCGTGGGATCGATACCCTTGGAATACTTCTAAGGTTATTTTTATTACTACGTGCGACAATGTATACTTGCACTAAGTGTTAGCTGAATTATTCTTTATTCTTATTTATCATCTTACTCACATTCCATTCATTTAGCTGACGACACACTAGGGAGTTCAGCTACGGGCTATAGTGGAGTGTCCCAGAAGCTAACGAACGATGAAGGACTAGATTAATGAGATTAACCGGTTATCATCATTTCGTTGGAGTCCATGATCTGTAGGTCCATTAGGTCCCTATACTAGCTCAATAGGAATAAAACTTGGAACAATATGATAGGTTAATATTTGAAACGTTCAAATTCGGAAAAGGATACAAAAGTCGCTTATATACGATATTTAACAATATATTAGTTTAATTATGAATTAAACTTAAAATGAGAGTTATATATTTAAATATGATTTAAATATTAAACACGTGAATAGGGATTCATGTTCGAGAAAATTCGTTGGGAGAAAGAAACCAAGATTGCACAAATGGTATTAATTTAATATGAGATATTAAATTAAATAATTTTATTTTAATTAAATAAATGATATTTAAATTAAAATAAAAATAAAAACAAAAGAAAGTGGGATCATTCAGAATTTTATTTGCAAATTTTGAATTTAAAAGAAATTCAAAAACTAGCAAATTTTGGAGCTGGTGCTTAATGACTAATCAGTTGTAATTAGCCTTATTGCACCACCTAATCTTATGACTCAAAATGATCCCTATTTGTTGTCATTTTTTCTTGCAATATTTATGCATGATTTTCCTCTATATATAGAGGCTGAGCTAATGAAAATGGTGGGAACAATTCAACCTAATATGCTACCAAAATTCTCCCAAAACCTCCATAGCTCAAACTCTCAAATTTGCTTATACCCATAAGCTTTCCTTTCAATTCCTATTAATTGAGCATCCCACAATCCGTTCTAAGGCCTGAGGATAGTAGAGAAGATCCAAGTGGTTGTCCAAAAGCCGTTGTGTCATTTTTTTTATTGAAGATATCTCCATTTTTTTTGTAATAGGCAAGATTATTTTTTATTCAACATCAGACTTGTTTCGCATAATGAATTGACTTTTTTTTATTATTATTCAAGAATGAATTTTCTTTTACCAACATGTGATGATGATTTTTTTTTATATATTTTATGGACTGAGTTAAAGTTTCCTGTAAGTTGCCAACGTACCCATTAATATTAATAAACGGGATGAAGTCATAACGTAGTTCAAAGTACAAATTTGATTTTTTTTTTTGGGCGGTTCACCTTTTTAACTCGTGCGGGCCAGGATTATCATGCAGGTTAGGCTCTTACGATATGGAGCATTACATTTTAAGCATAATATTTTTTAAGAAACTTGTCGTTGATTGGGCCAATTTTGAGCCCATCTTTATCAACTATCTTGTATGCTCCATTCGTGTAGACTTCTTTCACAACGTAGGGTCCGTCCCATTTAGGAGTAAACTTATGTCCTGTATGCCGAGTTGTGATGGTAGGTCTTCGAACTGCGAGCACGAGCTCACCAACTTGAAATGAACGAGGTCGTACCTTTTTGTTGAAAGCTTTAGACATGCACACTTGATAGCATTCCAAAGCTTGTTGAGCATCCAACCTTTTCTCATCTAATGCTTATAATTCTTGAAGACGTAACTTAGCATTGTCTTCCACAGTCAAACCTTCTTGCACCGCCATTCGCAACGATGGGATCTCTCTTTCTAGAGGGAGAACAACTTATACTCCATAGACAAGAGAGTAAGGTGTGGCTCTTGTTCGAGTACGATAAGTGGTCTGGTACGCCCATAACGCTTCACCAATTCTTTCTTGCCAGTCTCTCTTCGTCTTGGAGACTACTTTCTTCAACAAGTTGCATAATGTCTTGTTGAATGCTTCAGTCAAACCATTCGCAGAAGCATTGTACATAAACGAATTATATTGTTTGAAACCAAACTTTTCACATAACTTGCCCATCAAACTGTTAGAGAACTGTCTTCCATTATATGTCACTATGCGATGAGGAATGCCATATCGATAAATGAGATGATTACGAACAAAATCTGCTACATTTTCTTTCTTTGCTTCTTTTAATGCAACAACTTCAGCCCATCTTGAGAAATAATCAGTCTTTGCAAGGATATAAGAGTGTCTTGCCGATGATTTGGGTGTTATAGGACCAACAAGGTCAAGTCCCCAAGCTTCAAACGACCATGAAGCTACATTTGGGTGAAGTGGCTCTAGAGATTGATGTATGAAGTTGGCATGAAATTGACAAGCTTCACATTTCTTTGTGTATTGCATCGAATCCTGAACCATTGTAGGCCAGTAGTAGCCCATTCTCTTTAGTTGGAAATGAAGCTTTAGCCCGGATTGATGAGCTCCACAAACACCTGAATGTGCTTCCTCTAATGTTTGCATTAATTCCTCTTTTCCCAAACATCAAAGATAAAGGCTTTCATATGAGCGACGATATAGGGTATCTTTGTAGTAGATAAATCGAGATGCTCTTCTTCGTATCTCAGTCTTACAGGAAGCTTTCCATGCTGCATATAATCTATGATCAGTTGTCGCCAATCTTCTTCTTGAATCACATAGACAGATATTGCATTTGTTTCCTGACCTTCTTTTTCAGTTGGTGGCACGATCCATCTTTGACAGAGTGGAATGTTTAGAACTTCATTTTCTGAGATCGTCAGAGCGGTGGCTAAATGTGCCAATGCATCAGCCTTTGCATTTTCAGATCTTAGAACATGTTCTATCGTCACACTCTCAAAATTTTCTAATAATTATCTGGCGTAATTGAAGTAAGGTATCAAATCTTCATGTTTTGCCTCATATTGGAGCAACAATTGATTGACTATCAATTTTGAATCTCCAAAAATTTCAATATACGTCACTCCGATCTCTATGGCTATTTGAAGACCAATGATGAGTAATTGATATTCAGCAAAGTTATTCGAACACACTTCTCCGAATGTGAAGCTATATGGCAACATGTGTTTTTCAGGCGAGATGAATACTACTCCTGCCCCTGCACCATTTTTCGAGCCGCTCCGTCAAAATACGTAGTCCAAGGCTCAACTAATTCAATGTAGAATATCTCGTCGTTAGGCAAGGCTTTAGATAATTTCCAGTTCGATGGTATCGGGTGGTTGGCTAGGAAGTCTGCCAAGGCTTGCCCCTTCATCGCCTTTTGCGAAACGTAGACGATATCGTTTTGTTGAAGTAAGATTTCTCATTTAGCCAACCGTCCTGAGATAATTGATCTAGACAAGACATACTTGATTGGATCAGCCTTTGCCACCAAGTGCATCGTGAAAGCTTGCATGTAATTTCTCAATTTGTTAATGGCAAAGAAAAGTGAAAGGCACATCTTCTCGATGGGTGAATAATTTAGCTCTGCCCCATTCAAAGTTCTACTTAGATAATTGATAAGGGTAAAAAATATACCTATTTTACCCTAATATTTAGCTCATTATCTTGTCAAAATTGCATGTTTTAGATCAAATTTACCATGCCCAAGCTCTAAAAGTAAGTTGATGAATTAGGGAGTTGAGAGTCACATATGTAAACTTATGCTCAAAAGTGCTTAAAAAGACATATTTTGATATGAATTTGACTTAATTTGGTGTTATGTAGAAAAACAGAGGAAAGCTGGAATTTGGTCGCATTTCTGGGAAGGAAAAATCTAAATGCAACCGCATTTCTGGGCAGACAGAAGCAGTTTCGAGTCCGTCGCGGGTCGTTTTGAACGAGAGTTTTGCGCACCTAACCGGCTGTTTTGACCTCGAAACTGACTAGGCTACCTACCAGCACCTATTTCGTGGCTCCTCAACTACTCCCCACACTATATAAGGCCTTAATTCGAAGGGAAATCCAAGCAGAACTCACTAGGAAGAAGAAGGTGGTGACAGAACCCTAGTAGACGCCCATGAGTAGGGATGCCCGTGGTCCTTCTTAGATGACTGAATTCTAACCTTTAGTTAGACATCAAACCTGAGTGTTTGTAGAGATTTTCATCCTATTCCCACTTGTAAATGAGAGTAGAGTGTCGAGCGAACTCTAGAAGGATTGGATAAAAGAAAAAAAAACCCTAGTTTTAGCTACTGCACCTTATTTCCAGCAATTGTTCTTTTCATTATTTCTGTATTCTTACATTCATTATGTCAACGAAAAGTTATTCTTTTGCATCTTATCCCATCATGCGTAGCTAAATCCCATTGAGGGGTTCAATATAGTGAATTCCCTTATGGTTAACTTAGCTTGAAAGTGTTTATTTGCTTAAGTTCTATTCAATGCATGTCACTCTTTATTGAACATCATTCTGAATCTTCCTGAGTTTAACTTGATCACTTAGACTTTGCATGCTATGTGAGTTTGATCTCAAAAGGGATGAACAATATCGGTTTTCATAAAGGTGATATAGGAGAAATGGCTCGAAAGAGTGTATTCAGTGTTATGGGGTGAGGCTGCCTAAGGCACCCTATAACAACTATGGGGTTATAGATTGCATGCGTGAATTATCTATGTCGGAGTCGAGTCACAGACATGTGCATATCGGTACTCGCTTAGCCTTCTAACGGTTTTCAAGAGCAAGGCCAAATAGAAGTTAAATCTGACCCAATGCATGAATAGACTTTGGTTTAATAAGCAAGGATTAGAGTTATTTTACCTTAGGGTTGAAACTACGTCGAACACCTCGCTTATTTATTATTGTTTTTCTTTACTTGTTTATTTTGTTTATTTTCCAAAAATCATCATCAACTAATTCTTTGGTTACCTTATCCAAGCAATCTTTGAGCAGTTTCTTCTTCAAATCTGTGTTTCCAATTTAGTCCTCGTGGGATCGATACCCTTGGAATACTTCTAAGGTTTTTATTACTACGTGCGATAGTGTATACTTGCACTAGGTTGCCTGAATTTATCTTAATCATTATTTGAAGGTGTTCATATAACACATGCGGAAGCAATTGAAGATCGGGAGCACCTAACTACATCAATTTTACATCTAAAGCATGCTTGTTCTACAAAAACAGAACAGAAAGAAAGAAACCACCAACCTCTTTGTAGCTCACTTGAGTGATCCTCCTTGTGATGATTTCTTCTCCAAACTCTCTTGGACTACCTCTAGAGTCTTCCCTACTATTCTCCGGGCCAAGAACGACTTGTGGGAGTCTACAAAGATAGGGAATGGGAAGGGAATGCTTGAAGGATCAAGCTACAGAGAAGTATGTGACGATGAGAGAGTTTGAGTCCAAATTCCATTAGCATAACAGTAAGGAAAAATGGCTCTCATGGAGTTGAATCTGATTCATACTCCTTTTAAAGACATCTTCCATGCAAAGAGAAGCCTCATGACACTAGACACATGGTGAAATTGCAACTCAAAGTGGATTCTAGGTGTTTAATTCACAACACATGCAACTAGTGCATGGTTGTGTTGTTTTCCGCTATGCATCAACATGCAAGAGTGGGAATCCCACTAAATCCACTAAATTGAATCCAAATTCTGAATTTTCAGCTTGCAATTCATTCCTATTTCAATTCTAAATTGAATTTGCTTTCTAGGTAATTAATTGGGACATTTCCAAGTAATTTGACATGATTAATCTAATTAATCATTGTCACCTAGTGCCATTCAATATATATGATTCCTAATACATATATATGGTATTTAAAACACTTTTAAATACCTTATCTCTCAATTTCTAATTTAATTCATAATTAAATCATTGTGTCAAACACATTTTACGATAATACCCTATTTCCTGTTTTTGAACGATTCAAAGATTCCTATCAATATGTTCTAGGCTTTAATTCGATATGAGCTAGTAGGGGGACCTAATGGACCTATAGATCATGGGCTCCAACGATTCGAGGCTAACCGACTAATCTCATTATCTAAGCTAGCCAACATTCGTTAACTACCGGGACACTCCACTATAGCTCGATAGTTGCACTCCCCTCACTATAGATATATTTCCGTCCACTTGATTTAACCATGTTCAGTAAGTCGATCCTTCACAGGTTGTTCGTATCTATAGCTAGGTCAAAAAGCCGTTTCACCCCTATAGTACTTCTAGTTCCTTAAGTCCCACTGATCCTCTAATGAACAATTGGTTTATGGTCCAACCAATAAACCGAGTCCCTCTCGGGCCAATGAGAGGGCGGGATCCCTTTGTTCAAGCCCCAGAGTCAGCACTTAAGGGAACAACCTCTCTACTATCCCTAATTTGGGTAGGAGTGAATTCCTTCTCGCACAACTATGTCCCCAGCTATCTACCCGTTCCTATCCCTGAAATGGGAGGCTTATTGAGTCGGCGATACTGAGCCACTCTCACCTATGCAGATCTAAGGATAAGCCCGAATAAACAGGAGTTCATAGTTAGCTCAGGATTAAGATCGAGTTACCTAGGTCATCGCATGAAATAGTCAGTCTCGTCAGTAAACGGTGTTATAAAGCGAGAGTGACTTATTTCTCGGTCCTAGTCTTATGCAAACTGATTGCATAGGACGCCCCCACTCACATGTCTCTACATGGACGATTTAGGATCACATCGTCTATACTATCTATAAAGTGGGTCGCGCTCATAGTGTCCCCAGAATAAGGTACCCAGCCCTATCCCTATACTATAGACCGTTTTGGCTATTACTCGAGCTTGATCCACTTTTATGTCTCTACATAAAGCTCAAGTGTTCATCCTATAGCCATGGATCTTAGTTTATTGGATTTGGGTTATTAAAAGTGCAATTTACTTTATTCAGTAATAACTTTACTGAATTAATCTCGATAATGCCTTTATCGAATAAGTATATAATTTTGTTTAACATTCACTATCTACGAGTTTTAGGGCACCAATCCCAACATTATTTACTATCTTTTCTTACATCCATCATTCAGCCCGACACGCACCAAGTTTTTGGCGCTGTTGCCGGGGACCAAAAGTGAAACCAGTTTTGTTTATTTGAGATTGTGATTCGATTACGACCACATTTCTGCTCAAAAAGGATTTGACTTTGATTTGCAATTTTTCTCTTGCAGGTTAAGGTTAGTGCATGAACAAGGGGTGTCCACTCCTTGATATAGATCCTGGGATAAAAAGAACCTTTCGTCCTCATCGAAAAGAGCAAAGATGAAAGAGAAGGGAACAACAAGAGTTGAGCGCACAGGAACCTCTTAAAGAAGCTTCTTATATACAAGAATTTCCGATGGACCAACCTGGAGTCGATCCTCAAGTTGACCCACAGAATCGTGGAAGGGAGCAAAATGGTGGGAGAATCCCTCCAGCACCTCCAGTTCCACCGATGCCACCACATTAAAATCCAATTTATATTGCTGAAGACCACAATAGAGCAATAAGGAACTATGCCTTACCCATTTTTCAAACTCTGAATCCAGGAATTCTAGAGCCACCAATAGAAGCTCCACAGTTTTAGCTTAAACCAGTGATGTTTCAAATGCTCAATACCATGGGCCAGTTTTCCAGACTTCCGAGTGAAGATCCACATAAACATATCAAGCAGTTCTTGAGAATTTGTAGTTCTTTTAAAGTTATAGGAGTACCTAAAGATACGTTGAAACTACAGCTTTTTCCTTTTTCATTACAGGGAGATGCTGAATCCTGGTTGGACTCGTTCCCTCCAAACTCCATCACATCCTGGAATGACTTAGCTGAAAAGATTTTAGAGAAGTTTTTCCCTTCTAATAAAAATGCTAAGTATAGAGCTGAGATTATTTCTTTTAAACAATCTTATAATGAACCTTTAGATGCAGCTTGGGAGAGATTCCAAAGGCTAGTCAGGAAGTGTCCTCATCATGGATTGCCTGCATGTATTATCATAGAGTATTTTTACAGTGGATTGGACCAAGCTTCAAAAGCTCCAGTCAACGCATCTGCCAATGGATCCTTCATAAAGAAATCTGCAAATGAAGCACATGCCATATTGGACACAATTGCCACAAATAACAGACACTAGGGAGAGACAGAGCCAACAATTTTAAAGAATCCAGTTAAAGCAGTAGATGGTGGACTGCTATCTTTGGATCGAGTCCTGGCATCTCTTTGTACGACCAAGCGAAGACATCTTTATATGTAACGAGCAAATTTAAGTATTCATGTTCCTCTTCAGCACTAAGTCACGCATTGATGAATTTCGGGCGTGGTTCTTCTGTCGTACCCAGGTTTACTTCTTTGAGTTCATCAATTGTTGATTGGCTGCCATCCTCTAACGATGTCAGTGCTTCTTCAGCGTCTTCTTCAGAAATTTCAGTATCTGACATTTCTTCGAAAGAAATGTGGCAACAATTGGCCTGTTCTTCTTCATGCTCTTGGTTCACCTTCGAATGGTTAGTTAGAATGACTAATTGTCGCTTTACTTTTAAAGCACCTTTCGTATTTATGAGAACAAAAGGTTTTCTCTTCATCCGTGAAGGAACAGCATTGGGAAATCTGTTGTTGTCATTCATCTCATCGAATTCTTCTGTTTCAAGACTTTTCAACTTTCCCTTGCATTGACCATTTGTTGCTTGAAGGCGATCGAACATTGATCTCGAAGGTTCATTTATTTTCTTTGATGTAGACACACTCAAACGGCGAAACACTGAAAGTCGAGTAGGAGCAGAAGTTTTGCTCTGACCTTCATTTTTTGAAGATGAATATTTCAACCGCTGATGAACTGAAAGACGAGTAGTCAGAGCTTTAATGCGATCAAAGACAGATTTTCTGGTTATCACTATTCTTCTTGTCTTCTGAATCACTCACCTCTTCTTTTGTTTTGTGATGTGCATCTGCAACTTTCCATTTTCTGGTTATATGAACTGGCTCTAGGGGATTGTACCCCAGTCCGGCTCTCGAGGATGGTATGGCGTAACCTTCTTTTTGGAGCTTCTTCTGTGTCGGAGAAAGCTCAGATCTGCCATCGAAGATTTTTAAACTTTTAAACTCAGTATGAGTTGTAAAGTCGTATCCTGCCTTTTCTAGGAGTTTGTATGCATTTGGGTCGAATCCAGCCTTTGTTCGTGTTTCCGGCAAAGCCACTTTGGTACGATCAGTCTTTGATTCCTAAATCTCTTGCTTGGTAATTGTTGTAAGAGGTGTGATGAAATTTTCTTTTAGAATCTCCACATCACTAACTTTCAAAATTCCTGAACATTCTGTGAATGGTGATTCCCCTTTCTTGCGCTGAGATAAAGGAACATAGTGCAGTATAGGGACATTTGACGACGCCTCTTCCTTTGGAGCCTTTGATTTTGCAAGGTGAGCGGTTGCTTCCTTTGATTGAACTTCACAAGCATCTACTTCTTCGATCAACTCTTTCTTCACATTCTTTTGATTCTCTATTTTGTGATTTTCAATCAGAGGAATCTCAGTTGGTACAATCTCTCCTGCTTTATCATTTTGCATATAAAATTTCGCATTCGCAAAGTGGGATTCTGCCTCTGAGAATGGATTGGTATCGGCTTCAACTTTCTTCACGCCGTCTTGATATAACTTGAAACACTGGTGAAGTGTAGAAGATATTACTCCATTTCCATGAATCCAAGGACGACCTAACAACAACTTGTAAGTGGTCTTGGAATCTATGATATGGAATAAAGTGTTGGCCTTCAAATCTCCAATAACAAGCTCCAAACGGATCATGTCGATTGCTCGTTGGCCGCCTTGGTTGAAGCCTTGAATAACCAACCTACTGTTTGATAGTTCATCCATTGAAATTCATATCTGTGTCATGGTTGACTTAGGCATTATATTCACTGCAGATCCATCATCGATAAGAATTCTGCCAACTTTTTGCTCTCAAATATATCCTGAGACAAATAAGGGCCTATTGTGAGTCTTCAATCCCAACATCAAGTCTTCATCTGTGAAGCTAATGGACATATAACATGAGACACATTTGTGTTCTTGCAAGTCTGGAATGTCTGAAACGTTAGAACTTTTCAATGTTTCAACAATAGCATCTTTGGTTGCTTGAGGAAGTGACAACAAATCATCTATTGTGAATGAAGGCGAATCTTCTGGCCTTGTCATCACCTGAGATGGACTTAAGGAAGAATCATCTTCTTCGAATGCATTGACAGCATGACACGCGACTATCTCAGGGATATCCTCATGATCGTCATTAAGAAAGTTCTTTGGGAAGAAATCTTTAAGGATTACTGGATGTCGAGACAGAACAAAATCTTGATTTTCTTCGACAACTAGTTTAGGTTTTCTTCAATCTTTTATCTTTCTTTTGCTTTTGTGACATGTTCTTTCTTCTGTAGTTTCGGAACATGTGAGGCTCTCTTTGAATGGAATGTTTCTTTTGCTACTTTCGACGAGTTACCAAAGTCCATCCTTCGTCTTCATTTTCAACAGACTCAAGTTGGTCTTGGAAGATGTCACTTGAAGATTCTTGTTGAAGCCAAATAACAATCGGCTCTAATGTCCCGAACTGGATCAGACTTGCTACTGAATCATGAACCGGGCTTGGAGCTACTCTATTGTTCAGATTTGTTGCTATCATCACATGATTTGATTGAGCTACCTCATCAAGATCTAACTCAATCTTCTTTTCTTTAGCTAACTTCAAAATTAGCTCCTTCAGAACGAATCAGTTTTCCCATCTTAATTCACTTGAAGATTCTTGGTGGCTGATGACTCGATGACACTTGCAGTAGTTGGGATCATTAACTCTCCCCATCTCTTCTAGTCGCTTACATTCTGGTAGTTCAATAAGTCGTTTTTCTAAGAGTTGTTCCAACATATCTGGAATGTCAGAATCTGGAAAAGGGTAAACTTTTTCTTGCCTTTCTTTCAGGGTCAGGCGACGTCTCTCGCCTCCCTCTTGTTGTTTTTCCATCTTCTTTTCTTTTCCTTTCGAAGAAAACTTGAAAGGAGCTGCATTGACTACCATTGACTCTTTGGTAGTACTTTTGGTAGTTTTCTCAGTATTCTTAACTTCTTTCTTTTCTTTCCTACTGTCGGGGACAAAAGAATCTTTGTCCCCTCTAGTAGCAATGTTCAATTCCATATCATGAGCGTGAGTTGCCAACTCCTCGAAAGTGCGGGGATTTATTCCTTGCAGGATATAGAGGAGTCCTCAATGCATGCCTTGGATGCACATCTCGACTGCAGATACTTCAGTGAGTCGGTCCTTACAATCTAGGCTCAAAGCTCTCCAACGATTGATGTAGTCAACAATCGGTTCACCTTTCCGTTGTTTAGCGCTAGTGAGCTCTGTCATACTGATGGTTCGTCTTGTGTTGTGGAAGCGGTTGAGGAACTCCTTCTCAGGTTGTTCCCAACTATCAATAGTCTCAGGCTCAAGGTCGGTATACCAGTCGAAAGCATTTCCCTTCAGTGTTCGTACGAACTGCTTGACCAGTAGGTCTCCTCTAGTACCAGCATTTTCACACGTCTCGAAGAAATGAGCAACGTGCTGCTTGGGATTGTCCTTCCGTCGAATTGTTGAAACTTCAGTGGCTGGTATCCATTAGGCATTCTCAGGTTGTCGATTCTCTTGGTATATGGCTTGGAATACAAGAGAAAGTTCTGAGTCGGTCCACCATATTGAGCTCTGATGGAATTTATGATCATATCCTGGAGCTGCTGAACAGACAGTGAAGCAATAGAAGTGGAATGTTGTGACTGATCTTGTGCAATAATCTTTCCCTTGTCTTTGATGGCAGGGATCTGACTCGAGTCAGCAACATCCCGACTTTCCATCTGGTTCCTGAGAGAGGCGATTTCTTGGTCTTTCTCTTCGACCATCTTCAGTAACATGCTGATTTTCTTCTCAACTTCAGCTATTCGTTCTTCACTAGTTCCTGCATCAATCATCATAACAGAGATCACATCAGGACTGGATGTTTCGTTTGGTTGCTGAGAAGGAGAGATGAATTTGCCAAGCATCAGATTTTCTGCAGCGGCGATTTCAAGTTGAGCAGATTCTGTCATGCGTCTCAATATCTTGTTTGCAATGACAGAAGTTTGGTTGTCTTCATGTTGGGTTTCCTTGGAGCGACTGCGAGTAATTGGCCCCACATAGGAGTGGCTTGAAGCAGCAATCTTTGAAGAAGCTTCTTCGAAAGTCATGAATTCTTTTGCGAGAAAAAGAGATGAGAGGTAGAGACTGTCCCATTGGGCGTGCCAATTTGTTCACATGAGATTTCGACAGGGAAATTTAATTCGTGGAAATGAACTTGATTTTATTGAATTTGTATGTAGAAGTGTTACAGTCTCTAATATTTATCCTCTGATGCTTTCTCTCAAAATGTAGAGTTTGATCTGAGGGCTTGCGAGCTTGATCTCAGACGGAGGGAGGCTGAATCTTCAACTTGTATCTTGATGAAGAGACGATGGATTCTTTGGAGTCTTCTAGTCGTTGGATCTTCTAAGTCTCGAGTTGGCCGAATTCTGAATCTTGGATCTTCTGAATTCTCTGGACTCTCTGACTTCTGAAGATTCTGGATTTTGGGAGAATGCTCTGGACTCTGCGTTCTCTGACTCTGTCTGAATGCCCAAAATGAATGGTGGCCTACTCTATTTATAGAGTTTGATGGAGCTCATATGGGCTTGGGTTTGGGCCCAACCTTTGGGCTTGACTATATTTGGGCTTTAGTCCAATCCTTTTTTAATAAGGTTGGGTTATTTTAATTTAGTCCAATTTCATCAATGACCTCAGGTTACCTTAGTCTCGGGTCCAATTGCCACGTGGCATAATTTGATTGGACTTGACTTATGTCATCTGATGGATCAATATTCGACAAATGGGATTGTTTGATTTGCCGAATTTTAATGTCTATTAATTTTAATTTAGCGACACATGTAAGTTTGTAATTGGTCCCAAATTTATTTTATCATTAATTCAAATTAATGACGTGGCAATTTGTGATTGGCCAAAATTTCTCACTCAACACATTTATGTTAAATTATATGTAAATTTAACATACCAAGCACTAAGTGCACGTCCAACATAATGATTAGGGGCCAAGCTCATATTGTGATGTGACAATAGAAAGTAGATCAAATGCCCATACTTGTAGGAATAGTAACGAACCTGCTATTTCTAAGGCACTAACACTACTAGCTTGACACAATTCCCTATACAACTACGTAAGACATACACTACACTATGAATATTGTCTAATTGTCTCAAAATGTCCTAATAAAGCAAGAAATATGAGATGAACAAGGGTGTTGGACTTGTGGGCAAATAGAAGCTCTCCACTCAGTCGCATAATATAAACTCTTGCATATCTTTGTACTATGAAGTCATCAGCATCAGAGAGTAACTCTATAAACTGTGTTGCCAACCACAGAATGCTTAATCTAGACTCATTCAATTCAGTGGGTCGAACTCCAAGAAAATCCTCACATACATGTCCTCAATTATACTGTAATGTTCTGGAGAATAAGGTGTAGAAATTGAAAGAGAACCCTCTGTTTCGGTTTTGACAAAAAAAAAAAAAGAAGAAAATAAGGTGAAGGGAAAAAATAAAAAAAAATGATGATTAGTTCTGGCCATAAAAGAAGAGAGAGAAAGAAAAAAAAATATCTGGTCGACGACCGACGGCTGCCGACCGGCGAACGGCGGTGGCCGCCGGCCACCGGAGTTGGAGAAGAAGATGGTTGAGAAGAAGATTGGGGAAGATGATGAGTAAGAGAGAGAGGGGATAAAGAATTAAAAAAGAAAAGATAAAATAATATTATTTTATTATTTTGTTATTTTTTATTTAAAAAAAAATTTAAAAATAATTTTTTTTATTAAAATAATAGTGCCACGTCAGCAACCGTTAAGATTTAACAGAAAAATAGACGGCAGGGACCAAAGTGCTACTTATCTCAAACCTCAGGGGTATTTTTGTTGAGTTTGAAAACTTAGGGACCAAAGTGTAACTTAACCCAAACCTCAGGGACCAAAAGTGTATTTTTCCCAAAAAAAAAAAGCTAATATTCTCTTTTATGTTAATTCGGGAGAAAATCCACTTCAAAATAACATAAACATATAATATTTTCTACTTTTTTATCAAACTTTCATATCAATTGACTCCACCATCAACATCAATCGACTAGGATGAACATTGATGAGCATAATTTACCTCATATACCAGGTATTTTCGTTGCATTCCAGATTCTTTACAGTTTGACAATAAAAAACAATCAGTGAAAAAATCAAAAGCATGATACTAATATATTAATCTTATGGTTTCGGTTGCATTGTAAAGAATGTTTTTTTTATCCAACATTGTAAGGAATGTGATGCCTATTTTCTTCATCTAATAAATTAAAAATTCTTCATCTAATAACTATGAACATTAGTTAGTGTTACCATCAAAATTTCTCTATAAGTTGAAGTTTGAACTCTATAAATCTAAACAATAGCACAAATCTCCATCTCAGCACAAAAGAAAACCCTAAAATCACATGACATCGCACTATAATCAGAACTTATCTCCATAAGAACATGCAGTGTTTGGAAAAGGTGTTGTATACACAAAATGGGTAGTTTGGCAACCGAACAGTCACTTTGCTACAAAATGTTCTCATCAATTTGAATTGACAATCGAATTGGGGAAGGTGAATTTCATCATTTTTTTTATTTTTTTGAAAATAGGTGAGTTCCATCATTAGGTTTCTTAAATCTTTAGTTTAAATGTATTGTTTTTATCTTGTTCAATCAATTATAAAACCAGCTCGTCCAATCGCTCATTCATGATTTCTTAGTTTTTTTCCATCATATTCAATTGTCCAGATGCTATTGAAGAATGGTAATTTAGGGTCATTCTCTATGGTACAAACTTCTGCTAAATTCAGATGTTGAAGAATGGTAATTTGGAGTCATTCTTTTAGGTACAGACTTCTAAATTGGTGTTAGAATATAAAACTCAGGTATTTTTAGTTTTTTGTTTAATTAAGGGGTTTTTAGTTTTTTTTTTTTTTTTTTTTTTTTTTTTTAACAGTAAGTGTTTTGATTTTTTTTTTTAATTTTAACAATACCATCCAAGATTTTAGGTGGTAATGATTTTTTGAGATACACTAGAATCATTTCTCTCCTTGATTTTAGGGATACACTAGGTCGTTATGATTTTTTGAAGATACACTAGAATTGTTTCTCTCTTTAATTTTAGGAATACACTTTCTGCTTAATTTTAGGAATACACTGTTTTTAACTAACCAGGGGCATTTTTGTCAGTTGATAACAAATAGTAATTTTCCAATTTTATCCTTTTGCCATTTTTGCAAGGAAAATTTTTTTTAGACATTTTTCAATTCCATGATTTATTTTTAGCTATTCATGCTGTTAACCCTAACAACAAAGTCCATACAAATATGAAAGTAATGAACGTCAAAGTTCTTTACAACTAAATTCATTACCAAATCCATTGTAACTAAAAACTTATTAAAGCAGCAAAGTCCATTATAAAATTCAAAATTGTGAAGTTCATTACATAAGCTTCATACCTATAGATGAAAGTTAACGAAATCAAATTCAATATTAATAAACTAATAGTAATGTAGAAAAAAAATGCAAATCAAAATAAACTTTATTCATTCATTGGTTGAAGATGAAGCGCCTAAATTACGAGTTGGACAAGTGCGCTTGTTATATCCTTCATGTTTACATAATCCACAACACACTTTTGTACCAAATTTTCGCCAATCCGTCTTATTATGAATGCGCGAAGATTTTGGCCATCATGTTCTCTCAACAAATTTTTGTCTGAATGAAATATATCAAATTGTACCTCTAGCCAAAATCGTTGGTATTGTGACAGTTTGTAAGTTTTTTCAACAAAAGAAAAATATGCCAAATGAATGTGATTACAAATAACAATTACATGAGAGCAAGGGATCATGAAAGATTGCCACTTATTACAAGTACATAACTTATTTTTCAAGCATGCCAGTTATGTTTGTTAAGCTTTGTATGGAGAATTCATGTTTATTCTTGTTTCAATTTCAAAACTTTGTGCACTTTTGTCTATGGGCTTCATAGTATGTGATGCAACTCTCTTTTCCCATCTTCTGAGTTTATTTAAAGCATAGTTTGTATATACTTCACCTTCACTAATTTATTGTCGGTGTTGTTCATACCATATTAACTTGACCAATGTTGTCATGGGTAACATTCTTTTTTAAGAACTCCATTAATACATTCATACATTTAGCTAGATTCGTAGTCATCCATCTATAGCGATACCTTTTGTCATGTGATTGTGTCCACTTTTCTATTTTTCTATGAGAGAAAAATTCAAAACAATCAGAATTTAATCGTTTTAATTCTTTCATACATCGGTCAAACTTGTGCCTTTAATGCTGACATCCTACTCTATGAACCAAATGTTTCAATTGCTTTGATGTGTACTTTTTATTAAAGTTACTAGCCACATGATGAAGACAATAGCGATGGTATGCCCTTGGTTAACTCCAACCCTTTTCTCATTATTCACAGCAACTAGGCATGTCTATCGAAAATTAAACATATACTATTTCGTTGGGTAACTAATGCACGTAAGACATAAAATCACGACCAGCTAGGAGTATTCTTCTCTTCAGCAACAACAAAAGAAAAGGGAAATGTACGTCCATTTGAGTCAATGAATGAAGATATCAATAATTTCCATTTATACTTACCATAAAGGTGTATACCATTTATCTGAATCATTAGTCTATAGTATTTAAAATCTTCTATTGCGGGACCAAACGACCAAAAATTTCTATTACCTGGTACCTCAGTTAGAATGAAGTCTCATAGAACCTAAGTTCCTGCATTGTAGTGTATAATGACATTCAACCAATATGGAAGTTCTTCATACGATTTCTCCTAATCACCAAAAACTTTAACTAATGTTTTTTTTTGCTCAACTTGACATACACGCCTGTAATTATAACACTATAACCATAGTCTTTTTTAATAGTTTAGTTTCTTGCAATAATGTTATGGAAGTCCCAAAATCACTTCAAATTATGTTTTGGATTTCATTACACATAAAATCCGAGTTAAGTTATGAATGATTTATTGTGAGTTCTGGGTATAAACACAAATGTTCCTCTTTAAGTTTCATAATTCCAAACATTCCATGAGTTTTATGTTGGTTGGTACAAAGCTTCCACTTGCAACTCTCATACCAAATATCCTAATTTGAATCTACCACAGTAATTTGATAATGTTCTTTACGTATTACACTAAAATTCATTTCTACACTTTTTGCTCTATCTTCCAACGTTGACCCTACTTTGCATATTGAATTAGTAATCTTCTAATTTATACGTTTGAAAATGTCTGAAGGTGGGTCTTCATTTTTTTTTTTTTTTTTGACAACATGTGGGGTGGGGGATTGAACCTTCGACCTCTTGGTCGGAATACAAGCTTGATGCCAATTGAGCCATGCTCTTGTTGGCAGGTGGCTCTTCATTTTGCTTTTTGGGTGGAGGATTAACATTCTCTCCAAATAATTCATCAACTTCTACCTTTATACCACTATCCCCACCATTTCCAAGTTCAAGTGTCGCTAACTCTTCACCAGGCAATGATATATTTTACCAATATGACTACAATTGTAAAAAATTATAAAATTATTAATATAAATTAAAAAAAATGAAAACCTTAATACGTTGAGAATTTTTAATTTTTTTCAACAACATGAAAAACATATCACAGCAGTTCAAAAAGTATATATAAAATCATTAGAAAAAATGTCCATCAATACTACACCTAAATAAATTAGTCTAAAACATATACATCAGTCCAAAAAGTATGTATCAAAGCTAGGGGTGTTCATCGGTCGGTCGGCGTCGGTTTTGAGCTCAAACCGACGCCGAAAACCGACAGGTCGGTTTATGTCGGTCGGTGATACTCGGTTTTGGGTAGGTTTGTAGCGTCGACCGACCGATTAGTCGGACGGTCGGTCGATATTAGTCGGTTTGAGACGCGAGACTGAGGAAGAGTGGTTGGAGAAGAGAGAAAGAAAAAAAGGGAAAAGAATCCATGGCGGAGGTGTGAGAAGAAGAAGAAAGAATGGAAAAAGAGAAGAGAGAAAGGAAGAAATAAAGAAGAAAACAGAAATACAAGGTAGAGAGAAATGAGTGAAAAAAAAAACAGAGGAAATGAAAAAGATGAAGAAATGGAAGACAAAAACAGAAGAATGGAGAAGATGAAGAAATGGAAGAGAGAAGAGTGAAAGAGAGAGAAACGAAATGAACAAAAAAAAGAAAGAAAGTGGAGAAAAAAATCGAATGAGAAGATTGAAAGAGAGAGAAAAGGAGTAGAAAAGATGGATTTGACTTGAGGTAATAATTACTTTTTATTTTTTAATAATAAACAAGCCAAAACCACCTTGGAGAAAGTAAATAGTTGCTGGTTTTCCAAGGTGGTTTTACAAATTTAAAATTTCCAGCGGGCTTTTCAAATTTCTAGTGGGCTTTTAAAATTTTCAGCAGGCTTTTAAATGAGTTCGGTCGGTCGGTCGGTTTTTGAGTTTTTAAGTTGGACCGACCGACCGACGATCGGTTTTTTTTAAATATTAAACCGACTCCGACCGAACCATTTATCAAACCGACCGACCGACGTCGGTTCGGTCGGTTTTGGTCGGTCGGATCGGTTTTCGATTTGATTTTGAACACCCCTAATCAAAGCTACAAAATAGTAAAACAGTTCAACACTAAATAAATCAATCCAAAACATATACATAAGTCCAAAAACGGCTCATATGCTATGTATAAAATCATACTAAATAGTTCAAAAGGTCCATAAATTGTCCAAAATCCAACGAAGTGGTCCAAATCAGCCAAAAGGAACAAAAAAAGAATTACAATAACGGATCAAAACACCTATAAGTCCAAAAAACACTTTCTACTACGTCTTTCACTCCAAAATCAGTATAAAACCATCTAAAACAGTCCAAAAACACTTTAAATCAATCCAAAAGATGAATAAAATCATCCTAAACTTTATTAATTTTTCCAAAACAATCTCCAAAACAACTAAAATTTACCACATGCTATACTACACGAAAAAAATAATAATAAAAAATAAAAAATAAAACTTGCAACGACGGTACAACAGGGCGACGCAACAGCTGGCAGAGCAACGACGACATGGTTAATAGACTGAAGACATGACTAGAGAGAAAACTCAAGGGGGGGAGGGTTGTTAGTGTGGGAGAGGAAGGAAAGGAGTAGGGCTTTCGAGGGACCACTTAAATCGTGTAGGTGGCGTCAAATGTGCCACAAACTACCTAAATGTTAGGTGACTTGATGTGTCACATATGTTAATCGCATACCACGTACGCGATTTATGCCTATAATCACAGCCATGGATACAATTTTCCTCAAACTCATGACCCATGTACACGATTTATATATACTAATTTTGGAATGAATTTCAAAAGAGACATTTGTTTTTTTTAACTATATTATTTATAAAAAAATCTCATCTTTTCCATTCACCATTTCTCTTGTCCTCTTCCTTTTCCCCTTCTCCATTTCTTATTTCTCCCTCTCGAATCTCTCTCCTCTCTCTTTTGCCTTTCTCCATTTCTTTTTTCTTTTTTTCTCCTCCCTTTTTCCCTTTCTCCAATTCTTTCTTCTTTTCTTTTTTTTTTCTCCTCCCTTTCTTCTTTCATATCTTCTCCCTTTTTTTCTTTTCTCCCTTTTTCACCATTTCTTCTTTTAGTTTGTTAGTCACAAAACCAATAAAAACTGACTAACCGCCCGTGTAGTTGGTCGATCAGTATCACAATCTGCTTCAAAACTGATCAAAACTGACCAATGATAACTACATGTCGGTGGTTGATGTTGGTTTGAGCTTAAAACCGATGTGGACCAATCAATGGTCACCCCTAGTTGTGACAAGTTTGGTATCACTCACAATTACAAATACTCTTAAGTAGCATCACTGTTAGCAAGACTTGCTAAAAATTGTTGCATTGACATTCATTGTCACCCACTATTGGACATTGGTAAATTTTATTAATTACGGCTTAGATAACTAATATCTATTCTATCCATTACAAAAATTATCCGGGTAATATTCAACGTCACTCCAGAATAAATTACAAATTCTGGAGGCTACCCACCAGAATGTTGCCTATCAATGAACAACAAAGACCCAAATAAAAGGAAAGAGTTCAGAAGAACCCAGTCAGATTCATATTCCATAGGGTGAAGTAAACTACAACATCGGCTGCCTAGAAGCTCGAATCTCAGACAACGATTCGGTTTTGAACGTCCTGGAAGGTTGTCACATCACTTCCCCATAGCCTGCGTATACAAATTGATGCACATTCATTTCCATGAGGGGAAAAGAGGGAATTACAAGAATTGTACTTCATGTTTTTTCAACTTCATGAGCATACAGCGTACTTTATTGCCATCCAAATGAAACCTTTGGGAGTCTTGTTGAGTTTTGCACTCTTTCTTAGCAATCATAACCAAAGTGTCATGGAAGAAAATCAATGCTCTTACCAGCAAGCTATTCCAACAGCGTTTGCTCCCTCCTTATCTGCCTTCTCATCATCTCCAACATGTACTGCTTTGTCCGATGCGACTCCAATTTGATCTAGAACAAATAATCCGAGGTCATTTTTCTAGAAAAGAAACTATACCCAACTGAAACTGAGCTAGTTTCAGAGCCTTAATTCCTAATTTGGTTCATTTGTCCATGTATGATTTCAGTTTCGGTTGTATACAACAGAAAAATGGTGTGCACACATGCAAAAGGTATATTGGTTTTTATAGATCTTCATCCATGAAACTTGGAAACAAATCAACTCAATTAAAATTTTATTAACTTGGTTGGTCCGCAAGGATAAAATTGGTGAGACTAATGCGTACCTAATGCAGCTTCAAATATTTTTCCATCTGGTTTTTCGTATCCAACTTCTGCTGATATTATAACAGCGTCAAACCTGCAAAATAAATTCCTAACCTCCACATAAATAACTACACGGGGTGAGATAAGTTGCTCATTTTGTTTCCTACATAGAATTCATAGCTATATCTATTTTACTTTTTAATTCATTGGCAATGATGAAGGAAACGTATCTTAGTTCATCACACAAAGGAAGAAACTTGTGTCATCGGGGAAGGTACACCAATGGTGAATATTCTAGGTATAAAAGAAAGATGAAATCATTCCAGACATAAAGAAGTAAAGAGGAACATGCTCACATATCTAAAACATTTAGATCCTTCAACAGCTTCCTTAAGCGAGTGTCAAAGTTGGACACAACAGCCACCTTAACTGCGCAAAAATATCCCATAGCATTAAAAACACAAAGTATGGACAAAATCCTGCATCCATCAAATATTATTAATTGAAGGAAAAACTTCGAATTTATTAACCTCCAGCATCTTTCAAAACAGTCAGAGTTGCATAAGCTCCCTGAGAAAGATGCCATGCATCACCATTTGCATAGTACTGCAGATATAAATAGAGGAAACTTTTAAATGATGAAAAACATAAAGCTAGAAGAGATTTAAAAAAAAAATCAGCTTACATTGAGAAAAAGTGAAAGAATACAAAGGCATACAAAAAAGAAGCCCACAAAAGGAAGTCCAATTAAAGGAAGGGACTCCAATCCAATAAAATAAGACCTAAAGGATAATTACAAAATGATTTTGTAACCGAAGCCCAAAGGGAAGCATAGAATCTCGATAAGGACTATACATCGTCCGGACTTCTAACTATCCCTCTAAACACCCTATTATTTCTTTTCCCCCATAAGTTCCATAAAAGTGCACACATGCCGGCTTGCCACAAAAATCTGCCTCTTTCTGGAAAAGTCGAATTGAGGAGGAACTCATCGATCAACATCCTCAGCTACGAATAGTCCTCTGCTGCCCAAACGAATAAAAAAAAAAGGTCCCAACTATCGCGGGCAAAATCACAACTCCAAAGGATATAATCCAAGTCTTCCTCCGCCTACCAACAAAGGATGCAACAAAAGGGACCAAACAAAGGGGAATTCTTTCTCCAAAGCCTATCAAACGTATTAATTCTACCATGGAGACCTTGTCAAATAAAAAACCTAACCTTCTTCGACACTTTCACCTTCCACAAGAGAGAGAAGATAGACTCACTATGGGGAGAGGGATTCAGCAACGAAGCAAAGTAGGATTTACACGAGAACCCGTCAGAAGGATTAGGGCTTCAACAACAAATATCTCTCCTCCCCAACCTAAACTCCAACTTCTCAATCAAGGAAAGAAGGGTCATGACATCTGTCGTTTCCCTATCAGACAAAACACGACGGAACCCAAATGAAGACGATAGGGACATATTTCTACAACTCTGCAACCAAGTAATCATATTTCTTCAAGTTAAGGACATATTTTCTTTGATTAACAAAGATACCTGTGGGAATTTTTAGTCTTTACAATTGAGTAAATGTTATGTCAATATATAGTCATTATTGTCTTTATTCTTTCCTTATATTGTAATGAGTCTCTCTCCTATATAAGAGACCTAGGTTGCACATGTTTGAATAACAATAATTATTCTCCTAAATTCAAGATGGTATCAGAGCAAGGTTAAACCCTAGAGTCTCTAAAACCCTAAAAACCCTAGCCACCATACTTTTTTGAAACCCTAGCCGTCGCTGTCATCGGAACCCTAGCCACCATTCTTGATTGGTGCATCCTACTTCCGGCGTCGGTGGCCTTGTGTTTTGCCTTGACCCATACACCTCCGTTGCCACACCTAACCCTAGCCGCCATAGCTTCTGTCGCCGCCGACGTCCAACACCGTCGTTCGTGTGACCAAGCTCCACGTCGACTCGCAATCACGAGCTTTCTGCCGTCTGTGACCAAATTGACCCGTGACCATTCGACCTGCGAACCTGCACTGTGATCCGAACGCTCGAGTCACCTCTGCAAGTCGTCGTCGTCTGTCAAGTTCGCGTCGACAAGTCAACAACTCCGTTCGTTCGCTGTCATTGGAAACTTCGTCCAGTAGTTAAAGGTCAGCAATTCCGTCCATCGCATTACGAGACCTTGAGTCCGTGAGTTTCTTTTTGCATACACATTGAACCCTCGACGCCGACCAACTGATCAGAAGCCTCGTCACCGACTAGAACACTCACTGCCGAATTCAAATGACGCACCCCCCTTCCAATCTGAGTATTTGTGCTCATAGGTGAAGGAGTTTCGAGGGTTTGTGCGAGCTTTCACGATAGGATTAATCTGGTTGGTTCACAGTACATTTTTGGAGTTGGTTCACTGGTTGGTTCACATCTGGTTTGTTGAACAATTAGGTTTTGTGGTTATTTGGGTTGGTTCAATTCTGGTTTCTTTGGTCTGATTTATATTTTATTATTTCTCATTTACTCATTTCTTGATATCATGTCCAAGGAGCAAGTTCATCAAATCTTAAAATTGTTACCGACCAATTTATCATCTAATAATTTTTGTGTTTCATTGGCACAAACAGGTAATTATCCTCAAGCTTTCTCATGTGGCACTTCTTCTCCGTGGATTATCGATTTCGGAGCTTCTGACCATATGACTAGTACCTCTCACTTTTCTAACTCATGCTCTCCTTCCTATTCTAATGAAAAAATCGAATTGCAGATGACAGTTTTTCTTCTGTTGCAAAAAAAAGAACTATTAAATTGACTGAAAATATTTCTTTACAATCTGTCTTACATGTTCCAAAATTAGCCTGTAATCTTTTATCTGTCAGCAAACTTTCTAGAGATTCTAATTGTCGGGTTATATTCTTTGAATCTCATTGTATTCTTCAAGATCAAGAATCGGAGAAGATGATTGGGAGTGCTAGGATGCTTGATGGCCTTTACTACTTTGATGAAGGTTCTTTTAGTAATAAAATAACTCAAGGTTTCAGTAGTATTAGTTCTCTTTCTGGTAAAGAACAAATTATGCTTTGGCATCTTAGGTTAGGACATCCTAGTTTTCCTTATCTCAAACATTTATTTCCAAGTTCATTTAAGGGATTTGATTGCTCCTATTTGATTGTGAAAGTTGCATTTTAGCAAAAAATCATCGTTCCACGTATTTACCTAAACCTTACAAAGCTTCCAAATTGTTTTATTTAATTCATAGTGATGTTTGGGGTGCTTCTAAAATTAAGACTCATAGTGGGAAAAGATGGTTTGTTACTTTTATTAACGACCATACTCGTCTATCTTGGGTGTACTTAATGGAAAAGAAATCTGAGGTGAAAGATATTTTTAGAAAGTTTTTTTTTTTTTTGATGAGAAACCACGCTTTCATTGAGATAAAATGAAAGAATACAAGAGGGCATACAAAAAACAAGCCCAACAAAAACACCCGCCAAAACTACAGGAACGGGTCCCAATCTAAGAGAATTAAACCAAGCTGATAATTACAAAAAAATTTAGAACCAGAAGCCCACAAAGACGAGTTAAATCTAATCGTCTCCCAAAGCTCAAACAAGGACTTCTCCACTCCCCTAAAGATTCTACTATTCCTCTCAAGCCAAATACCCCACAAAATAGCAAAAAAGCAAGCCTGCCAAAGGATTCTCCCTTTGTCATGGAAAGGGGGATGCCAAAAAACTTCCTCAAAAAAAGAGGAACAATCAAAATTACGAGCCGAAGCAACCCCAAAAGATCTG
This sequence comes from Luffa aegyptiaca, assembly GCA_017139565.1. Lineage (NCBI taxonomy): Eukaryota > Viridiplantae > Streptophyta > Magnoliopsida > Cucurbitales > Cucurbitaceae > Luffa > Luffa aegyptiaca. The sequence continues at coordinate 24,369,539 of CM029395.1, forward strand.
AAAAACAGATTCCAAATCGAGCAGGCAAACTGACAATCCCAAAGTAAATGATGAAGGTCTTCCTCTTGACTCCTGCAAAGAACACACCACTACGGCCTCAACACAAGGGAGGAAAACCTTTGGATCCGATCCTGAGTGCTCACCTGACCATGTAAAACTTCCCAGGCGAAGAACTTCACTTTCTTAGGGACTTTAACCTTCCACAAAGAGGAAAAAATGGAGGCTCCCGTAGGAGGGAGGGGAGAAGAAAGAGACCGAAAAAAAGAGGCACAAGAGAAGCCCGTAGAAGGCTCTGGGGACCAGAACCTAGTGTCCCTGCTCCCAAGGAGAAACGACTGGTTGACTAACAAGGAGAGGAGGCAAGTGATCTCTGTCGCTTTTTACAATATGATCAAAACCCAATTTCAAACCAAAATTTGCATTTTACGCTATGATAATGGAACTGAATATTTTAATGAATCTCTTCGTGAGTTTTTAAAAGATAAAGGTATTATTCACCAATCTACTTGTTGAGATACTCCTCAACAGAATGGTGTCGCTGAAAGAAAAAATAGACATTTACTTGAAGTAGCTCGTGCTATGATGTTTTCTATGCATGTTCCGAAACATTTATGGGGCGAAGTAATTCTCACAGCTACTTATCTCATAAATAGAATGCTACTTATCTCATAAATAGAATGCCTAGTAAGATCTTGAATTTTAAAACTCCCATTGATTGCTTTAAAAATATTTTTCCAAAATCTATATTTTGATTTACCTCTCAAAGTTTTTGGATGTACTACTTATGTTCGCATCACTAGTCACTTTCAATCAAAACTTGATCATAGAGCCGTTAAATGCATTTTTTTGGGTTACTCTTCAAATCAAAAAGGGTATAAATGTTTTGATCCTCAAACAAAAAAATGTTTTGTGAGCATGGATGTGTCTTTTTTAGAAAATCAACCACATTTTACCCAAAGTTCTCTTCAGGGGGAGAAACCAAATTTGGAAGATAACTTTTGGGATGTTTCTACTCCTTTTCCTAACCTTATTTGTCTTGATGTTACTAGTCCTTTGGTGCCAAGTATAGAAAGATAAGAAACCAGTGGGTTGTAAATGAGTGTTCACCATAAAATGAAATGCAGATGATAGTATTGAGAGATATAAGGCCAGACTAGTAGCTAAAGGCTTCACCCAAACATATGGGATTGATTATCAGGAAACATTTGCTCCAGTTGCTAAAATTAACTCTATTCGAGTACTTTTGTCTCTTGCAGCTAATTCAGAATGGCCTCTCTACCAACTTGATGTGAAAAATGTTTTTCTCAATGACGACCTTGAGGAAGAAGTTTTTATGCATTTACACTAGGTTTTGAAAAGGAACTTGGAAGTAATAAATCTCTATATGGCCTTAAACAGTCTCCAAGAGCTTGGTTCGAATGGTTTGGAAAAGTTGTGTCTGGTTATGGATTTCTTCAAAGTCAGGCTGACCATACTATATTTTATAAACACTCTGAGAATAACAAAATCTCTATTCTGATTGTCTATGTAGATGATATTATTCTCACAAGTGATGATGAAGTAGGTCTAGTTGATCTCAAGAAAAACCTTGCAACTGAGTTTCAAATCAAGGACTTGGGAACATTAAAATATTTCCTCGGGATGGAATTTGCAAGATCAAGGAAAGGTATCTTTGTAAATCAAAGAAATTATGTCGTTGACTTACTTGAAGAAACAGGATTACTTAGATGCAGAGTTGCTGAAACTCTTATTGAGCCCAATTTGAAATTAGAAGCAGCAAAAGAAGATGAAATAAAGGATAAGGAGAGATACCAAAGACTTATAGGGAGACTAATTTATTTGTCTCATACACGCTCGGACATTGCGTTTGCTGTAAGCATGGTAAGTCAGTTTATGCATGCACTTGGACCAACTCATTTCGAAGCTGCCTATAGGATTTTAAGATATTTAAAAGGAGCTCCAGGTAAAGGTATTTTATTCAAACAAAATAATCACTTCAAGGTAGAAGTCTATACAGATGCAGACTGTAAAGTTCAGAGGTATTTTAACTGCAAGGGTATTTTAACTGCAAGGGTATTTTTGAAACGTTTTGTAAAGTTCAGAGGTATTTTTGAAACTTTTTAAAGTTCAGGGGCATTTTTTAAACAAACCCCATAGTTCAGAGGTATTTTTTATAATTTAGCCTTAAATAAACCTAAGATAGACAATTATAGTCAAAAGAAACAAACCATCTTTTTCCACTGTGAGTACTAATTTTAGAAGCATTTCAAATGTCACTATGAATTAAATAAAATGATTTAGAAGCTTTGTATGCGTTTGGAGAATATGTGGAATGATGATTTTTTGCTAAAATGCAACTTTCACAATCAAAGGAGGAACAATCAATTCTTTTAAATAAGTTTAGGAACACTTATTTGAGATAGGAAAAACTTGGATATCCTAGCCTAAGATGTCAAAGTATAATTTTTTCTTTAATTGAAAGAGAACTAACACTACTAAGATCCAGAGTTACTTTATTACTAAAAGTAGCTTCATCAAAGCGAATTCTAATTTCTGAAAAATCCAGTGAGTTAAGAAAGTAAATTGATAATTAGAATCTCTAGAAAGTTTGCCGACAAATAAAAAGATTTCAGACTAATTTTGGAACTGGAAGACCAGATTTTAAAGCAATAGTGGAGTTTGAGTCACCATAATTTTCAACCAACATTATGTTTTCCATGGTAGAGAAGGAATAAACAATATTGAAAAAATGACACCTAAACAAAACCAAACCGAACCAATGATGAACTAAACCGAACAGGAACAAAACAAACCAAACCGACGCCTAAACCTAATCGAATCAGATCCTAAACCAAACCAAACCTGAATAAATAAACCAACTGAAATCTGATTTTAACATGACGTGAATGGTCACCCATACAATCCAGCAAACAATACAATTCGTTGAACTACAAAGACGATCAAACGAACACCATAACACTGTCATAGAACAACAGACCCCTCCGATGAAGACGTTTACAAAGTACGAACGGACAACACAAAGGTTGAAGCAAACAACAATCTTTCAGCAAACACTAACACGAATGTCTAATAAGTCAAAGATGGGCTATGGTTGAAGACGAACACGAAGGCCGAACAAGTCGATGTTAGGCCACAATTGAAGGCTAACACGAAGACCTCTGGCTATGGTTGAAACATGGCAACACAAGCGTATTGATCAAGGCAAAACAAAGCCACCGACACTAGAAGTAGGATGAACCAATCATAATCAAGAATAGCAACTAGGAATCTGCTGGCGGCGGCTAGGGTTTCAAAAATGGTGGTTAGGGTTTTTACTGTTGGCTAGGGTTTTAAGGGTTTTAGAGATCGCTAGGATATACCCGCTCTAAAACCATCTTAAATTTGGGAGAATAATAGTATGTTATTCAAATATGTGCAACCTAGGTATTCTTATATAGGAGAAAGACTCACTCAAACAAGGAAAGAATAAAGACGCTAATGACTAAAAATATTGACAACTAATGTTGACACAATTCTAAAGACTAGAGATTCCAACATTTATTTAGATAGATCGACCCCTAGATAGAAATAAAACTTGACAAGAAAACATATATGTTCCCATAACTATTGCTATTACAATGCACGCAAATCATTTTCTATGAGATAAAGATTGGCCATGTAAATAATACTAAAAAGATTGTTCATAAAACATCACCTGATAGACTTCTTCAAAGTAACTATCATCAGCACAACCAGTGGCTTCTGAAACGACAAGTTTCCAAAACGGCCTTCCGTCTCCCTGTCAATATGTAGTACAACCAACAAAGGGGTAGCGTTTCCACGATAAATAAAACATCTAAAATAGCTTGAGGAAATTATTATGGAAGATAAAAACAACAAACTGTTATTTATAGTACTTATGTCTGAAAAATAGGGAGGATAAAAAATAATAGCACAATGCTACAATCATAAAGGTTATAGCAAGAATGGAGAATACAGTGGAAGAAGAAACAGTTTGATAAATCTTAAATCCTGAGTAAACCGTGATTGGCCACTATTTGTCAGATATAGTGACCGAGAAAGAGGAGAGACTTCGAAGGTTGACGCAAGCTTTTTCTTCATTGTTGGTTTATATTAGCAGAAAATATATTAATTAGGTATTCATTAATAGTTGTATTCTTATTTTTATTCTTCTTTCATTTCTTATATTGGGTCTTACCATTTGATTATTGAAATATAATAATTTATTCCATTCAAATTAATATGATATCAAAGCTAGGAAAATAAAAACCCAAATTTTTTAGTCAGAATAAAACCCTAGCCGCTACCACAGCACACATACTTCCAATCGTAGGCCGTCATTGGCAGGTTCGAGTCGAGGTCATTTGCAAGTTGTTCGCAAATTCAAAGTCGCAAGCCATCGTCAACAACTTCACCGCTACTACTTCGTCGCACTACTATCCCTTCACTGCACGTCATCGTCAATCGCATGCCTCCGCCACGTCGTCAATCTCCCAATTGTTCTCCTATCTTCACATATCCCTTGGACACCAACACGTATTTTCTCACGAATGAAATGACAATCCACTTCAATATGTTTAGTCCTCTCATGAAACACTGGATTAGATGCAATGTGAAGTGCAACTTGATTATTACACCACAACTTAGTTGGCACAGTTGATGTATCCATACTATCTCACACAGATTGTGTCATAGCTCTATATTCTGATTCAGCACTCGAACGTGAAACCACATTATGCTTTTTACTCTTTCATGAAACCAAATTGCCTCCTACAAAGAAACAATATCCAGAAGTTGATCTTCTGTCTTCTTTAGATCCAATCCAAACAGCATCCGAAAACATTCAACTTTTTTATGACCATGATCTTTATATAAGATTCCACGCCCTGGAGCAACTTTTAAGTAGCCTAGAATTTGTACTACTAGAGCCAAATGATCTACGGTAGGTGATGACATATACTGACTTACAATACTTACTGAATAAGAAATGTCTAGTCGTGTCACGATTAGATAATTCAACTTCCCAACCAATCTTATGTGTCTTTCAGGATTTTTAAATAATTCTCCTTCTTTGGTGAGTTGCAAACTGCTCAAGTGCCTGACTAAACTTACCAAACCATGCACATGGACTCTGTTTCAATCCATACAACGATTTTCTAAAACGACAAACTTTATCTCTCCTCCTGAGCAACAAATCCGAGTGGTTGCTCGATATAAACTTCCTTCTGAAGATCGTCATGTAAAAAGGCATTCTATCAAGTTGATGTAAAAGCCACCCTTGAGTAGCAGCCATGGAAAGAAACAACCGTATAGACATTAGTTTAGCAACCGGAAAAAATGTGTCAGAATAATCAATCCCATAAACTTAAACATAGCCTTTAGCAACAAGACGTGCTTTCAAATAAGCAACGAATCCGTCAGGATTGACTTTGATGGCAAACACCCATTTACACCCAATTTCCTTCTTGCCTGCAGGACAAGATACTAAATCCCAAGTACCATTAGCATCTAAAGCATTCATCTCCTCAATTATTGCATTACGCCAACCAGAATGAGATAAAGCTTCATCAACAAAGTTAGGGATAGAGATAGAATCAAAGAATGTGATAAACGAACATATGGGTGATGACAACTGGTTATAAGAAACAAACGAAGAAATAAGATAAGTACATGTGTGCTTACCTTTACGAAGGGCAATGGGAAGATCATCACTTGGTCCAAGATCAGATGTCGAAGAATCTTGTGGTGTAAGACATGTGCCTGAAGGTTGTTGTGGTGGTCGCCTGGAGTATACCTAAGTAATGGGTGGAGGAGAAGGGATAGATACTGATGGAGAAGGACCAGGGGATGATGATGGAGAGATAATCTCATAGATAAAGAGATCATTATCCTCCTCGTCACTCGAGCTTTGCAATGATGGACTAAAAGGAGTATTTTCAAAAATTGTAACATCGAGAGAAACAAGAAATTTGTTAAGACTAAGACAATAACAACGATATCCCTTTTGAACACGAAAGTAACCGAGGAAAATGCACTTCAAGGATTTAGGATCTAACTTAGTACAATAAGGGGGGAACGGCCTTTGCAAATACAATGTTAAAAGTACTAGACAGATTTAGAAAAAAAATGTCAACTAGAAAAAAAGTATTTCAAGGTTTTCAAGAAGAAAAAGAACATACCCAACATTATGATTACGAACAGACTGCCCTATTCGACAGAGAATCACGAGCCTTTCAGAGCAAGGTTCTTTAGACTATTGTTCTTCTCATCAAATATACCGAACTTAAGTGAAGCAAGGATTGTGGCTACTCTCTGGGGATGAACATCTCGAACAAAACAAGTGTAGGCAAAGATTTTTGGTTCAATGGTAAACAAAGGTTTGGTGGGAAAGAGTACACGATAAGGAATCTCACCATTAAACACAGATAAAGGCATTCTATTAATCAAGAAGCATGCTGTGGAAACTGCATCAGCCTAGTAATGCTTTGGAACATGCATTAGAAAGGATAATGCTATCGCAGTTTCAAGTAAATGCCTATTTTTTCGTTCAGCGACCCCGTTTTGAGATGGAGTGTCAGCAATGAAGATTGATCAAAAATTCCAATTTTACACAAGTAAGAACCAAGCATGTGAGAAAAATATTCACCAACATTATCAATGCACAAAGTTTTCAAAGAAACATTAAACTGAGTTTGAATTTCGGCATGGAAAGCACAAAAGTGAGAAAATAACTCGGAATGATTTTTCATTAAATATAACCAAGTTAGATGAGAATAGTCGTCAACAAAAGTAACGAAAGAACGAAATCCAATTTTGGACACTACTGGACAAGGACCCCAAACATCATAATGAACTAATTCAAAGGGAGCACTAGCTCGTTTATTGACTCTAGGACTCAAACTAAGACGATGAAATTTGGCAAACCGACAAGACTCACAATTTAACGAAGACAAAGAATGTAAAGCAGGATAAAGTTTCTTCAACACAGACAAAGAAGGATGACCCAAACGACAATGGACTTCGAATGGGGAGACAACTCCAGAGCAGGCCACAACTTTCAATAGTTGGTGATGAAAGATGTAGAGACTGCCAGACTCACATTCTTTACCAATAATCTTCTTTGTCATAAGAAATATGAATCATTTCCTCTTCATTATTCTCGAAGGAAGTGTGAAAAGTCAGATATTTTGGACTCAATTCCCATTAATTCCAATTATAACCCTGATGTTATTGAAGAATCTTGTTCTCAATTTTTGCTCTCTGCTTTGAATCAGCCTAGGTACTGTCAAACTAATCTTAATGAGTTATCAAATTCCACTTCATCCAATCAGTATATTCTTTCAAACATTCAATCGTCTTCCTTAACAAAGGGGGTTTTTATTCCTTCATCCAAAGTTGAAATTAAAGTTGATCAATCATATTCATCTCCTATTGATTCTGATGATGATTCAGTGGTGAGTATTAGTAGTGTTGAGGCTGAAAATCAGTATTTGAATGATGAAAACAATGAATTATTGGAGGAAGACTCTTTTGCAATGGCTTTTAATCAGATTTTCCAGAATAATGATGATGTTTCTGAAGTTCAGTTGAATGCTTGTGATGTTTTGGCAACACCCTTAGTCTCGGTTCCAAGCAAATTTTCATCTCTTTTGGAAGATTGTGACATTCAGCTAAAGGAAATTCAGCCCTTTTTACCCCCTGTTATTAAAAACAATTAGCAAGTAAGTTGGGGCACGTTTTTTAAATAATCCATGAAGATTATTTCTTGGAATACTAGAGGCTTAGGGGATCGATCAAAGAGAGTGGCTTTGAAGAAATTTTTACAGCAGCATTGCCCTGATATGGTACTACTTCAGGAGACTAAGATGGTATCTTTTGATCGCCGTTTGATAAAATCCATATGGAGCTCTAAAGATGTTGGTTGGGTTAATGTGAAATCATGGGGAAGATCGGGAGGATTACTGATTTTGTGGGATGAGAGCAAATTGAAAATTGTGGAATTTCTTCAAGGTGGTTATACTTTATCTATTAAAGTTTCTTTTCAGCAACATAAAGAATGTTGGGTAACAAATGTTTATGGTCCGAATGATTATAGAGAAAGAAAATTTCTGTGGGAAGAGTTGCGTTCTTTGTTTTTATATTGTGAAGGCCCTTGGTGTATAGGTGGAGATTTTAATGTGACCCGTTGGATTCATGAAAGAATCCCAGTTAGTAGAGCAACAAGAGGGATGAGACAATTTAATAAGCTTATTGATGAATTAGGCTTATTAGAGTTGCCTTTATCCAATGGTAAATTTACATGGTCAAGACCAGGAGATGATTCTTCTCAATCTCTTATCGACAGATTTCTGATTTCTAAGGAATGGGATGTGATGTTTGATAATTCTAGAGTCTCCAAACAGGTCCGTACTATTTCTGATCATTTCCCTCTTCTTCTTGAAGCTGGTAATTTTGCATGGGGTCCATCCCCATTTCGGTTTTTTAATAGTTGGTTGAATATGGGTGATTGTACCAAAATTGTGGAGCTTACTTTATTTCAAGATAAATCCTATGGCTGGGCTGGTTTTGTTATTGCTTCTAAGCTCAGAAAATTGAAAATCAGCATTAAAAATTGGTTTGCTGTGTTTGAAAGAGAAAGGAAGAAGAAAGAAAAAAGTCTTTTGGATGAAATTGCTTGGTTTGATGTAAAAGCTGAGGAGAATCAATTATCTTCCGAGGAAATTAGTCTTCGAACTTTTGTAAGAAGTGAACTTTTAGATTTATACTTAGTTGAAGAAAGGAATTCAATTCAAAAATGTAAATTGCTTTGGCTAAAAGCAGGGGATGAAAATACCAATTTTTTTCATAGATTCTTGGCTGCAAAGAAGAGAAAATTATTGATTTCTGGTCTGAATTCTATTGATGGTAGTTCTCTGTTGACGGCTGGAGAGATTGAATTTGAAGTTCTAGGGTTTTTCACCAAACTTTATCAAGCATTACCAGAGAAAAGAGCTTTTCCTTTTAACTTTGATTGGTCTATGGTTTCACAAAATCAAAATTCTGCACTGATTGCTCATTTTTCTGTAGAGGAAATTTGGTTGGCATTGAAGAATCTTGGTAAAAATAAAGCACCTGGGCCCGATGGATTCACATCAGAATTCTTTATCAAGTTTTGGGAATTTTTGAAAGCTGATTTTATTAGGCTTTTTTCGGAATTTCATCGAAATGGTCATCTCAATTCATGTTTGAAGGAGAATTTTATTTGCTTGATTCAAAAGAAGGAGGTGGTTTTAACCATAAAGGATTTTAGGCCGATAAGTTTGACTTCTTCGGTGTACAAGATCCTTGCTAAAGTGCTTGCTGAGCGTTTGAAAAAGGTAATGCCTTCGATTATTTCTCCTTATCAAAGTGCTTTTGTTGAAGGAAGACAGATTTTAGACCCTATTCTTATTGCCAATGAAGTAGTGGAATATTATAGGGTAAAAAATAAGAAAGGTTGGATTTTAAAGCTTGATATTGAAAAGGCTTTTGATTGTGTTGATTGGGATTTTCTGGATGAAGTGCTCCGTTTTAAGGGTTTTAACAGAAAATGGATTCAATGGATCCAAGGTTGTGTTAGAAATCCTAAATTTTCAGTTTTCATAAATGGCCGACCTCGTGGAAGAATTGTTGCATCTCGTGGGTTAAGACAAGGAGATCCACTTTCTCCTTTCTTATTTCTTTTAATCAGTGAGGTTTTCAGTGCTTTGATTGACAAAATTCATCTAAAAGGAGCTTTCGAAGGTTTTGTAGTTGGTCAAGACAAGGTACATGTTTCTATTCTTCAATTTGCAGATGATACTATCTTATTTTGCAAGGATGATGATGGTATGTTTAATACCTTAATTCAAACCATTGAACTTTTCGAATGGTGCTCGGGTTTGAAGATCAATTGGGAAAAATCTGCATTATGTGGTATCAATATGGATGATGCAAAGGTTTGTCATTTTGCCTCGCGTATTAATTGTAAGGTTGAAGTCTTGCCTTTTAATTACTTGGGGCTTCCATTGGGAGGTCATCCGAAAAAAGACTCTTTTTGGCAACCGGTGCTTGATAAAATTCAAAAGAAGATTGATAGATGGAAAAGATTTAATTTATCTCGTGGAGGGCGACTAACTCTTTGTTCTTCTGTTTTATCAAGTATCCCATTATATTTCTTGTCATTATTCTTATTGCCGTCTTCCATTAGTATTAAGCTTGACAGGATCTTACGATCATTCTTCTGGGAAGGTAATGAAGGAAGCAAAGTTAATCATTTGGTCAGATGGAGTCTTGTATCAAATTCTCAAAAAAATGGTGGCCTTGGAATTGGAGCTTTGAAGCAAAGGAATATGGCTTTATTAGCTAAATGGGGTTGGCGGTTTATGATGGAACCTCACTCTTTTTGGAGATGAGTTATAGTTAGTATTTATGGTATTAGTGAGTTTGGTTGGAATTCTGAAAATAGGACATGTTGCAGCCTCCGTAGTCCTTGGCTGTCCATTGCTAAAATTTGGCAGCGTTTTGATTCTCTTGCACACTTCAAATTGGGTAATGGAAGGAAAATCAGATTTTGGGAAGATCCTTGGCTGAATGGTTTGGCATTAAAGTTCAGTTTTCCTCGATTGTATGCTATTTCATCTTCTCCACATGATTCTATTTCATTTCATTGGGATTTCCAAATTGGTGCTTGGAATCTTTCTTTTAGAAGATTATTAAAAGATGAGGAGATTGAAGACTTTCAAACTTTATTACTTAATATTTCACATGTGTCTCTTGGCTCAAATGACGATTCTAGACGGTGGTCAATTGATTCTTCAGGTATTTTTTCGGTTAAATCTTTAACTGATTATTTGTTGTCTTCTCCATCATTGGAAAAAGAATTATATTCAGCATTGTGGAAGTCCAAGAGCCCCAAGAGAATCAACATTCTTTTGTGGATTATGTTAAATGGGAACCTCAATTCTTCAGAAGTTCTTCAAAAGAAGATGTCAACTCTTTGCATATTGCCGTCAGTTTGTGTTCTATGTTTTCGAGATGAGGATTCTCTCAACCATATCTTCTTTAGCTGTTCCTATGCTAAATCGGGTTGGTTCAAGTTGTTTTCGATATTCAATCAGCATTGGGTTTTTTCTAATAACTTCCGTTGCAACATTTGTCAACTCTTATATGGATCAGCTCTTCTAAATCCTAAAGCTAAGTTGCTTTGGATTAATGCGGTCAAAGCTTTTCTTTCGGAATTATGGTTGGAGCGAAATCAAAGAATTTTTCAGAGCAAGCATCTTCCTTGGATTGATCGTTTTGAAGCTTCTCGTTTAGAGGCATCATCGTGGTGTTCTTTGTCCAAATTGTTTTTGGGATTCTCTCTACAGGACATATGTCTGAATTGGAATGCGTTTATATATCCTTCATAATTTTTTCTTAATGCTTTTTCGTCTTTGATCTTGTACTCATTTCGTTACTTTTGATGGTTTTCACTCCTTTATGGAGTTTGTATTCTTGAGCATTAGTCTCTTTTCATTAATTCAATGAAAAGTATTGTTTCTTGTTCAAAAAAAAAAAAATAATCTTCTTTGTCATACGATCCTAAAACAAGCAATAGCCAGGGAAAAAGAGATAAAACAGTTAAGGTCACGAGTGAGTTTACAAACTAAAATCAAGTTAAAAGAAAGTTTAGGCAAATGTAAAACAGAAGACAAATGGAGAGAGGGTGTGAGATCAATGGTGCCATAACCAAGAACAGATGATGTTGATCCATCTGCCAAAGTGAAATTTGGAGAAAGTGCAAGTGACAAAGGGGTAGAAAATAAGCTAGAATTACCTATCCTATGGGTTGTGCCACCAGAGTCATTAACCCATTTGGTAGAGGAGGTAAGAAGACAAGGTTACCTGACTTAGCAATTGTTGCAATAGTATTCGAGAAAGATGATGCTCATAATGACTTAGCAATTGTCGTCGATTATCATAATCAATTCTCTGAGTATTGGTGTTGATTCCTTTAGTAACCTTAGGGTCACTATTTCTACCAATCAAAGCACTGTTAGATTGAGGGAAACGACCTGAATTGAGGACTTTCAACACGAAAAACTCTACTAAAAACTTCTTCCAAATGAGGAATTTTAGAACTAGAGAGAATTTGTGCTTTCGTCATCCCAAATTAAGGTTAAAGTCCATTCAAAAATATCATGACAGCCTGTTAGGCCCCCAATTACTCACGTGTACAAAAGAAAAGGGAAAATGGGAAAAGCAGCGAAACGGTTAGAAGGGGAGGGGCCCACTAAGATCGTGGGAGTGAGTGAATGATGTATTTGGGGAGACAGATTTGAGAGAAGGGCAGGAAAACATTTTGCTTAGGCTGAGAGTGGTCTGAGATTGGAAGGAACCAGCCTCTCGAAAGCTGGGATTTCCTTGTTCTTGTGTTCTCTTCTGGTTATCAATTCCAATCGGCAAATAACCCCTTTGTGTATTGAAGAACCCCTCAATACTACAGAGTTGGGTCCATTTCTCTCCATTTTAGTGTTATTCTGTGTTATTTGTGTGTGTTCTTTGAGTTACTAGCAGCTTAAGGGAGTTAGATACCTAACACAGCCATTTTTTCTCGTTGAGCTTGTTGAACCTTTATATATGTACTAAATGGGAATAATGTACCTAGTTATGCACACGTCTTCTTAAATTGCATGAAATAATTGGTAACAGATTGTTCTTTCTGAGCTGCTGAATGAAAGAAGGCCATCGTACATTCTATTAACTTGCTCTTTACCTGAGTATAAAAACTCTATGAATGCTAGTAGTTCTTTCACCGAATCACAATGATTAACCAAACCAACTATCTCGTTTTCTATAGAATTCTTTATTCCCAAGTACAATCAAACATCATCTCTAAGCCAAGCCTTCTTTGTGTCATCTTCCGGCGAATCCTCAGTGATATGGTCATCCATCTCAGAGATTTGTAGATAAAACCAAATAGTACGACTCCAATCATAGTAATTGGAGCCATTTAACTTCTTCGACGCAAGGGAAACTCAATTAGATATGACCAAAGATTTCATCTCAGTCATTGGTAACCCAAAACTGATGATAAACCTCAATAAACCAAAAAAAAAAAAAAAACTAAACTGAATTGCACAAACTGATTGAAATCCAAATGAACCTACACAACTCAAGACCAACGAAGTCGATTTTATGGAATCTTATTGTTATGATATATGTTATTTTGTATAGTTGTCCTTTATTGTAATTGTACATTCCTTAAGTTAGGTTTCTATTGTATTCCTATATATATGTGTTATTCTCGAATGTGAATAGATGAGTATTTTTCCTAATACTTTGTACACGGTATCAAACAATAGATGAATTTGTGCTTTCGCCATTACATAATCTTTCTCTTGTTTTGCAACGTTGTCAAGAAACTAACCTTGTTTTGAATTGGAAAAAATGTCATTTTATGGTGACTGAAGGTATAGTTTTAGGTCATAAAGTGTTCGAAAAAGGGTTGGAAGTTGACAAAGAAAAAAAATGGACCATTGAACAACTTCTTCCCCTGCAAATGTAAAGGGAGTTAGAAGCTTTTTAGGACATGAGGGTTCTTACAAGCGTTTTATTAAAGAATTTTCAAAAATTATAAAACCCTTACGTAATCTTCTTCGAAAAGACTCTCCTTTCATTTTCTCTAATGATTGTTTGCTAGCTTTCAATTTATTAAAGGATAAGTTGACTTCTGCTTCCATTATTGTAGTACCTAATTGGAGTCAACCCTTTGAAATAATGTGTGATGTTAGTTATTATGTTGTAGGTGCAATTTTGGACTAGAGGTGAGATAAACTTTTTAGGGAAATTTACTATGCAAGCACGACTCTTAATAATGCACAGCAAAATTATACTACCACTAAAAAAGAAATGCTTGCTATAGCTTTTGCTTTGGATAAATTCATGCCTTATTTATTAGGGACTAAAGTAACTGTCCATGCTGCAGGGACTAAAGTAACTGTCCATACTGACTATGCAGCTCTTTGTTACTTATTTGATAAGAAAGATGCTAAACCCTATTTCATTAGATGGATTCTTTTGTTGCAGGAGTTTGATTTTGACATAAAACACAGACGAGGTTATAAGAATGTGGTGGCAAACCATTTGTCTAAGATTGACCAAGACAACAAATCTAGGACTTTTCCTATTGCTAAAGATTTTCTAGACGAGAGACTTTACAAGGTGGAGACTACTTTACCTTGGTTTGCTGACTGTAGGTGATGTACTACCTCCAGACCTGAACTCCCATCAAAAGAAGAAGTTTCTACATGGTGTAAGGTTTTATCTGTGGGACGATCCTTACTTGTTTAAAATTTGTTCAGACCAAATCATACGAAGGTCCATTCCCTCTGAAGATGTAGTTAAAATATCACATGATTGTCATTCCTCACCTTATGGTGGTCACATTGGACCTACACGAACAGCAGCTAATGTATTACAATCAGGTGTTTACTAGCCTACTATTTTTAAAGATTGTTATACTTTTGTTAGATCATGTGACCGATGTTAAAAGATAGGTAATATCTCTAGGCGTCATGAATTACTCCTAACCCCTATTGTTGAGGTTGAATTATTTGATGTCTGGGGTATAGATTTCATGGGTCTATTTTCTTCTCTTGGTTATCTATATACATTTTTTTTTTTTTGGTAAGAAACCGAACTTTCATTGAACAAATGAAAGAATACAAGAGCATTGATACCATGCATAAATGTTGCTATTTTGTCCTTAGATTTATGAGTTTTTGTTGTGCTTTTATTGTGTTTTTATCATACATATCTATTTATTTGTGTAATTTTGGTCCCTAGGAGATTTTATGGGAATTTGGAGAAAAAGACGAGAAAAGAAGCCCAATTTCATGGAATTAATCTTTGAAGATCTAGTTGGGTCAAGAATGAAATAGCCCAAGACCCATGCTAGAAGACATTTGGGCAAAAAAGAGGAAAGAAGCCCGAATTTCAACTCAAAAACGCGCCTGGAAGGTTCTGGACGAAGGACAGCATCGAGACGCTGTCCCCTAGCGTCTCGACGCTGCACTGACTTGTTGCCCAAGAAGTGTACGTCACAGCGTCGCGACGCGGTCCCATTTCTAGCCCTATAAAAGTCGTGGCTCTCCTCCCATTTCCATCATCAATCATCACTCCAATCCATTCCTTTAGTCCTTCTAAGGCTCTTGGAGCCCCCCTTGAGGGTCGAGTTGTGAGGAAAGTGTAAAATATTGTATTGGGCATTTTTGGAGTGCTCGGGAGCTTGTAACGGAGAGGATCCAAGGCGCAAGCAAGGGGTCTCTCTACGGTTCATCTCCTAACTCTTTAATTGCTCTCTACGGTTCATCTCCTAACTCTTTAATTGCTCTTTTATGCTTTATAGTATGTATTTTCGGGAAGTTTTGACACTTATGTATAGCTAAATCCCGATTGCGGGTCTTGAAATGAAAGAATATAGTTAATTGTTATCTTAATTGCCTATCTCTGTGTCCATATACTGATTATTTGTGTGGATGGTCGTAATGCTCTATAGAATCTGGCCAATTTTATAGTGATTAGATTCTTAATGGAAACTCGACGGAGAGAAATTAAGATAGATCATAATCCACTCAACTAGGCTTAACTGCTCGTAGTGACAGCGAGAGTAGTTGGTTAGGCTTAGAGACCAAAAATGAATCAGGGATAATTAATTAACCAGTTTAATAGCGCTAAGGACACTTAGGTTATTAATATGAGTTAATTATAATTAGGGGAAACCGAAAGGAGAACCTATGTAACAAACGAAGATTCTAGGTTTATAATTAGTCGGACACGAGATAGAACAATTAGAATAATTAGATAGCTATATCTCTTCCCAACAATATGACAGTTTTAAACCGTGAAAGGGAACTTATTAGCAATTAAATAAAAAAAAAATGTGTTGCATTATGAGGCTTGTAGTCGTGCCAAGGAGATAATATCCCTCTACCAAACCCTGAATAGTGAATAGGACCTCACTGAACTATATTCTAGTTCAAAGAATATGTCTCTCTCTCTCCTTTCTCTTCTCTCTCCTCTCTAACCACCTACCGTAAATTAGCCCATCTCTCCAACCACCATGAAGACCACTGTTGCAACCCAACCTTGGAACCACTCCACCAGATCCATCTCCATCGATAAGAAGACCTTTACCATAGCATTCGATGAGCACTTTCATGGAAGTAGAGCCAAGATCACTGAACATAGCAGGCATTCTTCTCACTCATTATCCTTGTCTTGGAAGTCCCTCAATTGGCTTGCCTCATCCTTTACCCTTGTTCAGTCACCATGCTCACATAAATTCTTCAAGGACTTACGCAGTGACGAATACACTCTTTGGTTGAAAAGCTTAACAATAAGAATGGCTATTTGTCGAAATTAATCCGGTGCAGAATTCTGGTAGCAGATATAGGCTCCTCATCCCATCAGAAATCAACAAACAATGGTGGTTTTCCTTTTTCTCGTTAATATCAAACTACCCAGTTGAAGCTAGCTCATCGCAAGACCACTCCACAAATCCCCTCCATCAAACAAATAAATCCTTCAACAAGGACATCACCTGCTACCGTCATACTCCCATCGGAAGAGCCCACACTTAAGGATGAATGGAAAAAGATTATTGTTCTCCAACGCTTCAATCAACATGATGATTGGCCTAGCATTCACCAATCCCTTATTTTCGAATTATCTCTGCAATGTAGTATCAACCCTTTTCAACCAAATACGGCTTTGCTCCATGTATATGATCAACACCTTGCCTCCAATTTGTGCATTAAATCAGAATGGTCCACACTATTGGTAAGCACAAATTGAAATCTTGCCCTCCCACCATGGCTTCTTTTCAATAGAATGGAGTAACTTCTTCTTATGGAGGTTGGATTGAAATTCATCATCTTCCCCCTACTTCGTGGACAGAAAAGGTTTTCAAACATGTTGGAGATTTATGTGGTGGATATCTAGAAACAGCAAATCTCACCAACAGGACTGAGGCAAGGATTAAGATTTGATCAAATTCATCCAGATTTATTCCGTCAACTATCTGCCTCCCTCCCCATCTCGTCGACAGCGGTGAAATTATGGTTCAGATTAGAGATTCCGACAAGTTTTCTTCTAATGGCAAAATTAATGGGAGCATTCCAAATTGGGAAACAACGGATACTGTATTCAAGAGGAGTGAGAAACCCATATCCGGCATATTGAATATCTCTTCGAAAATCAAGACCCCCCAAATCTAGCGATTTCCCTAAAATTGCGTCTCCAAAAAAAAATCCAACCGAATCCACCTCTTCAAATCCAAATCGACAAAGGAAAAGCACCTCTCCACGTGCCTACATCTAATCTTTTAGCCGGCTCGGATATTATACCCACGAGGCCCACGAACTTACAAGTTGGGCAAAAAGGCTCCACTTCAACGGCCCAGCCTAACTTGATTGTGGGATCTGATACAGAGGCCAACCTAACCAGCCCATCTGCAAACCACTCCACCCATACCTCAATTATTGACCCAGATACTCCTCAAAACCTTGATTTGACCATATTTGATGAACCCCAAGCTTACAGTTATTTTCCACAACCAACAGACCAAAAATCCCCATCCCCAATTATCATTTTACCTTCATTGCATTGCTGCAGTCCTCCAACCTAGCTAATTATACCACAAACCCATCGAAGATGCCTCCCTTACCATCATTAACTCCTCCACCATCTTTGTCATCACCACCCGTAACCTCACCATACACTTCCCTTCCCTCTTGCCTGTGACACCTGGCCCCACTTTTAAGCAAGCACGGGTTATGTATTATGGCTCTCCCAACAGCTTCAAAGTCGAGGGAAAAAAAAAAAAAAAAAAAAAAAAAACCTAGCTACTACAGGCAAGAAGTCAAAATTAAATAGGGAACTCCAGAATCTCCAAACTACCGTGCACTATGATAAAACTGCCGCTTTGGTTGTAATGGAGGGGGTTGAAATTGTTGAATGAAATTTCTGACATGGAATGTTCGTGGGTTGGGCTCTTGGAAGAAACGAGCCTTAATTAAAAAAAACTATTCAGCAGCAAAGCCCAGGATTTGTCCTTCTTCAGGAAACCAAAAAATCATCGATTAGTAACAAGCTCATCAAATCTATTTGGAGTTCTTCTCATATTGGTTGGACTTCTCTTGATTCTATAGGAGCTTCTGGAGGCATTCTTATTATGTGGAGTGCACCTGAGTTCACAATTAAGGAGACTATTCAAGGTTTATTCTCTCTCTCTGTTCATGTTTTTATGGCTGACAATTTCTCTTTTTGGCTCTAGGCTATTTATGGTCCCTCCAGTCATGAACATCGTGCGGACTTATGGAATGAACTTCATGACTTGGCTGGTTTGGGTGGTGATTGTTGGATTCTTGGAGGAGATTTTAATGTCACTCGTTGGTCTTGGGAAAAATCTCATGGGCGAGCAATGACTAGAAGTATGCGCATGTTCAATCAATGGAATTCTGACTACAATCTCCTTGATATTCCATTACAGAATGGTTGCTACACATGGTCTAGTTTCGGAGAAAATCAGTATTACTCATTGATTGATAGATTTTTTATGACAGATGCATGTTTAAACAAGTTTGGGGCAGCACAATTTCGGAGACTTGATCGAGTTACATCAGACCATTACCCTTTGACTCTTTCCTTTGGGGATCTCTCTTGGGGCGCCCTTGCCCCTTTAGGTCTGAGAATTCTTGGCTGAAAATTGATTCTTTTCGTGATATCATGGAGACTTGGTGGTCACACCACCCCATTCAAGGCTGGCCAGGGCATGGTTTCATGATGAAACTTAAAGGTTTGAAATCAAAGCTTCGCAAATGGAATTCTGCATCTCAACTTCCATCTCTTATTGCACAGTTGAAAGTTTTAGATGATATTGCAGACAGGACCCCTTTATCCTCAGATCAAAGTTCTACTAGACGGTTATTGAGAGAACAAATTGAGGATTTATCGGCTCAAGAATACACTTAATGGCACCAACGCTGCAAGTTAAATTGGTTAAGAGAGGGTGATGAAAATACAAAGTTCTTTCATAGAATTATGGTTGCCCGTAAGCGAAAGAATTCGATATCTGAGATCCTGTCTAAGAATGGAAATAGTCTTCTTACTGATTGTGATATTGAGGAAGAATTCCTTCGATTTTATCCGACTTTATTTACTAAAGATCGAGGCACTAGATTCCTTCTAACCAATGTAGATTGGTGTCCAATTAGTGAAGCTCAAGCGGAAGGTTTAGAGGCTATTTTTTCTGAAGATGAGGTTTATCAGGCTGTGAAATTGCTTGGTTCGAGTAAATCTCCAGGTCCAGATGGGTTTACAGCTGAATTCTTCAAATTTTCTTGGAATACTATTAAGCACGCTATTATGACTATGATTGGGGACTTCTACTCTTCAGGTCTCATTAATGTTACTTTGAATGAAACTTATATCTGCCTTATTCCAAAGAAATTAGACTCAAAATCAGTCTCAGATTTTCGCCCTATTAGTTTGATTCCTTATGCATACAAGATCGTAGCAAGAGTTTTGTCCAATAGATTGAAAAATGTGTTGCCATCAACTATTGTTGAAAATCAAATGGCTTTCGTGGCTAACAGACAAATATTAGATGCTTCCCTGATTGCAAGTGAGTTGATTGATGATTGGATTATCACTCGTAAGAAGGGTGTTATGCTTAAGCTGGATCTGGAAAAGGCGTTTGATAAAGTTGACTGGAACTTCCTGGATGCAAATCTTCAAGCCAAAGGTTATGGAATAGTCTAGAGGAAAAGGATTCATGGATGCATATCCAGTGTGAACTATTCGATTATTATTAATGGAAAACTCAGAGGTAAGATTATCCCCTTTCGGGGTATCCGTCAAGGAGACCCTCTTTCTCCTTTCCTCTTTATATTGGTCTCGGACTGCCTTAGTCGTTTATTATACCATGGTGCAAATATGGGTCGAATTGTCTCTCATTAGGTTGGTAATTCTCAGCTATGCGGGAATCATTTGCAATTTGCTGATGATACTCTTTTGTTCTCCATTTTTTGTAAGGATGCCTTGATTAACTTATTTGATATTATCAAAATTTTTGAGATGGCTTCTGGATTGAATATAAATTATGCCAAAAGTGAGTTCTTGGGGATTCATTTAGATGATTCGAAATTTAATTGGTTGACAACAACTTTTGGTTATAAGCAAGGGAACTGGCCTTCTACTTATCTGGGATTGCCTCTGGGGGTAATTCTAAATATACACAGTTTTGGCAGCCGGTTATTGAAAGAATTCATCATAAACTTCACAATTGGAAGTATACTTATATTTCGAAAGGAGGTCGTCATACTCTAATACAGGTTGTTCTATCCAGTATGCCTACCTATTTTTTGTCATTGTTCAAATTACCTCAGCAGGTTGCAAGAACTCTTGATAAACTCCTTCGTGATTTTTTTTGGGAAGGATCTGAGGTGAAGGTGGTATGTACAATGTTAATTGGGACGACGCAGCTTCCTCAACTATTGGGTGGTATTGATATTGGAAACTTTCATCATCGAAATCTAGCCCTTTTAGCGAAATGGATTTGGAGATTCTTACATGAGGATAATGCTCTCTAGTGAAAGATCATCATAGCTAAATACTATAACTCTGAGGTAGTCACTCTTTGGCCAAGAATTATTCAAAGATGTTCTCATAAATCACCATGGAGATTTACCTGTTCTACTATTGATCTTGTATTTTCCCGAGCAAACAGATGTTTGGGTAATGGTCTTTTTACTTCTTTTTGGCATGATTCTTAATTAAGTTGCGGAATTCTTGCTACAGTTTTCCCTCGCCTGTATCGTTTATTTGATCGGCCGAGCATGGTTGCTGAAAATTGGATTGCCTCTCAATCAGCTTGGGATCTGAATCTTCGAAGAAATTTAAATGATTTGGAAACAGCAGAATGGACCAATCTATCATATATTCTTTCCTCAGTCGGATTTCAGAATTGTAATGATTCATGGTCTTGGCCTTTAGATCCATCCAATATTTTTACAGTTAAATCCCTCGTAGAAGACCTAGGAGATTACCAACATATTAATTTGAATGACCTCTATAAGGTGATTTGGACAGATTCCTATCCTAAGAAAATTAAAATTTTTCTTTGGGAGCTTAGTCTTGGAGCAATAAACACAGCTGATCGTCTTCAGAAACGCATGCCTCACTTCCATCTTTCTCCTTCTTGGTGCATAATGTGCGTCGCTAGTTCTGAGTATCCTGGACATTTATTTTTTCACTACTCCTTTGCAACCCGTTCTTGGGCATATATTCTTGATGCTTTTGGGTGGTCCGCAGCTTTACCTAACAATATTCAGGATGCTCTTGCTCTTATCTTTGTGGGTCACCCTTCTCATGGAGAAAAGAAGATCTTGTGGCTCGCTATCAACAGGGTCTTTCGTTGGTTCTTATGGGGAGAAAGGAATGGCAGAATTTTCAGGGATTCTTTTTCTTCCTTTTCTAATTTCTTGGATTTAATCCTTTTTCATGTTTTATACTGGTGTAAATGTAAACACTTGTTTTCTGATTACAGTTTGTCATATTTGATTTCGAATTGGAAAGTTTTCTTGTAATTCACCTGTAGGTGTTTGGAGTTTTTCTCCTTTATTTCATTTATCAATGAAATGTGTTTCTCTTCTCAAAAAAAAAAAAAACTATATTCTAGTTCAATAGTAAATCACTTAAATAAATAAGCAACCAAGCACTACTCTCTGTAGACACGAGTTAGAAGATCACGTAAGTCATGCATTTCCTAAACTTAGAGAGATAGAGAGACAACTTCAAAATCTAGTATATTCTAATCTTATTAGATTCAACTCTACGTGCAACTTAATCAACTAACAAGAAAGAGATTATAAACCTGGTAACGAAGCTTTTGAGGCCATGGACCAGAAAATGCTCTCCTAAATCCTTGCTTTATCTCAGCAGGAGTGCAAGTTAGACCTGAATCCATCGTAATCATGATTACTACAAGAACAAAGAGACTTATAATTGATGAACAACAAACTGCAAACTTTAAGATGCAAGAGAAATTAAGGTATACAACTAGTTAAATAGCAACAGAAAACAATTAAAAGTAAGAAGTTAGTCGGAGATTGACCAAAAAGGTTATGAGAAGAAGTAACATTACCGATCTTTGTGTCACAATGTCAAATCTGTAATCTAAATTTCGTTTAGGTTACTTAGTCAACCTTTCTCAATGCAAGAACTCAGAGTAACAAGGATAACGAAGATTAAAGGGGCAATACATAAAGTACCCACCCATTTAGGAAAATCTTACCAATAAACCTTCCTAATTTCTCTGCAACACACGCAAGGCTCTCATCATCATGTCAAATCCTGACCATGGTCTTCAAGCCTATGAAAAAGCACCCATTATTAAGCCTACGACAAACCACCCCCACTAAAATGTCAAAGTTCTCATCGAGCAAATCTCCTATGTCTCCGACTTGATGCTCAAACTTCTCCTTGGTTTGAGTCTTCATAAGATCCTTCATGTTGCTTCCCGTGATCTATGTGAATATACTACCTAGGCTGGAACCTTGCATAATCGTGCATTCTAGTCCATTAAAAATGTTCCCCATGTTCAACTTTGTAAACTTCTACTTCCAAGAATCAAATGACTCACATAGCGAAAGGAATTTCCTACGCCTTTGCCTGCACGTCCACAAGCAAACTCCAATTCAACATATTGAGTTATCAACGACAGTTCTCGTCATTCCTGTGTGGCCATTTGCATCTTTATTGCTACCTCTGGTTCAGCAAACATAAGGTCTGTTCCTTCTAGTTCTTTCTAGTTTTTTCAGCCATTAGCACTCTAAATACCTTCATACCTAACTTGAACCCCGAGACAGACCACTAAAACCAACCAGAGTTCCACATAAATTCATCTGCATCTCCTTTCCAAGGCAGCTATAGTTATCTCTTGGTAAATTTATCATTTCTCAAGTACCACTTTGTCGTAGGTTATTCATCTCGTCCATAATTTGTAAGTTTCAATCTGGATCCTCTAAGACTTCATGTATAATCCTTAGGAAAAACAAGTCAGTTGTCCTGAAAGTGAAAGCTTTATGACTATTTGACAATTCGTGATACAGGAGATAGTTTGGAATAGGATATTTTGTGCAACTTCAATATCCTTTGAACATCAAGATCAAACATAACAAGGTATTTGTACTAGTTGAAGAAACAAGAAAAGAGAAGGCATTGGAAA
The DNA here is from genome assembly GCA_017139565.1 of Luffa aegyptiaca. Taxonomy (NCBI): domain Eukaryota; kingdom Viridiplantae; phylum Streptophyta; class Magnoliopsida; order Cucurbitales; family Cucurbitaceae; genus Luffa; species Luffa aegyptiaca. The sequence goes on from CM029395.1 coordinate 24,392,832, forward strand.
AGGCATTACCAAACTTTTTGTGTCGTTCCTTAAGGTTTCAAATTGGTTTCGTGAAGAGTCTACTACTGAGTCTTGGTTCCTTTGATTGAAGGTCATTTTTGTAGCATATCTTAACACTAAGGAGAGGAACAATCCTAAAAGTTATCTTTTAATCTTGGTGTCTCCCCTGAAAGAGAAATTTGGATAAAATAGGGTTTTTCCAAAAAAAAAAAAAAAAAAAAAAAAAAATCCTTTGAGAATCAAAATACTTGTCTTTTTTTTTTTTTTTTTTTACTCAAAGCATACCCCGAAAGAAAAAGAAAAAAAAAAAAAAAAAAACAACAACAACAACATTAACTCAACGATAAAATTTTGATCGAAAATGGCTAGGTATATGAATATAACTAGTACACCCATATATTCAAGTTGTTGTGAGAAAAAATATAAGGCACTAACGAGGGATTTTGAAATTTGAGGCTTTACTAGAAAATCCTATTTATTAGATTGACGAGAGTGAGGGTTGCAATCCCACAAAATTTTAGGAACATACATGAAAAGGCTAATGCCATGTGCTACTTTAAGTAAATGTCTATTTTTCCTTTTATAGCAAATTCATCTAGTTACTTTTAGTAAACTGGACATATATATTAATCAAAAGGGGATGTACAGAAAAGGAGATGAGATATCCCCAAAAGGCCAAAAGGAGATGTACAGAAAAAAAAGATGTCGACCGTCTTTCCATACCTTTCACACAAAAGGCAACAACTAGGAGACAGATAAAAATTTGGCATTATAACCTATAATCTGTTGTGACTGCTTAATGTCTTCAAAACAAAGATCTATGGGAATACCTTAACCTTTTTAGGGACCTTAGTTTTCCATATGATGTTAACGAAGGAATTGCTAATACCTTGGGCCTTTTCACTCAACTTTTGAAATAGAGAAGTAATGGAAAAAGCCCCATCGATTTCAAGGGCTCATTTCTTACTAATTACTATCTTCCTAATCGCTAAAAGTGAAGTTCATGAGAAAGCTAAGAATAGAAAACCATTCCTCAATCTCCAAACCAGAGAATTTCCTCCTAACATTGAGATTCCAATTAGAAGAGGAAGCAGACCCTGTAAACTTTAGGATAAGCTGATTTGAGGAGTAATTTATTAGCCAATGTTCGTCCCAGAAAGAAACTTTATCCCCTCTTCCTAATATGACTAAGCTGAACTTCAAACAATTTATTAGCAATTTCATATAGTCGAAATGTAACATAAAATTTTAATTTTTAAACTGCTAGAATTATGATTTAAAAATAGTAGCAAATAAAGAACTGATAAAAAGTAGGAGAAATATTTACAAACAAGCTGCAATATAAGGTTTTGTTCACAATTCAGCAGCCAAAAGCTAAAACAGTTAATCTGATTAAGCCCAAATATAATGGATGACATGGTATGCAGTAAAGAATCAGTGTTGACAGTTAAAGTTCCATACCCTTTTGCCCCTCTTCATCCTCTAGGCTCAAATTAAGCTGAAGTTGTTGGACTAGGAATTAGAGGGAAAAAATGAAAACTCACCATATTTGGAGCCAATGGATGCGTAAGTCTCTTCGACTGGCTTTGCCAATTGCAAAAGCGTCCCTCCAGCATCCAACAGCAATGCATCATAAGCTCTATTAACTGAGCCTCCACCAACTACCTTTCAGACAAACACAAGAAGATGAAAATAGAGTCCGAATATATAGTCGGTAGCCACAAAATCATGGCGTCCAAAGATCCTGAAGGAATCTAACCGTTTTGTATTGGCATGTTAGAGCCAGGTGGGGCTTGGCAAAACTCGTTTTGAGAGAAACAGGGACGGGGTTGAAGGCTCTAAAGAGACTCCTGCTGTGCGAGCATCTAAAAATGTACGATTCCATCACCCCCAATGGCGCGTCACGGCTGTTTAGGTTCAAAAATCGTCGAGAAATTTCCGTCGCGGTCGCTGCTCGCTTGCAGGTGCCCCTCCCTTGGTTTCTCCGATGCCGGCCGGAATACAGCTCTCTCTCCTCTACCCCTGCCCGCCGCATGTATTTAGGCTGCTTTTACTGACCTGCATACGCAATGGATGGGGCCACAAGGAATCCAACAATCTCATTCACATTACCAACACGAGGATTAATCGTATATTATTTAGCTTAACGGGCATAAATTTTATATTATTGACTAAAAAGCATGTGATTCAAATTTTTCACATTCACATGTTCTAAAAAAAAATCAATCAGATTCCTATTTTTTTTAAACTGAATATACTTCATTAACTCAAAAGGGAATTAGTTGCAACTACATCCTCTTCTATTAAAGAGTCCAGCCAAATGGGGATATTATCATCCCTACAAAAAAGAAAATCTTCTAGCATGGAAGGAAAAGAACATCCAAAAAAACCATCGACAACATCAGACGATGGAGAAGACGTCGGAGGGAGACCCGTCGCCGTTCGCGCGAGGACGTGCGCTACCCGATTGCCCGCTCTGGGACATTTCACGAAGGATAAAGCTCCCGCTCGAGCCGCCAGATCCTCAATGTCGATCAAAATCGCCTTGGCTTCCGAAAGATCATTACACTCATGATTCAAAGCTTTGATCACGTCAATGGCATCCGCTTCAACAATTAGGGTTGAACTCCGACAACGACCAGACGAGAGGTAAGCTTATAGCCCTTCTTTAATTGCTGCCAATTCCAGAGATTTAATATTCCATTTCCGATTGAAGTGTTTGTACCCCGCTTGGACCGGAGATCCTAAAGAATCGCGAATAATCCAACCAACACCCCCTCTCTCCATGGCAGCATTCCACGAAGCGTTCGAATTCAATTTCAGAAAATTCGGAGGGGGAGGAGTCCAAATCGCGTGATTCCTGAGGCTTTCCAGGCGAATCTCTGCAAGCAAAGGGGAGGTACATTTCCTTTCTTCTTCTAGATTTCTTTGCACCCTATGAGTAAGCTGCCAATCTTTCGAATTCTCCTTGTTGACTGTTGAGTTGTTTCTGAAGTTCAAAATTGTCCACATAATTATGCCAATCTGCTCTGCTTCCTCCTTGCTATGATGTTTGTAGATTAGATCCCACCACTCTCCCATATCGAACTCCCTCCTGCACGAATTCAGAAGGTCCATTAGATTGGGGAAGAATTTCTTCCATATTAGCTTTACCTTTTTACATCTCCAGAAGGTATGGTTGGGAGTCTCCTTAGCACACCTGCACATATCACACACTTGGTTAAGTTGTGGTGTTGTTAAGTTGTGTTTAGGAGGTCAATACATATTGTTAAATTGAATATTATTGTTCTTATCTTGATGTAAGAAGTATTGTAGTTTACTCTCAAATGAATATTGTTTGGTTCGTTATGTCTTGCAGGAACTCAACGAAGTCAAGAAAAACTATATGATGGATAGCAATTGATGTATGACATTTTTTGTTGGGTTAGTGACAAAAAAACATATAGTATATTCCCTCATGGTTGAAGTTCAGTGTAGGAATTGTTGTTATGTACAAAATCTATTACACTTAGTTTGTATATACATGTATGACAAAATTTGACCAATTTGGGTTCAATAATATATAAAAGTTGTTATTTATGTATATATTTATTTTGTGTCAAGATTTGAATGTTTTATTTTGAAAACATATGTTTATTCACAGGTATTAGACAAAATAATTTGTATGGTTTTGATGAATCAATATAAATAAATAATATGACGATGCATCAAAGTTATAAAAATTATTTGCGTGACAACTATTTAGTATCATTATAAATATTTTTTTGACAGTTTTATAACTGTCATGACATTTTGTTTGTTGACAACAAAAAACTGTCAACGTAAAAGTTTGTTTGACAATAATACAGTGTCGTTGTTGAAATTTTTGTGACATTGATCTGTTGTCATCAATAACCTTTTGTTGATAGTAATTAACTGTCATTAGTATATATATCTTGACAGAAATATGATTTTCAGGAGTTTTTTTATTGACAATGTTCAATTGTCATAAAAAAATTTACTGTGACAGTTACTAAATGTCATTAATATCTTTTTTTTGACAGTTGTTATGTGTCATGAAAAAAATAATTATGACAGTTTTTTTAATAGCGTCATGTATACACTTTTCTTGATGGGGGCTTCTAGGACGCAAAAAAAATGTCATAAAATGTGCTTGTGACAATTTTTCAATGTCATAAAAACCCAAATTTGTAGTAGTGATGCCTTTAGATTGAAGATTGGGTTTAGAAGGTATTAGATTTTTAACTATCTTCCAAAGACCAATCTTTGCCCTCGGGATGATGTTGAGGTGCCAAATAGATCTCCATCTTTGCTTTTGGATATTATCACAAGAACTTGAGGCCTCGCTTGGTTGCTTGCAATTTATAGCCAGGTGGTAAGCACTTTTGACACTGAAAACACCTTTAGAGTCCATATTCCATATAATTTCATCTTTGACTCTCCTGTTGCTTAGAGGAATGGATAAAATATCGTTGGCATCCGAAGGGATAAATAGGCTTGTTATTAGCTCTTCATTTCAATCCCCATTGTCCATAATCAAATCCTTCACTCTTTTTCCTTTCAAACTCGGGTGCACTAAAATAGGGAACCTGCAACCTTTCCTTGGAATCCACGGGTCTTAATCAATGTAGATGTGGTGACCATTCTCCACCCTCCACCTAAACCCTTCCTTGAAAAGGCTTTCCCCCCCCCCCCCCACACAATGCTCCTCCAAACGAGAGAAGAATTTGGACCCACCGACGCATTAAGAAAGTCCCCATTCCTATAATATCGACCTCTCAACACTTTGTTAATCAAACTATCCGGGTTCCGCACTAGTCTCTAGCTTTGCTTAGCCAGGAGAGCTTGATTGAAGGTGCTAAGGTCCCTGAATCCCAATCCCCCAGCATCCTTGCTTTTGCAAAGTTTTTTCCAACTAGCCCAATGAATTTTCTTTTGATCCCCAACCGCTCCCCACCAAAAATTAGCACACAGCTTGTTGATGTCATCACACAAGCCTTTAGGGAGCTGGAAACAACTCATTGTGTATGTAGGGATTGATTGAATTACAACCTTGATAAGAATCTCCTTGCCTCCTACCGAAAAAAGTCTCTCATTCCATCCTTGAAGGAGGTTCTCTACTTTTGTTCTAAGTTTCTCAAACAGCATGGATTTCTTTCTGTGGTTTTGGGATGGCATTCCCAAATAAACTCCCAAAGAGTTGGTCTTCTTGATACCCAACACCTTGCTGATCTCAGATGCTTTTTCTCTGGGGGTATTTTTGCTCACCATAAACATGGACTTATCCAAGTTTATCATTTGACCTGAGGCTTGCTTGTAGCATTGAAAAATTCCTTTAATAGTGTGACATTCTTCCTTGTTAGCCCTGCAAAAAATTAAACTGTCATCAGCGAAGAATAAATGAGAAATGATAGGGCAGTGATTATTTATTCTAAAACCTTTCAAGTTATTAGAAACAACTTCCCTGGTTATGAGGCTCGAGAATCCTTCATATCAGGAAAAGGTAGGGAGATTGTCTGATTCCCCTTGTAGGCTTGAACTCCTCTTTTGGAACACCATTAACCATAACTGAAAAGGAAACTGAGGCCACACACTTCATTATATTAGAAATCCACTTGGAACTGAACCCCATTTTGTTAAGCATTCCCCGAATAAAGCTCCATTCAACACGGTCATACGCCTTGCTCATATCCAATTTTATAGCTACTTGCCCCTTTTTGCCTTTCTTCTTGGAACTAATAGTGTGGATACATTCGAAGCCTATGACTACGTTATCCGAAATCAGTCTTCCAGGAATGAAAGTTGACTGATAAGGAGATATAATCGAGTCCAAAGCTCTCTTAAATCTATTAGCTATAGTTTTTGCAATGATTTTGTAGCTCACATTGCACAAACTTATAGGTCTAAAATCTTGCATATGCTTTGGATCTTTTTTCTTGGGGATTAAAGTTATCACAGTCTGATTTAGGGGACCAAATTCAGCATTCTCATTAAGAATTTGGAGACAAGTTTTCACTGTATCCTCTCCCACCACCTCCCAATAGGCTTGATAGAAAGATGCATGAGTACCATCGATCCCCGGGGCCTTACTAGGACTTAGACTTTTCATAGCCATCTCAATTTCACTTCTGGAATACGGTTGGTCCAGCTCCTCCCTCAGTTGGTCAGGAATTCTTGCTGATACTCCTTCAATGACTTTTTGAATGGTCGTAGGATCTGGGCTTGAAGATTGGAAAAGGTCCTTAAAATAATTTGTAGCAATCTCACTGACTTTGTCTTCTTCAATCACTCACTCCCCTTCATTAGAAAATAACTCTTCTATTATGTTTCTTTTCTTTCTTTGGGTGGCTTTTGCATGGAACCATTTTGTGTTTTTATCTCCACTTTTCAGCCAATCGTCTCGTGATCGAATCCACCAATATTCTTCCTCTTCTTCGAGTAAATCATCAAGTTTTGTTTCTGCCCTTAAAATGTCTTCCCACTTCTAGTTTTCTTCCTCAACATACAGGTTCTGAAGTTCTTGTTCCTTCATTGTAATAGCTCTTTTCAAGCTACCTTTCAGACAATTTTTATTCCATTTATGTAAGCTGTGAATGCATCTCAGGATTTTGGAGCTGAAGTTTACAGCACCCCCCTGTCGTAGATTTCCATTCTTCTTCGATGATTTTTTTTGTGTCCTTCAGCTTTAGCCATCCTTCTTCAAAGCGCAACATCTTTTTAACTTTAGACCCCCTGTAATTATCTCCCAAATCCTCCCATTGGGCCATTATTGGCCTATGGTCTGAACTGTGGAAAGGTAAATGATGGACTTTAATGTTTGGGGCCATTATAGACATAGGATAGTTGATGAAGAATCTATCAAGCCTTTCTTTTATTTGGTTTCGCCCTCTCTTTCCTTTTCTCCAGGTGTATTTGTCACCGAAGTACCCCACATCCATAAGCTCATAACGATTTAGCGCCTCCAAAAAAAGCCTCATTTGATTTATAGCCGAGTATTTCCTCCTTTCTTCTCCTTGACCGTCATTATCTCATTGAAATCACCCCTACTATCCATGACCCCTGAAAGCAGATCTTCAATCTTTCCAAGAGCGCCCAAGAAAAATGTCTTTTATCTGTTTCCGGGTTGCCATAGAACCCAGTGAACCTCCAATTACCCTGCTTACCTTTAATATTAGCATAATATGGCCCTCTGAGTAAGAGTTTATCATCGTTTCTGTCTTTGAGTTTCGAAGCAGTAAGAGGCCTCCTCTTTTCCCCTTGCAAGGGACACAGAACATGAAATCAAACTGCAAAGCAACCTTTATCCTTTCACACTTTCCATTATCACACTTTGTTTCCATAAGAAATACTAAATGGGGTTTTAAACTTCCAACCAAATGGCAGAGGGTACGGATCGCTCGAGGATTCCCCAAACCTCGAGCGTTCCAGCATAATGTTTTCATGACGTCCGGCGGGGTTGTTAAACAACCTCCGCCGATATCCCTCTGATTTCCTCGAAGCAAGTTGTTTTGAGTTTCTTACTTGTGTCGTTTTCCAACGATCCCTCTGGCCCATGTCTTTTCACGATCTGGCTGGCTAAGATTTGTTCTTCATCCTGTTGCTTGGGCTCGTTTCTTGCCAGCCTCTTCCAAGTTTTTTAGATTCTTTTTTGGACTGTGGTTGCCTTTAGTCTTTGGAACACTCGTATTTTCCTTTTTCCCTGCCCTTTGACTTGCATCTCCGTTGTTCTTCTAGACAAGTTTTGGGCTTAATTCAACTTTTGGGCTTTTTTCCTTTTCGTTGTTTTCCCTTGGGCCCCACTGATTCAGAATCTCATTTGTCTTCTTCTCACCGCTTGCCTTTTCACCGCTTGCATTTTTACCTTTTTCCCTTATTATCTTTTGGTCACATGCTTGCCTCTGCTCTTTACTCTCCGTGTCACAGATAATAATTGATTTCTGAGTCATAACGGCTACATTTTCTGTAGCTTATGGCTTCTGGCTGCACTGCAAAGATTTGACATTCCTCTGACAGTCCTTGTCGTTTTGGTCGTTTGAAGTAACCTGTTTGTTCTCCGGCCGTTGATCATCTCCGGCGACTGCTCCGACCACTTCAGCGAGCAGATTTGTTAGTTCCTCCACATTTTCGTCTTGGTCTTGACCACCTGCTTCCTCCTTCTCAGAAACATCTTTCTTTTTTTATTTTTTTCCCCTACTTTCTGTTCTGAACACTGAATTTTCTCGAAGCCATGGCCCATACTGAGTTTCTTCTTCCTCTTCATCCTCACTGTCCTCCTCCTTACATTCATTCATGACGTGTCCCAGGCGCCCACACTGATAGCAAAAGTCTGGAAGTTTTCTATGGTTATTGGAATCCAAGTTTCTTCTGCCATTGAACCTACTTTTATGTTGGTCCCTCTGCGAAGTGGTTTTTTGATGTCCATTCTGACTTTGACTCTTAGAGATTCACCCCAAACTCTCTCTCCTTCCACCTCCTCCTCAATTTTCATGAATGATCCTATTGAGTTGCTCAGAGCTACGACGTATTTCTTGTTCAAGCAAACCACAGGAAGATTATGAAAATGAACCCAAAAGCTAGCGTACCTGAATTCCAGTGAGTTAATGTCCCTATTCCCTTTTGGATCATCAAACACTATTACTGCTTTATCATATATCCATGGCCCCCCTTCAATAACTCTCTTTTTGTTTTTCTATTTTTGAATTTGCATATGTATGTGTTCCTTCCCGTTTTCTTCATCTGCACCTTTCCTTCCGCTCCCCATATTTTTGGGATAAGTCTCTGGAAATGTTCAGCATTCACACCCTTTGATGTTAAGATTTTGCATGCTGCTGTGTTTTTGATATCTTTATCTGTGCTATCAATATCGTTGCCTTCAACTTCCACCACGCCTCCTTTTTCATCTGCTGTAAGTTTCATTTTGTTGAGCTTCTTGCTCACTTTTTCTTCCTCCATAATACAGGTCCAGATAAAGCCCCGCCCGATCACAAAGGATCCTTGTTTGCAAACTTGTTGCCCACAACGCTCATGAACTGCCTTTCTCCCCTCAGAGAGAAAAACGGATGTTCAGAGCCCCTTCCCTCCAAAGTCCAATCGGATTCCTATTGATTATTACGTGGGTTGTGTATGAAATCAATCTATCAAGTGTTATTTAAATTTTGTGTTTATTTTATTTAGGAAACCCTATTGCAGGGGATTTTTCATTATGTATGATTGTAAAAAATAGAGAGAAAGAAATCTGAATCAATACTTCATTATGCGATAGAACTGAAAGCATGGCTATATATAGCCTTACATGATAATAGCTAACTAACCCATGACTCCACATCCCATAATAATTGGGATTACAAAACTAGAACATAGGAAATAACAAACTAACTACTAAAATGACGTCATAACTTTAACATCCTCCCTTAAATTGAATGCTCCAACAATCAATTTTATATCTTGAAGTGAACAAACACCTAACAAATTTCTTATTTAAAAAAAAACATCTAACTTCAATCGTTTAGTCATTATGTATGCAACTTGCTCTTACAATGAATCAGATTCACAATTCCATTCTTTGTAAGTTCTCGAAGGAAGTGAAAACGGACATCAATGTGTTTGCTACGACCGTGCATCACGGGATTCTTAGAAAGCTTAATAGTTGAACTATTATCACAAAAGACTGTTGTAGAATTATGTTGAACATGCCCAATACTTTCCAGAATTCTTCTCAACCATATAGCTTGACAAGCACATGAAGTTGCAGCAATAAATTCAGCTTCAGTAGTGGAAGTGACTACAGGTTGCTTCTTTGAGGACCAAGACACAGCTCCTAAATTCAACATAAACACATAGCCTGATGTACTTTTTCTATCATCTACATCTCCAGCATAATCACTGTCTGAATAAGCAATTAGTTCATCACTTCCTCCCTTCTTGTAGAACACACCAAATTCAATAGTACCCTTCAAATATCTCAACAATCTCTTTGCTGCTTGCAAATGAAGTTCAGTAGGACAATCTAAGAATCTACTGAGAAGACTTCCCACAAACATAATGTCTGGACGGGTAGCTATCAAATACATAAGACTTCCCACAATTTGTTTATAAAATGTACTATTTATTTTCACCCCATTTGCATATCTTTCATAAGCTTGAAACCAGGAACCATAGGATTGTGAATTGGATTGCATTTATCATATGAAACCTCTCCAAAATTTCTTGTGGATATTTTTTTTTTGGGTAATAAAAATGTCATTTGCTCCTTGCACCACCTCAATGCTAAGAAAATACCTCATCTTTCCAAGATCAGTCATGTCAAATTCAAGTATCATAGACTTTTTAAACTCAACAAACATAACCTCATCATTTCCAGTAAATATAAGGTCATCAACATAAAGGCACACAATCAAGATTTTACTTTCTTTTCCAACTTTGATGAACAAAGTTTGTTCATATTTGCATTTTTCAAACCCTTCTTTCACAAAATAAGTCTCAATACGACTATACAATCTCGATGTGCTTGTTTCAAGCCATACAAGGCCTTCTTTAATTTATAAACTTTCTGCTCCTTCCCCTTTTTTTCATATCTAGGAGGTTGCTCTAAAAATACTTCCTCATGTAGTTCACCATGTAAGAAAGTAGATTTTACATCTAATTGAAAAATGTCCCAATGTTTTAGAGTGACAAGAGAGATTACCATTCGAATAGTATCCTTTCGAGCCACGAGAGCAAAAACTTCAGTATAATCCACCCCATACTCTTGAGTGTAACCTTTTGCTACTAGTTGAGCCTTATATTTCTCAACTTCTCCTTTCTCATTGAGTTTAGTTTTGTAAACCCATTTAACTCCAACCTTTTTTTCCTTCAGGTGGTAAATCTGTTAATTCCCATATATTATTCTTTTCTATGGATTTTATCTATGCATTCATTGCATCTCTCCATTTTCACTTTTTACAGCATCTTGGAATGAAATTGGATCACTATCGTTCCTACATGTACATCACCACTATTTTCCCCAGTACATGTATCTTTGCTACTATCATCCCAATCTAAATGAGTTAAAATGGCTTCTTCATGACCTGCTTCTACACGACCTTTGTCCCATTCTCACCTATTTTCTTCTTTAAACAACACATCTCTACTTACTATAATCCTTTTTGAACGTGGATCATACAATCTATAGGCTTTGGACTCATCACTAACCTCAAGTAGTACACATTTCACACTTTTTTCATCAAGCTTAGTCCTCTTGCAATCAGAGATATGAACATGGGCAATACAACCAAAAACTCGAAAATGATGAACCGATGGTTTAAGTCCACTCCAAGCTTCTTCAGGTGTCATGTTTTGTACTGCAAGAGTTGGACATCTATTCAGAACATAGATAGTCCAATTTACAGCTTCAGGCCAAAACGTTTTTGGAAGTTTTTTTTATCAGAAAGCATGCTTCTAACCATATTCATAATCGTTTGATTCTTTATCTCCGCAATGCCATTTTGTTGTGGAGTATACGCAATCGTCAATTGTCTACGAATACCCCTTTCTCTACAAAAATTTGAAAAACTCATATGAAGTAAATTCACCTCCACGATCAGTACGAAGACATTTTATATGTAAACCAACTTCTTTCTCAACACAATTCTTAAAGATTTTGAAAGTGGCAAAGGCTTCTGATTTTTCTATCAAAAAATAAGTCCAAGTCCTGCAACTAAAATCATCAATACAAGTAATTATGTACCTTTTATTGCCATTCGAAGCAGGTGTTATTGGCCCACAAATGTCCGCATGCACCAATTGAAGGATCTAAGAAGCTCGCCATGTACTTTATTTGGGAAAAGGATCTCTTCGTTGTTTGCTTCTTACACAGTCTACACATACTTTTGAGGGAGCTTTAAAATTAGGCAATCCATTTACCATTCGTTTCTGTTGAAGAATACTTAAGCCCTTTGAGCTCAAATGTCCATATCTACAATGCCAAAGTTGAGCTTGATGATCTTCCCGAATAACATTAGAACAAATTTCTCCCTCTTTCTTTGGTTGGATTTGAGATGACAAGATGAACATTCTATTTGATGACATCATGGTTTGCATAATTAATCCTTTCTCTGGATGAAAGATTTTGCACTTTCCATGTTGTATGTGAATAGTAAGATTTTCTCTTGAAATTGTCCAACACAAAGTAAATTATTCTTCAATCCAGGAACATAGAAAATGTCAGTAACGATTTGCACAATTCCATTCACCAACATTCTTATATTGCCTTTTCCAATTACTGCCATACTGGAGTTGGAGTTGTCTCCCAATTTCACTGTGGTTGTAAAGCTTTCATCAAATGTGCTTAAGTGTTCTTTCTTACCACACATATGGTTGCTACAACCAGAGTCAAGAAACCATAAATCTTCTTTGCCATCTTCCTTATCATCAACACATGTCATTAGCAGCATCTCTTCACTAACTTCGGTATAATTTGCTTTTTGATCCTCTTCTTTCTTTTGGCATTCATACTGAAAATGTCCCAATTTGTGACAATAATAGCACTCAATGGTAGACTTAAAGTTTATTCTACCTCTACCACGTCCTTTTCCCTAAATCCGCCTCGTCCTCGTCCTCGACCACTTGTTTGATCCTCTTGAGTGACTTTCAACGCTTGTTCCTCTTTCACATGACCGTTCATTTGTTGTTCATGTACTAAAAAACTACCTTGTAGTTCATCAATAGATAACTTGTCCAAATCTTTTGACTCTTCAATTGAACATACCACATAGTCAAATTTTGGAGCCATAGATCTTAAAATCTTTTCAACAATCACGATTCTCTCCATGATTTCTCATCTTGTTGGCTATAGTAAGAGTTCGAGCAAAGTAGTCATTTACAGATTCTCCAAATTGCATAGTAAGAACTTCAAATTCCTTTCGAAGAGCTTGTAATTGTACATGTGCCCATGCTGTCCCCTGATATTTATGTTTCAAAGTGTAACAACCAACTCATTATTTAAAAAAAAAAGATTTAATTTATTTTAATTTATTTTAATGATTTTCAAGAAAATCTTTGATTTGAATTTATTTCCTTTTAGGAGATAAATTTGAATTATCCTTTTCCTTTTTAAAAAAGGAAATAGTCTTTTAGGATTTTAATTAGGGTTCTTTTTAAAAGACCTTTTCTTTAGCCCTAATTCTTTTTACGCTCTGAATAAAAAAAAAAAAAGAAAAAAAAAGAACACATTCTGCACTTTCCTTCCCAGAGAAAAAGTAGTAAGTTTTTCTTCCCTTCTATGCTTTTCTTTTGTTTTATTTTCTTTTTGAAAAGTTTTAGTATGAAGTTTTATTTGCCCTATTTGGGATGAAATTGGTTTTCAAACATTTTGCTCTAAAAAGTTTTAGGTTTTTGTTTTGGCCTAAATTTTTTTATCAAAGTTTTTCCTCTTAGAGTTTTTGTTTGGAAATCAAAGATTCAATGAAAAGGAATTTTTCCAGAATTTTCCAACCTTGAATTATTTGATTTTGGGGTTGTTTTTGTGTTTAAATTGGATTCTTTTTGTTAAAATTTTTTTTCATATGATTGCTAAATTGAAGTATGATTTATGGTATTGATTTCTTCATGAAAAAGTGAATGTTTTTACTATTTTTACAGCAGTTTTATTGGGTTTTTCAGATCTGATTTTTGTAATAAAAAGTATCCAATATTGATTTGTCTTAGTGTTAAAAGCTTGAAAAATCCTTATTTTTGTTGTAGAAATTTTCTGGGTTATTTGTCTCAATTTTAAGATAGTTTTGAAGGTTTTAAAGATTGATGAATTGAAATCTTGTTTTGTATTTAAATGGTATTAAAAGGCATTTGTTTTACTGATTTTTGGTATGAAAAAGTTAGAGTTTAAAGTGAAAATTTCCAGATTTTCAATGCTGTTTTTGGCACCCAATAAGCCTATTTTCTCAACTTTTTATGAAAATAATTTGTTTTAAGTGGGAAAATTTGGAGGTTAAGATTGATTTCCATTTGGATTGGTCGTTAGACCTTTAAGATGGATTCGTTGGTTTCTAATTAGAGAAATATTGGATATGCTTAAGAAATTGTTGGATTCAAGGAACCAAATTTTGATTTGCTTTGGGCTTAAGATTTGTAGGTTCTGAATCGAGGTAAGTAATTTCCACATCCCTTCCAAAATAGAAATTTTGGTTAGAATTGTTTGTTTTAAATTGAAATTGATTTGATCGAAATTGATTATGTTTCAATTGTTTTGTTAAATGAAAGCATGTTTGCTGTTTTGAATGTTTTGAAAAGTGTTTTGAATTGAATCAATTGTGTTATCCAGATATGCCAAGTTTTGTTTTGGGGATTGTATGCTTCATAGTAGCCATATTGGAATTGACGACTATATGTTCTGAATGAAACTTATTTGTGAGAAGAACACTTATGTGGTTTGACGTTCATTTGGAATGTAGATTCCTGTATGTGTTGCACACACCTGGCCTCACTCTTAAGTATTTGTATGAAATGTTCTGACTGTAACTTATTTGTGAGAAGGCACTTATGTGGTTTGATGTTCCTTTGAGATGTAGATTCATATGTGTGTTTCACTCACATGACCTCACACTTAAGTATTTGATTTGAAATGTTCTAGTCGGTTTTAACCAACAATTCTGTATGAATGTCTGATTGGTGTTACTGACGGGTAACCACTTCTGTTTTGGGTGAAGGGATTGGAATTCCGTAATTCCGTAAAGCGAAAGCATGATTGAGATCGATTCGTAATTAATTTTGTTTAATCTAAAATACCAATACATTGACAATAAACTTAGAACTATTCTAGATTTATATTAAGGCTAAACATACAAAAATATTAGATCTAAATCTAATTTATATAGTAACAAGTTACTTACTCTCATTGACGACTCAGATTAAATTCACCAACTACTTGTGAAATAATCACTAACTATTGTGAACACTACCACTATGGCTACACCGGTATGACTCTGAGACTACTAGATGCAGGAGACTTGTGGGAGTCTTTAGGAGAATTCTCTGAGAGTAGGAGAATGAATGGGATGCCTTTCACCCCACCCTAGGGGTCCTATTTATAGGAAAAGGCAAAGACCTTTTCCTTATAGGAAAAGATCATGAATAAGATCTAATCAAATCTATTATCTTATTCATATCTAATTTTAATAAATAATTAATTAATTCCATAATTAATTAATTACCCAATTCAATATCATATATTTAATTTTAAGGATTTTATTAAAAAATTATTTTATTAATATGAATCCAATTCATATTAATTATTTGAACTCTTTCAAATATTTTCTCTCACAATTAATTTTTGAAATTAATTCAAAAATTACATTATAAAGTTTCATAAACTTTATACTATAATGTATCATCATACATTATATGATTCCCCCAAATAAATTGAATACTTTCAATTTACAATTTATACTTAACTGCGTCAAGTCTCTTTACGAGCTACTAGTGGGACCTAATGGACCTGCAGATCAGAAGCTCCAACAATATGAGATTTAATCGGCTAAACTCATTAACCAATTAATCAATTTTCGTTAACTGTGGGTTCACTCCACTAAAGACCCACAGTTGCACTCTTCTCACCGCAGACATAATTCTGTGTCCACGGATATAGACCAATAACAACAAGTTAGTCATTCACGAGTGTTCGTAACTCTAGTTGGGTCAAATTACCGTTTTACCCTTAAGTTACCTTTACCTCCTTAAGTACCAGTGCTCCTCTAATGAACAACTTGTTTGTGGTCCAACCACCAACAGAAACCCCGCTCAGGCCAGTGAGAGGGTAGGGCCCTTTGTTTAAGACCTGGAGTCACCACTTAAGGGAACACTCATCTGCTTCCTTAAAGTCGAGAAGGAGTGAATTCCATCTTGTGTGATTATGTTCCCAGCTCCTCACTCGGTCTTGTCCCCAAAATGGTAGGCTTATTGAGTCGACGTACTAGCCACTCTCACCCATACAAATCAAAGGACAATCCCTCGTGAACAGGAGTCCATAATCCACTCAGGATTCAGACTAAGTTACTTAGGTCATCCTAGTGAAATAGAAACCCAACTAGTTAACGGTGTTACAGCTAGCGGTTACTATTTCGCGGTCCGGTCTTATGCAAACTCATTGCATAGGATACCCCTACTCGCATGTCCCCTACACGAATGCGTTGGATCATTGGGTTTGTATCAAATACAAAGTGGGTCGTATCCATAGTGTCGCCAGGATAAGGTACCCAGTCTTATCCCTATACTATAGACCCTTCAGGCTGTTTCTTGAACAGTGATCCCCGTATGTCTCCACATACAGTTCAAGACTCATCCCACAACCTAGGATGTTTAGTTTATTGGATTAGGGTTATTTAGGCAAGATGTACATAATATAGACAATAACTCTTTATCGAAAAAACATCAAACAATACTTTATTTATGTTCGGTCAATTGTTACATTTACTATCTACGAGTTTTAGGGCATAAAACCCAACACTGGGCTACTCCATTAATGCATCTTTCCCAATATGTTCTGAAAGTATTGTTTGACTGAAAGAATGATTTCGTTTCGAGTATTGAAATGTTTTATTACCTGAAATCTTATGTTTTGTTTTGAACGAAAATGAATTCTGAACTTGATGTGGAAGTTTCTTATTGAGTATTTTTGTACTCATTTTGTTTTTTTAAAAATGTTTTCAGATGATGGAGCAAGTGATAGTTCTGACAGCGGTTAGGCTAGCGTTCTGGCATGACTGATGAGGACTTATGATCAGTAGGATTTAGTAGGCTTCTGTAGGATTTGTTGTTTTTGGTATTGTTTAGTTCTTTATTTGTTTGGAATGTTGGACTTGACTTTGGTTGTAAGCCTTGTTTTTCAGAATAATATTTGAAAGTTTGACTGTATTGAAAAATACGGGCTGTTACACAAAGAGTCCCAAATACTCTTTGTTGTATCTTTATTCAAAATAGTCTCTAAAGATGATCGATCAATGGCTTGAAAGAGATAATTTTTAGCCTTTAGATCTTTCAATTTAGCATATTCTATCAACTTCTTTTCTTCTTCAATAGGTTCTGTAACTATTGCTTTGCCAATACCTTGTTCTATTAAAAACGAGTATCCTTTGGAACGAAGAAAATTTTCCATTAGCATGCACCAATTATCATAATGCTTCCCGTCAAGTTTGGGAATTGCTGGTTGAACAAAATTGCCTTCAGTTGTCATTTTCCTTACTCTCACACACCAGAAGTCTGATGCTTCTTAAACTTTAGAGGACCCAACAATAGGCTCTGATACCAAATGTAAAAAATAGAGAGAGAAATCTGAATCAATACTTCATTATGCGGTAGAACTGAAAGCATGGCTATATATAGCCTTACATGATAATAGCTAACTAACCCATGACTCTACATCCCATAATAATAGGGATTACAAAACCAGAATATAGGAAATAACAAACTAACTACTAAAATGACGTGATAACTTTAGCACAAGAATTAAAACATTGTTATATTTTGTTAGTTGGAGGGGAAGGGGAGGTCCAACCACAAAAAAAAAAAAGGACAAAAAAAAAAAAGAAAACAAAAGTACAGAAACAAAACGTTATAGAAAAAAAAATGAAGCACCCAAAAATTGTAGAGGAATGCTCCTAGTCGAATTCCGTGGTCGAGGAGGTGAGCAGTGGTGCGCGCAAAGTGCAAAGTTGTTGAGTGCAAGTATACATTGTCAACCAAGTAGTATAAAATGGAAAGTACTCCAAGTATCGAATCCCAAGGAAACGGGTTTGCAAAAAATTTCAGTGTGACCTCCTCTAAGTTAGCAATTGAGGGGTAACCAAAATAAAAAGATGATGGATTGAAAAGTAAATAAAACAGAAAATAAAATAACTTAAGAAATCAATAGGATAAGAGGAAAATTCAAAGAAGTTTTAACTCCATTACAAGAATGCACCCACCTTTTGTGCTGGCAAATTGCTCGCTAGGCTCGCTTTGGTCAGTGATTACTGCCTACTTGTGTCTACATCACACTATTTCGAGCTCTGTACAGTTCAAGCAGAACCACCTGGCTTGCACCCGTAACCTACCCTTTTCGAACTTAGCCCGTGTGTAAGTTCCACTTCTATTCAACTCCACTTTTGGTGCCTTTAGAAGACTAAGCAATTAAACTCCTATGTGTAGGGCTAATTTGAACTTAGGTAAAAATAAAAGAAAACAACTTAAAAGCACTTTAATGGTTCTTGTCTTATGTCTGGGTACAAGAAGCAAAGTCATATTTCTAGGCTCTTTTCCAATATTGTCTTCATGAAAGCGCGTGTTTAGCCCAATCTTTTCAGTATTGAACTCCACACAAAATATGTTAACCCAAGTGATCAGGTCAAGCTAACAATGAAACTTAAACTCAACAAAAGCAAATGATGTTACGCAAGGTTACTTTTGCATAAGGTGGGACTTTTACTTCTACTTAGAGTATCCATATACTTTGAATTTCCAAGTAGAAGTTTAGCTCATGATGAAGATAAAATAAATAAGCATAAAAGAAAGAAGACAAATAAAGGAAATATAAACTGAATTCATATTAATGAATAAAAAGAATACAAGAACGTTTTAGAACGAAAGAATACACTGCTCAAAAATAAAAGACAAAAACATTGTAAGACCCAATCTTGGCCTTCTAGCTTTTGCACAAATGCAAGTGATAGATTAGGTGATTTTGAAAATTTTGAAAAAGAAGAGTGTTTGGAATAAAATAGAAGTAGATGAAAATTAGAAACGATGAAGTGCAACTTGTGTAAGAAATTAATTTGGAAATAAGTGAGAAGAAATTGGATATTTATGTTGGAAATGAAGTGATTTGGAATAATAATAATAATAACAATAACAATAATAATAATAATAATAATAATAATAATAATAATAAATTCAAAGAAAGGATGAAGGTCCAAGCCCAACATCTAGAAAGAAAGAAAAAAAAAAGAAAATAAAAGTGAGGCTTCACATGAGGCACACACAAGAAAAAAAAAAAAAAAGGAAATGGAGGCTTATTCGAAAAACAGAGAGAAGAAGAGAAATGAAGGTAGAAGAAGGATAAAAAGAGAGAAGGGGGATCTCGTCGGAAAAGCTTGGGTTATCGTTGGAAATGGTTTAAAGAAGCTCTTAAGCAAGGATTCAACTTGGTAAGTCATTTTCCTCTTGAGAATAGCTTGGAAAAATGAAAAACCTAGATTATAGTTTCATGGGTTCTTCTCTCTATGTCTAAAAATCTTACGGTTCTTTCTATTGTTTAAGAAATTTGATAGATCTTCATGGGTATTCCTTGTGTTTGGGGGTTGATTCAAGTGAAAGAAAGAAAATGAACAAGAAAACCCAAATCTTTTTTTTTTGTGAGAATGAAAAAAAAAAAGAAAATGGAAAAAGAGGAAGAAACTAGGAATGGAAGTTGTTGATACAAATAGGTTAGTTTATCATTCTCTTTGACTTGTATTAACATTGTGGCAAATATGAGTATTATAGAAATTGAGAGATTTAGTCTCATGAATTCTTATATCCTCCTTTAATGACTTGTATTAGGTTTTCTATTTTACTATGTACTTTCTTGAAGTTAATGTGAAACTATTTATGAGGAATTGAGTTGTTGGAATAAATGAGAAACTAGGAAGATGAAGGGAAAAGAGAAATGCTTGTGGATTGAAAAATGAAGAAGAACATGAATAGTAAAGAGTTGGAAAAGTTGGAATATTTTATTGTTGAAAAAGTACAATAAAGGTGAAGGGATAAAAGCCCTTTCGTAGCAGAAACAATCAAGACCTTAACTCAGATTTTAATTCGAACTAAAATACCGTATGTTGGCAAATTAAATTACAGCAACAAAATAAATTTAAAGCTGCTGTACAGCCTGTATAAAGCATGCAAAAACATGACTCTTTAGATCTAATCTAAATAGGACCCTAATGATCCAAGAGATCAAGAAACTTACTATTGTGGATGTTTTTGACTGAATTTCCAGCAAAATTCTTCTTCTTGCTGGAAAATTATCACGAACACCACCACCAAAGGTTGCACCGATATTCTCTTCAAGGATGTGAGTTAGGGGCTTGTGAGAGCGTGATTTCTAAGGGTTAGGAGGATTTTTCTTCTCTGTATCATTGAGAGAATAATCATAGAGAGATCTTGAGAGTGAGAGAGAGAGAATGCGTGAGAGAGGGCTAAGCATTCAGAAAACTAAGTGAATGATCGTGATTAAACTAAGGGAGTGGTTATTCAACGGATGAAAACTACCACTCCCTAAAATTTCTCCCTATCACGCGTGAAGCCTAGGTTAGTGGACGAATAATTCCATCAGTTACTTTAACTGATGGAATAATTAATTTAATAATAATATTAAATTAATTAAATTAACATTTAATTTAATAATTGTATAAAACCCTTTTATAATAATTCCACATAACCTATTGTTTTAATAAAATTCAATTAAATCAAATTTAATTAAATTAATTAAAACTAATTATGAATTAATATATTAATTAATATTATAATTAAATATCTCATATTTAATTATATCTCTCTCCAAATAAACTATAGTATTAATGTACATCTAATGTGCATTAATTATAACCTATAGTTTTATAATATGAATCAAACTCATATTTTATCGTAATATTCGAACCCCTTCGAATATTCAATTCTCCCTTAGAAATTTACCTCAAGGCCCTTATAGAGCTACCGGTGGGACCTAATGGACCTACAGACCAGAAGCTCCAACGATATGAGATTAATTGGCTAAACTCATTAACCAAATTAATCAATATTCGTTAACTGTGGTTCACTCCACTATAGAACCACAGCTGCACTCTTCTCACTGCAGATATATTTCTGTGTCCACGGATATCGACCATCAATAGCAAGTCAGCCCTTCACGTGTGTTCGTACCCCAGCTAGGTCAAATTACTGTTTTACCCCTGGGCTATCTCTTCATCCTTAAGTACCAGTGCTCCTCTAATGAACAACCTGTTTGAGGTCCAACCAACAAACAGAAGTCCTTCTCGTGTCATAGAGAGGGTAGGGCCCATTGTTCAAGACCCGGAGACACCACTTAAGGGAACACACCTCTACTTACCCTAATATTGGGAAGGAGTGAATTCCATCTTGTAAGACTATGTTCCCAGCTCCCCACTCGGTCTTGTCCCCAAAATGGTAGGCTTATTGAGTCGGCGTGCAGGCCACTCTCACCCGTACAAATCAAATGACAATCCCTCATGGACAAGAGTCCATAATCCACTCAGGATTAAGGCCAAGTTGCCTAGGTCATCCTAGTGAAATAGAAACCGAGCTAACTAACGGTGTTACAGTTAGTGGTTAACTATTTCGCGGTTCGGTCTTTGTGCAAACTCATTGCACAGGATACCCCCACTCGCATGTCAACTACATGAACGCGTTGGATCAATACGTTTGTATCAATATACAAAGCGGGCCGTATCCATAGTGTCTCACTAGGATAAGGTACCCAGCCTTATCCCTATACTACAGACCCTTTAGGCTAAAACTTGAACATCGATCCCCACATGTCCCTACATACTAGTTCAAGCCTCATTCTATTAGCCTTGGATGTTTAGTTTATTGGATTAGGGTTAATAAGACAAGATACAATACAAACATGAATAATACATCACTTTTATTAATGTTCGGTCAAAAGTACATTTACTATCTACGAGTTTTAGGGCATAAAACCCAACAAAAGGTACATAAGAGTTAAGGAGGGGAGAGAAAATCCTTTTGGGTGTTGAATTTTAGCTTGGATCATTGGAATTAATGAGTATGATGTTTTAAATGGGTAAACAAATGAGCTACTCATATTATGTTCGAATTAATTCCAGGACGAGCGAAGATCGATCGAGTTGACTAGTTATGAGTTGGAATCCTCGCCATTGATGTGTGAGTGGTCACTTTACCAAATTTTCTTCCATTCTACTATTTTGTGAAATTTGAAATGAATTGTGATTTGTGTTCTTATGAAAAATTTGGATATTTGACGATTACGGAGGTTTCAAAGGATTTATGTTTATTCCATGAGTTCATTTACTATTTAGAGCAATGAATTTGAAATTGTGAGAAATGGTTTATGTTTTTCAATTGAAATTGTACATAGTACCATGGAATTGCAAAGGATTTGTACTCATATACGATTTTAGCTATATCGATTTACTTCGTTATTATTTGAGTTATCAAAGGTGAATTTCTAGAAATCTCTTGATTTTAGCCAAATGGAAAAAGTTAAAATTGTTTGAGATAAATTCAAATATTGGGAGTTTTAAATAGGGGTGATCATCGGTTGGTCAGCGTCAATTTTGGACTCAAACCGACGCCGATCACCGACATATCGATTTTTGACGGTTGGTTCTTGTCAGTTTGGAATGGATTTATTACGCCGACCGACCGACTACACTGGCGGTCGATCGTTTTGGGTCGGTTTTAAGAATGCAATATGAAGAAGAAGATAAAAACAAAGGAAAGAAAAAGAAAAAGAAGAAAGAAAGAAAGAAAAAGCGTACATACCTCGGTTTCAACCTTGAAAAATTCGGAAGAAGAAGATTTAAAAAAAAAAGAGGAAGAAGATTAAAAAAAAAAGGAAAGGAGAAGAGAAAGAAAAAAAGAGGAAGAAGATTAAAAAAAGGAAAGGAGAAGAGAAAGGAAGAAAACGAAAATGAACAGAAGAAGAAATAAAAAAAAGAAAGAAGAAGAAAACTAAACTACACAGACGAGGAAGAGAGAAAAGGAAAAGGGGTGAAAGGAAAAAAAGAAGATGAGAAATTGAGATGGGAGAGAAAGAGTAATCTGACATAGTGCATGTAGAGATATTAAAAAAGAATAAAATAATATAATCCTGCCTGCAGCAGCAAATGGCAGACGCGTTTTACCTTCTTTTTTTTTTGGTCGGTTCAGTCGATTCTCGTCCTTTTGGGCGAGTCGACCGACTGACAGGTCAGTTTTACTATATGTAAAACCGACCCCGACCGAGATAATCCAAAAACTGACCGATCGACGTCGATTCGGTCGGTTTCGGTCGTTCGACTCAGTTTTTCAGCTTTATTTGCTCACCCCTAGTTCTAAAAGTGACTTCACGATGTTCGAATCACAATTTTAGCTGAGTACATGGAGTTTTGGATTTATGTAAGCCAAACCTTGTATATGGTAAATTCAATTAGGAAAAATGATCTTTGGGTTATGATTTTCAGTTATGAGAATTTGATTTGAAATGTTATGGCTTGTGTGTGGTTTGTGAACTTAGTTTACGAGATACAATCGTTTTTCAAACCACAAGATGATGTACCCACAGTGATTTCCCGATACACTTACGTGAATGTGTTTCCGTAGTGTAGTTATTGTTGGGTTTTATGCCCTAAAACTCGTAGATAGTAAATGAAACAAATTAATCGATCTCAATAAAGCGTTATTTGAGTGATTCAGTAATTTGGTTATTGAATAAACGAGTTTGCATTAATAAACCCTAAATCCAATAAACTAAGATCCAAGGTTGTTTAATGAAACTTGGACTAGTATGTGGGCACGTAGGGGGATCAGTGTCCAAGTAACAACCTAAAAGGTCTATAGTATAGGGATAAGGTTGGGTACCTTATTCTGGTGACACTATGTGATACTGCTCACCTTGTATTCGATACAGATGCAATGATCCAAAGCATCCATGTAGGAGACATGCGGGTGGGGGTATCCTATGCAATGAGTTTACATAAGATCGAACCGGGAAATAGTAACCACTAGATGTAACGCCGTTAACTAGTTTAGGTTTCTATTTCAATAGGATGACCTAGGTAACTCAATCTCAATCCTGAGTCTGTTATGAACTTCTTTCAGGAGGGATTGTCCTTAGATTTGTATGGGTGAGAGTGGCCAGTTCGCCGACTCAATAATCCTACCATTTTAGGGGCAAGACCGTATGGGGGCTGGGAACATAACAGTACAAGATGGAATTCACTCCTTCCCCTATTGGGGTAAGTAGATGTGTGTTCCCTTAAGGGCTGATTTCGGGGCTTGAACAAAGGCGCGCCGTCCTATCCTGGCCCAAGAGGAACTCTTGTTTAGTGGTTGGACCCTAAACTACTTGTTCATTAGAGGTATCAGTGGTACTTTAGGAACCAGAGGTAACCCAGGGGTAAAATGGTAATTTGACCCAACAGGTGTTACGAACACACGTGAAGGATTGACTTACTGCATTGGTCGATATCCGTGGACACAGAAATATTCTACAGTGAGAAGAGTGCAGCTGTGGGTCTTTAGTGGAGTGACCCACAGTTAACGAATGTTGACTAACTTGGTTAATGATCTGTAGGTCCATTAGGTCCCACCGGTAGCTCGTAAAGAGACTTGGGGCAATTAAGTATAAATTGTAAATTGAAAGTGTTCAATTTATTTAGGGGAATCATATAATGTATATTGATACATTATAATATAAAGTTTATGAAACTTTATAATATAATTTTGAATTAATTTTATAAATTAATTCTTGAGAGAAAATAATTGAAAGAGTTCAAACAATTAATATGAATTGGATTCATATTAATATAAATAATTTTATAAAATCCCTAAGATTAAATATGTGATATTTAATTGGGTAATTAATTAATTATGGAATTAATTATTTACTTATTAAATTAAATATGAATAAGATAATAGATTTGATCTTATTCATGACCTTTTCCTATAAATAGGACCCTGGGGTGGGGTGAAAGGCATCTCATTCATCTTATTCATGCTTATATATGAAGGAGAAATTGTGTTTTGAGAGAGATTAGTGCTGCCTTCCAGAGTGGTTAAAAATTAAGATATAAATATACTCTAGAATACTATGCAATTGCACATAGTCTACAATAAGTGATAAGTAATTTATCGTATCCACGAGGTCTTGAACAGTCTCACTTTATCTATTTTGTTAAGCCTTTTAGTGATTTCAATGTTGTTAAAATGATTGGGTTTTGGAATAATGCTGGAACAAACGAAATAACAGAGCAGAAATGTAAACGGATAAAGAAGACAGATTGGAAACAAACGTTGGTTAAGACTTCTGTAATTGTTAAAAATATGCTCTAGCAATTATATTGATCAGGCAATCTCTTGCAGTCTTATCAGCAGGATCCTCTCGGAACTCTGGATTTTTTGGAATGTGTTTCAACTTCAATGACGCTCTACCGATCAAGCACTAGGCAACTGGCTATCCCTAACTCAGTCACTAGCGTTCACCAACACATAATGGTCTAGTGTGATTACAAGCCACACATCCCTTAAATCATCCCTGAAACTAAGAGAAATTATTCATACCGGCTGGCCAGGCGGACACAAAATGATATTAAACACAACAAGTAATAAAGATGCTCAAAATCAATATCAATTGCTAGATTGTTAAAGAAATGACAATTACATAATCCTAACCAACACCTAAAGTAATTTAGTTCATGGAATTGGAAATAACACACGCTACAATCTGTTCACGTGCATCCATAACTACAAACTTTTACAAGAAAGAGTAATTTCCCTTGAAGAAATCCATAGTTGATGGTCTTCTTAGGTCTCCATTCATCCTCTATTCGGCTCCAAAGATGGCAAGAATTAGACTTTCCTCCTTGAATACTTTGACTTGAGACGACTATTTCCTTTTATAGAGTGAAGTCAACCCAAATTAGGTCAAATATTACATATGGAATGCTCTTCAAGCTTCCTAGATCCGAGATTGCTTCTAAAAATGCCACCTCATTAATGAATCACGTGCAGCTCACGTGGCCAATTTTGCTCCCAGCTTTGCTGGATCATGGAATTTGCTCCCTCAAGTCGCTCAACATTAATTTCTCTGCAAAAGAACTTCCAAAGCATCAATTCTTCTAAATAGGATAAAACACATAATATTCATCTAATAACTCACCTATTTGGCACAAATGACATATAAACCATCATAGAATAAGGCTTAAATAACTCCCTTTTGGAGAGTTATCATACCCCCAAACTTGAACTATTGCGCGTCCCGAGCAATACTGACTCACTTTCTCTTGAAAATTCCAAAACATTGATCATAGCACAATTCAATTAAAACAGATATTCCAACACTACCTTAAACCTTTACCTGAGCATCCTGCAAAACCAAGCATTGCTGCAGCAAAACAGTTCTTTCAGCATTGAACAAATAATCACCACCTTTAACTCAATCCTAGGAACTTACCACAACTCAGCTATATTATCAGACATTCTTGACAAACTCTCAAGGAATTTATTCCTTTGCTCTTCAGACTTAAAGCAGCCCTACAGTCATAAGCTCTTGAGCATGGGATGACCCATTTTATGATGCAGTATACCCTTGCCTCAAGCTTATCACCAATTAGGCTAAACACTCATTAGTAAACCAAAAAATCCTTAGTTATCTATCCCTTGCTTCTCAGAATGGTGACATGTTATGATGAAGCTCACCTAAGCCCTAGGAGATAAAAAACTGCTAGATTATCATTCATCCTTCAAAAGTTTTGCTCTATCAATTTTCACAGCAAAATTCTCACTTTTCTTTTTTTTTTCAGCATATTTTTTTCATCATTATTTTTTCAATATTTCCCTAGGCCATCTTTTGACGCAAAGACAAACTGTGGGTGTCACAAATGTCCCTGGTTACTCAACAACCTAGAAAAAAAAATATGAAGGAGAGGAATGCTCGGGCAAAACAAGAGGAGTGACTCAAAGTCCCCCAAACTTAAATTATTCATTGTCCCCAATGAATTAATATAAAATTATTCCCCCAAACTTAATTTTTTTTTACTCTGAATTTTAAACTAAGCATGGGACTAGGACTAAGCTTAAGGTGGATCAAAATATGACAATGCTACCTCAGAACTTCTTGTCGTAGCGATGACCAGGCGAGAAGGAATGGTCAAGCAAAAGAATTCTGGAGATCAGAATACCTTGATCTAATTAAGCTAACTAGTCCAAGCTTCAAAAATTCAGAAGAAAAGTTAAGTTAGGAATACTCAGTGTGCCATAGAAAAGAAAAAAAAACTTCAGAAATTTCATTGAAATAAAAGAAAATGATTACAATATCAGAGATTAATTTTTTTTCAAGCCAGCAGAAATAGAAAATAAAAACAGCAAAAGCAGAAATATAAAAAGCAGAAAAAACTTGGTCAGGAAATACACGAGCAACAAAAATATTTCGACAAAATAAATGCTCACAACATTCTTCTTCCTTCTTCTAATCCTCCTGACCAGCATCATCATCTTCTTCTCCTTCTCTTTCTATCGGCGGCGGTGGGATCCAGGGGTTTAATAGATCATCGGAAAAAACAGGGAAGACTTAATATGGCTTGGAAAAGTTGGATTGCAAAGCCCTCCTAAGTGTGGCATCCCTCCTTTTAACATAATTCCAATACGTCTGGAATTGCCTTTCGGCAAACTCCATTCGGCTGGAATGCAGTTGAAGTTGTTCTTGTATTTGGTGGATGTCGTCCACCAAACCGCCTTGGCGTGCTTCCTGAGTCCTCTGAAGCCTTGTCAGATTTGGCGTGTCTATTATTCCCTTGTTCATCAGGATAACTTCTTCTGTACTCGCGGGAACCCCCGCCCTTTGACACAACATTGTTATGGTATTTGGGAAAAATAGCTTGCCCACCTTTTTCCTCCAGCAAGTATGAATCTCACTGGAGATAATTTTGCCGACATCAATACTCAATGACCTCAATATAGCAAAAACCAAGAGAACGCGATCACGGGAGATAGTGGAGTCGTGAGTTGTTGGCAGTAGACGCAGCTTGACAAATTCTAACCAAGTATTTGCCTCACTCTTGAGATAGGCAGCTTGGAAAGTCCTTTTTTCCGTCTTTGACAGCCGCCATTGAGCCCCCTTAATTCCCACTTCATGAACAGCTGCATTCAACTGTTCATTAGATGGCCCTGCCGCCATCTCGTTATATCCAGCGTGTGGGAAGTCTTGAAGGTTGAATAGAGAATTGATTGCACTTGGGCTCCAATCTACTGCTACACCCCGAACAATCGCCTGAAAACCCTCTTCTCATCAATATTTGCGTAAAATTCACGAACCATTTGTGAGTTAACAGACTCTGGTTTAGCACAGAACTGCTCCCAACCGTGATTTGTAATCTCAGCTCTTAAAAAGTGTGGTAGGTCATCACCAAATCCTCTCTCAAACAGAAAATCCCTTTTCAGCATCTCCAATTATTTTGCCCTAGCAAGGTTGTTGACGAAGCGTTCATACGACAACCGCTGTTCCTCATGCTCTGCTTCCTCTGTTTCTGCCGTTGCTTCGGTAACTCCTTTGTCTCTGTCTTCACGAGTCTTTCTCTTAGCCTGATCTTTTTCTGCCTTTTCCTCAGTCTCTACATTTTCTTGCATTTCTACCTCCGTGTTCTCTTTCTCAGACTCAGTGGTGGGTGGAGATGGGGTGTTCGTCCGGACCCTTTTGATTCGCCCCGCCTTTTTCTTGCGGCGGCGACGACGTGGTGGTTGATCTGGCTCTACCTCTTCCTGAACCATTTCCTGACGTTCTTGAACTCTCGCTTGTCGATCACCCTGCTCCGACACCTCTTCTGCTCGTTGATCTTGAGCTTCTTGTTGAGCTTCGACTGGCTGTTCCCTTTGTTCCAGATCTTTTTCTTCTTCGGGGGCTTTTGGTTGCTTTTCCCCAGCCACCTCTTCTGCGATATCTTCGATCACCTTCTGTAGAGCCTCCGTGACTTCAACCTGCTGCTGTCTCCTCAGCCGTTTGGCTTCCTTTTCCTCTGGCGTTCTCTTTCTCTTTGCTTTATTTTTAGGTGCCTCAGGCGTAACCGACACCTCCTCTTCCTCAACTTCCCTCTCTTTTCTTCCTTTTGTCTTGGCCATTTGGGAATTCACAGAATTTTTTCTCACACAAAAAGGAAAATTGAAGATGAAAGATGAAGTGGGGAAGAAAAACGTACCAGGGCTTATATTTAAATAGGGGCTCCAACATTAAGAATCCTAACCGAAAGATCTTCCTCCATTAAATATAATATTACCGTTTGAGTTTGCATGTAATCATCAGGATTAATTCCCAATAAACGGTAAAAATGCTCGGTGGTAAATGCTTGATGCGTTGGCTAACGGCTAGGCCGATGGATATACACTGCGCGACACGTGGAAGCTCCAGATGCTCCACGCGTTTTACCTGCCCACAGAAAAATTAAATTCCAAACGGTAAAAATAATTAAATCACAACCAACCCGTTATATTTTGACTAAAAGATTTTGATCCTAACTAAAAGATTGCAAAAACAACCTGATCTTCAAAATTGATTCTTCTAGAAGGATCTTTTATGTGGAAAAAATTTAATTTAAAATTCAAACCGCCAAAATCAAATCAAATCTTTATTTTGCCGAATACATTCAAAAATACATTATTAAAAACTTAACCGAAGCAGAAATTAAAATAAAAAATACAACTAAATTAAAGCATAAATTAATCCGATAAATTAAAAATTAAATCGAACAAATTTAAATTAATTTCATTGGACAATAAAAATCCACTTAAATGAAAAATTAAAAATGCTCACAAATTTAAATAAATCAAAATAAAAAAAAATCTGATTCAAAATAATTCAAACCAAAATAAAATCAAATCTCATAAAAACAAAACAAAATCGCAACAATCATTGGGAGCTAAAAATATTGCAATATAAAATGCTCCCGCAACACCTTTACTCGCTCATTCTTCAACCAATTTCAGGGAAGGATATTTTGAACGAAATTCCTCTCCCCAGTAGTGCTTCACTCGCTGTCCATTAACCTTAAACACTCGCCCATCTTTTTCATCTCTCAAAGTAATTGCTCCATGAGGAAAAACTTCAATCACAACAAACGGTCCAGACCATTTAGATTTTAATTTTCCTGGAAACAATTTCAATCTAGAGTTGTACAACAAGACTTGTTGACCTTTTACAAATTCCTTAGGTTTAAACTTCTTATCATGCCACTGCTTTGTCTTCTCTTTATACATTTTCGCATTTTCATAAGAAAATTGCCGAAACTCCTCTAAATCATTAAGCTGCAGCATTCTAATTGCACCTGCACGACTTAAATATAAGTAAGAGGCATTTCATCTCTAGGTCCTAAATTTCCTCTCCTTTGACACACATCACATTGCTTGTAGAACCAATGAGCATCCTTAAATAAAGAAGGCCAGAAAAATCCACACTGTAAAATCCTCATAGCTGTCCTCTGACTGCTGAAATGACCTCCATACGGGGAAGAGTGACATTGCTCCAGGATTTCCTTTGCTTCTTCACCTGAAACACATCTCCGAATAATACCATCAAAACATTGTTTATACATAAATGGCTCATCCCAATAAAAGAACTTTGCATCATGCTTAAACTTTTGCATTTGCCTCCTATCCATGTCAATAGGAGTGACTCCCTTTACCAGAAAATTAGCTATATCCGCATACCAAGGAGCACTATGCACTACCTTTCCCTCAACAGCAAAGAGCTGCTCATCTGGAAATGAGTCTGAAATGACAGATTGCTCGAGCAAAGATGACGATGGATCAAGACGAGACAAATGATCTGCAATAACATTTTCCGATCCCTTCTTGTCCTTTATCTCTAAGTCGAACTCCTGCAATAACAAAACCCAACGAATTAATCTAGGCTTCGCATCTTTCTTGAACATCAAATACCTTATTGCTGCATGATCCGTAAACACCGTGACTTTGGAACCAACTAAATATGAGCGAAATTTCTCAAAGGCAAACACAATCGCTAACAACTTCTTTTCAGTAGTTGTATAATTGATTTGTGCCTCATTCAAAACCTTGCTTGCATAATAAATAGGATGGATAACTTTGCCCTGCTTTTGCCCCAGCATTGCACCTACTTCCACATCACTGGCATCGCACATCACCTCGAATGGCAAACTCTAGTTTGGTGCACAAAGAATGGGCGCTGAAATCAAAGCAACCTTTAAAGTCTCGAAAGCCTTCCTACAATCTACATCAAAGTCAAAAACACTATCAACACACAACAATTTACAAAGAGGTTTACTAATGTTAGAAAAGTCTTTTATGAACCTTCTATAAAATCCAGCATGACCTAAAAAACTACGAATCCCTTTCATTGAATTCGGTGGTTCTAACCTCTCAATAACCTCTATTTTTGCTCGATCAACTTCTAGACCTCTCTTTGAAATTTTATGACCTACATTATGCCCTCCTTCACCATGAAGTGACATTTCTTCCAATTAAGAACTAGATGGGTATCCTCACATCTCTTTAGCACCTTACCTAAATTATTCAAGCAATGCTGAAAAGACCCTCCAAAAACTGAAAAATCGTCCATAAATACCTCAACAGTGGACTCAACCATATCAGAAAAAATAGCTAGCATACGCCGCTGAAATGTTGCTGGAGCATTGCAAAGACCAAAAGGTATTCACCTGAAAGCAAATGTCCCATACGAACAGGTGAAAGTTGTTTTTTTCTGATCCTTAGGAGTAATGGTAATTTGGTTATACCCAAAATAACCATCTAAGAAACAGTAGTAAGCTTGACCAGCTAACCTATCCAACATCTGATCAATAAATGGTAGAGGGAAATGGTCCCTACGAGTGGCTTTGTTAAGCCTCTTGTAATCCATGCAAACCCTCCAGCCAGTTACTGTCCAGGTGGGGATCAACTCATTATCCTTATAAATTACTACCGTGACACCTGAACACATTGGACAGGGCTTACCCAATTGCTATCTGCAATTGGATAAATAATCCCAACATCCAACCAATTAATCATCTCCTTCTTAACAACTTCTTTCATTGTAGAGTTAAGCCTTCTCTACTGCTCAATACTCCTAAAGGATCCCTCCTCTAGAGTTATTTTATGCATACAAAAAGACCGGCTAATTCCCTGAATGTCAGCCAATGTCCAACCTATTGCTTTGCGATATTGCTGCAACAACTTTACTAAGGCATCTTCATCCTCCGGCACTAAATCTGATGCAACAATAATGGGCAACGTCTCACATTCCCCAAGATATGCATACTTTAGATGATCCGGTAAAGGCTTCAAATCTAAAATAGATGCCTCAATAAGGGATGGCTTCATAGGAGGAGCCTTCCTCTCAGTCAAATCTAAAGACTCAAAAACATCCTCACACCTAGACACTTCTTTTTCATTTTTTCTTTCTAAAGTACAAACTACTAAATCCTTTATACTAATCTCTCCAGAATCCTCAAAATGTTGATCCGTCAAATCCTCAATTGCTACCTTAACAATTGTGTCCTCCAGAATCTGAATGAAAGAGCAATCTTCCATTTCATCTGGATACCTCATGGCTTTAAAAACATTAAACTTCACTTCTTCATTATGAACCCTCATCGTTAATTCCCCTTTCTAAACATCTATCAATGCCCTACCAGTAGCCAAAAATGGACGACCAAGAATAATTGGGACATCTTTATCTGCCTCATAATCTAAGATAATGAAATCAACAGGAAATATAAATTTATCCATTTTAACTAAGACATCCTCAATCTTACCCTCAGTATACGTGATAGACCTATCAACTAATTGGAGTGTGACTGTGGTAGGCCTAGCTTCACCAATACCTAGCTTTCGATAGACCGAAAGAGGCATAAGGTTAATGCTCGCGCCTAAATCACAAAGTGCTCTACTAAACTCTTTTCCACCTATAGAGACAGGAATAGTAAATGACCCTGGATCCTTAGCCTTGGTTGGTAGTCCATTCTTAAGAATAGCACTACATTCCTCAGTAAGAGATACAATTTCAAATTCTCCTAACCTCTTCTTTTTAGTCAAGATATCCTTAAGAAATTTTGCATAATTTGGCATTTGCTCTATAGCTACTACTAAAGGAATATTTATATGCAATTGCTTAAGAATCTCTAAAAACTTCTTAAATTGACCATCCTGGTTCTTAGGCTTCTGCCTTTGTGGAAAAGGTAGAGGTGGTACATAAGGTGGGGGTGGTACATAAGGTGGTTCTACATCTGGAACAGAACTAGTTGCTCCAGCATTGTTATTATTGCCTCCATCATTTTTATCAGACTCCAACTCTTTCTCAACAACAACATTTTTATCACTACTCTTCTCTACATCTTGAGGTTTACTAGGCTCTCTTCTCTCTTCTAGTGGCTTACTACTCCTTAGTCACTGTCTGCACCTGCTCCTTACCTTCCCTTCTAGGGTGCTCAGTATCCGAAGGAAGTTTCCCTTAAGGTCGTGCCTTTAACTCATTAGCTAGCTGACCCACTTGCAATTCCAAGGCTCTCAATGAAGCCTGATTACTTTGAACTACGACATCATTACGAGCCATATATTCTTTCATCAAAGACTCCAGAGAACTCTTTGAATTTTGCTGGGGCAGTCCCTGCGATTTAACAAATCCTGACTGGGTTGCCACCTTTTGTTGTGCTTGGGGGGCTTGCGAATTACTTCCTTGCCCTCCCCACACAAAGTTAGGGTGGTTACGCCAACCTGGATTATAAAAATTTGAATATGGGTTATTCCTTTGATTACCTACAAAAAACACAAAAGCTGGATTACTGGGGCAAAACTCATAATTATGCTCATCACCACAATAGACACATGATCTTCTGTAACTTGATTTATGACTGCAGCAGGCTCCAAAACTGGCGGTTGCTAGACATGGCATACCACAGTTACCTTTTTAAGAGCATTAGCTAACATTGTGATAACTCTTAGAAATAAGAGTTATTAGCCATGATTTTGGGGCTTAAAGGCTTAATTTTGCCTTAGGAAATTGTTATTTGAGCTGGAATTAGTTGAATTTTAATGTTATTAAGTGAGAGTGCTGATTAGAGGCTTTGGGCTTTAATTTCACGTTAATTTCGTACTTAAACTGACTTGGAGCTCCAGTTTTCTTTGCAGACTATGCTGTAGCGTGAGCTGGCAGAGGCAGAATGGCAGCTGAAGCTGTTTTACACGTGGACAGATTCATTAATTGATGTGGCATTCCCAGCTGGAGGCTGAAGCTATTTTCAGCCATTAGAAGGGTTTCCAAGTGGGCAAGGCTTGTCTAATCAGCCCTTACTTCCACGAATTGAAGCTGGGTATATAAGGAAAGAGGCCCTAATTTGGAAAGGAGGCTGGGAGAAGAAGGAAACTCACGATTGGGAGCTGATTGAAGGAGAAAAACAGAGGAAAAACAGAGGTGGAGCTGCCGTGGAGTCCATATTCAGCTTGGGAAAGCTGGATTTGAGCTTGGGAGCTTCTTCTTTGGCCTTTTCTTCTCATCTTTTATCTTCCTATTGATATTAGTTGTGTTAGAAGCTGAAATCATGTTTTGTATGAGCATTCTCTGCTGTATTGAACTTGTTTCTTCTTTTATCATGAACTAATCCTCTTTAGGTGAGGATTAGGGA
The DNA here is from genome assembly GCA_017139565.1 of Luffa aegyptiaca. Classification (NCBI taxonomy): domain Eukaryota; kingdom Viridiplantae; phylum Streptophyta; class Magnoliopsida; order Cucurbitales; family Cucurbitaceae; genus Luffa; species Luffa aegyptiaca. The sequence goes on from CM029395.1 coordinate 24,427,217, forward strand.
TCTCATATTGTAACAAGGGGTTGTTTATAGTTGAACCGTGCTATTTTCATCTTAAAGTAAAGTGTTCTTTATTGTTTAAGCTGGAATTTCGATTGGCCATCCATTTTCTAGCATTGTTATTGGGTGTTTGGGAGAACATTTGATAGCCGATTACTTTACTTTACCTTAGTCTTTAACGATCATGAAAATGAGTGGGTATTTAGGGATAAATCACCCCCTAAGGCACTAATTAGATTGAGTTAGAAATAAGGGGTTAAATGGGAGTTTAATCGCCTTAATCTATGGAGAATTGGAAAATTCCCGTTGAAAATCTGGGTGAGATGAATTAGCACAGTTTTCGCTATAGCAATCCCTGGAAACAATACAGAGTATCCCTAATCCGAGCCTTAATTCTCCTCTGCTTTCAGCCGTTTTTCTTGCATTATTTGCTTTCAATACTCTTTAATTTCATCCAAGTTAGTTTACATTTGTGCACTTTAGTTAGTAAATGATCTTGGTGTCCTTGGTTACTTGAATTTCGCCGAAAATCACGCTTAGAAGTAGTAAATTTCATTAACTTAATCCCTGTGGAGACGATCTTGAATTACTTATCACTTGCTGCCATGATGTGTATACTTGCACGTTTTTGAGCTATTTGTGAAGATTTCTTGCATTATTATAATCACATTGCACAAGGCAACACATTGCAATATCGACCCTAATGGTAGACACACCATAAACTTCTATTACACTCTTAACTTTCTTACTAGAGCCTCTAACATCTGACCACTGACAACTATTGGTTGATATTCTCTCTAAAATGTCATGGGCTGCATTAAAGGTTTTGCCAAAAGGGCCCCTCCCGCAGAAGCATTGACCATACCTTGGGTTGCTACGCTTAACCCATTGTAAAATGTTTCCATTTGTATACAATGAGGTAAACCGTGGTGGGGACACTTTCGCAAAAGCTCCTTAAACCTCTCTCAAGCCTCACTAAAAGTTTCATCTTCATTTTGCCTAAATCCCACTATCTCACTCCTTAACTTGGCATTCCTAGTTGGTGGAAAATACTTACTAAGAAATTTTTTCGCTAACTCGTTCCAAGTACTAATTGATCCTGGAGCAAAAGAATTTAACCACGTCTTTGCTCCATCTCTAAGAGAATACGGGAACAAAGTTAATCTAAAGGCATCTCTCGATACCCCTGAATAACAAACGAATCACTAACTCTTAGAAAAGACTTAAGATGTAAATGGGGGTCCTCAGATGGTAAACCATGGAATTGACCTATGGTCTGCAACATCTGAAACATGACCGATTTCATTTAAAAATTTGCTGCCTCAATTTGAGGATGCACAATTCCTGGATTTAACTCATCAAACATCGGAAAAGCATACGCTCGAATGGCTCTGGCCCTATCATTTGCTACCATAATAGGGTTATCAGCCTGATTATTTTGCTGTCCATTTTGCTCCAGCGGTGGATTTTGCTGCAGCTCACGATTCCGCTGGGGAACAACTTGATCTTCTGGAATATTTGGAAGGGCGGAAGGGCATCCATCGGATTGATATTCCTTTGCTGCTCTCTCCTTCTCCTTCTAAATGTTCGCTCAATCTCTTGATCAAGTTCGAATCTCACCCCAAGAGGATTGCTCATACACCAATCTCACACCTACAAAACAAAAAGAAACAATCAAAAAGTTCACGCACCAAACCACTAAAACACATACACATAACAGATCAGATAAAAAACTAATTCAAGTCCCCGACAACGAAGCCAAAAACTTGTTTCCTTCCAGAGTGGTTAAAAATCAGATATAAATTTACTCTAGAATACTATGCAAGTGCACAGAGTCTGCACCAAGTGATAAGTAATTTATCGTATCCACGAGGTCTTGAACAGTCTCACTTTATCTAGTTTGTTAAGCATTTTAGTGATTTCAATGTTGTTAAAATGATTGGGTTTTGGAATAATGCTGGAACAAAAGAAATAACATAGTAGAAATGTAAACGGATAAAGAAGACAGATTGGAAACAGACGTTGGTTAAGACTTTTGTAATTGTTAAAAAGATGCTCTAGCAATTATATTGATAAGGCAATCTCTTGCAGTCTTATTAGCAGGATCCTCCCGAAACTTTGGATTTTTTGGAATGTGTTTCAACTCCAATGACGCTCTACCGATCAAGCACTAGGCAACTGGCTATCCCTAACTCAGTCACTGACGTTCACCAACACATAATGGTCTAGTGTGATTACTAGCCACACATCCCTTAAATCATCTCTGAAACTAAGAGAAGTTATTCATACCGGCTGGCTAGGCGGACACAAAATGATATTAAGCACAACAAGTAATCAAGATGCTCAAAATCAATATCAATTGCTAGATTGTTAAAGAAATGACAATTACATAATCCTAACCAACACCTAAAGTAATTTAGTTCATGGAATTGGAAATAACACACGCTACAATCTATTCACGTGCATCCATAACTACAAACTTTTACAAGAAAGAGTAATTTCCCTTGAAGAAATTCGTAGTTGATGGTCTTCTTAGGTCTCCAATCGTTCCTCCTCTATTCGGCTCTAAAGATGGAAAGAATTAGACTTTCCTCCTCGAATACTTTGACTTGAGACGACTATTTCCTTTTATAGAGTGGAGCCAACCCTAATTAGGTCAAATATTACACGTGGAATGCTCTCCAAGCTTCCTAGATCTAATATTGCTTCTGAAAACTCCACTTCATTAATGAATCACGTGCAACTCATGTGGGCAGTTTTGCTCCCAGCTTTGCGGGATCATGGAATTTGCTCCCTTAAGTCGCTCAACATTAATTTCTCTGCAAAAGAACTTCCAAAGCATCAATTCTTCTAAATAGGATAAAACACATAATATTCCTCTAATAACACACCTATTTGACATAAATGACATAGAAACCATCATAGTGTTGGGTTTTATGCCCTAAAACTCGTAGATAGTAAATGAAACAAATTAATCGATCTCAATAAAGTGTTATTTGAGTAATTCAGTAATTTGGTTATTGAATAATCGAGTTTGCATTAATAAACCCTAAATCCAATAAACTAAGATCCAAGGTTGTTTAAATGAAACTTGGACTAGTATGTGGGGACATACGGGGATCAGTGTCCAAGTAACAACCTAAAAGGTCTATAGTATAGGGATAAGGCTGGGTACCTTATCCTGGTGACACTATGTGATACGACCCACCTTGTATTCGATACATATGCAATGATCCAAAGCATCCATGTAGGAGACATGCGGGTGGGGGTATCCTATGCAATGAGTTTGCATAAGACCGGACCGCGAAATAGTAACCACTAGATGTAACGCCGTTAACTAGTTTAGGTTTCTATTTCAATAGGATGACCTAGGTAACTCAATCTCAATCCTGAGTCTGTTATGAACCCCTTTCAGGAGGGATTGTCCTTAGATTTGTATGGGTGAGAGTGGCCAGTTCGCCGACTCAATAATCCTACCATTTCAGGGGCAAGACCGAATGTGGGCTGTCAACATAACAATACAAGATGGAATTCACTCCTTCCCCTATTGGGGTAAGTAGATGTGTGTTCCCTTAAGGGCTGATTCCGGGGCTTGAACAAAGGCGGGCCGTCCTCTCCTGGCCCGAGGGAACTCCTGTTTAGTGGTTGGACCCTAAACAACTTGTTCATTAGAGGAATCAGTGGTACTTAAGGACCCAGAGGTAAAACGGTAATTTGACCCAGCTGGTGTTACGAACACACGTGAAGGATTGACTTACTGCATTGGTCAATATCCGTGGACACAGAAATATTCTACAGTGAGAAGAGTGCAGCTGTGGGTCTTTAGTGGAGTGACCCACATTTAACGAATGTTGACTAACATGGTTAATGAGTTTGGCCAATTAGTCTCGTATCGTTGGAGCTTCTGATCTGTCGGTCCATTAGGTCCCACTGGTAGCTCGTAAAGAGACTTGAGGCAATTAAGTATAAATTGTAAATTGAAAGTGTTCAATTTATTTGGGGAATTGTATAATGTATATTGATGCATTATAATATAAAGTTTATGAAACTTTATAATATAATTTTTGAATTAATTTAAAAAATTAATTATTGAGAGAAAATATTTGAAAGAGTTCAAATAAATTTAATATGAATTGGATTCATATTAATTTTAATTTTAATAAAATCCCTAAGATTAAATATATGATATTTAATTGGGTAAATTAATTAATTATGGAATTAATTAATTGTTTATTAAAATTAGAGACCTTTTCCTATTAGGAAAGAAAATATTTGAAAGAGTTCAAATAAATTTAATATGAATTGGATTCATATTAATTTTAATTTTAATAAAATTTCTAAGATTAAATATATGATATTTAATTAGGGAAATTAATTAATCATGAAATTAATTAATTATTTATTAAAATTAGAGACTTTTTCCTATTAGGAAAAGGTCTTCCTTTTCCTATTAGGAAAAAGGTCTTGGCCTTTACTATATATAGGACCCCTAGGGTGGGGTGAAAGACATCCCATTCATTCTCCTACTCTCAGAGAATTCCCCTTAAGGCTTCCTCTAGACTCCCACCAGTCTCCTGCCTCTAGAAGTCTCAGAGTCATACCGGTGTAGCCATAGTGGTGGTGTTCGCACTAGTTCGTGATTAATTCACAAGCAGTTGGTGAATTTAATCTGAGTCGTCAACGAGAGTAAGTAATTTGTTACTTTATAAATTAGATTTAGATATAATATTTTTGTATGCTTAGCCTTAATATATATTTAGAATAGTTCTAATATTATTGCCAATGTATTGGTATTTTAGATTAAACAAAATTAATTACGAATCGGTCCCAATCACGCTTCCGCTTTACGGAATTACGGAATTCCAATCCTTCACATAGAATAAGGCCTAAATAACTCCCTTTTGGAGAGTTATCAATTAATCACAAGCAAAGGTGGCATTTTGAGAAATAATGCATGAATCAAAATCATGTAATCTTGCCACAAATTTAATTGATTTTTATAAAAACTAAAATTGACTTCTCCAAATATTAATCAATTTAATTAACTTAAATTAATAATCAATTTTAAATAAAATCAATGTTAAATAATTATTTAAAAAAAATATTTATTTAATTTAATATCTTATATTAAATTAATGTGCCAATCTCGATCTCTCTCAAAATTCGATTGAATATGAATCACTATTCAAATTCAAATTGAAATATGTATCCTATACATACTTATAATACTTAAATCATAGTTAAATATTTGCAACTCTCTCAAATTATAGTTTAATTTATAACATAATTACAATACTTAAATCATAGTTAAATATTTGCAACTCTCTCAAATTATAGTTTAATTTATAATTAAACTATTATGTCAAATATATCGTTATATAATTGACGTCATCTTCCTAAATTGAATTTGAACGTTTCAAACTCTTTCATCACACTGTTCTAAGGTTTGGTCCGTATGAGCTAGCAGGGGGATCTAATGGACCTACAGATCATGTGTTCCAATGATTCAAGATTAACCGGTTAAACTCATTAACCTAGTTAACCAACATTCGTTAACTAACGGGACACTCCACTATAGTCCGTAGCTGCACTCCCCTCATTGTAGATATATTTTTGTCCACTCGATATAACCATGATTAGTAAGTCGACCCTTCACAGGTTGTTTGTAACTACAGCTGGGTCAAAAGTCCGTTTTACCCCTGAAGTTACTTCTTGTTCCTTGAGTCCCACTGATCCTCTAATGAACAATGTTGTTTGTGGTCCAACCACCAACCCGAGTCCCTCTCGGGCCAATGAGAGGGTGGGTGCCCTGTTCAAGACCTGGAATCAGTACTTACGGGAACAACCTCTCTACTATCCCTAAAAGCGGGTAGGAGTGAATTCCATCTTGCAAGACTATGTCCCCAACTATCTACCCAGTCTTATCCCCAAAATGGTAGGCTTATTGAGTCGACAATGTTGAGCCACTCTCACCCATGCAAATCAAAGGATAATCCCGAATAAACAGGAGTTCATAGTTAGCTCAGGATTAAGAACGAGTTACCTAGGTCATCACACTAAATAAGTCAGTTCCAACAGTAAACGACGTTATAAAGTGAAAGTGACTTATTTCTTGGTCCTGGTCTTATGCAAACTCATTGCATAGGACGCCCCCACTCACATGTCTTCACATGAACGATTCAGGATCACATCATTTGTATTGAATACAAAGTGGGTCGTGTCTCATAGTGTCCCCAGGATAAGATACCTAGCCTTATCCCTATACTATAGACCGTTTTGGCTATTTACTCGAACTTTGTCCATTTTTATGTCTTCACATAAAGTTCAAGTATTCATATCATAGCCAGGGGTTCATAGTTTATTTGATTTAGGTTAATTATTGCAAAACTAAACACCTATTCAATAAAACTTTATTGAATAACCACAATAACGCTTTATTGAATATAATTAACTTTGTTACATTTACTATCCACGAGTTTTAGGACATAAAACCCAACAGATTCAACCTAGGCTACATGTAAGCATGGATTTCGAAACCTCCTATGAAGGAATTGAATCTCACAGCGGAAGCGTGTGAACACAGTGCATCGATTTTGATTTAGAATTTACAACACAAAAAAGACTAACATACATTCATAATGCATTCTAAGGTTAAACATAAACATACAGGGAAGAGAATTACTACCTCTAAAGACCATCTTCACAGGAATACAACAACAAGCCTTTATCTCCCTCGTACAGTAAACACCAATCCCACGACGAAGTGTTGGACACCACCATAAGAGTCTTCCCTGCTATTCTCTTGGCAAGGATCGGTTTGTGGGAACCTCTTTTAAAAGGTAGGGAAAATATAGAGGAATTTTGGTTTCTCTGTGAATTTTAGAGAGAGAGCTTTGAGAGAGAGTGTAGAAGCCAATCTTTGGTTAAAATTGCAGCAACCTTCGTTATGCAAACACTCTGCATTATAAAGGAGATAGAGGGAGGGAGTTACATCCGATGTAATTCCCACTCAGCACTTCCCCACTCCCCTACAATTTCGCAGAGGATTTTTAATTTAATTAAATCAAATTTAATGAATTTAATTAAATTAAATGATTGTTAATTAATTCAACAACTAATTAATTACTTAATTAAATATCATATATTTAATTAATATTTCATTTGAATCATATTCAAATGCACATCTCTCTCATAACCTATAGTTTTAATATGAATAATATTCATATTAATTTTAACCTATAATAATTTATATAAATCATATTCATATTAATTATTATTCAAATCCTATCCAAATACATGATTCTCTCATATTAGATTGTTTAATTTTGAATCTTATTCAAAATTAACTATATATTATAATGTATCAGTATACATTATATTAATTGTATCTTATACAATTAACTTACATTCCCTTATATAATTTGAACATTTCAAATTCTTTCAAAACTATTGATCCTTGTTTTACCCATTGTGAACTAGTAAGGGGACCTAATAGACCTACAGATTATAAGCTCCAATGATTCAAGATTAATTAATTAAACTCATTAATTATTAAATTAATCAACATTCATTAACTATGGGGCACTCCACTAAAGACCCGTAGTTGCACTCTTTGAAGGAGTGTACAAAACACTAGCGGAAGCGATTTGAATCGAAACACTCAAATTTCTTTTAATTTTAGTTAAGAAAAACATGCACTCATAAACCGAAAAACAGAGTGCATTTGAAGACTAACCTTTTGGACTGAATTAAAGCACTATGTTGGATGAAATCGAAGACGAACTTGTTGTGAATAACCTTAGGCTTAGTTTGGCGTTGCTGTAGCTTCTAAAATAATTGTTGTTAACTGTGCTTTTAAGAAAATCAGCTGTATTACGAAGTAAATTAGTGTTTGGTAAATTTTAGCTTTATAGACGAAAAAGCAAGTTGAGGTGTTTGGTAAATTAATATTATTATTGCAGCTTAACTATATTTTTTCAATAAATAAATTTAATATTGATATTTAATTTCAAAATTTTAAAAGATAATTTCAAAATTATTTTAAGATAATTATTTTTTTTTGAAACATATAAGATAATTGTTTTAAATTTCATATGATTTAAAATATAATCTTATGTTTAACCTATGATGTTTTTATATTTTGCTAAGAAATATAATTTGCTACTTGTATTGGAAAAAATATTATTTCAATTTAAATAAAAATAAAAACAAATAATGTCAAATGAGTATAAAATAATAGAATAAAAATATGTTAAATTCAAAAAATGATTCATATGAATCAAGTCTAAAAAACGTATAGAAGATAAATAGTTAGTTACAGATTAGATTTTTAGGGAAGCTAAACAGAAAAGCTACGATTATTGGATTTTGCAAATGAACGTGGTTGAAGAAGTACTTTTATAAAAATTAATTTATAATCTGTTTTACCAAACGCTAAAAACGGTTAAGATTCTTTTTTAATCACTTCAACCGCCTCTAAAATCAATGCCAAACGCACCCTAACCACCGTAGTCTTCCCCACTAATCTTCGGCCTTAGAACGAGTTGTGGGACTCGAATTTGTGATGAATTTGGGTGTCAGTGCTCGAGAACTCAAAGGGAAAATATGAGTTTTGCAGCTATTTTTTTTAGAGAGATTTCTAAAACTAAATTGCATGAACTATCTTCAGCAAAAGGCACACACACCTCAGATCCCTCTTCTCTCTTTATAAATGAGAGAAGAAAACGAATGGAATTCATTTTTGCTTAATCTTAGGTGTCTAATGGAGAAGGAATGCATGAGATGAGTTATGGGATTTGGTTGCATCCAACATGACTTTACCTCTCGAGTTTAATTAACTCAAAAAATTGAAATTTAATTTAATTTTCAAATTAACTCTTGTATTGAAATTCAATTATCAAATTAATTTTACATAAAACTAATTTTAAATAAAATTAATTTAAAACAATTAATTAAACCATTTAATTAATCATTAATCCAATATCCAATATAGAATTATTCACCAATCCCGATTACTCTCAATCCCGGTGTACCAATACGAATCCCTATTCGCACGATTAACGTTTAAATCGATATGTGCATCAAATACACTATTCTAATATTTAAATCTGATTTAAATATTGCCGACTCTCTCTAATATAGTTTAATTCGCAATTAAACTTTAACGTTAAATATATCGAGCATAATTTAACGACAACTCCTTAATATGAATTTGAACATTTCAAACTTTCTCATCACATTGTTCTAAGGTTTATTCCGTACGAGCTAGCAGGGGGACCTAATGGACCTACAGATCATGGGCTCCAACGATCCGAGATTAACCGACTAAACTCTTTTAACCAAGTTTACCAACATTTGTTAACTACCGAGACACTCCACTATAGCCCGATAGTTGAACTCCCCTCACTTTAGATATATTTCTGTCCACCTGATATAACCATGATTAGTAAGTCGATCCTTCACAGGTTGTTCGTAACTACAGCTGGGTCAAATGTCTGTTTTACCCCTAAAGTTACATCTGGTTCCTTAAGTCCCCATTCAGTCCCTAATGAACAATTGGTTTGTGGTCTGACCAGTAAACCTAATACCTCTCGGGACAATGAGAGGGCGGGATCCCTTTGTTCACGTCCTGGAGTCAGCACTTAAGGGAACAACCTCTCTACTATCCCTAAATTGGGTAGGAGTAAATTCTGTCTTGCAGAACTATGTCCCCAGTTATCTACCCGCTCCTATCCCCAAAATGGTAGGCTTATTGAGTCGGCGATGATGAACCACTCTCACTCATGCAAATCAAAGAATAATCCCAAATAAATAGGAGTTCAAGTTAGCTCAAGATTAAGATCGAGTTACGTAGGTCATCGCATGAAATAGTTAGTTTCACAATAAACGACGTTATAAAGGAAAGTGACTTATTTCTCGGTCCTGGTCTCATGCAAACTCATTTGCATAGGACGCCCCCACTCACATGTCTCTAAATGAACGATTAAGGATCACATCGTTTGCACTATATACAAAGTGGGCCGCATCACATAGTGTTCCTAAGATAAGGTACCCAGCCTTATCCTTATATATACTATAGACCGTTTAGGCTATTACTTGAACTTGATCCACTTTTATGTCACTACATAAAGTTCAAGTATTCATATCATATAGACATGGATGTTAGTTTATTGGATTTGGGTTATTTAACGTGAAATTCACTTATTTAATAACTTAAGTGAACAAAAACTCAATAACGACTTTATCAAACAAGTATATTACTATTTGTTTCATTCATTATCTACGAGTTTTAGGGCACCAACCCCAACACTCTTAGCACTGTGGAATATTTTGCGTCCATAGATATAACCATTACAAGTAAGTCAATCCTTCACGAGTCTCGTAATTACAGCCATTTTACTCCTGTAATTACCTCTTACTTCTTAAGTACCACTGATCCTCTAATGAACAATCTGTTTATGGTCCTACCATAAATCAAGTCCCTCTTGGGCCAGTGAGAGGGTGGGGCCCCTTGTTCAAGACTCAGGAGTTAACACTTAAGGGAACAACTCATCTACTTACCTTAAAGTCGGGAAGGAGTGAATTCCATTTTGTGTAGTTATGTTCCTAGCTCTCCACTCGGTTTTGTCTCTAAATTTGTAGGCTTATTGAGTTGGCGACTTAGGTCACTCTCTCCCATAAAAATCAAAGGACAAACCCTCATAGGAAGAAGTCTACAACTCACTCAGGATCGAGATCGAGTTACACATAATCATCCTATGAAATATTAATCTCTTCAGTCAACGGTGTTACAAAGAAAGACTAATTATTTTGTTGTTCAGTCTTATACAAACTCATTGCATATGGTTTTGGGTTTTATGCCCTAAAACTCGTAGATAGTAAATGTAACAATTGACCGAATATAAATAAAGTATTGTTTGATGTTTTTTCGATAAAGAGTTATTGTCTATATTATGTACATCTTGCCTAAATAACCCTAATCCAATAAACTAAACATCCTAGGCTGTGGGATGAGTCTTGAACTGTATGTGGAGACATACGGGTGTTGGGTTTTATGTCCTAAAACTCGTGGATAGTAAATGTAACAAAGTTAATCAATAAAATTTTATTGAGGTTATTTTATAAGTAGTTATAGAATGGTTGTTTAATTGTGCATTAATTAACCCAAATCCAAAAAACTAGAACCCATGGCTATATAATGAACACTTGAACTTTATGTGTAGACATAAAAGCGGATCAAGTTCAAGTGATAGCCAAAACGGTCTATAGTATAGGGATAGAGGTTGGGTGCCTTATCTTGGGGACACTATGTGACGCGACCCGCTTTGTATTAATTACAAACGATGTGATCCTGAATCGTTCATGTATCGACATGCGAGTGGGGGCGTCCTATGCAAAGAGTTTGCTTAAGACCAGGACCGAGAAATAAGTCACTTTCACTTTATAACACCGTTTACTGTGAAACTGACTATTTCATGCGATGACCTAGGTAACTCGATCTTAATCCTGAGCTAACTATGAACTCTTGTTTATTCGGGATTATCCTTTGATTTGCATGGGTGAGAGTGGCCCAACATCGCTGACTCAATAAGCCTACGATTTTGTCGATAAGACCGGGTAGATAGCTGGGGACATAGTCTTGCAAGACGGAATTCACTCCTACCCGCCTTTAGGGATAGTAGAGGTTGTTCCATTAAGTGCTGACTCCGGGTCTTGAACAAAGGCGCGCTGATTCTCTCCTGGCACTAGAGGATTTTCTGTTTAATGGTTGGACCATAAACAAATTGTTCATTATAGGATCAGTGGTACTTAAAGAACAAGATGTAACTTCAGGGGTAAAACGAACTTTTGACCTGCTGTAGTTATGAACAACCTGTGAAGGGTCGACTTACTAATTATGGTTGTATCGGGTAGACAGAAATATATCTACAGTGAGAGGAGTGCAACTACGGGCTACAGTGGAGTGTCCCGTTAGTTAACGAATGTTGGTTAACTAGGCTAAAGAGTTTAGACAAGTTAATCTCGGATCGTTGGAGCCCATGATCTGTAGGTCCATTAGGTCCCCCTGCTAGCTCATACGGAATTAACCTTAGAACAAAGTGATGAAAGAATTTGAAAAACGTTCAAATTCAATTTAAGGAATATGCGTTAATTATATATGATATACTTAACCTATTATAATTTAATTATGAATTAAATTGTAAAGAGAGTTCGAATTATTTAAATATGATTTAAATATTGCAAATATGTACATATACATATTTCGGTTTATATATATGAATAGGGATTCATATTCCGGGTTATTTGAGAGAGTTTGGAATTGGGCAATTATTTAAATTAATATTTGATATTAAATTAAATAATTATAATTAATTAAAATGTTTAATTATTTAAAATTGATTTAAAACTAATTATATGTATTAAGTTTGTTTAAAATTAATTTTGATATTAATTTATGAAATTAAGTTGTTAATTTCATTTTAATTGTCATGCAAAATTCTAGAGAATGACACCCATTTTCATGACAATGCCAATTCCACTATGTCTTGCCTCCATGTATATATAGCTTTCTTCTTCTTCATTTTTAGTGAAGTTGGCTGAAATTCAACATGCAAAATAAGCTTGAAATCTCTCTCAAAACCGTGGACTCCAATTCTCTTAAAACCCATTCTTTCTCCCTTTCAATTCATCACATTTTAGCTCCCACAAGCTAGTTCTATGGTCGGAGAATAGTGGGGATGATCTCGGTGGTAGTCCACGATGTGTTCGTGTAAAGAATCAACCAATGGAGTTGCCGGAATTCAAGCTACAAGAGGTATGTTTTCGTTCCTCTGTTTTTCGGTTTATGTACATGCTTTTAATTAAAGAAATTAATGAAATTAAACACCCAAGATCGTCAATCGCTTCCGCACGAGTTATGTAAACTCCTTTAATTGGTATCATAGCGTGGTTTAGGCGTTTAATTTGCTTTAATTTTGAGTATGGTGGGTGATTTCATGAGATGAATGTGTTGGTTGCTAAAGTTGGATGTTTACGGTTTTGGCATCAAATTAAGCTTTCAATTCTTGTTTAAAATTGTAATAGCCTACATGTATATGGGCTTTAATGTCTTGCAAAGAGTCTGTAATTTTTTGGAGTCATTAGAAGTCGAAATTAAGCTGTAATTGATGAAAATTTGGAGAAGAAACGAAGCTGAAGCGAAACAGGGGAGAGCTCCAGACGCATCAGCGTTGAGATAAAGAGCAAATGAACACATTTTCATTAAAATAAGAATGTAAATAATACAGAATAATGAAAAGTAATCAAGAGCTGGAAATAAAGGAGATAACTAAATATTATGGGTTTTCTATTTACTTAATCCTTCTAGAGTTCGCTAAGACACTCCACTCTCTCGCTTTTACAAGTGGGAATGGGTGAAAATCCCTACAAACCCTAAGCTTTGATGTCTAACTCAGGTTAGAATTCAGTCATCTAAGAAGAACCTCGGGCATCCCTACTCATAGGCGTCAACTAGGGTTCTGTCACCACCCTCTTCTTCCAAATGAGTTCTGCTTGAATTTGACTTCGAATCTTGAGCTTATATAGTGTAGAAAGTGGTTCAGGAGCTGCGAAATAGGTGCTGGAAGGTTGCCCAGTCAGTTTCGGGGTCAAAACAGTCGGTTAGGTGCGAAGAAGACTCGTCAACAACAACCCGCGGATGACTCGGAACGGTCTCAGTTTTTCCAGAAATGCGGTCGCATTTATGGGAAATTCCAGCTTTTCCTCTATTTTTCCTGCACAACAACAACTTAATCAAATTCTCTATAAATTAAGTCTTTTTAAGCACAAATGAGCATAATTTGACAAAAGTAAATCTCAACACCCTAACTTATCAACTTAATCATATTTTGAGCTCGGGAACAGTAAAATTGATCTAACATGCAACATTTGGCCAAGAAATGAGCTAAATACAAGGGCAAAATAGGTATATTTTTGACCCTTATCAATCGTGCTCTGAAGAATCGTGACTGTCACGAAGATAACTTCAAACCACAACATGCTGATCCATTTAAGAAGGCCCTCACGGCTAAAGTGTTTGAGGGACATCTAGATGGTCTAGGTCTACGAGTTCTGTACAAAGGATAATCTAGGGCAAATGGGGGATATGTAATGGGTATACAAGATGCCCTAGTTTATTGTATTTGTACTGTATGAATACTAACCCACTATGTTTCTAGATAATTGTACACCCCACTAGAGTTTTAGTCCAAGTGGAAGTTTGTTGGGTTTTATCTTGTCCTAAAACTCGTGGATAGTAAATGTAACAAAGTTAATCAATAAAGCGTTATTGAGGTTATTCTATAAGTAGTTATAGAATGGTTGTTTAATTGTGCATTAATTAACCCAAATCTTATAAACTAGAACCCATGGCTATATAATGAACACTTGAACTTTATGTGTAGACATAAAAGCGGATCAAGTCCAAGTGATAGCCAAAACGGTCTATAGTATAGGGATAGAGGTTGGGTGCCTTATCCTGGGGACACTATGTGACGTGGCCCGCTTTGTATTAATTACAAACGATGTGATCCTGAATCGTTCATGTATCGACATGCGAGTGGGGGCGTCCTATGATAAGAGTTTGCACAAGATCAGGACCGAGAAATAAGTCACTTTCACTTTATAACACCGTTTACAGTGAAACTGACTATTTCATGCGATGACCTAGGTAACTCGATCTTAATCCTGAGCTAACTATGAACTCCTGTTTATTCGGGATTATCCTTTGATTTGCATGGGTGAGAGTGGTCCAACATCGCCGACTCAATAAGCCTACGATTTTGGGGATAAGTCCGGGTAGATAGCTGGGGACATAGTCTTACAAGACGGAATTCACTCCTACCCGCCTGTAGGGATAATAGAGGTTGTTCCCTTAAGTGCTGACTCCGGGTCTTGAACAAAGGCGCGCCGATTCTCTCTTGGCACGAGAGGATTTTCTGTTTAATGGTTGGACCATAAACAAATTGTTCATTATAGGATCAGTGGTACTTAAGGAACAAGATGTAACTTCAGGGGTAAAACAGACTTTTGACCTGCTGTAGTTACGAACAATCTCTGAAGGGTCGACTTACTAATTGTGGTTGTATCGGGTGGACAGAAATATATCTACAGTGAGAGGAGTGCAACTACGGGCTATAGTGGAGTGTCCCGTTAGTTAACGAATGTTGGTTAACTAGGCTAAAGAGTTTAGACAAGTTAATCTCGGATCGTTGGAGCCCATGATCTGTAGGTCCATTAGGTCCCACTGCTAGCTCATACGGAATTAACCTTAGAACAAAGTGATGAAAGAATTTGAAAAATGTTCAAATTCAATTTAAGGAATATGCGTTAATTATATATGATATACTTAACCTATTATAATTTAATTATGAATTAAATTGTAAAGAGAGTTCGAATTATTTAAATATGATTTAAATATTGCAAATATGTACATATACATATTTCGGTTTATATATATGAATAGGGATTCATATTCCGGGTTATTTGAGAGAGTTTGGAATTGATATTAAATTAAATAATTATAATTAATTAAAATGTTTAATTATTTAAAATTGATTTTAAACTAATTATATGTATTAAGTTTGTTTAAAATTAATTTTGATATTAATTTATGAAATTAAGTTGTTAATTTCATTTTAATTGTCATGCAAAATTCTAGAGAATGACACCCATTTTCATGACAATGCCAATTCCACTATGTCTTGCCTCCATGTATATATAGCTTTCTTCTTCTTCTTCATTTTTAGTGAAGTTGGCTGAAATTCAACATGCAAAATAAGCTTGAAATCTCTCTCAAAACCGTGGACTCCAATTCTCTTAAAACCCATTCTTTCTCCCTTTCAATTCATCACATTTTAGCTCCCACAAGCTAGTTCTATGGTCGGAGAATAGCGGGGATGATCTCGATGGTAGTCCACGATGTGTTTGTGTGAAGAATCAACCAACAGAGTTGCCGAAATTCAAGCTACAAGAGGTATGTTTTTGTTCCTCTGTTTTTCGGTTTATGTACATGCTTTTAATTAAAGAAATTAATGAAATTAAACGCCCAAGATCGTCAATCGCTTCCGCACGAGTTATGTAAACTCCTTTAACGGGGATCACTGTTAAAGAGACAGCCTGAAGGGTCTATAGTATAGTGATAACACTGGGTACCTTATCCTGGTGACATTATGGATATGACCCACTTGTATTTGATACAAACACAATGATCCAACGTGTTCGTGTAGGGGACATGCGAGTGGGGGTATCCTATGCAATGAGTTTGCATAAGACTGGACTGCGAAATAGTAACCATTAGCTGTAACACCGTTAACTAGTTAGGTTTCTATTTCAATAAGATAACCTAGGCAACTTAGTCTGAATCTTGAGTGGATTATGGACTCCTGTTCACGAGGGATTGTCCTTTGATTTGTATGAGTGAGAGTGGCTAGTATGCCGATTCAATAAGCCTATCATTTTGGAGACAAGATCGAGGTATATCATTTTGGTGTATATATCAACATTCATATCAAGTGTATCGTTCATATATCGATATTCATAATCAAGTCCATCAAAAGGTTCATCAAATCAAGTATATATATCAATTACATTAATATGTTTTACCTTAAAATGAATATAATGGAGCACTTATTTCAAAAAAAAAAAAAAATAGATAGATCAGTATTTCTAAAAAAAAAGGATAGATCATTATATTCATTTTAAGGTAAAACATGAATGTATCATTTTAGTAGTATTTTGAATATATCAGCAATATATCATACATCAATTAATATTCATTTGAGGTAAAATATGAGTGTATCATTTTAGTAGTGTTTTGAATATATTAAAAGACCTGAATGACTTTTCTTATGGGTTGGACCAATTCCAAGTATAGCAAATTTTTAAGCATATCAGTTAACAAATATAAAGTATATTAGATATACTACTGATATATTATCTGATATATCAGTTGATACACCAACAAAGGGTAAAATTGGAATAATAATAAAAACGAAAAATTAGATTTAATTTTTTTTGCTATATTCACAAATCTAAAAAACCATGGCTAGATTTGCAAATATCCTAGTGTTTTTTGATACCCATTGCAATTTCCCTTTAATTAATTAATAATTAATTACTCTTCCCAATTCTAATAGGATGTGGATTCATTTAATTAATTAATATTAATCAATTAATTAAATCAATAATTAAATCAAATTTAATTAATTTCATTTTTTAAAAAATAATTTAATTAATTTCATTTAAATCATATTTAAATGAATATCTCCCACATAACCTATAGTTTTTATTTAAATCAAATTCAATTAAATAAAATAATTAATTAATTATCCAATTAATTAATCACTAAATTAAATATCTCATATTTAATTTAAGTTAACAATTAAATCGTATTTAATTGAATTTCTCTCAATTAATAAAGTTTAATCTTAAATTAAATTTTATATTATAATGTATCACATACATTATATTAATTGTATCTCATACAATTAACTTGATTTCCCATGATTGATTTTGAACTATTCAAATTCCTTTCAAGACTTATTGTTCCTAATTACTCTTTACGAGCTAGCAGGGGACCTAATAGACCTACAGATCATAAGCTCCAACGATATGGGGTTAACTGACTAAACTCATTAATCGAGTTAACCAATATTTCTATGTCTATGTCCATGGATATAGACCTATATCGGTAAGTCAATCCTTCACGAGTGTTCGTAACCACAGTTAGGTCAAATTACCGTTTTACCCCTGTGTTACATCTGTTTTCTTGAGTACCAGCGCTCCTCTAATGAACAACCTGTTTATGGTCCAACCATTAAATAGAAAATCCCTCTCGGGCCAGTGAGAGGGCGGGATCCCTTTGTTCAAGTCCCGGAGTCACCACTTAAGGGAACACTCATCTACTTCTCCTAGAAGTGGGAAGGACTGAATTCCATCTCGTGTGATTATGTTCCCAGCTCCCCACTCGGTCTTGTCCCCAAAAATGATAGGCTTATTGAGTCGGCGTTTTGGCCACTCTCACCCATACAAATCAAAGGATAATCCCTCGTGAACAGGAGTCCATAATCCACTCAAGATTAAGACTGAGTTACCTAGGTCATCCTATTGAAATAGTAATCTAACTAGTTAATGGTGTTACAACTAGTGGTTGACTATTTCGTGGTCCAGTCTTATGCAAACTCATTGCATAGGATACCCCTGCTTGCATGTCTACTACATGGACGCTTTGGATCAATATGCCTAAATCAAATACAAAGCGGGTCGTATCACATAGTGTTACCATGATAAGGTACGGTACCCAGCCTTATCCCTGTACTATAGACATTTTAGGTTGTTACTTGAACATCGATCCTCGTATGTCCCCACATATATGTTCAAGTTACATACAAACAACCTTGGATCTTAGTTTATTGGATTTGGGTCATATTGTGCAATACTTAACAATAACACTTTGTTGTAGAAACTTAATAACACTTTATTGAAAACAAGTATACAATTTGTTTACATTCACTATCTACGAGTTTTAGGGCATAAAACCCAACAAGTGTTCCCTTAAGTGGTGTCTCTGGGTTTTGAACAAAGGGCCCTACCCTCTCACTAGCCCGAGAGGGGTTTTCTGTTTGATGGTTGGACCACAAACAGGTTGTTCATTAGAGGAGCACTGATACTTAAGGAGGTAGAAGTAACTCAGGGGTAAAACGATAATTTGACCCAGTTGGAGTTACGAACACTCGTGAAAGACTAACTTGTTGTTATTGGTCTATATCTGTGGACACAGAATTATTTCTGCAGTGAGAAGAGTGCAACTGTGGGTCTTTAGTGGAGTGAACCCACAGTTAATGAAAATTGATTAATTGGTTAATGAGTTTAGCCAATTAATCTCATATCGTTGGAGTTTCTGATTTGCAGGCCCATTAGGTCTCATTGGTAGCTCGTAAAGAGACTTGAGACAATTAAATATTAATTGTAAATTGAAAGTGTTCAATTTATTTTGGGGAATCATATAATGTATGTTGATATAATAAATAGTTTATGAAACTTTATAATATAATTTTGAATTAATTTCAAAATTAATTTTATGAGAGAAAATATTTGAAAGAGTTCAAATAATTAATATGAATTGGATTCATATTAATAAAGTAAAAAATTTAATAAAATCCCTAAAATTAAATACATGATATTTAATTGGGTAATTAATTAATTATGGAATTAATTAATTATTTATTAAAATTAGATATGAATAAGATAATAGATTTGATTAGATCTTATTCATGGCATTTTCCTATAAATAGGACCCCTGGGGTGGGGTGAAAGACATCCCATTCATTCTCCTACTCTCAGAGAATTCCCTTGAAGGCTCCAAGACTCCCACCAGTCTCCTACCTCTAGAAGTCTCAGAGTCATACTGGTGTAGTCATAGTGGTGGTGTTCACAATTCTTGAAGAATTTCCAGCGAAGATCGACGTTCGTTGCTGCGTTTTTCTTCTAAGAAGAACATCAAGAGTTTAGGTGAAACAGTCAAGTCGCCAACGACAGTATGTTGGTGAAAACCTTTTTCTCTAAACTTGCATGAATTAAATAGATTTTAATTCAATAAATTCCAGCATGCTACCATATTTACAGTAGATTATGCATGATAATTATTGTAAATTTTTCCCGTCGTATTAGTATTTTAATTTAGATTAAAACACAGTCAAAGGTCCTCTGATAAATCTTCCGTTGCGCTAGGGATTTAATTCCTACATATGGTACCCCACTCGCATGTCTCCACATGAAAGACTTGGATCAATTCGTTTGTAACTATTACAAAGTGGGTCGTATTCATAGTGTCACCAGGATAAGGTATCCAACTTTATCCATACACTAGACCTTTTAGGTTATTACTTGAACATGATCTACCTGTATGTCAACCACATACTATTCAAGTTACATTAAGTAACCTTGGATGTTTGTTTATTGGATTTGAGTTTATGCAAGTCGAAAACGCCACAATAAAATAACCATTATCTTTTTTGAATAAATAAATAATTTACATTACAAACCACGAGTTTAGGGCACAAAACTCAACATCCTAACCATTTTCACTTTATAAAAAGGCTGACAAATATGAAGAACTCAAGTTTAACTCCTCAGGAAGATCTGGGTATTGTGACAGACCCTTATTCAAGCCTTAGAGTTGTGACGTTCAAATTCTCTCAAGAAGACTTGTACTTTAACCTAGATTAGACTCAAACCTGTGAGTTTGGCCTGAATACCACCTAGTTACCTTGCAAAAGAAACATTAGAGTGGAGTGAGAGCTCTTGAGAGACTAAAACCCTAGTTTACCATTTAATTACATTCTCCACTGTTTATTTTTTTCCAGATTGTATTCTTTACATTCTTTTGTAGTTATGAATTCTTATTCAATGAAAAATTATGTTTTTGTTCCATTCTTTATTATGAGTAGCTAAATTCCTTTAAGAGATTTGGTTTAGTGAATACTCTTGTAGATGGATTAGCTTGAAAAGTAGTTTCCTTGCATCAAAGTCAATTTATGCATTTCTCTCTTTATTGATTTCATTGATGTCTTGTTAAGCTTAAACTGGCCATTTATACTTAGCACGTAATGTAAGTCCAATATTGAAAGGGTTGGACAATATTGGTTGTCATAAAGAGGATATAGGAGAAAAGTCTAGACATAAGGAATTCGGTGTTACGAGGAGTAACAACTATAGGGTTAAAAATTGCATGCATGACTTATCTATGTCAGAGTGTATGAAGGAGTGTACAACACTCGTGCGGAAGCGATTTAGCACTCTAATTCTATTAATTTTACCAATTAAAAGCATGCACTCTTTGAACCGAAAAAAGAGCACAAATTTATCCAACCTTTTGGAGCTAAATCCGAGCACCTCAATTGATTTCTTTGGACACGAACGAGCTTTGGACAACCACGAATGTCTTCCTCGCTATCCCCAACCTTAGAACGACTTGTGAGAGTCAGTTTGTGGTGAATTTGGGAAGGAATGCTTGAATGTTAAGCTATGAGAGAGTTTATTTCTGAGGGTTTTTGAGAGAGAAATCAAGCATCCTTTTTCATGGAAAAACTCAACCATATGCATCATCCTCTTATGATCAAAGTGCAAAGTCTTTTATATCAAAAGATAAACTCAATTAAATTGAATTTAGACACCAATTTTAGGTGGCAAACACACCAACATTGCATGCCAAGAGTCATACCCATATGTGTCTCAATATTGGATTTTACCTCTTGATTAATGAATTTCAAAAATTCATTTTCTAATATTAATTTTATATAGAATTAATTCAAATAATTAATTAAACAATTTAATTAATTATATTAATTTAATATCAAATATTAAATTAATTATTTACACCAATCCCGATCTCTCTCAAAACCGATCGCTCGAGTATGAATCCCTATTCATATATATAATATTTAAATCATATTTAAATAACTTCAACTCTCTTTAATATAGTTTAATTCATAATTAAACTATAACGTTAATAATATCGAATACAATTAACGTTAATTCCCTAAATCGAATTTGAACGCTTCAAATTCTCTCATCACATTGCTCTAAGGTTTAGTCCGTATTAGCTAGCAGGGGGACCTAATGGACCTACAAATCATGGGCTCCAACGATCTGAGATTAACCGGCTAAACTCATTAACCTAGTTAACCAACATTCGTTAACTATCGGGACATTCCACTATAGCCCAGTAGTTGCAGTCCCCTCACTGTAGATATATTTCTGTTCACTCGATATAACCATGATTAGTAATTCGATCCCTCACAGGTTATTCGTGACTTCAGCTGGGTCAAATGTCTGTTTTACCCCTGTAGTTACCTCTTGTTCCTTAAGTCACACTGATCCTCTAGTGAACAAAAGGTTTGTGGTCCAACCATCAAACCGAGTCCCTCTCAGGAAAATGAGAGGGTGTGATTCCTTTGTTCAAGACCCGAAGTCAGCACTTAAGGGAACAACCTCTCTACTATCCCTGAACGCGGGTAGGAGTGAATTCTGATAGCGAGCATAGCTAGCTATTTTTCTCTGATTAATTAAGCTAGTCTTTTACAATTATTTGCCCAAATTTATGCATTTTTATGTTTTATTTGTAGGAAGTATGTGTTTGAAGCTTAATTCAGCAATTGGAGTCAAATGGAGTCTTCAATCTAAGAAAAAAAAAAAAAAATCATAGCGTCGCGACGCTATAGGCAAATTTTCCAAAAATGCGATATCGCGACAGCGTCGCGACGCTGTCCATAGCGTCTCGACGCTGTCGCCAGATTTTCTATAAATTCATCTTTTCATGCTACGGCCAAGGGGAGTCCAATTGGTGAGATTTTAGCCCTAATTTCGACTAGAGACCTTTTGTGGGAGCTAAAGCAAGGCCAAGGAGCGGGAATCAAGCGAGAAGACGTGGAGATCGTGACGGGGACGTGTCGGTTTCGACGGATTCGAGTTTTCCTTTCTCTTTCCCTTACCTCTTGTAGTTTTTATGGCTTTTCTTTCAATTAGTGTTTATGGTTTAAAGACTATGAATTGCTAGTTGTTTGTCTTAGGGATTGATGTAATTGTTTTAGTTTTTGGATTGATTTTAGGTATGAATGTGTTTTTATTTTATGCATGCAATTTTGTTTAATGCTTTCAATTACTTGATCACTAATTGAATGATTTAAGTGTTGAATCTAACTCGGGAGGGAGGATTTGGCCTAAGACTTACTTTTTTTAATTGCATGACTAGAGTAGAAATTCTAAGTTTGTGACGGGATTTGGAATATCTTTAGAAGCGTAACAAGGACCGAACCGAATAATGCCTTGCATGTTAATGAACTTAGATAGGGATATCAAGTTAGTTTATATGCATGAGAATCAATTATACTCGGGAGAGGTAATCGTGATAAAAGTTTCCTTGGCTTGTAGAATAATTGCACGGTCAATTCATTCCTATTAATCAATCCTCAATCTTAATCAACGAAATCAATTCCCTAAGAGTCTTTCCATTTGAGTCTCCACCTTTATTTTATGCTTTTTGTCTTTAGATTTATCTTTTATCATTGAGTTTTGCTCCCTAAATAAAATTGGACAAGATTATTCACGGTACTTAATTTGCTAGAAAACCAATCCAGAGGACGACACTCGTTTTACACGAAAACACTATATTATTACTTGACCCGTACACTTACGGTAAGCAAATTGCGCATCAAGTTTTTGGCGCCGTTGCCGGGGATTGGCATATTTAGTTAAATTAATATTGTGGAAAAATTGTTCGGTCTTAATTTAGGGTGTATTTTTATTTTGTAGATAGATTGCATTTCTTTTTCCTTATTTGTTTTCTTTCCATTTTTGTTAGTTTCCTATTTTAGTCATTTCCTTATTTGTTTGATTTTTTCCCTTATTTGTCTTTCCCTTATTTGCTTTTGTTTTTTTATTTATTTTTTTTCCTTTTTTGTTTGAGTCTTTGTCATTTGTTCTTGTTGGTTTTGTTTTTGTTATTTTATTTTTTTTATTTTTGTTTCCCTTATTTTATTTTTTGTTATTTTTGTTAGTTTTGTTTTTAGGTAGATTGCATTTTTTTCCTTTGTTGGTTTGTTTTCCATATTTAGATTTTTCCATATTTGTTTGAGTTTTCCATAGATAGAATTTTTCTTTTTAGTTTTTTCCTTTTTAGTATAGTTTTTCCTTATTTGCTAGTTTCCTTATTTGTTTTTGCCATATTTGTTTTTGCATTCCTTATTTGTTTATCTTTTCCTTTTGTAGATTATATTTTCCTTATTTAGATCAAGCATTTTCCTTTTCTAGTTTCTTTCCTAATTTATTTTCTCTCCTCCTAGGTAAGATTAATCCTTATTTTTGAGTCTGAGTCTCTTTATTTTGATCTTTCTCCTTTTATGTTTATTTTATACAAAAATACTAAAAATAATTCTGTTTCAGGGGCCCATGAGAAACTAGTAAGCTTGCTAGCGATAGTGAGTTTTATTGATTCAAGAAAGAAGGGTCCAAAGAAATACGAGAATTTTTATGTGCCTTGACAGAGACTGCACGAGCACGTCGAGCTAATGACGTTAAACAAGCGCTTATGGGAGGCAACCCAAGTAAGTTCAGTTGTGTTTTTCTTTGCGTTTTTTATTTATTGTTTGTTTTTGTTTTGTAGGTCTTGGTTCCAGTTTCCTCTTTGCTTGCAAGCTTTCATGAAAAGGTCATCATTCCAGGGCAGTATTGTTCACCCCTTCCATTCTTTATTTGTTCTCATGCTTGATTATGCCTTATTTTCGTTATACATTGAGGACAATGCATGCTTTAAGTTTGGGGGTGGAATAGCATGTTTGTGGAGCCCTTGAGCATCTGAGTTCGGGCTATAGTTTTGAGCTTTCTTTGAATTGAGCATATGGTTGTTTTCTAGATGCTATTTTTGCATGACTATGATTTCCTAGGATAGGCTTTCTTGTCAATTTTCAAGTTTTCGATGAGTTGTAAGCATGAGTGCCCAAAAAGGGAGACTTTTTAAACTTTTTCTAGGAGATGTCTTGCATGAGTAGAGTATTTGTCTTGGCTAGATTTGGATTTGAATGCTTAGGAGCGAATTATTAGGTTCATATGCTTGTTGTCACCTCGATAGGTGTAGGGAAGAGCTAAAGAGTTAATTTTTTGCAAATTAGCATGTTTGATCTTGCTTAGGAGGAAAGAAAAGAATATATGCTTATCATGCTCTTAAAGAAAAATCATTCTTGTTGTCACAATTTGAAAGAAAAAAAAAGTCATGGCCTGTGCACAGTTTGCAATGAGTAATAAAGATTTAGGCAAAAAGAGCTACCCCTGTTGTGATCAGTTAGGCCAACCAGAGAAAACTCAGGTTAAGGGTCCCTGCAATAGGTGTGTGAAAGCTAGTGCCACATATAAATGCTTGATTAAATTTTCAATTATAAGCACCTAAGTATGGATGAAAACAAACTAATTTGTTCCATTGACTCGTTAGTGAATCCTTAGTGCCAGTGTAGAGGGAAGATGAGTTGAGAGTTTAATAATCCAATCCCGGGCTAGTAGAGTCTGATCTAGTTGAGTTAGATCTCGCTTGTGCAAGTTAATTTTGGAAAACTTTTGATTTGTCTCCCTCATTGGTCTTTATGTGCATGTCTTTTGATTGCTTGACTATTGACTTTTGAGCCTTGAGGATTGAGTCATGTTTGTTGCATCCATTCTTCCACTGTATGCTTGATTTTTAGTTTGCTCGAGGACTAGCAAAAGCTTAAGTTTGGGGGTATTTGATAGCGAGCATATCTAGCTATTTTTCTCTGATTAATTAAGCTAGTCTTTTACAATTATTTGCCCAAATTTATGCATTTTTATGTTTTATTTGTAGGAAGTATGTGTTTGAAGCTTAATTCAGCAATTGGAGTCAAATGGAGTCTTCAATCTAAGAAAAAAAAATAAAAAAAAATCATAGCGTCGCGACGCTATAGGCAAATTTTCCAAAAATGCGATATCGCGACAGCGTCGCGACGCTGTCCATAGCGTCTCGACGCTGTCGCCAGATTTTCTATAAATTCATCTTTTCATGCTACGGCCAAGGGGAGTCCAATTGGTGAGATTTTAGCCCTAATTTCGACTAGAGACCTTTTGTGGGAGCTAAAGCAAGGCCAAGGAGCGGGAATCAAGCGAGAAGACGTGGAGATCGTGACGGGGACGTGTCGGTTTCGACGAATTCGAGTTTTCCTTTCTCTTTCCCTTACCTCTTGTAGTTTTTATGGCTTTTCTTTCAATTAGTGTTTATGGTTTAAAGACTATGAATTGCTAGTTGTTTGTCTTAGGGATTGATGTAATTGTTTTAGTTTTTGGATTGATTTTAGGTATGAATGTGTTTTTATTTTATGCATGCAATTTTGTTTAATGCTTTCAATTACTTGATCACTAATTGAATGATTTAAGTGTTGAATCTAACTCGGGAGGGAGGATTTGGCCTAAGACTTACTTTGTTTAATTGCATGACTAGAGTAGAAATTCTAAGTTTGTGACGGGATTTGGAATATCTTTAGAAGCGTAACAAGGACCGAACCGAATAATGCCTTGCATGTTAATGAACTTAGATAGGGATATCAAGTTAGTTTATATGCATGAGAATCAATTATACTCGGGAGAGGTAATCGTGATAAAAGTTTCCTTGGCTTGTAGAATAATTGCACGGTCAATTCATTCCTATTAATCAATCCTCAATCTTAATCAACGAAATCAATTCCCTAAGAGTCTTTCCATTTGAGTCTCCACCTTTATTTTATGCTTTTTGTCTTTAGATTTATCTTTTATCATTGAGTTTTGCTCCCTAAATAAAATTGGACAAGATTATTCACGGTACTTAATTTGCTAGAAAACCAATCCAGAGGACGACACTCGTTTTACACGAAAACACTATATTATTACTTGACCCGTACACTTGCGGTAAGCAAATTGCGCATCAAATTCCATCTTGCAAGACTATGTCCCCAGCTATCTACCTGGTTTTATCTCCAAAATGGTAAGCTTAATGAGTCGGCAATGCTGAACCACTCTCACCTATGCAAATCACAGGATAATCCAGAATAAACAGAAGTTCATAGTTAGCTCAGGATTAAGATCGAGTTACTAGGTCATCATATGAAATTAGTCAGTCTCTGAAGGTGTTAATATCTAACATGCGGAAGCAATTTTGGATCTTAGCACTTAATAACTTCAATTTGATCATACAAAGCATGTTGTTCATAGGAAGAAAAACAGGGGCAGTGAGTACCAACCTCTTTGTTCTTCAAATTGTATGAATTGGTTGCTTGTTTTTCTTCACCAAATTGTCACAAACCACCACTTGATCTTCTTTGCTATCCTCAAGCCTTTGGAACAGATTGTGGGACCCTCTAGTGATGGAATTTGGAAGGGAATGAGCTTGAAATACAAGCTTCAAGAGAGGTTTTGAGCTCTTGTGTTTTGGAGAGATTTTGGCAACATAACTCTATGGATTCAAGCATATTTTCTTCAGCCATTTCACCTCCATTTATAGACGAACTAAAGCTGAGAAGATGCACCAACATTTGACACCAAATTACCCAAGATGAAGTGGGTAATTTGGTGGCTTAATGAGGGGGAGTGCATGGGTTTAGTCACCATCCACTCCTAAAATTCAAATTTAATTCGAATTTTCTAAATTCAAATTAAATTGAATTTTAGTTATTTAATTGTCATAATTAATAATCTGAAAATTAAAATCCAATTTTGAATTTTGAATTTTAAATTAATTCAAAACTAATTAAAAATAATTATTAATTAAATAATTAAACATATAATTAATTTAATATCTAATATTAAATTAATATTTTGCTACCAATCCCAAACATTTCCGAAATTTTATTTTTCAACTATGAATCCCTATTCATGTGCTCGATATTTAAATCATATTTAAATATATTAAATCTCTCATAATTAGGTTTATCCAAAACCCGACGTGTCGGTAATATCAAATATGATCAACCATTTCCCTAAACCGAATTTGAACTTATTCTAATTCCTTCCATCATATTGTTCCAAAAGTTATTCTCAAGCTAGCATGGGGACCTAATGGACCTACAGATCATGGGCTCCAACGGTTCGAGGTTTAACCCACTAAACCCTTTTAACCTAGTTAACCAACATCCGTTAACTATCGGGTCACTCCACTATAGCCTAGAAGTTGAACTCCCCTCACTGTAGATATATTTCCGTCCACTCAATATAACCATGATTAGTAAGTCAATCCTTCACAGGCCGTTCGTAACTATAACTAGGTCAAAGGTTCGTTTTACCCTTATAACATATCTTGATTCCTTAAGTCCACTGATCCTCTAATGAACAATTTGTTTATGGTCCAACCACTAAACAGAGCCCCTCTCGGGCCAATGAGAGGGTGGGGCCCCTTGTTCAAGCCTCGGAGTCAGCACTTAAGAGAACAACCTTTCTATTATCCCTGATTCGAGTAGGAGTGAATTCCATCTTGCAATACTATGTCCCCAACTATTCATCCAGTCTTATCCCCAAAATGGTAGGCTTATTGAGCGGCGCTGTTTGGCCACTCTCACCCATGCAGATCAAAGGATAATCCCAAACAAACCGGAGTTCATAGTAAGCTCAGGATTAAGATCGAGTTACCTGGGTCATCACTTTGAAATAGTCAGTCTTAACAGTAAACGACGTTATAAAGTAAGAGTGACTTATTTCTTGATCTGGTCTTGTGTAAACATCTTTTACATAGGATTTTCCCACTCGCATGTCTTTACATGAACGATCTAGGATCACGTCGTTTGCCTCGTTCGCAAAGTAGGCCGCGTCCATAGTGTTACCAGGATAAGGTACCCAGCCTTTTCTGAATTTTCTTTATTCTGACTAACTTCTGTATTGACTTCTGACTCTTTTTTTGTAGATTTTTCTGACATTTCTTCTGGGATTCTTCTAACTTCTTGATTTATGGGGTATTCTGGTCCATCATACTCTAATCCGCTCTTCAAGGTAACTGCTTTGCATTGTTCCTTGCCTTCGCGGTGAGGATTTTCAGTTTTGCTAGGCAATGTCCCTTGGGGTCTGTTCTTGATCTCTTGAGCTATTTGTCGTATCTGCACTTCCAAGTTCCTTACAGTGGCATCATTCCTTGCCATGTATTCTTTTATTAGAGCCTCTAGATTTGACTCTTGGTTAGCGTTCTAAACTTGTACTGGTTGGAAAATTTTCTACTGCTATTGTTGTGTAGGTTGGGAATTAAATCCTGCTGAAGCTTTTCCGAATTTATTTGTACCGGGATTACTGGTACTAGCTTGTCCTCCCCATGAGATATTCAGATGTTGTCTCCACCCTGGGTTGTACGTAGCTGCATACGGATTCCATCGGTTTTGGTTTCCTTGTTGTCTTACATAAAAAAAGATGTAGGGTTTAGTGGACAATTATCGGTGATATGCTCTTCACTACAAATATCACAACAAGGAGAAGAGATAGCATTTGCGAGAGCGATGTTTGCTTGATTTCCCATAGTCAAGCCCATCATCATGCTATGAATAGCTTTAATCTAAGCTTGCATGGTTGAGTTCTCTTCCGTCTCTACAGCTTTTACTGGATTCTTCAAAATTGTAGGTTCAGTCTCCCCCCAATGTCGGTTATTCGTGGCTTTTGTATCTAGTATGGCATGTGTTAATTGAAGAGTGAATTCCCTTTTGGCAACGGAAGCAATCAAGAACGATCTCGTATTTAATTTCAATTTTAGAAAAACCGGTACGTTGGCAAATAAAATTACAGAAACTTATTTCTATAAAACGATTAAGCATGCTGTAAACTTCAAGATCTAAACTATTTGGATAAGGAAACTTACATG
Organism: Luffa aegyptiaca; assembly: GCA_017139565.1. Classification (NCBI taxonomy): domain Eukaryota; kingdom Viridiplantae; phylum Streptophyta; class Magnoliopsida; order Cucurbitales; family Cucurbitaceae; genus Luffa; species Luffa aegyptiaca. The sequence goes on from CM029395.1 coordinate 24,456,615, forward strand.
GATTTCGAAGAACTAACGGCACGATGCGCCAATACACGCTCTTCTTCCTCCCAATGAACACCACCACGTTGGATCACCCGTTATGACTCTTGGGACTTGAGATCCGGCTTGTGGGAACCGATCTTGGTCTTGGAAGGGAAAAAAAAAATACAGCAACTCCTTTTGCTGGATTTTTTTTTAGAGAGGAAGAGAGGAAGAGAGACTTCTTTCTATGTATTTCTTGCGTAAAAGAGAGAGTGAGAGGATGAGTTGGGTAACCCCTCTCCCCTTAACGATAAGTGGGGAGGGAGTTAAAACCCTACTCAATCTTGATCGTTGGATCTAATCCAAATGATCTTGGCCGTCTAAATAATTAAATAATAATAATCATTTAATTAATTAATTAATTAATTAAAATTAATTTAATTAAATCAACATTAATTAAACCAATTATAACATAAGGTATTTAATTCAATTTGAATTATATTCAATTGAATTAAATTGGCCATTCAATTAATCTCATTAATTGAATCCATATTAATTAAATATCAAATATTTAATTAATTTTATAATTGAATCATATTCAAATTTATCTCTCTCATTTAACCTATAGTTTTAATGTGCATCAAAATGTACATTAATATAAACTATAGTATTAATTCGATTAAATCATATTTAACCAAATTAAAGTAATTAATTTCTAATTAATTAATTCATGAATTAATTAAATATCACATATTTAATTGAATTCATAATTCTCTCATTAATTAATTTTGAATCATATCCAAAATTAATTTTATTATAAAGTTTAATTCAGTAATTAAACTTATACTATAATGTATCTCCATACATTATATTAATTGCATCAAAATACAATTAACTTAAATTCCCTTTAATAACAAGACTAAATTATCTCAGAACCCGTTATGAGATAGCAGGTGGACCTAATGGACCTACAGATCAGAAGCTCCAACGATACGAGATTGATCAGTTAAACTCATTAACCGAGTCAATCAACATTCGTTAACTGTGGGTCACTCAACTAAAGACCCACAGCTGCACTCTTCTCACTGTAGAATATTTCTGTGTCCACGGATATCGACCAATGCAGTAAGTCAATCCTTCACGTGTGTTCGTAACACCAGCTGGGTCAAATTACCGTTTTACCCCTGGGTTACCTCTAGATCCTTAAGTACCATTGATCCCTCTAATGAACAACCTGTTTAGGGTCCAACCACTAAATAGAAATTCCTCTCGGGCCAGGAGAGGACGACGCGCTTTTGTTCAAGCCCCGGAATCAGTCCTTAAGGGAACACACATCTACTTGCCCCAATAGGGGAAGGAGTGAATTCCATCTTGTACTGTTATGTTCCCAACCCCCATTCGGTCTTGCCCCTAAAATGGTAGGAATATTGAGTCGGCGAACTGGCCACTCTCACCCATACAAATCTAAGGACAATCCCTCTTGAAAAGGAGTTCATAACAGACTCAGGATTGAGATTGAGTTACCTAGGTCATCCTATTGAAATAGAAACCTAAACTAGTCAACGACGTTACATCTAGTGGTTACTATTTCGCGGTCCGGTCTTATGCAAACTCATTGCATATGATACCCCCACCCGCATGTCTCCTATATGGATGCTTTGGATCATTGCATCTGTATCGAATACAAGGTGGGTCGTAGCACATAGTGTCAAAAGGATAAGGTACCCAACCTTATCCCTATACTATAGACCATTTAGGTTGTTACTTGGACACCGATCCCCGTATGTCCCTACATACTAGTCCAAGTTTCATTTAAACAACCTTGGATCTTAGTTTATTGGATTTAGGGTTTATTAATGCAAACTCGATTATTCAAGAACCAAATTACTGAATCACTCAAATAACGCTTTATTGAGATCGATTAATTTGTTTCATTTACTATCTATGATGAGTGTTTTGCTTACCGCAAGTGTACGGGTCAAATTATAATATAGTGAATGTGAAATTCGAATGTCGTCATCTGGATTGGGTTTCTAATCAATTTTAATTACCGAAAATAATCTTGTCCAATTTTATCTAGGGAACCAAACAAAGTAAGAATTAATGGAAATCTAACTCAAAGCAATAAAAAGTGTGACAATCTAATGATGGCAAAGGTCTTAGGGAGTTGATTTCACCAATTGGGATTATGGATCAATTAATAGATTAATAACATGCTATGATTCATAAATCAAGGAAACAACAATCATATATATCTCTCCCGAGCATACATAATTTTCTCACATGCAATGAACCCGGTATCCCTATCTAAATTCATTTAACATGCAAGACATTAAGGTTAGTCCTTTTTACCGATTTCTAGAATTAACTATTATCTCCCGATATCTAGCTAAATCCTAGTTATGCATAAAGATTTCTAAGTTAAATCCTCTCTCCCGAGTTAGATTCAAACACAAACAACATTCAATTCATGGCCGATAAATTGAAAGCATTAAGAGTACATTATGAAATAAACGCTACATCAATCCATAATTGCCCCAACGACTACATTAATCCCTAAGAAATAAACTTAGCTACTCATAATCCACATTACGATATAACTAAAGACTAAAACAACCATTAAAACTAACTAAAGTAAGGGAGAAAAGAAATAAACGCTAGGTAGGCCGAGACCACACGTCCCCGTCACGATCTCCACGAGCAAAGCTTTGATTCCCGCTCTTCCTCCACTTGGTTCAGCTTCCACAGCCCCAATTATCTCTGTTTTACGGCTCCAAAATCCACCAAAAGAAGTCCCCCAAATTAACCTAATCGCAAAGTATAAATAGGGAAAATTTCGGCACAGCACCGCGACGTTATAGGGGCAGCGTCGCGACGCTGTCGCGATACCGCAGATCCTGGAAAAGGAAATCCGAGAGCGTCGCGACGCTGTCGACACTGTAACCTGTTGCCACGTATTTTCATTAGGGAAGGCCAGCGTCAAGACGCTCCAAAGCTAGGGTCTCGACGCTAGTCCCCATTTATGCCCAATCTTGATCCAACTTCGCTTCTTTGCCTCTTTTCGCATCCCGAACATCCAATTTGCTCCAATTCTTATTTCCTACAAATAAAACATGAAAATGCATAATTTTGGCCAATTAAATATAAAAGACTAGCTAAATTAATTAGGGAAAACTAGCTAGCTATGCTCGCTATCAATCTACGAGTTTTAGGGCATAAAACCCAACACTTCGTTCACAGATTTCTTCAGGAAAGATCCATTTGCAGATGCATTGACTAAGGCTTTTGAAGCTTGATCGAGCCCACTGTAGAAATGCTCAAGAATGATACAAGCAGGCAATCCATGATGAGGACACTTCCGGACCAGCCTTTGGAATCTCTCCCAAGCTGCATCTAAAGGCTCATTGTATGATTGTCTGAAGGAAATGATTTCTACTCTATACTTAGCATTCTTGTTGGACGAAAAAAACTTCTATAGAAACTTTTCTGCCAAGTCATACCAAGATGTGATGGAGTTTGGTGGAAATGAATCTAACCAAGTCTCAGCATCTCCCTGTAATGAAAAAGGAAAAAGTCTCAGCTTCAATGTGTCTTTTGGTACTCCTGTTACTTTATACGAACTACAAATTCTTAAAAATTGCTTGATATGCTTATGCGATCTTCACTCGAAAGTCCTGAAAACTGGCCCATGGTGTTGAGCATTTGAAACATTACAGGTTTCAACTCAAACTATGGCGATTCTATCGATGGCTCAAGTATTCCTAGATTCAGAGTTTGGAAATCTGGTAAGGCATAATCCCTTATTGCTCTATTTCGATCTTCTGCAGTATAGATCGGATTTTCATTTTGTGGCACCGGTGGAACTGGTGGTGCTAGAGGTATTCTCCCACCATTATGATCCATTCCACGATTCTGTTGGTCAACAGGACGATCGACTTCGGGTTGGTCCATTGGAAGTTCTTGTATATAAGCAGCTTCTTCAAGATGTTCCCGTGCGCTCAACTCCGGTTGTTCCTTCTTCTTTCGCCTTTCCTCTTTACGACAACGATGAAAGGTTCTTTCTATCTCAGGATCTAGCTCAAGGAGTTGATACCCCTTTCTCATGTACTAACTTCAACCTGCAAAAGAAACTGCAAATCAAAGTTAGATTCTTAAGATAGAAATGCGGTAGCAATTGAATCGTAATTTCAACAAACAAAAAAACTGGTTTCACTTTTAGTCTCCGACAACGGCGCCATAAACTTGATGCGATGTAGATTGAAGGTGGATGTTGAAAAAGATGGTAAATAATGAATGAGAATGAATTCAGTCAACCAAGTGCAAGTATACACTATCGCATGTAGTAATAAAAACTCTGGAAGTATTCCAAAGGTATTGATCCCACAGAGACTAAGTTTGAAACACAAATTTGAAGAAGAAACTGCTCTTAAATTGCTTTTGAAAGGTAACAAAAAAAAAATAGTTGATGTTGGGTTTTGGAAAGTAAATAAACAAATAAGTAAAGAAATAACAATAATAATAAAGCGAGGTGTCCAGTAAAGCTTCAACCCTAAGGCAAATAACTCTAGTAATGCCTTATTCAACCTAAGTCTACTTATACATTGGGTCAGGTTTAACTCCTATTGGTCTTGCTCCCAAGAACCGTTAGAAGGCTAAGCGAGTACTGTTATGCACATTTCTGTGACTCGACTCTGACATAGATTGTTCATGCATGCAACCTATAACCCTATAGTTGTTATAAGGCGACCATCCCCTATAACACCGAATACACTCTCTCGAGCCATTTCTCCTATATCACCTTTATGAGAATCGTTATAGTTTGACCCTTTCAGTATCAAAGTCACATAGCATGCAAAGTCTAAGTGATCAAGTTAAACTCAACAAGATTAGAATGATAATCAATAAAGGATGACATGCAATAAATAGAACTTAGGCAAATAAGCAACTTTCAAACCATTTAAACCATAAGGGAATTCACTATACCGAACCCCTCAATGGACTTTAGCTACGCATGATGTAATATAATGCAAATGAACAACTTTTCATTGAAATAATGAATAAAGAGTATAGAATAATGAAAAGATACAAGTGCTGGAAAATAAAGTGCAATAGCTAAAACTAGGGTTTTTCACTTTTATCCAATCCTTCTAGAGTTCTCATGACACTCTACTCTCCTTTTACAAGGTGGGAATAGGGTGAAATCTCTACAAACACTCGAGTTTGATGTCTAACTAAGGGTTAGAATTTAGTCTTCTAGCAAGGACCTCGGGCATCCCTACTCATGGGCGTCTACTAGGGTTCTGTCACCACACTCTTCTTCCCTGTGAGTTCTGCTTGAATTTGCCTTCGAATCGTGGCCTTTTATAGCATGGCGAGTGGTTGAGGAGTCACAAAAATGGTGCTAGCAGGTGGCCCAGTCATTTCCGAAGTCAAAACAACCGGTTAGGTGCACAAAACACTCGTTCAAAACGACTCGCGACGGACTCGGAACTGTCTGCCTCTACCCAAAAATGCGGTCGCATTTCGTTTTAGCCTTGCCTCGCATTTCTGGGATTTCTCTGTTTTCTGCAAAACACCAAAACTAAGTCAAATCCTTACCAAAATGAGTTCTTCTAAGCACAAATATGCATAGTTTGACACACATGACTCTCAACATCCTAACTTATCAACTTTAGCACTTTTTAAGTTTGACAAGAAAATGAGCTAAATCTAAGGGAAAAATAGGTATATTTTTTTCCCTTATCAGCCGCGTCTCATAGTGTCCCCAGGATAAGGACATAATTGCGTGGATGACCCATTTTGAGAGGCCAAAATGAAAAATGCCCTACCTTTTCAGAATAAGGATATATGCCCTTTTGCTTACGTCATCATCCTAGCAAAATTACCATTTTACTCTCTATATGAAAACGCGCATTTAAGGCATTTAAGAGCGACAGGTTGGAATGAGAGCGAGAGTTAAGGGCGAGATTGGAGATGGAGCAAGAGATTGGAAAGAGAAAGTAGAGAGAGAGTAAGATATTGGAGGGAGAAATTGGAGAGTGAGAGTGAGAGCGAGAAGCAAGAGTGAGAAGAAAAAGTGAGATTGGAGAGAGAGCGAGAAGCTAGAGCAAGAGTAGCGAGAGTAGCGAGAGAGAGCGAGGTTAGAGTAGAGAGTAAAATGGTAATTTTACTAGGATGCTGACGCAAGAAAAATGGCATATATCCTTGTTTTGAAAAGGTGGGACATTTATCGTTTCTACCTATTTTAGAGGGTCAACCGTACAAAAATCCCCAGGATAAGGTACCCAGCCCTTGTTGGGTTTTATGCCCTAAAACTCATAGATAGTAAATGTAGCAATTGACCAAACATTAATAAAATGATATTGATGTATTATTCAATAAAGTATTGTTGTTTGTATTATGTTTGTCTTACCTAAATAACCCTAATCCAATAAACTAAACATCTTAGGTTGTGGTATGAGTCTTGAACTTTATGTGGAGACATACGGGGATCACTGTTCAAGATACAGCCTGAAGGGTCTATAGTATATGGATAAGACTGGGTACCTTATCTAGGTGACACTATGGATACGACTCACTTTGTATTTGATACAAACGCAATGATCCAATGCGTTCGTGTAGGGGACATGCCAGTGGGGGTATCCTATGCAATGAGTTTGCATAAGACCGGACCACGAAATAGTAACCACTAACTGTAACATCGTTAACTAGTTAGGTTTCTATTTCACTAGGATGACCTAGGCAACTTAGTCTGAATCCTGAGTGGATTATGGACTCCTGTTCACGAGGGATTGTTCTTTGATTTGTATGGGTGAGAGTGGCTAGTACGTCGACTCAATAAGCCTACCATTTTGGGGACAAGACCGAGTGGGGAGCTGGGAACATAATCACACAAGATGGAATTCACTCCTTCCCAACTTTAGGGAAGTAGATGAGTTTTCCCTTAAGTAGTGTCTCCGGATCTTGAACAAAGGGCCCTACCCTCTAACTAGCTCGAGAGGGGTTTCTGTTTGGTGGTTGGACCACAAATAGGTTGTTCATTAGAGGAACACTGGTACTTAAGAATATAGAGGTAACCTAGAGGTAGAACGGTAATTTGACCCAGCTGGCGTTACAGACACTCGTGAAGGACTAACTTGCTGTTATTGGTCTATATCCATGGACACATAAATATGTCTATAGTGAGAAGAGTGCAACTGACCCTCTATAGTGGAGTGTACCCACAGTTAAAGACTATTGATTAATTTGGTTAATGAGTTTAGCCATTAGTCTCATATCGTTGGAGCTTCTGATCTGCAGGTCCATTAGGTCGCACTGGTAGCTTGTAAAGTGATTCGAGGCAACTAAGTCTTGAATGTAAATTGAAAATGTTCAAATGAAAGTTTTAATATCTAAAATACGGAAGCAATTTTGGATCTTAGGCACATAAGAATCTCAACTTGATCAAACATTGCATGCTGTTCATATGGAGAAAAACAGAGACAGTTTACCAACCTTGTTTCAATGGAGAAATTGGTTGGATTTCCTTCTAGTTTTTCTTCGCCCATGAGTCACGAACTACCACTGGATTTTCCTTGCTATCCTCAAGCCTTTGAAACGGATTGTGGGATCCTCAAGTGATGGAATTGAAAGGAAAAAGCTTGAAGAACAAGCTTGTAAAGTGGGTTTGGTGAGTTTGAGTTTTGACAGCAATTCCTTAAGTTTCAAGAAGAATTTCTTCAGCAAATTTCATCCCTTATATAGAGGGAACATAGCTGAAGAGGAGAAGCCTAAGATTGACAACAATTAACCTCAAATTAGTGGGGATTGAAGTGGCTTAAGTGAGGGGAGTGCATGGGTTTAGTCACCATGCACTCCACCTCCAAAAATTCAACATTTTTTAATTTTGTAAATTCAAGAATTATCTTGAATTTATTATTTAAATATTCAATGTGAAATAATCTGAAAATTTGAAAATTAATTTTCAATTTCTCAATTTTAAATTAATAAAAAATTAATTTAAAATAATTATTAATTAAATAATTAATTATTAATTTAATATCTAATATTAAATTAATATTTTGCCACTATTCCCGATCATTTCCGAAATGTTATTTTCTCATCATGAATCCCTATTCATGTCCACAATATTTAAATCATATTTAAATATTAAATTATTCAAACCCGATTTTCATAAAACCCGACGTATCGATAACGTCTATCACCTTTATCTATTCCCTTTAACATGAATATAAAGCAATTCATATTTTATCCATCATATTATTCCAAAGGTTAGTCTCGAGCTAGCAAAGGGACCTAATGGACTGGTGCGTGGCTAGCTGAATGGATGGAATGTGAGGTAAGATGATAAATGAAATAATGAAGAAATATCTAGCCAACACTTAAGTGCAAGTATACACTGTCGCACGTAGTAATAAAAAAACCTTAGAAAGTATTCCAAGGGTATCGATCCCACGAGGACTAAATTGGAAATTCAGATTTAATGAAGAACTGCTCAAATGATTGCTTTTGAAAAAGGTAACCAAAGAAAATAATAAGTTGATTGATTGGGTTTTCGAAAAGATAAATAAAACAAGCAATAAAACAATAAAGAATGACAATAAAATAAAACGAGGTATTCAACATGGATTCATCCCTAGGGTAACAACCATACTTATGCAATACCTAACTTAAGAGTGTTTAATGCATTGGGTCAGATTTAACTTCCTTTTGGCCCTTGTTTCCAAAAACCGTAAGAAGGCTAAGCGAGTACCGTTATGCCCATTTCTGGGACTCAACTCCGACATAGATAATTCACGAATGCAACCTATAACCCTATAGTCGATATAGGGTGCCTTAGGCAGCTTGCCCTATACTGCCGAACAATCTCTTTTGAGCTTTTTCTCCTATATCACCTTTATGAGAACCGGTATCGTTTGTCCCTTTCGAGATCAAACTCACATAGCATGCAAAGTCTAAGTGATCAAATTAAACTCAGCAAGATTGGAGTGATAATCAATAAAGAATGACATGCATTAAACCCTACCTAAGCAAATAAAACACTTTCAAGCCATTAAACCCTAAGGGAATTCACCACATTGAACCCGTCAACGGGATTTAGCTACTCATGATGGGATAGAAAGCAATTGAACACATTTCCATTGAAAGAATAATGTAAATAATACAAAGTAATGAAAAGATTCAAGAGCTAGAATTAAAAGAGATAGCTAAATATTATGGGTTTTTTGTTTACACAATCCTTCTAGAGTTCGCTAAGACACTCCACTCTCTCACTTTTACAAGATGGGAATGGGTGAAACTCTCTACAAACCACAAGGTTTGATGTCTAACTCTCTCTCTCGGGTTAGAATTTGGTCATCTAAGAAGGACCTCGGACATCCCTACTCATTGGCGTCGAGCCAGGGTTCTGTCACCACCCTTTTCTTCCAAGTGAGTTCTGCTTGAATTTGACTTCGAATCCCGAGCTTATATAGTGTAGAAATTGGTTGAGGAGCTGCGAAATAGGTGTTGGAAGGTTGCCCAGTCAGTTTCGGGGTCAAAATAACCGGTTAGGTGCGAAGAAGACTCATCAACAACGACCCACGCACAACTCGGAACGACCTCTGTTTTTCCAGAAATGCTGTCGCATTTCCATTTTGCCTTCCCAGAAATGCAGTCGCATTTCTGGGGAATTCCAGCTTCAACTCTGTTTTTCTGCACAATAGCAAACTAAGTCAAATTTGCTTCAAATCAAGTCTTTTTAAGCATAATTAAGCATAATTCCACAAAAGTGACTCTCAACACCCTAACTTATCAAATTAACATATTTTGAGCTCGGAAATAGTAAAATTGACCTAAACACTCAATATTTGACCAAGAAATGAGTTAAGAATAAGGGTAAAATAGGTATATTTTTTACCCTTATCATGGACCTACAGATCATGGGCTCCAACGATACGAGGTTAAACTGGCCAAACTCTTTTAATCTACCTAACCAACATCCGTTAACTACCAGGACACTCCACTATAGCCTAGTAGTTGAACTCCCCTCACTGTAGATATATTTTCATCCAGTCGATATAACCATGATTAGTAAGTCAATCCTTCATAGGCCGTTCGTTACTATAGATAGGTCAAAAGTCCGTTTTACCCCTATTGCACATCTTAGTTCCTTAAGTCTACTAGTCCTTTAATGAACAATTTGTTTATGGTCCAACCATTAAACAAGATCCCTCTTGGGCCAATGAGAGGGTGGAACCCCTTGTTCAAGCCTTGGATTCAACACTTAAGGGAATAACCTCTCTACTATCCCTAAATAGGGTAGGAGCGAATTCCGTCTTGCTTTACTATGTCCCCAGCCATCCATCTAGTGTTATCCCCAAAATGGTAGGATTATTGAACGGAATTTTATGACCACTCTCACCCATGCAGATCAAAGGATAACCCTAAACGAACAGGAGTTCACAACAAGCTCAGGATTAAGATCGAGTTACCTAGGTCATCGTATGAAATAGTCACTCTTAACAGTAAACAACGTTATAAAGTAAGAGTGACTTATTTCTCGATCCTGTCTTGTGTAAACATCTTTTACACAGGATGCCTCTACTTGCATGTCTTTACATGAACGATCCAGGATTACGTCGTTTGCCTTATTCGCAAAGCAGGCCGCATCCATAGTGTTACCAGAACAAGGTACCAAACCTTATCCATTTACTATAGACAATTTAGGCTATATACTCGAACTTGATCCCTGACCATTATGATATAGTTCGAGTATCTCATGTTATATCCATGGATGTTTCTATTGAATTTTAAGATATAAATAAACAATTTCACTGAATAACATCTTTATTATATAAAGGATAACAAAACTTGAGTTCTAGGACATAAACCCCAACATCAAATTTACTAAGAGGAAGAATATAATGTATGGTGATACATTATGATATAATTTTGTATTCAAAATTATTTTATGAGGGAAATAAATATTTGAAGGAGTTCAAATATGAATATAAATTTGATTCATATTAAATTTATAGGATATGAGAGAATTTGAAAGAGTTCAAATGTTAATATGAATTTGATTCATATTAATCATATGATTTAATTAAAGGCCTAAAATTAAATATATGATATTTAATTGTGTAATTAATTAATTATAGAATTAATTACTTATTTATTAAATCAAATATGAATTTAATATTATTTTTAAATAATATTTTATTCATGGGTCTTTCCTATGTTAGGCCTCTAAACCTAGGGTTTATGGTATTCATTCATTCAATCCTCTCAAGCCTCCCTCTTAGAGAAAAAGGATTCCACCTCCTTGCCTCAAGATCAATCCTTGGAGTCATACCGGTGCAACCTTAGTGGTGGTGTTCGCAAGCCTTGGAGAAGATTTCTAGCGAGAACGTGAGACTTTTTTGGGGCTACTGCATTTTACAAGAGAAGGTTCAAGGGTTTGGTGAAACAGTCAAGACTTCAACGAGAGTGAGTCTTCTTAGATTCTTCTCTATAGTTTGCATGATAAAATATTGTTTTGTCATTCTGTACCAGCATGTTTTATAGCCTTAATACAGTAGATTAATCGTTAATATATGTTGTGATATTTGTCGTCGTAGCGGTATTTTAATCTTCGTAAAAATACAGTGTGAGGTCATTTGATATTCTTCTGCTGCGCTATGGATTTCACCCCTACAGCCCTATCCCTATACTATAGACCGTTTTGGCTATTACTCGAACCTGATCCACTTTTATGTCTCCACATAAAGTTCAAGTATTCATATTATAGCCAGGGATCTAAGTTTATTGGATTTGGGTTATTTAACGTGCAATTTATTGTTCATAACAACTGTACTGAATAAACCTCAATAACAACTTTATTGAACAAGTATATAATTTGTTACGTCCACTATCTACAAGTTTTAGGTCATAAAACCCAACAAATTTCCACTTGAACTAAAACTCTAGTTTAGTGGGATGTACAATAATCCATAACAGCAGTGGGTGTATTAATACATGTAAATAACAATGTACAAATACAATAAACTAGGGCATCACTTGACCCATTACATCAAGGTATCTATATACGCATTACAGTGTAGCCACATACATGTGAGTCGACCTCGCTTAGCTTTCTAATGGTGCTTGAAATCAAGGCCAAACATGAGTTAAACCTGACCAAAGTGCATGAGTAGACTTAGGTTGTTCAAGCTAGTAAATAAGGTTAATTTTACTTGGGTTGAAACTAAACTGAGTTTCTTGTTTATCATTATCATTTTCCTTTATAAACCAATCATCCAAAACCATTTCAATTACTTGGCTACCATTGTTGTGCTTCAGAGAAGTTTCTTCTTAAAATATGGATTTACATTTAGTCTCCAAGGGATCGATACTTTGGAATATTTCCATTCTTTATTGCTACATGCGATAGTGTGCACTTGTACTTTGACTAAAATCTTTTACATATATTTTACTAAGTCATTGTAACATTGTTGATTTTAGTCGCATCAGCTTGTTCCAACTTTCTTCTTCAAATTGCTGGTGCATATGAGCAGCTTAACAGCTTCTACACAAAAACATTAAACTTAACCATTTTCTTATCGAAAACGCTTTTATTTACACCTATTTCTTAACTATTTCATGCTTCAAGATACTAAGACATGCTTGACTTATTTTTGCTTAAATTCACCCAAAAAGATATAAAATAAAGCATAAGGAACTTGTTTTCTACTCAGTAAATTTTGTTTTTAAAGCTAAATAACACTCATTAATGAGTATTATCACACCCCCAAACTTAGCTTATTGTTTGTTCTCAAGCAATATTAAGCAAAAACATACAACAAACAATAAGCAAGACGTTATCTAAGTAAGTTTTTAAAAAGAAAGTATCCTTTCAAGAGAGAGCCCGACTTTCAATACCTCTCCACGACATAAAAATTTTCTAACACAAAAGCTTTTCATGTCACCCTTTCAAGAAAAAAACATTCTCATGCATACCCTCCTATCTTGCCAACATAACTTAAACCTTATTCTTCAAGTCTAGAGTAGCCTCCCTGTTTCACAAACTAAAGACAAGATTTTTCTAAGTACAACATTTTCTAACTTCTCACCAAACTACTCAACATTCTACTACTAATTCTTCCATAACAGACCCCCTCTCTAGTTACTAATTGAAAAATCTTTAATTAATTAAATTAATTCGACTGCTTCCTGTGTTCGACCCTGTCCACTAATACTGCAAAGTAGAAGTTGTAGGATTGGAATTCCCTAATTCCGTTAGCGGAAGCGAATTGGGATCGATTCGTAGTTAATTTTATTAATCTAAAATACCAATACATTAGCAAAAAAAACTATAACTATTCTATGATTTAACAACTAGACTAAACATATAACATTAGATCTAATCTAAAGGGAAGAAGCATACAAACCATCGTCTTACGACTCTGATGGATCAAGAACACATTTCTTGATTTCTTAGGGACAAAGCATCGACAATTCTTGGGACACCACCACTATTGCTACACCAGTATGACTCTGAGACTTCTAGAGGCAAGAGGCTGGTGGGAGCCTTCAGGGGAATTCTCTGAGAGTAGGAGAATGAATGGGATGTCTTTCACCCCACCCCAGGGGTCCTATTTATAGGAAAAGGCCATAAGATCTAATCCTTATAGGAAAAGGTCATGAATAAGATCTAATCAAATCTATTATCTTATTCATATCTAATTTTAATAAATAATTAATTAATTCCATAATTAATTAATTACCCAATTAAATATCATATATTTAATTTTATGGATTTTATTAAATTATAAATATGAATCGAATTCATATTAACTATTTGAACTCTTTCAAATATTTTCTCAAAAATTAATTTTGAATTTAATTCAAAATTATATTATAAAGTTTCATAAACTTTACATTATATGATTCCCCTAATTAAATTGAACACTTTCAATTTACAATTAATACTTAATTGCCTCAAGTCTCTTTACGAGCTACTAGTGGGACCTAATGGACCTGCAGATTAGAAGCTCCAACGATATGAGATTAATCGACTAAACTCATTAACCAATTAATCAATTTTCGTTAACTGTGGGTTCACTCCACTAAAGACCCACAGTTGCACTCTTCTCACTGCAGACTGATAAGGGTAAAAAATATACCTATTTTGCCCTCATATTTAGCTCATTTCTTTGTCAAATATTGCATGTTTAGATCAATTTTACTATTCCCGAGCTCAAAATATGTTAAAGTTGATAAGTTAGGGTGTTGAGATTCACTTTTGTCAAATGATGCTCATTTGTGCTTAAAAAGACTTGATTTTAAGAGAATTTGACTAAGTTTATTGGTGTGAAGGAAAACAGAGGAAAAGCTGAAATTTTCCAGAAATGCGACGCATTTCTGGGAAGGCAAAATGAAATGCGACCGCATTTCTAGAAAAACAGAGACCATTCCGAGTCATCCGCGGGTCGTTGTTGACGAGTCTTCTTCGCACCTAACCGGCTGTTTTGACCCCGAAACCGACTGGGCTACCTACAAGCACCTATTTTGAAGCTCCTCAACCATTTCCCACACTATATAAGCTCGAGATTCGAAGTCAAATTCAAGCAGAACTCATTTGGAAGAGGAGGGTGGTGACAGAACCCTAGTTGACGCTTATGAGTAGGGATGCCCGAGGTCCTTCTTAGATGACTAAATTCTAACCTTAGTTAGACATAAAACCTTAGGGTTTGTAGGGAGTTTCACCCATTCCCACTTGGCAAGAGAGTGGAGTGTCTTAGCGAACTCTATAAGGATTGAGTAAACAGAAAACCCATAATATTTAGCTATCTCCATTATTTCCAGCTCTTGATTACGACTTTTCATTATTCTGTATTCTTACATTTTTATTTCAATGAAAATGTATTCATTTGCACTTTATCTCACCATGAGTAGCTAAATTCCATTGAGGGGTTCAATATGGTGAATTCCCTTATGGTTCAATAGCTTGAAAGTGTTTTATTTGCTTAAGTTATGTTCAATGCATGTCATTCTTTATTGAATATCATTCTGATCTTGCTGAGTTTAACTTGATCACTTAGACTTTGCATGCTATGTGAGTTTGATCTCGAAAGGGACAGACGATATCGGTTCTCATAAAGGTGATATAGGAGAAAAAGCTCGAAAGAGATTGTTCGGCGGTATAGGGCAAGCTGCCTAAGGCACCCTATATCGACTATAGGGTTATAGGTTGCATTCGTGAATTATCTATGTCGGAGTCGAGTCACAGAAATGTGCATAACGGTACTCGCTTAGCCTTCTAACGGTTCTTGGGAGCAAGGCCAAATAGAAGTTAAATCTGACCCAATGCATTGAATAGGCTTAAGTTAAATACTTCATGATTAAGGTTATTGCCTTTGAGATGAATCCATGTTGAATACCTCGTTTTATTTTATTGTTATTCTTTATTCTTTATTTGCTTGTTTTATTTATCTTTTCTAAAAACCAATCAATCAAACTTATTTCTTTGGTTACCTTTTCAAAAGCAATCAATTGAGTAGTTTCTTCTTCAAAATTGAATTTCCAATTTAGTCCTCGTGGGATCGATACCCTTGGAATACTTCTACGTGCGACAGTGTATACTTGCATTAGGGTTGGCTGAATTATCTTTATTCTTATTTATCATCTTATCTCACATCCATCATTCGACCAACGACGCACCACAGACATAATTCTTTGCCCACGGATATAGACCAATAACAGCAAGTTAGTCCTTCACGAGTGTTCGTAACTCCAGCTGGGTTAAATTACCATTTTACCCCTGAGTGACCTCTACCTCCTTAAGTACCAGTGCTCTTCTAATGAACAACCTGTTTGTGGTCCAACCATCAAACAAAAACCCCTCTCAGGCTGGTGAGAGGGTAGGACCCTTTGTTCAAGACCCGAAGACACCACTTAAGGGAACACTCATCTGCTTCCTCAAAAGTTGGAAAGGAGTGAATTTCTTCTTGTGTGATTATGTTTCCAGCTCCCCACATGGTCTTGTCCCCAAAATGGTAGGCTTATTGAGTCGGCGTACTGGCCACTCTCACCCATACAAATCAAAGGACAATCCCTCGTGAATAGGAGTCCACAATCCACTCAGGATTCAGACTAAGTTGCCTAGGTCCTCCTAGTGAAATAGAAACCTAACTAGGTAACGGTTTTACAGCTAGTAGTTACTATTTCGCGATTGGGTTTTGCCCTAAAACTCGTAGATAGTAAATGAAACAAATTAATTGATCTCAATAAAACGTTATTTGAGTGATTCAGTAATTTGGTTATTGAATAATCGAGTTTGCATTAATAAACCCTAAATCCAATAAACTAAGAACCAAGGTTGTTTAAATGAAACTTGGACTAGTATGTGGGGACATACGGGGATCAGTGTTCAAGTAACAACCTAAATGGTCTATAGTATAGGGATAAGGCTGGGTACCTTATCTTGGTGACACTGTGATACGACCCACTTTGTATTCAATACAGATGCAATGATCCAAAGCATCCATGTAGGAGACATGCGAGTGGGGGTATCCTATGCAATAAGTTTGCATAAGACCAGACCACAAAATAGTAACCACTAGATGTAACACCGTTGACTAGTTTAGGTTTCTATTTCAATGGGATGACCTAGGCAACTCAATCTCAATCCTGAGTCTGTTATGAACCCCTTTCAGGAGGGATTGCCCTTAGATTTGTATGGGTGAGAGTGACCAGTTCGCCGACTCAATAATCCTACCATTTCGGGGGCAAGACCAAATGGGGGTTGGGAACATAACAGTACAAGATGAAATTCACTCCTTCCCCTATTGGGGTAAGTAGATGTGTGTTCCCTTAAGGGCTGATTTTGGGGCTTGAACAAAGGCGCGCCGTCCTCTCCTGGCCCGAGAGGAACTCCTGTTTAGTGGTTGGACCCTAAATAATTTGTTCATTAGAGGGACCAGTGGTACTTAAGGATTCAGAGGTAACCCAGGGGGTAAAACTATAATTTGACCCAGCTGGTGTTACGAACACTCGTGAAAGATTGACTTACTGTATTGGTCGATATCCGTGGACACAGAAATATTCTACAGTGAGAAGAGTGCAACTGTAGGTCTTTTTTTTTTTTTTTTTAAACTGTAACTGTGGGTCTTTAGTGGAGTGACCCACAGTTAACGAATATTGATTAACTTGGTTAATGAGTTTAGCCAATTAATCTCATATCATTGGAGCTTCTGATTTGTAGGTCCATTAGGTCCCACTAGCAGCTCGTAAAGGGTTTTGAGGTAAATATAATAATTTGAAACGTTCAAATTTACTAAGGGAAATAATATAATGTATGATGATACATTATAATATAAAGTTTATATTTTAATTAAACTTTGTAATATAAATTTATTTTGAATATAGATTCAAAATTAATTTATTGGAGAATTAAATATTTGAAGGAGTTCAAATATTAAATTTAATATGAATTAGATTCATATTAAAACCATAGGTTATAATTAATGCACATGGAATGCACATTAAAACTATAAGTTATATGAGAGAAAGATAATTGAATGAGATTCAATTATAGGGTTAAATTAAATATGTGATATTTAATTTAATGATTAATTAATTAGTGAATTAATTAATTATTTAATTATATTTAATTAAATTCGATTTAATTAAATTAATTAAATGAAAACTATAGGTTATGTGGGAGATGTACATTTAATTATATATGATATAAATGTTATAATCAATTAAAATTAATTTTAATTGAATATTATTTTAATTAATTAAATAATTGTTATTTAAATTAATTAAATTAATATATTTAATTTTATTTAAAATTAAATATCTCTTAACTGATTTGATCAGTTAACAAGATATGTGGGAAGCATTCCACGTTCTTTCCCTCTCCCCCCTAACCGCACGCCTATGAAGATAAAAAAGGGGTTCTGGCCTTTTGGAAAAAAGATACTCATAAAAATTTTGGCCTCTCTGGGTTTCTGATAGGGAAAAATTCTCTGAAAAAAAAAAAGGTTCTTCCCTTCACTTCTACAGAAAAGATTCCCACAAAATCTTAACGGCCTCAAGCAATCCCTAGGAGAATACCAGTGAAACCGTAGTGGTGGTGTCCCTGTGTATTTGGGTGGAGAGATCTTGATCCAAAGAAGAATCATTGAAGCCCTGCAGAGTCTACAACGAAGGTTTGGGTTAATTCCTTTTCTTTTCTGTTTATTTTTATATCTAGGATTAGATCCTAGATTAAAGCATGCTTAGGCTTAATTGTATTGCAGTAGATTAATTTGGTTTACTGTGAATTGCCATCGTATGGGTATTTTAATTATGAATTAAAATCTGATTTAATGGTCTGGTAAATTTCCGCTACGCATGGGCTTTTATCCCTTCACCCTACACGAACGTGTTGGATCATTGCGTTTGTATCAAATACAAAGTGGGTCGTATCCATAGTGTCACCAGGATAAGGTACCCAGCCCTATCCCTATACTATAGACCTTTCAGGTTGTTACTTGAACAGTGATCCTCGTATGTCCCTGATAGCGAGCATAGCTAGCTATTTTTCCCTAATTAATTTAGCTGGTCTTTTATATTTAATTGGCCAAATTTATGCAATTTTTGTGTTGTATTTGTAGGAAATGTGTATTAGAGCTAAATTGATAAATTGGGATTGATGGAGTGTTCGGGACGTGAAAAAAGGCCAAAGAAATAAAGAGAATCGAAGTTGGAAGCACATTGAATAGATCTTGTCGAGGACCAGCGTCGAGACCCTTGCTACAAGGCGTCTCAACGCTCCTGCTTTCCTCTTTTAAATCAGGCGGCATCAGGTCACAGAGTCGCGACGCTGTGACCATAGCGTCTCGACGCTCTCGGATTTTTTGCGTCGATTTTTCTTCCTATAAATACAATACGATTAGGGCTGATTTGGGGGACTTTTTTTTGATGAAATTGTGGCCGAAAACTCGTCTAATAACCTGCTGTGGAGGCTGAAGCAAGTGGAGGAGAGCGGGATTCAAGGCTTTGCTCGTGGAGATCGTGACGGGGACGTGCGGTCTCGGCTACCTAGCGTTTAATCCTCTTTCCCCTTTACTTTAGTAGTTTTAATGGTTGTTTTAGACTTAGTTTATATCGCAACGTGTTGTATGAATAGCTAAGTCTTTAATCGTAGGAATTGATGTAGCCGTTGGGCAATTTTTGGATTGATGTATGGATTATTGCTTTGATTTCATTTATGCATAATGTGTTTGTAATGCCTTCAATTTACCGATCATAAATTGATTGATGTTTATGTTTGAATCTTACTTGGGAGAGGGGATTTAGCTTATAAATCGTTATGCATGACTAGGATTAATCTTGAGATCGGGAGATAATAGATAATGCTAGAAATCGTTAAAAAGGACTAACCTTAATGCCTTACATGTTTAATGAATTTAAATAGGGATATTGGGTTCTTTGCATGTGAGAGGATTATGTATGCTTGAGAGAGATATGTATGATTGTAGTTTCCTAGTGTTGAAGGAGAATTTTGTCCAATCACAAATTGCCACGTCATTATATAAAATTAATGATGAAATTAAAATTAATTAAATTTGGGACCAATTATAAATTGACATGTGTCCCAAATTTAATTTGAAGACAAAGTTGGCCAATTATAAATTTAAAGAGCCAAATTTATATTTTATCAATTAATTAGAAAATAAATTATTTTGATCAAATTAATTAATTTGACCAATTAATTAACAAAATAATTAATTGGATCAAATTTGGGTCTTTTAAATATTTGGGGTCATATGGTTTTGGGTCAAATATGAACCAAACCCAAAACCAAATAGATGAACCAAAGACCAATAAAGTCCAAGTCATCAGGGCCCATCCTGCGAGAGCTCTATAAATAGAGGTGCTTTCCTCCATTTCAAGGGTTCAGAAATTCTACTCTCACAAAGACAAGAGTTCAGAGTTTCAAAGCTCTCAAGCAGAACCAGAGAATTCAGAGAGACTCCACCAAGTCTGAAGACCGAAGACTCTCTGCAATCCATAAGTTCAAGTGTTGAACACTTCTTGAAGACCAAACACTCTTCAACACTTCAACACTCCTTGAAGACCAAACACTCTTCAAGACTTCAACACTCCTTGAAGATCAAAGATTCTTCAGGACATCAACACTTCTTGAAGATCGAAGACTCCTTCAAGACTGGAAGACTTCAAGCTCCAAGAATCCATTGAAGCTTCAGACTCGAGATCAAGCGTTCCAGCCCTCGAGTGAAACACACTCACACACAAGAGAGAGAATCAGAGGATTAACATTAGAGATTGTACACCCACACGCATACAACATTAATACAAATATATTGTTTATTCCACGTGTCTCCATCTCCGAAGTTACGTGTGAACACCTAGATTTATGAATTTTAGCATGTTAATTATCCATTAATCAATCCATAATCCCAATTGGTGAAATCAACTCCCTAAGACTTTTGCCATCAATTGATTGTCACACTTTTTAGTCTTTGTGTTAAATTTGCACTATTTGTCACTTAGTTTGGTTCTCTAAATAAAATTGGACAAGATTATTCACGGTTCTTAATTTGCTAGAAAACCAATCCAGAGGACGACACTCGTTTAATAACGAAAACACTATATTATTACTTGACCCGTACACTTGAGGTAAGCAAATTTGTGCATCAAGTTTTTTGGCGCCGTTGTCGGGGATTGGCATATTTAATCAATTTAATATCGTAGAAAAATTTTCCGGTCTTAATTTAGGATGTATTTTTATTTTTGTTATTTTTAT
Source organism: Luffa aegyptiaca (assembly GCA_017139565.1). Lineage (NCBI taxonomy): Eukaryota > Viridiplantae > Streptophyta > Magnoliopsida > Cucurbitales > Cucurbitaceae > Luffa > Luffa aegyptiaca. Next base: position 24,477,358 of record CM029395.1, read on the forward strand.
TGGTAGGTAGATTGCATTTTTTTTTCCTTATTTTGTTTTCTTTCCATATTTAGTTTTTCCTTTCTTGTTTAATTTTCTATAGATAGAATTTTCCTTTTTAGTTTTATCCTTTTTAGGTAAATTTTTTCTTAATTGTTAGTTTCCTATTTAGTTCTGGCCTTATTTGCTTTTTGCATTCCTTATTTGTTTATCTTTTTCTTTTTTTTTAGATTATATTTTTCTTTTTTAGATTTAGTTCTTTCCTTTTCTAGTTTCTTTCCTAATTTATTTTCTTTCCTTTTGTTTTTATTTTCCTTTTATAGGTTAGATTAGTTTGTGCATGCGAAAGGTTAGGGAGTTGGCCTTAGTTCCCTTTGACCCGAAGATAGAGAGAACTTATAATAGACTTCGAAGGGAGAATCGAGAAAATCCTATCCAAATGGCTAATCCTAACCTCGAGGAGCCTAAGCCTATTAGGGACTACTTTCAGTCGGTCTTTCAGGAGCAACAGTTGGGGATTGTCTATGCCCCGATCAATGCTAATAATTTCGAGTTGAAAACGGGTCTCATTCAAATGGCTCGAGACTGTGCCTACAGAGGATCACCCACGGAGGATCCAAATTCTCACCTGAAATCCTTCCTAGACCTCTGTGGAACGGTAAAGTTAAATGGAGTTTCTAAAGATGTCATTCGCTTACGTTTATTTCCCTTTTCTTTGCAGGACAAAGCCCGTGACTGGTTGCAATCGATTCCACCTGGGAGCATTACCACTTGGGATGCTTTGGTCCAAGCATTCTTGAAGAAATTCTTTCCTCCTACTAAGACGGTCAAGCTGAGGACCAAGATTGGGACGTTCCAGCAGTAGTTTGATGAGCAGCTGTTCGAGGCTTGGGAGCGTTACAAAGAGTTGCTGAGGAAGTGCCCTCAGAATGGTTACCCTGACTGGTTACAAATTCAACTTTTTTATAACGGTCTTAATCCTAGTATTAAAACCATCGTTGATGCAGCTGCAGGTGGGACTCTATTGTCAAAGACCGTGGAGAATGCGTGCACACTTCTAGAGGATATGGCCACCAACAGCTATCAGTGGCCATTTGAGCGGTCTGCACCGAAAAAGATTGCTGCTGGAGTGTTCGAGATTGACAACGTAAGTGCACTTCAGGCCCAGATGTCTTCCCTTGCTATTGCTTTTCTGAAATTTTCAGGTACAGGGAGTGATCAATCGATCGAGTCTACAGCTGCCCTCGCATCTTAATCTCAGGAGGAGAATTTAGAACAGGTTCAGTATGTTTCCAATTTTAATTCTAGGGGATACAATAATAATTCTACACCTACACATTATCACCCTAGTAAAAGAAATCATGAGAATTTTTCCTATGCTAATAATAAAAATGTGTTAAATCCTCCTGGTTTCACCCCTCTTAAGCAAGAAAATAAACAGTCTTTAGAGGATCTTGTTGGAGCTTTTATTGCAGAATCTAGTAACAGGATGAACAAGCTGGAGGAGGCCGTGATAGCCATAAATATCACAGTAAATGGTCATTCTGCAGCGATAAAGAACATCGAGACTCAGCTGGGACAAATGGTAAATGTTGTCAACACCATGAACAAATGTAAGGCCCCAGCTGAACAAGAGAAGTTTCATTTGGAGTACTGCAAGGCCATCGCTGTGCATCACGAGGAGGAAACTCAAGTAGCTGAGGAACAGGAGACTACTGAACCAGAGGAACTTACTGAAGAAGCTGAAGAGGGCACCACCTCAAACGAAGCTGAAAAGCTTAATCCTGAGCCCTCTATCCCTTCTCCTACTGTTTTAGTTCCTAAGTTAAAGAAAAAGAAAAAGAAGAATTCTAAAGCTCAGTTTGAAAATTTTCTAGATGCTTTTATGGGTTTGAATGTTAATATTCCTTTTTCAGATGCCCTGGAACAGATGCCTCATTACAAGAAGTTCATGAAGGAATGACTCAAAAAAAAAGAAGAAGGAAAAGCAGATGGAGACCGTGTACCTCGCATCAACTTGCAGTGCTCGCCTTCAGTAGAAAGTACCTGACAAACTGGCTGATCTAGGGAGTTTTTCTATCCCTTGTAATTTTGGTACTTACTCTTGTAGAGCATTGTGTGATCTAGGTGCTAGCATAAATATCATTCCTTTATCTTTATGCAAGAAATTGAATATAGGAGAAATAAAATCTACTTCTGTTAGGCTCCAGTTGGCTGACCAGTCTATGGTTAGTCCATATGGGATTATTGAGAATGTATTAATTAAAGTAGGTAAATTTCTCCTTCCTGTTGATTTCTTTGTGATGGACATTAAGGAAAATCCTGCTATGCCTATTATATTAGGGAGACCATTCCTTGCTACTGGGAGAGCTATAATTGACATTGAGCGTAGGGAGCTTATCATTTGGGTCCAACATGAGAAGGAGATTCTGAAGGCATTTGAGGACCCTCAGAGCACACCTGAGACATTTGTTGTGGGATATAGGAAAGGTGCTAGAAAGAGCACCATTGATGGAACACCGGACATCAGACCACCATGACGCTTATTTGGTCAACACGTCAAGCTAATGACGTTAAACAAGCGCTTATGGGAGACAACCCAAGTAAGTTCAGTTGTGTCTTTCTGTTTTGCTTTTGATTTGTTTTTTGTTTTGTAGGTCTTGGTTCCAGTTTCGTCTTCGCTTGCAAGCATCCATGAGAAGGTCATCTTCATTCCAGGGCAGTATTGTTCACTCCTTCCATTCTTTTATTGTTCTCATTCTTGATTATGCCTTATTTTCTTTATACATTGAGGACAATGCATGTTTTAAGTTTGGGGGTGGAATGCCCAAGTTTTGAGCTTTCTTTGAATTGAGCATATGGTTGTTTTGCAGATGTTATTTTTGCATGACTATGTTTCCTAGGATAGGCTTTCTTGTCAATTTTCAAGTTTTTGATGAGTTGTAAGCATGAGTGCCCAAAAAGGGAGACTTTTTAAACTTTTTCTAAGAGATGTCTTGCATGAGTAGAGTATTTTTCCTTGGATAGAATATGACCTGAATGCTTAGGAGCGAATTATTAGGTTCATATGCTTGTTGTCACCTCGATAGGTGTAGGGAAGAGCTAAAGAGTTAATTTTTTGCAAATTAGCATGTTTAATCTTGCCTAGGAGGAAAGAAAAGAACATATGCTTATCATGATAGCAAAAGAAAAATCATTCTTGTCTTTACTTGTAAGAAAAATTATGCCATGGCTTGTGCACAATATGCAATGTTTAATAATGTGTTAGGCAAAAAGAGCTACCCCTGTTGTGATCAGTTAGACCATCCAAGAGTAAAACTCGGGTTATGGGTCCCTGCAATAGGTGTGTGAAAGCTAGTGCCACTTATAAATGTTTGATTTAATTTTAAATTTTAAGCACCTAAGTATGGATGAAAACAAACTAATTTGTTCCATTGACTCGTTAGTAAATCCTTAGTGCCAGTGTAGAGGGAAGATGAGTTGAGAGTTTAGTAATCCAATCCCGGGCTATTAGAGTCTAATCTAGCTAAGTTAGATATCGCTTGTGCAAGTTAATTTTGGAAAACTTTTGATTTGTCTCCCTCGTTTGGCCTTATGTGCATGTCTCTTGATTGCATGTCTATTGACTTTTGAGCCTTGAGGATTGAGTCATGTTTGTTACATCCATTCTTCAACTGTATGCTTGATTTTTAGTTTGCTCGAGGACTAGGAAAAGCTTAAGTTTGGGGGTGTTTGATAGCGAGCAAACTAGCTATTTTTCCCTAATTAATTTAGCTAGTCTTTTATATTTAATTGGCCAAATTTATGAAATTTTTGTGTTGTATTTGTAGGAAATGTGTATTAGAGCTAAATTGAGAAATTGGGATTGATCGAGTGTTCGGGACGTGAAAAAAGGCCAAAGAAACAAAGAGAATCGAAGTTGGAAGCACATTGAATAGATCTTGCCGAGGACCAGCGTCGAGACCCTTGCTACAGGTGTTGGATTTCCAGAGTGAGTAAAAATAAGGTAACAATAGACTCTAGAACACTGTGCAATCATACACAATCCGCAACAAGTAATAAGTGTTTATCGAATCCAGGGTCTGAATTAGCTCTCACTTTATCTATTTTGTGTAACTCTTTAATGGTTTCGAAAGTAGTTAAAATGATTGATTTTGATATATTGCTGAAGCAAAAGAAATGACAGAACAGAAAGTAAACAAATAAGCAGGCAGATTAAGAACAGGCATTGGTCAGAATTCAGTAATTGTTCTAAAAGATGCTCTAGCAATATTATTGATTATGCAAAACTCTTGCAGTCTTATTAGCAGATTCCTCCTGGAACTCCACATTTTTTAGAATGTGTTTCAACTCCAATGACGCACTACTGATCAAGCACTAGGCAGCTGGCTATCCCTAACTCAGTCACTGGCGTTCACCAATACACAATGATCTAGTGTGATTAAATGTCACACACTCCCCAAATCATCCCTGAAACTAGGAAGTGATATTCATACCGGCTGGGCAAGCGGGCACAAAATATAAATAAGTACAACAAATAATCAAGATGCATCAAATCAACATATGTTGCATAGAGATTAAGCACAACAATTACATGACTCCTAACCAACACCTAGAGTAATTTAGTTCATAACATTCATGATAACACACACTACAATCTGAGTATGTGCATCCATAATTATAAAATAATACAAGAAGAGATTAATTCCCTTGGTCAACTTCGTAATTGATGGTCTCCTTGTAGTCCCCAATCTTCCTCCTCTATTCGGCTTCCAATGTGAATGAGAAATGATCTCTTCCCCACGAATGGAATGAATTTGACTTGAACGGCTCTTCCCTTTTATAGAATGAAGACACGCATGAATTAGGTTGACCTAGACACGTGGATGGCTCTCCTTGCTTCTTAAATCCGAGAATAGCTTAACTAACTTCAGTTCATTAAAATGGCTAACGAGCTGTGACGTGGCAGTTTTGCTCACTGCTTTGCTGCAGCGCAGATATTACTTCCTCAAGTCGCTCCACAATATATTCTGCACAAAATAACTTCCAAAGCATCCATTCTTCCAAATGGGTTAAAACATATAATATATATCTAAAAGCAACCCTATTTAGCACAAATGACACACAAATCATTATAAAACTAAGACCTAAATAACTCCCTTTTGGAGAGTTATCAACAGGGCGTCTCGACGCTCCTGCTTTCCTCTTTTAAATCAGACGGCAACAGGTCACAGCGTCGCGACACTGTGACCATAGTGTCTCGACGCTCTCGGATTTTCCTTTACAGAATCAGCGATAAGGTGACAGCGTCGCGATGCTGCCCCTATAGCGTCGCGACGTTGTGTCGATTTTTCTTCCTATAAATACAATATGATTAGGGCTGATTTGGGGGACTTTTTTTTTTATGAAATTGTGGCCGAAAACTCGTCTAATAACCTACTTTGGAGGCTAAAGCAAGTGGAGGAGAGCGGGATTCAAGGCTTTGCTCGTGGAGATCGTGACGGGGACGTGCGGTCTCGGCTACCTAGCGTTTAATACTCTTTCCCCTTTACTTTAGTAGTTTTAATGGTTGTTTTAGACTTAGTTTATATCGTAACGTGTTGTAAGAATAGCTAAGTCTTTAATCTTAGGGATTGATGTAGCCGTTGGGCAATTTTTGGATTGATGTATGGATTATTGCTTTGATTTCATTTATGCATAATGTGTTTGTAATGCCTTCAATTTACCGACCATAAATTGATTAATGTTTATGTTTGAATCTTACTCGGGAGAGGGGATTTAGCTTAGAAATCGTTATGCATGACTAGAATTAATCTTGGGATCGGGAGATAATAGATAATGCTAGAAATCTTTAAAAAGGACTAACCTTAATGCCTTACATGTTTAATTAACATTAAAAGGACCTTACGCCGTATATTAATTAACATTAAAATATTGTTACGAAAAGGCAAAATAAAACTTTAAACACACTTTAAAGCCGCTGAAAACGCTATAAACATGCTGAAAAAAGTTTGAAAATAAAACTATTTTTATCCTCATGCTTTTCTAAAGAAAAGGGGAAAGAACCGTTACAAACCTTCGTTGTAGACTTGACCGTTCTTCGCCAACGATGCTCCAACGAACAAAAACGCAGCGACTCTTTCTTGATTCCTTCGCTGGAAATTTTTCTCAAATACAATAATCACAGAGGTTACATTGGTATGTCTCTAAGTCTAGGAGGCAAATGACTTGTGGGAGTCTTTCTCTAAGAGGGAGGCTAGAGAGAATTCTAGGGTCTTGTCTTGAGAGTCTAAGAGCAAGAGGGCTACTAAACCAATTAGGTCTAGTGTTCTATTTATAGAAGAGAGGCCATGAATAAAATATTCAATTAAATCAATCTTTTCCAAAATTGATTCAATCTTATTCCTTATTTAATCAATCCAAGATCAATCAATTCCATAATTGATTAATCTTTTTCACAAATGACTAATTACTTCCATAATTGATTAGATCATTTCCATAAATGATTAATCACTTCCTTAAGTGATTAATTATTTCCATAATTGATTAATTCCCGATTAATTAATTCTTTAATTAATTAACCACCAATTAAATATCACATATTTAATTTCCGGCCTTGAATTAATTAATTGCCCAAATAGATTTTAGGCCTTAAAATTAATTAATTCATATTTGAACTCTTTCAAACTTCCATAAATTTAATGTGACTCAAATTTATATTAATATTTGAATTTCTTCAAATATTAATTTCTCTCATAATAATATATCAATATATATTTCCCCTTAGTAAATTGAACACTTTCAATTTACATTTATTACTTAGTTGCCTCAAATTACTTTATGAGCTACCAGTGGGACCTAATGGACTTGCAGATCAGAAGCTCCAACGATGTGAGATTAATTGGTCAAACTCATTAACCAAATTAATCAATATTCGTTAATTGTGTGTACATTCCACTATAGACTCACAGTTGCACTCTTCTCACTGCAGACATATTTTCTGTGTCCACGGATATAGACCAATAACGACTAGTTAGTCCTTCACGAGTGTTCGTAACACCAGCTGGGTCAAATTACCGTTTTACCCCTAGGTTACTTCTATTTCCTTAAGTACTAGTTCTCCTCTAATGAACAACCTGTTTGTGGTCCAACCATCAAACAGAAAACCCTCTCGTGCCATTGAGAGGGTAGGGCCCTTTGTTCAAGACTCGGAGTCACCACTTAAGGGAACACTCATCTGCTTCCCTAAAGTCGGGAAGGAGTGAATTTCATCTTGTACGATTATGTTCCCAGCTCCCCACTCGGTCTTGTCCCCAAAATGGTAGGCTTATTGAGTCGGCGTATTGGCCACTCTCACCCATACAAATCAAAGGACAATCCCTCATGAGCAGGAGTCCATAATCAACTCAGGATTAAAACCAAGTTGTCTAGGTCGTCCTAGTGAAATAGAAAACCAACTAGTTAAAGGTGTTATAACCAGTGGTTACTATTTCGCGGTCCGGTCTTATGCAAACGCATTGCATAGGAGACCCCCACTCGCATGTCTCTTACACGAACGCGTTGGATCATAGCGTTTGTATCAAATACAAAGTGGGTCGTATCCATAGTGTCACCAGGATAAGGCACCCAGTCTTATCCCTATACTATAGACCCTTTAGGCTGTTTCTTGAACAGTGATCCCCATATGTCGCTACATATAGTTCAAGACTCATATTACAACCTAGGATGTCTAGTTTATTGGATTAGGCTTATTTTAGGCAAAGACAAATATAAAATAACTAATAACATTTAAAGGAAAATATATCAATATTATTTCATTAATATTCGGTCAACGGTTACATTCACTATCTACGAGTTTTAGGGCATAAAACCCAACAAACTCCCACTTGAACTAAAACACTAGTTAGTGGGATGTAAATGCAATAATCTAAAGCTTGAAATGTCATGTATACTAAAATAATACAATGAACTAGGGCATCCTTATACCCATTATACATTTCTCCCACTTGCCCTAGATTAGATGACATACATATCTCGTAGACCTAGACCCTCTAGATGACCCTCAAACACTTTAGCCGTGAGAGCTTCATAAATGGATCAGCGATGTTGTGCTCTGAAGCGATCTTAGTGACGATCACATCTCCTCGTTGCACAATCTCCCGTATCAGGTGATACTTCCTCTTGATGTGTTTACCCCGTTTGTGGCTTCGAGGTTCTTTTGAGTTGGCTTCAGCCCCACTGTTGTCACAGTATAGTGTTATGGGCACGTTCATATTTGGAACAACTTCCAAATCAGTCAAGAATTTTCTAAGTCAGGCTGCTTCCTTTGCTGCTTTGCAAGCTGCTACATACTCAGCCTCCATGGTTGAGTCTGCTATGCATCCTTGTTTGATGCTTCTCCAAACTACTGCTCCTCCATTGAGGGTGAATACTGACCCTGATGTGGATTTCCTTGAATCCTTATTAGCTTGAAAGTCAGAGTCAGTGTATCCAGTAAGAATCAAATTCTTAGCTCCATACACAAGCATGTAGTCCCTCGTTCTCCGAAGATACTTGAGGATATTCTTAACCGCTCCCCAGTGGTCCAACCCTGGATTAGACTGATACCTACTGACTACTCCCACTGCATAACATATGTCAGGCCTAGTGCAGAGGATAACATACATTAAGCTGCTCACAACTAAGGCGTAGGGAATGTGTCTCATGTTCTCAATTTCTTGAGGTGTCTTAGGAGACTGTTCCTTAGACAAGTGTACCCCATGTCTGAAGGGTAATAATCCCTTCTTGGAGTTTTGCATCAAATATCGAGACAACATTTTGTCAATATACGTTGCTTGAGACAGTGCTAGCGTTTTGTTCTTACGATCCCTAGTGATTTGGATTCCAAAAACATATTGAGCCTCTCCCAGATCTTTCATTTGGAATTGGGTTGCTAGCCATTTCCTAATGTCAGTGAGGTATCCTACATCATTCCCAATGAGTAGGATACCGTCTACATAAAGTATTAGAAAAGCTACTTTCTTTTTGTTGATTTTCTTGTACACACAAGACTCATCAACGTTTTGGTCAAAACCAAAACATTTGATCGCAGAATCAAATCTAATGTTCCATGATCTAGACGCTTGTTTTAATCCATAAATGGATCGATTGAGCTTACAAACCTTTTGTTCCTGACCTTGGGCTATGAACCATTCGGGTTGAGACATGAAGATATTCGCTTCAAGATTACCATTTAGAAAGGCAGTTTTGACGTCCATTTGCCATATTTCATAGTCATAATATGTGGCTATGGACAAGAGAAATCTTATGGACTTTAACATGGCTACAGGAGAAAAGGTTTCCTCATAGTCAACCTCTTCCTTTTGGGTATAACCCTTTGCTTGCTTTGAAGGTCTGTACCGTCCCAGCTGCATCTCTTTTTCTCTTATAGATCCATTTGCAACCTATGGGTTTTACCCCATCTGGTAGATCTGCGAGTTCCCATACAGAATTGGAGTACATAGACTCCATTTCCAGGTCCATGGCTTTGACCCATTCATCCTTATCTTCGTCATTCATTGCCTGTCGATAGGACATTGGATCCTCAATGCCATCATTAGGTTTGACAACCTGAGTTTCAGTTAAACCCAAGTAGCGATCAGGTTGTAATACAACCCTCCCACTGCGTTGAGGCATTCTCAACGTTTGACAAGAACGGGATGGATCTGAAGAACTAGTTCCTTCATCAACCCTTGTTGAAGGTTCAGCTTCGTCAACAACTCTTGGTGATTCTTCAGTAGCTTCTCCTAATATTATTTTGCTACGTGGTTTAAGATCCCTCATGTGGTCTTCCTCCAAGAAGGTGGCGTTTGTCGATACAATCACCTTATTTTCTTGTGGGTCGTAGAAATAACCACCTCTCGTTTCTTTAGAGTAACCAACAAATTGGCACAGTTTTGAACGAGGTTCCAGTTTCTTAGGATTTGTCATAAGCACGTGTGCTGGACAACCCCAGATGCGAAAGTGATGCAAACTAGGTTTACGCCCCTTCCATAATTCGAAAGGTGTTTCAGAAACATTTTTCGAGGGAACATTGTTCAAGATGTGTACTGCAATATCTACTGCATACCCCCAAAACGAGCTAGGCAATTGAGCATAGCTCATCATTGATCGAACCATGTCTAACAAGGTTCTATTTCTCCTTTTTGATACACCATTTTGTTGAGGTGTACCAGGGGCTGAGAGTTGGGATTGGATTCCATGTTCTATCATATAATCCTGGAATCTTTGATCCATATACTCCCCTCCTTGATCAGATCGAAGTACTTTAATTGATTTACCTAATAGGTTTTCAACTTCAGCCTTAAACTCCTTAAACTTTTCAAGGGCTTCAGACTTATGTCCCATTAGGTACAAGTAACCATATCTTGAATAATCATCTATAAATGAGATGAAATATTTGTACCATCCTCGAGCTTTTACATTCATTGGACCACAGAGATCCGAATGTATTAACTCTAAGGGTTCTTTGGCTCTGTAACCTTTTCCAGTAAAGGGTCTTTTGGTCATTTTGCCCTCGAGACAAGATTCACAAGGTGGTAGCGAATCATCTTCTAACTTGCTTAGAAGTCCATTCTTTACCAAACGACCGATTCTATCGATGTTTATATGACCAAGTCTAAGATGCTAAAGATGAGTATTGTTACTTGTTGGAGAAATCCTTTGCCTTTTTCTTTGAATTTCAGCAGTTTTAAATAATTCGTGATTTAAAAGTGTTTTGTTTTCGGTTGGTCTTAATACATACAAGTTATTTTCTAATTTGATTGAACAAATAAGTACACCATTCTTATAAATGAACGCTTCATTCATATTCAAAGTAACTGTATACGATTGTTCAATCAAACATGAAATAGAAATTAAGTTCCTCTTAATCTTGGGAACAATTAACAAACTTTCTAGAAGTAAGAATCTATTTCTAAAAAATAACTTCGCAGCTCCCACTGCTTTAGCTGAAATGACTTCTCCAGTTCCGACCCTGAGCGTCATTTCACCATCGTTCAACTTCCAAAAGGAATTATTTTCCTGAAAAGAAGAGCAAACATGATTAGTTGCTCCTGAATCAAGTATCCAGGTAAACTCATCATGTTCTACTAGGCATGTTTCTAAAACTAGTAAATCAAATTTACCTTCCTTTTCCTTCTTTTCCTCAGCAGATGTAGGAGTATTCCCCTTGTCTCCGTTTTCCTTATGAATCTTATTCAAAGAAGAATTATGAGATGCAGCTTTAGATTCAGAGGATGAACCCTTGGAATGAACAACTATTGTCTCATCTTTTATCTGACCCCTGTTTTCCAGAAGGGATTGATACAGCTGCAGCTCATTTAAGAGATCGGTCAAGTTGTACATTATCTTGTTCACTATCACATTGTTGCGAAATTGTAGGAAACCCTTCGGAAGAGATTCCAAGATGAATGCAACCTGAGTTTGCTCATTTATGACCGCCCCATAGGTTTCTGCCATATCAAATTGGACCATCATTTCTAGGACATGTTCCCGGACAGATGTGCCCTCTTTCATGTGACAGTTGTAAATTCGTTTGAGAGCATCATAGTGGAGTTTTCTGGATGGTTTTCCAAACATCTCCTGGAGAGAGTTCATAATCTCCCTCGCTGAAATCATGCTTTCATGTATCTTAGCCAAAACTTCAGATAAGCTGGCTAAGATACAGACGCGGGCCTTATCATTGGCCTTTGTCCAGCGGTCATGAGCATCCTTAATTTCTTGGGATGCATTATGAGCAGGGGCTGGAGGACAATCCTCTGTTAAGACGAACCGCAGATCATTGATAACAAGAAACATATTCAGGTTTGATTTCCACGTAGCGTAATTTTCGCCAGTTAATTTCTCATTTTTAAGCAGAGAGACTATTGAGGAAGACATTGCTGAAATTTAAACAAACAATGATCGTATTAGTTATCTTTGCCTTAAACCATCATACAAGCAAACAATTGCACACAATCCAATCAATTTAGCAAAACAAGCAATCACAGAACCCTAAAACTATTGATTTAGTTTTGCAACGATGTTTTAGAGGTTTAGAATATCAGCCACCGAAGGGTGATCAGGTACTCCTCCTCTGAAATGAGACATTTCTCAACTAATTCTAATTCCAGAATAACTCATATTCCTATAGACATTTGTTAGGTTTAATGTCCTATAAACTCATAGTTTGTAAATCATTAAACATATTCTATTTCCAATAAAGACTTTATTGAGGTTATTCAGTAAAAGATGTTATTGAATATGTAAATTGCAAATGATTAACCTAAATCCAATAAACTAAGATCCTTGGCTATAAAATGAATACTCGAACTATATGTAGAGACATATCGTAGGATCAAGTTCAAGTTTATAGTCAAAATAGTCTATAGTATAAGGATAGGGTTGGGTGCCTTATCCTGGGGACACTATGGACGCGACCCACTTTGTATTAAGTACAAACGATGAGATCCTAAGTCGTTCATGTGGAGACATCCGAGTGGGGGCGTCCTATGCAATGAGTTTGCATAAGAATGGACCACAAAATAAGTCACTTTCTCTTTATAACGCCGTTTACTGAAGAAACTGACTATTTCTCAAAGATGACCTAGGTAACTCGTTCTTAATCCTGAGCTAATTATGAACTCTTGTTTATACGAGATTATCCTTTGATCTGCATGGGTGAGAGTGGCCAGCATCGCCGACTCAACAAGCCTACCATTTTGGGGATAAAATCAAATAAATAGCTGGGGACATACTCTCGCAAGATGGAATTTGCTCCTACCCATTTTGGGGATAGTAGAGAGGCTGTTCCCTTAAGTACTAACTCCAGGACTTGAACAAGGGGCCCCCACCCTCTCGTTGGATCAAGAGCCCCCACCCTCTCGTTGGATCAAGAGGGACTTAGGTTTGATGGTTGGACCACAAACCGATTGTTCATTAGAGGATTAGTGGAACTTAAGGAACAAGAAGTACTATAGGGGTAAAACGGTCATTTGACTTAGCTATAGCTACGAAAAACCTGTGAAGGATCGACTTACTGAACATGGTTAAATCAAGTGGACGGAAATATATCTATGGTGAGGGGAGTGCAACTGTCGGGCTATAGTGGAGTGTCCCGGTAGTTAACGAATGTTGGTTAAGCTTGGTTAATGAGATTAGTCAGTTAACCTTGAATCGTTGGAGCCCATGATCTATAGGTCCATTAGGTCCCCCTACTAGCTCATATCGGAATAAAGCCTAGAACAATAAGATAGGATTCTTTGAATCGTTCAAAATCGGGAAAAAGGGTTTTATCGTAAAATTGTGTTTGACACAATATTTAATTATGAATTAAATTAGAAAATGAGAGATAAAGTATTTAAAAAGGGTTTTAAATACTATATACATGAATTAAGATTCATGTATAATAGATGCACAAGATTAAGATGATTAATTTGATTAATCATGCATAATTAATTGGACAAGCCTCAAAATTGATTATCATTATTAATTTCAATTTAGAATTGAAATTAATATAAGAAATGAAAATTTAAAATCTGATTTTAAATCATAAGATAGTGGAAAGTGTTGTAACTCCACTCTTGCATGAAGATTCAAAGTGGAATTACACCACATTCATGCAATCTTGCATGTTGTGTTGCTTGAACACCTAGCTTCCACTTTCACCCAAATCACCACCATGTGTCTTGCATTTTGAGGCTTCTCCTTGCATGGATTCACTTTATAAGTAGAGGAAGAATCAGATTGTGAAAAGATACAACATTTACCTTAATGTTATGCTGCTGAAATTGTTCCTCAATCACTCTTTCTTTACATATCTCCATAGAGCTTGATCCTTCAAGCATTCCCTTCCCATTCCCTATCTCTATAGACTCCCACAAGTCGTTCTTGGCCCGGAGAATAGTAGGGAAGACTCTAGAGGTTGTCCAAAGTCGATTGGAGAAGGAAAACGTTACAAGGAGGATCACACATTTGAGCTACAAGAGGTTGGTTCATCTTATCTTTCTGTTCTGTTTTCATTAGAACAAGCATGCTTTAAGAGTAAAATTAATAGAGTTAAGTGCTTTCGATCTTCAATTGCTTCCGCATGTGTTATATGAACACCTTCAACATTAGCCACTGTTGTTCGGTCAAGAATTTGTTAACACTTTTAACTCATCCTCGTAAGTGTAACCCTCCCACTTTCAGATCTCAGAGGCACGCACCAACAGGCTACCGAAGGGAAAGACAACTGTTGGTAATTAGCCTAAGAGTTCCTATCCTATTCAAGAGTTCACGATGTTCTGAATCCTATGATCAGGCCCTCCGAAGGGATGGTTGCGCCAGGACAACCTGCAGGCGGATCATAGGACTCTCATCGTGCGAACTAGGGGCGGAGACCGAGGGATACGTTGACACGTGTCCCGCTCTCACTTACTCTAGACATTTTTCCCATTCACCTTGTTATTGATTCATGCAAACCCTTTCCGAAGGGAGGCCGCTCCTAAGGCGACTCGAAGCCGAGCATGAACCTCACGTTGTGAATATAGGGACGTAGGAGCAAAACTTGATTTAAATCTCGTTTTGTAATTTTCCTCCCACTGAAAATGTCCTAAGGTTAATTTAGGATTGTTTAACTTAGATAAAATTTGGCTAAGTCAATCTATCTAAGTCTGATCCTATTATAACAATTATGGAAAGGATTCAACCGCAATGTTTTAGGTGAATTAAACTTCTTTTAATAAACCCAACATTGCAAGTCAACATTACTATGGTTAATCCAACTCAAGGTTCGTGTCAGTTCCCAGGTAGGAGGTGTTTCATAAACCGTAAACTTAAATACCCCCAACCATAGACAGAACTTTACCGAGATAGTTTCCTTATAACCACAGTAATGTAAGGTCTTTACTCTAAAGATCTACGTGTATTAAACACTTTTAACAAACCTAGTGACATTTCATGCTAACATTTAACTATGATTAATTCAACTTCGGTATTCCGGGTCAGTTCCCAGGTAGGAGGTGTTTCGTAAACCGTCAACTTAAATACCCCCAACCTTAGACAGAACATTACCGGTGGAGTTCCCTTATAATCATAGCAATGTTTTTCCTACTTAGTCAATTAAAACTATTTTTAATTCTAAGTAAGAAATATATCTAATCCTATTAGAAACTGATCTAGGTCTAATTAATTTTAAACAATTTAAAATTAATCCAATTTATCCTATGATCTTATGTTTGCATGCAATTCTTGATTATAGATTGACGGTTTCTAATCATTAATATTAAAGAACTATTTCAAATTTTAATGATTAATCCTATAATCAAGAATCTATGGTTTAATTCATTCAACAATCTCATTCAAATTAAATAATTAAACCATACTAATTGCATCGCATGAATAATATAACAATTATATTAATTACTATGGATGTTTCATGCTTCATGCAATATTGATTTTCTTTTAATATAACAATTATAAGTCAATCAAGAAAATCAATCAAGCATGCTGCATTCATCTCATTAAACATAACTATTTATATTTAATCTAAGTAATGACATACTTCATGCTTTATTATTTTTCATATAATTAATGTACACTTATATTAAAAAATATGAAAACAATTCCATGCATTTAAAACATACATTATAACAATTTATAATATATAAATAAATGCATGAGCATGTTTATAACCTAAGGTGGGATTAAAAATTCTATATGACATCCATAAGGCATATAATCGGTTAATTTTGGCCCCTGGGATTAAATAAAGCATTAAATTACATTAATTTTAGCAAAATTCTATCCTAAAATCCTTCTGCAGCTCCAACAATTGGTCTAGATAGCACGAACCGCCTCGAACGACCTTGAACCAGCCTCCAAAATCAAGAACCAAGCCCAAAAATAGCTGAACCGGACCAAATAGGTCCCAGCCCAGCCGAACCAGTCCAGTCCACGAACCGAACCGCCAAAACTGCTTGAACCGCGCCTTCTTGAAACCCTAGGTCGCACCGCATCGTGACAGCGTCGAGACGCTTGCAAAGTAGCGTCCTGACGCTATGTGATTTCCTTACCTGAGCGCCTGCGGTATCGAGACAGCGTCGAGACGCTTTGTGAACAGCGTTCTGACGCTGTTACATCTGGGAGCCTATTCTGGGCAAAACAGCAACGTTGTTCTCGATTTTGGCCTCTGTTTTTGTCACGATTTCACCGATTTTCATCTCATAAAAACCTATTCTAGACCCGGACTTACAAAGGACTCGATTTTACATAAAATACCCTAAACATCAGGCCCTTACATGATCAAAATCACATAAAAATAAAATCTATGGCCATAAAATTAACCCAAATAGTTCAATGCAAACTGAACATACATTATGCATAAATCCCACCTATTAGAGCCTATCACAAATTTTAATATCAATTAATAGGGACGACGATGGCTCTGATACCAATTGAAGGGGATGAAAGCCCCGGCGCAGCGGAAGCACATCGAAAGGACCTTACGCCGTATATTAATTAACATTAAAATACCGTTACGAAAAGGCAAAATAAAACTTTAAACACACTCTTTGTTGGGTTTTATGCCCTAAAACTCGTAGATAGTGAATGTAACCGTTGACCGAATATTAATGAAATAATATTGATATATTTTCCATTAAATGTTATTAGTTATTTTATATTTGTCTTTGCCTAAAATAACCCTAATCCAATAAACTAGACATCCTAGGCTGCAATATGAGTCTTGAACTATATGTAGCGACATATGGGGATCGCTGTTCAAGAAATAGCCTAAAGGGTCTATAGTATAGGGATAAGACTGGGTGCCTTATCCTGGTGACACTATGGATACGGACCACTTTGTATTTGATACAAACGCTACGATCCAACGCGTTCGTGTAGGAGACATGCGAGTGGGGGTATCCTATGCAATGCGTTTGCATAAGACCGGACCGCGAAATAGTAACCACTGGTTATAACACCGTTAACTAGTTGGTTTTCTATTTCACTAGGACGACCTAGACAACTTGGTCTTAATCCTGAGTTGATTATGGACTCCTGCTCATGAGGGATTGTCCTTTGATTTGTATGGGTGAGAGTGGCCAATACGCCGACTCAATAAGCCTACCATTTTGGGGACAAGACCGAGTGGGGAACTGAGAACATAATCGTACAAGATGGAATTCACTCCTTCCCGACTTTAGGGAAGCAAATGAGTGTTCCCTTAAGTGGTGACTCCGAGTCTTGAACAAAGGGCCCTACCCTCTCAATGGGACGAGAGGATTTTCTGTTTGATGGTTGGACCACAAACAGGTTGTTCATTAGAGGAGAACTGGTACTTAAGGAAATAGAAGTAACCCATGGGTAAAACGGTAATTTGACCCAACTGGTGTTACGGACACTCGTGAAGGACTAACTAGTCGTTATTGGTCTATATCTGTGGACACAGAAAGTATGTCTGCAGTGAGAAGAGTGCAACTGTGAGTCTATAGTGGAATGTACACACAATTAACGAATATTGATTAATTTGGTTAATGAGTTTGACCAATTAATCTCACATCGTTGGAGCTTCTGATCTGCAGGTCCATTAGGTCCCACTGGTAGCTCATAAAGGAATATGAGGCAACTAAGTAATAAATGTAAATTGAAAGTGTTCAATTTACTATGGGAAAATATATATTGATATATTATTAAGAGAGAAATTAATATTTGAAGAAATTCAAATATTAATATAAATTTGAGTCACATTAAATTTATGGAAGTTTGAAAGAGTTCAAATATGAATTAATTAATTTTAAGGCCTAAAATCTATTTGGGCAATTAATTAATTCAAGGCCGAAAATTAAATATGTGATATTTAATTGGTGGTTAATTAATTAATAGGGAATTAATCAATTATGGAAATAATTAATCACTTAAGGAAGTGATTAATCATTTATGGAAATGATCTAATCACTTATGGAAGTAATTAGTCATTTGTGGAAAAGATTAATCAATAATGGAATTGATTGATCTTGGATTGATTAAATAAGGAATAAAATTGAATCAATTTTGGAAAATATTGATTTAATTGAATATTTTATGAGAAATTTTGATAGATAAGTCGTTTGAGATTCATATTTTCACATATGTCTAAAAAATTGCATATTTTCAAGATTAGATTTCCAGCTATATTTTCTTACCTTTTTACCCTTGTATATATCATCTCTCTTCAAATAATATTATAAATGATAATATTATATGTCATATTAGCTAACCGAATATGCTCCATTTTAGGAAGGATGTTCTCAACCGATTTTCACCAAATTCCTTAAATTTAGGAATGTTCCCAAATTGTGGTTTAATTTCCTTCCTTTTTCGGCTGCTATTCGTTTTGGTTCTATTTTCGGCTGCTTCCCATTTGTTTTTCTTCATTTTTCCAGCATCATTTTTTCATTTTTTTCTCTACCAAGATTGTCGGTGTTTTTCAAGTTTTTTTACCTGCTCTGTTTCGGTGATTTTCGATTGTTTACAGTTCATCCAAAGTTTGTTTGTTTCCAGTAGTTTTTCCAGTGGTTTCCCTGTCGTATTTAGGTTGTTTATGGAGGTTTCTGGCAAACTTTGTTCAACTTTTCTATTTCGGTTTCCAGTGTTTTGAAGATGGGTACGTTTTCAGTTTTTATATTTTATATATTCAAAGGGATATATCGTTTTAGTTAATGTCAGTTTCATATATACACATTATAAACATGTTTTTAGATGGGTACGTTTTCAGTTTTAATATTTAATATATTTAGAGGGATATCTCATTCCAGTCAATGTCAGTATATATTCGTCTGTATATACCATATTCCAAAGTATACATAAGTATATATCATATGTCAGTATACTTATGTTTCATATATACCATGTGGTATATATTTCCGTATACTATGGAATATGTTTTATAAAAAATGAAATATATAAAATATGATATATACAGATGAATATATAAACCATGTGTGTCTGATACATATTTTGTGGTTCATATATACCAGCAGTGAAGAAGTACAGGGATTATGAAAAAATAGAGTGTTGACGCCTTAGGGACGGTGGGCGAGAAAAAACCCTACAAACCCGTGGGAATACAACGCATGAACTAGGTATTTCGAAGCAATATACCAAATTATGTGAAATATACCTCGGAAGTTTGAAATATACCAGACGTTTTCTGCTACCAGCATTCTTCTTCTTTGCGCGCTTTCTGTGTCTTCTTCTTCGCAAAATCGCCGGAAAAAAACGAAGCCTATTCCGGTACAAATCGTGGGTTTAAAAGCAAGCTTCAAATCGTGAGTTTTTTTCCTTTTCCGATTTCTAGACCTAAGGAATATACCTCCGAAGTTTGAAATATACTAGAGGATTTCTACAAACAGCGACCCGTCTTCTTCCCGAACTTCCTGTGTCTTCTTCTTCTCAAAATCGCCGGAAAAACGAAACAAAAATCTTGGGTTGAACGGAAGCAAAAACCGTGGGTTTTTTCCCCCCCCCCCCCCAATTGCTTGCCCTTTCCTTTTTCGTTCCCTCTCTCTCACCCACGGTCTAAAAAATGAAGGAAACGATTCTTTCCTTTTTTGGTTTTTTTTAAATGGTTAGTAGAGTATATGAGGGCTGAATCGTAAAAGGTCCATGATTTTTATGAAAAAAAATTGGGTCATTAAGCCTTTTCTGTAAAAAATAATTAGAAACTTGGACATTTATGAAATATAGGGCCCATATTTGGGCTATCTATGTACTTTTCCCATATTTTATTCATGGCCACTCTTCTATAAATAGAACACTAGACCTAATTGGTTTAGTAGCCCTCTTGCTCTTAGACTCTCAAGACAATACCCTAGAATTCTCTCTAGCCTCCCTCTTAGAGAAAGACTCCCACAAGTCTTTTGCCTCCTAGACTTAGAGACATACCGGTGTAACCTCTGTGATTATTGTATTTGAGAAAAATTTCCAGCGAAGGAATCAAGAAAGAGTCGCTGCGTTTTTGTTCGTTGGAGCATCGTTGGCGAAGAACGGTCAAGTCTACAACGAAGGTTTGTAACGGTTCTTTCCCCTTTTCTTTAGAAAAGCATGAGAATAAAAATAGTTTTATTTTCAAACTTTTTTCAGCATGTTTATAGCGTTTTCAATGGCTTTAAAGTGTGTTTAAAGTTTTATTTTGCCTTTTTGTAACGGTATTTTAATGTTAATTAATATACGGCGTAAGGTCCTTTCGATGCGCTTCCGCTGCGCCAGGGCTTTCATCCCCTTCATAATGAATTTAAATAGGGATATTGGGTTCATTGCATGTGAGAGGATTATGTATGCTCGGGAGAGATATGTATGATTGTAGTTTCCTAGATTTATGAATTTTAGCATGTTAATTATCCATTAATCAATCCATAATCCCAATTGGTGAAATCAACTCCCTAAGACTTTTGCCATCAATTGATTGTCACACTTTTTAGTCTTTGTGTTAATTTTGCACTATTTGTCACTTAGTTTGGTTCCCTAAATAAAATTGGACAAGATTATTCACGGTTCTTAATTTGCTAGAAAACCAATCCAGAGGACGACACTCGTTTAATCACGAAAACACTATATTATTACTTGACCCGTACACTTGCGGTAAGCAAATTCGTGCATCAGTCCCCACATACTAGTTCAAGTTACATACAAAAAACCTTGGATCTTAGTTTTTTGGATTTGGGTTATATTGTGCAATATTTAACAACACTTTATTGTAGAAACTCAATAACACTTTATCGAAACAAGTATACAATTTGTTTACATTCATTATCTACGAGTTTTAGGGCATAAAACCCAACAAACTCCCACTTGAACTAAAACTCTAATTTAGTGGGATGTACAATAATCTATACAGTAGTGGGTGTATAAAGACATGTATAAAACATATACAATGTACAAATACAATAAACTAGGACATCGCTATACCCTTTACATAATGGTATCACTATACCCATTACATTTCTCCCACTTGTCCTAGATTACATCTTTGTACATATCTCGTAGACCTAGACCATCTAGATGACCATCATACACTTTAGCCGAGCGAGCCTTCGTGAATGAATCGGCAATATTCCATTCAATTCAATGTGTCTGCTTATCTTGGGCTGAAAGGTTCTTTTGAATTTGCCACAGCACCACTGTATCACTATAAAGTGTAATGAGCAAGTTCACATTTGGAACACATTCCAAATCAGTCTAGAACTTCCTAAGCCATACAGTCTCTATTGCTGGTTTCAAGCAGCTACATGTTCGGCCTTTATGGTCGATACTGCAGATATGTCATACTATAGCTCCTCTATTAAGAGTGAATATAGATACTGATGTAGATTTTCTGAAATCCTTAACAGTCTGAAAATCTATGTGGGTGTATCCTGTAAGGATCAAATCCTTAGCAACATACATGAGCATATAGTCTCTCGTTCTCCTATGATATACTTGAGGATATACTTAACGGCTCTCCAGTGATCAAATCCTGGATTGGATTGATTCTTACTGACAATCCCTACTATATAGGGCACTTGTCTAAAGTCCTCAACTTCTTGAGGTGGCTAAGGAAACAGTTTCTTAGACTAAAGAATTCCATGTCTGAAAGGTAGTGAACCCTTATTGGAATTATGCATCTTATGTCTAAATAACATCTTGTAGACATAAGACACTTGAGACAAGGCTAGCTTTTTGTTCTTACGATTCCTAACAAACTAAAATTGAAAAATTGAAAAATAAACTAAAATTTAACAAATTAAAACAATAAAATTAAAAAATAATCTATAAAAAAATAAAAACAAAAGAATACGTTTATCACATGATTTGAACCGCGGAACAATAACCCAACAACACTCAATTGTATCCTCCAACCAACTGACGGAACGACTTGTTGAGGGTCGTGTCAAATAAATTTATAATCCACGATTCCTAAAGCTAACTTGTAGTAGTAGTGGTCGGGGTCGATCACAGGGAACAATCGGTTTATTTCTAAATTCTTTTGTGTTTTTTAGGTAACCAAAAGGGAGGCTTTGTCACACCCCCTCCCGAACTACCTGCTAGCTTAGTCCGGGAGATGGCGTGAAGCCAACAGACATCATCCTCCTCTAACAATACCTGTTGACCCTGCCGAATCGTTAAACCTAATAAACATGCTAATCTTAGATATGGAATACTTTACATGCAACATAACACAACGGAATCCTTGAAAACCTTTAGACATACATGAAGTGCAACCCTGACATAACTCAGTTTGGGAAATAACCTGATAGAGACATCACAACCGAAACATATCCAACTAAGGTTTACACAACCAGAACATCTAGAGCTTACACAAACCGTAAACTATCCAACTCCTACAAAGACATTTACAATACAAACAGACACAATATACAACTCCACCCACGTACTGGAGCTTGATCGAGAAGCTTTTAGCAGACTTTGGCAGTTTATCAAGCACCGAGAGCTCGATCTCTACCTGAAAAGTGGGAAAACATTTTGAAAGAGTGAGCTATGAAGCCCAGTGAGTGACTAAATTTAAAACTGTTAATCCGCAAATCAGAACACATGATAAACCTTTAAACATATAAATCTGTTTAATCAAAGTGTTAAATACAAACGTGTAATGATAAAAGCTTTCTTAAATACTCCACAAGTAGTCATTAAAAACTAGCAAGGCATATCAAGTATATCAAACATTTTAACTAACATGACAGATCTACGTTGTGTAGGACACACCCAGTACAACCAACGTTTACTAGCTCTACGACGTAGTGGGGCCCGCCCAGCACTCCCATCGTCTTGGTCGTAGTGGGGCCCACCCAGCACTCACGACAACATTATTGTAACGGAGTACACTCAACGTCAACAACGGAATATAACCTGTGTGCACACGGTACCATCTAGCCTCGAGCTCAATATCTCAGTCATGTGGTCATTAGAAGTCTCAGAAAATCACATGAAAACATTAAAACATGTCTGCTTATCTTTATCTTTCGTAAAACTCAAGCTTACTCAAATTGCTCGTGAAAAACTGAAAATCTTTAAACAATACACGCTAATACATCTTTGCTTAAAATGATATCGTTTCAACTACTTTTCAGAAAATCAATAAGCACGTGCTCACATATAAATCTCATTAGAAAATCTAAGCTCAAAACTTATGCTTGAAACCATTCATAGAGATCATGTATCATTCATAAGTTCAGATTCAAGCATATAAACCATTTAAGCATAAATAACAGTTTCGAAATCATTTTCGAAATTCGTTTTGTCACTCACAGTCTTGGCTAGTTCCCTGGTCTGTAAACTCGACCTATTTCCTCTTGGCCTGTCAAACAAACCAAAACTAAGCACCAAAACCTTAAATAGTCTTGTCTTTCTATGCTCATGAATTCTAAACTTTAGAATTAAAATCACATTCCACACTTTTTCCAGATTTTCCAGATTCAATATCCTAACTTCAAACACTCATAACTTCCTCAATACTTGACCTAAATTAATGTACTACATATCAAACTCTACATTTTGGAACCCTCTACAACTTACTTGAAGGAATGAAAATGAGATTCCCAACGGATGTGTCCATAAATTCCCCGAACACAACAAATCCAGATTCGTGCTTCTCTGCTACCCTCTACTTTTCTCCTGAAATTAAACCTACTTCTAGTCATTTTTGGCTGACAAATTCTTCATGAACGTCATAGGAAATTAAATAAGCTTTCCAACCATACCAATTTTAGCTTCTAATTCAACCTGTACACCCCAGAACGCTCGAAAAACCAGAGAAAAGCAGAGACCCTTCAGATTTGCACGAAAATTCTGTGCTCTGTTTTCCTCTTCAGAAACGATTAACTTAACATAACAACTAGCTCAAGCTTCCTTCATGAAATTTGTTAGAAAATGGATTAACTTTCAAGAACGTAAGTCCTCGCCTTCTAGTTCTTCTTTTGTAGCTCAAACCGAATTAAAAACCAGAGATAGGCTGATTGAACCAAGATTCTGCCATGGTTGCACTTGCATGAGCTTTCCCCTCTCTTATTCAACCTCAAAACTCTAGCAAGCTCCCTCTTCTTCTTCCTTCACTCTCTCTCTCAAAAGGTTCTAAGATTTTGATGGGAAATGAAAAAGAAAGTGGGCTGAAATACCTTAGGCGGTGGATTCCTTTTAAGCACCGAAAATGGGTTCTTTTCATTTTCTTTCTTTTTTTTCCCCCTTTTCCTCTTTTCTTTTCTTTTTTTTCCTTTTTCTTTATTCTTTTATTTTATTATCTTTTATTTTCTTTGTTTCCTTTCTCTCTTCTTTTTTTTTTAAATTAATGAATTCCAAAATTTATCAAAAACAACTTCAACCCAAAAGCTTTTCCATTTTTCTTCAACAATGAAACAACACAACTTTAATTCAACTTTCTATCATATGTGACAAGAGAAAATAATCCAATGGAAGTCTCGGGTTTACAACTTACCTCCCCCTTATGAAATTTCGTCCTAGAAATTTAGAAGTCCTTAGGTGAAGAGTGTCGGGTAACTCCTCCTCATCTGGTCTTCTGACTCCCAGGTTGCCTCCTCCACTCTGTGATGTCTCCAAAGAACCTTCACGAGTGAGATCGTCTTGTTCCTCAAAACTTTCTCTTTTCTGTCGAGGATTTGAACCGCTTCCTCTTCATAACTCAAGTCTTCTTTCAGCTCAATCGGTTGCGCTTGCAACACATGTGACGGATCTGGAATATATTTCCTCAGCATGGACACATGAAAAATATCATGTATTCGAGCAAGTTCTGCTGACAACTCAAGTCTATAGGCTGCTGGCCCAACTCGTTCTGTTATCTGGTAAGGACCAATATATCTAGGACTCAGCTTACCTTTCCTCCCAAAACGAAGAACACCTCTCCATGGAGATAACTTCAAGAAAACTTGACCTCCAACCTGGAATTCTAAGTCTCTTCGTCGCTTATCTGCATAGCTCTTCTGTCGATCTTGAGCTATTTTCAGGTTCTCTCTAATCAACTTGATACTGTCTGTCGTAACTTGTACTAACTCAGGACCAACTAGCTTTCGCTCTCCCACTTCGTTCCAGCACACATGAGTTCTGCATGGTCTGCCATACAAAGCCTCAAATGGTGCCATGCCGATACTAGACTGATAGCTGTTATTATAAGCGAACTCCATAAGTGATAAGTGGGTATCCCAACTTCCCTTAAACTGAAGGACACATGCTCTCAACATGTCCTCTAAGGTCTGGATGGTCCTCTCTGACTGACCATCTGTCTGGGGATGGAACGTTGTACTTAACTTGAACTTTGTTCCCATTGCTTTATGCACACTAGGCCAAAACTTAGAAGTAAACCTCGGATCCCTATCTGAAACTATGGACACTGACACTCCATGTTAACTCACAATCCTGTCGACGTATAGCTTAGCTAGCTGATCTAGTGTAGACGTCGTTTTAATCAGTATAAACTGTGTTGTCTTGGTGAGTTTGTCCACTAGTACCCATATACCATCATGTCCACTAGAAGTACGAGGTAATCCAAGCAGAAAATCCATGGTAATATGCTCCCACTTCCACTCCGACACTAGCAGTGGATTAAGGAGTCCTTTTGGCCTCTGTCTCACCGGTTTAACCTGTTGGCAGATCAAACATTTATCAACATATTCGGCTATCTCCTGCTTCATACCAGGCCACCAATAAGTTTTCTTCAGAGTTCTGTAAATCTTGGTGCTTCCTGGATGCATAGCGTAAGCTGAATTGTGACCTTCCTCTAGTATAGCACCCTTAAGCTCACTAATACTCGGAATGCATAGTCTTCCCTACTTAACTATGGCTCCGTCTGCTCTAATCTCAAATTCTGCCTTTGGGCCTTACTTGGACTTTTCAAGCATCTTCTGTAAATTACTATCCTCTGGCTGTTTTCTCACAATCTCTGCTACTAGAGAAGACCTAACCTGAAATTGAGCTAAAAGACTCCTTGAACTCTCTGTAGTCACAACCGTCCTGAAACCTCTTAACTCACTTAGCAAGGTTGCTCGAATACCACACAAGGCACTCTTCGGAAGTCTCGACTTTCTACTTAATGCATCTGCCACTACGTTAGCCTTACCCATATGGTATTCAATGGTACAGTCATAGTCTTTAATTAGTTCTAGCCATCGCCTCTGTCTCAGATTCAGCTCTTTCTGATCAAAGATATGCTTCAGACTCTTATGATCTGTGAAAATGTGGCACTTCTCACCGAATAAATAATGTCTCCAGATCTTCAGTGCTAAAACAACTGTTGCTAGCTCAAGATCATGGGTAGAGTAATTACACTCATGCTTCTTCAACTGCCTTGAAGCAAAAGCTATTACCTTTCCTTTCTGCATAAGCACACAACCTAATCCTTGCCTCGAAGCGTCACAATAGATCACATACTCCTTCCCTGTTACAGGAACTGTCAGAATAGGTGTTGTCACTAATCTCTTCTTCAACTCCTGGAAACTCTGTTCACATTTATCCGACCACTCAAACTTAGCATTCTTCCTTGTCAAAGTTGTCAAGGGTAATGTTAATCGTGAGAAATCCTCAACAAAATGTTTGTAGTATCCTGCCAAGCCTAGGAAACTACGTATCTTTATTGCACTAGCTGGTCTCTCCCAGTTGACAACAACTTCCACTTTCTGTGGATCAACACTAACTCCGTCCACTGAAACCACATGCCCTTAAAACACTACCTGTTTCAACTAGAACTCACATTTGCTGAACTTAGCGTACAACTGTTTATCACGTAGTGTCTGTAGAACAATCCTCAAATGTTCCTCATGGGCTTTCCTGTCAATTGAGTAAACCAGTATGTCATCGATGAATACTATCACAAATTGATCTAAATACTGATGGAAAATCTTGTTCATGAGGTCCATGAAAACTGCTGGCGCATTCGTTAAACCGAATTGTATTACTAAAAACTCATAGTGCCCATACCTCGTCCTGAATGTTGTCTTAGGAATATCTAATTCCCTAACCTTTAACTGATGGTATCCTGACCTCAAATCAATCTTAGAGAACACTGTTGCTCCCCTTAACTGGTCAAAAAAGTCATCGATGCGTGGTAGAGGATACTTGTTTACGTATCGTGACCTTGTTTAACTACCTGTAATCAATGCATAATCTAAGGGTACCATCTTTCTTCTTCACGAATAACACTGGAGCTCCCCAAGGCGATACACTAGGCCTGATGTATCCCCTGTCAACTAGTTCTTGTAACTGCACCTTCATCTCTTTAAGCTCGCTCGAAGCCATTCTGTATAGCGCTTGTGAAATAGGTGTTGTTCTTGGTAACAATTCAATAGTGAACTCCACCTCTCTATCAGGTGGCAAACCTGATAGATCGGCTGGAAAAACATCAAGAAATTCGTTCACTACAAGAACATCTTCTGGTTTCAGCTTTTCTTCCTGCACCTCTACTACGTGTGCAAGAAACGCTGTGCAACCCTTTCTCAGCAACTTCTCAGCTTTCAGAGCTGAAATCAAACTCGTAAGAATAATCTTCCTCTCACCCTTGAAAAGCACTTCAGCCAAACCTGGTTTCCTGAAAATCACTTCCTTCCTATGGCAATCCATAGAAGCATAGTGAGTGAATAAGAAATCCATTCCCAAAATTACATCCAACACCTGCAACTCTAGTGGAAGAAGATCCACTAACATACTGTGACCTTCTACTAACACCTCACAATCACGCAACGCTTCATTGACTAGTAAAACGTCACCAACTGGAGTGTATATAACTAACCCCTCAGATAAATGCTCTAGCATCCTATTCAGCTTAGTTAGAAACATACTAGAAACAAAGGAATGTGTAGCACCTAGATCTAATAAAACACGTGCAGGTACATTACAAATAAAAATCGTACCAGTAATCACGTCTGGTGCATCTTTCGCTTCCTGTTGAGTCATAGCGCAGACCTTTCCCTACTACCTAGGTCTCCCCACAACTCCCTTCTGCCTTGCACTGCTGGTGCCCTCTCCTGCAGCTGCTGAAACTCTCGGCTACTCAACTGTCTGGGACTCAACTCCCTGGTCCCTCTGAACCGCTGCTTTCAACTGTGGACAATTTCTCTTTAAATGCCCTGGCTATCCACACTGGTAACACACACCGGCACCAACAAGACACTGACCCCGATGATTCCTGCCACAACTCGCACATGGGGTTCGCCTGGTTTCACTAGCAACGGACTCCTGACCTGTCTGCAGTCTTGCTGCTGAACTAGCAGACTGACTGGGTGCTCTCTGGCTCTGCCTCTAATAGGCACTACCTGAACTTATCTGCCTCACAACTAGGCTCCACTGCTGATTTCTCCTCTGTTATACTCTGCTCCACACGTAGGGAAGTCTCTACTAACTGAGAAAAATCCATCCACCTAGCAATAACCGTAACCGGGGTACGTATCTCAAAACGCAGCCCTCTTTCAAACCTTCGACACCTGTCACTCTCAGATGCCACAATCACATCAGCATATCGTGAAAGCTCGGTATACTTTCTCTCGTACTCGGCCACTGAAAGTGACCCTTGCTTCAACCCCAGCAACTCATCCCTCTTTGTCTCACAGTACGTGCTAGGATAATACTTGTCTTCGAATACGCCTCTAAAAGTCTGTCAGTCTAACGTACGTGCATCACTGAGCCTGGCAAATATGGATTTCCACCATCCCTCTGCCTCTTTCTGCAGTATGAATGTGGCTAATCTGACTTTCCGTTCCTTAGGAAAGCTCATCACATCGAAGCATTTCTCAAGCATATTTAACCAAACCTCAGCGTCAGCTGGATCTGTGGAACCCTCAAACACTGTGGCTCCTAATATCTTCAGTCGTTCTATTCCGTACATCTCTTCTCGATCACTAGGCCCTACTCTCTCTGGCCAACCTACCTCCTGTGCAGATCTAGAAAACTGCTCGTTTCCTGCTCCAGTCTGAACTCTCGGGGTATTGGATCCATTTTCAGATTGACCCTGGGTACAATCCTGCGTCCCGTCCGGATTCTACCTGCGTCGTCTGCTGGTACGTGGTGGCATGACTCCTATAACATATCAACACATCATACATGTTATAGATACTTAACTCAGATGCATGATACTAAACTTCTACCCACATTCTAGTCCTGATTGGACTCACTCTTATCCATACTTGAACCATACTCAGCCAGTTCTATCTAAACTGACTCAACATCTAACTATTTACTTTCTAGTTTCTTCTTAGCGCTAACTACTCTGTCTCATTTCCCATGGAGCTAACCGCTCTGATACCAAGTTGTCACACCCCCTCCCGAACTACCTGCTAGCTTAGTCCGAGAGATGGCATGAAGCCAACAGACATTGTCCTCCTCTAACGATACCTGTTGACCCTGCTGAATCGTTGAACCTGATAAACATGCTAATCTTAGATATGGAATACTTTACATGCAACAAAACACAGCGGAATCCTTGAAAACCTTTAGACATACATGAAGTGCAGCCCTGGTAGAACTCAGTTTGGGAAATAACCTGATAGAGACATCTAAACCAAAACATATCCAACTAAGGTTTACACAACCAGAACATCTAGAACTTACACAAACCGTAAACTATCCAACTCATACAAAGACATTTACAATACAAACAGACACAATGTACAACTCCACCCACGTACTGGAGCTGAATCGGGAAGCTTTTAGCAGACTTTGGCAGTTTATCAGGCACCGGGAGCTCGATCTCTACCTGAAAAGTGGGAAAACATTTTGAAAGAGTGAGCTATGAAGCTCAGTGAGTGACTAAATTTAAAACTTTTAATCCGCAAATCAGAACACATGATAAACCTTTAAACATATAAATATGTTTAATCAAAGCGTTAAATATAAACGTGTAATGATAAAAGCTTTCTCAAATACTCCGCAAGTAGTCATTAAAAACTAGCAAGGCTTATCAAGTATATCAAACATTTTAACTAACATGACAGATCTACGTTGTGTAGGGCACGCCCAGTACAACCAACGTTTACTAGTTGTACGATGTAGTGGGGCCCACCCAACACTCCCATCGTCTTTGTCGTAGTGGGGCCCGCCCAACACTCACGAAAGCATCGTTGTCACGGAGTACACTCAACGTCAACAACGGAATATAACCTGTGTGCACACAGTACCATCTAGCCTCGGGCTCAATATCTCAGTCATGTAGTCATTAGAAGTCTCAGAAAATCACATGAAAACATTAAAACATGCATGCTTATCTTTATCTTTCGTAAAACTCAAGCTTACTCAGCTTGCTCGTGAAAAAGTGAAAATCTTTAAACAATACGCGTTAATACATACTCTGCTTAAAATGATATCGTTTCAACTACTTTTCAGAAAATCAATAATCACGTGCTCACATATAAATCTCATTAGAAAATCTAAGCTCAAAACTTATGCTTGAAACCATTCATAGAGATCATGTATCATTCATAAGTTCAGATTCAAGCATGTAAACCATTTAAGCATAAATAACAATTTAGAAATCATTTTCAAAATTCGTTTTGTCACTCACAGTCTTGGCTAGTTTCCTGGTCTATAAACTCGGCCTATTTCCTCTTGGCCTATCAAACAAACCAAAACCGAGCATCAGAACCTTAAATAGTCTTGTCTTTCTATGCTCATGAATTCTAAACTTTAGAATTAAAATCACATTCCACACTTTTTCCAGATTTTCCAGATTCAATACCCTAACTTCAAACACTTATAACTTCCTCAATACTTCACCAAAATTAATGTACTATATATCAAACTCTTCATTTTGGAACCCTCTACAACTTACTTGAAAGAGTGAAAATGCGATTCCCAACAGATATTTCCAGAAATCCCCCGAACACAGCAAATACAGATTCGTGCTTCTCTGCTACCCTCTACTTTTCTCCTGAAATTAAACCTACTTCTAGTCATTTTTGGCTCACGAATTCTTCATGAACGTCATAGGAAATTAAATAAGCTTTCCAACCATACCAAGTTGAACTTCTAATTCAACCTGTACACCCTAGAACGTTTGAAAAACCAGAGAAAAGCAGAGACCCTTCAGATTTGCACGAAAATTATGTGCTCTGTTTTCCTCTTCAAAAACCATTAACTTAACATAAGAATTAGCTCAAGCTTCCTTCATGAAATTTGTTAGAAAATGGATTAACTTTCAAGAACGTAAGTTCTCACCTCCTAGTTCTTCTTGTGTAGCTCAAATCGAATTAAAAACCAGAGATAGGCAGATTGAACCAAGATTCTGCCATGGTTGCACTTGCATGAGCTTTCCCCTCTCTTATTCAACCTCAAAACTCCAACAAGCTCCCTCTTCTTCTTCCTTCACTCTCTCTCTCGAAAGGTTCTGAGATTTTGATGGGAAATGAAAAAGAAAGTGGGCTGAAATACCTTAGGCGGTGGATTCCTTTTAAGCATCGAAAATGGGTTCTTTTCATTTTCTTTCTTTTTTTTTCCCTTTTCCTCTTTTCTTTTTTTTTTTTTTTCCTTTTTCTTTATTCTTTTCTTTTTTTTTTCTTTTCTTTGTTTCCTTTCTCTCTTCTTTTTTTTTTTTAAATTAATGAATTCCAAAATTTATCAAAAACAACTTCAACCGAAAAGCTTTTCCATTTTTCTTCAACAATCAAACAACACAACTTTAATTCAACTTCCTATCATATGTGACATAAAGTGAAGGCGGGAAAATAAATAAGGAAAATTAAATGCAAGGAAAGTAAAGGCGGGGTTAGTTGATCTTACCATGAAGATTATGTAATCGGTTCTCGTGATGTAAGTTTGGTAATTCAATCATTGACTCTCTTAATTAATCGAATTATTTAACAAATTGTCTAACTGTCACTGAAACCAGTGATTAAAGACCCCTAATGTTTCCAACTCGACCAATGCATCGATGCCGAAGCCTAATTAGATTGCTAACCAAAATGACGTCTCATTAATAAGAATATAATTGCATTAAGTAAAAGTGGATCGTTAGATACACTCGTATAAACTAGGAAAAGCCTAAATTCATACAATTCTAAGTCTAAATATCTAGATATATCATGTGACGGGAGAGATTGTCGCGGTCTCTTGTCAATTAAATTTATAATCCACGATTCCTAAAGCTAACTTGTAGCAGTAGTGGTCAAGGTCGATCATAGGGAACAATCGGTTTATTTCTAAATTCTTTTGTGTTTTGGAGGTAACCAAAAAAAGGGGGGTTTTATAGATAAAAGATTAAGACATAAAATAAGGCGGGAAAATAAATAAGGAAAATTAAATGCAAGGAAAGTAAAGATGGGGTTAGTTGATCTTACCACGAGGATCACTATAGTCGGGGTTGAACTCGGTGTTAAGTTTGATTAATTTTATTCATCGATTATCAATTGATATTTAATTAACTATCTAAGTCCGGCGTACTCCGGCAACAAACCGAGAGCCATGATCCAACTATCACAAACATGCAAACGCTAAGTTTGATTCTAATTTAAATTAATTAATTGGCCTATTAACTAATCTAAACCACATTGGGATCTAGCCAAATTAATCCACATGCAACGGGCAACAAACCACAATTACAATTGATTAAATCATTTAGTTCTAGGGACGCATGTGTAATATCATAACGTTAGCCTATTTGCTACTTAGATTTAGCAAGTAAATTTAGACAGGGTGCGGTCAAGGTTGTCAATCTTTCCTACCACAATCTAAACTTGTATGCAAAGAACTAAAATCACAAAGACAATTAACTAAGTAATTAAGAATAGAAATCTCATAAAATTGAATCAAACTTACAAACCGAGGTCCCGATTACAACGATCCGAGCTTAGTTGGCCATAGACAAGCACCTCCAAGCTCGAGGCTCGATCAACCAACCCATGGACTAAGAAAACTTAAAAGAACTCTAGAAAAGTAAAGAGAAAGGTGGCTACAATTGATGAATTGTGGGATTCAAGGGATGATTCTAAACCTACACCAAAGCCCTCTATTTATAGTGATTCTTGGCCTTCAATTCATGGTCATTTGGTGCTGAATTGGGTCTTCAAACAAGGAAAATTTCCAGCTAAATTAGGAAAAAATCGAATCTGGAAAACTGCCTAGCGTCGCAACGCTGTTCGCCAACTTGATCTCCAAGTAGTTTCATTATTTGGCCAGCGTCTCGACTCTGATGATGGGCGTCTCGACTTTGATGATGGGCGTCTCGACGCTGATGAGGCTCCAGGGGCAAAATGGTCATTTTACGCTCCGGTTTCACTCGTTTAAGCCCCGAATTGCTTCCAAAGCTCTAGCGAGGACCTATAGACATATTATACTCATTTTAAAGCATTTTTCGCAAGGAATTCAACTAAGATAAGCAAATTGGGAGATTCTAAGTGTATAACAAATTAGACCTATCATCATGCAATTGAGCTAATTGGGATAACACGCCTTTCAACACAATTAACACAATAAACTACTACTAACCAATTTAGCATAACAATTAAACCAAGTCAAGCAAATAGGTTGTCAATCTATTCTATCAATTTAATTGTAATTAAAACGGAAATTTAGAACACAACCGACAATAATTCAATAAACTAAATACGAGGTCTCAAGAATACCAAAACTTACATTACCGAGTCCCGATTACAGCAATCCAAGCTTAGTTGGCCATAGACAAGCACCTCCAAGCTCGAGGTTTGATCAACCGACCCTTAGACTAAGAAAACTTAAAGAAAAGCTTGAAACTAGAGAGAAAAGTGGCTACAAAATTGTAGTGAGGGATGAATTGTGAGATGATTCTAAACCTACACCAAAGGCCTCTATTTATAGTGGTTCTTGGCCTTCAATTCGTGGTAATTTGGTGCTGAAAGGATCCTCCAAAAATGGGAAAAACGCCAGCTAAATTAGGAAAATTTCAAATTTGGAAAACTGTCTAGCGTCGAGACACTAGGACACAGCATCGCGACGCTAGGCCTTCAGATATGGAAAGCATCTTGCAGATCTACACAACGTCGAGACGCTATGTTTGCAGCGTCTCGACGCTGTTACTTCAACTTCACGCCCAAGTTCTTTCCTTATTTGCACGGCGTCCCGACGCTGAAAAGGGAGGGTCTTGACGCTGGGAAGGCTCCAAGGGCAGAATGGTCATTTTACGCTCTGGTTTCGCTCGTTCAAGCCCCAAATTGCTTCCAAAGCTCCGATGAGGACCTACAGACATATTATACTCATTTTAAAGCATTTTTCGCAAGGAATTCAACTAAGATAAGCAAATTGGGAGATTCTAAGTGTATAACAAATTAGACCGATCACCAACGTGCAAGCAAATATAGTTGGAATGATATCAGAATAAATAATACATATATTTAAACTTTAAAAATTGAGGGGCTACATGCCCCTCCTGGCCCAAACATGCATCCACCCCTAGTTGTCACTCCGAGTCCCAACTCCTTCTAGCCTCTATTGGCTTCTTCATTTGAAAGAAGTAGAGAAGAAAGATTTGTCTCTCCTTGAAAAATGCAAGAGTAAGTTAGAAAGGGAAAACAACCAGATAAGTTTTCTTTTAGTTTATGTTACATAATAATCGTTCTTTAGATTCTATTTTAGCTTTCAGTTGTGATTTCCAGCAAGTGTACCTTTCATCTATCTTTAATATGAATTCAGTTTCCCTTTATCTTTCGTGTGTGTTTACTTTTCTGTCTTGTAATTTAAATTCAAATATGAGCTAAGCTTTTACTTGGGGATTCAAGCAATGTGGATAGCTTAAGTAGAAGAAATCCCCACCTCTTGTAAAAACAACTTTGCTCTCATTTAACCTCGTTTGTTTTTGTCGAAAGTTTAAGTTTCATTGTTAACTTAAACTGATCACTTAGGTTAACATAATTTGTGTTTAATTAGTTATTGAAAAGTTTGAGTTAAGTGCGTGGATTTGCAAAAATAATAGTGGAAAAGAGCCTAGAAATAGGACTTTGTTTCTTGCATCCTAGAAATAAGACTAGACCGCTAGGATTTTAAAGTCGTGTGCATGAATTATCTAAGATATAATGTCTAGACTAATTAGTTTAGTCTCCTAAAGCCACCAAAAGCGGAGTTGAATAAGAGTAGGACTTAACTCACAACTAAGTGGCTTACTGAGTAAGATGCAGGCACAAATTGGTCGCAATTTGTCTGCACCACAGAAATGTGAGCACTTATAGGCCGCATTCGCCAATTGAACCCCTCTTCCTGAACAAATTGCGGGCAAATCTTTTACTTAGGTTAAAGCAACACTTGAATTTCCCTTCTTATCTCATAGATTTTTCTGTTATTTTGTTTGCTTCTATTTAAATAAAAAACCCCAAATCTCTCATCAATTTTTTTGGTTACCTTCTTTTGGTTGCAAGCTTAAAGGAGGTTCTTATTTTTAGAATTGAGAAAAGGTATATTGTCAACCGTTCTCTTGGGATTCGATATTTGAAGTACTCTCCACTTATTATTTGGTAGTGTATACTTGCACTCAGACACTGTCCAGCAGACATACAGCAAGTGTGCACTTGTATTTGACAGAAGTCATCTCTCACATATTTTCTGATAAGAAATCCTTGATGATTGGATCTAAAAACCTTGCTAGCAAACAAGACCCATAGAACTCAATATCAACAACCCCAAAACCAAGATGATTTCATCCCAAGGAAGAAGATAGAACGGATTTACCTTGATGATTGATAACTCTTCAAAAGGGAGTTATTTAGGCTTTAGTTTTATAATGATTTGTGTGTCACTTGTGTTAAATAGGGTTGCTTTTAGATATATATTATATGTTTTAACCCATTTGGAAGAATGGATGCTTTGGAAGTTATTTTGTGCAGAATATATTGTAGAGCGACTTGAGGGAGCAATATCTGCGCTGCAGCAAAGCAGTGAGCAAAACTGCCACGTCACAGCTCGTTAGCCATTTTAATGAACTGAAGTTAGTTAAGCTATTCTCGGATTTAAGAAGCAAGGAGAGCCATCCACGTGTCTAGGTCAACCTAATTCAAGCGTGTCTTCATTCTATAAAAGGGAAGAGCCGTTCAAGTCAAAGGGATTCCACTCGTGGAGAAGAGATCATTTCTCATTTCCATTGGAAGCCGAATAGAGGAGGAAGATTGGGGACTACAAGGAGACCATCAATTACGAAGTTAACCAAGGGAATTAATCTTTTCTTGTATTATTTTGTAATTATGGATGAACATACTCAGATTGTAGTGTGTGTTATCATGAATGTTATGAACTAAATTACTTTAGGTGTTGGTTAGGAGTCATGTAATTGCTATGCTTAATCTCTATGCAATATATGTTGATCTGATGCATCTTGATTATTTGTTGTACTTATTTATATTTTGTGCCCGCTTGGCCAACCGGTATGAATATCACTTCCTAGTTTCAGGGATGATTTGGGGAGTGTGTGGCATTTAATCACACTAGATCATTGTGTCTTGGTGAACGCCAGTGACTGAGTTAGGGATAGCCAGTTGCCTAGTGCTTGATCGGTAGTGCGTCATTGGAGTTGAAACACATTCTAAAAAATTCGGAGTTCCGGGAGGAATCTGCTAATAAGACTGCAAGAGTTTTGCATAATCAATAATATTGCTAGAGCATCTTTTAAAACAATTACTGAATTCTGACCAATGTTTGTTCCTAATCTGCCTGCTTATTTGTTTACTTTCTGTTCTGTCATTTCTTTTGCTTCAGCATTATTTCAAAACCAAACATTTTAACTACTTTCGAAACCATTAAAGAGTTACACAAAATAGATAAAGTGAGAGCTAATTCAGACCTTGGATTCGATAAATACTTATTACTTGCTGCGGATTGTGTATGCTTGCACAAGTGTTCTAGAGTCTATTGTTACCTTATTTTACTCACTCTGGAAACCCAACAATGATCAAGATCAAGAGTAGAGAAAACTCGTTCTAAACTCAAGATTCGAATCACTCCACAAGTAGTTTGATCAAAGCTACTTGAATGATCCTAGCATGCAAATCTAAAAACAAGATATGCAAAGTTGCTCATGGCCTTAAGGCTCAAAAGACTTAATATTCATTGAAATTCCATCAAAACAAATCTGATTTTTAAAGAAACAACATAGATGGCTATTTATAGCCTTCAAACACAACCTATGGGCATATGAATGGTTGTAACTTCCATACCCATCAATGCTAAAATGACCACTAGCTGAAAAGTAACATAAAACATTAAAAAAAACAACTTAAAACTAAAAATTACAATAAAAGCTCCTTAAATTCAAGATTTATCTTCCAATTAGCAAACTCTAAAGTTTGTAACCATCTTGGGTTCTTGTAGCTTGATTAAGACACCTCGGTTCGTATCATCCTCCCCTTCTTCAAGAGGACTCGTCCTCAAATCCAAGGATCTCCTTGTAATGCAAACTTGAAGTCGCTTGCATCTCGCAATCTTGCTCTCCTTAAGTTCTTCACGCTTGACCATTGTCCATGAATGAATGATGAAGCAAAATACAAACGTCGCTTCATTTGTTGCCCTTTTGTACTACAGTTCCCACGTGCTCGATTTTGTCTCATATTTGAAGCAAGCTTTGAATCTTGCTTGTCAATAAGCATCTCGATTTCTTGCAAGAATTCCTTAGAAAATGTAGATAGACTTGGTTTAAGTGCACCCATTAGAAAGCAAGTCTTTTTGGATACAAGTTCTTGTATGTGTCGTGTTGAATACAAGACATGGTTCTCCTCACAAACTATAAATGAACTCTCTTGCTCCTTAATCTCGATATAAGTCTCAAATGTTTCTTTCCCACACTCTTTCTCGTTTTCAATTTCCACACTTTCTGTCTCAAATGGGCATAGATCAAGATATATTTGCACACTGTCTTTACTGGTCACCACGTCATCAATAACAACATCATCATTTGAAACATCATCTTGAGGCATGGAACAATCTTCTTCTTCTTGAAGGGATTTTGCGATTTGTCTCTCTCTTGCTTGGTCCCACAAATTCAACTCGTGACATAATTCAGACATGTACTTCACGGATTTATGAATTTCATCCATATTTTTACGAAAAGCCTTCCAAAATTGATCAACACGGACGTGTTTCTCACAACGTTTTTGTGCTTGACGAAACATGGATTTGTTTGAACTCCTTGTTTGAAACATGCTGCAAAAGAATGCAAGGTGACAAGGAAAATGGACCTCACAAGCACTCTCTCACGTGTTTTCACTCCAAGACCAACACACTCTCAACAAACTCTCAATCTCACTCACATGAGCCAATGACCAAAGTTTGCAATGAAGTGAAAGATAGCACACTTAGAACACAATCAAAATAGCTTAGGTATGGAGTCAAGCGAATACCAAATAAGAAACAAGTTAAGAAAGAAAGCAAAGGTTCAATGGAAATCAAACTCTAAATGTAAGTCTCCATATATTAATATCCAAAAGGTTAAAATGAAGACTTATGGAATTTAAATAGGCTTTTACAATAAAGAGAAGTTACAATCAATGGAGATCATGGGCATTGAATAGCAATTGGATGGAAAATTGATTGTGAAAAATTGTAACCCCCAAATTTATGGCAAGTGGCTAATTAATTTCACAAAATTCAACATGTAACGGAAACCAATGGATACCAACTGTCACACCCCCTCCCGAACTACCTGCTAGCTTAGTTCGGGAGATGGCGTGAATCCAACAGACATCGTCCTCCTCTAACGATACCTGTTGACCCTGCTGAATCGTTGAACCTGATAAACATGCTAATCTTAGATATGGAGTACTTTACATGCAACACAACACAACGGAACCTTGATAACCTTTAGACATACAAGTAGCGCAACCCTGACATAACTCGCTTTGGAAAATACACTTGATAGAGACATCACAACCAAAAACATATTTAACTAGGGTTTACACAACCACAACATCTAAAGCTTACACAAACCGTAAACTATCCAATTCTTACAAAGACATTTACAACACAAACAAACACAATGTACAACTCCATCCACGTACTGGAGCTTGATCTGGAAGCTTTTAGCAGACGTTGGCAGTTTATCAGGCACCGGGAGCTCGATCTCTACCTGAAAAGTAGGAAAACATTTTGAAAGAGTGAGCTATGAAGCCTAGTGAGTGACTAAATGTAAAACTGTTAATCCGCAAATCAGAACACATGATAAACCTTAAACATATAAATCTGTTTAATCAAATCGTTAAACATAAACGTGTAATGATAAAAGCTTTCTCAAATACTCCGCAAGTACGTCATTAAAATCTAGCAAGGCATATCAAATATATTAAACATTTTAACTAGCATGACTAATCTACGTTGTGTAGGGCATGCCTAGTACAACCAACGTTTGCACTACCATGTAGTGGGGTCCGCCCAGCACTCACGATAGCATCGTTGTCATGGAGTACACTCAACGTCAACAACGGATATAACATGTGTGCACACGGTACCATAAAGCCTCAGGCTCAATATCTCAGTCATGTAGTCAATAGAAGTCTCAGAAAACCACATGAAAACATTAAAACATTGCCTGCTTATCTTTATCTTTCGTAAAACTCAAGCTTACTCAGCTTGCTCGTGGAAAACTAAAAATCTTTGAAAAAAATACTCGCTAATACATACTTTGCTTAAAATGATATCGTTTCAACTACTTTTCAGAAAGTCAATAATCACGTGCTCACATATAAATTTCATTAGAAAATATAAGCTCGAAACTTACGCTTGAAAACATTCATAGAAATCATGTATCATTCATAAGTTCATATTCAAGCATGTAAAACATTTAATCATAAACAACAGTTTAGAAATCATTTCCGAAATTTGTTTTGTCACTCACAGTCTTATCTAGTTCCCTAGTCTGTAGACTCGACCTTTTTTCTCTTGGCCTGTCAAACAAACCAAAACCGAGCATCAGAACCTTAAATAGTCTTGTCTTTCTATGCTCATGAATTCTAAACTCTAGAAATAAAATTACATTCCACACTTTCCTAGAATTTTTCAAATTCAATACCCTAACTTCAAACACTCATAACTTCCTCAATACTTGACCAAAATTAATGTACTGTATATCAAACTATTCATTTTGGAACCCTCTACAACTTACTTGAAGGAATAAAAATGAGATTCCTAACAGATTTGCCCAGAAATCCCCCGAACACAACTATTCCAAATCCGTGCTTCTCTACTACCCTCTACTTTTCTCCTTAAATTAAACTTACTGCCAGTCATTATTGGCTCACGAATTTTTCATAAAAGTCATAGAAAATTAAATAAGCTTTCCAACCATACCAAATTGAGCTTCTAATTCAACCTGTACACTCCGGAACGTTCAAAAAACTAGAGAAAACCAAAGACCCTTCTGATTTGCACGAAAATTTTGTGCTCTGCTTTCCTCTTCAAAAACCATTAACTTAACATCAGAATTAGCTCAATCTTCCCGCATGAAATTTGTTAGACAACAATACTTATTTTCGTTTCACAACAATACTTATAGATTTCACTCACAAACATTGAGCTGAAATGTTGGGCTAAGTTGATGGGCTTTTAGTCTTTTACACGAGCTAGGTGATTGGTTTTCTATATCTACAAATAATTTTAGGTTTTACTATATTTGCAATAATTTTGACCTATTTTACTATATGTGCTTGTTTATCCTTAATTAGTTATAGATTTTCGAGACCTAGGGTTTAGATTCTTTTTGTCTTCCAACCTTGGTTATATAAACCTAAGGAGTATCTTTTTTTACTTACTTTGATGAGGTGGCTTTAATTGGCCTAGTTAAAAGTACAATATTCTTAAAATAAAATTTTAAAAAATAATATTATTAAAAAAATCCCTATAGTTTGCTTTCTTTAAATTCAATAAATAATATCATTAGAAAAAGGTATACTATCTCAAACAGAAACCTTTGTTTGTTTAAACACAATAAACATTTACATGCCCTGGATTGAGTTGAATTCAGTGAGTTATTAAGTCCACTCAACGTTTGGAACGCTGGTTTAATTAAACGGGGTTGGTTTATTTTAACACACTGTTTTGCTACAGTACCCCCTGTTTTGCTATTATATAGCCCACTCGTGTTCTTTCTGCCCCATTTTCGCCGGCGACCATTTCAACGACCACCTCAGGCGAACATTCTGATGATCGCCGTCGACACCGATAATAATTTCGACAACTTAATCTTTTCCCCTCTTTCTTTCTTCTATTTCTTTCTTTATTTTCATTTTTTATTTTTCGAAATGGAAATAAGAAGAAAGAAGAAAAAAATTTGGAAAAAATACACTTTTAGTCCCTGAGGTTTGGGTTAGGTTTCATTTTGGTCCCTAAGTTTTCAAACTCAACAATTTAGTCCTTGAGGTTTGGTTTTAGTTTCATTTTAGTCCCTCCATCCATTTTCCGTTAAAAACTAACGGTTTGCTGACGTGGCACCATTTTTTAAAAAAAATTGTTTTTTTTTTATTTTTTTAAATAAATATATTAAAATAATATAAAATATTATTAAAATAATAAAAATATATTTTCTTTCTTCACCTTTACCAACCCTTCTTCTTCATCACTTTCACCATCAAGTAACCCTAAGCCCTTGACGCTGTCGGCCGCCACTGGCGGCAGCTACTTTTTTTTTCTTTATACTTATTTTCTTCTTTTTTTCCTTAAAAAACCGATGGCGGTGCATTTTCGCTCGATCTCTTGCATTCTCCTCGCCGTCGATCAACCTCGTCTCCGGTCATCTTCTCCGGCAACAGCCTAGCAAGCAGATCCGACGATTTCTCTTCATTTCTTTCTCTTTCGTTCCAGATCTGAAGAAACAGAGAGAAATCGAGTGTTTTTTTAAACAAAACCCAGTCAAAACTCACGCCCCCTTTCGAATCCAACCGAGACAGAGAGAGATCGCCACTCACGCCCCCTTTCGAATCCAGCCGAAACAGAGAGAGATCGCGCGGTCAATTCAGAAAGCTTCAGCGAGCTTCGACAGTTCGCGTGGGTTAGCTCTGCGAGTTCAGATCTCGTGGGTCAGATTGAACTGAACGCGAAGGCACAAATGTCGAACAACTGTCCCTAGCTCCGTCGATTGAACAGACCCACGGCAGAAAATCGCATGACTTGGGATTCAGATTGAACAGACCCACGGCACCCATACGCGAACAGCTCTCCCTAGCTCCAGCGCTTGGAGCCGCTGTTGTAGATTCTCATGGTTGAAGACGACGAGTGACTTGGGCGGGTCCGGCGGCAGAGTGGAGGTGGAGGCGGAAGACTGCGGCGACTGTGGGTGGTGGAGAGAGTGAGACGAAGCCGGTTGTGGAGTGAGAGAAATGTCGGGCATTTGGATTGGGATTTATTTCAATTTAAAAAAAAAAAAGTCGCCGGCGGTGGTTGCCGGCGACTTGCTAAAGAAGAAAAACTGTAGAAGAAGCTGAAGAAGAAGATGAAAAAAAGGAAGAAGAAGAAGAAGAATGAGAGAGAGGGAAAATATTAAAAAAATAATAAAATAATAATATTTTTATTATTTTTAATATATTTATATTTAAAAAATTCAAAAATAATTTTTTTTAATAAAAAAAATAGTGCCACGTTAGCAAACCGTTAGATTTTAACGGAAAAATGGATGGAGGGACTAAAATGAAACTAAAACCAAACCTCAGGGACTAAATTGTTGAGTTTCAAAACTCAGGGACCAAAATGAAACCTAATCCGAACCTCAGGGACTAAAAGTGTATTTTTCCCAAAAAAATTAAAAAAATGAAAAAAAAAAATCGGTCATCGACAGCGCATGGTGGTCGTCGGAGGTTGTTAGGGGGCGACGACAGTTGTCGAAATGGTCATTGACAACAATGGAGGTGACCGACCATTAGGGTTAGAAGGAGAAGATTAGGACAAAGAAGTAAGAAGATGAAGAAGAAGAAGAAAGAAGAATAAGAAAAAATAATAAAATATTATTTTATTTTAAAAAATAATAAAATATTATTTTATTTTAAAAAATAATAAAATATTATTTTATTTTAAAAATTAAAAAAATATTTAATGGAAATTTGGACGGAGGGACCAACAGTGTAACGAAATCTAAATCGCAGTGGTAGAAATGTCGTGTTTGAAAAATCGAGGACCAAAATGAAACCTAACTCAAACCTCAGGGATCAAAACTGTATTTTTCTCTAATATATAATATAGCCAGATTGTGAGAGAATGAATGATACTTTTGATAGCACGCATAGCGAGCTATTTTTCCCTGTTCATTTTAGTTAGTCTTTGAGTACTATTTGGCCAATTTAATGCACTTTCATGTTCTTTTTGTAGGAATTGATTATGGAAGCTAAATTAGAGAAATTGGAGATAATCGGGTGCTCAGGACTTAAAGAATAGCAAAAGAAACGAAAAAGAATCAAAGTGGAAGCTTATCAAATTAGGCAGACCCGAGAGGTAGCGTCTCGACGCTACCTAATTTCCTTTTCTAATTAGGGCGGCAAACAGGACAGCATCGCGACGCTGTCGACAGTTTCCTTATAAATAGAATATGATGTGCTACGAATTGGGGGAGTTCATTTGATGCAATTTTAGCCCTAAAATCGACTAGAGACTTTCTGTGTGAGCTGAAGTGAAGTGGAGGAGCGGGATTCAAGGCTTAGTTCGTGGAGATCATGACGGGGACGTGCGGTTTTGGCGACAATAGTGTTTTATCTCTTTTCTTCCCTTCCTTTAGTTGTTTTTATGGTTTTTTTTAGATTTAGCTTACATCGTAACGCCATGTATGAGTAGCTAGATTTTTTCTCTTAGGGATTGATGTAGACCTTTGGGCATTGTTGGATTATTTGATGGATGTTTAGTGTTTTTAGCTAATTTTTGCAATTTATGATTTTAATGCTTTTAATTCACTGGCCATGAGTTAATTGATGTTTTCTCTAATTCTTGCTCGAGAGAGGGGACTTAGTTTAGATAAATAAATTGCATAACTATAATAATCCTAAATCGAGAGATTTAGGATAGTTGTAGAAATCGTTAATAGGATTCAATTTAAACCATGCATGTGAATGAATCTAGATAGGGATATCAGGTTGATCATATGTGTGAGAATTATTTATGCTCGGGAGAGATAAAGATGAGAATAGAAAATCCTAGATTTATGAGTCATTGCATGTTTATACATCCATTAATCAATTCACAACCCCAATAGGTGAAATCAATTCCCTATTGTTCATCATTTGAATTCCATACTTTTTCGCTTTTGTGTCTTGATTCTTTCATTATCACTACATTTAAATCCCTAAATAAAATTGGACAAGAGTATTCGCGGTAATTAATTCGGTTAGAAACCCAATCCAGAAGATGACGCTCGTTAACACGAAAAATCACTATATTAAAACTTGACCCGTGCGCTTGCGGTAGGAAAATTCCACATCAAGTTTTTAAGATTAATGATATTTTTAATATATAATTTGTTTGATAATGAATGATATTCATACATCCAAACAAGGCCGAATTGTCAGAATAACATAACTTAAAACCCTTAACTCATTTTTTAAGATTGATATAACAAATTTTTTTATTCATACTTGTAAATTATGATATTTCATGTACTCTGTACTCCAAATACAGACTTCTTGAACTCAAACTAAGGGTCCGTTTGGAATACATTTTAATTTAAATGTTTTTCAAGAATGCATTTTTTAAAAAACATTTTGTGTAAAAATTGTTTAAAATTTAAACACTCATATGTTTGGTTCCATCTCCTCACAAATGTTTTTATACAAAAGTTATTGTTTACTCAAGAAGTCTTTTTTAAAAAGTTGGTTTCAAGTGTTTCTCTCAAAATGGTTTATTTATCAATCTCATTTTATAATAAGTCATTTTTAGTGGTTGCCAAACACTATAAAGTTTTTCAAAATGAT
Source organism: Luffa aegyptiaca (assembly GCA_017139565.1). NCBI lineage: Eukaryota > Viridiplantae > Streptophyta > Magnoliopsida > Cucurbitales > Cucurbitaceae > Luffa > Luffa aegyptiaca. The sequence continues at coordinate 24,522,186 of CM029395.1, forward strand.
TTATTTTCAAAATTAAACACTTGAAAAGTTAAACCAAACAACCCTAAAATATTCCACAGACTATTATAACCAATTTTGCGTCCCAAACAACTCCTTAAAAATTATTTACTTGGAGGAAATTACTCTTTTGGACAGCAAAGTTAGGTAATATCTATTTGTTCCTCAGACTTCAAAATCTTACCTCTATTAATTTTTCGTTAGCCACTAAAACTTTCTCTCTTTCTTTGTTTGGTTTTTTTTAAAAAAAAACTTTCTCTCTCTTTCTTCTTCAAAGCTTAGGGGTTGTTTGGGACGCTAAGTTGGTTATAATAGTCAGGGGGTTATAATAATCTGTGGAGTTAAATAATTTGTGTTTGGGGTGCAGATTATTTTAGTATGGGATAAAATAGTTTGTGTTTGGGGTGCAGATTATATTAGTTTGGGATAAAATAGTTTGTGTTCGGGGTGCAGATTATTATAGTCTAGGATAAAATAGTCTGTGTTTGGGGTATAAATTATTTTAGTATGGGTTAAAATAGTCTGTGTTTGGGGTGCTGATGTGTTTAACATGGGGTTTTGAATCAAAGGTTCAAACTGACTGTTTTTTTTTTTTTGTTTTTTTTTATTGTTTATTTTCCTCATACAACTTTGTACGTCAAATATCATATTTGGCAAATATCTATAAGAAATGTTTGTTCCATCCATCTTAAGAAATTAGTTGAGGGTTTTGAATATGACAAAATATGGTTAGGATATATGTTTTTTTCCGGTCTAAAAAAAACTTTCGTGGTAAGTATTTCTTAAAAAGAAAAAAATGTTAAGTTTTCGGTGTAGGGGTTAAATGATGTGATCAATTAAAAATAAAAATAGAAAGATTAGAGTAAGTGTTTGATGTTTAAAAAGAAAAAAAAAAAGTTTACACGATTCACTTTGATTTAGTGTTATGTTTTTTTTTTTTTACAAAACAAAAAAGTTTAGGATTTGGTATAGAAAAATCATATTAGTTAACTTTTAATATTGCCAAAATAAAAATTGTAAGTGCTTAGTTCAAAAACCATATTAGTTTTTTTTTTTTTTTTTTTTTTTTTTTTTTTTTTTTTATTATCAATAAAATCATTTGAAATAAACTTGAGTGTGGTAAATACAATTTCTTTTGAATGTTCTTTTTTTTTTGCTCTGAAGTTTGGGTTAGGTTTCATTTTGGTCCTTGAGTTTTCAAACTCGACAAGCCCTTGAGGTTTGGATTTCATTTCATTTTGGTCCCTCCATCCAATTTTCCATTAAACCCTAACGGATTGTTGACGTGACATGCATTTTTTTATTAAAAAATATTTTTTTGAATTTTTAAATAATATTTTAATATTTTAATATTTTAATATTGTTTATTTATTTTTCTTTTTTCTTCTTCTTCATCTTCTTCCTCCATTTCCATTTCCATTTCCTTCTTCTTCTTCTCTTCTTCTTCCTTCATTTCCATTAAATCTTCATCATCTCCCATCTTCCTCTAACCCTAAGTCGACGACCACCGCCGGCCGGCGACTTTTTCGATGACCATCGACGAATTTTCTGGCCGAAAAAATTTTCCTTTTTTTTTTTCCTTTCTTTTCTTCTACCTCTTTCCATCTTTTTTTTTTTCCTTTATTTTCTTTATTTTTCAAAATGAAAATGAGAAGAAAGATGAAAAAAAAAAAATCGATCGCCGGAAAAGTGTGCCAGCGGTGGCCAACGATCGTCAGAAAAGTCAATGAGTCACATGGGAGAAGAGAGGGGGAGTTACGGAAGAAAATCGATAAAATAATCAGGTAAGTTGAATGATGGTTACTGTAGCAACATAGGGTAAAAATAACTCACTTCACCAGTTATTTTTGTTAATGTCCCAAACACTGAGTATAGCTCACTCTATTATAACCAATAGGCAACGGTCCTTAGTGACTAAATTTATAATTTAACTTAACTTTAATTTTTTTTGTTTGGATGGTTGTTGGAATGAGGAAAAAAACATTACTAGTATAATAAGCTTTTAACCTTAATTTATAAATAAGAAATAAAAATATAATGAAGTCAAATCAGTAGTTTACTTAAAAAATCTCATGAATTCCTGCAAAATCCGACCATATCAATATCTATACTTTTGTTATAAAAAAAAAAAAATCTTACCATCAACAGTTATCGATATGAATCCTTTCATCCCCACCATAAGAAACACAAAGACTTTGATGTCAATTTGACTGCACCTAAGAAAGAATTTTAACAACGTAATCTCCTTAGCACTCACCAAAAGCTTAGTCTATCAAATTGCATCCTTTTGCAAAGGCCTTGCGCCTCGTACGTTAAATTAATCAGAGTTCTCTTCTATTTTCCTTATTTTCCTTCTTACTTCATTCTTGCTGCGCTTCTGATCTCGATGGCCAAACTGTCTTCCTCATGCGCCAGGAATGTTGGCTTCCCATCATTCTCACGACGCTCATCAACTTTCACCTACAGTGATAATTGTAGGGATCTGCCCGTGGTTTACAAAATCAACCTTATTCAACCGCAGACAGCACATCATTTGCTCAGGTAGTTCTTCAGGCTTTTGTGCCTGCCAAAACTCAACCATTAGGCAAAACTCAAGGATTATATTCATTTGTAAGTTAGATCAAATTGTAAATTTAGTCCCTTAACTTTGAGTATTGTATTTATTTAGTCGATTAAACCTATAATGGCGTCTAGCAAGTGGGCATCAGTTTAAATATGATAGAAGTACCTCGATTGTTAAACCAAAGTCAAGTATACCATGCTTCAAACGATCACGGAATGATTCGAGACCTTTTCTTGATATATAGCTGAACCTATGTATATCCAAATCAATCTCAAAATAATTCTGTCCCTGAAATAATCATAATGCAAAAGTCAGCCATCGGGATGCCTAAATCTATATAGTATTATCAGATTCAGAATAAACTCAAAAAATGGAGATCATTTTATTTTACCCTGAAAAAGTTGTGTTGAGGTCGTGAAAGCACTGGCTTTTCATTATAAGAACTAACTAGCTTTCTTTCAGCAGAACTTAACTGGAGATCTTCAGGATTAACCAACCCACCCACTATTTTCAATCTTTCTCTGAAAGGAACCGAGGATTCCCCTGTGAATCCCTTGACTTTTACCATTTCATCTTCAATCAGCCTCTGATGAAGAGAACCAGGTTTAGATATTTGTTATCAGAACTACCAGTGCTAATAATATAATGAAACAAGAATTTTTTTTTTATTTTCAAACACATAGGAGGCTGCAAATATGAAGTATGAAATTCCTTTCATCGACAGTCTTCCGAAGTAGATCAAACATTTTCAGATATCCAAAGTATAAATAAAACTTAATTGAAGTGGTGGAAAAGTTACCTTGATACAGTCTTGAAAATGAGGAGATATCTCTTCGTCGAAATTCTCAGATAGTCTAAAATACAGTACAAGGCTCATCCCTTCACCGTTGTAATCACCAGAGAACATCGAAACTGGATATGTTGGTAACTAAGACCGAAACGACAAAATGAAATCAGAGTTGAGCAAAATTCAGTTGCAGTTTATAACATTCAAGTGTTTTGCCATCAATATAGCCCATCAGAATATTAAATGCCAAGGGTTCTTCAGAGTAAAGCCAGATGGAAATATCAACTTCCTTTTCTATTTTGGTAATGGTAGACAAAATCCCTGTTATCAGAAAGCTCACTGAACAGAAAATAGTGAAGAAAATTAAAAAAAAAAACCTGTATATTAACAATTAAGATTGATGGTAGCTTTTCATGTGCTTTAAAATGTGGAAGTTCAATATGCTGAGCAATGTGATTTATCTTCTGGGGGCAGAGAAACATGTCAACTCCAATTGGTACGTATGGGCTGAAGTTTGGAGCAGGGTGTTTCTGTTTGTCTCTACACAATAGGTGTTCAGAGTTAGATAGAAGAAGAAACCAAGCACAATGAAACACTTACAAATCGAAATCTGGGCACAATATGGAATTAAACGACGTGAAACTCATGAACATGCCTGAAATAATTTTGTCCACGAAGCTTAAAGACAGAAGGTGAAATAGGGGACCAGGACGATGGAGTTAACTTTTCTCCCTCTGAACATGGAATTTGAAGTCCTGCTCTTGGACGGTATAAGATTTTCTCAGACGTAGCTGTGCATCAACAAATTATACTTCTATAAAAGCTGAGCAATCAACACATTAGTAATTTAAAGACATAGTTAATTGACACAAAAGCCCCAAAGCTAGCAATGTTTACTTACAAAATTCAGTTCTTTCGTATCCATCAACAGATTTTCTCTTAACAGAAAGCATGATAACTGCCGACTTCTTTCTATTTGCCGGTTGGGGATTAGCAGAATGATTCTTCTCATTGCTGCCAACTGGAGAAGGCAAAGGCAGGCAAGTATTCATATTGAACTCCTGACTCGTATATCCAAAGTTCTGTGCACCTCCATCAATTTTGAGATAACTTTCATAGAAACCTTCATACATGCATCCATTATCAATGAAGCATGATTTGCTTTCGTACTGAAGCACTTGAGCATTCGGGGCATTTCCAATTGAAGGAAAACAATCTGCCATCTCAAAACACTAAGTAACAATTTTTGTAAAAAAAAAATTGAGAAAGAAGTTCAGGTTTTACCTCCATGAACACTACTGTAATCATCGTCATCATCAGAATCGGAGTCCAAAATACTAGCTGAGTCAAACCATGGTTCATCTTGGCACACTCCTACAGATGACACAATTTTAAAATTCACGGTTCAGATGAATATATCTAGCTTAACCAAAGTAGTAATCATAAACTCCATGTAAATCTTCCAACATGAGAGCAGCTGAGTGATAAAACAAAAAAGCTTCAGTTAGAAATTAATCTAGACTTAATTTTAGATACATGAATTTTGTTGAAGTCCATGACAAGTAGAATACATGAACTAGCAGACACATTCATGAATATTCATGTGTGGTGAAGAATCATGTATTAGTATTTATTTGATGATGAAAGTGAGAAGCAAAACATTACGTGTTACAAGTTTCTTCCGAATTATTTTGATTTCAACAACATTATTTGAATCTCTAACTTTTTGATCAAAGATATAATACCTTAACCAGATGAGATATGATATAATATTTTGACCAATTGAGTTATGCTCAAGTTAAACAATTTCTTCAAATTCGTATGAGTAAAAAAAATCTTCTCAATGACTCTTGTGATTGTATAAAAATTTTATATCCATTGTGTATTATGATGAGTGTCCAGTGCAATAGTATAATTATCTGTCATGGGATACCAAATATAAAAATAACTTTGATTGCAAGGATTTAGAGAGGAAGAGAAGAAACCATTTGCATCAATTTGACCATGATTCCACTGCAACTGCTTCAGATGGAAGGTCACGTTAGAAACCTCAGACCTTGCACGGTTATTAGCGGCTCCCTTCTCAAAATCGAGATGAACAAAGTCACTGACCGTAAAATCTCTGGCATGGTTTCGTGAATCAGTGATTGCTTTGATATTGACCTCAGGAATGGCAGCTGAAATCTTAGCACGACGTTTTCCAAATCGTGAAGAGTATTTCCTATATGCTTTGAGATTTCGACTTAGTTTGGAGGTGCAGCCACCCATTGTGTTACTTTTGAAGTTCTAAACCTCTGGGGTTATAAAAAAAGCAGCACGACACTAAACCTCAACTCCACAAAGAAGAAACCTATAAGATAAGACAGTAAAAGTTGCAAGCATTGACATTGTGGCGTGGTGCATAACAGCAGAATCAATAACATTACAAGTTTGGAAGCGTTTTTCAGGGGAAGACAGTTCCAAATTCAAATACTATTAGCATCATCAGAAAAGCTAAATCAGCGGCCGAGGTCATTCATAGAGCTGAAGAACTAAGTTTAATTAGTCGAGGCATTCTATCATACATTGTCCGTATATACATACGAGAAAAATAGGGCTAAAATAAACAAGGAAGGAAGAGGAAGTACCTTGTTCTTGTTGAACGTCAATGGCATTCGAAATAAACTGGCAACTATGAGCGACTCCCTGGAACAGAAATTGATGTGAAGAGAGATGTTACATTAATAGCATGTGAAGGAGATCAGAGCATCGTTTTGGACCTAGAAAAAGAAGAGAAAATGTTGGAATTGGAAGGGGAGTTGCCTGCAGAAGTAGAAGAAGGATGATTCGGCATAAATGAGGAATCGTCGTTCCTCGTGAGGAACTCAGATTCCTCTGTGTGTCTTCAGAAAGTTGAATGGAAGATTTTAGGAGAAGAAAGAAGAGAGGAGAAGAGAAGAGAGAAAAAGGGGATGAAAAAGCGAATGAACAACACAGAGTCCGTTAGATACGGATCTCCACTCTCAACTTCGCGCCAAACTAACCTTCCGCCTACTATGCATCTTTTTAACTGACTTTTCTATTTTTATATTTTTTTTTAATTCTCCCAATATTTAAACTACCTTTTTTTTTCTTTTTCTTTTTTTTTTTTTTCTCCGGTGGTGATTGGAAATGTGATTAGAAATTGTTTGGTTGGTTTAAATCTTCTTTCGTCTCTCAATTTTTAATTATTTTATTTAATACCATTAATTTTTAAAATATATATTTTTAATTATTAAGGGGTTGTTTGGTAATCATTTATTTATTGTATCTCGTTTTTTTAGATTATTTTTAGAAATGTGAGCATCTGGTAATTGCTTATTATTTCTCTTCGATTAGAAAATTTATAACCAACCTTTACCAAATTTGAAAACACAAAAATCTAGCTCCAAGTTGATAATCTTTTTATTTTTGGTTTCTGAAAATTAAACTTATAAACACTGCTTTTTATTTGTGTTTGTTGAATGTTTTCAAATATCAAGTTAGGTTTTGAAAACTAAAAAAACCTTTTTAAACTTATGAATTAATAGATAAAAGATAAAGAAATAGTAAAATAGATGGGAGAAATGTTCAAAAGGATATATAAATAATACAACATATTTTCCCAAAGCGAGCTAGCTCAACGATAATTGACACGTGTCCTCGACCAAAAGGTTAGAGGTTTGAGTCCTCCCACCCCCAAATGTTGTTGTACTCAAAAAAAAAAAAAAATACAACATATTTTAAAAATACAACATATTTTAAAGATATAAATATTTTACATAATTTCAAAATAGATCTACTTATACTATATATAAAAGAGGCTAAGAGAAGAGGATATTTACTTTCCTCTTTTGCCCTTATAATTTTAATAAATTCCTATTTGTCCTTTCACTCTTTGTTGATGGGGTGTGACTCTTCGGGTCTAAGGTGTCTATTGAGAGAAATTTGTATAATGAACGTGGTCTTTCAAACATGACTATTTGGGTTATTGCATACATGAAAAGTGAATTTTTAAGTAACATTATATCATTAGATCGTTGCAATTTATAAGTGACAGGATGCGATTATTCGGGTGGAGGTGGTTAATTAAATCAATAATTAAATCAAATTTAATTAACATTATAATTAATTAATTAAATCAATAATTAAATCAAATTTAATTAATTTCATTTAAATCATATTTAAATGAATATCTCCCACATAATTTATAGTTTTTAATTAAATCAAATTCAATTAAATAAAATAATTAATTAATTCTCCAATTAATTAATTACTAAATTAAATATCTCATATTTAATTTAAGCCTACAATTAAATCGTATTTAATTGTATTTCTCTCAATTAATAAAGTTTAATCTTAAATTAAACTTTATATTATAACGTATCACATACATTATATTAATTGTATCTCATACAATTAACTTGACTTCCCATAATGGATTTTGAACTATTCAAATTTCTTTCAAGACTAATTGTTTCTAATTACCCTTTATGAACTAGCAGGGAGACCTAATGGACCTATAGATCAGAAGCTCCAATGATATGAGGAAATGATTAAACTCATTAATCAATTTAACCAATGTTCATTAACTGCGGATCACTCCACTAAAGACCCACAGTTGCACTCTTCTCACTGCAGAATATTTCTGTGTCCACGGATATAGACCAATAACAGTAAGTCAATCCTTCACGAGTGTTTAGAACGCCAGCTGGGTCAAATTACTGAAGGAGTGTACGACACTCTTGCGGAAGCGATTTGGATCGATTGCACTTCAATTTTGTTAATTTTGCATAATAAAAGCATGATATTTTCAACCGAAAAATAGAGCATCGAAAAACTTATCTTTTTGGAGCTCGTTCAAACGTTTTTTTGGTTGATTCTCCACACGAACACTTCATGGACTACCACCGAGATCTTCCCCGCTATTCTCCGGCCTTAGAACGAGCTTGTGGGAGCTCAATTGTGATCAATTTGTAAGGTAAGCTTGAATGCTCTATCAAGCACAAGGGAGAGAGAAAAACTTTTTATTTGAGCTTTTTGAGAGAAACCAAATAACCAGCAAAGTCCACCCCTCTCTCAGCTCAATCTTCTTATTTTAATTGAAGAGATCATGCATCTCTTTTGTGTACAAGAAGACACATATATGGAAAAAATTGTGAGTCATGGTGAATGGTGGCAAGAGGACAATTTTTACCTCTTGAATTGTTTTAATCAAAACTAAAATTGAAACAATTCCTTAAAATAATTTTAAATAAATCTGATTTAAATAAAATTAATTTAAAATAATTAATTAAATCAATTATTTAATTATGTTAAATTAATCCCTTTTCACCAAAAACCCAATCTATTTAAGACAAGTACAAATAAAACTTCTTAAATAGTTATAAGAAAACAAATTAAAGAAATAAATTAATAATATGTACTCATACTTTCAGCCCAAAGCCAATCTTGAGCACACATCAAAGCTTCCAGTAAGACGGCATGAATTTTACAACGATGTGGATCGACATGCCTACCACCAATACTAAATGCAAACTCTGAAGCAACAGTAGTAACAAGAACAACTAAAATATCTTTGGCAATTTGATACAAAATAGGATACTTTACCCTATTTAACTTCCACCAACTCAAAATTTCAAAATCATCGGATCGTGGTAAAAGACTTTCCTCTAAATAAAGATCCAACTCTGATTTGACATTATCAGCATTTGCAGCATTATTAACAAACTCATCAAACTTGAGAAACTGATCTTTCTTTTGAATGATAGAGCTATGACTACTCATATCTCGCTTGGAAGTTGAAGAACTAATTGTAGAACATGAAGATTCATCTTCTATACTTGAATTTAATATACAGTACTTCACTAAATCATTGCACATATCTCGGACACGTTAAATTTCAATAATATAGTGAGATCCATACATTTGAGGAAAATAAAACTCGATCAATCTCATCTTAAATTTAGGATCTAATACTGTAGCTACTGCCAAAACACCATGAATCACACTCCAATATTTTTCAAACTTAGCAATCATTCTTGATGTCATCACTTTTATCTCCTCAATATCAGAGTTAAGCCACTTGGAAAATTCCAACCTAATATCACAAATATATGGAAAAAAACACATTGGAAGTTGGATAACTTGACCCAGAAAACAACTCAATCATATTGTAAAAGGGTTCTAATCTGTCACACATTTCTCTTGCAAAATCCCAATCAGTCTCTGATGGAAGACATTTATATTGTGGCTCACGCTGTTTTAGACGAGGAAAAACATTTTTGTATACTAAAGCAGTTTTAAGCATAAAAAATGTTGAATTTCATTGTGTCATGAAATCAAGACCAAGCTTTTTAGTGCATGGAATTTGCAATTGACGAACAACTTCTTCAAATTTTTCCACCCTTTTTGCAAACGAAGTCCAAAAATGAACAGTGTCCCTAATTCTCTCTATACCATCAGAAATTACAGTCAATCCATCCTTCACTATCAAATTTAAAATATGTGCACAACAACGCATGTGAAACAAGCTTCTATGTAAAAACAATGTCCTCAATTCTAACTTATCTAATAGGATCTCAACCATTGCATCATTTATTGAACAATTATCTATCGTTAAAGTTGATAATTTGCGATCTATGTTCCAATCCAATAAACATTCTTGTTGGGTTTTATGCCCTAAAACTCGTAGATAGTGAATGTAACCGTTGACCGGATATTATTGAAATAATATTGATATGTTTTTTATTAATTGTTATTAGTAATTTTATATTTGTCTTTGCCTAATAATAACCCTAATCCAATAAACTAGACATCCAAGGCTGTAATATGAGTCTTGAACTATATGTAGCGACATATGGGATCATTGTTCAAGAAACAGCCTAAAGGGTCTATAGTATAGGGATAAGACTGGGTGCCTTATCCTGGTGACACTATGGATACGGCCCACTTTGTATTTGATACAAACGCTGCAATCCAACGCGTTCGTATAGGAGACATGCGAGTGGGGGTATCCTATGCAATGAATTTGCATAAGACCGGACCGCGAAATAGTAACCACTGGTTATAACACCGTTAACTAGTTGGTTTTCTATTTCACTAGGACGACCTAGACAACTTAGTCTTAATCCTGAGTTGATTATGGACTCCTGCTCATGAGAGATTGTCCTTTGATTTGTATGGGTGAGAGTGGCCAATACGCCGACTCAATAAGCCTACCACTTTGGGGACAAGACCGAATGGGGAGCTGGGAACATAATCGTACAAGATGGAATTCACTCCTTCCCGACTTTAGGGAAGCAGATGAGTGTTCCCTTAAGTGGTTACTCCGAGTCTTGAACAAAGGGTCCTACCCTCTCAATGGCACGAGAGGGTTTTCTGTTTGATGGTTGGACCACAAACAGGTTGTTCATTAGAGGAGAATTGGTACTTAAGGAAATAGAGGTAACCCAGGGGTAAAACGGTAATTTGACCCAGCTGGTGTTACGGACACTCGTGAAGGACTAACTAGTCGATATTGGTCTATATCCGTGGACACAGAAAATATGTCTGCAGTGAGAAGAGTGCAACTGTGAGTCTATAGTGGGATGAACACACAGTTAACGAATATTGATTAATGTGGTTAATGAGTTTGACCAATTAATCTCACATCGTTGGAGCTTCTGATCTGCAGGTCCATTAGGTCCCACTGGTAGCTCATAAAGTAATTTGAGGCAACTAAGTAATAAATGTAAATTGAAAATGTTCAATTTACTAAGGGAAACAAATATAATATATATTGATATATTATTATGAGAGAAATTAATATTTGAAGAAATTCAAATATAAATTTATGGAAGTTTGAAAGAGTTCAAATAATGAATTAATTAATTTAAGGCCTAAAATGTGTTTGGGCAAATTAATTAATTCTAGGCCGGAAATTAAATATGTGATATTTAATTGGTGGGAATTAATCAATTATGGAAATAATTAATCACTTAAGGAAGTGATTAATCATTTATGGAAATGATCTAATCACTTATGGAAGTAATTAGTCATTTGTGGAAAAGATTAATCAATTGTGGAATTGATTGATCATGATTGATTAATTAAGGAATAAGATTGAATCAATTTTGGAAAAGATTGATTTAATTGAATATTTTATTCATGGCCTCTCTTCTATAAATAGAACACTAGACCTAATTGGTCTAGGACACTTGACACTTTGCTCTTGCTCTTAGACTCTCAAGACAAGACCTAGAATTCTCTCTAGCCTCCCTCTTAGAGAAAGACTCCCACAAGTCTTTTGCCTCCTAGACCTAGAGTCATACCGGTGTAACCTCTGTGGTTATTGTGTCATTCAAGAAGAATTTTCTAGCGATCACAAGACAAAGGAGGCTGCTGCGTTTTGTTCGTTGGAGCATCGTTGGCGACGAACGGTCAAGTCTACAACGGAGGTTTGTAACGGTTCTTTCCCTTTTCTTTAGAAAAGCATGAAAATAAATTTAGATTTATTTTTAAGCATGTTTAAGCTGATTTTCCAGCAACTTTAAAGAGTGTTTAAAGTTTGTTTGAGTTTTCGTAACGGTATTTTAATGTTAATTAATATACGGCGTAAGGTCCAATCGATGCGCTTCCGCTGCGTGGGGACTTTTATTCCCTTCAATCGGCATCAGAGCCATCGCTGTCCCTATTAATTAATATTAAAAGTTGCGATAGGCTCTAATAGGTGGGATTTATGCATAATGTATGTTCGGTTTGCGTTGAACTGTTTAGGTTAATTTTATGGCCATAGATTTTATTTTTATGTGATTTTGATCATGTAAGGCCCGGTGTTTCGGGTATTTTATGTAAAATCGAGTCCTATGTAAGTCCGGGTCTAGAATAGGTTTTTATGAGATGAAAATCGAAGCAATCGCCGTTGAAATCGAGGCCAAAACCGAAGAAAACACTGCTGTTTTGCCCAGATTCTACCTCCAGACGCAACAGCGTCGGGACGCTACCTCAACAGCGTCTCGACGCTGTCTCGATACCGCAGGCGCCAGATATGGAAAGCGCACAGCGTCGAGACGCTGTCACGATGGCGGCGCGCATTAGGGCTTCAACAGGCGCGGTTCAAGCTGTGGGCGGTCCGGTTCAGACCGGTTCGGCTGGGCTGGGACCTATTTGGTTCGGTTCAGCCAATTTTTGGCATGGTTCGTGATTTTGGAAGCCGGTTCGAGGTGGTTCGGGACGGTTCGTGCTGTCTAGACCAATTTTGGGAGCTGCAAAGGGATTTTAGGATAGAATTTAGCTAAAATTATTGTAATTTAATGCTTTATTTTATCCTAGGGGCCAAAATTAACCGGTTCAATTGCTATTTATATGCTTTATGGATGTCATATAGAATATTTAATCCCACCTTAGGTTATAAACATGCTCATGCATTTTTTTATATATATTATAAATAGTTATAATGTATGTTTAGATGCATGGAATTGTTTTCATATTTTTAATATAAGTGTATATTGATTATATGAAAAATTTGGAAAGCATGAAGCATGTCATTACTTAAATTAAATATAAATAGTTATGTTTAATGTGATGAATGAAGCATGCTTGATTGATTTTCTTGATTGGCTTATAATTGAAAATCAATATTGCATGAAGCATGAAACATCCATAGTTAATAATATAATAGTTATATTATTCATGCAATAAGTGTGGTTTAATTATTTAATTTGAATGAGATTGTTAAATGAATTAAACCCTAGATTCTTGATTATAAGATTAATCATTAAAATTTGAAATAGTTCTTTAATATTAATGATTAGAAACCGTCAATCTATAATCAAGATTTGCATGCAAACATAAGATCATAGGATAAATTGGATTAATTTTAAATTGTTTAAAATTAATTAGACCTAGATCAGTTTCTAATAGGATTAGAATCTTTTCTTACTTAGAATTAAAAATAGTTTTAATTGACTAAGTAGGAAAATCATTGCTGTGATTATAAGGGAACTCCACCGGTAATGTTCTGTCTAAGGCTGGGGGTATTTAAGTTGACGGTTTACGGAACACCTCCTACCTGGGAACTGACCTGGAATACCGGAGTTGAATTAATCATAGTTAAATGTTAGCATGCAATGTCACTAGGTTTATTAAAAGTGTTTAATGCACCTAGATCTTTAGAGTAAAGACCCTACATTACTGAGGTTATAAGGGAACTCTCTCGGTAAAGTTCTGTCTAAGGTTGGGGGTATTTAAGTTGACGGTTTACGGAACACCTCCTACCTGGGAACTGACCCGAACATTGAGTTGAATTAACCATAGTAATGTTGACTTGCAATGTTGGGTTTATTAAAAGAGGTTTAATTCACCCAAAAGATTGCAGTTGAATCCTTTCCATAATTGTTAAAATATGATCAGACTTAGATAGATTGACTTAGCCGAATACTATCTAAGTTAAACAACCCTATATTAACCGTATGACATTTTCAGTGGGAGAAAAATTACAAAACGAGATTTAAATCAAGTTTTGCTCCTACGTCCCTATATTCACAACGTGAGGTTCATGCTCGGCTTCGAGTCGCCTTAGGAGCGGCCTCCCTTCGGAAAGTGTTTGCGTGAATCAATATCAGGGTGAATGGGAAAAATGTCTAAAGTAAGTGGGAGCGGGACACGTGTCAACGTATCCCTCGGTCTCCGCCCATAGTTCACACCGTGAGAGTACTATGATCCGCCTGCAGGTTGTCCTGGCGCAACCATCCCTTCGGAGGGCCTGATCATAGGATTCGGAACACCGTGAACTCCTGAATAGGATAGGAGCTCTTAGGCTAATCACCAACAGTTGTCTTTCCCTTCGGTAGCCTGTTGGTGCGTGCCTCTGAGATCTGAAAGTGGGAGGGTTACACTTACGAGGATGAGTTAAAAGTGTTAACAAATCCTTGACCGAACAACGGTGGCTAATGTCTATAGGAATATGAGTTATTCTGGAATTAGAATTAGCTGAGAGGTGTCTCATTTCAAAGGAGGAGTGCCTGATCACCCTTCGGTGGCTGATATTCTAAACCTCTGAAACATCGTTGCAAAACTAAATCAATAGTTTTAGGGTTCTGTGATTGTCTGTTTTGCTAAATTGATTGGATTGTGTGCAATTGTTTGCTTGTATGATGGGTTAAGGCAAAGATAACTAATACGGTCATTGTTTGTTTAAATTTCAGCAATGTCTTCCTCAATTGTCTCTCTGCTTAAAAATGAGAAATTAACCGGCGAAAATTATGCTACGTGGAAGTCGAACCTGAATACGATTCTTGTTATCGATGATCTGCGGTTCGTCTTAACGGAGGATTGTCCTCCAACCCCTGCTCGTAATGCATCCCAAGCAGTTAAGGATGCTTATGACCGCTGGACAAAGGCCAATGATAAGACTCGCGTCTATATCCTAGCCAGCTTATCTGAAGTTTTGGCTAAAAGGCATGAGGGCATGGTAACAGCGAGGGAGATTATGAACTCTCTCCAGGAGATGTTTGGACAACCGTCCTACCAACTTCACCATGACGCTCTCAAATACGTTTATAGCTGTCGCATGAAAGAGGGCACGTCTGTTCGGGAGCATGTCCTGGATATGATGGTCCAATTCAACGTGGCAGAAGCAAACGGGGCGGTCATAGATGAGCGTAGTCAGGTTGCATTCATCTTAGAATCTCTTCCGAAGAGTTTTCTGCAGTTTCGAAGCAATGCAATGATGAATAAAATAACATTCAACCTGACTAGCCTCCTGAATGAGCTACAACTCTATCAGTCTCTTCTTAAGAACAAGGGACAGATAGAAGGAGAGGCAAACGTTGTTCACTCTAAAAGAAAGTTCGAGAAGGGTTCATCCTCTGGAACTAAATCTGTAGCCACTTCTTCAAAGAAAACTCAGAAGAAGAAAGGAAACAAGGGGAAAGCTCCCAGTACTGCTGCTAAAAGCAAGGGAAAAGCCAAAGCTATGGCAGATAAGGGCAAGTGTTTCCACTGCAATGTAGATGGACATTGGAAGAGAAACTGCCCAAAGTACCTTGCTGAGAAAAAGAAGGAAAAGGAAGGTAAATTTGATTTACTTGTTTTAGAAACATGCCTGGTAGAACATGATGAGTTTACCTGGATACTTGATTCAGGAGCAACTAATCATGTTTGCTCTTCTTTTCAGGAAAATAGTTCCTTTCGGCAGTTGAACGATGGAGAAATGACACTCAGGGTCGGAACTGGAGAAGTCATTTCAGCTAAAGCAGTGGGAGCTGCGAAGTTATTTTTTAGAAATAGATTCTTACTTTTAGAAAGTTTGTTAATTGTTCCCAAGATTAAGAGGAACTTAATTTCTATTTCATGTTTGATTGAACAATCGTATACAGTTACTTTTGATATGAATGAAGCGTTCATTTATAAAAATGGTGTACTTATTTGTTCAGCCAAATTGGAAAATAACTTGTATGTTTTAAGACCAACCGAAAACAAAGCACTTTTAAATCACGAATTGTTTAAAACTGCTGAAACTCAAAGGAAAAGGCAAAAGATTTCTCCAACAAGTAACAATACTCATCTTTGGCATCTTAGACTTGGTCATATAAACATCGATAGGATCGGTCGTTTGGTAAAGAATGGACTTCTAAGTAAGTTAGAAGATGATTCACTACCACCTTGTGAATCTTGTCTCGAGGGAAAAATGACAAAGAGACCTTTTACTGGAAAAGGTTACAGAGCCAAAGAACCCTTAGAGTTAATACATTCGGATCTATGTGGTCCAATGAATGTAAAAGCTCGAGGAGGGTAAGAATATTTCATCTCATTTATAGATGATTATTCAAGATATGGTTACTTGTACCTAATGGGACATAAGTCTGAAGCCCTTGAAAAGTTTAAGGAGTTTAAGGCTGAAGTTGAAAACCTATTAGGTAAATCTATTAAAGTACTTCGATCTGATCGAGGAGGGGAGTATATGGATCAAAGATTCCAGGATTATATGATAGAACATGGAATCCAATCTCAACTCTCAGCCCCTGGTACACCTCAGCAGAATGGTGTGTCAGAAAGGAGAAATAGAACCTTGTTAGACATGGTTCGATCAATGATGAGCTATGCTCAATTGCCTAGCTCGTTTTGGGGGTATGCAGTGGAGACTGCAGTATACATCTTGAACAATGTTCCCTCGAAAAGTGTTTCTGAAACACCTTTCGAATTATGGAAGGGGCGTAAACCTAGTTTGCATCACTTTCGCATCTGGGGTTGTCCAGCACACGTGCTTGTGACAAATCCTAAGAAACTGGAACCTCGTTCAAAACTGTGCCAATTTGTTGGTTACCCTAAAGAAACGAGAGGTGGTTATTTCTACGACCCACAAGAAAATAAGGTGATTGTATCGACAAACGCCACTTTCTTAGAGGAAAACCACATGAGAGATCATAAACCACGCAGCAAAATAATATTAGGAGAAGCTACTGAAGAATCATCAAGAGTTGTTGATGAAGTTGGACCTTCAACAAGGGTTGATGAAGGAACTAGTTCTTCAGATCCATCCCGTCCATCTCAAACGTTCGGAATGCCTCGACGCAGTGGGAGGGTTGTATTACAACCTGACCGCTACTTGGGTTTAACTGAAACTCAGGTTGTCATACCTAATGATGGCATTGAGGATCCATTGTCCTATCGCCAGGCAATGAATGACGAAGATACGGATGAATGGGTCAAAGCCATGAACCTGGAAATAGAGTCAATGCACTCCAATTCTGTATGGGAACTTACAGATCTACCAAATGGGGTAAAACCCATAGGGTGCAAATGGATCTATAAGAGAAAAAGAGATGCAGCTGGAAAGGTACAGACCTTCAAAGCTAGACTAGTGGCAAAGGGTTATACCCAAAAGGAAGGGGTTGACTATGAGGAAACCTTTTCTCCTGTAGCCATGTTAAAGTCCATAAGAATTCTCTTATCCATAGCCACATATTATGACTATGAAATATGGCAAATGGACGTCAAGACTGCCTTTTTGAATGGTAATCTTGAAGAGAATATCTTCATGTCTCAACCCGAAGGGTTCATAGCCCAAGGTCAGGAACAAAAGGTTTGTAAGCTCAATCGATCCATTTATGGATTGAAACAAGCGTCCAGATCATGGAACATTAGATTTGATACTGCAATCAAATCTTTTGGCTTTGACCAAAACGTTGATGAGCCTTGCGTATACAAGAAAGTCAACAAAAGGAAAGTAGCTTTTCTAATACTTTATGTAAATGATATCCTACTCATTGGGAATGATGTAGGATACCTCACTGACATTAAGAAATGGCTAGCAGCCCAATTCCAAATGAAAGATCTGGGAGAGGCTCAATATGTTCTGGGAATCCAAATCATTAGGGATCGTAAGAACAAAACGCTAGCTTTGTCTCAAGCAACGTATATTGACAAGATGTTGTCTCGATATTCGATGCAAAACTCCAAGAAGGGACTACTACCCTTCAGACATGGGGTACACCTGTCTAAGGAACAATCTCCTAAGACACCTCAAGAAGTTGAGAACATGAGACACATTCCCTACGCCTCAGCTGTGGGCAGCTTAATGTATGCTATGCTCTGCACTAGGCCTGACATATGTTATGCAGTGGGAGTAGTCAGTAGGTATCAGTCTAATCCAGGGTTGGACCACTGGGGAGCGGTTAAGAATATCCTCAAGTATCTTCGGAGAACGAGGGACTACATGCTTGTGTATGGAGCTAAGGATTTGATTCTTACTGGATACACTGACTCTGACTTTCAAGCTGATAAGGATTCAAGGAAATCCACATCAGGGTCAGTATTCACCCTCAATGGAGGAGCAGTAGTGTGGAGAAGCATCAAACAAGGATGCATAGCAGACTCAACCATGGAGGCTGAGTATGTAGCAGCTTGCGAAGCAGCTAAGGAGGCAGTATGGATTAGAAAATTCTTGACTGATTTGGAAGTAGTTCCGAATATGAACGTGCCCATAACACTATACTGTGACAACAGTGGGGCTGTAGCCAACTCAAAAGAACCTCGAAGCCACAAACGGGGTAAACACATCGAGAGGAAGTATCACCTGATACGGGAAATTGTGCAAAGAGGAGATGTGATCGTCACTAAGATCGCCTCGGAGCATAACATCGTTGATCCATTTACGAAGGCTCTCACGGCTAAAGTGTTTGAGGGTCATCTAGAGGGTCTAGGTCTACGAGATATGTATGCCATCTAATCTAGGGCAAGTGGGAGAAATGTATAATGGGTATAAGGATGCCCTAGTTCATTGTATTATTTATATACATGACATTTCCAGCTTTAGATTATTGCATTTACATCCCACTAACTAGTGTTTTAGTTCAAGTGGGAGTTTGTTGGGTTTTATGCCCTAAAACTCGTAGATAGTGAATGTAACCGTTGACCGGATATTATTGAAATAATATTGATATGTTTTTTATTAATTGTTATTAGTTATTTTATATTTGTCTTTGCCTAATAATAACCCTAATCCAATAAACTAGACATCCAAGGCTGTAATATGAGTCTTGAACTATATGTAGCGACATATGGGATCATTGTTCAAGAAACAGCCTAAAGGGTCTATAGTATAGGGATAAGACTGGGTGCCTTATCCTAGTGACACTATGGATACGGCCCACTTTGTATTTGATACAAACGCTGCGATCCAACGCGTTCGTGTAGGAGACATGCGAGTGGGGGTATCCTATGCAATGAGTTTGCATAAGATCGGACCGCGAAATAGTAACCACTGGTTATAACACCGTTAACTAGTTGGTTTTCTATTTCACTAGGACGACCTAGACAACTTAGTCTTAATCCTGAGTTGATTATGGACTCCTGCTCATGAGAGATTGTCCTTTGATTTGTATGGGTGAGAGTGGCCAATACGCCGACTCAATAAGCCTACCACTTTGGGGACAAGACCGAATGGGGAGCTGGGAACATAATCGTACAAGATGGAATTCACTCCTTCCCGACTTTAGGGAAGCAGATGAGTGTTCCCTTAAGTGGTTACTCCGAGTCTTGAACAAAGGGCCCTACCCTCTCAATGGCACGAGAGGGTTTTCTGTTTGATGGTTGGACCACAAACAGGTTGTTCATTAGAGGAGAATTGGTACTTAAGGAAATAGAGGTAACCCAGGGGTAAAACGGTAATTTGACCCAGCTGGTGTTACGGACACTCGTGAAGGACTAACTAGTCGATATTGGTCTATATCCGTGGACACAGAAAATATGTCTGCAGTGAGAAGAGTGCAACTGTGAGTCTATAGTGGAATGAACACACAGTTAACGAATATTGATTAATGTGGTTAATGAGTTTGACCAATTAATCTCACATCGTTGGAGCTTCTGATCTGCAGGTCCATTAGGTCCCACTGGTAGCTCATAAAGTAATTTGAGGCAACTAAGTAATAAATGTAAATTGAAAATGTTCAATTTACTAAGGGAAACAAATATAATATATATTGATATATTATTATGAGAGAAATTAATATTTGAAGAAATTCAAATATAAATTTATGGAAGTTTGAAAGAGTTCAAATAATGAATTAATTAATTTAAGGCCTAAAATGTGTTTGGGCAAATTAATTAATTCTAGGCCGGAAATTAAATATGTGATATTTAATTGGTGGGAATTAATCAATTATGGAAATAATTAATCACTTAAGGAAGTGATTAATCATTTATGGAAATGATCTAATCACTTATGGAAGTAATTAGTCATTTGTGGAAAAGATTAATCAATTGTGGAATTGATTGATCATGATTGATTAATTAAGGAATAAGATTGAATCAATTTTGGAAAAGATTGATTTAATTGAATATTTTATTCATGGCCTCTCTTCTATAAATAGAACACTAGACCTAATTGGTCTAGGACACTTGACACTTTGCTCTTGCTCTTAGACTCTCAAGACAAGACCTAGAATTCTCTCTAGCCTCCCTCTTAGAGAAAGACTCCCACAAGTCTTTTGCCTCCTAGACCTAGAGTCATACCGGTGTAACCTCTGTGGTTATTGTGTCATTCAAGAAGAATTTTCCAGCGATCACAAGACAAAGGAGGCTGCTGCGTTTTGTTCGTTGGAGCATCGTTGGCGACGAACGGTCAAGTCTACAACGGAGGTTTGTAACGGTTCTTCCCCTTTTCTTTAGAAAAGAATGAAAATAAATTTAGATTTATTTTTAAGCATGTTTAAGCTGATTTTCCAGCAACTTTAAAGAGTGTTTAAAGTTTGTTTGAGTTTTCGTAACGGTATTTTAATGTTAATTAATATACGGCGTAAGGTCCAATCGATGCGCTTCCGCTGCGTGGGGACTTTTATTCCCTTCAATTCTAACTATGCATCAGAAAGTAATCCTCCAGTGTGTGGATGTGGCACATATACAAACTTAGTATAAGTGATAACATATTAAAATTGAACTTTTATGTTAAACAAATAATAATATAATAGACATAGGAAATTTAAATTTACTTCAAAAGTCTACTCTGTAAGACCCAAGATTCATCAATGAAATGTGTCGTTATAGCCATGTATCCCTTCTTTTGGTTACTAGCAGTCCACATGTCAGTAGTAATAACAACTCTACTTCTATTGTTTTCCAAAAACTTCATTGTTTTAATTCTCTCTTCTTCATAAATTTTTATGATATCTCTCCTCATTGTGTTTCTAGAAACCATCTTAAACAAAAGTTGAACACCACTCATGAACTTTCTAAATCCTTTGTGCTCAACCATGTTAATAGGATATTCATGTAAAATGATCATACAAGCAAGGTCTCTCCTAGAAGCTTCATAATCAAAAGTATATGAATTTAGCACAACTTTTCCATCATTAGTTTTGTTTGGCTTCAAACATGATTGCCTAATGTCTTTTTGTTTCCTTAAAGGACATATTTTGAAATGATCATGTAAATGTTTTGTCCCATTTTTTGAATCTCCTCCCAATTTTTCCCCACAATAGTTACATATTGCTTTCATTGTATCATTTATTTTTTGTCTTTTGTAATTATTTCATACTACCTATGTTAACCTACTACGCTTTCCTCCCTCTTCATCATTGTCGTCGCTATCTAATGTAATAGGTGTAGATGGTGATGGATTATTATTACTACTACAACTATTTTTTTTTTATGTTGGTTCACTCATGTTATTAGAAGTTGGAGTTGAACCAACTTGTAACTCATTGTTTATGTTTCCTGAATAAGTCATTTTCACCTACAATAATAAATAAATTATGGAATTAATATACTACCTTTTTAAAATCCCAAATAACAGCTTTCCAAACACACAAATCTTTTTTTTTTTTTTTTAGAAAAGAGGAATTATAATTTGGTTAAGAATCATACTGAACAAAAAAGTCCTGTCATAGAATACAATTGTAATTTGGTTAAGAATCATCAATGCAAGTAAATCAATGTAAGAAAATAAAACATAATAAGTCATTGTTTTGAGGGAAAAGAAATTGTAGGTACAGAACAGTGTAGAAACAAATACAGAGCTCAGAAGCATGGTTATGAATGCACCAAAGAGATCGTGGTTTATACAACTGCAGTACATTGATTTACCTAGCTCAAACTCGAGTTACGGATTCTAATATATAAGAATGATGAACATTGCATTTGGAACTTTGCTAATGAATCTGATCTGTTGAAGAAACTCAAGGGGAAAATAACATAAAATTAAGCATTATATATTCACAAAATCAACAAGAAAATCAGGTCAAACTATGCGACATAATTACAAGTTACATAATGGTTAATGCAGGGGCAAAGTGAAACCAATAATTCAACACTGATTGAATATGGGCACATCGAATCTTCAAAATTTCAAGAGCTAACCGATACGCTCATATGCAACACTAAAGATGACGGTAACGATAGAAAAGAGTTGAAAACCTTTTACAAACTTGAGTTAGGGATTCTAATAGACGGAAATCGCAGAGAAAGATGAACCATAGAAAAAAGTAGATGCAGTAGCTCGCAGTCATCGTCAAAATCATAAAACAGAGAGATAGATACCTTAAACATACATAATATGTTGAAATTTTGTAAGAAGCACTAACAAAGGAATTAAAACTCACTGAAAAAAGTGGTGGAAGATGGAGGCGGCGAGGCGCAGAGGACGGCAAGAGGAAGGAGGAAGATGGAGGCGCAGACGACGGCAGACGATCTGGGTGGCTGAAGGTGAAGATGCGAATGAGAGAAAAAGAAAATCTAATTAAATGATAGAAAGTAATCTTCAAAGATGGGGACTACCCAAGCTTGACAACAAAACAATTTATATCCATAATACATTCAATTTTAGAGAACAACAATGTATAAAAATTGTTGAAAGAAAAATTCTTGTACATGGAAACGTTAATTCTATTCAATTATTTCCAAAAGATGATATCCTAAAACATAGGAAAGATTTTCAATTTTTACATATAGGAGCAATCCAAGTTGCTCTTAGACCCATGTTCAGAACAGGATTAAATACTCCTGTCCTAGCTATCCTTAGAGACAAACGTCATAAAGACTTTACTAATTCTCTATTAGGAATAATATAATCAAATTTAGCAGATGGACCAGTATATTTCACCTACTATCCAAATTTTATGGTGGCTCTAGATGACCCCCATATTCTCAAAACCTTAAGTCTTGATATTACACGACAAGGATTAAACTTTGAAGAAGGTGTTAAAAAGATGACACTTTTATACAAAATAACGTATAAAACATTAACATCTTCATGGAACCAAAAGCATTGGTCCAATCCCCAAAGGGTAAAACCAGAGAAAAATGTAGATGCAGCAGCTCGCAGTCATCGTCAAAATCTTAAAACAGAGAGGTAGATACCTTAAACATACATAATATGTTGAAATCTTGTAAGAAGCACTAACAAAGGAATTAAAACTCACTGAAAAAAGTGGTGGAAGATGGACACGGAGAGGCGCAGAGGACGGCAGGAGGAAGGAGGAAGATGGAGGCGCAGACGACGGCAGACGATCTGGGCGGCTGAGGGTGAAGATGCGAATGAGAGAAAAAGAAAATCTAATTAAATGATAGAAAATAATCTTCAAAGATGGGGACTACCCAAGCTTGACAACAAAACAATTTATATCCATAATACATTCAATTTTAGAGAACAACAATGTATAAAAATTGTTAAAAGATAAATTTCTGTGGATGGAAACGTTGATTCTATTCAATTATTTCCAAAAAATGATATCCTAAAACAAAGGAAAGATTTTCAATTTTTACATATAGGAGCAATTCAAGTTGCTCTTAGACCCATGTTCAGAACAGGATTAGATACTCCTGTCCTAACTATCCTTAGAGACAAACGTCATAAAGACTTTACTAATTCTCTATTAGGAATAATAGAATCAAATTTAGCATATGGACCAGTATATTTCACCTGCTATCCAAATTTTATGGTGGCTCTAGATGACCCCCATATTCTCAAAACCTTAAGTCTTGATATTACACGACAAGGATTAAATTTTGAAGAAGGTGTTAAAAAGATGACACTTTTATACAAAATAACGTATAAAACATTAACATCTTCATGGAACCAAAAACATTGGTCCAATCCCCAAAGGGTAAAACCAGAGAAAAAAGTAGATGCAGCAGCTCGCAGTCATCGTCAAAATCATAAAACAGAGAGATAGATACCTTAAACATACATAATATGTTGAAATCTTGTAAGAAGCACTAACAAAGGAACTAAAACTCATTGAAAAAAGTGGTGGAAGATGGAGACGGCGAGGCGCAGACGACGGCAGGAGGAAAGAGGAAGATGGAGGCGCAGACGACGACAGACGATCTGGGCGGCTGAAGGTGAAGATGCGAATGAGAGAAAGAAAATCTAATTAAATGATAGAAAATAATCTTCAAAGATGGGGACTACCCAAGCTTGACAACAAAACAATTTATATCCATAATACATTCAATTTTAGAGAACAACAATGTATAAAAATTGTTGAAAGAAAAATTCCCTTACATGGAAACGTTGATTCTATTAAATTATTTCCAAAAGATGATATCCTAAAACATAGGAAAGATTTTCAATTTTTACATATAGGAGCAATTCCAGTTGCTCTTAGACTCATGTTCAGAACAGGATTAGATACTCTTTTCCTAGCTATCCTTAGAGACAAACGTCATAAAGACTTTACTAATTCTCTATCAGGAATAATAGAATCAAATTTAGCATATGGACCAGTATATTTCACCTGCTATCCAAATTTTATGGCGGCTCTAGATGCCCCCATATTCTCAAAACCTTAAGTCTTGATATTACACGACAAGGATTAAACTTTGAAGAAGGTGTTAAAAAGATGACACTTTTATACAAAATAACGTATAAAACATTAACATCTTCATGGAACCAAAAGCATTGGTCCAATCCCCAAAGGGTAAAACCAGAGAAAAAAGTAGATGCAGCAGCTCGTAGTCATCGTCAAAATCATAAAACAGAGAGATAGATACCTTAAACATACATAATATGTTGAAATCTTGTAAGAAGCACTAACAAAGGAACTAAAACTCACTGAAAAAAGTGGTGGAAGATGGAGACGGCGAGGCGCAGACGACGGCAGACGATCTGGGCGGCTGAAGGTGAAGATGCGAATGAGAGAAAAAGAAAATCTAATTAAATGATAGAAAATAATCTTCAAAGATGGGGACTACCCAAGCTTGACAACAAAACAATTTATATCCATAATACATTCAATTTTAGAGAACAACAATGTATAAAAAATGTTGAAAGAAAAATTCCTGTACATGGAAACCTTGATTATATTTCATTATTTCCAAAAGTTGATATCCTAAAACATAGGAAAGATTTTCAATTTTTACATATAGGAGCAATTCAAGTTGCTCTTAGTACTCTTAGGCGATAACTCCAGAAAAGAGGTTTGTACCTCGTCCTGAGATAAAAAATTATTTTAAAAAATCTCTGGTTATCACTAAACCTATCATTGAACCAGAATTCCAAGGTCTCAACCTTGAAGAGACCATTTCCAATATGTATCCATCAGGCTTCAACTTTATGCCTGAAGACCTTTAAAAAACAAGAACCTTTTATGAGTTTATTCTTGTTGACACCAAGTCAGCAGAAATAACGCACATTCCAGACAAGAACGATCCATCTAAGATCGCTTATTCCAAGTTCAAGATCTTCAAAGCCTTAAATCCAACCCATTGAAATCAAGGCCTTTATACCGACAAAAATTTTTCAAAACCATTCGCTCCACAAACATACTCATATCGGGACTATGTAAGAGCCTGGTATAATGTTATGTGGTATTCAAATTACAATCATTCTTGGTTCATATCCTTTTATCAAAATGCCTACAAAATTACTTTTCCTCTTTGGCTCATTCAATGGTGGAATACATTCGGAATGACAGATGATATTTTTCCAACACCCTTATGATAAGGGTAAAAAATATACTTATTTTACCCTTATATTTAGCTCATTTCTTTGTCAATTATTGCATGTTTAGATCAATTTTACTATTCCCGAGCTCAAAATATGTTAAAGTTGATAAGTTAGGGTGTTGAGATTCACTTTTGTCAAATTGTGCTCATTTATGCTTAAAAGGACTCAATTTTGAAGGAATTTGACTAAGTTTGTTGCTGTGCAGAATATCAGAGGAAATGCTGGAATTTGCCCAGAAATGCGACCGCATTTCTGGGAAGGCAAAATGAAATGCGACCGCATTTCTGGAAAAATAGAGGCAGTTCCGTGTCGTCCGCGGGTCGTTGTTGACGAGTCTTATTCGCACCTAACCGACTGTTTTGACCCCGAAACCGACTGGACTACCTACCAGCACCTATTTCGCAGCTCCTCAACCATTTCCAACACTATATAAACTCAAGATTCGAAGGAAAACACAAGCAGAACTCATTTGGAAGAAGAGGGTGGTGACAGAACCCTAGTTG
Organism: Luffa aegyptiaca; assembly: GCA_017139565.1. Classification (NCBI taxonomy): domain Eukaryota; kingdom Viridiplantae; phylum Streptophyta; class Magnoliopsida; order Cucurbitales; family Cucurbitaceae; genus Luffa; species Luffa aegyptiaca. Next base: position 24,548,459 of record CM029395.1, read on the forward strand.
ACGCCTATGAGTAGGGATGCCCGAGGTCCTTCTTAGATGACTAAATTCTAACCTTAGTTAGACATCAAATCTTAGGGTTTGTAGGGATTTTCACCAATTCCCACTTGTAAAAGCGAGAGAGTGGAGTGTCTAAGCGAACTCTAGAAGGATTGGATAAATAGAAAACCCAAAGTATTTGGCTACTTCCATTATTTCCAACTTTTGATACTTTTTCATTTATCTGTATTCTTTACTTCTTATTCTCAATGAAAATGTATTCATTTGCACTTTATCTCACCATGAGTAGCTAAATTCCGTTGAGGGGTTCAATATGGTGAATTCCCTTACGGTTCAATAACTTGAAAGTGTTTTATTTGCTTAAGTGTTGTTCAATGCATGTCATTCTTTATTGAATATCATTCTGATATTCCTGAGTTTAACTTGATCACTTAGACTTTGCATGCTATGTGAGTTTGATCTCGAAAGGGACAAATGATATCGGTTCTCATAAAGGTGATATAGGAGAAAAAGCTCGAAAGAGATTGT